>CM040127.1:189783570-191053946 GCA_022559845.1 Amorphophallus konjac | reverse complement strand
ACACTTGGCACAACAACCAATCTGGAGGTCATGGTATATGGGCTCGGCTGGACAGAGTGCTAATAAATTCGGATTGGCAAAACCTTCTCCCTATTTCTGTTGAACATTTATCTAGGGAAGCCTCTGATCATGCACCTTTATTGGTGAAATTACTGCTCAAGAATACTCCCAAGAGCCGGTTTTGCTTTCAGAAAATGTGGACTTTGCATGATAATTTTCTCATGGTTGTAAATAATAGCTGGCTTACCAGCCCTTTGGCCTCCTCTCCCATATCTACTCTGTACCTGAAGTTCAAATACCTGAGAAGTATGCTTCGAAACTGGAACAAGCAGACCTTCGGGAATGTTCATTCAAATTTGATGGCAGCTGAGGATGCGGTTCTAAAAGCAGAACATAATTATGATGTACACCCATCATTGGAAAATCTTAACATATTAGAGAAGGCTAAATCCCTTGAATCTGAAAAGCTATTGCATGAAGAATATTTTTGGAGACAGAAATCAGGGATCAGATGGCTTAAGGAGGGGGACAGAAACAATAAATTCTTCCATACTTCGACAAAAGCTAAAAGGAACAAACAATATATTCCTCAGCTCCGAAATTCAGCAGGATTGCTTACCTCTGATCATGAGGATATGAAGAACATAGCTGTTGCTCATTTTCAGTCAGCTTTCTCCTCTCAACTTCATTCTATTGAGGATACCTCCTTAAACTACATCCCATCCTTAGTAACACTGCAGGATAACTTCATGCTTTGTGATGTTCCCACTGCTTTGGAAATTAAGGACACTGTCTTTGCTCTTTCTGCTGACAGTGCACCAGGGCCGGATGGTTTCACTGGTGTTCTCTTCCAGAAGACTTGGCCTATTATTTCTGATGTGGTTGTTAGTGCAGTTCAAGAGGTTTTTACTAACTCACAGCCTCTTCCGAGATTTGTTTCTTCCACATTAATTGCTTTAATTCCAAAAAAACCAAAGGCAGTGGACATTTCAGATTACAGGCCAATCAGTCTTTGCAATTTCTTTTATAAGATCATTTCTGCCATCATAAACAAAAGGTTAGCAACTATACTGCCAAAGATTATTTCTCAGGAGCAAACTGCTTTTGTCAAAGGGAGGCACATAACTGAAAATATTGCCTTAGCTCAAGACTTGACTCAGGAACTTGGCAGAAAAACCAGGGGAAAAAATATCATATTCAAACTAGACATGGCCAAGGCATATGATAGACTGGAATGGGATTTCCTGTATGCTGTTATGCAAAGATTCGGCTTCAGTCAAACTTTTATACAGCTGATTGGCAAGCTTATCCAGAATTGCCGGTTCTCTATATTATTGAATGGTGATGCTGCAGGTTTTTTTAAGTCAACTAGGGGTGTCCGGCAGGGTGATCCGATTGCCCCCTCCTTATTCATTATTGCTGAGGAAAGTTTAAGCAGAACTCTAAAAGAAGCTCAATACAAGAGACAAATTGAAAGCTTTCAAGGGCCTCGGAGATGTCCTACAGTAACTCATTTATTATTTGCAGATGACACATTGATATTCAGTAAGGGTAGCATAAACTCTGTAAGGAATTTACTGAAATTGCTTACAGCTTACGAACGTGGATCAGGACAGCTTATCAATACAAGTAAGAGTGGATTTCTTTTACACCCTAAGACAAATGATTCCACTGCTAATAAAATATCCAGGATAACAGGTTACATCAGACACAGTTTCCCTCTCAAATATCTGGGTTTTCCTCTGGCCATAGGCCGCACCAGAAAAGTTCATTTTGCAGGTATTCTTCACTCCATACAAAAGAGGATTTCAGGTTGGAAGTCCACTCTCCTCTCACAAGGTGCAAAGCTGATTCTGATAAAGCATGTACTTTCATCTATTCCTATTTATACCCTGTCCACTACTCCCTTTCATTCTGGTACACACCAACTTCTGGAAAAGTCATTCGCAAATTTCTTCTGGGGCTCCTCCCCTAAAGGACACAAAAGACATTGGAGATCCTGGGACCTCATATGCAGACCCATTTCTCAGGGAGGTCTAGGCATCATGTCCCTTAGGCAGATGGATATTGCTCTTAGAGTTAAGATGCTATGGCAAGCATTGCATTCAAACTCTTTGTGGGCAAATTACTTCAGAGCCAAGCACATTGGGCAGCACCACTTGAGAGATGTAAACTTTCATAGTATGGCTGGACCTGCAAGAAGAAGCTGGATCAAGGCAAAACAGATTGTCCTTCAATATCACAAGATCATCATTGGAGATGGGAAACACACAAATTTTTGGCAAGATCACTGGATTGGTCAGCAATGTCTATCAGACTTTATCCCTGATAACAGTATTCCCAACTCAAATATTACAGTGAATGACTTCCTGCAACATCCCCAAAGAGAGGAAATTGAAGTTCTAGACATATTTTTACCTGCTAATCTAAAAATAGCCATTCTTCATACCTCACTGAAATCTGAAACTGATTTCCCAGTTTGGAGTCTGTCCTCCACAGGACGTTGCTCGGTGGCTTCCACTTACAAAATCCTATCAGACACATCATCCATTCAGCAAGCCATTCAATGGTCCAGTCTTTGGTCTCCATGGCTACCAACCAAAATATCAGTCCATTTATGGAAAATTCTTCATAACAGTCTTCCTGTTGACAGAAATGTACAGCGGCTGGGTGTCCAAATGTGTTCTAAATGCTCCTGTTGTCAGGCTCATCAGGGGGAAAGCCTCAATCACCTGTTCATCCACAGTGAGTTAGCAGATTATATATGGTCTTATTTCCAATCGATGGGACTGCCTTTTGAAGGAAATTCAGTTATATCTTTCATTCCAAATGCTGCCAGCCACATAAATCCAAATTCAGCACATGGTCTCCTAGTCCTAGCAGTGCTTGGTTTTGGTTTATGGGAAATGTGGAGAGCAAGAAATTCTATGAGATATGACGGCTGTGATATTTCCAATCAACGTGTTCTCCTTCATATTATTGCTAAAGTTAAACAGGTTTGCACAATTGCTTCCTACAAGGAGCATGATATTAGTAAACGGAGGATACTTGACTCTTTTGGGATTTCTCCCCCTTGTTCTATAGGTGTTCAGTTGAAAGCTATCAAATGGGCTTCTCCCCCTTGGCCATCTTTAAAACTAAATACCGATGGAGCTTGCAAGTCGGATGGAACCTCAGGTGGAGGTGGTGTCATTAGAGTCCATAAAGGAAATGTCATACTAGCTTTCTCCCATTTCTATGGTCAGGCAAACAGTATAGTTGCAGAAGCAAGAGCACTAATTGATGGCATTAAGTATTTACATACAATTTCAGTTCACCCTGCTTTTATTGAATGTGATTCTCAAGTACTTATCCGAGCAATAAACAAGGAATATCACTGTCCATGGTCAATCCTTTCTTATGCTAGAGAGATTTGGAGATCAATCTCATATTTTGACAAGATTGTTCACACTTACAGAGAAGGGAATAAAGTGGCGGATCTGCTGGCCTCGCTAGCCTGCACCTCAAAATGTAATACCTTTTTTTCCTACACTGATTTAAGGGAGAGGCCCGAATGGATAAGCTGGGTATGCCCAGCATCCGACAGATGTAATTGTTTTTCCTTTTATTCAGCAATAAAATTCACCCCCTAGTGGCTGATGGCTCTCCCATCTGTCCCTAGGTAGGGCTTTTTGGATAAAAAAAAAGGCTATGGAGTTCGCTTCTTTACGTCAGGGAATGATGACATTTTCCGAGTATGAATTACAATTTTCCAGACTAGCACCATATGTAACTCATCTGGTCAGTACCGACTTATTGAAGGTAAATCGGTTTATGGACGGGTTAAGACACGGTTTCATTCAACAGCTTGGGACTCAAAATATCTGTACCTATGCGGAGATGGTCCAGCGGGTGTATCTCTGTGAGAGGACCTTAGAAAAGATCAAAAAATTAAAGGGCAAAGGTGAAGAGTCAAGCCGACGGTTAGATCGGCGTAATAAGAAGGAGAAATTTAGCATCACGGAGCCCTACAAACCCCGTGATAGCAGGAAGAGGTCGAGGAACGGGAGCAGGAGTAGCTCCCATAAGAATAAGAAAGTCAAGGAGGAGGAAAAGCAAGTCATGGCGGCTTGCACCTTTTGTGAAAAGTTCGGCCACTCGGCCGAGGAATGCTGGAAGCGCCTCAGCGCTTGTTTAAGATGTGGCAGCGGGGAGCATCGTATGCCAGACTGCCCTCTCATGAAGGATCAATCATCTAGTGACGGACGTAAGAGATAGGCTCGTCTCAATGCTATTTTAGATGAAAAGCGCCCGTAAATGATGGGCGTATGGAAGGTACTGTTCACATTTGTTCCCATCCTGCTTTTGTACTATTCGATACTGGTGCTTCTCATTCCTTTATATCTACCGCCTTTGCAAAGACATTACCCGTTTCATCAGTTCCTTTACCTTCAGACCTTGCTATTACTACATCTTTAGGCCATGGAACCAGACTCACAAACTATTACCCCAATAGTGAAGTACGGATAGAAGGTCACAATCTTCCTGCAAACCTTGTATGCCTTGACATGGAAGGCTACGATACTATTTTAGGGGTGGATTGGCTTGTAGACCATGATGCCTACATAAATTTTCGGAATAGGATAATATCCTTTCACAAACCAGGCGTTCCAATATTTTCCTTCCTTGGTATCAAGTATAGGAAACATCCTACTATCATTTCTTCTCTTCACGCTTGCAAACTTATTTCGCAAAGATGTGAAGCTTTTCTTGCTTCTATAATTGTTACCGAGTCTAAAGAGATCATCTTAGCAGACATCCCAATCGTAAATGAGTTTCCTGATGTATTTCCATCAGATCTACCCGATTTACCACCCGAAAGGGAAGTAAACTTCTCCATTGAACTCGTTCCCGGGACAGCACCTGTTTCAATAGCTCCCTACATGATGTCCCCCATAGAACACAAGGAATTGAAGAAGCAGCTTCAGGAATTATTGGACAAGGGATTCATACGACCTAGCACATCCCCTTGGGGTGTGTCAGTTCTTTCTGTCAAGAAGAAGGATGGATCGCTCAGGCTCTGTATCGACTACCGGCGACTGAATCAACTCACAATTAAGAACAAGTATCCGTTGCCGCGTATTGATGAGCTGTTTGATCAGCTTTTGGGAGCAAAATATTTTTCCAAGATAGACCTCAGGTCAGGTTACCACCATCTCAGAATTAAAGATGAAGACATATACAAAACTGCCTTCAGGAGCGGATATGACCACTATGAATTTGTTGTAATGCCGTTCGGGTTAACCAATATTCCAGCAGCATTTATGCAACTTATGAATAAAGTCTTCCAGCCTTATCTTGACCAGTTTATAGTCGTCTTTATTGATGACATTCTTATTTACTCCAAGACAAAGGAGGAACATGAAGAACATTTGAAAATAGCCTTGCAGACTCTAAGAGAACACACTCTATGCCAAACTTAGTAAATGTGAGTTTTGGCTTAAGGAAATCTCATTTCTTGGCCATATCATTTCAAAGGAAGGCATCGTTGTGGATCCTTCTAAAGTGGAAGCTGTCAAGAACTGGAGCCGGCCAACAACTGTGTCAAAAGTAAGAAGTTTTCTAGGTCTAGCTGGGTATTACAGGAGGTTTATTAAGGATTTTTTTAAGATTTCCGTTCCTTTGACAAGACTTACAAGAAAAGAAAATCCTTTTGTATGGTCGAAGGACTGTGAAAAGAGTTTCCTAACTCTTAAGGAACATCTCACGATAGCCCCTATATTATCATTGCCCGTTGAGGGTGGTGAATTTAAAGTCTACACGGATGCATCTGTCATTGGCCTAGGGTGCGTTCTTATGCAAAATGGGAAGGTGATCTGTTATTCTTCAAGACAGTTGAAGTGTCACGAAGAAAATTACCTTGTGCATGATTTAGAATTGGCAGCTGTTATATTTACCTTAAAATTTGGCATCACTACCTTTATGGAGAGAAATTTATGGTCTATTCGGACCATAAAAGCTTGAAATATTTATTCTCCCAAAAGGAGCTGAATATGAGGCAAAGAAGATGGTTGGAATATCTTAAAGACTTCGATTTTGCTATCCAATATCATCCTGGTAAGGCTAATGCTGTAGCCGATGCACTCAGCAGAAAATCGATAGGAAAGCTATCGAGTCTTATGATTAGTATGACGAATCTCATTCCTCAATTTGCCCAGTTGAATTTAGATGTTGACATAAAGAAGGAAGATTGTTTTGTAGCCAACATCCGAACTCAACCCACATTAATAGAAGATCTGGTCAAGCTATAGGACAACGATCTAGTATTGCTGGAGATTAAAACCAGTATAGAGCAAAGGCTGGATTTCTCTATTGCCAATGATGGAAGGTTGCTATTCAAAGGCCGAATTTGTATACCGGATCATGTTGATACTAAGAGATTGATCTTGGAAGAAGCTCATAATTTCAAGTACACCATTCATCCTGGTGGTACAAAAATGTATCAAGATCTTAAAAGGAACTTCTGGTGGTCTAACATGAAAAGAGAAGTGGCAGATTTCGTGTCCCGCTGTCTTACTTGTCAGCAAGTAAAGGCAGAACATTTAAAACCCACAGGTAAATTACACCTCTTAAATATTACGAAATGGAAATTGAAAAGTGTAGGGATGGATTTCATCATGGGTTTACCTAAAACAAGAGGAGGACACGATGGTATATGGGTAATCATAGACCGATTGACTAAGTCTGCACATTTTCTGCCAATAAAAAGTTGAAGGTCTATGGATATTCTAGCAGCATTATACATAAGGGAAATTGTTAAATTACATGGTGTCCCTGTCACTATTATATCAGATAGAGATCCTCGATTCACATCACAGTTTGGGAATGGTCTACAACATTCATTAGGGACCCGACTAAACTTTAGCACAACATTTCATCCACAAACTGATGGCCAGACTGAAAGGACAAACTAGGTAGTTGAGGATATGCTCAGGGCTTGTGCTATTGATTTTGGAGGTAGTTGACATGATCACTTGCCTCTAGTAAAAGTTGCATACAACAATAGCTACCAAGCCAGTATTCAAATGGCACTATTTGAAGCTTTATATGGAAGAAGCTGTCGTTCGCCTATTTGTTGGAATGAAGCAGGAGAAAGGCAATTTCTCGGTCTCGACATTATTAGGGATACTACCGAGAAGATAAAACTCATTCGAGAAAGACTGCATATGGCCCAAGACAGGCAGAAATCGTATGCTGACAATCGAAGGCGCGACTTGGAGTTTCAAGTAGGAGATCATGTGTTTCTTAAAGTTTCCCCAGGTCGAGGTATTCAAAGATTTGGTATTAAGGGTAAGCTTACTCCAAGATTCGTTGGTCCTTTTGAAATTCTGTAGAGAGTTGGTGAAGTGGCTTATAGAATTACTTTACCCCCTCAACTTTCTGAAGTCCATGATGTATTTCATGTCTCAATGCTCAAGAAATATGTTCCTGATCCTTTCCATATCATCACTTATGATAATCTGGAGATTAAGAAGGACTTGACATACGAGCAAAAGCTAGTCAAGATTATTGAACGGGAAGTACGTCAACTTCGGAATAAAACTATTTCTGTGGTTAAGATTCAGTGGACAAAGGCAGGAGAGACATGAGAAACCGAAGAAGCTATGCGTAAAAGATTTCTAAAACTATTTGAATGTAAGTACACTCTCCATAAATCCATGAATTGAATTTGGGGACCAAATTCTCTTAAGTGGGGGAGGGTGTAATGCCCCGAAAATTTTATAAAATATTTTTGAAGTATTTAAGAATTTTCTAGGAATTTATAATATGTTTTAAAGACCAAAATGGATTAATAAATAAATTTCTGGGTTAAATAAATCATTACTATGGCCCAAGTATGATAACCAATTTACTTAGCCTATTTAAATAAAGCCCAAAGGACTTAAGGACCAAGCCCATGAAGTTTGACCCATATTCTAGAAGGTTAATTAGTTTATTCACGGAATATAAGGGATAAATACTCCCTATTTAGATAATTAAGTGGATAAGACGAAAATAGAGTTTCAATGAATTTCAAATTCGGCGCCCAAACATAATGGCGGTCTATCATAAAACCGCATAGGGACATATGGCGGTCCAGTCTTAGACCGCTACTTTCTGTCAGTTCCGTGAGTTGAAGAAAGAGCAAAAAGATTAGATTTTTAATATTTTATCTCCTAGAGATCGAGATAGGAGGACTAGTAAGCATCTTAAGGACTCTCAGAAGTCAGGATAGTTCCAACTAGGGACTCTAGAATTGATCTAATCCACGAAACCCTAGCAAAACCATATAAATAGACCCTAAATTTCACTTGCGCGACCCTTACATTTGGCTCGTGTGGAACTAAGGTAAGGAAGTATTATTTCAGGTAGGTTCTTTTGAGGTTTCTATTCCTAATACATAGGACTAACATCTCCCAAAATTTCGTGCTAGGAGATCAAGCACACAGGGAGTTAAGGGCGTCCAAAGTTGCTGGTTTCACAACAACGACCCAGGAGACTGTGCAACGGGGTGTTGAAGATCAAGGAATTTGGGATCCAAAACAAGGTATTTAGAACTGGAACCTTTAGAACTTTTCGTTCCCCTTAGTATCTTCTTCTTACCCTCTAAATTTCACGTCGATAGGTCAAGAGAGTAAGGAGTTAGAGCAACGAGAAGTTTCTGATTTGTCACAAGAAGTGCAGAACCAAGGTGGACTTCTAGTCTGAAATTCGATCACTAAAAGACTTAACAGAGGTAGGTCATCTCATGAATGGCTAAAATATCATTCTAGGGATAAAATCCCTCTTGTTTTACTAGATTTCATGAACTATGCATCAAGAATTTCATGTTTTATGCATCTAGTATACATCCATGCATATTCTTAGCCCTAATTAAGTTAAGAGGAACTCTCTCGTTAATTCACAGAAATCCCAAGCATATTGTTAGCCTAATCTTCGTTCTATCATGATAGGGAAGTTTATACATGTTGATTTCCAGACATGATGCATTTTAAACATTAATTTACTGTCAGACGTGCTCTAGCGGCCTAATCTTCGACCGCCAACCTTGTGCAGCGGCCCTACGATAAACCGCTAGTCACTTTGAAACGTGATTTTTATAAAACCTCTGGCGGACCAGAAATAGACCGTTAAAGTCCCTCTGGCGGCCTTACGATATACCGCCAACTTGCTGTAACGGCTCTATAATAGACCGCCAATGTTTTGATTTCTGTCAACCCGAGATAGAATCAAGAGCAGTCCATTTAGCTTATAAATAAGCCTAGATAACTATGTTTTAACCTGTGTTAATGTTATTTACTACTCTGAGTTTTTATTTACTGATTCGTAATCGTGAGTTAATGATCTTTATAGTACTTGGGATTATTTTTAAGCATATGATAATTTCTTGCCCAAAAACCATATAATCTTGTATTAAATCATGGTTCAAACGCTACATTAATGAGATTGAACGTTGGTTTATCACAGTACACATTCTCCTCTTATCTCAGAGTCATTTCTATAAGTTCATGGCATATATCCCGGTATATGACCATTAGTTACACCTGTGCACATTAAGAACACAATCTTGGACTTGATAACCTCTCTTTTGGATATTCCTTTCAACGGACTAGGAAATCTTGTTTCAAGGCCCTCGTAATTCTCCGTGAGCCTGGGATTCCCACTAGGACATCGAGTTGGTTGTACCATTAAATCCCATTGTCTAGAAAGCACTTATACCAGTGTTTTGTATTCTGGAAACCTAGCGGCCTTATGGTTGACCATCAGAGTCTGCTAGCGGGACTTAGCTAGTCTGCTAACGGATCCTTGACGGTTCTTTCTTTGACCGCTAAAGGCTCCAGAGAATATGTTTTTAATTATCGAATAGTCTTGACCTTAACGGTCCAGAACTAGACCGCTTTCTTCAAGAAAGGGCCCAGTAAATGACCGCTATTTTCCTGAGCATTGTTAACCTGAGGTTTGACCTAAGGGTTAATATTCCTATGATCCTAGATAGTCTAATTGATTATCTTGAACCGGTCAAATTATTCGAAAGATACCTAAGTAAATTGTGAAAGATAAGAAATGTACCGTTATACTATCGATTTATTTCCACGGCATAACCTAGTCATTAATGTGTTTATTGAAATCTTATTCTCAATAGAAGCATTCTTATTTTTGGTTACTTTATTATGGAACTATTATTGGAATTGTACGTTCTTGGCCACATTATTATTATATGTGGAAGTAGCTTGATTTATACTTGAAGATGCAGTTCGAGCACTGATTGTGTTCAAGGACTCTATGCTAATCCTCTCGGCTGATTGTCGGAAACATACTATTATAAACCATGGGGTATGATGCTACTGGCATTACATTGCGCTGGGAGTACTTTCTTTATAAATAAGTGAAATATCCACGGCTCGTGAAGTGGAAAATATCTACAGAAATCACGGAAATCTACATGAATTCATGAAGTGCTTGTTACTAAGTGAAGAGTACATTATTGCTTGTCACATGACTTGCTAGTACATACTTGTTACATTCTTGTTCATGAAAAGGCCAAAGTAACATTCTTGATATATTCTTGATTAATCATATCTCAAGCTTGATTATACCTGGTTACTTTAGCTTTAATCGTGTGGTTTGATCATATTTGCATAATTTTATCTTTTTCTTTAGAGCTAAAGATATTAATTACTTAAACATTGCCAACCATGTTGATGCGAAGATACCTACTGGGTAAGTGTGCTCATTACCTATTTTCCAATCTTTTCAAGAAGTACCAGTGGGCCAGATTCGGATTCAGGTCAATTCCAGTGATGGGTCCGGGAGCGATTAAAGGAAACATGGAATCGAGTGAAGACTTAGAATGTCGAAATATGTCTAGATTGAGTATATGTAATTTTCTCTTTTTGAGTCTAGAGAGAGTGGAATATTATGTATTTGAATTATGATTATTTTGATATGAAATAAAGATGAGAGTTTGATTTCATTATTGTGCAATTACTTGTGTGATTGTTATTGCGCTTTGATTATTCTTGCTTGCAAGAGGCTTACCATGCCAGCTGTTCGCGTTCTCGATTGTTTCCGCTGCATAATTTTGGGGCGTTACAGCTTTGGCTGACCCCTAAGGGTCAGGGATACCCAACTCCGTGGGCGGCCAGCACGCCGAAGGTGTGGATTAAGGGGTTTCTCTAACAACTCTCACCGTGGTGGGCCCTCAATTTCATGGATATGGACCGAGCACTCACCTCACCATCTAATGGCACTAGAAACGATACTAAATAGCAAAATATGAACCAGTAAAGGGGGCAGCCAGATGCTCACCTGATCGGCGTGAATACACCGATCCCTGTCGGAGACGAGGGTGAACAGGGAGGCGTGGGTACGCACCCGCACGCCGCGTCGGTGTCGCTTTGACCTGAAAATTGAAATGAATACACCACTACGCCTCACACAGGAGGGTGATCGTGGGGTAGGGAACTTGATTTTACACTGAAACACTACCTCCACGGAGGGAGGGGCTTTCAGCCGGCCAGGCGAGGGGGCATGGAATTGGATGACGAAGGCCAATCTGCCGAGGACCAAAATCCAGCCAGTCCGATTCTGCAGGGGCAGCAAGCAAAGGAAGTTGGGGCCACGGGCACCTTCGAGCACTGGCGGGAGCGGGGATGGCGTCGAATTTTCCGGGGACAGGGATGCCGCTGGCTGCAGCCGCCGTGGGATGTCCGGAGGACCGGTTGGGCCGCTGCAAGTCCGACCCGTCGACTCACTCCGGTTCTGTCCTACCTGGGACTGTTAGACAGGGTGCTGGAGTCGGGGCTCCCACGAACTCTTCAGGTCACTTCTGGTGGCGGGGTCAGTGCAGGAACGTCTGGGACAGGTCCAGGAAGGCGCCGCTGAATTTGTGGGCTGATCGGAGTCCGAATGTGGCCTCGATAGCCCTGGAATCACGAGCGGTCCGGTTCTGTCTGCCTGAGTCCAAAACACCAGCTGCCTGAAGAAAAGGTCACCACGATCTCTCCTCGGCTCCGATGAGAGTGAAGTTTGTGTCGACGCGATTGTGGACAAGTCCTCTTCGATTGGAGACCAACGGGACCACCAGAGGAGGCTGGAGCAGGGCGCAAGAACCAGAAGAGTGGGAGGAGGTCAGATCTATCTCAGGTGGGACTGACCTGCGCACTCTAGGGAGAGAGGCCGGAACGTGGAGCTACAGAGTCCAAATGGAGCCCTTCTTGTTGGTGCTGGCAGAGGACTTGGAGAAGAAGATTTTAGTCAAAGAATCACATCCAAACTTGCACAGGAGCGACCGTGCTCGCACTTCCACTCAGGCTCAGGTTCCCTTCCGGAGCAGCTTTGCGCAGTCGGGGGAGAATGGATCCTCTGGGCAGCAAGGATGTCGGATGGATGCAGGACCACCTCGCCTGCGAAGCTACTTCGACGACGATTCCACTGGTATATGGTTTGCCACCTGGAGCTTCGTGGGGAGCCTGTGGGAAGCTCTGCAAACTGCTAGTACCTCTGCTACCTGCGAACCAGAGTATGGCTTGGTTGGGAGTGGGGGTAAGAGAGGGGAGAATGGGAAAGGGAGGTTGATGGCTAGGGGGGTGGGACCCAGGTGGTAAGGGGGTGATGGGGAAGGGAGGGAAACAGCCAGCAAGGGGAGGGAAATTCAAATTTGGCCTAGGATTTGAACCCCTTCAGCCTTGGGGAGATGGAAGGGTGCTTGGGAAAGGGTTGTGGGTGGTTGGGGGTTGGAGGGTGGCTTGGAGATTGGTGGGTTCTCCCTTGGGGCTAGGGGCGGAGTAAAGAGGTGTTGTGGGAAGTTGTGGTGACTCTTGAATGAGGAGAGGAGAGAGAGAAAGTAGGTGGGAGGGGGAGGAGAGAGAAAGAGGCGCACCCCTCTTGGAGAGAGAGAGAGAGAGAGAGAGAGAGAGAGGAGAATGAGGAGAGTCACACTCCACTTGAAGAGGGGGAAGATTTCACTCAAATGTGAATTTTGTTTTTAATTCTCAATGAAATTAGTTCTACAATGGAGGGGTTGGGGTCTATTTATAGGCACCCAACTTTCCTTTTGACCAAACTGACCCTGACAAACAAGCAAATGACCAACAAGTCCAAGGGAGGGGTGACCCTGGGCCTAGCCCCTAGTTGGGCCCAATTGACTAACAAACTGACCCATTAACCTATTAACTGACTCAAATAAAGAAAGATTACACATACATAACTCAAATAAAATGAAAATTACATGTTATGACTCAAAATTAACTGACGAAAATGATGACGGGCCGCTGGCGAGCAACAAGAGTCCCAAAAAAGTGAAGTGGCTGGGGATGTCCCCATCAACAGTATCTTTAACAGTTGTTCTGTTGCGTCGACCTCACTCAACTGATGGAGTCGACGCTGCCAACGTTGCTCCTATTTGTTTTCACAAAGATATTTGAAGTTTAGGGTTTTGAACTTAATTGGTTCATCAATCAACTAATAATGATTCATAGTGTGGCATCTTCAAAACCTGGGGATACAACATTCTCCTTCCTTTTGATGATGGCAACTATGAGTCATTACTTTCAAAAAGAACATTCACACAATAAATTCATCATATCAAAAAATACAGACAAAAACTTCTGATATTCATTTCATTCAGATGTTGTGTGTCCAAAAGGAACTTCATACACCATGTTTCATGCACATACACCAAGTTTCATGCAATGCAAAAAGAAATGACTAAAATATGACTACTCTCTTCTCTCCTCCCCCTTTGACATCAGCAAAACGTGGAGCTTTTTGGGGCAGCTATTGGTCTTCAGTTTGAGTAGAAGCCTCCTGGAATTGAGGTCTAGTGCGAATGGCTACAATGTTGTGAATTTCTGCTCTTAACTCCTCAGCATTCTGATGAATTCTCTGAGCCACTGATTTGAGCTTATCATTTGTTGCCCAATGACGCTCAAGTAGAGAATCTTGATACAGATCCATCTTTGTTGAGAGAGCAGTGGTGAAATTGCATATCATTTCTACAATCTAAGTTAACTGAGCATCTTCTGAAGATGCATGTACAGGCACATGGGATGAGGTTGTTGGATCTGCAATAGGGTTCCATCCTTCAGATTGGTCCTCGGGTGTGGGTTGTGGATAATGATCCTTAAAGACATTCACCATATAGGTGATGTCATCACCCATCATTTGTAATTTGCCTATGATTTTAGCATGATATATGTTTAATCTCTCATGTTTGGATTTGGTTTCCCTGAAGTGTTCGGCAGCAATGCTGAGTTTGTCATCATGACTATTTAATCTATCACTTAGCCTTCCAATTTGATTGCCAGCTAGGACAAGAACTCCCTGAATATCTTGGACCAGTCTATGAAATTTGGTATCAGTCAAATGTTTGTCCCTTTGCAGTTCAACATATCTACTATCAACCTTCAATTCAAGATGGGTAATTCTCTCCTCAATATTATTGGACATCTCTTTCATAGCTGAGGTCAAAAGACCAAACTGAGATGATAAGTATTGGTATAAAAGTGGAGAGATGGTAGTAGATGAAGTGGAATCTTGGGATGTGTGAGGATGAGGCTGAGAATGTGCTGCAAACCTAGGGGCTTCATTGAAATCTTCATGAGGAGAGTGAGGTGAAGCAAAAGTGGAAGCCTTTCCTAATGTTAGCAATACTCCATGAAGAATTTCTTGTGAAGCATCAGCCTCTGCTGGAGCTACTAGAGGTGGCTCTTCTTGTTGTCCCATCTGCTGGTCTACAGGCTGCTCTATCTACTCTTGGTGCAACTATGGTTCCTCTTCTAGCAGTACAACTGGACGGCCAGGTAGACTTCCCACCACTCGACCTCCTTCCAGCTTGAACTTCATAAATTTTTGAATATTTCTGAGGCAATAGACAATGGCATTTGGAATTTCCTTCATTTTCTCATTTTCCAGAGGAATTCCAACCTTCTTGAATATGGTTGTCAAGTGTGCAGCAAAAGATAAATTTCATTTTTGGCCAATGCAGCTGCCCATGATCTGTATGATTACATCTGGAAGGCACACTTTCAAGTTGCTAAACATGCAGTAGAATAGGAATCTTTGTGTCTCATTCAGTCTATTTCTTCCACCACCTTGAGGTGTAATGATTGTGGTAAAGATGTGGTGAAGAAGTCGTTGTAGTGGTGGAAATATGTTAGTATTAAAGCTGGTGACATGAGTTTGTCTTGTGTCTACGGGGTCACATGGCTTCTCAGTCATGATAGTATAAGCAGCAAACTCATCATAATCACAATCTGATTCCAGTAATCCTTCCAATGGAATATGCAGTGCTTTGTGGAACAGCTTCTGTTTGAGCTGAATTTTAACCCCTTTTACTTCAATCCACAACTTCAGTGTTTTTGAGTCAAAAAATAGGTTTTTGTACCACTGCTGAACTAAACTGGGGCAGTAGACTTTGTGTCTACTCTCAAACTTCCTCCAACTTTGAAAATCCAGCAAGGGAAGTAGTTGGGGAAAAACTTCAAGCATGTCTTGATCATGAAGATCAATAAATCTAGAAAACAATATCCATGGAGAATCATTCTCATCTACTTTTGGAGAGGGTGGTGACGATACCTGCTCTTCCTTGGCTTTCCTTTTGCCGTTGTCTTGTTTAGAGACTTTTCTCTTTTTAGCCGGAGGCTCCGTCATTTTTTCTTTCCCCTTCTGTGATGCCCGCGTCTGGTCTTTCCCTTTCACAGAAGAAATATTCACATCATGAAGGTGCTTTGATCGGGGCTCCACCCTGGTGCTTGCCTCGACAAGAGCTCATTTTACTTGGATGACCACTTTTCCCTTACCTCGGGTTACCGGAGGAGACATCGTAGGGCTAGGTGGAGAGAAAGAGAAAGGTAGGGTTTTGAAGAGGTTCCAGAGGTGAACGATGAGGTTCCGACTATCGTCGGAGCAGGACCTATATTCAAGAATCCAGGGAGGAGGAAAAGGTTGAAGCTCTAAGGCGAGGGATTGTAGTGTCGACCTCACATAGGAGAATATGGGTTACATGGGGGTTCTGGAACAAAAAGAAATGAAAGGGGTTTTGTAAAGAGAAATGAATTCTGTCGTAAGTTGGTAAGAGCGCAACCATATAAAATGACCATAGGGATATTAAAATATTAGAAACGACACCCTCAATTTTTGAGATTTGTAGATATGACCCTTTTATTCAAGGGTTCATAGTTTATAAGCCAAAATCTGCAGATTAAATCTCCTGAAAAAAATTACCGTTTCTGCAAATTTAATAGAATTAAAACACCACTTAACGAGCATGCATCTATCCCCCGTTTCTGTCCGTCTTACTTCTTAATTTCTCGAGATTCCTCTAGGAGATATTTTTGGCTAGTATTGAGGTTAAACAATTTAAATGTACTGACGCAAGCCTAGAGTCAACCATTTTCTCAGTTAATGTTCAGAATTATTTCATATGCTTTTAGAACAGTCAAATCTAGCCTACATCTTTTGACGCGAGGAAACGTGTTGATTAGACGCTTGAGTCCCCGGTTACTCAATGTGACTAACTATTCTGTTTCACGTTCCGACCACAGATAGCAGGATACATCATGACATCTTTCACAACATTTCATTGATGTAGGGAGATGTTTCTCCGTGAATACATGCCATTGCTCTATCTTAGCATTTATTATTATTATTATTATTATTATTATTATTATTATTATTATTATTATTATTATTATTATTTATGGCGTATTCCCATAGCTGCCTTCAGATATTATTATTATTATTATTATTGCTCTATCTACGGCCAAGGTTGCCCCTTTACTTTCAATTTTCAGACATTCAGACAGGGTTCAAGACAGAGTCTTTTCAGCATGTTTTAACTCTATTCCATCTACAGGGATGGTAGCAATCAAGACATTTAACTTCAGATTTGAAGTTTATAAACAATAAACAACTTATTTTCAGAGGGTCGGCTGTATAACCAAATGAAATCTCTTAAAGAGAGAGTGACCATTTTAACTCCCCCTAGATCCTTGAATACAATCTAGCCCAACCAATTTTAGCTCCACCTCAATGAGTCAAGGATTTGCAGACGCAAGTTTAAGGACAAGATGAAAGAGATGAATATTAGACCAAGAGAACGTGTCACGCCCGAGGCAGCGGAATTAAGTCGAGAACGTGAACAGCCAGCAATACGCCTCAAGCTAGCAATATAATCAGAGCACTAAATCATTCACACATAAAAGATGAATGCACAATGTTGTATACTTAAAAATCTTCACTTTATTGCAAAATAATGATCAAGGTTACAACGACACTGACTCCTTGACAAAACGACTCTCTAGACTCAATAAAAGAAAAATTACATAATTGACTCATGACACTCTAGCACTTTAGGGCTTCTCTCGTCCATCATTCGCTCTCGCCCTCGGATCCATCATTCGAGTAATCCGAATCCGATCCACTAGAGTTTCCTGAAAAAGATTTGAAAAAGTAGGGAATGAGCACACTTGCCTAGTAGGTATCTTCGTATCAACATGAAGGCATAATTTAAGTAATTAACATTTTAGCTCTAGAAGATAAGATAAAAGAAATACGACGAAACATATGATAAAACCAAAGTAACAACACAAGTAGCAAGATATAGATCATAGAGATATAAGTGTTCATGTAGAATGTGATCATGATCAAGTAAGAATATAATGTGGCCTTTCATTAACGAGAATGTACTAGAATGTAACGAAAATGTACTTTTCATAACCATAAAGGCTATGCACTAGAAAGTCATATAACAAGAATGTATAATTTCATGATGAGCCTCGTGGTTTTCAGCCGTTTATAAAAAAGTACTCCCGGCGCAATGCTCAGCATACCCCTTATTTTACAGTATGTTTCTGTCCATCCGTCGAGGGGGCTAGCGTCAAGCCCTTGGACACTATCCGTGCCCGCTCTTGCATCTTCACGTTAGAAATCAAGCCACTTCTTTGAGGAATATAAAGTTTGGCCAATAATGTAAAGTTCAAACAATAGTTTTATGATAACAAATACCAAGGTAAGAATGCACCAAATATGAATATGAGAGTTCAAGAACGAATTAAGAACAAGGTCAGGCTATGGGAGAAATCCAGCAGCATAATGGTACATTTCCATAGTTCCATAATTCATTAATAACTTATTGAATAAGGTTTGGATTCTAGACAATCGAGGACCACCTGGGAACAGAACAAGTTCAACCCTTGGGTCAGACCTCAGGTTGGATAGAAGTTAAATAACACGGTAGTCTTGAGGGCCACGATCCTTAATTAACGCGGTCCAAAGTTAGCCCGTGATAATGGAGAGTATCGACGCAGAAAGATGGTCAGGTTGACGCGAGGAGAAGTCTGTGGCTGAACAAGAATGTGACTATAGGAAGCACCACGATAATACATTAACGCAAATGGAGATTAGGGCACGTTCATGCCAGTTCACAGAAAACATGGAAAACATGGGGTGCTCTCTAACTTTTGGGTTTTTAGGGTAGAACCAGCTCGGCGTCCTAGTGGGAATCTTAGGCTCGCGGAGTCTTACGGAGGCATTGAAACAAGATCACCTAGTCCGACAGAAGGAATATCAGATGGAGAGGCTCTCAAGTCTAAGAAGGTTTCCTATCAAGTGCGTGTGATCTAATAGCGTCGTACCGGAGTAGGGGCTATATGTGAACTTAATAAAATAGAAATAAGATGAGAAAGGAACGAGTGAAAATAATGTGTAACCAAGTCATGAAACCTCTTTATGTACAAAACTATAAGGTTTGGCATGAAATTATCATATAATGAAATTAAACTTTGAAAAGCATGCTAACACTAAATATGAAGTCATGACATGATCAGGAAGTGAAACTACTAAGATAAGGCATGCATAATAGCATATATATCATGGGAAATACACAAGGTTTAATATGTCCAACAAAGGGTTAACGCGACGGACATAACCAGCGCATTCTTACATTAACGCGGTATAAATAACTACCGCGTTCTTACATTAACACGGTATAAATAACTAGCGCATTCTTACATTACCGCGACGTATCGGGTGTGCGCGTTAATATACGCGACCCCTGTTATGATCGCAATCATCTCACAGTGAGACAAAGATAATACCAGCCTTGCAGGGCTACTTCCTATGGCCAATCTATATGGAACTAATAGAAAACTAGTAGGGGAAGGATGCTATGATGGAAACAAGGCATCAAAATGTATGTAACAGATAAAAAGTCATCATCTTTTAGTTTAAGGTTTCATGGACAGCATGCAGTAAAACCCTATTGCGCAGTCATGGAAAAACATGAAATACTCAACGTAGAACGCATGAAATTGAGCAAGATCAGAGGGCTTTTGTTCCTAACATGTTGTTTAAGCCGTTCATGAGATAACCTACCTCTGGGATAGGATCTAGACTTCGAATTTCTCACTGGAAGACGGTGCTGGTTCCTGCGCGTCCTGCGTAGAAACATCAACTTCCTGACCTTCTAACTCCTTAACCGCTTGATCTAAATTCATGAAAGTTGGAGGGAAGTTAGAAGGCATGTAGGGGAATAATAAACTCTAAAGGCTGAATGTGAAATTACCTTTGCTAAGGTCCTAAACCTCAAGTCTTTACTGGACATATATACACGCTTGTTCCTATGCGGTTTACAGAGAACCAACGACTTCCGAGGCTTCTAACTTTTCAAGGACCTGATTTCTTGGCATGGGGTTTATAGGGGAATTAGAAAAAACTAAAAGGAATAAAATCTTTTAAAGACTTACCCTGAGATGACGACGTCTTACCTTCGAACCACGCGCTCCAAAACTAGGGTTCACGCAGGTCAAACTGGGCCCTATTTATAGGGTTTAGCATAGGGTTGAGGGATTAGATCGAGTTAGGAGTCCTTATTGGGGGTTAGAATCAATCCCCAAGAGTCCTAGACCAGTTTTTCCTTCAAGATAACATCAATCCATGGCCACCCATGGATAAAAATTCAATTTTTTCGTGTTTTACTGCACTTCGGTTCCGTAAGATTATCACGGTCAACATGAGCACCGCGATCTTCATGAACGTAGCATATCATATGAACGTGTTCAAACCTTCACGTTGAATTTGAATTTTAGTCATATTCCACTCCCATTTATTCCCTATTTATCCAATAAAACTAGGGAATTATCCTAATTACTTCTCTAGAAGTGGGCGTGGGCCATAAGGGCTTAGAATTTGGTCTTTGGGCTCAATTTAAGGGGGTCTATTTATCTAATTAGTAACTGGACCTTTAAATCAATTGTTTTAAATGGTTAAGCCCACTTAAGCCTTTTAAATGCTTAATAATTTTATTTAATCTCTGAAAAATCTTAGTAAAATTTTGGGGTGTTATAGAATGGCTTAGGAAAGCCTGGCAATGAAGTTAGATGAGACAATCAAGAGACCATCAAGAACAGAGGGATGCGTCGATGCATTTAACATTGTGCGTCGACGTGGTGAATCTAGCTAACAGAAACCTTTAGAGCGTCGATGCAACTTCTACAGGGCGTCGACGTATTGGACTTATCTAGAAACCTTCATTTTAGCCTTTTTCATCTGTAGCGTTGATGCAACTTCTACAAGGCGTCGACCTACCCTTCTTATGACTTCTGCCCATCCTTTTCCCATGCTTAACAGGTCGACCTGTCTCTGTGGTGCGTCGACCTATTTGACTTGATCATTTTTTCTCTTCAAACTGACGAGTACTTTTTCAAACCTTGAGTATCTAGTCCTTGTTCTTGTACCAACTTTGGCAATTATTCCACACTTTCATAACTGTGGTGTCGACTCTCTTTTTGAGCTGTGCCGACCTATTCAGTCCAACTAACTCAACTAATTTCTGTCCCAGCTATCCTTTCTTATTTGCAATCTCAAGGGATTTCTGACAATTCCTGATTTTCTCATCAAAAACATTCATTCGGCTTGAATCTCTGTTCATTCACTTAATTTTGGGCCCCCCCTCACTTCATGCATGGTATGTTCAATTAAACGTGCAACCATTTCATCATGCTAATGCACTATAAGCAAGAAAAATGACATGCAATTTTATTCTAAATGCAAGTTGACTGATGGTACCTGGCGAAGAACTTAGATCCGAAGATCACCTTACGCTTGGTGATAGTTTCCAGATAGACTTAACCTGCCCTTCCACATGTCACCATTTTATATATCGTTTAGTCAATGTTTATGATATGCAATGCATGACATTCAGTACCAAAAACAAACACATACTTTTCAACAAAGTTTCATGAACAGTTCTTACATACCCTGAGTCACAACCCATTCAAACAGCATACCGAGGTCTACACAAGCCAAGTTCTCTCCTTAAAGATGTAAATCTTTTATTACCGAGAGGTTTTGTGAAAATATCTGCAATCTATTTTTCTATTTCAATAAAATGTAATTCAATTTCCTTCTTGTTGACCTCATCTCTTAAAAAATGATGTCTAATCTTAATGTGCTTAGTCCTAGAGTGCTGGATGGGGTTATTTGTTAAAGAGATAGCACTTGTGTTATCGCACAATATTGGGGCACATCCAAGGTCTACATGGTAGTCTTGGAGTTGATGTTTTATCCAGAGTACTTGGGCTGCACAACCCCCTGTTGCGACATATTCCGCCTCAGCAGTGGAAAGAGTAACTGAGTGTTTCTTCTTAGATGCCCAACACACTAGACATCCTCCCAAATATTGACAATAACCACTAGTGCTTTTTCTATCCAATTTACATCCATCATAGTCTGTATCAGTGTAAGCTACAATGTTTAACTTACACTGTGTAGGGTACCACAATCCCAGATCATGAGTACCAGTTAAATATCTGAAAATTCTCTTCACTACACTCATGAGGGATTTCCTAGGACTAGCCTGAAACCTAGCACAAAGACATACGCTAAACTGAATATCTAGTCTAGAAGCGGTAAGGTAGAGCAGGGATTCAATCATACCTCGATATATTTTTGCATCTACCATTTTACCTTCCGGGTCAGCATCTAGACTCGTTGTTGTACCCATTGGAGTTGCAATTGACTTGATGTTTTTCATTTGATATTTCTTCAGTAGCTCCTTGAGGTATTTTGACTGATTTATGAAGCTACCTTCAGGTGTTTGAGTGATATGCAATCCAAGAAAAAATTTCAAGTCACCCATCAAACTCATTTCAAATTCATTAGTCATTAAATCTATAAATTCCTTACACATTGAAGATTTTGTTGAGCCAAATGTTATGTCATCCGCGAAAATTTGAACTAAGAGAATATCCTTCTTGTCAGTTTTAGTAAATAGAGTTTGGTCAACCTCACCTCGTAAGTAACCTTTACCTATAAGAAAAGTGCTCAATCTGTCGTACCACGCTCTAGGAGCTTGCTTCAGTCAATATAGTGCCGTATTCAACTTGTACACATGGTTAGTAAAATCAGTACATTCAAAATCAAGCGGTTGTTCAACATAAACATCTTCTTTTATCAGTCCATTCAGGAAGGCACTCTTAACATCCATCTGTTGGAGCTTTATTCCTAGACTACATGCAAATACAAGCAGAATTCTAATGGCTTCTAATCTAGCTACAGGGACAAATGACTCTTCAAAGTCTACTCCAAACTTTTGATTGTATCCCTGTGCAACTAATCTAGCCTTATTTCTGACAATTTTTCCTTCTTCATTTGATTTATTTCTGAAAACCCACTTTGTGCCAATAACAGAACCAGAAATGAGTCTTGGAACTAAATGCCATACCTAGTTTATTTCAAATTGATGCAATTCCTCATGCATGGCATTTATCCAAAATTCATCTTTTACTGCACACACAATATTTTTAGGTTCGATTTGAGAAACAAGTGCCAATGAATCCATTTCTTCTACTATTCTAAAATGTGACCTAGTTCTGGTGGGTTCATGCAAACTACCAATAATGTTATCCAATGGGTGATTCCTAAGCATTCAGATGTTTGTAAGTGTATTACCTTCATTGGTAGTTACCTCCCCCTGGATGCTTGACCCATCAGTTTGTCCTTCTCACCTTGTTTCTGCTTCTTGACTTCCTTGCTCCATCTTATTTTCCAAAATCTCCACCTCATCTATATTCCTGCAAGAACCATTTTCAGACTTGTGATTTGATTCATCAAAAGTGACGTGCGGAGATTCTTCGACACTGTCATTTTTCAAGTTAAGTACTCTATAAGCTCGAGAGTGTTCAGAATAACCAAGAAAGACTCCTGGCTCACTTTTGACTTCAAATTTATCAAGGCCTCATTTATCATTTACATGAATGATACATCTTATTCCAAAGATCTTAAAGTGAGCAAGTGAGGGCTTCTTACCTTTTAACAGTTCATATGGAGTCTTTTTACTAGAAGGTCTTACCATTGCTCGATTTATGATATAACAAGATGTGTTACTGCTTCTGCCCCGAACCTTCTAAGTAACTTGCTCTCCACAAGCATTGTCTACGCCATCTCTACCAATGTTCGATTCCTTCTTTCAACGACTTCATTTTGTTCTGGGGTCCGAGGTGATGAGTACCTATGATTAATTCCATCCTACCTGGAAAATTCATCAAATTCAGAATTCTCAAACTCACCACCATGATCTGACATAATATTGAAAATTTTGAACTTACCATCCTACTTCACTTTTCTAAAGAATGCATGAAACTCATTGTAAGCATCATTTTTGTGAGACAGGAAAAACACCCATGTAAATCTAGAAAAGTCATCTACAAGTACATAACCATATCTTTTACCATTTATGCTAGCTAACCTGGTAGGTCCAAACAAATCCACGTGTATCAGCTCAAATGGTTTTGAAGACTGGTTTTCAATTCTGGTTTTAAATGACTTTCTTGTTTGTTTTTTTTGGGTGCAGGCCTCACAAATTCTACTGTGCTTCTTAAAAGAAATGTCAGGCAACCCTCTCACCATGCTAAATTTAATAAATTTATGCAGAACATTGTAGCTAGCATGACCTAGTCTACGATACCACAACCATGCTAAATCATTTTTGTTTGCGATGAGACAAAGGTTATTGTGAGCAGGATTATCTAAGTCAACCATATATATGTTATTGACCCTCTTTCCAATGAATTTGACAGTTTCAGAATTAGATTCGAAGATTGTGCATGCTTGAGAGTCAAAAGCAACATTATGTCCTTTATCACATAGCTGACTTATGCTGAGCAAGTTATAAGCTAGACCCTCAACAAGTAGGACATCATCAATGGAATTGGACATATTTTTACCTACTTTACCTGTTCCGACAATTTTTCCTTTTGTATTTCCTCTAAACGTCACATGTCCTCCTTCTTTCTCAACCAACATGCAGAATTTTTCTTTGTCGCCCGTCATGTGCCTTGAACAGCCACTGTCGAGATACAACTTGTTATGGATAGCTGCAACGCATTCCTTCAAAGACAATTAAACGAGGGATTTTGGAACCCAAAAGTGTTTGGGTCCCACCTGACCATTCATCTCACTTAACAAAGAGATCAAGCAGTTGAGAATCCACACAGATCTTATAGAAGTTGATGCATTTTCAGACTTTGTTCTTTTATTCACATACTCTTGTTTTGTTGGAATCTTAGCCCCTGATGACTTTGCAGCAAATTTATTGTTTGATGGTTTTAATTTCTTGTTTCTCTTATTGCTCTAATTAGCAGTAGAAGAATGGAACCAACCAGAGTAACTAGGCTGACTTGCCCTTTGAAAGACCTGATTATGATATGAAGCAAAGGTTCCCTGCGTCGACCTATAGTAGTTTGTGCGTCGACCTCCCCATGAGTGACTCTGTGTGAATGGGGCTCTGAAAGGGATGTGCGTCGACCTAAACCTGTCACTGTGTCGATCTACCCATTGGTTTCTTCCCTACTGCGTTGACATGTTGCTAGGACTCTGTCGACCTATCCAGGTTGAGTTTCTGGCTGGGTAGTCTTTCTCTCTCTGTGTCGACCGGTCAGACATACTGCTTCGACCTACTGGTTTGGGTTTCCCTTTGTCACCAGTTCTGGTTTGAGAGTGTGGCGACCTATCCTGGGTCTTGCTCCGACATGACTGTGTATTCCCATGGGCTTTCTCAGGGGTAGTCAGACCCTATTTTCTGGTTTGTCCCAACTTTTCTTTGCCCTTGTCTTTCATGTTTACTTGTTTTTTGTGGTTTTGTCTGTAATGCCCTGGATTTTACAGATATTGTTCGGATCAGGATCCGTGGATTTCTGATCACTTTTGTGAGTCCCAGATTGAGTTTTACGGTTTACGCATGTTTTTGCTTGTCGATCCTTTGGAACCCCGTGTAGGGTGAACCGTTACGTTCTCCAACTCTGGGACATTACCAGCGCATTGTGTATTTTTTGAGGATCGTGGAGAGTATTTTTACCTATTTTTTGTATTTTCCAGATTTTCCAAATTTTATATATAAACCCCCCCTCTCTCTCTTCCTCACTCTCACTCTCTCCCTCTCCCCTCTCATGCTCTCTCTTTCTCCCCTCTCTTCTCTGGCAGCCGCCGGAGCAAGGCGGGGGTGAGGCGGAGGTGACGTGGGCGAGGAGCGGGCGAGGAGGAGCTAGGATTCAGGCAGTGGAGGTGCGGCAAAGCTCTGCCACGAGTTCGGGGAGCTGCGGCAGTTCGTGAGGCGTTTTCATGGCAGTTCGGTGTCCTCGGTGTGCGAAATCTTTGGTGGAGGTAGGGGGATGGTTCCTTAACCCATGTACTTCATTTCCCGTGAGTTTGGTAGCCCGAGGTGAGCCGAGAGGGTTTATTTTTTCGCTGGGGTTAAAATGTGTGATTTAGGGGTGTGAGCTGGATTTCACATTTTGATTACGTTTTTGAGGTTTAAATGGGTCCTCTCGATGCTAGAGAGGCTGGAGAATAGCTTCCCCTTGTTTTCCACATCACATGGGTGTAAATGGGGCGTGGAATGGAGTTTTCCGTGATGTTCATCATTTTCGGGCTCGGAAGTTGGTAGCGGTCGTACTAGAGACCGCTACCTAAGAAGGCTGTCCACTGGGGACCATTTCTTGGCCCGGTATTTCAGATTCAGGTAGCGGCCTCCCTCGCCACTGACCGCTACTCGATGATAGCTGTCAGGCCAGGACCGCCACATGGTGGGGTCGACGCACCCGTGGCGAACGCGTCGATGCGCTTTTCACCGAACCCCTGAGGATGTTGTCGCCCTGTGGCAGCATTCTTCAGGTTGCAGCCCAAGGGTGGCCGCATTATCCTGGTAGCGGTCCGAGGATGGCCGCCTTATTCCAGGTATCCCTGGCAAGTAGCGGTCCCGTAGAGACCGCCACTTGGAGGGTAGCGGCCCATAGTGGACCGCTATTTGAGGGTAGTAGCCCAGAGTGGACTGCCACTTGAGGTGACGGTCCAGGGAGGATCGGTGTAGTGCCCCAGAATTTATATAATAATTTTTGGATTATTTATAGAATTTTCTAGAATTTATTAGGAATTTATAAAGGCTAAATAGATTAATAAATTGATTATTGAAATAATAAGTCATTATAAGGCCCAATTGTGTTAAATAATTAACCTAGCCTATTTAAATAAAATCTAAAAGGTTTACGGACCAAGCCCATTAAGTTTGGCCCATATTCTAGAAGGTTATTTAGCCTATTTATGTATTTTAAGGATAAATACTAATTTTATAGATAATAATATGGATAATTAACAAAAGAGTTTGATTTATGTTGAATTCTGTGCACGTTGGATGTAATGGTCTATCGTGAGACCGCCATAGCCACGTAACGCACCAGTCTTGATGCGTTACACCCTGATAGTTCCGTGAATGGAAGAACGGGCATAAAGATTAGAACTTTGGGATCCTATCTGCAAGAGATCAACTTGGGAGAGCTTATAACATTACTAAGGACTCTTAGAGATTAGGTTATGGTAAATTAAGGACTCTAGAATCGATCTAATCTTCAAACCCTAGCCAAAACCCTATAAATAGGACCTAGTTCTGAACTGAGCGACCCTTACTTTTGACTCGTGAAGAATTAAGGTAAGGAGTCATAATTTCGGGTAACTTCTTTAGAAGATTTTGTTTAGTATACTTTAGACTAATAGTTCTCCAAATTTCATGTTAGGAGATCAAGCAACCAAGGAGATTGAAGCTTCCAAAGTTGCTGGTTCGACCATAATAACTCAGGAAACTGAACACAAGACCCCTGAAGATCAAGAGATTAGAACGTCTAAACGAGGTAATTAGAGCTCAATCCTTTAGAACTTTTTGTTCACCTTAGTTTCATCTTCTTACCCTCAAAATTTCACATCTTTAGGTCAAGAGGTTGTGGAGTTAGAGCAGCAGGAAATTATTAGAAAATCACTGGAAAAGGAGAACTAGGGCACGGTTTTCAGACTCAAATTAGAAGCTTAAAGCCTAGTTAAGAGGTAGGTCATCTCATGATTGGCAAAAACACCTTGTTAGGGATAAAAGCCCTCTGGTTTTGATTGATTTCATGCATCATAGATCATGAATTCCATGTTTTAGTAGGACATACATACATGTATACTCTTAACCCTAACTAAGTTAAAAAGGAACTCTCCTGTCAAATTCACAGAAAACCCCTGCATACTAGTAGGTTAGCCTTCATTCTATCATGTGGAAGTTTATATATGATTTCCAGACATGATGTAAGTTGAAACCTTAGATTTGTTTTATCTTGTTTGCCAGCAGACGATCCGACGCATCAAGGTAAGACCGTCACAATGATCTAACGGCCTTACGACAAGCCGTCACACCTTCTGTTGTTTTTAAATTTCTCTGTTATCTCTGACGGCCCAGACTTAGTGTGTTACAACACTGTAACGGTCTCACGACAAACCGTCACAATCACTGTGACGCCCCCATTCTCGACCGTCAGAGTAACTGTAGATAGAATTGAAGAATAGTCACATTAACTTATAAATATGCCTAGTTATCTAAGTTTAACATGTTGATATGACTTTAAATTTATTAATTGGTTCATGATAAGTATCGCTTGTTAAAAGCATCTTGAATTATTTTAAGGATATGTTAATTTCATGCCAAAGCACTATAGGTTGTATTAACTCCATGATTTTAAATGATGTATTGACGGAGTTTTATCATGATTTCATATTGTTACACATTCTCTCTATCTAAATTATCATTTCTTTAAGTACATGGCACATATTCCGGTATGTTATTCATTAGTTCACACTTTACACAATAGGAACATTATTCTTTGACATGAGGACCTCTCTATTAGATATTTCTTCCAATGGATTAGGAAATCTTGTTTCAAGGCCTCCGTAATTCTCCGCGAGCCAGGAATTCCCACTAGGACACTAAGTTGGTTGTACCATTAAAGCCCATTTAGTATATTACACTATCAATGTTTCTGGTTCTAGCAATGTAACGGATCTATACTGGACTGTCAGGAGCATCTAACGGCCCAATATAAGACCGTCACATTTCATTAAGTCTATTTTACTATTTCTGGATTCAGACTAATGTAACGGCTGAACACTGGAGCGTGACATCATGTAACGGCCCAGTCATTGACCGTCACATTGTTTTAGTGCTTAACCCGAGGTTTGACTCAAGGGTTGATGTTCCAAAGTTTCTAGATGGATTATTGATGATCTAGAACTTGCCATATTATCCAAAGAGGCTTAATATAATGAAATAAAAGTTAAAGAAATGTACCGTTATGCTGCCGACTTATTTCCATAAGCACAACATTGTTTGAGTCATTCTTGACTCTCGCATTATTAAATTGAAGCGTTCATTCATTGAATAGTGTTATCATGAACTTATTGAATTATACATTCTTGGCCATACTTTATTGTTACATGCGTGGAAGTAACTTGATTTATACTTGAAGATGCGATCGAGCACTGATTGTGCTCAAAGGCTCTATGCTAGTCCCCTCGGCTGATTGCCGGAAACATACTATTAGAAACCATGGGATATGATTCTACTGGCGTCGCATTGCGCTGGGAGTACTTTCTCTATAAATAAGTGAAGATCCACGGCACGACATGACTTTCTTGTACATGACTTGATATTCCACAGAAATTCACGAAGTACTTGCTCATAAGCAAAAGATACTAGAATGATGATTATGTGGCTTGCTAGTACATTCTCGTTACATTCTTGTTCTTGAAAGGCCATAACATGTTCTTGTTACATTCTTGCTAGTTCATACTTGCTCTCATTCTATCTTAAACGATCATCTTTGTTACTTTGGGTATTCGCATGATTGATCGCATTCGCATGATTTCACCTTATGTCTTTAGAGCTAAAATGTTAATTACTTTAATGATGCCTTCATGTTGATGCGAAGATACCTACTGGGCAAGTGTGCTCATTATCTATTTCCATTCTTTTCAGGAAATGAAAGTGATTCGAATTTGGATTCGGGTTATACAAGTAGCGGGTCCGAGAGTAAATGAAAGTGTTGTCAAAGATGAGAGTGAAGACTTAGGAATGTCTATATTGCTTGAATTAAGTCTATGTAATTTTCCTATTTCTTGAGTCTGATAGATTGGAAGAAGTTGAAAGTTATTGTATTTGAATATTTGATTATTATGAAATAAGTTGGAGTTTGATGAAAATATTGTGCAATTGCATTTATGTGTGTGATTATCTTGCGCTCTGATCATTCTTGCTTGCAAGAGGCTTACCATGTCGGCTGTTTACGTTTCTCGAGCGAGTCTTCCGCTGTCATAAAGGCTCGGGGCGTGACGGTTAAGTTGGTATCAGAGCCTAAGTCTTAGGACTTAGGAAGAATAGTCATGTCATAGGATAAGTCCAAGGTCTAAGGACCCCTACCAATGAACTAAGGAAGAAATTCCACACCCATGTGAGAATTGGGTAGAACCCGAGATAAGATAGTTAATTAGTTTTAAGATTGATTTTCCTTCTAGTTTCACGAGAAATAACAAGTTGTTATTTTTCTCTCAGGTACCCTATTATTACCATGGCTCATCGCGTAGATTGGAATGGTATGCAACAAACTGTTGCTGGCCTTACACAGGCATTACAAGCCATGGCGCAAGCTGGCACAGGAGCAAGAGCTGGTGATTTACATCGAAACTTTCGGAGCATAAACCCTCCGCGTTTCTATGGTTCTTCTAATCGTGATGAGGCAGAGAACTGGATAGATGAAATGAATCGTATCTTTGATGTTATCCAATGCACCGATCAAGAGAAGGTGTGTCTCGCAACCTTTCAACTCAACAAAGATGCCCGCACATAGTGGAAGTCGGTTCCGGCACCTCCGGCCGATGCCCCTCATACCTGGGATGGTTTTCATACCCTATTTCATGCCAAGTACTTTTCTGAGCACGTAAAAGAGAGATAGGCTATGGAGTTTGCCGCTCTTCGGCAAGGAATGATGACGGTTGCCGAATATGAACTGCAATTCTCAAGGCTTGCACCTTACGCACTACATCTTATCAGCACCGATTTATTGATGGTAAATCGGTTCATGGATGGGTTACGTCCCGGTTTCATTAAGCAGCTCGGGACCCAAAACATCCGTACTTATGCAAAAATGGTTCAACGAGCGTATTTGTGTGAAAGGACCTTAGAGAAGGTCAAAATTTTAAAAGGGAAAGGAGAAGAATCCAGCCGACGCTCAGATCGGCGTTATAAGAAAGAAAAGTTCAGTATCACGGAGCCCTACAAAAGCTGTGATAGTAAAAAAAGAACCAGGAATGGGAATGGTGGAAGTTCTCATAAGCAAAAGAAAGTCAAGGAAGAGATGGAGCAAGTTGCTACAGCTTGCATGTTTTGCAAAAAATTCAGCCATTCGGCTGAGGAATGCTGGAAGCACCTCTGCGCTTGTTTACGTTGTGGAAGCAGGAAACATCGCATGCCAGATTGCCCCCTTATGAAAGACCAATCGTCTGGTGGAGGACGTAGAAGGCAGGCTCGCCTCAATGCCGTCTTAGAAGAAGAAGAAGCGCCCAAGGATGGTGGGCTTATGGAAGGTACTCTTCAAATTTATTCTCGTCCTGCATTTGTGCTATTTGTCACTGGTGCCTCTCATTCTTTTATCTCCACTACTTTTGCAAAAATATTATCAATTGCATCAGTCCCCTTACCTTCAGATCTCGCTATTACCACACCCTTAGGTTGTGGAACAAAGCTTACCGACTATTATCCTGATAGCGAAGTGATAGTAGAAGGTCATAATCTCCCCGCAAACTTAGTATGCCTTGACATGAAAGGTTATGATGCCATTTTAGGGGTAGATTGGCTTGTAGATCATGATGCTTATATCAATTGCCGAAATAGGATTATATCCTTTCGAAAGCCTGATCTTCCAAGATTTTCCTTCCTTGGCATCAAGTACAAGAAGCATCCTACTATCATATCTTCTCTTCATGCTTGCAAACTTATCTCGCAAGGATGTGAAGCTTTTCTTGCTTCTGTCATTGTTACCGAATCCAAGGAGATTATCTTAGCAGACATTCATATTGTAAATGAGTTCCCCGATGTGTTCCCATCCGAATTACCCAGTTTACCACTCGACAGGGAAGTAAACTTCACTATTGAACTCATTCCAAGAGCAACACCTGTTTCTATTGCCCCTTACAGGATGTCCCCCACAGAACTCAAAGAACTAAAGAAGCAGTTGCACGAACTACTGGATAAGGGCTTTATCAGACCTAGCACATCCCCTTGGGGTGCGTCGGTTCTATTTGTCAAAAAGAAGGATGGTTCTCTCACTCTATGCATCGATTACAGGCGACTGAATCAACTTACAATCAAAAACAAGTATCCGTTGCCGCATATTGATGAGCTCTTTGATCAGCTTTCGGGAGCAGAATATTTCTCCAAGATTGACCTTAGATCAGGTTATCATCAGCTTAGAAATAAAAAGAACACATTTATAAATCAGCTTTTCGAAGTCGTTATGGCCACTATAAATTTGTGGTAATGCCGTTCGGGTTAACAAATACCCCAGCAGCATTTATGCAACTTATGAACAGTGTTTTCCAGCCATATCAAGACCAATTCATCATCATCTTCATCGATGACATCTTGATATATTCCAAGACAAAGGAAGAACATGAAGAACATCTGAAGATAGCTTTGCAAACACTTAGAGAACATAAACATTATGCCAAGCTTAATAAGTGTGAATTCTGGCTCAAAGAAGTTTCATTCCTAGGCCACATTATTTCAAAAAAAGGTATCGCTGTAGATCCTTCTAAGGTAGAAGCCGTTAAGAATTGGAGCTGGCCAACGATCGTATCGGAAGTACGAAGTTTTCTTGGTCTAGCTGGTTATTATAGAAGATTCATTAAGGATTTCTCAAAGATTGCAGTTCTTTTAACTAGACTCACGAGAAAAGAAAATCCTTTTGTCTGGTCAGAGGAATGTGAAAAGAGTTTCCAAACTCTTAAAAATCATCTTACTACAGCTACTATTCTAACACTACCGATGGATGGTGGTGGATTCGAAGTATATACGGATGCATCTGGCATTGGCCTAGGGTGTGTCCTCATGCAAAATAAAAAAGTAATCTGTTATTCTTCTAGTCAATTGAAGCGTCATGAGGAAAATTATCCTGTGCATGTTTTGGAATTAGTAGCTGTCATTTTCGCCTTGAAAATTTTGCGTCATTATCTCTATGGAGAAAAGTTTACGGTCTACTCAGACCATAAAAGCTTAAAGTACTTATTTTCTCAAAAAGAGCTAAATATGAGGCAGAGGAGGTGGTTAGATTATCTCAAAGACCTTGATTTTGTTATTCAATATCATCCTGGCAAGGCTAATGCTGTAGCAGATGCACTCAGCAGAAAATCAATGGGTATGCTATCAAGTCTCATGATTAGTATGACTAATCTTATTCCTCAATTTGCTCTGTTGAACTTTGATATTGACAGGAAGGAAGATTGTTTCCTAGCTAATATTCAAGCTCAACCTACATTAATAGAAGATCTGGTCAAGCTGTAAAATGATGATCTTATATTATTGAAGATCAAGACCAATGTTGAATAAAGGCCGGATTTTTCTATTAAGGATGGAAGATTGCTATTTAAAGACCGAATATGTGTACCGGATCATGAGGATACGAAGAAATTGATTCTAGAAGAAGCATATAAATCCAGGTATACCATTCACCCAGGTAGTACAAAAATGTATCAGGATCTCAAAAGAAATTTCTGGTGGCCCAACATGAAGAGGGAAATAGCTGATTTCGTGACTCGCTGTCTCACTTGTTAGCAAGTAAAGGCAGAACATTTTAGACCCGCAGGTAAACTGCATCCCTTGAATATTCCCGAATGGAAGTGGAGAGTATAGGGATGGATTTCATTATGGGGTTACCTAAGACAAGAGGTGGACACGATAGTATATGGGTAATCATAGACCGATTAACTAAATCTGCACATTTCATACCAATCAAAAGTCGATGGTCTGTGGATATCCTGGCAGCATTATACATAAGAGAAATTGTTAAATTACATGGTGTCCCAGTCACTATTATATCTGATAGAGATCCACGATTCACATCACAGTTTTGGAAGGGTCTACAACAGTCACTAGGGACTAGGTTGAATTTCAACACAACATTTCATCCACAAACTGATGGTCAGACAGAAAGAACGAATCAAGTGGTAAAAGACATGCTCATGGCTTGTGTTATTGATTTTGGAGGTAGTTGGCAGGATCACTTGCCTCTAGTAGAATTTGCATATAACAACAGTTATCAGGCCAGTATACAAATGACACCTTTTGAAGCTCTATATGGAAAAAGTTGTCGATCACCTATATGTTGGAATGAAATAGGGGAAAGATAATTACTAGGCCCCGATATTATCAGAGATTCAACAGAGAAGATCAAGCTCATTCAAGAGAGAATAAAGATGGCGCAAGATAGGCAAAAATCTTATGATGATAATCGAAGACGCGAATTAGAATTTTAAGTAGGAGACCATGTGTATCTCAAGGTTTCTCCAGGTCGTGGTATTCGAAGATTTGACATTAAGGGCAAGCTAACTCCAAGATTCATTGGCCCGTTTGAAATTCTTGAAAGGATCGGTGAAGTGGCCTACAAACTGGCTTTACCTCCACAATTAGCAGGAGTTCATGATGTATTTTACGTCTTTATGCTGAAGAAGTATGTATATGATCCTGACCATATAATCACTTATGACAATCTGAAGATTCAGAAGGATATGACGTACGAGCAAACGCCAATAAAGATTCTGGAACGGGAAGTGCGTCAACTAAGAAATAAAGTTATTCCTATGGTCAAGATTCAATGGAAGAAAATATGGCCATATGAAGCAACGTGGGAAACCGAAGCAGCCATGCGAAAAAGATTCCCAGAATTATTTTAACTGTAAGAACACTCTCCATAATCCATGTATTGAATTTGGAGACCAAATTCTTCTAAGTGGGGGAGGGTGTAGTGCCCCAGAATTTATATAATAATTTCTAAATTATTTATAGAATTTTTTAGAATTTATTAGGAATTTATAAAGGCTAAATAGATTAATAAATTGATTATTGAAATAATAAGTCATTATAAGGCCCTATTGTGTTAAATAATTAACTTAGCCTATTTAAATAAAATTCAAAAGGTTTAAGGACCAAGCCCATTAAGTTTGACCCATATTGTAGAAGGTTATTTAGCATATTTACGTATTTTAAGGATAAATACTAATTTTATAGATAATAATATGGATAATTAACAAAAGAGTTTGATTTATGTTGAATTCTGTGCACGTTAGATGTAACGGTCTATCATGAGACCGCCACAGCCACGTAACGCACCAGTCTTGATGCGTTACACCTTGATAGTTCCGTGAATGGAAGAACGAGCATAAAGATTGGAACTTTGGGATCCTATCTGCAAGAGATCAACTTGGGAGAGCTTATAACATTACTAAGGACTCTAAGAGATTAGGTTCTGGCAAATTAAGGACTCTAGAATCGATCTAATCTTCAAACCCTAGCCAAAACCCTATAAATAGGACCTAGTTCTGAACTGAGCGACCCTTACTTTTGGCTCGTGAAGAATCAAGGTAAGGAGTCATAATTTCGGATAAGTTCTTTAGAAGATTTTGTTTAGTATGCTTTAGACTAATAGTTCTCCAAGTTTCATGTTAGGAGATCAAGCAACCAAGGATATTGAAGCTTCCAAAATTACTGGTTCGACCATAATAACTCAGGAAACTAAACACAAGACCCCTGAAGATCAAGAGATTAGGACGTCTAAACGAGGTAATTAGAGCTTAATCCTTTAGAACTTTTTGTTCACCTTAGTTTCATATTCTTACCCTCAAAATTTCACATCTTTAGGTCAAGAGGTCGTGGAGTTAGAGTAGCAGGAAATTGCTGAAAATTACTGGAAAAGGAGAACTAGGGCACAGTTTTCAGACTCAAATTAGAAGCTTAGAGCCTAGTTAAGAGGTAGGTCATCTCATGATTGGCAAAAACACCTTGTTAGGGATAAAACCCCTCTGGTTTTGATTGATTTCATGCATCATAGATCATGAATTCCATATTTTAGTAGGACATGAATACATGTATACTATTAACCCTAACTAAGTTAAAAATGAACTCTCTTGTCAAATTCACAGAAAACCCCTGCATACTAGTAGGTTAGCCTTCATTCTATCATGTGGAAGTTTATATATGATTTCCAGACATGATGTAAGTTAAAACCTTAGATTTTTTTATCTTTTCTGCCAGCAGACGATCTGACGCATCAAGGTAAGACCGTCACAATGATCAAACGGCCTTACGACAAGTCGTCACACCTTCTGTTGTTTTTAAATTTCTCTATTATCTCTAACGGCCCAGACTCAGTGCGTTACAACACTGTAACGGTCCCACGATAAACCGTCACAATCACTGTGACGCCCCCATTCTCGACCGTCAGAGTAACTGTAGACAGAATTGAAGAACAGTCACATTAACTTATAAATATGACTAGTTATCTAAGTTTGACCTGTTGATATGACTTTAAATTTATTAATTGGGTCATGATAAGTATCGCATGTTAGAAGCATCTTGAATTATTTTAAGGATATGTTAATTTCATGCCAAAGCACTATAGGTTGTATTAACTCCATGATTTTAAATGATGTATTGACGGAGTTTAATCATGATTTCATAGTGTTACACATTCTCTCTATCTATAGAGTCATTTCTTTAAGTACATGGCACATATTCCGGTATGTTATCCATTAGTTCACACTTTACACTATAGGAACATTATTCTTGAACATGAGGACCTCTCTATTGAATATTCCTTCCAATGGACTAGGAAATCTTGTTTCAAGGCCTCTGTAATTCTCCGCGAGCCTGGGATTCCCACTAGGACGCCGAGTTGGTTGTACCATTAAAGCCCATTTAGTAGATTACACTATCAATGTTTCTGGTTCTAGCAATGTAACGGATCTATACTGAACGTCAGGAGCATCTAACGGCCCAATATAAGACCGTCACATTTCATTAAGTCTATTTTACTATTTCTGGATTCAGACTAATGTAACGGCTGAATACTGGAGCGTCACATCATGTAACGGCCCAGTCATTGACCGTCACATTGTTTTAGTGCTTAACCCAAGGTTTGACCCAAGGGTTGATGTTCCAAAGTTTCTAGATGGATTATTGATGATCTAGAACTTGCCATATTATCCAAAGAGGCTTAATATAATGAAATACAAGTTAAAGAAATGTACCGTTATGCTGCCGATTTATTTCCATAAGCATAACCTTGTTTAAGTCTATCTTGACTCTCGCATTATTAAATTGAAGCGTTCATTCATTGAATAGTATTATCATGAACTTATTGAATTATACATTCTTGGCCATACTTTATTGTTACATGCGTGGAAGTAGCTTGATTTATACTTGAAGATGCGATCGAGCACTGATTATGTTCAAGAGCTCTATGCTAGTCCCCTCAGCTGATTATCAAAAAAATACTATTATAAACCATGGGGTATGATGTTACTGGCGTCGCATTACGCTGGGAGTGCTTTCTCTATAAATAAGTGAAGATCCACGGCACGACATGACTTTCTTGTACACGACTTGATATTCTACAGAAATTCATGAAGTACTTGCTCATAAGTAAAAGATACTTGAATGATGATTATGTGGTTTGCTAGCACATTCTCGTTACATTCTTGTTCTTGAAAGGTCATAACATGTTCTTGTTACATTCTTGATAGTTCATACTTGCTCTCATTCTATCTTAAACGATCATCTTTATTACTTTGGGTATTCACATGATTGATCGCATTCACATGATTTCACCTTATGTCTTTAGAGCTAAATTGTTAATTACTTTAATGATGCCTTCATGTTGATGCAAAGATACCAACTGGGCAAGTGTGCGCATTACCTATTTCCATTCTTTTCAGGAAATGAAAGTGATTCAAATTTAGATTCGGGTTATACAAGTAGCGGGTCTGAGAGCGAATGAAAGTGTTGTTAAAGATGAGAGTGAAGACTTAAGAAAGTCTATATTGTTTAGATTGAGTCTATGTAATTTTCCTATTTCTTGAGTTTGATAGATTGGAAGAAGTTGAAAGTTATTGTATTTGAATATTTGATTATTATGAAATAAGTTGGAGTTTGATGAAAATATTGTGCAATTACATTTATATGTGTGATTGTCTTGCGCTCTGATCATTCTTGCTTGCAAGAGGTTTACCATGCCGGCTGTTCACGTTTCTCGAGCGAGTCTTCCACTGTCATAAAGGCTCGGGGCGTGACAGTTAAGTTGGTATCAGAGCCTAAGTCTCAGGACTTAGGAAGAAGACTCATGTCATAGGATAAGTCCAAGGTTTAAGGACCCCTACCTATGAACTAAGGATGAAATTCCACACCCATGTGAGAATTGGGTAGAACCCGTGATAAGATAGCTAATTAGTTTTAAGATTGATTTTCCTTCCAATTTCATGAGAAATAACAAGTTGTTATTTTTCTCTCAGGTACCCTATTATTACCATGGCTCATCGCGTAGATTGGAATGGTATGCAACAAACTGTTGCTGGCGTTACACAGGCATTACAAACCATGGTGCAAGCTGGCGCAGGAGCAAGGGCTGGTGACTTGCATCGCAACTTTCGGAGCTTAAACCCTCCGCGTTTCTACAGTTCTTCTAATCCTGACGAGGCAAAGAACTGGATAGATGAAATGAATCGTATCTTTGATATTATCCAATGCACCGATCAAGAGAAGGTGCGTCTCGCAACCTTTCAACTCTACAAAGATGCCCGCACATAGTGGAAGTCGGTTCCGGCACCTCCGGCCGATGCCCCTCATACCTGGGATGGTTTTCTTACTCTATTCCGTGCCAAGTACTTTTCTGAGCACGTAAAAGAGAGAAAGGCTATGGAGTTTACCGCTCTTCGGTAAGGAATGATGACGGTTGCCGAATATGAACTGTAATTCTCTAGGCTTGCACTTTACACACCGCATCTTATCAGCACTGATTTATTGAAGGTAAATCGGTTCATGGACGGGTTACGGCCCGGTTTCATTAAGCAGCTCGGGACCCAAAACATCCGTACTTATGTGGAAATGGTTCAACGAGCGTATTTGTGTGAAAGGACATTAGAGAAGGTCAAAAATTTAAAAGGGAAAGGAGAATAATCTAGGCGACGCTCAGATCGACGTTATAAGAAAGAAACGTTCAGCATCACGGAGCCCTACAAAAGCCGTGATAGTAAGAAAAGAACCTGGAATGGGAATGGTGGAAGTTCCCATAAGCAAAAGAAAGCTAAGGAAGAGAAGGAGCAAGTTGCTACAGCTTGCACATTTTGTGAAAAATTCAGCCATTCGGCTGAGGAATGCTGGAAGCACCTCGACGCTTGTTTACGTTGTGGAAGCAAGGAACATCGGATGCCAGATTGTCCCCTTATGTAAGACCAATCGTCTGGTGGAAGACGTAGGAGGCAGGTTCGCCTCAATGCCATCTTAGAAGAAGAGGAAGCGCCCAAGGATGGTGGGCTTATGGAAGGTACTCTTCAAATTTGTTCTCATCCCGCATTTGTGCTATTTGACACTGGTGCCTCTCATTCTTTTATCTCCACTACTTTTGCAAAAATATTATCAATTGCATCAGTCCCCTTACCTTTAGATCTCGCTATTATCACACTCTTAGGTTCTGGAACAAAGTTTACCGACTATTATCCTGATAGCGAAGTGATAGTAGAAGGTCATAATCTGCCCGCAAACTTAGTATGCCTTGACATGAAAGGTTATGATGTCATTTTAGGGGTAGATTGGCTTGTAGATCATAATGCTTATATCAATTGCTGAAATAGGATTATATCCTTTCGAAAGCCCGATCTTCCAAGGTTTTCCTTCCTTGGCATCAAGTACAAGAAGCATCCTACTATCATATCTTCTCTTCACGCTTGCAAACTTATCTCGTAAGGATGTGAAGCTTTTCTTGCTTCTATCATTATTACAGAATCCAAGGAGATTATCTTAGCAGACATTCATCTTGTAAATGAGTTCCCCAATGTGTTCTCATCCAAATTACCCAGTTTACCACCCGAGAGGGAAGTAAACTTCACTATTGAAGTCATTCTAGGAGCATCACCTGTTTCTATAGCCCCTTACATGATGTCCCCCACAGAACTCAAAGAACTAAAGAAGTAGTTGTAGGAACTCCTGGATAAGGGCTTTATCAGACCTAGCACATCCCCTTGGGGTGCGTCGGTTCTATTTGTCAAAAAGAAGGATGGTTCTCTCAGGCTATGCATCGATTACCGGCGACTGAATCAACTTACAATCAGAAACAAGTATCCGTTGCCGCGTTTTGATGAGCTCTTTGATCAACTTTCGGGAGCAGAATATTTCTCCAAGGTTGACCTCAGATCAGGTTATCATCAGCTTAGAATTAAAAAGAAGACATTTATAAATCGGCTTTTCGAAGTCGTTATGGCCACTATGAATTCGTGGTAATGCCATTCGGGTTAACAAATGCCCCAGCACCATTTATGCAACTTATGAACAGTGTTTTCCAGCCATATCTAGACCAATTCATCGTCGTCTTCATCGATGACATCTTGATATATTCTAAGATAAAGGAAGAACATGAAGAACATCTGAAGATAGCTTTGCAAACACTTAGAGAACATAAATATTATGCCAAGCTTAATAAGTGTAATTCTGGCTCAAGGAAGTTTCATTCCTAGGCCACATTATTTCAAAAGAAGGTATCGCTGTGGATCCTTCTAAGGTAGAAGCCGTTAAGAATTGGAGACGGACAACGACCATATCGGAAGTACAAAGTTTTCTGGGTCTAGCTGGTTATTATAGAAGATTCATTAAGGATTTCTCAAAGATTGCAGTTCCTTTAACTAGACTCACGAGAAAAGAAAATCCTTTTGTCTGGTCAGAGGAATGTGAAAAGTGTTTCCAAACTCTTAAGAATCATCTTACTACAGCTCCTATTCTAACACTACCGCTGGATGGTGGTGGATTCGAAGTATATACAGATGCATCTGGCATTGGCCTAGGGTGTGTCCTCATGCAAAATAGAAAAGTAATCTATTACTCTTCTAGACAATTGAAGCGTCAGGAGGAAAATTATCATGTGCATGATTTGGAATTAGCAGCTGTCATTTTCGCCTTAAAAATTTGGCGTCATTATCTCTATGGTGAAAAGTTTACGGTCTACTCAGACCACAAGAGCTTGAAGTAATTATTTTCTCAAAAGGAGCTAAATATGAGGCAGAGGAGGTGGTTAGAATATCTCAAAGACTTCGATTTTGTTAATCAATATCATCCTGGCAAGGCTAATGCTGTAGCATATGCACTCAGCAGAAAATCAATGGGTATACTATCAAGTCTCATGATTAGTATGACTAATCTTATTCCTCAATTTGCTCAGTTGAACTTAGATATTGACAGGAAGGAAGATTGTTTCCTAGCTAATATTGAAGCTCAACCTACATTAATAGAAGATCTGGTCAAGCTGTAAAATGATGATCCTATATTATTGGAGGTCAAGACCAATGTTGAACAAAGGCCAGATTTTTCTATTAAGGATGGAAGATTGCTATTTAAAGACCGAATATGTGTACCGGATCATGAGGATACGAAGAAATTGATTCTAGAAGAAGCATATAAATCCAGGTATACCATTCACCTAGGTAGTACAAAAATGTATCAAGATCTCAAAAGAAATTTCTGGTGGCCCAACATGAAGAGGGAAATAGCTGATTTCGTGACTCGCTGTCTCACTTGTTAGCAAGTAAAGGCAGAACATTTTAGACCCGCAGGTAAACTGCATCCCTTGAAAATTCCCGAATGGAAGTGAGAGAGTATAGGGATGGATTTCATTATGGGGTTACCTAAGACAAGAGGTGGACACGATAGTATATGGGTAATCATAGACCGATTAACTAAATCTGCACATTTCATACCAATCAAAAGTTGATGGTCTGTGGATATCCTGGCAGCATTATACATAAGAGAAATTGTTAAATTACATGGTGTCCCAGTCACTATTATATCTGATAGAGATCCGCGATTCACATCACAGTTTTGGAAGGGTCTACAACAGTCACTAGGGACTAGGTTGAATTTCAACACAACATTTCATCCACAAACTGATGGTCAGATAGAAAGAACGAATCAAGTGGTAAAAGACATGCTCATGGCTTGTGTTATTGATTTTGGAGGTAGTTGGCAGGATCACTTGCCTCTAGTAGAATTTGCATATAACAACAGTTATCAGGCCAGCATACAAATGACACCTTTTGAAGCTCTATATGAAAAAAGTTGTCGATCACCTATATGTTGGAATGAAATAGGGGAAAGATAATTACTAGGCCCCGATATTATCTGAGATTCAACAAAGAAGATCAAGCTCATTCAAGAGAGAATAAAGATGGCGCAAGATAGGCAGAAATCTTATGCTAATAATCGAAGACGCGACTTGAAATTTCAAGTAGGAGACCATGTGTATCTCAAGGTTTCTCCAGGTCGTGGTATTTGAAGATTTGGCATTAAGGGCAAGCTGACTCCAAGATTCATTGGCCCGTTTGAAATTCTTGAAAGGGTCGGTGATGTGGCCTACAAATTGGCTTTACCTCCACAATTAGTAGGAGTTCATGACGTATTTCACGTCTCTATGCTGAAGAAGTATGTATACGATCCTGACCATATTATCACTTATGACAATCTGGAGATTCAGAAGGATATGAATGATGGGAATCGACGTCGAGCACAAACTTTTTTTTTTACATTTGTGTCCTTTAGTTTATTTTTATCCTTTGGAAAGTATATGTGCAATTGTAAGGCTTTATAAGCCAATGTGTCATTCCCTTGGATTCTTTAGGTGTTTGTGCAAATTATCAGTAGGTCCAGCAAGGGGGCCCTCACTCCTTCCCCATTGGTCCACCTCATCCATGTGGGGCTGGTCAAATGCCTAGGTGGCATCTAGAAGGTCAATGGAACACATGGGGACACATGGGAGACTAGTGGGTTAAAATGTCAAAGGGAGGCTACCTACCTTGCCCTCATGGTCAAGGGGGCGCCCCCCCTTTTGGATTATTTTTAATTTTTGTAAAAATTGTATTAGAACTAATTAGTTCTATCCCTAGCTTACCCCCTCCAACCCTAGATCTGAGGTTAGTTTAGGTCTTTTTACATTTCTTATATATACCATGTATTTGACATTTATTAGAATTAATGAAGTGAAAATTGGCATTTACCTCCATGGAAGGGTGCACCCCTTACCCCTCTCCCCCTGGTTCATCTTTTCCTCCATCCCTCTAGGGTGTGATACCCATTCTGCTTAGCCCCTCTGAGTTCACCTCTGCTGCCGCCGCCGCCGTTCTTGCCACCGTCGCGCCGCCACCGCCGCTACATCGAAGTTCTATCCAAATCAGGACAAAACCTCTCCTCCGAAATTGTATCTCTGATTCTTTTTGTCTGATTGAACCCTACTTTTGAGGGTTTGTTCTGTCCATCTCCCCTAACCTCCAGTTAAAATTTCGTGTCATTTTGAGTCCATTTGATATTTTTTCCGTATTTTTGTTTGTCCTTTCAGTAATCTGCCCTTTTGCATATCTACGGGACAGAGTCTCCTTGTTGCAATTTCCCCACACACTTAGAAAATTTTAGAAAATCCACAAAAATTCCCTAGTGTTACTCACGTATACCCCCTTCCACCATAATTTTTGTTGAGTCAAAAAAAATCATATAACCCTCGGTCAAAGGTCTGTTTCAGGCAGATCCATCTCTGCCTTGTGTGTTTGTCAGTCCGGGTCAGAAAAAATAGGCAGTTTGCAGTCATTTTTATTTTTAATCCGTTTTGTGGATGGATCCATTAAAAATATATGTTGTAGATCTCTGAGTCCTCTATCCATCGGTACTTCTTGTGCATCAATCCGACATCGGATCTGGTCGAAGAAATTCTTTTTGTGAAGGTGTGTAGAGTAAATCCGAGTTCAGCCAGCACAACTCAGTCCGGGAGAAAATTCAGAAATAAATATCAAAGGTCAACTTCAGCGACCGCCCCTTCAGAGAGTCGATCAGGGACATCCGGCCATCATCCCAGCCAAGCAGCGCCTCTCGAAGATCTCAGGAAGGCAGCGTTCCTTTGGAAACCGTTGTTTGCTGTCCAGCGAGTCAGCAACCGAGTTGGCGCAGCACCGAGTTGGAATAGTACTGAGTCGGACCTGCAGGTCGAGTTCGTGCCGTACGCACCTCCACATTGCTGCCCGTCAACCCAGGGTCGGTCCTCCCGGGCCACACTTGTAGCCATTTACCTCCTTGCGTGGAGTGGGCAATAAAATTCACTGTTGTAATTAACTTTTACCGTTGTTACCGGGAGTTACCGTACTTGGCCGGGAACGTCTTCCCCACGCCCGGAGAGTGGAGGTACACTCGCTACCCTCCTCGTAGGCATTGCTTTACTCGTATATTTTTGTATATGCCACTGCATGAATGATACATTATCTAGCTTGCTATACTTTTATTCACCGCTGCGAGAGAGTGAGCGTAACCCGTCCCGTGACTCGACCCGAGTTAACGCGGAAAGGCCGATACCCGAGACTCACTGCCGGTTTCTCAACTGTGCACGGTCCAGCGTTTCCGTCACATAGGGATGATCACGAGCTAGAGTCCCAGGTCGCATGTCCGTCCCGCATCAATTTGGTATCAGAGAGAGTTTGAGTCTAGGGTGTCTAAAATCAAAAAAAAGAGTGTCATTTACGTCTAGTCATCGTCTAAGTCGGTCTAGGTTGCATTTCATCCCAATAACCCGGTATATAAAAAGGTGTTGTCCGAACGTTAGGCTACGCCTATCGGGAAGGCCGCACACTTGCGCGAGTGATATTCGGATCGATTAACTCCGCCACGTACCGAGTCTTGGTGTCTTATCCTTAGTGTGCATGCATCCCAACCTTACATAGTCGGTCTAGTGTCTTGTCCAAGTGTTGGCATGTCCATTCATTAGTGTCCCCGTGTTCCATGGATGACCAAGGGGCCGCATCTTCTGCATGGTGGCGATACTATCTAAAATGGAAGGACCACCCGAACCACCCCAAAAGGCCTGAAGCCCGAGACTTCTACGGCTCCGAAAACCAAGTGACTACTTAGAGTGGGAAGCCATTATGGACGACTACTTTGAGTGTTACCTTATGTCCGGTCCCGCGCAAGTCGACTTAGCTAAAAGGTGACTTTTCTATGAAGTCGCCGAAACATGGAGGGACATCAAGTACTTCCGAGAAGATAGGAGGCTAAGGCCCATCGAGTCATGGTGGGATATGAAGAGAGCGCTTAGGAGGGTCTACCTTCCTCGTCCACCTACCTCCAACTACGGTGCTCATACCACTAGCCATCCCTGCCAACTCACCCGCAATCAAGTGGGCCACACCTCCAACCAACCCCGCCCCTTCACCCCCATCCAAGCCCTCCAAAGCAACCCCAATCAAGTGGTCCACCCAGTCACCTCCAACCAACCTCCCCTTGGCATCTCCGTCCAATCCCACCCCGTCGCCTCCAACCAAGTGGAAGCCCCGCTTTTAGTCGAGTCTAGGTCCACACCCGAGCCGAGAGCCGAGGAGCAAATCCACTCCGAGGTCCCCACTCCAACCCACTCCTTTGAGGAAATCAAGAAAATGTTTTGGGATTGGTTGGAAAAGACACGCACTTCTTCACCACCCGTGAGTGCTCCATTACCACCCTCTACTTCCGAACCTTATTCGGAGCCATCTTGTTTGGAGCCACCAAAACCCGAGCCACCCGTGTTTCTAACGGGTACGCTTTTCATTACCGAGCCACTACTTAGTTGGCTCAAGGATGGGTTGGTCCCACCTCCCTACCCATCTATGGACCCTACCCTACCTTTGGTGCCCGTCAACTCCTACCATACTACATTCCGATCTAGTCACCATGTTGACACATTGGGTGACCTTATTCTTTGTTTAGGTTGGCAATGGAAGTTGACGCATTTATTGGCCCGAGGCTTCGACCAACTCACTAGTCGCAGCTTCACCCATCCGGCCTTAGGGTCCATTACCTCCGTGTGCACTGTGGGTTGTGTCACCACGGAGATTCTTCTATTCCTCCCGATGCCGGCCGAGTCCGACTTCGTTCCCTTTTGCCCAAGGGAGGAATCCTATTTTCTAGACATGACCATCGTCCCACCGATCACTATGTATGACGGTGCTTATGAATTCTTAACTTGGGACCGAGTCATGGGGGAACCCACTTCATGGGGTCATACCTTCTTCGACCCTTTTGACCCCTTCGCTAGTGAACCTCCCGAGCTATCATATTCACTCCGCTTCTTCCAAGGAGTTCACTATCCCACACCTACCCCTCGGTCTAGTTGGCAAGCCGTACCTACGTCTAGGGGTAATGACGAGGGTAGTTTTGGATCTCCTAACCCTTCCCCACCCAAATCCCATAGATCGCCAATGCATGTGTGGTACATCTTAGGGTTTCTAAGTGTCCTCCATTCCCTCAACCATTGAGTACATCTAGTGTATGCATGGCACATATTCGGGTGTCCTGGTCCGCCGTCACACACGTATGGGTCGGACTAACATTAGGTTTGTTTAGGGTCTCTGTGAGTCTTTGTTTCGTCCGGTTTGTTTGTCGAAGTGCATTGTGTGTCTGTGCGTACGTTTAGTCGAGTCGGTTTTGTACGCTCACGTTGTTAGTCCCTTTTGAGTATGAGACTTGTTGGACTATTGGGATCGGTTCTACTCCACATATCGGATCTAGTCACATAAGGGACAAGCGGTGATTCCTAGTGAGTCTTCGAGTCACCTTCCCTCCTTTGAGAGTGACTCCACCCCGGAGTGTCCACCTCTCACCTCATTCCCATGGCAGCGTGCGCATATCGAATCTATACGGGATGAGCAGGTGTCGATTGCTTGGAGTAGAGCGGACTCCGCGCTTCCAGGTTCGGTGACGGATCCGCCGGAGCTACTCGAGCAGCCGTATCCCTTACTCGACGGGGTCGAGTTCTTCCCACCCGGGGAGAGTTGATGGGAATCGACGTCGAGCACTGATTTTTATTTTTTACATTTGTGTCCTTTAGTTTATTTTTATCCTTGGGAAAGTATATGTGCAATTGTAAGGCTTTATAAGTCAATGTGTCATTCCCTTGGATTCTTTGAGTTTTTGTGCAAATTGTCAGTAGGTCTAGCAAGGGGGCCCTCACTCACCTCATCCATGTGGGGCTGGTCAAAAGCCTAGGTGGCATCTAGAAGGTCAATGGAGCACATGGGGATACATGGGAGACAAGTGGGTTAAAATGTCAAAGGGAGGCTACCTACCTTGCCCTCATGGTCAAGGGGGCGCCCCCCTTTGGATTATTTTTAATTTTTGTAAAAATTGTATTAGAACTAATTAGTTCTATCCCTAGCTTACCCCCTCCAACCTTAGATCTGAGGTTAGTTTAGGTCTTTTTACATTTCTTATATATACCATGTATTTCATATTTATTAGAATTAATGAAGTGAAAATTGGCATTTGCCTCCAAGGAAGGGTGCGCCCCTTACCTCTCTCCCCTTGGTTCATCTTCTTCCTCCAGCCCTATAGGGTGTGATACCCATTCTTCTTAGCCCCTCTGAGTTCACCTCTGCTGCCGCCGCAGCCGTTCGTGCCGCCGTCGCGCCGCCACCGCCGCTACATCAAAGTTCTGTCCAAATCAGGACAGAATCTCTCCTCCAAAATTGTATCTCCGATTCTTGTTGTCTGATTGAGCCCTGATTTTGAGAGTTTGTTCTGTCCATCTCCCCTAACCTCCAATTAAAATTTCGTGTTGTTTGGAGTCCATTTGATATTTTTCCCGTATTTTTGTTTATCCTTTCAGTAATCTGCCCTTTTGCATATCTACGGGACAGAGTCTCCTTGTTGCAATTTCCCCACACACTTAGAAAATTTTAGAAAATCCAAAAAAATTTCCTAGTGTTACTCACGTATACCCCCTTCCACCATAATTTTTGTTGAGTCAAAAAAAATCATATAGCCCTCGGTCAAAGGTCTGTTTCAGGCAAATCCATCTCTGCCTTGTGTGTCTGTCAGTCCGAGTCAGAAAAAATAGGCAGTTTGCAGTCATTTTTATTTTTAATCCGTTTTGTGGATGGATCCATTAAAAATATATGTTGTAGATCTCTAAGTCCTCTATCCATCGGTACTTCTTGTGCATCAATCCGACATCGGATCTGGTCGAAGGAATTCTTTTTGTGAAGGTGTGTAGAGCAAATCCGAGTTCAGCCAGCACAACTCAGTCCGGGAGAAAATTCAGAAATAAATATCAAAGGTCAACTTCAGCAACCGCCCCTTCAGAGAGTCGATCAGGGACATCCCGCCATCGTCCCAGCCAAGCAGCGCCTCCCGAAGATCTCAGGAAGGCAGCGTTCCTTTGGAAACCATTGTTTGCTGTCCAGCGAGTCAGCAACCGAGTTGGCGCAGCAACGAGTTGGAACAGTACCGAGTCGGACCAGCAGGCCGAGTTCGTGCCGTACGCACCTCCACATTGCTGCCCGTCAACCCAGGGTCGGTCCTCCCGGGCCCCACTTGTAACCATTTACCTCCCTGCGTGGAGTGGGAAAGAAAATTCACTATTGTAATTAACTTTTACCGTTGTTACCGGGAGTTACCGTATTTGGCCGGGAACGTCTTCCCCACACCCGGAGCGTGGAGGTACACTCGCTACCCTCCTCGTAGGCATTGCTTTACTCGTATATTTTTGTATATGCCGCTGCATGAGTGATAGATTATCTAGCTTGCTATACTCCACCCGAGTTAACGCAGAAAGGCCGATACCCGAGACCCTACCGGTTTCTCAATCGCGCACGGTCCAACGTTTCCCTCGCATAGGGACGATCGCGAGCTAGAGTCCCAGGTCGCGTGTCCGTCCCGCATCAATGACGTACGAGCAAACGCCAATAAAGATTCTGGAACGGGAAGTACGTCAACTAAGAAATAAAGTTATTCCTATGGTTAAGATTCAATGGAATAAAACATGGCCATATGAAGCAACGTGGGAAATCAAAGCAGCCATGCGAAAAAGATTCCCAGAATTATTTTAACTATAAGAACACTCTCCATCATCCATGTATTGAATTTGTGGACCAAATTCTTCTAAGTGGGGGAGGGTGTAGTGCCCCAGAATTTATATAATAATTTCTAGATTCTTTATAGAATTTATTAGGAATTTATAAAGGCTAAATAGATTAATAAATAGATTATTAAAATAATATGTCATTATAAGGCCCAATTGTGTTAAATAATTAACCTAGCCTATTTAAATAAAATCCAAAAGGTTTAAGGACCAAGCCAATTAACTTTGGCCCATATTCTAGAAGGTTATTTAGCCTATTTACGTATTTTAATGATAAATATGATTTTTATAGATAATAATATGGATAATTAACAAAAGAGTTTGATTTATGTTGAATTCTGTGCACGTTAGATGTAACGGTCTAGCGTGAAACCGCCACAGCCACGTAACGCACCAGTCTTGCTGCGTTACATCCTGATAGTTCCGTGAATGGAAGAACGAGCATAAAGATTGGAACTTTGGGATCCTATCTGTAAGAGATCAACTTGGGAGAGCTTATAACATTACTAAGGACTCTTAGAGATTAGGTTATGGTAAATTAAGGACTCTAGAATCGATCTAATCTTCAAACCCTAACCAAAACCCTATAAATAGGACCTAGGTCTGAACTGAGCGACCCTTACTTTTGGCTCGTGAAGAATCAAGGTAAGGAGTCATAATTTCAGATAAGTTCTTTAGAAGATTTTGTTTAGTATACTTTAGACTAATAGTTCTCCAAGTTTCATGTTAGGAGATCAAGCAACCAAGGAGATTGAAGCTTCCAAAATTGCTGGTTCGACCATAATAACTCAAGAAACTGAACACAAGACCCCTGAAGATCAAGAGATTAGGACGTCTAAATGAGGTAATTAGAGCTTAATCCTTTAGAACTTTTTGTTCACTTTAGTTTCATATTCTTACCCTCAAAATTTCACATCTTTAGGTCAAGAGGTCGTGGAGTTAGAGCAGCAGGAAATTGCTGGAAAATCACTGGAAAAGGAGAACTAGGGCACGATTTTCAGACTCAAATTAGAAGCTTAGAGCCTAGTTAAGAGGTAGGTCATCTCATGATTGGCAAAAACACCTTGTTAGGGATAAAACCCCTCTGGTTTTGATTGATTTCATGCATCATAGATCATGAATTCCATGTTTTAGTAGGACATGAATACATGTATACTATTAACCCTAACTAAGTTAAAAAGGAACTCTCTTGTCAAATTCACAGAAAACCCCTGCATACTAGTAGGTTAGCCTTCATTCTATCATGTGGAAGTTTATATATGATTTCCAGACATGATGTAAGTTGAAACCTTAGATTTTTTTTTATCTTTTCTGCCAGCAGACGATCTGACGCATCAAGGTAAGACCGTCATAATGATCTAATGGCCTTACAACAAGCCTTCACACCTTCTGTTATTTTTAAATTTCTCTATTATCTCTGACAGCCCAGACTCAGTGCGTTACAACACTGTAATGGTCCCATGATAAACCGTCACAATCATTGTGACTCCCCCATTCTCGACCGTTAGAGTAACTGTAGACAGAATTGAAGAACAGTCACATTAACTTATAAATATGCCTAGTTATGTAAGTTTGACATGTTGATATGACTTTAAGTTTATTAATTGGTTTATGATAAGTATCGCATGTTAAAAGCATCTTGAATTATCTTAAGGATATGTTAATTTCATGCCAAAGTACTATAGGTTGTATTAACTCCATGATTTTAAATGATGTATTGACGGAGTTTTATCATGATTTCATATTGTTACACATTCTCTCTATCTATAGAGTCATTTTTTAAGTACATGGACCATATTCCGGTATGTTGTCCATTAGTTCACACTTTGCACTATAGGAACATTATTCTTGGACATGAGGACCTCTCTATTGGATATTCCTTCCAATGGACTAGGAAATCTTGTTTCAAGGCCTCTGTAATTCTCCGCGAACCTGTGATTCTCACTAGGACGCCGAGTTGGTTGTACCATTAAAGCCCATTTAGTAGATTACACTATCAATGGCAATGTAACGGATCTATACTGGACCGTCAGGAGCATCTAACGGCCCAATATAAGATCGTCACATTTGATTAAGTCTATTTTACTATTTCTGGATTCAGACTAATGTAACGGCTGAATACTGGAGTGTCACATCATGTAACGGCCCAGTCATTGATCGTCACATTGTTTGAGTGCTTAACTCGAGGTTTGACCCAAGGGTTGATGTTCCAAAGTTTCTAGATGGATTATTGAGATCTAGAACTTGCCATATTATCCAAAGAGGCTTAATATAATGAAATAAAAGTTAAAGAAATGTACCGTTATGCTGCCGATTTATTTCCATAAGCATAACCTTGTTTAAGTCATTCTTGACTCTCATATTAATAAATTGAAGCGTTCATTCATTGAATAGTGTTATCATGAACTTATTGAATTATACATTCTTGGCCATACTTTATTGTTACATGCGTGGAAGTAGCTTGATTTATACTTGAAGATGCGATCGAGCACTGATTGTGCTCAAGGGCTCTATGCTAGTCCCCTCGACTGATTGCCGGAAACATACTATTATAATCCATGGGATATGATTCTACTGGCGTCGCATTGCGCTGGGAGTACATTCTCTATAAATAAGTGAAGATCCACGGCACGACATGACTTTCTTGTACATGACTTGATATTCCACAGAAATTCACGAAGTACTTGCTCAATAGTAAAAGATACTAGAATGATGATTATGTGGCTTGCTAGTACATTCTCGTTACATTCTTGTTCTTGAAAGGCCATAACATGTTCTTGTTACATTCTTGCTAGTTCATACTTGCTCTCATTCTATCTTAAACGATCATCTTTGTTACTTTGGGTATTCGCATGATTGATCGCATTCGCATGATTTCACCTTATGTCTTTAGAGCTAGAATGTTAATTACTTTAATGATGCCTTCATGTTGATGCGAAGATACCTACTGGGCAAGTTTGCTCATTATCTATTTCCATTCTTTTCAGGAAATGAAAGTGATTCGAATTTAGATTCGGGTTATACAAGTAGCGGGTCCGAGAGCAAATGAAAGTGTCGTCAAAGATGAGAGTGAAGACTTAGGAAAGTCTATATTGTTTAAATTGAGTCTATGTAATTTTCATATTTCTTGAGTCTGATAGATTGGAAGATGTTGAAAGTTATTATGATTGAATATTTGATTATTATGAAATAAGTCGGAGTTTGATGAAAATATTGTGCAATTACATTTATGTGTGTGATTGTCTTACGCTCTAATCATTCTTGCTTGCAAGAGGCTTACCTTGCCGACTGTTCACGTTTCTCGAGCGAGTCTTCCGCTGTCATAAATGCTCGGGGCATGACAACCGCCACTCGGTTTTCCGTGCTAGTTGTGTTCTGTTGGCATTGTTTAGGCCCCGGTCGGTCCGGTTGAGACCTTATGACTGACCTATGGCCCCGTGGTTGTCCTAGACACCCCGTGGGCACCGTGGCCGTGTTTTTGGGTGTCCGGAGATATCGCTTGACCTCGATTAGTGTGCCCGTGGGTTTTGGGGGTCCGGGTGACCCCATGTGTTTCGAGCTTTTGTGCTTTCGCTAGATCGAGTCACCGTGAGTCGACGTGAGTGTAGAGGGCTATTCCCGCACATCATTGGCATTTCGGTAAGTGTTTTTCGAGTGGGCCGTAAGTTTGGCCCTTAGACTGCGAGTCCAATCACCCAGCTTGGGGCTGGAGGTTTCTCGCTTTTTTCTTGGATAGGGGATCGACTCGGCGGCTTGTGAGCTACCTTGGGAATCGTGCTATCGTGGATTCAGACCTGGGGATTAGGCTAGATTAACGGCGTTGTGCCATCATGTGCAATGGTCTTGACCAGAGTCGTGTGACTCAAGGACCGTTGAGTTAGTAGGTTTAGAAGGATGTCCCGAGTTTGGTGGCCTTGGGCCACCTGGTACTCTGTGTTACTCACGATGGGTGCATGCGTGGCTTTCCGTATTCACGTTTAGTGACCTCCCACTGGTCGTAACCTTCTGACAGCACGCGTGTGCTGACCCACCCAGGAGTGATGGAGTGGCTTACCTGAGAGAGGTGATTTTTAGGCTGGTTACCGTAGGGCCCCTTCGCACAGCCTGAGTCTGGACTTTTGGGAAAAACCAACTAGAGGATCTGACCTAAGGGGCATGGTCTGTGTGTGCACACGTGGTTGGGGGCGTCGGACCCGCGCTGACGAGCGCGACCCCAACTAGTCCTTGTTCTGAGTTCCTGGTTACTGTACGGTGTCTCAATTTCCGCCTAGGACGTCGTAGGGAGACACCTGAGGCGCGGTCTAAGACGTCAGTGGATGCATCAGGCCTTGCTTCTATTGGGCAGTGCTTCCATCACGTGACATGAGATATTCGTGACTCAAGCTTCCATTTCCCGTCTGCGAGACGTGGCTTTTCGTATAGTTTCAGCGGGTTTTCCTGATGTAGAAGTCTAGGGTTTCCGGTAGAGCTACCGAGATTTCACCCGTAGGCAGTGTAGGGTTCACGACTGCGTGGTCGTGACTATTTATCTCGGACCGCGTGGTCTTGGGTTGGGCCTTAGTCAGCGAGGACGGGCCTCCACGACAGCGACATCGTGATGTTTCTTCTGGCAGTGTAGCTAGAGGTTTTCCCGTTAGTCTGGTAGTCCCTCGACTGTGAGATCGGGGCGTATTTTTTGGTACAGTAGGAGTAGCTGTAGTGCCGAGGTTTTACTGGCCACCATGTTTGCGGTTCCTGCTGTTGTTGTTGCTTTCCGCTACCGCCGTTGTTTACGGTTGGGGTTCCGTGGGACCCCTACTAAGCCAGTGATAGGAGGCTCACCCCTGCTTTTCAGGTGTGGTGGTTTTTCCTCGAGGTTCGAGGGTGCTACGTAGAGGTTCTTAGTTGCCAGCTCGCCAGGCCGAGTGTTCACTCGGTGTTGGGTACGCTTCTCTGCTTTAGACTGTACTTTGTTGGACTGGACTCCGTTATAGTTGTTTATTTATTTCTGTTAATTATTGAATTATCCTACTTTATTTCATATTTCTTTGTACCTCCACACACCTTTTAGCCCTTCCGAGCCCTCCGGCTCGTGGGCGGCTGGCCAAGATTGGAATGGTATCGAGTTATTCTCGATATCCGGATCTTGGGTCGTTACATTGTGTGTTTTCATTTTCCTCTAAACATGTCATCTTTATTAATGGGGTGAATTTTGAAGTTTCTTGTTCTGAGACAAATGTGACTATTTTGACATTTAAAACCCAGACCTTCTTTTCTGAAGTTTATCTTCGTCCCTAGAATCAGTGTTATCATAACTGGACCGAACCGGCCGGTCGAACCGATTTGACTGTGAATCGGTCCAAGAATCGGTCCGATTAAGACCGGTCTAGTCTAATGTTAAAGAACCGGATGAACCGCGGTTCGACCAGTGAGCCGGTCCGAACCAGTCTCACCCAATTCATCATTTAAAATAAATAAATTTAAAATAAAAAAAACAAATGTAAAAATATTTAGATATTCAAAATTACATGTATATGTGAATAAAATTATCTTATTATTATTAATTTATTGTTATTTATCATTTTATTTTAGATATATTTGAAGTTTAAATATTTAAAAGAGTATCGATGCCAATTGTGAAGAGTGAAGACCAATGAAATATTACAAAATTTTAAGGTTAGTTTATTTAACCATATTATTGTTATTTTTTTACTTGTATAATTACGTAATCATGACTAATAATTATACATGTATGTTTATTTATTTTGATCATTATATCTTATTTCTAATTATCTTGGGTTATAGAATCGGGTCGGACCATCTATCAATATTTTGATGACATCACGGTTCAAACCGGTTCGATTGAACGGTCCAACCGGTTCAAACCGAACCAGCTCATTGACCGATTCAGACACCGATTTAGTTCTGATAACATTGCCTAGAATTGCATTCAGATTTTCTCTGCCTTGGGTCATGGATTCTAGGGAGTTCTGTTTATCATTAGCCTCTTTTTACAATTTTTTTATGTTTCTTTGCAATTCTTCATTCACACTTTTGACAACTTCATATTTCTCAGTAGCAATTTTGGTTTCCTCTTCATATTTCTGCATCCTTAATTTCAATTCATCAATAGCATTTCTTAAATTCTCATTTTCACACTTCAAATATGAGATCACCATTCTATCTTGCTCAGTTTCAATTATGGTTTTTCTTAATTCGGAGATTTCAGCTTCCAAGCATGCATTTTTTTCATTCAAAGTAGTATCATGGACAATGGAATTTATCTTTTTCTTCAAATGCTTATTTTCCATATGTGCATGATCATATTTATCTAAGAGCTCAGCGTAGGAATCCTCCCAATCACTGTTGGAGTAATTTTCGAAGGGAAAAGTTACATCTTCTTCCTCTTCTTCTTCTCCTTTGGCCATCAGGCACAACTTTTCATCACTTTCTTCCACAGATGTGCTTTCTTCTTCTTCGTCCTCCTCTTCATCGCTCCAAGTACTTATCATTGCTTTGGGATTTTTACCCTTCCACTTGGGCTACTTCTTCTTCTGAGCTTTTGGGCATTTAGATTTCACATGCCCGGTCTTCCTGCAGTTGTAACATACAACTCTATCAGATTTTTTCACATTGTCAAACTTAGACTTAGAATTATTTCTTATCGTAGAGGATTTCCTTCTGAAATTCTTACCTTCCTTCTTCAAGAATCTTTTGAATTTTCTTGTTAGCATTGCAAACTCACCTAAGTCTTCCTCTAAGTTGGATGACTCACTCTCATTTGAGGACTCTTTACAGCTGGAGTTAACTTTCAGAGCAAGTGGTTTCTTCTTCTTCACATCATCTTTTGTTCTTTTCAAGTTCAATTTGTACGTCATTAAAGAACCAATGAGCTCATCAACTGTGGTGGTAGCTAAATTCCTTGATTCCTCAACCACGGTGGCCTTGGTGTGCCAAACTGGTGTCAGTGATCTGAGGATTTTTCTAACCAGCTCATATTCACTATAAACCTTGCCTAAACTCTTTAAACCATTGATAAGCTGGGTTAGTCTAGCATACATCTCAGATATACCTTCATCAGGTTTCATTTTAAATGTCTCATATTAAGAAATCAACATATTTGCCTTTGTTTATCTTGCCACTGAAGTTCCTTCATATATTACCTGCAAACGGCCCCACATCTCCTTCGCTGTGGCACATGAAGAGACCCTAGAGAACTCAGTAGGGTGCAGGGAGCACTGCATGATATTCATGGAACTCCAATTGATGTTGGACCTCTTGATTTGCTCTCGGGTCCAGGTATCTTCATCTTCCAGGAGCTGGAAAGGACATCGGCTGACCACCTTTCATATCTTATGATCCTACGCTCTCAAGAACATCTGCATACGATTTTTCCAGTATGCATAATCAGTACCATTAAAGAAAGGTGGCTTGTTCACAGAATGCCCTTCAGCCATATACCCTCTATTCTCCATTTCACCGAATCTCTCCGGGATGTTAAGCCCTTTATGGAGAGTTAGGCTTTGATACCACATGTTGGTTTAGTGAAACTGAGGATCTAGAGGGGGGTGAATAGATCCGCCCCACAAATAAAAACAAATCCAATAATTGCAACAAATGCGAAATTAATAACAAATGCTATGAATGCAATGTACTCAGCCCTAATCAAGCATCTAGCGGAGATGACAGCTAATAGCAAGCAACCACACAATGTTGTGCCCCTTAGGCACAAGTATGTGCATTGTGTTTTGATGATAGCATGCTGATTTGTTTTGATGATTGCAACACAGTCAGTGCATTATGATATTGTGTTTTGAATATGGCTGCTGATATGATTGCATAGGACTGTGTCTGATATACAGCATTGAATGCATGAGTTTGCATGAGTATTGCATGATGCGTTGACGCATGGGATCATTGCGTCAACTCACTGGTCTGTCCCAGAGCTTGTCTATAAAATGTGTCAACTAGTGCGTCGACGCAGTGGACTCAATGCGTTGACGCATTGGAATTGTTTTGAAAGAGCTCTTGCTTTGCTTCATGCATTAGTCTAAACACTGTCCATCTGAGTGTCTCATGCAGAGTCAATTCATATAGTCTATACACTCTGGTGCATGTTGTTCGTAAAGTCTACACATAGCCTGTCGGTTGTCATGTCTTCACATTGTCTTAGGCTAAGTATGTACACCGTCAATGTTATTTGAAGTCCATACATTGCATACATTAGTCTTGAAGTCTGTACAGCCAGTGCACTTGCAAAGTTCATACATTGAACTGTGGCTTGCACTGTTCATGACTTGGTCCAAAGTCTATACATCCGTCTCACCTGGCGTCTCTTCAAGTCTAAACATCGCATTGGCCAGTTGCCAAAGGCGTGAGCATCTCGCTTGAGGAGCTGAGGCGACGCTGCACGATGGAAGCGTTGACGCCTTGGGCTGATGTCCAAAGGTCTTTTGAGCTTCATGAAGTCTGTACATCAGACTGTTACAGCAAGTCTGTACATTGTCCATCTTCCTTAGCGTCTTGATATTTGAAGTCTACATTCGATGTGCAGAGTTGATGTCTATACATTGGCCTCTATGATTCTAAGTCTATACATTCGTTATAAGGCAAAGTCTGTACATTGCCTTTGTGCTTCAAAGTCTGTACACTGCATTCTCTTTTAGCGAAGTCTTTACATTGCATACAAGCATCACAAAGTCTGTACAGTGGGCAAGGGTGTACATCCACCAGTGAACACATTAAGTCTATACACCGCCTGTGTTCATCTGAGTCTTATGATGTCTTTATATTCATTAAGTCTATACATTGCGTTGTGCATACTTTACATTGCTTTCGCCTTCACAGCAAAGTCTATACAATGCAATGCATATACTTAGAACTGATGACTTCGTTTCATCTGTCTGACAGGGACTGAAGAGGCTAATGAACCCCTTAACGCAAGAGGGCTGAAGACATCCAATTTGCGCTGCTGGAACACACCAATGCGTCAACGCCTTGATCAAGTGGCGTGAACGCAGTAGTTCAAACAATCAAGAAAGAAGCTTGTGGATTACTCTGGTGCGTCAACGCATTGATCATGTAGCGTGGACGCAGCAGTTCAACTATCCCTTATTGCAGCCTCTGGAGTACATTGGCAGCATCGATGCTGCAGTGTCCAAATGCGTCAACGCAGCATGCTGAGAGCGTCGACGCAGCACGCCCATCTGCTGAAGACTTGATCACTGGATCACCGATGTGTCAACGCAGCAGGCTGATGGAGTCGACGCAGCAGTTAAAAAGGCTAGGCTGTTTGCTCGCTGGAACGTATCAATGCGTCAACGCAGCAAACTGATGGAGTCAACGCAGCAGACTTGAGTTTCACAGGGCACGTGATCCGAGGTGCCTGGCTCGTGATCCAAGGATGGATGAGATACCAGGATGCTACCACGTGGTCCGAACTTCTAGGGCAGAAAATGTGGAAGCCACACGCGCCCAGTGTGCCTGCTGCTGCTATATATACGAGTCTTCATCCTCTGTAGAAGACTGATCGAAGAAGAAGCCTGGAGAGCAGGAAGAGTAACAGCAGAGCAGAAAGCTCTTCGATCCAGTAGAAGAAAAGAAAAAGAGAAAGAGGGAAAAGGAGAACAGAGATCGAGAGAAGAAGAGAAGTGCAGCAGAGAAGAAAGAGAAAGAGAGAGAGTGAAGAAAGAGAGTGAGATCGAGGGAGATCTGTTCCTACTGGACCGTGGATCAAATCCAGGCCAGTCAGCTCCGTTGAGAGCCACATTGTGCATTTCATTTTTCAACTTTCTGTTTGCTGAAGTTATTTTCATTTCGTGGTTTTGTTTTTCCTTTTCATTTGGTTATCTTTGTTCTTCCGATCCTCTGGACTGAGGTCGGGTTCCTCCTGGTGGGTCAGGAGAAGGGAGATCTAATCTCCGGTTTGCAAGCAGCAGGAGGGCTGCTTGTGGGTTCCCTCCGGGCTAGGAGGAAGAGAGGCTAGACCTCTGGTGGTTTGCTGGTAGCAGAGTGCTACTGGCTGGTTCACTGGTAGCGGGGCTGCTACTAGTGGGGTTCCCTCTTGGTATAGAGGAAGAGAGACGTGAATCTCTGGTTTCTAGTAACCGTGGGTTGCTAGAGGTTCCCTCCGTGTAGGAGGAAGAGGGGAGGTTGTTCCCCTGGGTAAGCTGTGTATCAGCGTTTGTTGGCAAGCTGTGTTGCCCAGCTGTTAGTGAAGCCACACTCGGGTTGAGTGTGGGGTGGATGTAGGTCTGCAGGACCGAACCACCTAAAAACCCCTCTTGCATTGTGGTTTGATTGCTTATGGTTTGCTTCTGCTAGATGTTTGCATAGGGGCGCTCCAAGTGTTTGATCACAGGTTCATTAGATGATTTGATCAGATTATGTTCTAAGTTTTTAATCTGTTGAGTGAGCGATATTTTAATTGAGCGAAATTTTATATTGGGTGGAAGTTTTTATAGGCTATATTCATTCACCCCCCCTCTGAATACTTGCACCGAACCTAACAATTGTTATCAGAGCGGTCTCTGACTTAACAGATCTAACAATCTGCAGAGGATCCTGCTAACTGTTTAGTGCATTTCAGAGTGAGTCATTTGGAATCATATTTTTGATTTACTGTCTTAGTGCTTTACAATGACCATCTGGTTTACTGCATTTCTGCTTGGTGCATTCCAGAGTGTGCTTTCTGTGTTTGTTGTTTAGTTTCACCGACTTAGTGCCTTGTCTTTTTCATCTGGTCTCGGTGCTTCAGTTTGTTCTGAGCTTTCAGATTGTTTGCAATGGAGCCAATCGTGCTGAAGGCTAGCTCCAGCAAAGTAAACAGATCCAGCCACAGTGGATCATCAAGCGAGAAAAGCAGCCTCTCGGGGTCTGAAATTGATGGAGACCACATTGCAATGGTAATCAGTGAATTCAGGAAATTCCTGAGAAAAAGATAAGGAAAGCATGGTGATGACAGAAAGCAAATAAGGTATAATTCTAATCCTGCCAAGATTATTGACTCTAATGGTTGCTACAAATGCAGGAAGGCTGGCCACACAAAGGCTGACTGTCCAGAACTCTCAAAACTCAAAGGGAACACCACGGACAGTGAAGAAGGAGAAAAGTCAATATGCTTAATGGCCAACCGAGATGATGAGGAATCCTCATCCAAGGTAAATTCTGAATCCGAATCAGAAGGATACTCTTTTGATGAATTGATAGTGATGTATGAAGAATTGTTCAAGGTATCCAAGAAATTAAAATCTGAAAATAAAAAATTGAGAAAAGAAGTGAAAATTTTGAAATCTGAAAAGGAGCACATTAGAGAAGATAACTCTTGTAAAGCTAGTGTTATCTTGGAAGAAATAATAAATGAGTTTGATTCTGATCACAATTTGCAAAAGGAACAAATCAAATCTCTAAAAGAAGAAAATGCTTATCTGAAGGAACAAAATAAAAAACTAATGGTTCTTAACACTGTTTTCTCTGAAAGATGGATGTCAATTGAAAAAGAGAAATCAGTATTGAAAGAGTGTATCAATTGCAGTGACGAAGAAATTACTAGTTTTTTAATACACACTGCTGATTTGGAAAAAGACATTGGTTTGTTAAAAGAAAAACTGGCTGGTTATGAGAAGGAGAAAGTTGATTCAGAAAATCTTATAATCTCCTTGGAAAGTAAAATTACTGAGCTGAATAGTACTTCATCTAAGGTTGATAAGGATAAAGGCAAAATAAAAATATCCTCTGAAGATGAAGTAAGTGATCAATGTGAAGGGATTGATAACATTTCTGAAATTAAGCAAGCTAAGAAGAAAGAGCTGTACACCACTTTTATTCGTAGCTCTGGCCTAGCTAGCACTTCAACTTCTTCTTCATATGTGTATGCTGTTCAGGAAATTCAAAAACGAAATAAAAATCAGAAAACCCCAAAAACTCAAAGGAACTATCTGCATGCTAAAAACTCATCTGATAAGTGCCATGTTTTAAAGAAATTTAATGGTTCTTGTTCTTGTCATTATTGTGGTAAGCATGGACACTGTATGAGTGAGTGTTTTGTGATGAAACAAGATGATAGAAAGCATGCTAGAAAAGTTCTATCTGATCAGAAAAAGGGTAATCTGAATGTTAAAGAATTTCATGCTAGAAACCATGATTCTAGGAAAAAGAATCTAAATTATTTTTGTTGTGGGAAGTTTGGCCACATTGCTGCAGATTGCTGGCATGCTCAGGGAAAGAAAGTCAATTTAAAACCTGTAAATCTCCCTGCAAACAAAACTGCTTCTGGTAGAAGAACTTCAGCATGCTTTAAGTGTGGGAAGTATGGCCATACAGTCAAGGACTGTTGGCATGTTCAGAAGAATCATGTTAACTCCCATGTTTTTAAATTCCCTGTAAAATATTTTGAAAAACTTGCATGTTTTAACTGTGGGAAGCCAGGTCATAGAGCGGCTGATTGCTAGTTGGATGATTTTGGTAAACAGAATTTTAATTCTGGTAATAAACATGTTCATGCATATGCACTTAGAACTCCTGCTCATAGGAATGTGCATAAAATAAACTTCAGAACTACTGCATCATCCCACTGCTGTGGTCAGCTTGGTCATTCCATAAATAATTTCTATCTGATGGAATTTGATGATAAACATGCGAAAAATCTGTTGAGAAAACCTGCTAGGAGTGTCAGGGTAAATTCAGGACCCAAGACTGCTTGAGTCCCTGCAAGATCATATTGATTGATATGTTGCAGGTGTGCCTTGGTGAGAGAAATAAAAGGGGTAATTTAGCCAAGGCACTCAAAAAGGAAGCCCCAGGATTCTACATCTCAGGTCAGTTCTGAACTGTGTTTTAAAATTCATCATCTGAATTTGTGAGTATAAAAAAAAATGTGAATTTCATGTTGATCTGCTTGTCTGAATTTTGATGATCTCTTCACTGAATTCAATTCTGAATATATTTCATACTCTTCTCATGCTGTTGTTTACACTAAATGAATGAGATGCTAGATGCACTGCATTTTGCACTAGGCTAAACGGTTCCTTAATGTATAGAGTCAATGCATGTGTTTTATGTCAATGCATTGCATGCTTGTTGTTAGATGCATAAACTTAAATTGATTGCATAATTGCCTCATGTTTCATTATTGCATAGTTTGCATGTAGAACAGCCTAGTGCATAGCATAATCTTTGCATCATGATGTCAGGGGGTGCTGAGAGTTTTTCTGATCAATTCATTGAATCCTTGCTACTTCTCACTGTCCCCATCTAGTTCTTTCATATCTTGTGACATCAGATGCCCCAGGAACTCAATGCCTATTGCTATCATTCCCCATCATTTTCACTAAACAACAGCTTTGCATCTGGTTTAGTACATTGAATGGTGATTATTGCAATTGTTCACTTATAAGAATCACACTTACAAATTGAAAGGAACTAAAGGTTTAACCTTTATAAATTGGAGAGTTAAGTGTCTGCACTTCAGAATTTGAGATAAAAGAAAACTTTTATAGCTCTTAATCTTTGTCTCATGGCTAAAATAGAAAAAGTTTTTGTAATGCCTAAATGTGTTGAACTGGATATGTCTAGAACAGGCTAATAAGAGTGTGTACTGATTTTTTAAACAATCACTCTAAAAGAATTAAGGGCAGCAGTAAATAAGATCATTAATGCTATTAACTGAACATAGTAACAGAGCAATGGTTGAATTGCACTGAGAAATTGTGATCTCCTCCAATGAAGCAGGAGAACTCATAGTCATGAAGTGCTTCAGAATATCTCTGTTCAAAGGGTCAAATCTATAGGGGGAGTTCTCACCAAGTAACTGGGGGTACTGGCCTCTAATCAAGGTGTACCCTTAATGTCAAAAGTGAAGACTACTCTTTGTGGGTTTTGATCTGAAATAGGTCTAGTAGTTTATGCCTAGTAACTGAGGGTACCTGCCTCTGATCAAGGTGTACACCTAATGTCAACAGCATAAATGCCACTGATCTATTTACTTAGTTCAGGTTCTGAAAAATTCAAAAGTGAAAATCAAACTGCTGTAACCTTTCGAAAAATCAAAGGTCAATGAGTGAAAATTATTTTTATCAATACATGTTCAAGTTGCCTTTCTTGAATTTCCTTGTTTATTCACAAAAGGGTATTATTTCTGACTTATCTATTAATACCATGTGCCCTAGATTCATTGCTATAAATGGAATCTATAAACTCTTGTTCAGGGGTCAAATGTTTTACTCTAGATTTATCACTGTTAAACCTGAATTTTTGTCAAAATTGTATGTTGCTGATTCTTATACTTTAACAGTTGTTTATAATCATGCTTCCCTTCTGAACCTATGATTCAGCTGTTGTCAAGTGACCCTCCTACCTTCTCTTCCTTGTTTATCTGTTCATATTCCTTCTCAAAGGGGGAGCTATTATTTAGGGGGAGAAATAATTCAGGGGAGTCTTACATTCAGGGGGAGAATGTTCTAGAGGAATTTGCATGCATAATGCACTTTGCACTCTTGTTTTTTACTATTTTTTCTCTTTTTGATCATGTCAAAGGGGGAGAAAATTCTGTGTGTGACTAACTGTCACATTGTGTTGCCATCATCAAAAAGGGGGAGAATGTTGTGCCCCTTAGGCACAAGCATGTGCATTGTGTTTTGATGATAGCATGCTGATTTGTTTTGATGATTGCAACACAGTCAGTGCATTATGATATTGTGTTTTGAATATGGCTGCTGATATGATTGCATAGGACTGTGTCTGATATACAGCATTGAATGCATGAGTTTGCATGAGTATTGCATGATGCGTTGACGCATGGGATCATTGCGTCAACTCACTGGTCTGTCCCAGAGCTTGTCTATAAAATGTGTCAACTAGTGCGTCGACGCAGTGGGCTCAATGCGTTGACGCATTGGAATTATTTTGAAAGAGCTCTTGCTTTGCTTCATACATTAGTCTAAACACTGTCCATCTGAGTGTCTCATGCAGAGTCAATTCATATAGTCTATACACTCTGGTGCATGTTGTTCGTAAAGTCTACACATAGCCTGTCGGTTGTCATGTCTTCACATTGTCTTAGGCTAAGTATGTACACCGTTAATGTTATTTGAAGTCCATACATTGCATACATTAGTCTTGAAGTCTGTACAGCCAGTGCACTTGCAAAGTTCATACATTGAACTGTGGCTTGCACTGTTCATGACTTGGTCCAAAGTCTATACATCCGTCTCACCTGGCGTCTCTTTAAGTTTAAACATCGCATTGGCCAGTTGCCAAGGGCGTGAGCATCTCGCTTGAGGAGCTGAGGCGACGCTGCACGATGGAAGCGTTGACGCCTTGGGCTGATGTCCAAAGGTCTTTTGAGCTTCATGAAGTCTGTACATCAGACTGTTACAGCAAGTCTGTACATTGTCCGTCTTCCTTAGCGTCTTGATATTTGAAGTATACATTCGATGTGCAGAGTTGATGTCTATACATTGGCCTCCATGATTCTAAGTCTATACATTCGTTATAAGGCAAAGTCTGTACATTGCCTTTGTGCTTCAAAGTCTGTACACTGCATTCTCTTTTAGCGAAGTCTCTACATTGCATACAAGTATCACAAAGTCTGTACAGTGGGCAAGGGTGTACATCCACCAGTGAACACATTAAGTCTATACACCGCCTGTGTTCATCTGAGTCTTATGATGTCTTTATATTCATTAAGTCTATATATTGCATTGTGCATACTTTACATTACTTTCGCCTTCACAGCAAAGTCTATACAATGCAATGCATATACTTAGAACTGATGACTTCGTTTCATCTGTCTGACAGGGACTAAAGAGGCTAATGAACCCCTTAACGCAAGAGGGCTGAAGACATCCAATTTGCGCTGCTGGAACACACCAATGCGTCAACGCCTTGATCAAGTGGCGTGAACGCAGTAGTTCAAACAATCAAGAAAGAAGCTTGTGGATTACTCTGGTGCGTCAACGCATTGATCATGTAGCGTGGACGCAGCAGTTCAACTATCCCTTATTGCAGCCTCTGGAGTACATTGGCAGCATCGATGCTGCAGCGTCCAAATGCGTCAACGCAGCATGCTGAGAGCGTCGATGCAACACGCCCATCTACTGAAGACTTGATCACTGGATCACCGATGCGTCAATGTAGCAGGCTGATGGAGTCGACGCAGCAGTTAAAAAGGCTAGGCTGTTTGCTCGCTGGAATGTATCAATGCGTCAACGCAGAAAACTGAAGGAGTCAACGCAACAGACTTGAGTTTCATAGGGCACGTGATCCGAGGTGCCTGGCTCGTGATCCAAGGATGGACGAGATACCAGGATGCTGCCAAGTGGTCCGAACTTCTAGGGCAGGAAATGTGGAAGCCACACGCGCCCAGTGTGCCTGCTGCTGCTATATATACGAGTCTTCATCCTCTGTAGAAGACTGATCGATGAAGAAGCCTGGAGAGCAGGAAGAGTAACAGCAGAGTAGATAGCTCTTCGATCCAGCAGAAGAAAAGAAAAAGAGAAAGAGGGAAAAGGGGAACAGAGATCGAGAGAAGAAGAGAAGTGCAGCAGAGAAGAAAGAGAAATAGAGAGAGTGAAGAAAGAGAGTGAGATCGAGGGAGATCTATTCCTACTGGACCGTGCATCAAATCCAGGCCAGTCAGCTCCGTTGAGAGCCACATTGTGCATTTCATTTTTCAACTTTCTGTTTGCTGAAGTTATTTTTATTTCGTGGTTTTATTTTTCCTTTTCATTTGGTTATCTTTGTTCTTCCGATCCTCTGGACTGAGGTCGGGTTCCTCCTGGTTGGTCAGGAGAAGGGAGATCTAATCTCCGGTTTGCAAGCAGCAGGGGGGCTGCTTGTGGGTTCCCTCCAGGCTAGGAGGAAGAGAGGCTACACCTCTGGTGGTTTGCTGGTAGCAGAGTGCTACTGGCTGGTTCACTGGTAGCGGGGCTACTACTAGTGGGGTTCCCTCTTGGTATAGAGGAAGAGAGACGTGAGTCTCTGGTTTCTAGTAACCGTGGGTTGCTAGAGGTTCCCTCCGTGTAGGAGGAAGATGGGAGGTTGTTCCCCTGGGTAAGCTATGTATCAGCGTTTGTTGGCAAGCTGTGTTGCCCAGCTATTAGTGAAGCCACACTCGGGTTGAGTGTGGGGTGGATGTAGGTCTGCAGGACCGAACCACCTAAAAACCCCTTTTGCATTGTGGTTTGATTGCTTATGGTTTGCTTCTGCTAGATGTTTGCATAGAGGCGCTCCAAGTGTTTGATCACAGGTTCATTAGATGATTTGATCAGATTATGTTCTAAGTGTTTAATCTGTTGAGTGAGCGATATTCTAATTGAGTGAAATTTTATATTGGGTGGAAGTTTTTATAGGCTATATTCATTCACCCCCCCTCTGAATACTTGCACCGAACCTAACACACAAGAGAGACATGATTTTTTAGGTGGTTCGGTCTCTACCCCGAGACCTACGTCCACCCCCCACTCAATAGAGTGAGGCTTCCGCGGATTACACAGCTTAACATGCTGATCCACAGCTTACATTCTGTTGCCTAACAGCTTGAAATTACCAATCCAAGCACTTCTTGCTGGATTGAGCCCGCTGACATACACCTTGTCTACGCTGTCACACAGCTTGAGTAACAGAGGTGCAAGTAACAAGAAAACAATGAAATAGAAAGACTACATATCGAGTTAAGATATCTCCTAATGAACAAGTAGTTCGATATGTAGATGAACTCCTCCTGGCTCGAAGTCTGGTCGCACTCTGATGAATCTGAACTTCAGATCTGGAATCAATCTGGTACCCACGAACTAGAGGTGCAACACTCTTTTTCTCCTTGACGGCTTGTACTGTAGTGTTCGATCACTAATCTTGCTCCCACAGAACAGAAGAAAGGAGAAGGATCTGATTGATCTTTGGCAGACGTTGCTACTCATGAGCAGATGAAGTTGATTGCCTAGATCAGAATGACCACGTTCTGGTTGTGGTCTTCCTCTCACAAGCTCCCTCGAGAGAAGACTTTGGTTCTTCTGCTCTCCTCTTTCTTCTCTGGCATTTCTTGAGTTCTTCTGATACTCCGTAGGTCCTCCCACGCTCTCCTTTTTCTTCTCTTCTTGATGTAGGTCACGCCTTCAACACACGCTCGAATGTGTTTTTTGCCACTCGTATCTCAGTGCGGTCCATACGTGGATGATGACAGGGACATGGAATATTTCCGTCCAAAAGTGAACTTCTGGGAGGTGCCTCCTCGTACGATCAATCGAATCAATCATTGCAAGCGGATCCAAGACCCAGAGTGACATTCGATGAAGATCTGAACTCATGTATGCCTGGCAGAGTCGACACACTTCAAGCAATGCGTCGACGCAGCTTGCTTCAATCTACAAAGTGGCTGAGCTATATGATGGTGTCGACTCCTTCATGCTGAAGAATCGATGCACGTTCTTCAAGCAGAGATAGGGTTGATGTAGTTGTTCTGATGTGTCGACTCTCTGACCTTGTGGAGTCGACGCAGGTTCTTCAAACAGAGATAGGGTTGATGCAGTTGTTCTAATGCATTGACTCTCTGACCTTGTGGAGTCGACGCAGGTTCTTCAAACAGAAACGGTGTTGAGGCGGATTTGTTCTGATGCGTCGACTCTTTCATTGATACTTTATATATTTATTCATCTTTTTTTTAATGAGTTACTACAGGAAAGGAACCGGTCGTCGGATAAGGGGCTTTCCCATGTAAAGGCCATCATATTACCTCGTAATTCCCGTATTGCTTTAGATTTCAACTTCTGTTTGACCAACCCCAGTTCCGACAGGGGTTTTCTGAGTCCTCACAGCATGACTGCTGATCGACAGGAGGGGTATAAGTGGACTAATTGCATTCCATCTATTTCCATTCGCGATCCGGCCGTGGGTCATAGATGAACATTATATTGCATACCTTTTGCCTATGCATGCATTTTCTTTCATCCTGATCGTTTTGATATCCTTCAATTTTTCGATCACCCCATCAGTCACGAGGGCTTGCCCATTATTCGGCATGTCTTCTGGTGACTACAATAGGGGGACAATACATCATCATTCCTTCAAGGGCTCCCTGTCCACGGCCATTCTTGTCAAATCATGGTTAAGGGCTGCTCTTCCTCTGATTGAGCATGAACCGCCTCAGTGGCAAACAATACCCCGATATCCTTAGACCTGTCAACCTATGGTTATACCAGCGCTACCCTAAGCCTCTATGTATTTGTCATGGTGTCGAAATGGGTCAACACCCTTGGCAGAAGACGCTTTACAACCCTTGAGTGATATGGGTCTCTTAGTAGGCGAGTCCTTGGAGATCCGCCATCCGCTATAGAGTTTGGGCAATTGTTCCGACATGCCCATCTTTTATGGAGTCCATGTCAGCTTGTTGTGGACGGGCCTCCCATAAATCTCCCCAACATATTCTGGGGTAGGGGGAGATGCTGCCGAAATCTCTTAGAAATTCGAGTTTCATTTCCTATCCCGTATCATGTTTCCCCCAGCCTTTCGCTTGGTATTTCTATCCCGTCTGGTGGTAGCGACCCCACTGCTAACCATGCAGAATTGTGAAAGTGAGGCACCCGATAGAGGGGATAAATCAATAACAAGTACCATCCCCTTGGCATATATTGTCCCCATGACATGAAAGCCAGTTTAAGCATGGCCATGTTGGCTCTTCTATTGAGCTCACATGTGTGCACTGTAATGATAGAGGCAGGTCTACAAAAATAGGCAGGCACAAGATTGCCATTTAGGCATGACCATTGCTTTAGGGACCGTCTCAATATGACATGGACGAGCTTCCTATATTTCCCCAACATACACTAGAATAGGGGAGGTGCCGTTGAAATCTCTGTGAATAAATAAACAATCAACTAAGTTTAAGTCATCCATATTTTGTCTTCAATAATAATAAGCAAGTGTCATGAATGAATATGTGTTTCCAAATAAAAAATAAGCCAATCCCCATGCAAAAATCAACTTGGGCCCACGGGCATGCTCGCATATACGCATATACACCCATCTTATCGTGTGCTTGCATGCCCTGGTTCTCCGGTATATAAAATGGTGATTTGTGGAAGGTCGAATTAAGTCTGACTGGAAGTTCTCACTATGCGCGAGTGGAAACTCCGTCTCATACTGGGAATCAATCCGTTTAAATAAACATCATCCCATCATTCACTTAATCACATGATAAACCCAGTTCATTGAAGGCATATTTCCAAACTTATGTTTCCTTTTCTTCAATTCATTCAGCCCCGAAGGCTTCTTTTATCTTGGTGATTAATCAAGGGTTGTCCTTCTTTCGGAAGGGCGTAATTAACGCCATAGCCTTTGTGGTATGGCCGACTTTAAGTCCCGACACGATCATCCATTTTCATCTGATCAGTCAGATGGTGCGCATAACAAACTTGTCACAAGTGTGACTGGCATGCCTACACACTAAATAGCCCTAATAATAATAACTCAATAAATAAATAAATAGAAAATCCACCTCCATAGTGAGCAAAAATGCTCAGTAAGAATTATATCTCTCTTATCAGACAACATATAAGTGATTAACAGCTTAATCAATATATAGAAAATGCTATATGATCCACGGCGGAAGACTCAAATACAATCAAGATAGATGGCAAGGTCAAAGAATGATCGAGGTAGGAAATATTAACAAGTACAAGATTTCGAGTAAAAGAAGGAATAAGTCAAGAGTATGTACAAAAGAACATCAAAGCTTATTGTCTTTCAATCAATATAAGAATTTCAATAATAATTACCCCTTCTGGCTCTCAATATCAAGAACATGTCAATAACCTATACGATTCATGTCAAGCATGTAAATTTGTCTTGAACAAATCTTGTATTTAGTTGGTGTAATGCCACACTTGATCTGTAACACCTTAGAATTTTCTAAGATTTTTCAATAATTCTTAGGAATTAAAAATAATTAATTCTCATTTAAAAAGGGCTTAAATGGCTATTTAAGGAATTATGGATTAATTAAATTAATTTAAGAGCCCTATAGTAACCAAAGGGTTCAGCCCACTTAAATTAGGCCCACAAATCAATTTCCAAGGCCTTTAGGCCCAAGCCCACTACTAGAGACGTAATTAGGGTAATTTATGAAATTAAATTAAATAAATATGCTGATAAAAGAGATAAATGGGAGATAATTAGAAACTCTAAAATTTTTAGATTTGCGTGTGAGAACGCGATCTATCGCGCGATCGCCTTCTCACAATAGCGGTCGTGAGATGACTGCTACTATGTTCCGTGAAAGGAGGTGTTAGAAGCATGGAAAAATTGATTTTTCCCCATCCCAATCCTCCCTTAGGTTCAATGCTATCTAGCATGGTAACCTAGTCTAGGACTCGTAGGGATCGATCTTACTCTAATTTAGGACTCCTAGATCGATCTAATCCTCAGCCCTAACTCAAACCCTATAAATAGGGCCCAGGTTCAACTTGCGTGAACCTTACTTTTGGCTCACGTTGTTCGACGGTAAGACAGGGGTACTTCATGTTAGTCCTTTAGACTTTATTGTTCCCTTTAGCATCTTCTAATAATTCTCCAAATCTCATGCTATAAGGTCAAGCCGTTGGAGAGTTAGGAGGACCAGAAGTCGCTGGTTCCCTACAGATCGCACAGGAACAAGTGTGCAGGTCAAGTGAAGATTAAGAGGTTAGAAGCCCTAGTAGAAGTAATTTCACGTTGAGTCTTTAGAACTAATTGTTCCTCTTCATATCTTCTCATCACCCTCCAAATTTCACGAAATTAGGACGGGAGGATAAAGAGTTAGAGTGACCGAAAGTTGGGGTTTCTACACAGGACGCGCAGGGACATGGACCTTCTTCCAGTCAGAAATTTGAAGTCTAGGGAACCAATCTAAGGTAGGTTATCTCATAAGCGGCCTAAACATCAAGTTAGGAGTAAAAGCCCTCTGTTTCCATATGATTTCATGCATTATACACGGAGTATTCCATGTTTTACTATCACTACGCATCTACGTTATTTCTGTATGCATGATTCCTACCCTTAATTGAAAAGATGATAACTTTGTCTTAATTCATGTAAGACCATGCATCTCCATGATTTAACTTTATTATAGCATGTTTATCCTCTATCTAGTCTGTTTTCCATGCATTTATTACCCCAAGATTTGCCTTGCATGCATTAAATGGGTTCTGTCTGATGTAGACTAGAAACGGTCTCTCAGAGACCGCTACCATCTAGTAGCGGTTCCAAGATGACCACTACTGTATAGAAGTGGTTCTCGCAAGACCGCTATCATGTTTCTGTGATTTGCTTCCTGTTAAATCCAAACAGATTACAGATCGGCCACTATAATTATATGTTAAGCCTAATTATGTAGGTCTTATTCCTAGTTACATCATTACATTCATGTTAATGGTTATATTGTGCATCCATCATGATAGATTTCATGGCCTACATGTCTTAGAAATTCAATTTAACCTTATGCTATGTTCATGCCAAAACCGTATAATTTTGTACTAAAGTTATATTTCGCATGCTTTACGAAAATTGTTCTATTGATGATTTGATCATCATTTTTACACGATTCACTCTTATCTCAATCTTTCTTTGGTACATGACACGTATTCCAGTATGATGTCATTAGTTACACTTTGCACATAATAGGAACACTTTCTTAGACTTGTGATCGTCTCCGTTGGATATTCCTTCCATCGGACTAGGTGATCTTATTTCAAGGCCTATGTAAGTCTCCGCGAGCCTGGCATTCCCACTAGGACGCCGAGCTGGTTGTACCCTAAAAGCCCAATGAATTTAGAAAGCACATATGATATCGGCGTTTTCTGGAACCTTGCCAGATAGCGGTTTTTAGAGAACCGCTACTGTCAAGTAGCGGTTCTGAAATGACCGCCTTCTGCTAGTTTGATCCTGTGTTGACTCGACTTGGTGACGGTCCTGATATGACTGCTACTATCAAGAAACGGTCCAGATATGACCGCCTTCTCAGGGAAATGGTTCTGGATGGACCGTAATATTCCATCTTGTACCCCAACTCGTGGGTTGACCCAAGGGTTGGTTATATTCTATTCCTAGATGGTCTTTTGATTATATGGAGCCCAAACCTTATTCAATAAGTTATTAATGAACTATGGAAACTAATGAATATGCCGTTATGCTGCCGGATTCCTTCCGTGAGCATGACCTTGTCTTTAAATCATCCTTGATCTCATGATTTCAATTTGGTACGTTCTCACCTTGATTCTTTTCCTATCATAAACACATTGTTTGAATTATACATTATTGGCCGAAACTTTATTTATATCTCGTGGAAGTAGCTTGATTTATAACTTGAAGATGCAAGAGCGAGCACAGACAGTGTCCAAGGGCTCAACACTAGCCCCCTCAGCAGATAGCCGAAAACATACTATAAACCATGGGGTATGATGAACACTGGCGTCGCATTGCATCGGGAGTACTTTTTTTTATAAACGGGTGAAAATCACGAGGCTCTCATGAAATTATTACATTCTTGTTACATGATTTTCTAGTGCATAGCCTTTATGGTTATGAAAAGTACATTCTCATTACATGCAAGTACATTCTCGTTATACGAAAGGCCACATTATATTCTTACTAGATCATTCTCTCATTCTATATGAACATTCATATCTCTATGATCTACATCTTGCTACTGGTTACTTTGGTTTTTCATCGTATTTCATTTACCCTACATTCTAGAGCAAAAATGTTAATTATTTAAACATCGCCTTCATGTTGATACGAAGATATCTACTGGGCAAGTGTGCTCTTTCCCTAATTTTCTAATCTTTTCAGGAAATTCTGGCAGGTTGAATTCGAACTACTCAAGTGATGGGTCCGAGAGCGATTAAAGATCGAGAGAAGACGTAGATATGAGTCCATACAATTAGTCATGAGTCATTATGTAATTTTCTCTTTTATTGAATCTAGAGAAAGGAGTCAAGTGTCAATGTAACCCATGAATTATTATTATTTAATAAAAGTGAAGTTTTGAGTACATCATCTTATGCATTCCTCTTTTATGTGTGAATGTTTAGCGCTATGATTATACTGCTTGCTTGAGGCGTATTGCCGGCTGCTCACGTTCCCGACTTGTTTCCGCTGCATATCTTGGGACGTGACATGATCATTCATATTACCGGTATATTTTTTAGCTTTGTCTCGCCCCTAGGACCAGATCTGGGCCCTTATAAATATTGCCTACCCAAAGTCCCAATAATACTATTTTCTAGGCAAATTAAAATAATGTCCAGGAATTCTAATAATGTGCTCATGTAATCAAGGAACTCAAGAGTTGGAAATAAGACCATTCCAAAGACTTTTAACAATTTATTGTAATGAGTCATTAGAGAACGACATTGGAAAGAAAGTCAATCTTATGAATATATCAATGAGAATCATAACCCCTTGAATAAGGGTCGAAGATGTCCAGAAATACTAGCCATGAGAGGCTAGAATCGGTCTATACACATCACAACCATGAAATGGGAAAGTTTAAAACACTGGAATGAATGCAATCTAACCAAGCATCCTGACCTGAACGCGTCCAGAGGGACGGCCGCGATTAGGGTCAAATGGCTAGGTCAACACATAACGCGATCAAGGTGAACACCACCTTCAGAGATGAACGCGGTCGGATTGAGGGTCGCGATCAAAGAAGGGTTTGAGAGAACGCGGTCTCTGATCAGACACGTTCTCAAATAGAACCTGAACGTGATTTAAAGGTAGGCCGCGTTCAGTATAGACTTAATAGATTACAGATAGAACGTTGTTCTATCATCCAAAAGGTCATTTGAACCTTATCCTTCACAGTAGGACGAGGATTCTAGAGGTTTTTAGGGTTTTTATAGTACAACTAACTCGACGTCCTTATGGGAATCTAAGGCATGCGAAGACTTACGGAGGAGGCCTTGATAAAGAAAGTTCCAGTCTGGCAAAAGGAATATCCGGCGGAGGGTCCTAACTTCACCAAGAATTTATGTTCCTATCAATTACCAGAAACCAATAACAATCGGTAGGTTCATATCACCGGGGTGATAAAACCTTCAATCAATAAATCCATCATATGATAAAATCATCAACCCTCAATAGATATATCTATCATGCAATAAAGTTAAAACATGCTTTGATGAACCAAATTTCAGGTTAATAGGAGAGTCTACTCTTTTAATCATGCTTTGGAACAATAGAAATAGAATGGGATATGGAATCAATAGAAGAAGATTAACATGAATCAAGCACTTAGGAATTTAAAGTAAACATGTCCCTAGTTACTTAAGTTGGTTCAGATGTAAAGCAGACCCATGAAAATATGCACACAGACTCACTAGCACTCACTTATCATGCTGGAAAGGGCACTAGGGTTCCTGGGAATCCTTGCCAGAATGCAGTCATCTGATGGGCCGCGATCAGAACGCAGTCTACAGGAAGGCTGCGTTCAGATAAAATAATATTTTTACAAGAATTTCACAGAGAGATAAATCCACATTTTAATAAAATAGTATTTACAATCGCAGTCTAGGAGGGAACTGCGTTCATGAAAAAATAACTAATTTTTGTATTAAAAATAATATAGATAGAAAATCATGTTTAAATTAAAAGTTAAGATCGCGATCTATCGGGCCACCGCATTCAGAGATGCGGTGCTGTGGACGTTTAAAATATGGCATCAAAAGGCCAAGCAAGGTCAGCCACAAAAAGAAAAAAAAGGTGCGTCGATGCACCCATGGAGTTGCGTTGACCCCACAACACTGCATGAGCTAAAAGAAGAATCTGAACAAAGGCTGCATCGACGCAGCTCCTAGCCTACGTCGATGCACCTAAAGACAAGACGGAAAAGATCCCCTGGCAATGGGCTGTGTCGACGCACTGTGATAGTTGCATCGACGCAACTGAAGATAGTGAGCTGAAGAATGGCCCCTATCAACAGGCTGCGTCGATGTAGCCTACAAGCTACGTCGACGCACCCTCAAGCACGAAAGAAAAAAAAAGAAGCGAAACCCGACGCGTGATCCAAAAAGTAGTCTCTAGAAGGCCGTACAGAGCACGTGGATGGAAGACCTCCAATGATTGGAGAACATTCCTGACTCTCATGCCTTGGGGGAAAAGAAAACCCTTATGCTTCTGCTATAAAATAGGAGGCTCCGCCCAGAAGAAACCCCCCACTAGTGTGCCATTTCAAGCTACCTGTGAGGGTGATCTCCAAAGTTCCTGCTACTACTCCTGTGGGAAGGAGAAGAAGAGAAGAAGGGAGAGAGAGAGAAGGTGCTGCTTGGGGAGGGAGAGGAGTCAATGCTCCGACCTCCCCCTTCTTTCTTCTTTCTTCTGCTATGCAATTCTCCAATGTCTTTTTTTGTGTTTTGCTTGAGCACTTCCCAAGCTCGTTGGTCCTGGGATGATGTATCCATTTTGCCTGAAATGAATAGAAATGAATTTTTGGTGCTTAGATGTGCATATTTTCGTTCTTGCAGATTTCTTTCCAATCCCCATTCCCCCAGTTTGTTGTGATTCTGCTATTATGTTCTTCTTTTCTTCTTTGTTTTATCGCTTGGAGAAAAGCTCTATATCGTGAGAAGAGGCCATGCCCGACCTGTCCAGTCACAATGGATTAGGTCTAGGTTTTGTTCCTCTCGACTTGCTAGATGAGGGTCCTCTCTTAGGCCGTAATCTGCTCTCCAGGGCGAAGTGGGTTGCAGGATATCACCCCAGTTCTTATGGTGGGTTAATGCCCTTCTGGGCGACAGCAATCTGCATAAGTCCTTCCGGCAATGTTTCTTAGCAGGTCCATATCGTTGGTCTTGACCCCCAGCTATTCTGCGCATTTGATTTATATGCTCTCCATTTACTTAACATGTATGCCTGCTTACTATCTGATGCATATAACCCTTCAGGGAAGTGGCCATCGGCCTTCTCACCCACGTCCATGGGTTGTTGAGGCCTTGGCTTAGTCCTACAATTGTACTACAATTGTAGGGATCTGCAATTCCTTGTTTTTCCTCTTAAGCATTTCTAGCTTTTCAGGGAGTTGTTGTCCTTCGCATGGAGGTCACCTTGGCTTCTACGCCACTCACACACGAGCACTATTCTATTTACTCGAATGCCCAATCGAGTTCTATTCGAAGAACCTCCGCATCTATATGTCTATATCATCACCTTTTCGCATAAGGGTGGCAGCAAACTCCTTTATTTTCTCCATCTCCCCTGCATTCTGCCCATGTTATAGCTATGCATTTCATGGTCTGCAGCACACCGGTGTACTGGATACCAGACTTTCAGGTCTCCATCTGGGGCATAGCTTCACCAATTTCCCAAGTGTGAGTCATGACCCCATGTCCTGGAGAAATAGCATAGATCCTCTGATTGTTTTCTGAAAGTTTCAGATTCATGGACCTGCCTTTAGGGGAAGGGATACAATGCGGTTCTATACCGTTCAGATTTTTGTCCTCTAACCACCCTCACATCCCCAGGGATTTACTTCTCTATAGCATGATCTCCGGAGGACTCTTCGTTGAAGGGTTGGACATTAACGGCCATGATGCCAACAATAATTAAATGTACAATGTAGCTGTAAATGTAGGAATCTCTGGGTTAGTGGGGCTCCCCTCGTAGGCCAGTCCTCGGGGTTCTCCCTACCCAATTTTGGGATATGGAGTAGCCATTCTTGGCTTACTCTGGTTTCAGGGGCCATCTCGGATCATCCGGGGATGTGCTTCCTATTTTTCACCGCCGAATGCTCGGGTCTAGGGAAGGTGCTGCCCAATTTTTGTGAGGGCTATGGACTTAATAAAACTGAACTAATGCTAATATTATGAACTGACATAAGAACAATTCTAAACAGAATAATGCTGAAATGAAGAAGGTGACCAAATGAAATGATGCTCTGGCGGTAGAAATAAAGAAAAGACAGTCTTCTTAAAAAGAAATGAAAAGAAGAAAGAAAAGAATAAACCAAATAAATGGTGATTAATAAACAATCAAACAGATTATACGTTTGAAGAGCATGCATTATGCATACATACTTGCATGATTTTTGAATGAAAGAGCAATTTGGGGCTTGCCGTGGGAGATGCGAGTCAACTCTCTTCTCCACGGGTTCTTTCTGAACTTCTGAACAATAGATCTATTCAAGAGTAGACACCCTAAGTCAACTCCTCTTGAGCTCACCTACTATCCAGCAGCTAGCCCTGCTAAGAATTCACCCAAACACCTTACATGCATTGTGAAAATCCAAATTAATACCCATCACATCTTTATGGTTGTGGTTGAGCTCACTCCCCCATGCGTTCCCCAACATGGAGTAATCCATTCAGATGCATATTGAATCATGCATGCATTTGCTTGCGAGTTGAACCCTTTGCACGTGCTAATTTCAGATCTTGGTTGACCAATGTATGATTTCGGTTGGCCAAACCCTTAATGCGTCGATGCATGAAGTAGTCAGGTCAACGCATCTATTTGTTAACCTACTAACCACCCTCTGGCAGCTCCCTTTCTCTTGGGCTATACATATAGGCATATGCCCACTACGCATTATGCATGTCTCACGTGCGTGAAATAAACCCCATGCATCATGCATTCACGTTAGCATTTTGCATTTGCCACCCATGCATGCTTGCATGCCATGACCTATGGTATATCAAATGGTGGGTTGAGGATGATTGGGCCACGCCCAATTGGACACTCTCACGATGCACGAGTACATAACTCTGCCTCATACCAAGGTCGCACTGCATAAATAAATCATGCAGAAGCATTCCCTACATTCCCTACATAAACAATCATGCATTGATGCATGCTACACACTAAGAAGAAACAAAAGAAAGAAAATTTAAAGAACAAAGAAAGGAAGGAAATAAAGAAAACTAAAAGAATGAAACAAGAAAATTGGAGTTTAATACTTCTTAAAAGCTCCAAGATCAATCTATTGCATGAACAAGTGAACAAACAAATGAAGAAGTTAAAAATTTTCTGCTCATTGGTGTAGGCTGCGTCGATGCAGCCTGGCTCTGCGTCGACTCAGCTATTCACGTCAGTTCCTGGATGGGCAGCGTGCGTCGGTGCGGCGAAGCCTGGTGTCGACGTAGTGAAGGTGCTGAACCCTGTTGAAACCTCCTGTGCCGTCGCACCTCTGCCTCACTTCGACGCAGCTGGTCGCGCTAGCCCCTGAATGGACTCTGCGCGTTGACCCAGCCCACACCCTGCGTCGACGTAATGGCCTCTCGCCTTTCTATGTATTGAAAGAAACAAAGAAAAAGAAGGAAAGAGAAATGATAATAACAAAAAAAAGTAATAAATACACACAAATAATGAACAATAAACAAGATAATAAAACAATGATGATGGTGGCATAAAGCCCGAAAGTGATAAAAAATAAACATCAACACTTCCTTTGAAGATTCTAAGGTCCTTTGCCCCGGACTTCGCCTCTTTTAGACCTTATGCATGGGGATATTGATTAGGCCTCTACAAGTCATGCTTGAGCCTTGAGGTCATCCCATTATGGCCATGTGATTGGAATCGACGCCGAGCACTGACATTTTTAATTTGTATTTGTGTCCTTTTAGTTTGCTTTTATATCCTTGGGAAAGTAGGTTTGCAATTGTAAGGCTTTATAAGTCAATTTGTTATTCCCTAAGGATCTTTTTGTTTTTATGTAAAAGTTCAGTAGGTCCAGCAAGGGGGCCCTCACTCCTTCCCCATTGGTCTACCTAAACCCTAGGGGTCCATGTGGGGCTGGTCAAATGCCAAGGTGGCTTCTAGAAGAATTCTTTCCTTCTTGGACAAGTCAAGGGGACAACGGGTGAAAAATGTCCAAGATGCCTCCCCTTAAGTCAAGGGGTGCCCCCCCATTAAAATGACATTTTATATTTTCTTTTTTTAGGCCAATTGACCATATGGGTGAAGAAAATGCTACCCCTTCCCTCTCTCCCACGAAATTCCAACCCCCTCCCCCTTCCTCCCCTTCTATATAAACCCATGTATAGTGTGTTGTAAGGTTTAATGATGAAAATTTAGTGAAATTGGCTTGAGCCTTGAAGGGTGTGCCCCTTGTTCCTATCTCCTCCCCCTCTTGCAGATGGATTTCTATAATTCCTAGGGTGTGATGCCCTTCTACCTTTTTCTCTGCCCCTCTGATTTCTATTTCTGCCGCCGCCGCCATCGCACCGCCATCGCGCCGCCGCCACCATCGCCAGAGTTCTGTCCAAATTAGGACAAAGGTTCCAAGTCCGAATTTTAGCTCCAGATCCACTGATCTTCTGGAGTCCAAATTTTTAGGGTAGGTTCACCACGCCAATACCCTCTCCCAAAAAAATTGTCATATTTTCTAGCCTTCATTTTCTATTTTTCCATTTTCATGTTCTTCAGCCTTCCAGTTCTGTCTGTACTCAGTTTTGTGTCACAGTAACCCTATATTTCCTTAGTTCGACCCCTTTTCCTTTATTTGTTTGAGTCACCAGTTTTATTTGGAGTTCTGTCCACCACCCCCATCATCCACGAATTTTATTGGAATTTCTGGAGTCCTTTTACTATTTTTAAAAATCACTGTCTTTTCCCAAATCTGTTTTGTCCTGTGCAGTTCAGATCCGACCCTTGTCCAGTATAAAATTGTTTTTCGCTGTCAAACCTCCTCTAGAAAATCTACAAAAATTATCCCCGTCTTCCTTGTTTCTTCCTCTATAACTTTTATAAAGATTCGAAGTTCCAGATCTGAGGTTTGAGTCACGGTCAACGCAAGTTATCAGGAAAACTTTACTTCTGTCCTGAGTTTTCTGAGTCTGTTAGTCAGTCCCTTAAAAAATCCACCATGAAAAATCCAGATCCACAGAAATTCTTTCCATAGTACATGGTCGAAGGATTTCGGATCAGCTTTCCAACGGTACCACTTTCGCGTCGATCTGACGTCGGGAGTGATCGCAGCAGCTGATCTCGCCGGGTCGCGCGCTGTAAAAATAGAACTCCAGATCCGTGGACAGCAACTCCCACACGTGCCGATCGGAGCCGACTCGCCTTCCACAAGGTGAACCAGCGTGCTGCCGTCCCAGGGAGCACCTCTCCAGGAGCCACCATCACAGTGGTACCACTCTGGGCCCACTCGGACCCGCCGACCAGCACGTGGGCCCCACAACTAGCAGCTTGCGCCGTCCGAACTGCGCCGACGGGGTGATCAAAGTGCTGCCCGTCAACCCAAGATGGGTCCTCCTGGCCCCACTTGTAGCCCTTTACCTCCCTGCGTGGAGTGGGCGATAATTCACTGATGTAATTTAAATATTTACTGTACCGGGAGTTACTGACTTGGCCGGGATCGTCTTCCCCACGCCCAGAGCGTGGAGGTAAATCCGCTCCCTCTTTCTTTCGCATTTGCTTTACTCGTATCTATTTGTATATGCCGATGCGAGTGTTAGGATTCTTAGCCCGATATATTATTTTCACCGCTGTGAGAGAGCGAGAGTGAATGACCCGTCCCGTGACTCAATCTGAGTATACGCGGAAAAGTCGATACACGAGACTCACTGTCGGTTTCTCAACCGCGCACGGTCCAACGTTTCCCTCGCATAGGGACGATCGCGAGCTAGAGTCCCAGGTCGCGTGTCCGTCCCGCATCAATTTGGTATCAGAGTCGGTTTGAGTCTAGGGTAGTCTTTGTGTCTAAGTCCGCAACAAAAAAAAAAGAAGTGTCATTTACGTCTAGTCATTGTCTAAGTCGGTCTAGGTTACATTTGCATACCATTTTTTGGTATATAAAAAGGTGTCGCTCGAGCGTTAGGTTACGCCTATCGGGAAGGCCGCACACTCGCGTCGAGGAGACCCTCGGGTCAAACCTCCACCACGTACCGAGTCTTGGTTTAAGTCTAGGGTCCTTAGTGTGCATTAGTTAGTACATTCCGACTTTGCATTAGTTAAGGGTCGTGTCTAGTGTTTGTTACCAACTGTCGGCATGTCCACCCAATAGTTTCCTTGTGTCCCATGGATTACCAAACGCCCTAATCTTATGCATGGTGGCTATACTATGTAAGATGGGAGAACCACCCGGACCACCCCCGTAGACCCGAAGCTCGGGACTTCTATGGCTCCGAAGATCCGTGTGACTACCTAGAGTGGGAAGCCGTTATGGACGACTACTTTGAGTGTTACATTATGTCCGGTCCCATGCAAGTGGATTTTGCCAAAAGGTGACTATTTTATGAAGCCGCCGAAACATGGAGGGACATCAAATACTTCCGGGAAGATATGAGGCTAAGGCCCATCGAGTCATGGTGGGATATGAAGAGAGTGCTTAGGAGGGTCTACCTTCCCCGCCCACCTACCTCCAACCACGGGGGTCATACCACTAGCCAACCCCACCAACTCACCCACAATCAAGTGGGCCACACCTCCAACCAACCCCGCCCCTTCACACCCATCCAAGCCCATCAAAGCAACCCCATCCAATCCCACCCAAGCACCTCCAACCAAGTGGAAGCCCCGCTTATAGTCGAGTCTAGGTCCACCCCCAGGTCGAGAGAAGAGGAACGAGTCCACCCCGAGGCCCCTAGTCCAACCCGCACCTTTGATGAATTCATGAAAATGTTTTCGGATTGGTTGGATAGGATTGAAAGGACACATGCTCCTTCACCACCCGTAAGTGCTCCATTGCCACCCTCTACTTTCGATCCTTCGGAACCATCTTATTTGGAGCCACCTCATCCCGAGCCACCTGTGTTTCTAACAGGTACGCTTTTCATAGCCGAGCCACTTCTTAGCTGGCTCAAGGATGGCTTGGTTCCACCTCCTTACCCATTCATGGACCCCACCTTACCATTAGTGCCTGTCAACTCCTACCACACTACCTTTCGATCTAGTCACCATGTTGATACCTTGGATGACCTTGTTATGGGATTAGACTCACAATGGACATTGACGCACACATTGGACCGAGGCTTCGACCAACCCACTAGTCTTAGCTTCACCCATCCGGCCTTAGGGTCCATTACATCCGTGTGCACCGTGGGTTATGTCACCACAGAGATCCTTCTATTCCTCCCTATGCCGACTGAGCCCGACTTCATTCCCTTTTGCCCAAGAGAGGAATCTTATTTTTTTCACATGACCACCATCCCATTCACCATGGCGAATGAAGGTGACCACCCACACCTTCAAGAATTTCACAATTGGGACCGTGTCATATGGGAGCCCATCTCATGGGGTCATACCTTCGTTGACCCTTTTGACCCCTTCACTAGTGGACCTCCCGAGCTTCCATATATACTTCACTTCTTTGAGGGAGTCCACTATCACACCCCTTCCCCACGGGCCGGGTCGTCTATACCCACCAAGGCCATTCATGATACTCCTACATCCGACTCTCCTAGCCCTTCCAAGTCGCCCAAATCCCATAGAAAGTCCAATGAGTATGCATGGTCCACTTTAGGAGGTCTAGGAATTCCACATTCTGCCAACCACCAGTTGCATCTAGTGTATGTATGGCACATATTTGGGTGTCCTGGTCCACCATCACCTATGCGTAGGTCGGACTAACATTAGGTTTGTTTATGGTCTTTATGAGTCTTTGTTTCGTTTGTCTGTCGTGTGTCTGTGCATATGTCGAGTCGAGTCGATTTGTATGCTCGCGTTGTTAGCCCCTTTCGAGTATGAGACTTGTCGAACTTTGGGATCGGTTCTACTTCACATATCGGATCTAGTCACATAAGGGACAAGCGGTGATTCCTAGTGAGCCTTTGAGCCGCCTCCCTTCATTTGAGAGTGACCCCACCCTGGAGTGTCCACCTCTAGCCTCATTCCCCAGCAGCGTGTGCATATTGAATCTATACGGGATGATCAAGTGTCGATTACTTGGAGTGGAGCATACTCCGCGCTTCAAGGTTTGGTGACGCAACTGTCGGAGCTACTCGAGTGGCCGCACCCCTTGCTCGACGGGGTCGAGTTCTTCCCACCCGGGGAGAGTTGATGGGAATCGACGCCGAGCACTGACATTTTTAATTTACATTTGTGTCCTTTTAGTTTATTTTTATATCCTTGGGAAAGTAGGTTCGCAATTGTAAGACTTTATAAGCCAATTTGTTATTCCCTAAGGATCTTTGGGTTTTATGTAAAAGTTCAGTAGGTCTAGCAAGGGGGCCCTCACTCCTTCCCCATTGATCCACCTAAGCCCTAGGGGTCCATGTGGGGCTAGTCAAATGCCAAGGTGGCTTCTAGAAGGATTCTTTCCTTTTTGGACAAGTCAAGGGGACGATGGGTGAAAAATGTCCAAGATGCCTCCCCTTAAGTCAAGGGGGTGCCCCCCCCATTAAAATGATATTTTATATTTTCTTTTTTTAGGCCAATTGACCACATGGGGGAAGAAAATGCTACCCCTCCCCTCTCTCCCACGAAATTCCAACCCCCTCCCCCTTCCTCCCCTTCTATATAAACCTATGTATAGTGTTTTGTAAGGTTTAATGATGAAAATTTAGTGAAATTGGCTTGAGCCTTGAAGGGTACGCCCCTTGTTCCTCACTCCTCCCCCTCTTGCAGATGGATATCTGCCATTCCTAGGCTGTGATGCCTTTCTACCTTCTTCTCTGCCCCTCTGATTTCTATTTCTGCCACCGCCGCCGCCGCCATCGCGCCGCCGCCACCATCGTCGGAGTTCTGTCCAAATCAGGACAGAGATTCCAAGTTCAAATTTTAGCTCTAGATCCACTGATCTTATGGAGTCTAAATTTTGAGGGTAGGTTTACCACGCCAATACCCTCTCCCAATTTTTTTTTCCTATTTTCTAGCCTTCATTTTCTATTTTTTCATTTTCATGTTCTTCAGCCTTCTAGTTCTGTCTGTACTCAGTTTTGTGTCATAGCAACCCTGTATTTCCTCAGTTCGACCCATTTTCCTTTATTTGTTTGAGTCACCAATTTTATTTGGAGTTCTGTCTACCACCCCCATCATCCACGAATTTTATTGGAATTTCTAGAGTCCTTTTACTATTTTAAAAAATCACTGTCTTTTCCCAAATCTGTTCTGTCCCGTGCAGTTCAGATCCGACCCTTGTCCAGTATAAAATCATTTTCCCCTGTCAAACCTCCTCTAGAAAATCTACAAAAATTATCCCTCTCTTCCTTGTTTCTGTTGAGTTATGGTTTTGATGATTGTTGTGATTGTTAAGTTATTATTTTGATGATAACTAAACTTAATGTGTGATTAAGTGATGATAACTAAACTTGTGATTGATTGCTCATGCTCTTGTTATCTATGTATGGTTGTGCTCATGCTCTTGTTATCTATGTATGGTTGAGATGGCAAATGGCAACGGTTACATGGTTTTGATCCTTGGTTTGCATATGTTGGTTTATCAAGAGGTAAGAGGTTTCATAACCTCTTTAATGTGAACAAGTATGGTATTAACCCTGACTATCTTACTTGCAGGATTAAACTCATGGCAGTAACCTGGTGAACCAAACATGTGGATAAGCACCCCCTGCTCCTCTATAATTCATTACAGGTGGTATATGTCATTTACTGTCAAGCACAATTGGACTAGGTCATTCCGGTCAACCAGAATCACCAAACACGAAAAGTCTCATATTGTAGAACTGGCGGTCGACCGCCCCAGGTCGACCGGCTACAGTGGTCGACCGCCCAAGGTCGACCGAAAATTCTAGGGATCAAATTTCTACAGGGTTTCTCAGTAGCGGTCGACCGCCAGCTTCCACAGGTCGACCGCTAGCCCCGAGCCAACAAAAGTTGACTTTGTTCTCCACTTCGAGAAGAGCCATTCTCCTTATATTTCTTTAATCCTAATGACACCCAATCATCCACAAAATGTGGATCTGGTCTGGAGGATGTCCAAGGACCATTCAAAGGTTATAAAACCTACACAAGAAGGGTTGGAAACCCTAATGCTTCAATTGGAACAAGAGAGATCAAGGGAGGCTAGAGGAGGTGATTCACGGGTACTGTAGCACCTTCGTGAACAGTGCTTCGGGCTGAAGTTCTTCATCCATTCCAAGGGATTCAAGGTTCGGTCTGAATCCATCATTCTCCAAGCAAGTTTAGAAGCAAGCAAGCCCTCAAGGGAGATCAAATCTGCATCCTTAAATCTCTCCATCAACCCAAGGTGATTCAAGGTGACTCAAGGTTAGATCTGAAGCTAGCAACCTTCAAGGAAGTGAAGAAGCAAGCAAGCATTCAAGGGAGATCAACCAAGCCATTTAAGTGAAGCAAGAAAGCATTGTTCCAAGTTCTACTTCATACATTCAGGGGGAAACCAAACCAGGAGATTTCTAAACTCTACTCTATTCATCTTGGTGTTTTGAATTTCAAGTCTTGTTCTATGTAATTAGAAGATATATGTGTGTGTGTGGATCAAGTTAGATCAGTGGTCGTGTGTGGTAGTGGTGTTCTATTCGTGTGTGCGTAGGTCTTCTTAGATCTACGTGTGTGTGTGGATTTATCCAGATCTTGTGTTTGTGTGTTTGAAGTGCTGTACTTGTGGCAGCGGGTGTTTGTTTTGTTGATCCGCTTGTTGGATCGTGTTGGAGACTTCGTCTCCGTATCTGTGTGTGTATTAGGGCGCGTCCCCGTGTGTGTGGGCAGGTGTCGTCCTGCGTGTGTGTTTGCAGCATTGTCTCCGTTTGGGGATTTATCCCCAAGTGAAGCCTCACCGGGTTTGGTGAGGGGTGGACGTAGGATTACCGTCGTTGCATCCGAACCACCTTAAAAACTGCTGTGCATTGTGTGTTATTTGTGTGGTTTGATTGCTTTCGTTGTATGGTCGTGTGGGAATGGAAAGATTGAGAGAATTGGTTAATTAGTTTTCAATTACTAATTATTGTTTATCACATATTTTGTAAAAAGCCAAAAGTTTTCTTAAAATTTGTTATCACCCAATTCACCCCCCTCTTGGGTGTCATTAATCGCGGGACTTCAATTGGTATCAGAGCCAAGGCTCTAATTTTTATATATCTAACGATCTAGAGTGATCCAGATCAATGACTACCATTATGTACACTTTGATTTCTCCACCGATTTTTGATGGTTGCAATTTCGATTTGTGGTTAGGAAGAATGTTCAGTTTAGTCAATTCATACGACCCTAAGCTATGGAAGCTTATCTCACATGGTCATTATGAGTTGTCTAAAGATAAATCTTTCTGGACCACAGATTCCAAGCTTAAACATGATAACAATTGTTTGGTTCTAAAATTGCTTATTGCTGCAGTTGATTCTAATCATTTCCCTTTTGTCTCCCATTGCAGATCCGCGAAGGATATCTTGGTTGGCTTAACTAAAGTCCGGGAAGAGCATGAAGACCAATGTCTTGTGGCAGGCACGAGTGATCAAGGGAGTGATCAGCAAGTTGAATCAAGCTCAAAGGTAAATTCTGATTCTGATAATGAAGATAAATTTAGCTATGAGGAGCTATTGATTGCATATGATGAGCTTGCTGATAAATACGAGAAGGCTAAGTCTGAAAATAAAAAATTGAAAAAGAATGTTGGACAAAGTAAATGTGATTCTCCCTGTAAAGAATGCTCGCACTTGAAGGAATTGATTGATGGTCATGTGATCGACATTGAAATTCACAAAGATCAAATTTCTTCCTTGAGAAATGAAAACAAAGAGCTGAGAGAGAGAGTAAGTCTTATGAACAATGGTCAAAATGAGTTTGCTCATGATAAAAATCTTGAAATAGAAAATGAGAAACTGAAGGAATTGAATATAACCATTTCTGAAAGATTGCTTACTTTTGAAAAAGAAAAATTTGTGAATATTGATGAATCTGAAAAAGTGCATGTTTTGTTGCAAGAAATTGAAAGTCATAAAACTATCAATGCTACTTTACATGAACAAGTCAACTCCTGTGAAAATAAGATGGTTTCCTATGAATTGCACATTGCATCTCTTCAATATGAAATTCTTGACTTGAATGATTCGTTGTCTAGATTTGTAAATGGTCAAGAAAATCTCAATAAATTGTTGGGGATAAAAGTGATTTTTGTTGTGCCCCTGTGGTCATTTGAGTTATCCTATGGTCACTGGGGTCATTCAACATCATCCTATGGTCATATGAGTTCTGTGGTATTCTTGATTTTGATAATGGCTAAACACTATTAGTCATTGATGTTTCCACTCTCATGTGACTAACATATGTGATGTTCTATTCATGACAGATATGACAATGAATGGATAAGGCATTCAGTGAGGATGGCAAAAGTGAAAGCTCATTGATCGCGCCCAAGCAAGGATGCAAACACAAGCAAAAGTCGACACGTGATATTCGGCTCGTCACACATCCAAGGTCAATGCACAAAGAAGTACAGCCAAGAGAATCCAAGGCCAGAGACTCAGTTGATACCTTTTAGACTATCAAGGGAGATGCCACAAATATGAACGGGCTGCTAAAGGACTCAAGCGACGGAGCTAAAGTAGTTAACGGACCGACCCGGGATGAACCGGGGTCTGCCCAGCTGGCGGTCGATCGCCAGCACAGGGGCGATCGACCGCCCCAGCCAGCAGCTCCCAGTCTGCACGAGTTTCAATAGCGGTCGACCGCCAGCCAGTAGCGGTCGATCCGAATTCCTAGGGACGATCTGTTTGCAGGTGTTTCAGTAGCGGTCGATCGCCAGAAGCTGCAGGTCGACCGCCAGCCCCGATGCAGCCATGTTTGACTTCGATTTCCACCTCGAGGCCAGCCCCATTCCTTGTATTTGTTTAACCCCAAAGTCACCCAATCTTCCATAGATTGTGGATCTGGTCTGGGGGATGTCTAAGGACCATTCAAAGGTTATAAAACACATGCAAGAGGGTTAGAAACCCTAGTTGATCATTTGAGAAATCAAGGGAGGCTACAAGGGTGTGTTCAAGGGAGAGTAGTTCAAAGTACTGTAGCCGTGAACAGTACTATGGGAAGAAGCTTCATCCATTCCAAGGGATTTAAGTCCAGATCTGAAGCCATCTCAACCTCCAAGGAAGCAAGAAGCAATCAAGACTTTCAAAGGTGATCTAAATTATATTCTTCATCATCTTCATCAACTCAAGAAGATCAAAAGGAAGATCGAAGCTACATCCATCGTCTTCTTCATCAACTAGAAGAGATTCAAGGAAGATCATCTCGCAAGGAAGAAGACACCTTCAAAGCATCCGATTCAAGCTTCTGTAACTCAGACAAGATCTTCATTCTTTGAGCATACTCTATATCTTGTTTGAGTGATTTCATATTTGTTATCTTTTTCATTTCATACAAACGATTGAAACTGAAGATCGTCCCTACCGGTGGTTAGTAGGAAGACAATCGGAAGGTGTCCGATCTACGGTGTTGACGTCCCTACCTGTGGTTAGTAGGAAGGCAATCGAAGGTCTTTCCGATTTGCGGTTCAGTGCGTGGCACTAGTGAAGCCTCACCGGATTTGGTGAGGGGTGGACGTGGGACTGGGGATTCAGTCCGAACCACATTAAAATCTTGTGTGTTGTGGTTTGCTTGTGTGATTGTTTCATTCTAGATGCATGCTTAGGTTCAAATCAATATATTACTTGCTCGTCTTGTCAAGCGAATCATAGTGCTCTTCGATAAGCTAGTTATATTCCGCTGCAATTTATTTTATCTAGCTATATAAAGGGTTGTATTGTGAAAAGATGGGCATATCTATTCACCCCTCCCCTCTAGATCCGCTGACCACTACTCATCAAGTGGTATCAGAGCCTAATCTCTCATTATGGGGTCCAACGACCTTGAGGGAATTGGTGGATTAGCGTCCAAGGGTTTTATACCTGAAGGACATTCTGTGAACAGGCCTCCTTATTTTATTTGAGCTAATTATCCCTATTGGAAACATCGTATGCAGGTGTTCATTCGCGCCCAAGACTATAAACTTTGGCGAGTGATCAGCAAAGGTCCGTATGAGCTGCCGGATGATGAGGACTTGTGGACCAAAGAACAAATAAGGCAATCCACTGTCAACTGGAGTGCTAAACACATCATGCAATGCTCACTCCATCCAGTTGAATTCTCAAGAGTGGCTACCTACGCATCTGTAAAACTAATGTGGGATAAGTTAGAGATAATCTACGAAGGAACCTCTCAGGTACGAGAAACAAAAGCCAACATTTTAGTTTCTGAATATGAAATGTTCCGCATGAATCCTGATGAGTCAATTCAGAATATGTATGCTCGGTTAACTGTGCTTACTAATAGTCTAACTGATTTGGGAAAGAAATACTCAGAAAAGGAAATTGTGAGAAAGATTCTCAGATCATTGACTCCCGCATGGCACACAAAGGCTACCGTGGTTGAAGAATCGAGAGATCTCGCAACTACCAAGGTAGATGAACTCATTGGGTCATTAATGACCTTTGAGATCAACCTTAAGACCAAAGAGGCTGAGGTGCCTAAGAAAAAGCTCCTAGCTCTTAAAGCAGGACCCAGCGGTCAAGGCTCTTCTGATGAAGGTGAGGATTCGACAAGTGAGCGAGATGAGGATGACGTAGCCATGCTCACACGTAAGTTCAGAAAATTCATGAGAAAGGAAGGTAAGAGCTTCATGAGAGGAATGTCAAAGGTAAGAAATGGTTTCAAATCTAATTCTGAAAACTCTAAGAAATCTGATAAAATCATTTGCTATTCTTGCAATAAACCAGGACATTTCAAGAATGATTGTCCCGACAGATTCAGAAAAGCCGACAAATGGAAGGGCAAGAAGAAGAACAAGGCTATGGTGTCCACATGGAGCGATGAAGAGGAAAGTGATGACGGAACTAGCTCCTCGGACAAAGAAAAAGAAGATCTCTGTCTTATGGCCAAAGGTGATGAAGAAACTGAGGTAAATTCTCCATTTGAAGATTATACAATTGATGATTGGGAGGATGCATATATACAACTCATGAAAAAATATGAAATGTACAAAAAGGAGAATAAATCATTGAAAAAGAAAATTAACTCATTTGTGCATGATCATAATATGAATGATAAGAATGATCTACTTGAAACTGAAATTGAAGATCTTAAAAAAATGATTGAGAACTTGGAGGAAGGAAGAAAAGAAATGGCTGACTTGGAAACTGAAAATGAAGATTTGAGAAATGAGATTTATAGCATGAAGCTAAAAATACAAACCTATGAAAAAGACAGCAAATTGAGCAATGAAAAGTATGAAGCTGTCAAACAAGTCAACATTCAACTCCCGGTAAACATTGAAAACTTACAAAAAGAATTGAAGGATAAACAACAATCTTTGGAAAAATTTGTGGATGGAAGAGAAAACCTAGATGCTTTGCTAGGAACCAGAATGAACTTCAACAAGGAAGGGTTGGGTTTTGAACCTACAAACAAAAGGCCAATTGGGCTAAAAATAATCACATTTGTTTCCTCTTCTGATGCTTCAACCTCAAAAACAACACCCAAAGGAAAAGAAAAGATTGAAGAGGCAGTAACTGAAATTCTCAAAAAGTTTATCCAAAAACCTAAGAAATGTCGACCTTCCCCGCAGCATAGGTCAACACTTCCTTGGCCATTGCATGCTCAATCTTCCAGATATCACCATAACTGGATTGCACATTCATATAGGCCAACACCACCCTACTTTTGGGGAAATTGTGATTCATGTGTTCATCAATCTTATAAGTTTCAATCTCCTAAGTGACAAAACAATCACTTTCAACCCAAAACCAACCAATGGTCTCAATGGTTTAAGAAGCAAACCTCCTCAAACTTCCATAAAATCCAACAAAGAGCTTCTAAATAAAAAGTGAATGTCAAAACTGAAAAGAAAAATCAAATCTCTGCTCTAAGCAAAGAAAACATGAATGTTAGGAAGGTTTGGATTCCAAAAGAAATGGTTTCATATTTTGAAAATCTGAAGAGTTTGATGGGACCCAAATTTGGTTGGGTTCCAAACACAATTACTTAATTACTTGTGCAGGAGTGTCTTGCAGCCATGCATAACAGGTGGTACCTTGATAGCGGCTGTTCAAGACACATGACTGGAGATAAAATAAAATTTTATCTCTTAGAGGAAAAGGAAGGAGGATACGTCACATTTGGAGGGAACAACAAAGGAAAAATCATTGGAACAGGTAATGTAGGTAAGAATCTCTCCAACTCTATTGGAAATGTGTTGTTAGTTGAAGGATTGAAATATAACTTGCTCAGCATAAGTCAATTGTGTGATAAAGGTCACAAAGTGTTGTTTGATTCTCATGATTGTAAAATCTTTGAACCAAAATCTGACAAGATAAAATTTTCTAGTAAGAGAGTCAACAATGTTTACATGATTGACTTAGATGATCCTGCTTATTTAAACCTTTGTCTTGCTGCATTAAAATCTGAAATTGCTTGGTTATGGCATCGTAGACTAGGACATGCTAGCTACAATGTCTTACATAAATTGTTAAAGTATTCAATGGTGAAAGGGTTGTCTGAATTATCATTTAAACAAGAAAACAAATTGTGTGATACATGTGCCCTAGGCAAACAAACAATAAAATCCTTCAAGGGAAGATCTGAAAATACATCATCCAAACCACTCGAGCTAATTCATATGGACTTGTTTGGTCCAACCAGAACTGCTAGTTTAAGTGGTAGAAAATATGGATATGTCTTGGTGGATGACTTTTCTAGGTTCATATGGGTTTTCTTTCTCACACATAAAAATGATGCTTTTGATGAGTTTCAGGCACTCTACATGAAGATAAAGTAGGACGGTGAGTTTAAAATTTCTAAGATTCAATCTGATCACGGTTGTGAATTTGAAAATGCTAACTTCTATAATCTTTGCAGGGCCGAAGGTATTTCACACCGATTTTCTTCACCAAGAACCCCAGAGCAAAACAGTGTAGTTGAAAGGAGAAACCGAACACTTGTAGAGATGGCAAGAACCATGCTTGCTGAATGGTAACTTCCAAGGAGATTTTGGGCTGAAGCGGTAAACTCAGCATATTACATTATCAACCGCTCTATGGTAAGGCCACACACTAAAAAGACTCCTTATGAGTTGCTGAAAGGTAAAAAGTCATCTCTCTCACATATGAAAGTGTTTGGATCTAAATGCTTCATCCACAATAATGACAAAAGAGACTTAGATAAAATCGAGCCCAAGAGTGATGAAGGTATATTACTTTGATATTCTGATAGATCTAGGGATTATAGAATTTATAACATTAAGAGTCAAACTGTGGAAGAATCACCCCATGTTTCCTTTGATGAACATCATGATGATTCGAACAATGATAACTCTTACAGGAAAAATGATGAAGATGGGGAATTCCTAAGCATGAAGGACAAGAGTGATCCTCCATAAGAAGAAACAAAAGAAGATGGTGACCGAGCTGAATCAAGCAATGCAAGGGATCAAGCTCTAGGAGAAGGTAATGATTCTACAAACATTAGAATTCTTAAGGATCATGCTTTAGAAAATGTCATTGGCAGTTTGAATGACCCACCTAGAACAAGGTCACATTTTAGAATTGTGGAAGAATTAGATCAACTTGCTCTTGTCTCTCAGCTTGAACCCAAAAACATTGATAAAGCATTAAAAGATGAAAACTGGATAAATTCAATGCAAGACGAGTTAAACCAGTTTGAAAGAAACAAAGTTTGGCATCTTGTTCCTAGACCTTCATCACAATCTGTCATAGGGGTTTTTAGGAACAAACTAAGTGAGGATGGCAAGATAATAAGAAACCATGGTAGATTGGTGGCTCAAGGGTATAATCAAGAGTTTGGTGTAGACTTTGATGAATCTTATGTCCCAGTTACTAGACTTGAAGCCATCAGAATTTTACTTGCCTTTGCATACTCCCTTAGAATAAAGCTGTATCAAATGGATGTAAAAAGTGCCTTCTTGAATGGCTTGATCAAAGAAGAAGTCTATGTTGAGCAGCCCCCAGGCTTGGAGAATTCTAACCATGTAGATTTTGTATACAAGCTAGACAGGGCGCTTTATGGACTTAAGTAAGCACCAAGAGCTTGGTATGAGAGACTAAGCTCGTTCCTCATTGAAGAAGGGTACACACGAGGTAAGGTAGATCAAACACTTTTCACCAAGAAGCAAGGTAAGAACATCTTGATTGTTCAAATTTATGTTGATGATATTGTGTTTGGTTCTACTAAATCTGAAATGTGTGAGGAATTTGCTAACCTTATGACTAGCGAATTTGAGATGAGCCTAATGGGAGAACTCCAATTCTTTCTCGGTTTGCAGGTCAACCAAGCACAAGATTGGTGCTTCATAAGTCAAGTCAAATACATCAAGGAGCTGCTGAAAAGATTTGACATGACGAATGGTAAAATCATTGCAACTCCTATGAGCACCACAACATCACTGGATTCGGATGAGAATGGTAAATTAGTGTATGTAAAGATCTATAGAGGTATGATCGGCTCTTTGCTTTACTTGACTGCATCCCGACCAGATATCCAGTTTAGTGTATGCCTTTATGCTAGATTTCAAGCTAGTCCTAGAGAATCCCATTTGACTGCCGTCAAACGTATCCTTAGATATCTTGCCGGCACTCAAGATTTGGGATTGTGGTATCCGTCATCATGTGATTTATCTCTTATATCTTATTCTGATGCGGACTACGCTGGATGCAAGCTGGATCGTAAGAGTACTAGTGGCTATTGCCAGTTTCTAGGCGGGTGTTTAGTTTCTTGGGCTTCCAAGAAACAACACTCGGTTGCCCTCTCAACCGCGGAGGCAGAATATGTTGCTGCGGGGAGCTGTAGCACCCAAGTGTTGTGGATTAAACACCAACTCCAAGACTACCTAGTGGATCTTGGTTGTGTCCCGATTCTGTGTGATAACACTAGTGCTATCAACCTTGCAAAAAATCCAGTCCAGCACTCTAGGACTAAGCATATTGAGATTAGGCATCACTTCATTAGAGATGAGGTCGGTAAGAAAAATTTTGAACTGCATTTTGTTGATACTCTAAACCAAATTGCTGATATTTTCACCAAGCCCTTGTGTAATGACAGGTTTTCAACACTCAGAAGGGAGCTTGCAGTCTTTGCCGACCTCAGGCCAATAAAAATTGAAATGCTGATCTTGTTCAATTTAGTGTGTTTTTGTAGATTGATGTTCATGCATTGTTTATATGTCAATATGTCATTTTGCATATGTGTCGCATTGCATGTAGATGCATAATAATGAATTGAGTTCATGTTCATAATGCATTGCATGATTTGTGTAGCATCATTCTTGTATGGCTATGGTACATCAAATGCTGATGTATGGAAAGACAGGTTATGCTTGCCTAGAAGCACTCAATATGCGTGAGGTTTCACCTCCGCCAAGTACCATGTGTCAATGTCGCATATAGGCCATATAGTAAGGGGGAGTTGTCCTTGTGCAGCATTCATGCATATGTTTCATCTTCATTCATGTCTGCCATGTGTTGGGTCATGCATCTCATGTCTACCAAATTCATGTCAACCCCTGCATGTTTCAGGTCATTCTCCTCTTGACAGTTATCATTACACTTGCTTACACACATAACTCCTTGAGTGCATTCATTGCATATCCTTAGAGGGAGTCTTGATGCTTTTCTTAATTTCTTGTGCTTCCATGGCTTACAGTCTGAATATATATGAGATCATGAGACTGACAAACATATGGTGTGAGAGCTTTCTATTATATGAACTGATGATTGTCTATTCAATGAAAATGGTTTAGATTTAATGATTTCCTTGTAGTTCTAATATATTTTGTTTGAAATCATCTATGTTCTGTGGTTTTAATAGACCTTCACTAGAGATTGCATATTGTGCTTTGCATGACTATCCTGATATCTGAAAATTCAAAATTCATGACAATCTTGGTGATACTCTAGAGCTTAGTATTGTTTCTAAACATCTTGATGAGCTGGAATTCTTGAAAATCAATTTGACAGAGCAATGATATTGTTGCACGGAGAAATATGTCACGCCATCAAATCAAGTGACAAATGATATGTCATGATGTGCCTCTGTTATCTCTGTCTTAATTCATTTGGACTCTAGGCAGCGCAATGGCATAATTACTGAAAAATATATCTTCTCATCAAAGAAATGAGATTGGATATGTCATGACGTGACTTTGCTATCTCTGTTCATTTTAAAGCATAACAGTCAGTCTTACCAAATACCTAGGAATACTGGCGTCTTACGGTTAGGAGGCATGTACTAGACTTGATTGCTCGTAAAATATGAGTCTTGTGCCTTCAAATTCAAAAGATATTGAAAATTTAATTTGCTGCAATCATAAAATTCCAGGCTTCAGTCTTACTTGTTTAGCCTCGATACGTGCTTTTGTGTTATTCTCTTTGTAGTTATTGAATATGGATATATAAGACAAGGGAAGGTTACACACCGCCATGATATGCATTTTTGGTTCATTTCTATTAAATCTTGGATGTAGCTGCTTTTCGAACTCTGTTGATGATCTCAGATTTCATTAGCTTTGAACCATCTATGTTGCTCACGGTATGTTTCAGGTTTGCATATAATGGCTTACTCTCCACTCTCATTTAGCTCTGGTCTCTCAGACATTAGTCCCCTTCTCTACCTTATACCTCCCTTTTTGCTGTTGTCAAATGGGGAGAATTCTTTGTGTGAGTCCTTTGTAAGAGTTTTGCGTTATCACGTTGTCAAAGGGGAGATAATATTTTGTTGTGAGTCATCCCTTGCTTTGTGAGTTATCATTGGGGGATGAGTGAATTGTGTACGGGGGAGAAACCTTTGTACGCTTTTGTGTATGAGTGATGAGGGAGTCTTCATATGTGTATGTGATGGGGTTTGCATAATTACATCGCATTCATATCCGCATTCATATCTGTATTCCCATATTCTCATTATCATGGATCTTGAGTCGCATATGTTGCATTTGCTATAACTGTTGCCATTCTTGATATTACTGTCACATAATGACTCACAGTGTTGCCATCATCAAAAAGGGGGAGAATGTTGTGCCCCTGTGATCATTTGAGTTATCCTATGGTCACTGGGGTCATTCGACATCATCCTATGGTCATATGAGTTCTGTGGTATTCTTGGTTTTGATAATGGCTAAACTTTTTTTTTTATTATTGAAACCAACCAACAGTTAATACACCGGTCGAATGCACCCCACCCTCAAAGAGGGGGAATGGACTCATTCCTCCAGGTATTAGCTGAGGTTTTTTGTTTTATAAATGGTAAGGCGGATTACAGTAGCATAGGAGCTAACCCCAGTTATTCTAGAGGACTCCTAAGTCCCTCTGAGTAAAGAGAAACCAAAAAAGAATTACAGCAGGTGGGAGAAAAAGGCCAAAGCCCCGAGTCCATGAAGAAAAAAATCAGAAGACTCTAATACCGGGGATCCCTGCTGCATCCATCCTCAATTCACCCTTTGTCAGCCTAGGCAGATCTCTTGCAGAGGTAAATATTTTGTTATCTGAGATGTTGCATGCATAAGAAGCCAAGGAATCGGCTACCCGATTGCCTTCACGAAAAGTGTGCAGTAGACCGCAACCATAATCTTGGACAAGAGAAAGGATTTGCCTCCACCATGGAAGTATCATCCAACTAGGGGAATTACCCTGATTAAGAGCTTCAACAAGGATCCTGCAGTCTGAGTAAATCGCTGCCAACCCAAGAACATTCCGCTTAGCCATCATGAGTCCATCGTGTAGAGCTTGGGCTTCTGCTAGCAGACTGTAACCAGTGCCATAGTGGAAAGCAAATCCTATAATCCATTTGCCATTTTGATTTCTGATACAGCCACCACCACCACACTGACCTGGATTTCCCTTGGAGGCTCCATCTACATGAAGAGTGAAATTCCAAGGAGCTAGTCTACATAAAACTAGAATGGGCTGCTTTAATTCCACCCGGGGAAAAAGCTGAAACAGAGCCAAGTTGCTACGCTGAGCAGGGGATAGAGGCATGCTAAACCTCAACTTCTCCAGAGAATGAGCAATTAAGGATATAGTATTCCTTTTAATAGAATCTAATCTAATAGTCATGCCTTCAAACCTAGAGGCACACCTGTGCTTCCAAATCTCCCATAACATCAGGATTACTGCATATGTACCAACAAAGCTAAAAGCTGAATTACGATTGGAAGAATTTAAGAGATTCCAGCACCTCGTTGTAATTTGATCATTGAGAACTACCTCTTTATTAAGGAGGGGCAGTACCCAGGCCCAGAGATCTGAGGCTAACTCACTTGAGATGAATAGGTGGTTAAGGTCTTCTTGACTACAAGAGCTGCAGCAGTTGCATTTTGACACCAATGGAACTCCACAGTCTACCACTCTACTATCCACAGGAACTGCCCGGTGAATTAACTTCCAAACGAAGAGGGTGGCTCTAGGTGAAAAAACTGGGTGCCAGAGCTTAGCCCATGCTGGTCTGGAGAGGCCTTTAGTGCGAACAATATTGCAGACAGATTTTACAGAGAAAGAGCCTTTTAATGTACCTGTCCACACACAGCTATCTTTCCTGTTGCTGAGATAAATTCTTGAGATATGGAAATCATTCCTAATAAAGTCCTTAGCAGCATGCTGATAATGGCTAAACACTATTAGTCATTGATGTTTCCACTCTCATGTGACTAACATATGTGATGTTCTGTTCATGATAGATATGCCAATGAATGGATAAGGCATTCAGTGAGGATGGCAAAAGTGAAAGCTCATTGATCGCGCCCAAGCATGGATGCAAACATAAGCAAAAGTCGACACGTGATATTCATCTCGTCACACATCCAAGGCCAATGCACAAAGAAGTACAGCCAAGAGAATCCAAGGCCAGAGACTCAGTTGATACCTTTTAGACTATCAAGGGAGATGCCACAGATATGAACGGGCTGCTAAAGCACTCAAGCGACGAAGCTAAAGCGGTTAACGGACCGACCCGGGATGAACCGGGGTCTGCCCAGCTGGGCAGCTCCCAGTCTGCACGAGTTTCAGTAGCGATCGACCGCCAGCCAGTAGCGGTCGACCGAAATTCCCAGGGACCATCCGTTTGCAGGTGTTTCAGTAGCGGTCGACCGCCAGAAGCTGCAGGTCGACCGCCAGCCCCGATGCAGCCATGTTTGACTTCGATTTCCACCTCGAGGCCAGCCCCTTTCCTTGTATTTGTTTAACCCCAAAGTCACCCAATCTTCCATAGATTGTGGATCTGGTCTGGGGGATGTCTAAGGACCATTCAAAGGTTATAAAACACATGCAAGAGGGTTAGAAACCCTAGTTGATCATTTGAGAAATCAAGGGAGGCTACAAGGGTGTGTTCAAGGGAGAGTAGTTCGAAGTATTGTAGCCGTGAACAGTACTACGGGAAGAAGCTTCATCCATTCCAAGGGATTCAAGTCCAGATCTGAAGCCATCTCAACCTCCAAGGAAGCAAGAAGCAATCAAGACTTTCAAAGGTGATCTAAACTACATTCTTCATCCTCTTCATCAACTCAAGAAGATCAAAAGGAAGATCGAAGCTACATCCATCGTCTTCTTCATCAACTAGAAGAGATTCAAGGAAGATCATCTCGCAAGGAAGAAGACACCTTCAAAGCATCCGATTCAAGCTTCTGCAACTCAGACAAGATCTTCTTTCTTTGACCATACTCTATATCTTGTTTGAGTAATTTCATATTTGTTATCTTTTTCATTTCAGACAAACGATTGAAACTAAAGATCGTCTCTACCGGTGGTTAGTAGGAAGGCAATCGGAAGTTGTCCGATCTGTGGTGTTGACGTCCCTACCTGTGGTTAGTAGGAAGGCAATCGGAGGTCTTTCCGATTTGCGGTTCAGTGCGTGGCACTAGTGAAGCCTCACCGAATTTGGTGAGGGGTGGACGTAGGACTGGGGATTCAGTCCGAACCACCTTAAAATCTTGTGTGTTGTGATTTGCTTGTGTGATTATTTCATTCTAGATGCATGCTTAGGTTCGAATCAATATATTACTTGCTCGTCTTGTCAAGCGAATCATAGTGCTCTTCGATAAGCTAGTTATATTCCGCTGCAATTTATTTTATCTAGCTATATAGAGGGTTGTATTGCGAAAAGAGGGGCAGATCTATTCACCCCTCCCCTCTAGATCCGCTGACCACTACTCATCAATTTTTCAAAGGGAAGGGCTAGGCTATAATCCTGTGAACAAAAAGAAGTTTGAACATAAATTTATACATCTTTTGTGTACAATTCAAACATAGCCAGCACATCAAATAAAAATCTGAAAAAAGAAAATCATGTTGGACACACACATGCATCCACAAAGAAAATCAACTTGCATCAAAATTCTAAAAATGCTACTAGCATTTCCATGCATGTTAACCATACTTCTGCCATGCACACACAACCAACTAGAAAGAAACTCACATGCTTTTATTGTGGAAAACATAGACATGCTATGTATAATTGCTTCATTATGAAGAATGATGACTTGAGAGCATGTAAGAACCAAGCTGTTTTGAAAAATATAAAGAAAGTCTTCACCACAAAACCTTCCATGCATTGTAATCACTGTGGTAAAAGGGGTCATACAACTTCACATTACTGGTTATTGTTGAAGAACTCTCATTCAACACATCATGCTCATCCACACAAACCAGTAGAACCAATAAGAAAGAAAAATGTGATGCCATGTGCTTCCCCTAATCACTTTGAAAAATCTGGGAATGTTAAGCATGATTATTTTCTAAAGAAAAATGATGATTTGAAGTGGAAACCACATGCCCATGTTGCTGCTAACCCACAAGGACCCAAGATGGTTTGGATACCTAAGAATGCCAAATGAGAAATCTGTTTTGCAGGTGTGCGATATGAGTGTAAAGTATGAAATCTGTTTTCAATCAAGAAGATAAGGCACACGGGCCAAGTGGGATAAGTCCGGTCAAAAGAAAAATAAAAAATATATAGAATCTGAGCACTCAGGTGATATCTCTCCTACTCTCTCCAGTGACTGTGTAAGGTTCATGTTGAGTCATATAGTCATGTAGTCTTGAATATGTCCGTACATACATTCCATTCATGGTTGTTTGCATATTTGTGCATATATCACTTGTCTTATAGCATCTTGTTGCGGGAGAGCTTGAAGATTCTTCAGATCATGATTTCACTACATATATTGAGTTTGCATACACTTTCATACTTTGTCATGCAAAAGTTCAACATTGTGTATTCATGCCATAATGCATTACAATCCCCCCTGCCTTAGTCATCCATGATTACATAGTATATCAAATGGTGACATGTGGAAGGGGAGGTTAAGCCTGTCTGAAAACTATCACTACGCATGAGGTAATCTTCGGATCTAAGTTCTCCACCTGGTACTATGAGTCATTTACTTAAAAGGCTGCATATGGCATTGGATTGTTAATGAACATCTTGCATTCATGCACACACTAAGGGGGAGCAACCACATTCGTCATATGAACTTAATGCTTAGGTTCACACATGAGTCATACATTGCATCTAGAGCTGTTTAGGGGATGTTGGTTGTTAAAATAATTTGTCATCCTATTGCTAATGAATTTGAATCGAAATTGACAAATCAAGCCTCTTGTCCTTGGATGCAGATTACACTCCCAAAATCTAAATGATGATGAGCTAGTCATGACCAAGCTTAAATCAACAGAGGAATACCGTGCAAGGATGAAAATGATAAAAATTTCCTCAATCCGCCACCAGGAGATAGAAAGTGATCTAGATAAGTATCTAAGGCATGGTATAAAAGGCCCGCAACAGGTAAAGTTGATCAACCATTTTTCATGAGAAAATCAGGTAAAGTCTTTTTAGTGGTTCATGCATATGTGATTAATACAATCTCTGGAATTACTAATAATGCTTTATATGATTATTTTGCAGGGATTATACAAGATGAATTTGAAATGAGCATTATGGATGAACTGATTTGTACCTTCTTTGAATTGCAGGTGGAAAACTAGGAAGAAAATGGATTCTCAAGGTAAAGGTAAGAAAATCTGAAGTACTAACCTTCGTGGGGTTAGTGAACTCAGTGCATGAAGGCTTTTGATCTTATCTTCTGAACTAAGGTAATTCAACCTTGTCAATTCATGCAATGGCCATCTTTATCACTTGGTGACACACTCAAGTGACAAGGTATTGATTCTAAAAACCTGACATGTTGTTGCCCCAGTATGATGTGATGATTTTGTCAAATTGCTTGAACCAAATTAAAAATATTGAGAAATGTGTATGAGGTGATTAGCTTTTGAAAATCTTTGAATTTGAATTGCATGATGACATTTGAGCTTAATTGAGTATCTGGTATATCAAATACTGAGTAGTGAAAAGGTGGGTTACATCCACTTGGGAACTCTCACTATGCGTGAGTTGATCTTTGGATCAACGTTCTCCGCCTCGTACTAGAACTCAGAAAAGTCAAATGGTTGATCTATGAATGAATCTTTGAACTGAGTTATTTCAATTAAAAATATGTTTTTGCTCATGATTCAAACATTTGACTTGTGAATGATTTCTCATCTCAAAACTTGTGAAAGACCTTGAAAAATTGATTTTGAACAAATCTAAAAATTGGGTTGCATTGCTTAATTTTGATCATGTATGCAACCTCATTCATAAAGATCATGTCAAAAAAAATACTTGTTTGATCCATTAATTGAATGTGAATAGTCTCATGTGGAAGTTGTCACATTGAATTGGAAATAAAGCTCCCATCTTGCCAACACAACTTGCATTCCACTCTCACATAGTTATAGGTTGCATGCATCATAATTCAATGCATAAGGTGTTTTTAGATCATGCAAATGAAAATCAAAAGTCTGAATCACTTTGCACATTGCATCACATTCTTATATGCTCATATGTTGTATTGCATTGGAACTCATGCATTAGTCGCACTTAGTTCATTCAGTTGGCATCCATTCAATTGGTATCAAATTGTCCATTCAATTGGTATCAAATTGACATCACATTGCTGGTATGTATGTCATAGTTTATTTGCATAAGCTCCTAATGTGTGCTTGTGTGCTAATATATGCTATTCAACCCCATCCTTTGGCACTTCTATAGCCTTATCACTTCTTGCTAAATTATGTTGCATTTGAGTCATTAATGGAGTGTTTCATGTCGTACACTCTAGGAGAGTTCATATTTCATAAGTGCATCTATTTAGGGGGAGCTGCATTGTTATGTATTCATGATATTTTCGGTATACATGCTGAATTAAATTCGCACACTTCTTGCACAAAATGTGAAAATGAGTGTTAATGATAAGGATATGTGGATTTCTTTTCAACACTCTCGAGATGTTAAACTTGCTGTATGTATGTTGAAGAGACAGTTGAGAAAAAAGTTGCCTACCCATCCTTGTTGAAAAATCTAAATGAAAATGAAAGATAGAGCAATGCTCGGTCTTACTGAGTAAACTGGGCACATGTCACCTACGACGCGATGTGGTTCAGATCTGAAAAGTGTTGACTAGTATCTCTGTTCAAAATGAGGTGAAATATTTCAGTATTCTGAGTAACCGGAGATTTTGGCATGAGCTCCATGCATCTACTCGCGTAAAAAGAAATTATTTAAACCTGATCACTCTTGAAAAATTATGTCTATCATGTGATATTGGTTGAGTTGAAAATTGTTAGTGAAAACTCATTGTGGTAGAGCGTAGCCTCCAATACGCTATTCTCAAAATTGAAGTGTAGTCTGTAAAATATCTCCTTGTGTTAATCTGAAAATCTGAATATCCATATTGCAACTATCATTTTTCATGTTACTCACTTACACATCTGGAAATTTGATTCATTATGTATTCAAAAAATTGATTGAGTGCTTTAGCAATTGCATGAATCTCCTATATGATTGCACAATCTCCCATGTGCTACACATGTGCATTCCGGCTAGCATGACTCTCTTGCATCTTTCTTATACTCATTCCCTTCTTATATATGTATGGGGGAGATTGCATGTATGTTTATATGTAACTGTTTGGTTGCATTGTGTGCACTTCATGAGTCATCATCAGTATATACATAGCTTCATGCATTTAAACAGAAAATGTAAAAATCAAAAAATCAACAAAATTCCCAAAATTTGGACTTCAATTTCTTTACTCTTGCTATGGGGTATTTGCCTTCATTTTGTGTCATGGGAACCAAACTTTGTGACCCCCACATAGGAATAATCAGCATGGTCTTTGAACTCATTTTTTGCCCTAGTCGATTTTCATGTAATTATATGCTTGCTTGGAGTTTCATGCATTTCAAACCAAAATACAAAAATCAAAAAATTTGAAAATTAAAGAAAATCATTTTGATATGCCCTCCTACTCTTGTTTGTTGTGAAAATCTGACATGGGATCTAGATTTGGAATGCTATCATGCTAAACACCTCATCTTGTGCACATCTTCCTCCACTGGTTCATATCCTTGAGCCCAATCACCACCTTCAATTGGTATCAATACATGCTTGGCTGTATTTGCTTTGGATGGTATCAAATTGATTTGTGAGAATAATCACCAATTGGTTTCCTCTGATTGGAATCATATTACTTTCTTCATCCATGATTTGTCCTTGCTTCTTCTGATTTGATAAGATGGACTATTACTGTTTCAAAAGGAGTTAAGCGTGCTCTTCCTTACTTAGCTTCTTCCAGCTCGCGTGATACTGTTGTTATGAGAGATAGATTTGCATTATCCTGCTTTTTGATTATGTCAAAGGGGGAGAAAAATTGATGATTGTGTGTGACAGGGGGAGAAGAACATCTGTGTCATTCTATTGTATCATCATTAAGTTTGTCATCATCACTAAGTTTGTCATCATCAAAAAGGGGGAGATTGTTAAGTTATGGTTTTGATGATTGTTGTGATTGTTAAGTTATTATTTTGATGATAACTAAACTTAATGTGTGATTAAGTGATGATAACTAAACTTGTGATTGATTGCTCATGCTCTTGTTATCTATGTATGGTTGTGCTCATGCTCTTGTTATCTATGTATAGTTGAGAAGGCAAATGGCAACGGTTACATGGTCTTGATCCTTGGTTTGCATATGTTGGTTTATCAAGAGGTAAGAGGTTTCATAACCTCTTTAATGTGAACAAGCATGGTATTAACCCTTACTATCTTGCTTGCAGGATTAAACTCATGGCAGTAATCTGGTGAACCAAACATGTGGATAAGCACCCCCTACTCCTCTACAATTCATTACAGGTGGTATATGTCATTTACTGTCAAGCACCATTGGACTAGGTCATTCCGGTCAACCAGAATCGCCAAACGCGAAAAATCTCATACTGCAGAACTGGCGGTCGACCGCCCCAAGTCCACTGGCAGTAGCGGTCGACCGCCCAAGGTCGACCGAAAATTTCAGGGATCAAATTTCTACAGGGTTTCTCAGTAGCGGTCGACCGCCAGCTTCCATAGGTCGACCGCCAGCCCCAAGCCAACAAAAGTTGACTTTGGTCTCCACTTCGAGAAGAGCCATTCTCCTTGTATTTCTTTAATCCTAATGACACCCAATCATCTACAAAATGTGGATCTGGTCTGGAGGATGTCCAAGGACCATTCAATGGTTATGAAACCTACACAAGAAGGGTTAGACACCCTAATGCTTCAATTGGAACAAGAGAGATCAAGGGAGGCTAGAGGATGTGATTCACGGGTACTGTAGCACCTTCGTGAACAGTGCTTCGGACTGGAGTTATTCATCCATTCCAAGGGATTCAAGGTTCGATCTGAAGTCATCAATCTCCAAGCAAGTTTAGAAGCAAGCAAGCCCTCAAGGGAGATCAAATCTGCATCCTTAAATCTCTCCATCAACCCAAGGTGATTCAATGTGACTCAAGGTTAGATCTGAAGCTAGCAACCTTCAAAGAAGTGAAGAGGCAAGCAAGCATTCAAGGGAGATCAACCAAGCCATTTAAGTGAAGTAGGAAGTATTGTTCCAAGTTCTACATCATACATTTAGGGGGAAACCAAACCAGGAGATTTCTAAACTCTGCTCTATTCGTCTTGGTGTTTTGAATTTCAAGTCTTGTTCTTTGTAATCTGAAGATATGTGTGTGTGTGTGGATCAAGTTAGATCCGTGGTCGTGTGTGGTAGTGGTGTTCTATTCGTGTGTGCGTAGGTCTTCTTAGATCTACGTGTATGTGTGGATTTATCTAGATCTTGTGTTTGTGTGTGTGGAGTGCTGCACTTGTGGCAGCGGGTGTTTGTTTTGTTGATCCGCTTGTTGGATCATGTTAGAGACTTCATCTCCGTGTGTGTGTGTGTGTGTATTGGGGCGCGTCCCCGTGTGTGTGGGCAGGCGTCATCCTACGTGTGTGTTTGGAGCGTTATCTCCGTTTGGGGATTTATCCCCGAGTGAAGCCTCACCGGGTTTGGTGAGGGGTGGACGTAGGATTATCATCGTTGCATCCGAACCACCTTAAAAACCATTGTGCATTGTGTGTTATTTGTGTGGTTTGACTGTTTTCGTTGTATGGTTGTGTGGGAATGGAAAGATTGAGAGAATTCGTTAATTAGTTTTCAATTGCTAATTATTATTTACCACATATTTTGTAAAAAGCCAAAAGTTTTCTTAAAATTTGTTATCACCCAATTCAGCCCCCTCTTGGGTGTCATTGATCGCGGGACTTCAGTTTCTTCCTGTATAACTTTTGTGAAGAGTCCAAGTTCCAGATCTGAGGTTTGAGTCACGGTCAACGCAAGTTATCAGGAAACTTTATTTCTGTCTTGAGTTTTCTGAGTCTGTCAGTCAGTCCATTAAAAAATCCACCATGAAAAATCCAGATCCACAGAAAATCTTTCCATAGTACATGGTCAAAGGATTTCGAATCAGCTTTCCAACGGTACCACTTTCGCGTCGATCCGACGTCGGGAGTGATCGCAGCAGCTGATCTTGCCGGGTCGCGCTGTAAAAATAGAACTCCAGAGCCATGGATAGCAACTCCCACACGTGCCGATCGGAGCCGACTCGCCTTCCACAAGGTGAACCAGCATGCTGCCGTCCCAGGGAGTGCCTCTCCAGGAGCCACCGTCATAGCGGTACCACTCCGGGCCCACTCGGACCCGTCGACCAGCACGTGGGCCCCACAACCAACAGCTTGCGCCATCCGAACCGCGCCGAGGGGGTGATCAAAGTGCTGTCCGTCAACGCAAGATCGGTCCTCCCAGCCCCATTTGTAGCCCTTTACCTCCCTGCGTGGAGTGGGTGATAATTCATTGTTGTAATTTAAATATTTACTGTACCGGGAGTTACTGACTTGGTCGGAATCGTCTTCCCCACGCCCGGAGCATGGAGGTAAATTCGCTCCCTCTCTCTTTAGCATTTGCTTTACTCGTATCTATTTGTATATGCCGCTGCGAGTGTTAGGATTCTTAGCCCGATATATTGTTATCACCGCTGCGAGAGAGCGAGAGTGAATGACCCGTCCCGTGACTCAATCCGAGTATACGCGGAAAAGCCGACACCCGAGACTCACTGCCGATTTCTCAACCGCGCACGGTCCAACGTTTCCCTCGCATAGGGACGATCGCAAGCTAGAGTCCCAGGTCGCGTGTCCGTCCCGCATCACCATGTCTAATCCTACTTTAGGGCCCACAGCCCGCTACATTTCACATTTCTATTGGGATCTACTCCCGATCATCAAACTTGCTAGATCTCTGGCAGACATATGTTTATAATTTGGGACACTCGTCCGGATATGAATTTGTCAATTAATGACCAGCTTTGCTCAAATACTTACCTCTCAATGGGGGATGCTTTTTTTTATGGAAGTTTGGAATTCTCATTTCGTTCTTTAATTAATATCAATTTAAGGCCTGAGGGCCCCTTCTCTTGGCATTTAATCAAAGATTTTCCCCCTCTCCGAGGGGATGTAATTAACGCCATGACCTTTATGGCACGGCGGATTTTAGTCTCGACCCAATACCCACATTGTCTGGTTAGTCAAATGGAGTGCACCAATGGTTCAGGACCGCCTTGGTCTTCAGAACCTGAATAAATTATCACTTTGGTGACTGGCACGCCCATGCACTTCATAAAACTGACTAAACCTAGAACGAAAAGACCGACCAAAAGATAAAAAAAGATGATTGAACCCAGAGTGCATCCAATAGGTTTGGCACGCCCCGTGGGACTAAGCCTCATTTCATCTTCATGCCAGGATTAGGGGCCCAACACCCTCCTCCTAAAATACTAACTCACTTTAAATCTGAAATTGCAGGTTGCATCCTGAAGAGTACGATGGCTGTTTACTTTGGACCACTCATGGTTGCTGATCACGCCAGGTATGGCTACTTGGCCGTGGCAACAAAGTTTGGCAACTTTCCACCGGTGGTTGGCTTCCCCAACTTCTTGGGGGTGGCCTTCATTGAGCTCCTGGATGTCCAGGAGATGAAGCCGGTCATTGCTACAGGAGTGATCTCAATCGATGCTACTGCGGTGGGCTGCTACGTCCACATCCACTCTCACACTTCCAGCAACAAGAGGCGCTCGTCGGCTACTAGGAGGGTGGCAAGAAGAAATACCGATGTATTGCAAGGCCGATTGTCAACATCGGGCAAATCCATCTAATCAGAGGAGTCCGCATCTTTCTGAATGGCCAACAGGCCAGAATTTTGCTCAATAAGGTGATTGCTAATGTACCAGTGCGGAACTCATTCCAAGCACTGGCTCAAGACAAGCCGGACCGTGTCAAGTCCGGATCAAAGGGAGGTCTAGCCCCGAGGCCGACCAAGCTTAAACAAATATGTATGCCCAAGCAAAGGCGGGCGCCGACTGTTGTTCAACTGGAACCTATTCAGGTTGACAGGTTCTGTAAGACCCGTAGAATTTGGATTTCCTATCGGATCATAAAATAATAAAATTCATGAATTTGGAAGCTTTTAATGGGTTTAATGGGCTTTTTTTATGCATTTAATCTATTTAGTTAAAGGTTTTTAGAAATTATGTGGGGCATTTATACAATTTTGCTTAACTTAAGGTCTTTAAGCAATTAAGGAGTTTTTTTTTGAAAAAAAAAATAATATAACAATTTTTTTTTCCTGAGAGGAGAACCGAGGGTTCTCTCTCACTTTCCTCATTCTCTCTTTCACACACCTGAGCCAGCGAACCCTCGCCCCCTTTCTCCCTTCTCGGCGCGTGGCGACCCGGAGTCGCGGCAGAAGACGCAGGAGGCTTCGCCGGCGAGCCCGCGGTACGAGGAGCACGGCGGCGGCATCATGGGGCCGGACGTAGTGCGCAGAGGTGGGATCCCGCGGAAGACGGCGCGGCTCTCTCCCTCCCCTTCTCACAACGGAATCGGCATCCTCGGCTTAAATCCGGTGGGGGGATGGCCTTCTAGCCTTGCTTGGAGCGACGGGAGGTTCCCCACGACGTGAGGAACGCCGTGGCATCAACCCCGAGATGAACCACGGAGCATGGTGACGACCAGACAAAGGCGGGCCTCGGCGATCCTCATCTTGCTTGCGGTCGGAACGGAGGTTTCATCATGATTGAGGTAGGGGGATCGATGGCCTAGCTCGTTAGATCATTCCTCTGCCTTGCCCATTGTCTTTATGTTTTTGAAGCATGCCCATCGTCTTTATGTTTTTGAAGCATGCCCATTGACTTTATGTTTTTGAAGCATGCCCATCGTCTGTATGTTTTTGAAGCATGCCCATCATTGCTGAGTTCTTAGGCGATGAAATGTCGTATAATGATGGTGGAATGGCAGGGAACAGGTTAAAAGTTATGATTCCCGTCGATTTGGGTCGACCGGGAGGGGGTCCGGTTACGATCCCCGTGGATTCGGCTCTCCGATAAGGGCCATGTTTAGATTATTTCAGATTTTGTAACGGTCCGCCCATAAACCATCTACTGACCCGAACAGCTAAAAATTCGACCGAGTAAATATTTTAAATCTGCATGGCGGTGGAAGCTTCACAGCCAGATCGTTTAGCATTACGCAACGGTTTGTTATTCGACCGCCTAAGACTATAGCGGCCCTAGTTCGACCGCTTGTTCTGCAATTTATGCATGTTCGTTTAATTATGCATTTAATATCACATCTTCGCCATGTTTAAATAATTTGATAAACTGTGGCACATTTATTGATGCATGAGTTATGTCTTCCATATGTTCCTATGCTATGCTAATAATGTGAACGTATTAAATGATTAATTGATTCCATGATTTATGAACTGTTTAGATTTATTCCTCATGTGTATTTAAATCTTCATTAATATGGAAATCATGTGTGTTGAACTGACAATGTAGCGATCGTATGGCTGACTACTATTGTTGTTGAGCGGCCTTTTCCCATGACCGTCTCTCGGCTTAGCGGTTCAGGCTAGACCGTTCCATCTTCGTACACTTATTTATAGGTTTCCTTTCTAATAAGCGAAACGGATGTAGCGGCCGTCAGACTAACCGCTATTGTCATGTAAATGGTTTGTCTAGTGACCACCTATTGACCTTTGCGGCCAAGTCTAGACTGTCATTCTTTCTAGCATATAGTTTTATTGCATTTTCATTACATTCTTCTGATTATGTGCTTAATACTGAATGTTTAGCATGCTTAGACATAGTTATAAATCATGATATGTTGTTATATTGCGTATTATCATTTCTTTCGCTTATAACGTGTTTTCATATTCCATTAAAGTTAACTTCTTATCTTTATTTTATTGATCCACTAGACGTAGCCTAGCGACGATGAGTCGAACCACCTGGGAGGGGTGGCTAGGTAATCCCGATATACAGTTTTTAAGCTAGTTTCCGTGGGCCCCTATAATACAGTAGCGTCCTACTCGGGGGGAAAATTAGTTAGAGATCTGGCTCAAGACAATGAGCTTGTGTGTGCACACGTGATCAGGGGCTTGGACTAGTGCCGACGGGTGCAACCCTGACTAGTCACTCGTTACTGTTGTCCCTTGTACTTACTACGGTGTCTCCTGTTTCCGTGTTCGTCATGAGTGTGAGACTCCTGAGACGCAATGTAAGCCGTTAGTGGACGCATCTGGTCTTGCTTCTAGTGGCTTCTTTCTCTTGTTAGATGAATTATAGGAATTGATTTAATTGGATATTATATGACTTTTATGTATTCGTTATTTCGTTTAACGGTATTCGAATATATTGAATGTTGAAATATTCTTATTTGTATGTTCGTTTCCATGTTGTAGAACATATGGTAGAATGTATTCAATTAAATAGCTAGTTTCATTCATGTGTTAATTCTTGATATTCATGTTTAGCTTTCATTATTTCTTCATGTGATTTATTAAATTCTCATGATGAATGCATAGTTTTTGTATATAATTACATGTCTTAATGGTGTTCAGAAGCGCAATGAACTATTAATCTTCATATAATGTGTGATATCCATATTACTTGTCTTTCTAGTAATTCTTAGCCATGTTAATCTGTTGATATTTTCATGTAGTTCTATTAAATTGCTTATATTCCATGCAATTGTGATATGTTTCTTGTAATGTTTGCTGCGAGGTAGGGATCCGCGTGACCCCTACTGAGCCAATGAAATGAGGCTCACCCTTTGTGGTTACAGGTGAAGCGCAGTAGGCTTGACTTCCTTGCGTGGTTTGAAGACCGTTGATAGGTCATCCGGCACGTGTCAACCAGGGTATGACCCTAGGCTTTGTACCTTTCTTTTGAGTTGTACTTTGGGAGCTTGTATAGTGATTGGACTGCTGCCTTGTTTAAAGCATGTACACGATGTAAATTATATGAAAAGAAAATTTAAATTTCAGTTCCTTCTTTCCTGCACTTATTTTACATTGTTGTACATCCCACGACAGCCCTTTTATCCCTTTAAGGAGCTTTTCCGCTCTTGGGAGGCCTCGCAAGATCCAAGTGGTATCGGGTTTACCCGGTATCCAGACCCTGGGTTGTCACAGATGGTATCAGAGCATTGTTGTGTTGGTGTATAGGAATGTACAATAAATGCAGTAATTGCTAGTCCAGAAGTCCCGTACACTCATCTGCTGGTTTAGGTATTTCTATGCCTTTATCTTAATCGTTTCTGTTTTGTGCGTTTAAGATTTCCATGGCGCAGCGAGTAGAGGTTTGGCTTCCGGTGGATCAGGCATCGAGGGCTCCAGTGGTGCATGTTGGAATGTTACATTTGCCCACTACTGTAGTCCCTGAAGCATCGAGACCGACTAATCTGTTCTTATCATCTCAGTTTCTAGCTTTGCAGCAGGAAGGATTTCCAGTTGCTACTTATGCGGCCAGATTCAGAGAGTTGAGCAGGTTCGCTCCACCTATCATGATAAATCAAGTGATACTGACCCAACAGTTCATCGCAGGGTTGAGGTCAGAGATCCGTCGTACTCTTATGATGGCTGGTGTGAGTGATTTGGAAACAACTATTTAGACTGCGGCTATTTTAGAGATGGACTTTCTGAGGGTTCAAGAACAAACTTGAGTGGCGCAAGTTCATCAGGGTGACTCACAGCAATTTCTCGTGTAGCAAGTGATGTTACCTAAACCTTCTACACCTATTCCGAGTCAACCTTAGGAGGGAAAACGGAAGTTGCATTGTGGGATTGTGTGGCTTGCTTTTTATATCCGTTTGTGTGATCATGTGAAATCGGAGAGATTGAGAGAATTTAGTTATCTTGTTTAGCTAATATCTTCAATCTCGTTAATATTGTTAACTCAGTTGCGTAAGTATTTTAATTAGCCACCTAGTGTGGGGGACAATTCAACCCCCCTTCTTGTCCGCTCGCCTACCCGGGACCAACAAGTGGTATTAGAGCGGGTCTCTGATTTTTTATTCAACCTCACGGTTGAAGAGTAAAGATCTTTGGCAATGGCTAACATGAAGTCACTTCCTATTTTTGATGGCTTTGATTAGAAATCATGGGCTAAAAAATTCTGTGATTACATGACTAGCTTTGATTCAAAGTTTATGAGGCTAATCACCCATGGTCCTCACATTCTACCTGGAAATAAATTAGAATGGACCGATGAGCATAAGAAAAAGAACATTGAAAATATCTTTGTTTTGAAACTTCTTAATGCTGCAATAAGCACTAACAAATTTTCATTTGTTTCAAACTGCAAGTCTGCAAAAGAAATTTGGGATGGACTAATAGAAGCTCAAAAAGAAAAAGAAAGCTCAAAGAAGGACACCGAGTGCTTGATGGCCGACAAGCACGATAAATCAAGTGAGGAAAGCTCGAAGGTAAATTCTAATTCTGACAATGAAGATGAATTTAGTTATGAAGAACTGATGAATGCCTATGAAGAGCTAGTTGAAAAGTATCAGAAGGTGAAATCTGAAAATAGAAAATTGAAAAATAAGTCTGAAAATACCTTCCTTGAGACTGCTCCTTGTGATAAGTGTTTTGAACATGAAGAACTTGAAAAGGAAAATGGAGCTATGTTGATTCAGATCTCATTACTTGAAGGTAGATTAAAATATCTTAAAAAATCCATTCATGAAAATTCTTCATGTGATAAATGCTTTGAATTTAAATATGAAAATGAATCTTTAATGATTGATATCAAAAGGCATGAAGAAAACATTTCATGTATGAAAGAAAAAAATGAAAAACTGAAGCATTTGAATACAACCATGTCTGAAAAATTGCTTGCATTCGAAAAAGGAAAAAGTTTGGTTGTTAATGAATGTGAAAAATTGTATGAACTAGAACAAGAACTTGAAAGCTGTAAAATTACAAATAGAGTATTGAATGAATGTGTTGTTTGCAGTGAACAAGAGATAGCTAGTTATGAGCTACACATTGCATCTCTTGAAAATAAAATTATTGACTTGAATGCATCCTTGTCTAAGTTTGTGAATGGGAAAGAAAATCTGAACAAGATATTGGGGACTAAGGTCAACTTCCAACGAGAAGGGCTATGCTATAATCCTGTGAACAAAAAGAATTTTGAAAACAAAGTCTATACTTCATTTGTCCACAGTTCAAACATAGCCAGCACATCAAATGAGTCTCCAAATCAATCTACTTCTCAAACAACTAAGAAATGAAAGGAAAATCTGAAAAAGAAACAAAACCTGCATCAAAAGGCTAAAAATATTGTTTGTGTCACAGTGAATGCCAAGAAAAATCATGTTGCACACACACATGCATCCACACAAAAAATATCATATTTTTATTGTGGTAAACGTGGTCATATGATGAATGATTGTTTTGTTATGAAATCTGATGATTTGAAAGCATGCAAAAATGAACTTGTTTCAAAAAGAAAAAGGAGAAATAGATTTGAAAATTCCTATGTTCATGCAAAACGACCATATAATAGAGTACCCCCATTGCATTGCTATTATTGTGAGAAATGAGGTCACACAATGAACTCTTGCTTTCAAAAGAAGAATGATGACACCCATGCTATGAAGAAGAGAAATTTCCATATTTATCATGTTAAGAAGAATGAAAAGTATTTTATTTGTTGTCATTATTGTGGTGAGTTTGGGCATAATATGGATGATTGTGAATTGATGCATTTTGATGATATGCATGCCCAGAGAATGTGGAAGGCACCCATTAGAGGTGCAACTAACCATCCGGGACCCAAGAAGGTTTGGGTACCCAAAATTGTGAAATGAGAACTTTTGGTGCAGGATTGCCTTGAGGCCATGTGGAAGGCTTAAAAATAATGGTTGCTCAAGGCACATGTTTTGAAAATAAATTTCTGAATTATCTTTGAAAATCTAAAATTTGTTTTGAGTAAATTTTTATCCATGAAAATCAAGAAAAATCTATTTTTCTTATGAGTTTATATTGTATCTTTCTGATCATCGTTTGCATGACTGCATGGTATATTAAATGGTGACTTGAGGAAGGGCAGATCATTCCTGTCTGAAATCTATCATCATGCGTGAGAATGTGCCTCTGCCCGGTACCATGAGTCACGTGTTCATATAGGTCATAGGATGCATGATTTTTTGAAAATGTCAAATGTGAAATTTATGCACATAGAAATGCGGAGTTTATTTTTGAATGAATGATTTTGAATTGTGAATCCAACGCATCTCTATGGAAATGCTCATCATGCCTATTGCTACATCTGAATTGGTCATTATATTGTTATGTGATTTTTAGATCAACCATTATGCTTAACAACTTGATAGAAAATCTCTGAAATCCCTGCAGTAGCTTATGTCACTTGGTGACATTGTTCATATGACAGGTATTAATTCTGAGAACTTGACCTAATATTCCCCTATTTTGTAGTGATGAATGTCTAAATGGTTGAATAGAATTGAAATTCTTGAGAAGTGTGTATGAGGTGACTGGCTATTGAATATTTCTCAATTTGAATTGCATGAGCACACTTGAGTTAAAATACATATCTAGTATAACAAATGGTGTTTGTGGAAGATTAGATTAAGTCTAGTCAGAAACTCTCACTATGTGTGAGTAGGGTCTTCGGACCTTCACCTCCATCTCATACCAGAACGTGAAAATTTTGAATGGCTTGTGAATGGTTTTTGAAACTTCTGAAATGCTATTGAAAATCTATTTTTGAACAATTTCTGAAAACAATTAGGTTACATTACTTAATTTTGATCACTTTTGCACCCGTGTTCATAAAGGCCATGTCATAGAAAATGCTTGTTGTTCATTATTTGAATCTGAATATTTTCTTGTGCAATCTATCATATTGTTCTGAAAATCGAATCTTTGCATTTTATTTTTACATCATGCATTGCATTCTCATGTCATTATAGGTTGCATACATTGGAGTTAATGCATTAGGTGCATTTAGATCATTCATATGAAAAATTAAAAACTTGCATTTTACACCCATGTTAAATTCTAAAATGTGTTTGGAATGTTCAAATAAAATCTAAAATTTTACATTCATAATGCATTCTGTATTTTACATTGCATTTTGCATATTCCCCATTGTGTGCTTGCATGTTTATATATGTTAATCACCCCCGTCTTTGGAACTTCTAAGACTTCATACTCCTTGCTAAATAATATTATATTTGAGTCATCATTGGTGTGTTTCATGTCACACATTCAGGGGGAGTAAATATTTGATAAGTGCATCTATTTAAGGGGAGCTGCATCGTTATGTGTTCATATATTTTCAGTATACATGCTGAATCAAATTCATATACTTCATGCACAAAATGTGAAAATGAGTATTCAAGATAAGGATATAGGAATTTCTTTTCAACACTCTTGAGATATTAAACTTACTAAATGAATGTTAAAGAGACAGTTGAGGAAAAAGCTGCCTACCTATCTTTGTTGAAAGAATGTGAAATGAAAGGCAGAGCAATGCTTGGTCTCACTAAGTAAATTGGATACACATCACCTAAGACGTGATGTGGTTCACTTTTGAAAGGTGTTTGACTAAAGTACCTCTGTTCAGAATGAAGTGAAATGGTTCAATATTCTGAGTAACCGGGGATTATGGCATGAGCTGCATGTGTCTCCTCGCATAAAAAAGAATTATTTGAACCTGATTATTCTTAGAAAAATTCTAATTATCTTTATGAAATCAATGAAAAATTTGATGTGAAAATTATTGAGGTAGAGTGTAGCTCCAATACGCTGTTCTCAAAAATTGAAATCCAGTCTGTGTAATCTCTCATTGTGTTGATTTGAAAATCTGAATATCCATATGGCTATAGTCATTTTTCATGTTATTCACTTACACATTTAAAAATTTGATTTATTATTTATTCAGAAAATTGATTGACTGCATTGACTATTACATGATTCTTCTATGTGATTGCACAACCTTCTAGGTGCTATATATGAACATTCTGGTTGTCATGACTCTCATGCATTTTTCTTACACTCATTCCCTTCTTAAATAAGTAAGGGGGATATATATATATATATATATATATATATATATATATATATCTGCTTGGTTGCATCATGTGCATCTCATTTCTCATCATTAGTATGCATTTAGCTTCATGCATTTAAATAGAAAACTAAAAATCTAAAAATCAAAGAAAATTATTTGATGTGTTAGAGACATTCCATGAACTATCTTGTTATGAGCTTTTATTGTTTCATGAATCCATCTTGTTCATCTTATTAAAATTTGAACTTCACTACTTTCATCCCCACCTTTTGATAATGTCAAAGGGGGAGAAAAGTTTGGATTGAGATTGATGCCACAATATTTTGCCATCATCAAAAAGGGGGAGATTGTTGGGTTCGTTGTGCTCCCTATTGGTTTTAGTTTTGATGATAACAAAATATTGTATGTGTATGTGGAAGAACTTCATGCATGCTTGCATATGTTTTTGTGCTTGCATATGTTTGAAGCTTGGTAGAAATGGTTAAATGGTGCTCAACCTTGTTCATATGCATAGCTATATGATCTTTATCTTTAGTTGTGCATGATAAGGTTTTCATGTGTGTGGTTCATGGTTAAGCTACCTGCGGTTATTGAGCTAGCATTTGATTAAGTGTTATTGGTCTTTCAAGGTTCATACATGTTTAAGTATTTGTATACCACTCATGTGAATTTGGTTTATCATGTTCATTCTAAATGCAAAAAGTTCATGGCCATATGATCTTCATTTTAGGTTCATGGCCATATTGAACATGGACTTTTTATGAAGGGCTTCTAAATGATGAAAACATGTTTAAGGTTCTGAAACAAACATTGGTTGTGTTTTGGCATCATGTTGAGTATTCATGTGAGTTAAGAACTTAGACAATTGATCCTATTTTTTGGTGAGCAAAAATGTAGGTTTGAATGGTTTTCATATTGCTTGAATGATTCTTGTCAATTGGGCTTTCATGTATACACTTCATGCATATTCATCATAAGGTTTTTATGCTAGATGCATAGTTTGAATTCTTCATGAAATTGGTGGTCTCATGATATATTGATTTTTTGTTTTAATCACATGGCTTTTGATTAAGTGGTAGATGGCATCATAGTGGATGAACTAGCATGGCTTTGTGTAGAAGACAAGTGTGCACAACCCTCATTTCAGTTATGTGGTTTTTGGTCTCTAGTTGCTTACATGTAATGCATAAATTGCATTGACATATGAACTTGATTTCTTGATGTGGATAATCATCTTTTTCTTTGGTTCATTATGATCCTTGAGCATTGGTTCTTATGTTTATATTTTATTCTTGTAGGTTGATCACATGAGCATATGGGGTTTCATCTCTCTTGGACTGAACCTCTGCAATTCTGGAATGAAGCAGAGTTCGGTCGACCGCCCCTGGGATTTCGGTCGACCGAAATCCCCAGTGAGGGTAGGTTTTGTGACTGTAAAGGTTAGGTCAACCGCCCCAATGTTTAGGTCGACTGAATACGGCTAAAACCCAAAAACGTGGATCTGAAACCCATCTAAACCCAATCCATTTGTGCTCCAACCTTTACCCTTTTGCCCCTAAGTTCTTAGGAGTCATATTAGGGTCTTTTTGGTTGGTTCTAGAAGGGTTATTATGGTCTTTTCATGTCTTCTATATATGCACTTGTGTGAACTCCGAATTTGATGAGAAATACCCATTTCAGCAAATGCTTTCTATCTTGTAGGTCAAGAAAGAGGAGAAGAAGAAAAAGGGGGAAAGAAGGGGAGATTTAATCTTCATCCAGAAGATTTTGGAGATCGTGCATGAAGAGAAAGTGAAGCGGATTGAAGAGAGGAACGCGTTGACGTTCAAATCGACGGCATCCAGCTTCCTTCCGACCCGAGCATCAAAGAACATCATCATCCGGCTATGGAAAATAAAGGGGAATGATTTCTATATCTTCTATATGTTCTTTGTGATGTCTTTCATGATTTGTATTTTGGGTTGAGCACATTTTGGTTATTTGTGTTTATTTTCTGAACTGAATATTGTATGTGTATGACCGTCTGTATACGGCCTTCTTTGATCGCCTGCGTGCGATCGTGTGGGTCGTTTGTGCTGCGCATGTTGCAGCGGTTGTGTGTGTGTATGTAGATCCGGTCGTCGGATCGTGTGTGTATGTGTTGGGCATGTCCCCGTGTGTGTTGGAGCGTCGTCTCCGTTTTGGGGATTTATCCCTGAGTGAAGCCTTACCGATTTGGTAAGGGGTAGACGTAGGGAGTCCATTGTGGTCTGGAACCACCTTAAAAATCCCCTTGTCTCGTGGTTTGCATTGTGGGATTGTGTGGCTTGCTTGTTATATCCGTTTGTGTGATCGTGTGAAATCGGAGAGATTGAGAGAATTTAGTTATCTTGTTTAGCTAATATATTCAATCTCGTTAATATTGTTAACTCCGTTGCGTAAGCATTTTAATTAGCCACCTAGTGTGGGGGACAATTCAACCCCCCTTCTTGTTCGCTCGCCTACCCCAGGACCAACAACCTTGATTCTCGATGGCTCATCGTGTGAACTGGGACGAGATGTAGCAAACTGTTGTAGGTCATACCCAAGCCCTGCAAACCGTGGTCCAAGCTGGTGCAAGGGCTGGCGCGGGTAGCTTGCACAGTAATTTCCGAAGTTTAAATCCTCCACGGTTCTCTAGATCTTCTAACCCAGATGAAGCAGAGAACTGGATCAACGAGATGAATCGGATATTTGACATCATGCAATGCACCAGTCAAAAAAAGGTTCATCTTGCCACGTTCCAACTAAACAAAGATGCGCAGACTTTGCGGAAGTCTGTTCCGGCACCGCCTCCGAATGCTCCACACACTTGGGAGGGATTTCTTGCTCTCTTCCGAGCCAAATATTTCTCTGAACATGTCAAGGAGAGGAAGGCGGCAGAATTCGCATCGCTACGCCAAGGCATGATGTCGGTAGCGGAATATGAACTACAATTTTCCCGCTTGGCACCATATGCTCAACATTTAGTGAGCACTAACCTTCTAAAGGCCAATCGCTTCATGGATGTGCTGCATCCCATCTTCATTCAGCAACTTGGCCCACAAAATATTCGGACCTACGTAGAGATGGTCCAACGGGCACATTTGTGTGAACGGACCTTGGAGAAGGTCGATAAACTCAAAGGCAAAGGGGAGGAGCCGTGCCGAAAGTCTGATCGGTGAGGAAGAAAAGATGAAAAGTTCAGCATCACCTACAACTCTCAGGATAACCAAAAGAGATCCCGGAATGGGAACGGCAAGGACGATCGCCGGAACAAGAAGGTAAAAGAAGAAAAGGCTCTCACAACTGCTTGCTCTTTCTGCGAGAAATTCGGTCATTCGGCCGAGGAATGTTGGAAGCGCTTGGGTGCATGCCTACGATGTGAAAGTCGGGAGCACCGCATGCTTGACTGTCCCCTCATGAAGGAGCAACAATTTACAAGGAACAATGGTGGACAAAAGCATCAGGCTAGATTGAACGCCGTTTTGGATGATGAACCAACTAAAGAAGGGGAACTTATTGAAGGTACCATTCACATTCATTCGCATCCTACTTTCATACTATTTGATAGTGGTACTACACATTCTTTTATTTCTAGTTCCTTTGCCAAAACATTGCCAATCGCACATGTTCCCTTACCATCAGATCTAACCATAGCAACACCTTTAGGTTCGAGAACGGAATTGAAAACCTATTTCCCTAATAGTGAAGTCAATGTAGAAGGTCATAATCTTCCTGCTAATCTCGTATGCCTTGATATGGAAAGCTACGATGCCATATTAGGAGTTGATTGACTTGTGGACCACGACGCCCATATAAATTGTCGAGATGGGATAATATATTTTCGGAAACCAGGACTTCCATGATTTTCCTTCCTTGGCATCAAATATAGGAAGCATCCTGCTCTCATTTCTTCTCTTCACGCTTGCAAACTCATTTCGCAAGGTTGTGAAGCTTTCCTTGCCTTCATAGTAGTTACCGAGTCTAAGGAAATTCAGATAGATGAAATCCCCATAGTTAAGGAGTTTCCTAACGTTTTTCCTTCTGAGTTGCCTGGTTTACCGCCCAAAAGAGAGGTTAACTTCACCATTGAACTCACACCTGGAGCAGCACCTGTGTCAATAGCTCCTTACAGGATGTCCCCTACGAAGTTGAAGGAATTAAAGAAGCAACTTTAAGAGCTGTTGGACAAAGGTTTCATTCGACCTAGCACATCTACTTGGGGTGTGCCGGTCTTATTTGTTAAGAAGAAGGACGGTTCTCTCAGGTTATGCATCGACTACCGACAGTTGAATCAACTTACCATCAAAAATAAATATCCACTGCCACGTATTGATGAGCTATTTGACCAACTTTCTGGCACGGAGTACTTCTCCATGATCGACCTCAGGTCAGGCTATCATCAACTGAGGATCAAGGAGGAAGACATTCACAAGGCTACTGTTCGAAGCAGATATGGGCACTATGAATTCGTGGTTATGCCGTTCGGTTTAACTAATGCACCTGTTGCATTCATGCAACTAATGAACAATGTGTTCCGACCATATCTTGATAAATTCGTAGTCGTGTTCATTGATGATATCCTTATCTATTCTAAAATAAAGGAGGAACACGAGGAACATCTTAGGGTTGTGTTGCAAACCTTATAGGAACATCAACACTATGCTAAGTTGTGTTGCATCCCTAGTTGATATTGGTGTTTGGTTTCAATGATATCAAAACGATAGTGCTTGTGTGTGTATGTGTTTCATTGAGCAACATGTTTGTATTTTGACTAATGAGTTGAAAGATGGCTTCAAGGTTCACACTTGAAAGTCATATGAATCCTTGGTGTTTAATGAACTCATGCTATATATCCTGGTTTGCAGAATCAAAACTGTGGTTCATGTTTTTGAACTCAAAGGAGTGCATCAATGAAGTTCTCAGTGAAAAAGGGAGTTAACTCACTCATTGCATTATGTCGACTCCCACTATGTTTCATGTATTTCATCAAATAGGTTTTCAAAGTCTTGGTTGGGTATTTTCATGCATTTTTCTCATGAGATTTTTGGGCTTGAAATATTGTAAGACCCCAAATTATTTAATTGAGCCCAATATTTTCTTATTAAGCTTTTATTAATTGAGAATAGAATTTTATTGAATTAATAATTGAATTTCAGATTTATTAATATTTAATTCGTTAGAAATAGTATGAGTGAAAATTTGACTACCTTAGAAAAATCTATAAAAATAGTAAATGTGTTAAGGTCGAGGTAGATAACAACTTTTCCTTCTGGCATTAAGCCATTGTAAATCCGTGGTAAGATCTATTTAGAGTTTAAACCCAAAAGTGCACACTTTTGACCCATACCTAACCCTTAGATTAAAACACGAAATTCGACCAGAATACTCAACCAAATGAACTGAAATCAGTGGTAAATGGAAGGCCACAATGTAAGGAACATTTACCCTCAATCAATTTGAGGTAAACCTTGCCCCAAAACGTGCTGCCGACATAGTTTGGTCAAGTCAAGGATTTCGGCGCCGTTACTAAACACGTAGCTTGCAACAGCGAATACTCCCAACTGCGAAGGCTCCAGAAGCCCTATGAGCTATCAAAATGAAGCCCTACGAGTCTTCTTTCATTTGGCTACTGTGGGGTTCGCTGAAGTTTCAGATCTGGGGAGATCTAGCTCGATTTATGGAGGTGGGTCAGCAGGCCGTTGGCTTCCCTTCATCCTTCTTTGATCCATCGATTGAGGTAGGAATTCTCAACCAAATTTTGATCATGAGTATAGCAAGTTGTTCATCTCGTCGAGATCTATCCATTGGGACTGAAAGACCCAATTTTCATCAGGTGTGGAGTGAGTTATCACAGGTTTTCTAAGGTGCTGTCCAAGTGTTCTTCATCCTAGGGTTTGAGTTTTCTCTCTCCGATTTGAGGTAGGATCTAACAACCAAACTCTAATTAACTTACATGATATAATCAGCATGTTATTATCTTTCATTTAACGTAGAAAGCCCCAAATTCCATTGAGCATGCCTCGTGAATTTCGAATTTTGTAAGAGCATATCTAGAATATGTTTCATATAGTGTTCCTTTAAGTCAGAGCTTGATTTCGGGCTAATTTTGAGCCCTGTAACTTGATCTTCATGTATCATACCATACATGGTTGGATTCATAATCGAGTCAGCTTTCTTTTGACACCAAAAGCCCTAAATTCCGTTGTGTATGTTAAGAGAATTGCATGATTTAGTAGAAGTGGGTCAGGAACTAGGGGTTTCATGAATTTATCATATATAAGTTGAGATTCAATCAATTTCTGTAACAATTCGTGTTTCAAAATTGTAGTTTTATGACCCTAGATTGTCTATTAACATTCCTAGATCATGTGGTTTTGATTTCAACTCAATTGGGTGAGATTTCACATTTTCTGGAAGTGCAGACCGCTGCTGTTCTTGCAGGGGTCGACCCCAGGGGTCGACCCATTTTCTGGGCAACCCTGCAGGCCCGAGGGTCGACCCCAGGGGTCGTCCCCTCCTGTTCCTGCATGGGGGTCGACCCCAAGGGTCGACCCATCCAGCTCCCTGCATGGGGGTCGACCCCAGGGGTCGACCCATTGCACAGGAATGTAGGGGTCGACCCCAGGGGTCGACCCATCTGAAGGAAATGGTGGGGGTCGACCCCAGGGGTCGACCCATCTTCAGAAATTGCTGGGGTCGACCCCAGGGGTCGACCCATTCAGCTTCCAGACCCCAGTTTTTCAGGGGTCGACCCCAGGGGTCGACCCGTACACCAGAAACCCGGTTTTCATCATTTTTCGACCCGAAGATGGATTTGAATCAGTGGGGAATCAACCCATTTAACTTAGACCCACTGAAATTATATTTTTGAAGAACAATTGACCTGTTCATGTACCCCCATTGATTTCAAATTTGCATTGGTCCTTTCTTGCAAACATAGTACAAAACACGATGTTTACCATCTCCATTACAACACTTACATTGGTTAAATAGAAACTCACATAATTAATGATTAATGGTGTAACTAAAACCCCTGATAATGCATTCTATTTCACCGTTGTGCGAGCTTGTTCTTTACCTCGACAACTTGTTCTAGCTTGTTGGCACTTTGGCTAATACAAATGATAATGGTTAATCATGATATCTTAACTTGGTGATTAGGATTAATATGTTGATTAGCTTGTTTGATTGCTGCTGTTTTACAGTAGCGCAGCACGATTAACTCTTGTTGTGACTTGGTTTCGATCTCCTTGATGATTATACTTACCTTGAAATTCTGGAAATGAATCTCTTTCCTACGTGAAGTTGTTATTGCTACTTAGTTTAAACCTTGGAATTCTGGCCATAAACTGTGGAAGTCTAGATTCGTGGGATATTTGATCCAAAGAAATCAATGCCTGGCAAACAATTAAGGGCTCGGTCTAGTCCTGGGAAGAGCGCCCGAACACTACGTGTACCCCCGGGGAGGTGAATGACTAGGTGTGGCATTTGGCACCAGTACTTGACATGTGTTAAATCTAGGACTGTCCACTACTCTCTCCACTACTCTCTACATTACTTTCTACTACTTTTCACTTTCCACTCTTCACTGTTCTATACTCTACTTGTTGTTACTTTACTTGTTGATTACTTGGACGTGGAAATGAAATTACATACGTGCTTGACATAACTTGAATTGTCTTGATATGGCCAACTTTTATCGTTATCTCCTGTAGTAAATTCTTGTCTTATCATTCTATTCATTATATTTCTTGACCTTGCAAGATCTTTGAATTTTGTTTCGTGATATCATCGTTATCTTTTTATTGGTTTATCATTTGTAGCATGACATTTTAAAATGTAATTAAACTGTTAATCACTTATACCTGTCTGTTATTTCCTACTAAGCGTCAGCTCATAGTTGTGTTTTCCCCCTTTTCCAAGCTGTTCAGACATTTTAACTTACCGATGGGGAAGGGCAGGAGTGATGTCTTGAGTGTATCAGTTCTAGTGTGTTAGTAGTGTGTTATCTTACTTTTAGTTGTGTTTTGGAGAGCATTTAGTCTCAGTCATGTTATTGAGCTTTAGTGATTGATTATTCCAGTTGTATTAAGTTGAACATGAGGTTATTGTATCAGTTGGGGTTTGTTAATGATCATTTAGTATTTCCATCTTGTAGCACTTGTGTATTATTTTAGATTAGTTCTCTCTCTTGCCAGCGTGTCCCTAACTGTACGTCCCGATATTTCCACCTTGTTCGGGGCGTGACAAATATCCTCAACCTATTAACTTAAAATTTGATGAATGTGATTTTAATGATGCTCTCTCATTATATAGACTCATGGACATTTGGTTTTGGTAACTCAAGTGAATGTGCTTAATGTGTGCTTGAAAGTTGATTAAGCTAACTCATGTGAACTTTGGTGAAATTGGATTTTATGATACTCACATGTGTTGCTTATATGCATGTCAAAATGATCACATCTCTAGTTGAGGATTTGATGGTTTGAGAATGTGTTTCGTGCATTTTTAATATGTTAGGTTGCAAGGCTTTATGAGCTAACAAAGTGTTAATGAACCCCTCATGCAAATCTTGATATATATGAGTGAATGATGTTTTCATGATCTATGATATTTGGTTACTCAATGCTTATATCACTCTTGGAATATTTGGCTTCATGATGCTCATTCAACTTGCATATGTTCATGTATATTCTCATTGTGATCTTTATGGCCTTGAATGCAAATGGAAGGGCCTTTGTGAATTTTGGTAGGATATGGTTGATATGTGTTCTTACATTGCATAGATACCAAGGAACATGTGGTTTTTCAATGCTCACATCAATCATGGAAGTTTTGGTTACATGAAGATCATTCATGTGTTTCAATTCATTGTCATATGAACTTGATCTTTTGATGTAGATGATTAACTTGAGAATGAGTTTTTATCCTCCTTGTTATTGAGATTCCATGAGTGTGTTTCATGGATATTTTACTTGGGGTGATTGAGTTTTTATCTCTTGATCTTTAGCTTAGAACATTTGTGGCTCAAAGTGTTCACATGCACCTAGTTCATGGGCTATCATGTATGTATTTCATACATTTATCATATGGATTATTGAGCTAAAATTCTAATCCTTTTTCTATGGTTTTGCAGGTCAAAACACTCAGTATATATTCCCCAAGATCAAAGGAGTTTGAAGCCTCATACTTGAATGGGCTGCCAAATGGAGTTCGGGTCTGACATTCTGCAAATCTGGGAAAACCCAGATTTCGATCGACCGCCCCTGGGGTTTCGGTCGACCGAAATCCCCAGTGATGGGCTGGTTTCTGTCTGTGATTTTTAGGTCAACCGCCCACCCCGTGTAGGTCGACCGGAACCGGCGAAAACCCAATAACGGGAATCTGAAAACCCACTAAACCCAATCCGTTTGTGCTCTAAACTTACCCATTTGCCCTTAGGGTTAATATACATCTCTTAGAGGGGTTTTCCATGGGTTTTGTGAAGGGTTTAATGGTCTTTTCATGTCTTCTATATATACTCTTATGAGAGCTCCGAATTTCATATGGAAAAACACTAATGCTCATTCTTTCTATCTCGTAGGCCAAGGAAAAGGAGGAAGAAGAAAAGGAGAAGAAGCCTAGAGGATTTGATCTACTCTAAGGTGTTTTTGGAGTTCGTGGAAGAAGAAGAAAAGGAGCGTCTTGAAGATAAGATCGAGAGGACGTCAAAATCATCACTGTCCGACTACGCATCAAGAAGAAGCAGCTTCCATTGGATTTGGAAATTAAGGGGGATATGATCTACATAGCTTATCTGTCCATTTGTGGTGTTTTCCATGAGTTATTTAGGTTGAGCATATCTAGCATATTTGTCTTTGATTTTCTGAACTTGGAGAAATATTGTGTGTGAATCGTCTGTGTACGATTGTGTTTATTATGCTGCGGTTGTTGCAGCATGTATGTGTGTGTGCTACTAGATTTACGATCTAGAGCGTTTGGGGTTCGTCCCCATGTGATGTGTCTACAGCGTGAGGAGAGTTCTCCTCGTGGGGATTTATCCCTGTGTGTGTGTGTGCAGGCGTCATCCTGTGTGTTTGGAGCGTCATCTCCGTGTTGGGGATTTATCCCCGAGTGAAGTCTCACCGGTTCGGTGAGGGGTGGACGTAGGGAGCCCGTCGTGGTCCCGAGCCACCTTAAAAATCTCTGTGTCCTATGGTTTGCATTGTGGTTTGCTTTGTTGTGTTTAATAGCTTAATCTGTTTATCTTGATCATGTATGAATGGTGAGATTGAGAGAACCAAGTCTACCTTGATTAGTTTAATTTCTTCAATCTCGTCAAAGTTGTAATTTCCGCTTAGCTAAGCTTTAAATTTACCATCGATCGTGGGAGACAATTCAACCCCCCCTTCTTGTCTACTCGCCTACCCAGGGACCAACAAGTTGAATAAATGTGAGTTTTGGCTTAAGTAGGTCTCTTTCCTTGGCCACATTATTTCTAAAGAAGGCATTGTAGTAGATCCTTCTAAGGTTGAGGCTGTTAAGAATTGGAGCCGACCAAATACCGTATCAAAAGTTTGAAGTTTCATTGGCCTGGCTGGTTACTATAGGCGATTTATCAAAGATTTCTCCAAGATCGCCGCTCCCTTAACAAGACTCACTAGGAAATAAAATCCTTTAGAATGGATAAAGGAATGTGAAGAAAACTTCTTGGCTCTTAAGGAACATCTCACTATGGCACATGTACTAGCATTGCCCGTGGAAGGTGGCAGATTTGAAGTTTATACCGATGCATCCGGCGTTGGCCTAGGGTGCGTACTCATGCAGAAGGGTAAGGTGATTTGCTATGCTTCAAGACAATTGAAGCGGCATGAGGAAAATTATCATGTTCATGACCTGGAGCTAGCAGCTGTCATATTCACCTTGAAGATTTGGCATCATTATCTTTATGGGGAGAAATTTACTGTATATTCGGATCACAAGAGCCTGAAATACCTCTTTTCTCAAAAAGAATTGAATATGAGGCAAAGGCAATGGCTGGAATATCTCAAGTACTTTGATTTTGCTATTCGATATCATCCTGGCAAAGCAAATGCTGTTGCCGATGCACTCAGCCAGAAATCGATGGGGAAGCTATCAAGTCTTATGAAAGGTATGACAAATCTTATTTCTAAATTTGCTCAGTTGAATTTAGATGTTGATATGAAGACAGAAGATTACTTTATGGCCAATATCCGGATACAACCTACATTGATTGAAGATCTAGAAAAGTTACATGAAAATGACCCTGTATTATCGGAGATTAAGGCTGATATGGAGCAACGACCGGATTTCTTTATTGCAAATGATGGAAGATTATTGTTCCGAGGTCATATTTGTATTCTGGATCATGCTGATACCAAGAAAATGATCTTGGAAGAAGCTCATAAATCGAAATATATGGTTCATCCTGGTGTTACCAAAATGTATCATGATCTTAAAAGAAATTATTGGTGACCCAATATGAAGAGAGAGATAGCAGACTACGTATCACGTTACCTTACTTATCAGCAAATTAAGACAGAACATCAAAAGCCTGCTGGGAAACTACATCCCTTGGAGATTTCGGAATGGAAATGAGAGAGTATAGGAATGGATTTTATCATGGGACTGCTTAAATGAAGAGGTGGACATGGTGGGATATGGGTGATCATTGACTGTCTAACAAAATCGGCTCATTTTCTACCTATTAAAAGCTGATGGTCTGTGGACATCTTGGCCGCTTTATACATAAAGGAGATTGTTAAATTACATGGTGTCCCTATCACCATTATTTCTGATCGAGACCCTGGATTTACTTCACAATTCTGGAAGGGGCTATAGTATTCTTTGGGAAATCGGTTGAATTTTAGCACCGCGTTTCATCCACAAACTGATGGAAAAATTGAAAGGACCAATCAGGTAGTGGAAGATATGTTAAGGGCATGTGTTATAGATTTCGGTGGAAGCTGGCACGACCATTTACCTCTTGTGGAATTTACCTACAACAACAGCTACCAAGCGAGCATTCAAATGGCACCATTTGAGGCATTGTATGGGAGGAATTGCTGTACACATGTATGCTGGAACGAGGTCGGTGAAAGACAAATTCTAGGCCCTGATCTTGTTCGAGATACAACCGACAAGGTTAAGGTGATAAGAGAAAGACTCAAGGTGACCCAAGATAGGCAAAAGTCGTATGCTGATAACCGAAGGTGAGACTTGGAATTTCAGGTGGGAGATCATGTAATTCTCAAGGTTTCCCCTGGTCGTGGTATTCGCAGGTTTGATATTAAAGGCAAACTTATGTCAAGATTCATTGGCCCTTTTGAAATTCTTGAAAGAGTGGGTGAAGTGGCGTATCGTCTAGCATTACCTCCATAGCTGGAAGGAGTTCATGATGTATTCCATGTCTCTATGTTGAATAAATATGTCTATGATCCATTCCACATTATCTCTTATGATAATTTGGAGATTCAAAAAGATTTGACGTACGAACAAAAGCCTTACAAAATCATTGATCGAGAGGTATGTCAGCTTCAAAATAAAACCATTCCATGGTAAAATTTTGGTGGAACAAGGGATCGGATCAAGATGCTACATGGGAGACGAAAGAAGCTATGCGTAGAAGATTTCCCCAGCTATTCAACTATAAGTACACTCTCCATAAAATCCATATATCAAATTTGGGGACCAAATTCTCTTAAGTGGGGAGGGTGTTGAAGAGGCGTGATCTCGCGCTGGTCCTGAGCGGGCAGTGGATCACCAGATTTTGAACTGCAAGAAAGGGAAATGGATCAGGGGGCCCAGGGATGAGTCCCTGGGGAAAACCCTCCGATGCTTAAGTCAGTGGAGCTATGGTGGGAGCAATAAAGGGAGGAGATAGCTTCTGCGCTAGATCCCTCTCCACCAGAAAGGTGAAGTGGTTCCTGCTCAGGAGTTTAGGGCGTCTGGTTGACCTTACCTTTCGCCGGAGGGTATCCCTGGTTTAAATAGTGCACCGTCTTCCGAAGTCCCGTAAGTCGAGGGGTCTTAGGTGGGCGTTACATCCTCGACGTGGGCTTTTACTGCCTTATCATGGGAGCGTTATCACCTTGGGGAGCTAGAGTCCCTCACCTTTATAACTTCCTGCTCACAGAGGACTCTTAACGGCTGCATGGATAAGCAATCATTGGCCGTTCCGAGCTCAGAGAGGCCAGCCCTATCCGGGCGGTAGGCTTAGCTCGGATGAAGATGGGTCGGATCGGTCGGCATGCGCCTTCTTCTCCCGGGCGGAGAGATGGCTCAGGCATGGACCTTTCCTGTGACCTGACCGACGCTCGGGCCTTCCGAGCCTAAAGGCCGCCTAGGAAGGTAGTATCCTCGAGCGAATCTTTTATTGGGCTTTTTTGTCCTAAGTGGGCCCTGTGGGCTGTCACTTGGGCGAGCATGGCCTCGTTTGGTCCTGATGGGCCTAGTTCGACTGCTCTTTGAATGGGCTGCAGAAATCCCCCTCTCCACTTGTCCCCCTCCTACTCCCGAGCCAAAGGAGGCTCGGATGAGTAGCCTTTTAGGGTTTTAGACCAGCGTGGCTCAGGTGGGTGGAGATCTGGTGGTGATATGAAGCCACATGTCGTGGTCACCTGGGCCCGTAATAATTGCAATCCTGACGGGTTTGAAATGAAGGAGCCCCCATTTCTCGGAGGTCGGAACGACGCGTCGCCTCCCGCGTGGGTTTATAGGCATTGGGCGCTGGTTGTCACCCCAGACTCTTTCTGTCGTTAGGGTTTTGGCTTTCCTTCGCTTCTTGCTTTTGGGGCTCTTCGATGCGCCGTGAGGACACAGCGGAGGAGCAGAAACTTGCGGTGGCATTTGAGGAGTTGGCGAAGATAACTACGGAGGCGGTCCAGCAGCTTCCTCCTCCCCCGGAATCTTCGAGGTTTCGAGAGAGCTCTTTTTCAAGTTCTTCCTCGGAATCCATGGCGAGCTAGCATTCGGATGTCGAGGGATGGGGCGACGAACCGGTGGTGAGAGCGCCGGTCCCGAAGTACAGCGAGTTGGGGGAAGCTGAGGTGAAGAGGCTGGAGCATCAGTTTCGCCTGCCTCATAAGTATAGCTTTGCTGCTGCCGCCCCGTATGAGACGAGCCTGGATTCTTACACGGGGCACATCTGCATCTTTCTTCTGGCATGGAAGAGCGGGTTTCGCCTACCCTTCGAGCCCTTCATCCTCACGCTTCTCAACTTTTTCCTGTTGGCACCCATCCAGTTGGTAGCCAACTCGTACCTTCTCCTCTCCGCTTTCCGAATCCTCTGTCGTTAGTGCGGGGTTCCTCCTTCCTTGGACCTCTTCCACTATTTCTTCGAGTTGAAGGCGCATCCTTCGATCGGGAAGGGTTTTTACTTCATCCAGGCGAGGAGGAATAGGAGCTGTATTTCGCTGGCAGCGAAGGATTCTTCGCATAAAGGGTGGAAGACCCAATTTTTCTGGGTGGGGATAAACTCGGTGGAGGAAACTTGGAGGTGCCAAGTAATGGCCAATTTCTACCCGAATATCCCTCCTAGATAGGACGAGTTCCCCCCTCATGTGGAGGAGTATGATGCCGTCCTGCTGAGGAATCGCCAGTCCACCGGGGAATTGGTGACGCCGGAGAACATAGAGCGATGTCTTCTTACGCGGCTGCATCCGTCGGGCTCAGGTGCCACCACTTAGACCTTTCTTCGGGGGTGGGCGTCATCTTTCTTTTATTGATCATGCCTTCTTCTTTGCTGCAGACACTAGGCGGGAGCCTCTGGAGGAGGCCGCAGAGATCATTGACCTTGGCGGTGACTCGGCGGCTGATGAGCCAGGCGCCCCTGTGGGTCGCTCCCAAGCCCGGGACAAGGGCAAGAGGGTGGCCTCAGGGGGGACTTCACGGCCGCGTGGAGTGAAGCGTAAGGATCCCGTAGAGGGGAGATTGTGGGAGGCCGCGAAGGCCAGGAAACGGGCCAGGAAGGCCGGTCTCCTCCCCATTGCCGAGGGTGATCCTAGCTCGGCGGCACTCCCCTCTCCCCAGCGAGGTAGGGCCGACCATATCAAGCCAGCTCTCCTACCTGCCGAGTGAGAGGGAGCCGAGGAGGCCGGGGTCACCTCGGGGGGTGAAGGTGCTGGATCGGCTCTTCCCTCGGTGGGGACGGAGGGGGCCGAAGTTGAAGCGACCACGACCGAGGCCGGGGCGCTGGCCGAGGTGGGCGATGTCTCGGGCGGCGATGTGCGGGCCGAGACGGCTGAGGTTGGGGGTTCACCGGCAGAGGCGTCGTAGCCCCAAACGTCGCAGCGCACGGAGCGGCCCGGCTCATAGCGTCGGTCGAGGTCGGGGGTTCACCTACGGAGGCGTCGCAACCCCAACCGATAGCAGTGCACGGGGCGGCCGATCCCGCAGCTCGACCTGGGCCTTCTGGCGAGGCGCCAAGCGCGGAAAGGGTTCCCATGCCAGCGGCTCTGGAAAGGCTCGGCATCTCAAGCACTTTATACCAGCTTTGTCGCGACGTGGCCGCGAGGACGAGAGGGGGAGACAAGCATCATTCTCCACCCGGGGTCCTCGACATCATTATGGAGGGCGGCCTGGTCATGGCCCAGATGGGGGCTACAATGGCGGAGACTTATGCCCTGTCGAAGTCAGAGCGGTCGAATCTTGCTTGGACCCTCGGAGGGTGCGAGAGGAAACTAGCTCGACTCAGTGAGGCACGTGAGGGGCTCCAACGGGAGTTCTCCGTGATCTGGGAGTTGTCACGGTCGAGCCGGCTGGAGGTCGGAGTGCTGACCGAGCAACTAACCAAGGCCCGGGAATCGCTCGAGAGGAAAAGTAAACTCCTTGAAGAGGAGCGCCTTCTTCATCTCGAGCTGGATGGCCGTTGAGAGGCCGAGCGCGCCGAGTTGGTGGACCGGGCGGAGGCAGCGGAGCGCCTTCATTTGGAGGCCGAGGCCAACCGAGCTGAGGCGGAGAAGCGATCGGTCAAGACCGAGGAGTGGGCGGCCGAGGCCAAACGGAAGTCGGCCGAGGCAGAGAAACGATCGGTGGAAGCCGAGGAGCGGGTGGCCGAGGCGGAGCGGGAGAAGGCCGAGCTTGCTGACAGGATGGGACTGGCCGGGGCGGAGGCGATCTAGCAATACAAGGGCTCGGAGGCCTACCGGGCCGACCTGTAGGAAGCTGCCCTTCCCTACTATGAGTCAGCACTTCGCCGAGGCATCTGCAAGGGGTTCAAGCAGGGTTACCGCCGGGCAGTAGCTTATGCGGGGGAACAAGATTCTGGGATTGACTTCCCCTCTGACCAACGCTACGACTCGGACATGTCGTCTTCCAGCTCCTCTGCGTCAGACGAGGAAGATCCAGAGGGCTCTTCTCCCGAGGGGTCGCCAACTCCGGCTGCCTCGGGAGGGCTCGCGACCGAGGCAGTTCCTGCGCAGGCGAGGTCAGTGCCAGGGCCGGCCGTCACCGAGGGCGCCGGGGGTGAAACACCTGTGTCTTCCGCTTCCAAGCTTCAAAGTGGGCCTTGGGCCTGATGTATCGTCTCGTTTTGCCTCCTTCTTTTGTTTGCCTCATTTTCTTTTCCAAAAAAAAGGACTTCCTTTTTATAAGGTAACAAATAAAATCTTACTTGCTTCTTGCTGTCCTTGCCGTGATTTGATCAGCGTATCTGCGGTAGTTGGAAAGGATTGATACTTCCTGTGCAGATTTCGCGTGATGGTTGGGTGGTCCCCTGACAGGGTGCCCTTCCGTTTTTCTCACGCTTTGAATGTCTGGCCGCTTCGTGTATCCCGCTGGGGCGGAAGATGAGAAGTTTGAGGTGACCGTTCATAGGGGAAAATTCCTTTGGCGTGTTTTCTAGGAGAGAATCATTTAAGGCGAGTAGCCTCCCTTTGCCTATAAAAAGGCTGAAGGGTGTCTCTTCCTCTCCATCGCTTAGGGTTTTCCCTAATAGTCTTTCCTTATTCCTTCTTCACGTTGCGTTGTGCCATAGTGTTCAGAGCATGGAGGACGCTCTAGATGAGGAGGCTGTCGACGACGGGGGGTATGGGGCTCCTGCTGCTTCGGACTTGAAAAGGAGTTGACGGCCGGCGGGCGGACTTGAAAAGGGGTCGACGCACGGAGGCACGCTGTCTTCCCTTTATCAGTTTCGGCGAGGTTTTCAGGGGGGCGAGATGGAGGGCGGATGGGGGCATCCGACATCTCTGCTGCCAGTCCCTCTTTGCCCGCTTCAGGGATAGGGGGAGGAAGCGAATTAAGCTCCCTCCTTTCCGGGCCTTCCCCTGCCTCCTCATCCAGCTCTGCTGGTTTCTTTTTCTTTCTGGCAGCCTCTTTTTCCCTCTTCTGCTCTTCCTTTCTTTCACTCTTCGGAGGGTGCTTGCTCTCTGTATGTTCCAAAGAATTGGTAGGTTGGGAGAGAGGAGGCCTTCATAGATGTTCCCTCTCCCCAGCCTCTGTCAACTTGGAAGGTAGCCTTCCCCTCCGCAGTCCCTCTGTCACCTTTGTCATGGGCCACCCGAGCCAACTGGATCGACCACCTTTTATCCGAGCCAGTTTCTACGCGAGGCAGAGTCAGTGGCTGGGCGCAAGAAGATCAAACCGACTCGGCCGGGCGATGGTCTCTTGTAGCGGCGTCAGATGGACTTTTTTGTTATGTAATGTATTGGCTTTTGCCTTTCTGATGTACCAACAATCGTTTGAATGAAAAGGAGAAAATTTTATTTCACTCAAATAGTTTGCTCAACTTCAAAAGTAGAACTTGCGTAGTGTGGCTGCGTTCCACGTCTGAGGGATGGGTTCCCCTTCCAATGTAGATAGCCGGTATGCTCCTTTCCCGAGCGTCTTGACCACTCGGTAGGGGCCTTCCCAGTTAGGGGATAGCTTGCCCGCCGCCTCCAGTGGTCGAGAGGCTTCAACTTTCCTGAGGATGAAGTCTCCCAATTGGAAGTGCCTGTCTCAGACTTTGGCGTTGTAGTATCGAGTGAGGCGGCGCTGGTACTCCGTTGCTCGGATGCTGGAAATCTCTCGGAGTTCATCCGCTAGGTCAAGGTTCTCGAGTAATTTTTGCTCGTTTACCTCGGGCGAGAAGCAGATGATTCGGAGGGAGGGATTGGCGATCTCCAATGGAATGACGGCCTCGGTGCCATATACCAACTGGAAAGGACTTTCACCGTTGCTGTTTAGGGAGTCGTTCTGTGTGACCAAAGTATGCTAGGCAGTTCCTCGAGCCAGCTGCCCTTGGCCTTGCCGAGCCTGGTCTTTATGCCTTTTAAGATAGTCTTATTGGCATTCTCGACTAGCCCGTTGGCCTGAGGGTGGGCGACCGAAGTGAAGTGGTTGCGAATACCTAGGTCGGCACATCTGTCTCAGAAATAACGAGAGTTAAATTACCGACCGTTATCGCTCACTATCACCCGGGGGATGCCGTAACGACAAATGATCGACTTCCAGACGAAACTCCAGACGACTGTCTCGGTGATCCTTACCGTGGCTTCGGCCTCGATCCATTTGGTGAAGTAGTCGATGGCAACGATGATAAACATCTTCAGGGCTTGAGCCGTGGGGAACAGCCCAAGAATGTCGATCCCCCACCGAGCGAAGGGATACGGCTCGGCCAGGGTGACGAGCTCCGTAGCTGGCAGATGGACTAAGTGGTCGAATTGTTGGCATTGGCCGCACTGTTGCACGTAGGCCGCGCAGTCACGCTGTAGAGTGGGCCACCAGTAACCCTACCGTAGCAGGATGCGGGTGAGTGACCTTCCTCCTGAATGCGCTCCGCACAGGCCTTCATGAATATCTTGGATAGCTCGGTTGGCTTCATCGGGGCCTAGACACTTCAGGAGGGGACCGGAGATGGATCTCCGGTAGAGAGTGTCGTCTAGAATGACGAAGCGCCGGGCTTGGTACTTCAATCTGCGGGCCTCTCGAGGGTTGGAAGGCTCTTGAGAGTCCCGGAGCCACGACAGGTAGGGGGTGCGCCAGTCGCTCGGAATGGCTGAGTCAACAGTAAGGAGCTCCGAGTCAATGCTGGGCGTTCTAGCTCTTCGAGGTGGACCGATCGGGTGCCTTCAGGGTCGAGAGAAGAGGCCAACCGAGAGAGGGCGTCTGCTCTGGAGTTTTCCTCCCGAGCTATTCGAACTACCTCGAATCTCTCGAACTGTTGGGCCAAGTCTCTAACCAGTTGGAGGTATTTGATCATTGGTGCCTCTCGAGCTTCGTACTCGCCGTTGACTTGGCTAGCGACCAGCTGGGAGTCGGTGTGGATTTTGACTCACTCAGCCCCCAACCGTCGGGCCATGCGTGCTCCCGAGATAAGGGCTTCGTACTCGACAGCGTTGTTGGATGCCTGGAATTTGAACTTCAAGGCGTACTATAGCTCTACTCCTTCAGGAGACTTCAGGAGGATTCCGGCACCACTACCGATCGAGTTGGAAGATCCATCGACGAACAGTTCCCAAGTTGGCCCGGGTGCGGACGGAGGCCTTTCTTCAGTCAGGATGGTGCTTTCGGTGATGAAGTCGGCGAGCGCTTGGCCTTTCACAGCTGAGTGCGGCCGATAGGATATATCGTAGGCCCCAAGCATGATGGCCAACTTGACGAGTCGTCCCGAGGCTTCCAGGTGGGCAAGGATCTTCTTCAATGGTTCACTGGTTAACACGGTGATGGGGTGCCCCTGGAAATAGGGCCGGAGGCGCTTGGCGGAGGTAACCAACGCTAGCACGAGTTTCTCGGTTGCGGGGTACCTCCTTTCAGCCTCGTTGAGCACCTTGCTGGTGTAGTAGACCGGCCTCTCGACTCCCGATCCATTTCTGACTAGGACCGAGCTAACCATAGATGGCGTTGCCGAAAGATAGAGCAGCAAGACTTCACCCGGAACAGGCTTGGAGAGCACCGGGGGTGAGGCCAAGAACTCCTTGAGCTCGGCGAACGCTCTTTGGCACTCCTCGTCCCATGCAAACGTAGCAGATGCCAATTTGGGCCCCCTCAACAGCTTGAAGAAGGGAAAGCATCGTTTGGCCGCACGGGACAAGAACCGACTGAGAGCGGCGACACGCCCAGTTAGGCGCTGGACGTCCTTGACGCAGGTGGGCGGGTGCATGTCCAGGATGGCCTGGACTTTATCGGGGTTGGCCTCGATCCCACGTTGAGTGACTAGGAAACCCAGGAACTTCCCGGATCTCACTCCGAAGGCACACTTGGCAGGATTGAGCTTCATGTTGTACCTCAGGAGGGTGTCGAAGGTCTCGGCGAGGTCGGTGAAGTGGTCTTCGGCCTTGGGGGTCTTGACGAGCATGTCGTCAATGTAGGCCTCGACGTTCCAATCTAGCTGTCCTTCAAACATGTGATTAACCAACCTTTGGTACGTGGCTCCAGCGTTCTTCAATCCGAAAGGCATCCGGGTGTAATAGTACACGCCGTAGTCGATGATGAAGGCGGTCTTCTCGACATCTCCTGGATCCATTTTGATCTGATGGTAACCTGAATAGGCGTCTAGGAAGCTGAGTATCTCATTGCCCGAGGTTGAGTCAACCAATTGGTCGATGCTCGGCAACGGATAACAGTCCTTAGGGGTGGCCTTATTCAGGTCGGTGAAATCCACACACATTCGCCACTTGCCCGAAACTTTCGGTACCAGGACGACATTGGCTAGCCACGTCGGGTATAGGACCGGTCTAAAAAGGCCAGTCTCTTGTCCCTTGGTGACCTGCGCCTTGATGATTGCCTGCTTCTCTGGTGCATGCTTCCTTCTGCGTTGCTGTACGGGCTTCACGGTAGGGTCGAGGCTGAGCATGTGCATTACAGTCTCCTCTGGTATCCTAGGGAGTTGATCATCAGACCAAGCGAAGACTCGGATGTACTCAGAAAGGAATTTTTATATTACCGTTGAACCTCAGACGGTAGGTCGGCTCCGATCTTTACTCCTAGGGTCGGGTCATCGTTTAGGAAAACCACCAGCAATTCGCCACCAGGCTCGGTGGTTGCGGATTTATCCTCGACTCCCCGGGGACCCTTGTCCTTCCCGTCCGGCCTTGTGGCCTCTACCGAGATATTATAGCACCTTCTGGCTGCGGCCTAGTTACCTCGGACTTCCCCCAACCCATTTTTGGTGGGGAACTTCATTTTCTGGTGATAGGTAGACGGCACTGCTTTTATTCGGCTGAGGATTCCCTGGCCGAAGATGGCGTTGTATGCTATCATACCTTTAATCACTATGAAGTCCACCATGACCGTAACGATTTTGGGTGGGGTGCCGAGGGTAATCAGCAGGCTTAGGGCTCCCTCGGGATAGGTGGCCAGGCCATTGAACCCGCAGAGAGGGGTTCGGATCGGGCGGAGTTTGGATGGATCCTCCCCCATCTTAAGGAAAAAATCATAAGACAGTACATCAGGGGCACTCCCATTGTCAACTAGAATCCTATCTACGTTACAATGGTTTATCGTAGCCGAAATCATGAGGGCGTCGTCATGCGGGGTGCTCAGCCCTTCCAGGTCTCGGTCGGAGAAGACTATGACCTGGGACTCACTCGGCGGGGCCTTGGGAGGCTCTATGGCTCGGTTCACCCACTCGGCATGATGCTTCCTTCCTCGGCTACTGTCGCCTCCTGATGCCATCCCTCCGGAGATGACGTTGATGTGGACCCCTCAGGGGGCGTTGTCGATCTCCTCTGGGGCGCCTCGGTCCTCCTTACGCTCGGCTATGAACCGAGCTAGGTGACCCTGGCAGATGAGGCGCTCGATCTCATCCTGGAGCTGGTGGCAGTCGGCGGTGTGGTGCCCGTGATCGCTGTGGAACAAGCAGTGCTTGTTGCGATTACCGCTCTTCGACCTCATTGGCTCGGTTTAACGGATGAGACCCGAGTCTTTGATGTCTTCGTAGATCTCATAGACTGGCACGGCTAGTGGGGTGTACCGCTCGCACTTTCGTGATGGTTCTTTGCGTTCCCCGTCGCGGTTCCGCCTTTTCCCTGAACCTGAGCTTGACTCGGAAGCCCGCTTCTTGTCCCCCTCCCGACCCGAGCCGGTTGCTTCTCGGCAAGCGCTGAGCACCTCTTCGCACTCGGCATGGCGCAACGCCAGAGTCACTAGCTCGGCAAGGGTCAAGGGAGGGTGGAGGACAAGTTCGCGGCGGAGATTCTCATCCCGGGTGCCCCCAGTCAGCACGGTTATAGCTGAGGCCGCGTCTAGGGGGGGATTCTCAGGGCTTTCAACTTAAATCGGTGAATATAAGCCCGGAGTCTTTCCCCTTGCGCCTGTTTAAGGGCCAGGAGCCCCACTACCGACCTTGGTGGGGCACTCCCGGCGAAACTCTCTTTGAAGACTCGCCCGAACTGCTTGAAGTCTCGGATGGATCCGGGGGCGAGGGCCCGGAACCATGCTTGAGCGCCTTGGACCAGGGTGGTCACGAAGGCTCGGCACTTGATGGCATCAGACGCTCCGTGTAGGGTCATCAGAGCGTCGAAGCTGTCGTAGTGATCGGCCGGGTCGCCCTGGCCGTCGTAGACCTTGAAGGTCGGGATGGAGGTTCTGTGAGAGACCTCTGCCTTCAAGATATACTCGGAGAAAGGGGACTTCTCCTCATCCTCATCGAGAGAGGCCTTCTACAGGGCGCGCTCTTGCTCTGCGAAGCGTCTCTCGAACTCTCGTAGTCGGAGGGATAACTCCAGCTACTGTTGTGTCGCGGGGCCCGGGGGGACGTCTTGTCCATCCTCGGGGACGTCGGTCTCCAGGTTCCGATGGCGTGCTCCCGCTTTTCCCCGTCTCGGTGTGGAGGAAGAATGTTGCTCCGGAGGCGGAGCCTGCGAGGGTCCTCCAATCCTGTTGCGGATGATCTGTTGGCCGCGGAGAGTGAAGCGGCCTCCGGCAGTGTGTTGAAATGCATCTTCGCGGGGAGGGCTCCCTGACGGGGCGCGTGACCTTCCATCCCAGGCCGCCTGGGTCCTCATGAGTTCCACGAGGATATCCAGTTTTGCGTTGAGGGCTTGGAAGGCGTCCGTACCTCTGTTGGGCGGTAGCCCTACTGCCGCAGGGGGGTGGTGGTCCGTCGGCGGGGGCATTAGCGTTGGAGGGGGGGTTCTGCGAGGCCCGAGAGGGGCCATCCCCCGCCGCTACCATGGCCTTTCCCCTGTCGCCGGTGAACCTCCTCCCTGAGCTCCTTCGCACCATACTGGCTCTTTGTACGATTTCCCACAGACGACGCCAGATGAAGAGGCGTGATCTCGCGCTGGTCCTGAGCGGGCAGTGGATCACCAGATTGTGAACTGCAAGAAAGGGAAATGGATCAGGAGGCCCAGGGATGAGTCCCTAGGGAAAACCCTCCGATGCTTAAGTCAGTGGAGCTATGGTGGGAGCAATAAAGGGAGGAGATAGCTTCTGCGCAAGATCCTTCTCCACCAGAAAGGTGAAGTGGTTCCTGCTCAGGAGTTTAGGGCGTCTGGTTGACCTTACCTTTCACCGGAGGGTATCCCTGGTTTAAATAGTGCGCCATCTTCCGAAGTCCCGTAAGTCGAGGGGTCTTAGGTGGGCGTTACGTCCTCGACGTGGGCTTTTACTGCCTTATCGTGGGAGCATTATCACCTTGGGGAGCTGGAGTCCCTCACCTTTATAACTTCCTGCTCACAAAGGACTCTTAACGGCTACATGGATAAGCAATCGTCGGCCGTTCCTAGCTCAAAGAGGCCAGCCCTATCTGGGCGGTAGGCTTAGCTCGGATGAAGATGGGTTGGATCGGTCGGCATGCGCCTTCTTCTCCCGGGCGGAGAGATGGCTCGGGCATGGACCTTTCCTGTGACCTGACCGACGCTCGGGCCTTCCGAGCCTAGAGGCCGCCTAGGAAGGTAGTATCCTCGAGCGAATCTTTTATTGGGCTTTTTGTCCTAAGTGGGCCATATGGGCTGTCACTTGGGTGAGCATGGCCTCGTTTGGTCCTGATGGGCCTAGTTCGGCTGCTCTTTGAATGGGCTGCAGAAATCCCCCTCTCTAGGTGTAATACCCCAAAATTTGTGTAAGGTATTTTAGAATTTTCTAAAATTTTTATAAGATTTTCTAAGATTTTTCTAGAAATAAATGAATCATTAAATGAAACTAAATTAATTAAAGCAGAATATTAAGGCCTTATATTTATTGATGGACTTGGCCCTTTTAATTAAGCACAAAAGACCTAAATCCAAGCTCACAAGATTTGGCCCATATTCTAGAAGCTTAAAATATGCTATTTACGAAAAGTAGGGGATAAATACACCAATTATTGGATAAATCAACAAAGAGTTTGAAATAATTCAAATTCGACGCCAAGGGACAAAAAAATGGTCTATCGAGGGACCGCCTGAGGAATAAAATGGTCTCCAAACGATCGCTAATCTCTCCAGATTCCGTGAATGGGAGAAGGCATGAAAAGCTGGGAACTTGGGCATCCAAATCACCTTGGATCGATGCTATCCCTTAGTTGGAAGAGTCTAGAATGGTTGAGGATTGAATTGAAACCCTAATTAGGACTCTAGGTTTGTTCAAATTCGAAGTTTAGAGTTCTATCCAGAGGTAGGTTATCTCATGAATGGCTTAAACTTGATGTTAGGAGTAAAAGTCCTCAATTTCTAGTTATTTTCATGCATTATATGTAGAGAATTTGATGTTTTATTGTGACTGCGCAACTAGTGTATATTTCATGCAGGAGCCTAACCCTTTAATGAAAAAGATGTAATTCTTGTTGAAATTACAATTTCCTATGCATATTCTCGGCTAAATATTCTTCTAGCATGCTTTATTACATGTTTTACGTCGTTAACATGACCTAGGTTAGCATTTATTTTACTATTCTATAGCTTCTGTCAACCAGACAGAAGGCGGCCTTAAAAGGACCGCATAGGAACCTTACGGTTTATCAGATGACTGTCTGTACCTTTTGTAGCGGTTTATCGCGAGACCGTTTTGGACAATAGGGCGGCCAGTGCTTGACCATTTTTTCAGCCTGAGCCCAAATTCAGTATTTCATATATTTAGTGCTATAATTATGTTATTTATCATGTAACCATGTTGTATTTTCCTGTTAAACACCCTGTTATAGCATGAGCATGTTTAAAACTTTATTTTTCGTTATTATCTAATTTTATGCCAAAATTAGTATAGTTTTGTAATTAAACATTCCATTTTTATGAAATATGATTCATGATGGTATTTAGAACATTATTTTGATCGTTATTTTCACACGATCCACTCTCACCTCTTGAGTCATTTTCATAAGTACATGGCGTTTGCTCCGATATGCGACCATTAGATACACGTTGCACTTATAGGCATATCTAATGGACTTATGAACCTCTCCGCCATATATTCCTTCTGTCGTACTAGGGGATTATGTTTCAAGGCCTCCGTAAGACTCCGCGAGCTTGGGATTCCCACTGGATGCCGAGCTGGTTATACCCTTAAAACCCAAATTGTCTAGAAAGCACTCACATGATCGGTGTTTTATTTTCTGTACTCTGGTTAAATTATTGCCTATAGGAGACCGTCTCTGTTACTTAGCGGTCTTTCTCAGACCGTTTTGTTCACAAACGACCCCCTGGCGACCGTTATTCTCCAGAATTCTTCAAGTGTCGACCTTCTCTTCATTCTGGTTAACTCAGTTTAAATGCGGCATTTACTGGACCGTTATTATCAATTAAGTGGCCTGGCTGTGACCGTTTTATTTTTGAAACGGCCCAGTAGACGACTATTTATTCCTGCCATGTTTTAACCTGAGGTTTGACCCAAGGGTTGTGCTAATTATGTTCTTAGATGGGTTCTGATTATCTGGAACATAAAACTATGTTTAAAATAAGTCATTAATGAATTTTGGAAGTTAAGGAATGCACCGTTATGCTGTCAGAATATCGCCGTAGCATAATGTTCTTTTAATTCTTCTTTGAAATCTCATGTTCTTAATTGAAGCATTCTACCTTGATATTGTTATCGTGAAACTATCATTGAACTCGTTATATTATTGGCCACACTTTATTTTTATATCTCGTGGAAGTAGCTGGATTTATAACGATACAAGATCGGGCACGGATTGTGTCCAAGGGTTCCATGCTAGTCCCCTCGACTGATTGTCAGAAATGTGCTATAAACAATGGGGTACGATGATACTGGCGTCGCATTGCACTGGGAGTACTTTCTTGTATAAATGAGTGAAAAATCACGAGGCTCGTTATGGAAATTACATGCTTATTAAATGACTTTCTAGAACATAGCCATTATAAGGTTGTGTAAGTACTTTCTAGATACATGCTCGTACTTTCTTGTTCATGAAAGGCCAAATATATATCTATATGATTATCTCTTGCTCATTTATATACTCGATTATGTTTGTTTGCGCAGATATCTCGTGACTCCATATTCTTGGTTATTTGGTTTATGATGTATGATTTATCGCATTCTCATTTTTACCTTAATTCTAGAGCAAAAGTATTAATCACTTAAATATTATCTTCATGTTGATATGAAGATACCTACTGGGCGAGTGTGCTCATACCTATTTTCTTATCTTTTCAGGAAATACTAGTGAGTCGGATTCGGATTATGCAAGTAGTGGGTTCGAGAGCGATTGATGGTCCATTGGAATTAGAGAAGCCTTAGTTATCTAGTATCTAGTCGAGTCACATTGAAATTTTTGATTTCTTGAGTCATATGATAGAAGGTTGTCAACCATTAATGGTCTTGTGTACTTTTGAATATTGATGAAATAAAGTTGGAGTTTTGAGAAAATTACTTGTGCAATTACCTTTATGTGATTATCTTGCGCTCTGATTTTCTTGCTTGCGAGAGGCTTACCATGCCGGCTGTTCACGTTCTCGAAATTTCTTCCGCTGTATTAGAAAGCTCGGGGCCTGACACTCTATAACAGCAACTACCGGAAGAAGTGGCGGAAGCCTGCAGTCAACATACCTATGAGGCCTATATCCTAGAGCCAGCAGAAGATGAATGGAATTGGCACACCGTGCCGTCAAAAGCAATAAGAAGGGCAGTGCCTAATCGTGGCCCAGGAATTCATATACGAGGCGTCACACCTCAGCCGGAACCCCCGGTTGTGACCCTCGTCTAGCATGAGACAGCTCCTCAGCTGGTCATCAGAAGATTCACCAACAATAAGAAGAAACACATCCCTATGCGAGTGCACAAAGAGGCCAATCCGATAGTGAAACGGCTTCAGAAAATCATTAATGGGCTAAATAAATATGAACAGCCCGAAATTCAGCCTGTCCAGCTGAAAGAATATGCCCCTTGGCAACATTTTGAGTCCCTGGAATTAGCAGAAAAAGTCAAACCTGAAGTTGAAGCTGAAGCTGAAGAACCCGACATATGGGATAAACCTCCAAAGGATCAGCCGTCAACTGTGAAGAAAAAGAAGAAGAAATCCAAGAACAAAAGAAAAGGCATTGCCGTATCTTGCAACACCCTTGCGGCCCTGTTTGAAACAGTCCGAATCTCTGAAGAAGAGGATGAAGGGACATGCCTCGCACAGGCAGGGGCAAACCAAGCTGAAGCTTCCACCTCCCATCATGCTACTAGGTCCGGAAGAAAATGGGGGCATCTCCCTCAGGCTAACCATAACATCATGTTACATAGTGAACAACCGTACCAGGTTCCCCAGCCTGAAGTCAAAGGAGCAGAAATTCCTCCTCCACCAGGGCTTTACTCGGAGTTTGCAAGCAGCCAGGGGGTCCCCTCCTTTGCCAAATTTTTATCCTCTCGAGAGGGTAAGCGGCCATGCCCGCAGCAAAAATGGAGAGTCAAGGGTGCTCCCACCTTACCCTCAGCAGCCTCTCCTCCAGCGAATAAAGACTACGCGAGCATTCCAAGCTTCGCCGAATTTATGCAAGGGAAGGAGCCGGCCGGACCAGCGTAACAAGTTCAGGTACCACCTGAAGAAAAAGATGAACTACCTCCTAAGCCAGCCCCTCAAGAGCACCCTGAGGGCAGGCATAAAAGGTCTGAAGAACTGTGGTTGACCAACGTCAGAACCACCAGCAGAATAGTGAAGCAGCTGAAGAGAATCCCCGCAAGCTTTTCTATCTGGGATATACTCTCCCTTGACGAAGAAACAAGACAAGCCGTTATCATGGCCCTACAAACCCCGGCATACTTCGAGAGTTGTTTTGTCGAGGCAAAGTCAGGGGTGGCTATGGCATTCATGGAGGACGACATGCTTCTACCTTCTGCCAACCATAGCAGACCGCTCTACATGAGGGGGCAGCTGAATGGCAAGCCAATAGGCAGAATCTTGATTGAACCAGGGGCTGCAGTAAACATACTCCCCTATCGAGTATATCTGAAGTACTACTTTGATGTGCACCTGATCGAGGTCAGGGATATGGGAATTGCTGGCTTTAATCAGAAATTTGAAGTCCCCATGGGCGTGGCAGAGTTTGAACTCTCACTCGACGACTTCACTACCGAAGTGCAATTTCATGTGATAAACTCTGATACGTCATACAAGGTGCTATTGGGCCGGCCATGGCTGCATAAAAATCAGGTGGTGGCCTCCACCCTCCACCAATGCATAAAGTACCCTCGGAACGGGAAAGAAGAAAGAGTGTTCGCCGACTTACACCCTTTCGAGGTGTTCGAGTGCCACTTGTCAGATGCATCTCTGTCACGCCCCGAACCTTTATTACAGCGGAAGACTCGCTCGAGGAACGCGAACAGCCGGCATGGTAAGCCTCTTGCAAGCAAGAATGATCAGAGCGCAAGACAATCACATATAATGCAATTGCACAATAATTACTCAACTTTCAACTTTCAATTAATAATCAAATCCAATATTCAAATCCAACCATTAATTCAACTTCCATCATACTAGACTCAAGAAATAAGAAAATTATATAGACTCAATCTAAATAATATAGACTTCCTAAGTCTTCACTCTCATCTTGACAACACTTTCATTCACTCTCGGACCCGCTACTTGTATAGCCCGAATCCGAATTCGTATCACTGCCATCTCCTGAAAAAGATTAGAAATAGGTAATGAGCACACTTGCCCAGTAGGTATCTTCGCATCAACATGAAGGCACTATTAAAGTAATTAATATTTTAGCTCTAGAGGAATAAGGTAAAATCATGCGAATGCGATAAATCACATGATTAATACCAAAGTAACAAGATGATCATGTAAGATAGAATGAGAACAAGTATGAACTAGCAAGAATGTAACAAGAGTGTAGCATGGCCTTTTATGAACAAGAATGTAATGAGAATGCACTTTCACTTTTCACTTTCATAACCATAAGGGTTACGCACTAGAACGTCAATCACGTAGCAATTCACTAGATTTTCCCGAGTGCTCATGGATTTAACTTATTTATAAAGAAAGTACTCCCAGCGTAATGCGACGCCAGTAGCATCATACCCCATAGTTTATAATAGTATATTTTCGGCAATCAGCCGAGGGGACTAGCATAGAGCCCTTGGACATAATCACCGCCCGAACTACATCTTCACGTATAAATCAAGCTACTTCCATGAGTGTAACAATAAAGTATGGCCAAGAATGTAATAAGTTCAACAAGTTCATGATAACAATAATTCAATTGAATGAATGCTTCAATTTTAGAATATGAGAGATCAAGAATGAATTAAGACAATATTATGCTTATGGAAACAAATCGACAGCATAACGGTACATTTCTTTAACTTCCATTCATTATATTAAGTTTCTTGATCGATATGATAAGTCCTACACCATTATCAAGCCATCAAGGAACTTTAGAATATCAACCCTTGGGTCAAACCTCGGGTTAACTAGCTCAAGCATTGTGACGGTCAAGTACTGGGCCGTTACACTCATGTGACGCACCAGTAGTGGGCCGTTACATTAGTCTGAATCCAGAAATAGCAAAATAGACTTAGTGAAATGTGATGGTCGTATATTGGGCTGTTAGATGCTCCTGATGGTCCAGTATAGATCCGTTACATTGCTAGAATCAGAAACATCGATAGTGTAATCTACTAAATGGGCTTTAATGGTACAACCAACTCGGCATTCTAGTGAGAATCCCAGGCTCGCAGAGAATTACGGAGGCCTTGAAACAAGATTTCCTAGTCCATTGGAAAGAATATCCAATAGAGAGGTCCTCATGTCCAAGATAATGTTCCTATAGTGCAAAAGTGTAAACTAATGGACAACATACCAGAATATGTGCCATGTACTTAAAGAAATGACTCTATAGATAGAGAGAAAATGTGTAGCAACGTGAAACCAAGATAAACTCCGTCAATACATCATTGAATATCATGATTTAGGATACAAAGCTATAGAATTTTGACACATGAAATTAACATAACTTAAAATAACTTAAGATACCTTAATCATGCAATTTCTATTATGAATCAGTAAATAAACTTAAAGTCATGATAACAGGTCCAAACTTAGCTATATAAGCTTATTTATAAGTAAACTTAACTAGTTACCATTCTGCCTCGGGCTGGCAGAACACAGGGGTCTGACGGTCTAACAAGAGCGTGTCACAGTGCCTGTGACAGTTTATCGTAGGGCCGTTACAGTAGTGTAACACTCCTATTAAGATGCGTCAGAGACCACAAAGTAATTAAGATACATCAGAGGTTGTGACGGCTTATTGTAAGGCCGTTAGATCATTGTGACGGTCTTACCTTGATGCGTCAGATCGTCAGCTGGTAGTAAAATAAAGTAAAGGTTTATGAAAACATAACATGCCTAGAAATCAAAATACTACAACTGTTCAAGACATGATAAACGAAGTATAGGCCAACTACATGCATGGGTTGTGAATAGACAAGATAATATCTTTTATTTTCCATTTAGGGCTAAGAGACGCATGTATGTATAGAACTATTAAAACATGAAATTTATGATCTATCATGCATGAAATCAATCCAAACCAGAGGGCTTTTATCCCTAACAAGATGTTTTTGCCAATCATGAGATGACCTACCGCTTAACTTGGCTTTAAACTTCTAATTTGAGTCTGAAAGACGTGCCCTAGTTCTCCCTTTCCAATGAGTTTCCAGCAACTTCACGCTGCTCTAGCTCCTCAGCCTCTTGACCTAAGGACGTGAGATTTTGAGGGTAAGAAGCTGAAACTAAGGTGAACAAAAAGTTCTAAATAACCGAACTCTAATTACCTCGTTTAGACGTCCTAATCACTTGATCTTCAGGGGTCTTGCATTCAGTTTCCTGGGTTGCTAAGGTCCGACCAGCAACTTTGGAAGCTTCAATCTCCTTGGTTGGTTGATCTCCTAGCACGAAATTTGAATAGCTATTACTCTAATGTATTTTAAACAAACAGTTCTAAAGAACTTACCCGAAATTCTATCTCCTTACCTTAATTCTTCGCGAGCCAAAAGTAAGGGTCGCTCAATTCAGAACTGGTCCTATTTATAGAGATTTGGCTAGGGTTTGAGGATTAGATCGATTCTAGAGTCATTGTTAAAGCTTAGATCGACTTATAAGAGTCCTTAACACCTCTACCAGTCTTCCCATCTCGATCCCTAAGAGATAAGCTAGCAAAAATCCAATCTTTTGGCTTGTTCTTCACTTCACGGACTTACAGAGTGTAACACATCATGACTAGTACGTTACATGGCTATAGCGGTCACCCGATAGACCGTTACATAAAACGTGTACAGAGTTTCAATTTATTAAAACTCTTTTATTCGTTTATCCTATATAATTATCTATAAATATAGTATTTATCTTTAAAATACGTGAATTGGCTAAATAACCTTCTAGAATATGGGCCAAACCTATTGGGCTTGGTCCTTTACCTATTGGGTTTCAATTATCAAAGCTGGATTAATTACTCAACATAAATTGGGCCTTATAATGATTTATTTAATCCAATATTTATTTATTAATCTATCTTGGGTCTTTAAAATTCTCAGAAAATAATTAAATAACCCAAAAATAATTTATAAAAATTCTAGGGCCTTACACCCTCCCCCACTTAAGAGAATTTGGTCCCCAAATTCAATATATGAGTCTTTACGGAGAGTGTACATATTTTAATGTATTAAGAATTAACGTAAGGCGAATGGGTTAAGAGGGTACCTTTAATCATCTCACCTCCCTCGTCTAGAATGGCATTTAATCGACCTCGCTTCCCGCGTCCGTTGTTATCCCTTGAAGATTGTTCGTTGATGAGAGGACACAAAGGCAAGCGATGTTCCCGGCTTCCACATTTGAGACAAGCGCCGAGACGCTTCCAACATTCTTCTGTCGAGTGCCCAAATTTTTCACAAAATGAGCAAGGTGCCACGACTTGCTCCTTCTATTCTTTAACTTTCTTGTTCTTTTCATTTCCATTTTCATTTCATTTTCCATTACCGTTCCCATTACGGGACCTCTTAATGTGGCGATTTTCATCCTCATCCACGTCTTTCTCTTCTTGCCTATCATGTTTTCGGCTTGACCTTTCTCCTCAGAGCCTCTCCACTTTCTCCATGGTTCTTTCACATAAATGCGCTCTTTGCACCATCTCGGTATAGGTGCGGATATTTTGAGTTCCAAGTTGTTGGATGAATCCGGGTTTTAAACCATCCATAAATCGGTTAGCTTTCAATAAATCTGTGCTTACCAAGTGAGGAGCATACGGTACTAGTCGAAAGAATTGTAATTCATACTTTGCCACGGACATCGTGCGCTGTTTTAAGGAGGCAAATTTCATAGCCTTCCTCTCCTTTACATGCTCGGAAAAGTACTTGGCTCGAAAAAGTGTAAGAAAACTATCCCATGTATGAGGTGCATCTGCAGGTGGTGTCGGAATGGATTTCCACCATGTACGAGCATCCTTGTTGAGTTGGAACGTGGCAAGTCGAACTTTCTCCTGGTCGGTGCATTGCATGACATCGAATATTCGATTCATTTCGTCGATCCAATTTTTCGCTTCATCTGGGTTAGAAGATCTAGAGAATCGTGGGGGATTTAAACTTCAGAAATTGCCGTGTAAGTTACCCACGCCAGCCCTTCCACCAGCTTGGGCCACTGTCTATAGGGCTTGAGTAAGTCCCGCAACAATTTGTTGCATCTCGTCCCAGTTTATACGATGAGCCATTGAGAATCAAGGTACCTGAGAATCATGGACATTTTAGTTATTTAGAGTCGGGAAGATTTATCCTAAGATAATTTCTATATAACTATCTCATCCCGGGTTCTACCCAATTCTCACATAGGTGAGGAAATTCCTTCCTTAGTTCAAAGGTATGGGTCCTTAAACCTTGGACTTATCTAGGACATAACTCCTTTCCCTAAGTCCTGAGACTTAGGCTCTGATACCAACTTAACTGTCATGTCCCAAGCCTTTATTACAGCGGAAGACTCGCTCGAGGAACGGGAACAGCCGGCATGGTAAGCCTCTTGCAAGCAAGACTGATCAGAGCGCAAGACAATCACACATAATGCAATTGCACAATAATTACTCAACTTTCAACTTTCAATTAATAATCAAATCCAATATTCAAATACAACCACTAATTCAACTTCCATCATACTAGACTCAAGAAATAAGAAAATTACATAGACTCAATCTAAACAATATAGACTTCCTAAGTCTTCACTCTCATCTTGACAACACTTTCATTCACTCTCGGACTCGCTACTTGTATAGCCCGAATCCGAATTCGTATCACTTCCATCTTCTGAAAAAGATTGGAAATAGGTAATGAGCACACTTGCCCAGTAGGTATCTTCGCATCAACATGAAGGCACTATTAAAGTAATTAATATTTTAGCTCTAGAGGAATAAGGTAAAATCATGCGAATGCGATAAATCACGTGATTAATACCAAAGTAACAAGATGATCATGTAAGATAGAATGAGAGCAAGTATGAACTAGCAAGAATGTAACAAGAGTGTAGCATGGCCTTTTATGAACAAGAATGTAACGAGAATGCACTTTCACTTTTCACTTTCATAACCATAAGGGTTACGCACTAGAACGTCAATCACGTAGCAATTCACTAGATTTTCCCGAGTGCTCATGGATTTAACTTATTTATAAAGAAAGTACTCCCAGCTAGCGCAATGCGACGCTAGTAGCATCATACCCCATAGTTTATAATAGTATATTTTCGACAATCAGCCGAGAGGACTAGCATAGAGCCCTTGGACACAATCACCGCCCGAACTACATCTTCACGTATAAATCAAGCTACTTCCATGAGTGTAACAATAAAGTATGGCCAAGAATGTAATAAGTTCAACAAGTTCATGATAACAATAATTCAATTGAATGAATGCTTCAATTTCAGAATATGAGAGATCAGGAATGAATTAAGACAATGTTATGCTTATGGAAACAAAATGGCAGCATAATGGTACATTTCTTTAACTTCCATTCATTATATTAAGTTTCTTGATCGATATGATAAGTCTTAGACCATTATCAAGCCATCTAGGAACTTTAGAATATCAACCCTTGGGTCAAACCTCAGGTTAACTTGCTCAAGCATTGTGACGGTCAAGTACTGGGCTGTTACACTCATGTGACGCACCAGTAGTGAGCCGTTACATTAGTCTGAATCCAGAAATAGCAAAATAGACTTAGTGAAATGTGACGATCGTATATTGGGCCGTTAGATGCTCCTGACGGTCTAGTATAGATCCGTTACATTGCTAGAACTAGAAACATTGATAGTGTAATCTACTAAATGGACTTTAATGGTACAACCAGCTCGGCGTCTAGTGGGAATCCCAGGCTCACAGAGAATTACGGAGGCCTTGAAACAAGATTTCCTAATCCATTGGTAGGAATATCCAATAGAGAGGTCCTCATGTCCAAGATAATGTTCCTATAGTGCAAAAGTGTAAACTAATGGACAACATACCGGAATATGTGCTATGTACTTAAAGAAATGACTCTATAGATAGAGAGAGAATGTGTAGCAACGTGAAACCAAGATAAACTCCGTCAATACATCATTGAAAATCATGATTTAGGATACAAAGCTACAGAATTTTGACACATGAAATTAACATAACTTAAGATACCTTAATCATGCAATTTCTATTATGAATCAGTAAATAAACTTAAAGTCATGATAACAAGTCCAAACTTAGCTTGTAAGCTTATTTATAAGTAAACTTAACTAGTTACCATTCTGCCTCGGGCTGGCAGAACACAGGGGTCTGACGGTCTAACAAGAGCGCGTCACAGTACCTGTGACAATTTATCGTAGGGCCGTTACAGTAGTGTAACGCTCCTATTAAGATGCGTCAGAGACCACAAAGTAATTAAGATACAACAGAGGTTGTGACGGCTTATCGTAAGGCCGTTAGATCTTTGTGACAGTCTTACCTTGATGCGTCAGATCGTCTGCTGGCAGTAAAATAAAGTAAAGGTTTATGAAAACATAACATGCCTGGAAATCAAAATACTATAATTGTTCTAGACATGATAAACGAAGTATAGGCCAACTACATGCATGGGTTTTAGTGAATAGACAAGATAATATCTTTTATTTCCCATTTAGGGCTAAGAGACGCATGTATGTATAGAACTATTAAAACATGAAATTTATGATCTATCATCCATGAAATCAATCCAAACCAGAGGGCTTTTATCCCTAACAAGATGTTTTTGCCAATCATGAGATGACCTACCGCTTAACTGGGCTTTAAACTTCTAATTTGAGTCTGAAAGACGTGCCCTAGTTCTCCCTTTCCAGTGAGTTTCCAGCAAGTTCACGCTGCTCTAGCTCCTCAGCCTCTTGACCTAAGGACGTGAAATTTTGAGGGTAAGAAGCTGAAACTAAGGTGAACAAAAAGTTCTAAATAACCGAACTCTAATTACCTCGTTTAGACGTCCTAATCTCTTGATCTTTAGAGGTCTTGCGTTTAGTTTCCTGGGTTGCTAAGGTCCGACCAGCAACTTTGGAAGCTTCAATCTCCTTGGTTGGTTGATCTCCTAGCACGAAATTTGGAGAACTATTAGTCTAATGTATTATAAACAAAAAGTTCTAAAAAACTTACCCGAAATTCTATCTCCTTACCTTGATTCTTCGCGAGCCAAAAGTAAGGGTCGCTTAGTTCAGAACTGGTCCTATTTATAGAGATTTGGCTAGGGTTTGAGGATTAGATCGATTCTAGAGTCCTTGTTAAAGCTTAGATCGACTTCTAAGAGTCCTTAACACGTCTACTAGTCTTCCCATCTCGATCCCTAAGAGATAAGCTAGCAAAAATCCAATCTTTTGGCTTGTTCTTCACTTCACGGACTTACAGAGTGTAACACATCATGACTAGTGCGTTACATGGCTGTAGCGGTCGCCCGATAGACCGTTACATAAAACGTGTACAGAGTTTCAATTTATTCAAACTCTTTTATTCGTTTATCCTATATAATTATATATAAAAATAGTATTTATCCTTAAAATACGTGAATTGGCTAAATAACCTTCTAGAATATGGGCCAAACTTATTGGGCTTGGTCCTTTAACCTATTGGGTTTCAATTATCAAAGCTGGATTAATTACTTAACATAAATTAGGCCTTATAATGATTTATTTAATCCAATATTTATTTATTAATCCATCTTGGGTCTTTAAAATTCCCAGAAAATAATTAAATATACCAAAAATAATTTATAAAAATTCTGGGGCCTTACAATCTCTGTATCTGGAGAAGCCGAAGAAGCCCAACCCTCCAGCTCAAGATAAGGGGAAGAAGAAAATAGAATCCGGCGACTGGTTTCCTTCGCCGTCGCCTGACTACGTGGCTCCCCCAGAGGTGTCACTCATATCTGAGGAAGAAGGAGACCTCAAAGCACTCCAACTCAACATTTACCCTGAACCGGGGGCACCAAAACTTGAAGAGCTATTTGGGGATGTCGAGGTCCCACCAGGGGTCACCATGCCCGTAGCTGATGCAGACTGTCAAACAGTCAAAGTATTGAAGACCCTGGAGGTCCCTAATCCTGATGGCCAACCCACCATGTTCTATGTGGCCAAGGAGCAGCCCACAAAGGGGGACGATGATTGCCGATTCCCCTAAGAGATGCTTGATCCACTTGTCCCAATTATGGGACTCCCCTACATCACTGGCCGTGCGATCAAGCTAGCCAGAAAAGATCAAATCTCCTTTTGTCAACCTTCCAGTCAAAAGAAGATGTTCAAAGAATTATGGGAGCCACCAAACATAGACAAAAGATTGCTACAAGTCACTCAGCACCCGGGGCTGGGTTTCTCTGTTGAAGACTACCAAGAAATCGACATGATTTCCATCTGCATTGTAACAAGTGAAGGCCCCCTGGGGGCGATTTATGATGAATACATAGGAGACTATGAAATAATTGAGCCATCCGCTTAATTAAAAGACTCAGGCCCGCCTGGGCCACGGGCGCATAATAATCACGGAGCTGTTACTCCGTGCAGGCACTGGGAGTCCATCCCTATGGGAGCAACTACAATTCCCAGCAACAACTCACAAGAGTCAAAAGCTGAAGAAAGTCGTCCCACCCTTGAGGGTGCTCCACCCATAAGCCAGCATCTAGGCTGCACAGAGCATACACTGCCGACACCAGAGCTGATCATTCAGCCTAATCAGCAACCGACTGGCTCAGAACAAGGCAAATCTGAAGTCCCACCGTTAGGCGAAATAAGACAAGAATACATCTACGAGGCCCTCGAAGCTGAAGAAGATGATGAAGGCTTTGTAGACCTACAGTCGGCTCCTCCGAAAATAGAAGATGGCGGCCAAGCCACTGTTGATGAATTGGTCAAAATAAATCTCGGCGCAAAGGATGACCCCATGCCGACTTTCCTCAGTGCCCTCTTATCACTCGAAGAAAGGGGGGAATACATGAAGCTGCTTCAGGAAATCCGAGATTGCTTTGCTTGGAACTACAAAGAAATGCTAGGCCTTAGCCCTACAGCTGCCCAGCATATCCTGGCCATTGACCCTAAAGCCGAGTCAGTGAAGCAATCACCCCGACGAATGAGGTCCGAATTGATAAGTCAAATCTGCAAGGAGGTCGACAAGCTGATAGATGTTAACTTCGTGGCGGAGAACCAATATACTACCTGGCTGGCCAATATTGTGCCTGTCAAGAAGAAAAATGGCCAGATCCAGATCTATCTGGATTTCCAGGACCTGAATAAAGCCTGTCTGAAGGATGATTTTTCGGTGCCAATCACTGAAGTAATGATCGACGCCACTACCGGCCATGAGGCCTTGTCGTTCATGGATGGATCGTCCAGCTACAATCAGATCTGGATAGCTGAGCATGACAGAATACACACAGCTTTTCGGTCACCAAAAGAAATTTTCCATTATAAACGGATGCCCTTCGGCCTTAAGAATGCTGGCGCCACCTACCAAACGGTGATGACAAAAATATTTGACAAGTTGCTCTACAGCAGAGTCGAATGCTATATCGACGACTTGGTCGTCAAGACAAATAAGAGAAAAGATCACCTGGCTAACCTCAGAATTATATTTGAAAGGCTGCGGCTGCATGAATTGAAAATGAATCTGATGAAGTGTGCTTTCGGCGTCTCCAGCGGAAAATTCCTGGGCTTCATCGTCTGATACTAGGGGATTGAAATAGACCCCGCAAAAATAAAACCTACTCATGAGTTGCCTCCCCCTAGGAGCCTGACAGAATTATGGTCATTGCAAGGCCGGCTAGCCTACATCCGTAGGTTCATCTCCAACCTATCTGGGCAGTGCCAGCCGTTCCATAAATTGATGACGAAGGATACTCTGTTCCACTGGGGCAAAGAATGTCAAAATGCTTTCAGTCAATTGAAAGAATACCCGAATACCCCGCCAGTCCTAGGGGCACCTATCAAAGGGCGCCCGCTAATCCTGTACATAGCTACCACTGAATACTCTCTGGGGGCAATGCTGGCCTAGAGCAATGAAGAAGGAAAAGAACAAGCCCTCTACTACCTCAGCTGAAGACTGGTTGGGGTTGAAGTAAAATATACACCTATTGAAAAGGTCTGTCTCGCTCTTGTGTTCGCAGCCAAGAAGATGAGGCATTACATTCTGTCGCATGAAGTCAAGCTAATATCCAGGGCCGACCCGGTCAAACATATACTCTCTCAGTCGGTCCTGAAAGGATGACTAGGCAAATGGGCTATCATTCTCATGGAGTTTGACATTACTTATGTGCCGCAAAAGGCCATTAAAGGCCATGCCATTGCAAATTTCTTTGTAGCACACCCGGTGCCTGAAAATTCCCCATTGATCACGGAGCTCCCCGAAGATGAGACCTTAGAAGTGGGCCAAGTTTAGCAAGCCACCTGGCAGCTACACTTTGACGGTGCTTCAAGAACAGAAACATCCCCGCAAGGGCGAACAAGAATAAGAGCAGGGGCGGGCGTCGTCCTCAGATCCCTAGAAGGAGAGGTGTTGCACACCTCTTGCTCAATCAACAAAGCCTGCACGAGTAATGAAGCAGAGTATGAAGCTCTGATTATCGGCCTCCAAGTCGCTCTTCACATGGAGATCCGCATGTTGCAAGTGTTTGGGGATTCAATGCTGATCGTCAAACAAATCCAAGGACAATTTGAAGTCCGAAAAGCTGAATTACTCCCCTAACACACTAAGGCGAACCAACTCATGGAGAAATTCTACTTTATTCAAATAAACCATGTCGGCCGAGGTCAAAATGCACAGGCCGATGCATTAGCAAAGTTAGCGAGCTCACTGGCAATCTCACCTGATAAATCGTTCAACATGTGAGTGATCAACCGACGGCAGGTCCCCAGCATGATAGAAGAAGAGCCAGGTGGAGAAGAGCTTGAAGTAGCAACCACAGAAATGGTCGGATCACCTGACTGGCGTGAGCCCCTCATGCAATGGTTTAAACTCCAGCAGATGCCCAAGCGAAGGGAAGAAAAGATCAGGTTGATCCCAATAAAGGACTCCTATGAAGTCAGAAACAGAATTTTATTCCGAATCATGGCGGACACCAAGAAGAAAATACTCCTGCGATGCCTCTCTATGGAAGAACCCTTGAGAGTCATGAAAGAAATCCATGCCAGGTCTGCTACTATTGGCCGACAATGTTCGACGACTGCTGCAAGTACGCCAAGTCGTGTCAAAAGTGCCAAGAGCATGCAACGGTCCCTAGGCGACCACCAACACAACTACATCCAACAGCACCCAGTTGGCCTTTCGCCCAATGGGGAATAGACGTTGTGGGCCCATTGCCCCCATCCTCTTCGGAATGCAAATACATCATGCCAATAACAGACTACTTCTCTCGCTGGGCGGAGGCTGTAGCCCTGAAAGAAGTCATAGGAGAAATTGTGGCCCGATTTACCCGACAAAATGTAATATTCCTGTTCGGCATCCCCAGCCGGATTGTCTCAGACAACGGAAGCCATTTCCTGAATCAAAGGGTCTACAGATTGGCCGAAAAGTACAAGATTGACTGGAGGACATCCACTCCATACAACCCACAGGCAAACAGGTTGGCTGAAGCATTCAATAAAATAATCTGCACTCTCCTGGCAAAGACTGTCAGTTCCAACAAAAGGGACTGGAAGGATAAGATGTACGAAGCGTTGTGGGCGTACCGTACTGTCTATAAAACTCCAATGGGTTGTTCACCCTTCTCTTTGGTGTACGGCTCTGAAGCAGTCGTCCCCATTGAACTAGAGGTACCCTCACTCCGGGTCACAATCCAACATGAATTGGTCAAAGATGATCGAACAAACGTAGAATGAAGGCTGGAAGGGCTCTCCGACCTAGAAGGGAAGCGACTCAAGGCTCAGCAGACCATACAGGTCTACCAAGGACCGCATAGCCCGCGCCTTCGACAAACTTGTCAGAAGGCGTGAATTCAAGAAAAGCGACCTCGTGATGGTCAAAAGAAGAGAGGTCATGGCTGCCAACCATAAAGGCAAGATGAATGAAAACTGGCTCGGGCCATATGTTGTCCAGAAAGTCTACGAAGGAGGTGCGTATGTGGTTGTCAACCATAGGGGGGAGAGTCAATTCCCACCCCTTAATGGAAGGCATTTGAAACTATATCATGCATCACTTCCCCAGTTCGACGAACAATTAAACCCCGCGTCTCACGCGGAACAAGAATGTTTCTTGGACCTCCCTTGAGGCCATGCAATATCCACGCAGAAGAATGATAAAAAAAAGAAGGAAAAAAGAGAAAAAAAAGAAAAAAAAAGAAAAGAAACTTGTCGAAGTCACCGGGGGGGTCGATTTATCAAGTCACACTGGAATTAAAAATTCCCTCCGACTTAGACCATCTCGTCTTGGCCGAATAACCAAACAGCTGCATCCCATGCAGTGGCAGAAAACCCCATATGTGGCTCAACACCCTTTTATCCTGTCCCACCGACGCATAAAACTTCTGACTTGGATCTTCCGTCCAGGCTGGTAAAGAAAAAAAAATTCTCACTTTGGCTTGGACCTTCCGTCACGGTCAATCAATAAAAAGACCTCCTTCCTTCGACCCATATCCTCCATCTGGATTCGGTGAACAAAAAGACCCCCTTTCTTGCTTTGGCACTAGCCCCGTGCCGATGAATAAATCACCTCAATATTATAATTTCCAGTCCCACCGACGAATAAGCCTGTGGCTCAGACCTCCCGTACGAAGCCATGAACGAAAAGACCCTTCCACTCTGGATCAGACCTTTCATCCAGTTAGAGAACAAAAAGACCCCTCATATAGTCGGCAACCCCGGCGCAGTAAAGAATGAAAAGAACCCCCCTTGCTTTGGCTTAGACCTTCCGTCCAAGTCAATGAATAAAAATACCTCTTGCTTTGGCTTAGACCTTTCATCCAAGTCAATGAATAAAAAGACCCCTCTTTACTTTGGCTCGGACCTTCCGTCCAGGTCAATGAATAAAAAGACCCCCCTTTACTGTGGCTCGGACCCTTCCGTCCAAGTCAATGAACAAAAAGACCCCTTTTGTTTGGCTCGGACCTTTCATCCAAGTCAATGAATAAAAAGTCCCCTCTTTGCCTTGGCTCGGACCTTCTGCCCAAGTCAATGAATAAAAAGAGCCCCCCTTGCTTTGGCTCGGACCTTTCGTCCAAGTCGATGAACAAAAAGGCCCTCTTCGCGCGGCTATGACCTCCCATCCGAAGCCATGAACAAAAAGAACCTTCCACTCTGGATTGGACCTTTCGTCCGGCTAGAGAATAAAAAGACCCCTCATACAGTCGGCAACCCCGGTGCAATAAAGAATAAAAAGAACCCCCCTTGCTTTGGCTCGGACCTTCTGTCCAAGTCAATGAACAAAAAGACCCTCTTGGCTCGGCTCGGACCTTCCGTCCAAGTCGATGAACAAAAAGACCCTCTTTGCTTGGCTCAGACCTTCCGCCCAAGTCAATGAACAAAAAGAACCTCTTTGCTTTGGCTCGGATCTTCCGTCCAAGTCAATGAATAAAAAAATCCTCTTTGCTTGGCTCGGACCTTCCGTCCAAGTCAATGAATAAAAAGACCCCGCTTTGCCTTGGTGCTCACCCCGTGCCAATGAATAAACCATGTCAATGCCCGGCACCCTGTCGGCACTGGCAAATAAACCCTTTGCTTCGAACGTTCCACCCGAATACATCAACTAGCATACAAACTCTGCCCGTTCCATCGGGCCCCTTACAAAGCCTTCGGCTCAGAGTTCCCCGTCCGAGTCGATGAACAAATAGCCTCCCTAAATCTAGCACGAGTCACCAACTCCCTCTCAAGATTGGCCTCATCCGGTCGACTTAGGCCTTTTGCCTAGGACGGCGCATAAACCCTGTCTTCTTACTTCGATATTAACCCCATATCGATGACTAAACCCCCACTTAGGCTAGACATCTTGGTCCGCATGCCTACGCAGTGAAGCGATCCCTTCATCCCTTCACTGAAGGAGTGAGCACTTTCCCGCGAATTCACACCGGACCAACAGTATACTGGCTCAGAAGAGAAGATATCCTATTAAAGAACTCTACACCCACAGGTGCCACGCACTCGTTCCTCGTTTGCGCCACCCGCGGCTGGGGGGTATTTGTGGACGTCAAAAAATGATCATACAGCATAAACGTCCCGGCACCCGAGAGCAAGTCGAGGACGGAGAGGCCGAATGAACCTCATATCTCATCCGATCAGGACGAAAACACACTTGGTGGTCCACTACCTGATAAGGAAGCTTCTCTACCCGAAGAAATGGCCCTGGCCCCTCAAAACAAGGTGCCGAAGGTCGAATCAGTGAAAAACCCGAGTAACCCGATCGGGGCACTCATCATGCCGGAAAGGTCCGTAAAAGGCCGAGGAACTGCCCAATGGGGGCGAAAATACTTTCGGTGGCCGCTCACTCAATGAAGACACTCTCCACGGGCAGAAAGTAGGGTTAAGGGCATGATTCACAGTGCCGAAAGTAGAATAAGGGAGAAACCCGAGCAATCTGATACGGGTTCAACATGTCCCAGAAATCACTCGGAATCGCAAATCGAGGCCCAGAGGCCCCGAAGTGGACACCCTGGAAGCAGTGCATCAAAGCTAAGGCAGTACTGGAGGCCAAGCATTTGTCTGGGCTACTTCGGAGCCGGGGCAGAACCCCCCTTTTTGCTTCTAAACTGGCGCGACCTCTCCTTAGGCTAAACCGGTGAGACCTCTCCTTAGGCTAAACCGGCACGGCCTGCCCCTTTCCTGCCTAAACCGGTGCACCCCTGGCTGCTAAATCGGCACGCCCCTTGCCTAAACCAGCGTGCCCCCTGGCTACTAAACCGGCGCGCCCCTGGCCTATACCGGTGCGCCCCCTTGGCTGCTAAACCGGCGTGCCCCCTGGCTGCTAAACTGACCCGCTCACCCCTCAACCGCGCAGTTTTAACAGAAGGGCCGTCCCATCCTCAGTTCGATGCTCTGTTTTTCCCAATGAACAAAGGCACCCTTTCCTGAAATGGAGGAACATCCTGCACCAGACCGACGGGCAACCGCCTGCATGCCTCAAGCCTCCAAGAAAGGAAGACTTCGAGCCCCGCAACAAAACATCGACGTCCGCCCATCGCCGTCGACGAACTCCACAGAGGCACCTTCCTAGTCTACTAACACCCCTACGCGCAGGCCACTCCAATGCTTCGAATACAAAGCAGAGAAGAGGCCCTGCACGCCCCACTCATGCATATAAAGGAGGTGAGCTCCGTTCAGGGGGGGTTCAGAGGTCGGCCGGCAGAGGAAGTGGTGGTTGGTGGAGAAATAAGAGAAGCCAGCCAAAGAGAAAAGAGGATCGATCCACCTGCATCTGCGAAGTGAAGAAAAGGGAGAGAGTGGGAGAAGAGAGGTGAGCTTGGGGGGAGCCTGTGCTCCCCCCCCCCCCCCCCCCCGCACCTATGTATTATCTTTTCTTTCTCCGGTTGCCTTCTTTCTCGCCATGGGGTAGTTTCCCCTCTTGCAGTTTGTTCTTCCGTCGCCCTCTTGGGCTTTATGGATGAATAAAAAGAAAACTCTTCTATGTTTATGCATTTTCTCACCCATCTCACTGAGTTTCTTTCCCAATCCCTATCTTCTAATCACTCGGGGCTCTTAGATGTATGCCTCTCCATGGCATTGCTTTTGAGGGGACCCGTCTGAAGGGTGAACATTCATAGCCTCTCATGGCGAACATCTGTCCCGTTGGGGCTCTTACGAAGCTACGGCCCGTGAGTTGCTAGAACCCTTGAAGGCTGGTCCTCGAGTTTCTGCACTCACCTGTGGGTCATCGGACCGCCGTCTGGATACTCTGAATCTTGGGGGTCGTCCGAAATACTCTGTTTGACGATCCCCCATTTCCCATGGCCATCCTCAGTCCGGGGGAGATGCTGCCCGATTTTCGCCAAGAACACGAACGATAAGAATAATGAACAAACACCAAGAAGGATGAAGGGATGAATGAAATGAACTCTCTGCATGCAAGAACGATGCGTGTCTGAATCCTTGAAAACTCGACATAATACTGAACTTCTAAGTTCCAGAACATTGGCACAACGAACCTCTGAATAAAACACTTGAGCCTTCTTGCTAATCCATCTTGATAACAGGACAAAACACTTAAAATCTCCTTATTAACCTCTCTGCAAACTTATCTCGTCAAGAGAACAAAAGAAGAATAGAAATAAAACTTGCTGAATCTTCCCCTGATCCGGCGCGGCCTAATCCGGTGCCCCAAGGTACCGCGCCGGTTTAACTCCCCTCTCAAAACCCAATTCCCTGAAGTCAGCCTAAACTGGCGCGCTCCCCATTCTGGCCTAAATCGGCGCGCTCCCCCATTCTGGCCTAATCCGGCACGCTCCCCATTCTAACGATCCCCATTCTAGCCTAAACAGTGCGCTCTACCCATTCTGGCCTAAATCAGTGCGCTCCTCATTCTGGCCTAAATCGGCGCGCTCCCATTCTGGCCTAAACCGACGCGCTCCCCATTCTGGCCTAAACCGGTGTGCCCCCCCATCTTGGCCTAAACCAGCGCCCCCCCCCATCCTGGCCTAAACCGGCATGCTCCTTCCTTGGTCCTTAAACTGGCGCACCCCCCCATTTTGGTCTAAACCGGTGCGCTCCTTCCTTGACACCTAAACCCCTGCGCCTTCTAAAAAAACAATCAATCAAAAAAAAGGATAAAAATAAATAAATAGAATAAACCACCTGTGTGTGTGAATGGACAATGAAATTTAACAACATGAATGGCGATAGCAAGGAATGGCATAACCACGAATGTTTCGGAACTTCCACTCTCCCGGACTGGGTGTGAAGAGAAAAGCAATGATGCCCCGCTGAATTGGACGTGGACCTCGAGAGCTCCTCCCGACATGGCCATGATCCGAGGTCATTTCGGGCCAACAGTTCGTTAGCTCGACCCATCTCTGTCGAGATCTAATCCCGCACTCGCATTAAACTTGCCGCACCTACGGCAGACATCTACATGATTTTATCGCCGTCTTTCCGCTACAAATGCGGACTTCCGTACGAACAAGAAATGGTCCGCCAGTGATCGACAAATATGAATTCACGAACATTTACACCCCAATGCGGGATTTGTTTAAACACAATCCGAGACTTCGCTCTCGCTTCGTTATTATGAATTTCAGGCCATAGGGCCCCTTTTTCCGGTGATCAATCAAGGGTTTTCCTCTCTAGGAGGGATGTAATTAACATCGTGACCTTTATGGCGCGGCGGGTTCTCAGTCCCGACACGACACATACAATCGTCTAACAAGTCAAATCGAGTGCACCCAGGGTTTCCTTGAAGCCCGAATAAATCGTCACCTTGGTGACTGGCATGCCTTAGCACAAATAAATCGAATAAACGAATGAACAGATGAATAAACAAGTTAAATAAAAGAAGTAATCCCAAAAGTGTGTCTACACTTCCCTAGTTGATAGGCCAACTCAAAGTCATAATCTTTCATATATTCCATCCACCTTCTCTACTTGATGTTAAGGTCCTTCTGGGTGAACTCATACTTCAAGCTCTGGTGGTTAGTTTAGATTTCAAAGCTCTCACCATAAAAATAATGCCTCCAAAATTTCAAGTGAAAATCACAACTGTCAACTCTATATCATGGGTAGGGTAATTCTCTTCATGAAGTTTCAACTGTCGAGATGTATACATGACAACCCTACCATGTTGCATCAACACAGTACCCAAACCTAATCTGGAAGCATGTGTACAGCCCCGTTCACATCCATGTGAAGGGAAAAATAAGGGGAAACTAGTCCCCAACCTCTCTAGCACCGAGAGGACCCATTTAAACCCCAAAAATATAATTAAAATACAAGATCCGGCTCACACCCCAAAATCATACATTTTCCCCAAAATATGAATATAAACCCACTCGGCTCACCACGACCTACCAAAACCACGGGAATGGAAGTACAAGGGTCAAGGATCCGTCCCCCTATGTCCACCAAAGATTCCGCGTGCCGAGGACGCCGATCCGCGAAGAAAACGCCGTTTAAGCCCTCGCCGGCTCGCGATCCGACGAACCGCCTCCACCATCGCGATCCTCGTCCCGCGCCCGTCGCTCCACACCCCACGAGCACCGCCACCCCGTCCTCTTCTACCTCCGTCGGCTGCCCGGAGAAGAGAGGGGGAGAGGAGAGAGCGTGAGAGAAGAGAGAGAGTGAGGGAGAGAAATGAGAGATGGGGAGAGAGAGAAAAGGGGTTTATATATATAGAAAATTTTGAAATTTTAAAAAATATAAAAAATAGGGAAAATTACTCCCCACGATCCTCGAAAAACGCACTACGCAGTGGTAACATCCCAGAATCGGAGAACGCATCGGTTCACCCTACACGGGGTTCTGAAGGTCCGACAGGTAAAAACACACGTAAACCATAAAGCTCAATCTAGGACCCACAAAAGCAATCCAAAACCCACGGATCCTGATCCGATAAATAATTTGAAAAATTCGGGGCATTACACCTGAGTCCTTAACAAATCTACCTCTAAAGCTGCCGCAGCCTGATATGCTGCATCCATCTCTGTCACACGGGTCACAATTAGTGGCTTCCTCAATTCTGCCCTTAGACCCTTGATGAACTGCTGAGTCTTCATCCCTTCATCTTCCATGACATGAGGTGCATAGCAGCCCAATTCCACAAATCTTGACCTGTAATACATCACTGTCATATCACCTTGAGTCAGCTCCGTGAATTGATACATCTTCTCAGTCCTAACATAGGTCGGGCTGAATGCATGCTCGAAAGCTACAGTAAACTCTTACCACAATATCTGCTAGAGGGGATGAGAATGAAATGTTGTCTCACACTCCAAAGTCCACCAAGATAATGTTGGACCTGCAGTTAATAGCTAGCCAAGAGAACCCTTTCATCATCGGCACATTCCATCAAACAAAAAACTCTTTCCATTGCATCTATCCATGACCTAGCTGCATCGGGATTTGGCTGCCCTTCAAACTGCAGCAAATGAAATTGCAAAACTTCTTCAAAGCTCTTCCACGACCACCTTGAGATGTCGAGCCCTCTCCAGTCTCTCTGCCCTATTGCTGAAGATAGAATTGATACATGCCCTCAAAGAACTCGGCCTGTCCCTGAGCTCCCACTATTGCCGCTGAGGAAGGAGATGTTCTACTTTGCTCCTCTTGGGCCTCAACTGGCAGTTCAAGTTGGAGACGGGTCCTCCTCCTGGGCGCCATATCGATCTTCTGACACATAAAAAGAGAGAAAGCAACACGATTAATTTAAACATGATGCCCTATGCCAGCTGCTGATTGTATCGATTACAACAGACTTTCTAGACTGCCGGAAATAATTTAGATTCATATATACTTCCACAACTGCTCTGATACTATTTGTCACGACTCGAGATTCGAGCACCGGTAAGAACTTGGCAAAACCTAAATCTCAGCTTGTCACCATTTCGAGTCCCGTGGCTCGTGGATAGCGGGCCAGGATTTGGGTTTCACCAGGTTCTTACTGGTGCTTGGATCCCGAGTCGTGACATCAGGGCTCTCTCCTTCTCAAAGGAAGAAGTTTGGCTACCAAGAAAACTGTCTATCAGGTTCTGAAGGCTGTAAATTAATGCATGTATCTGATGCTGTCAAGGATGCCCTCTCAAAGGTATGTAAACTGTAAAAATTTTGTTACTCCCTCTCGAAAACATATCAACATTGTTATCATCAACCTAAAGACCTGCGTGAAGGTTGATACCTTCACACTGGGATTTAAAATAGACTCGACCACTTAAATAGAAAAGAAATTATATTGACCAAACCGTAGGTACGATACGCCGCTTACCTTCGACTTTGACCGCATATTATATATAAACTCATAAAATCGTATGTATAATCCAACCTATTCTTACGACTAACAGAACCGTAGGTAAATGTTGTAGATATATGTCTTCTTTGGTGTAGTTAATTTGCACAACATTCAAATTCCCATCAGCTTGTAGGGCAGAATTCCTTACCAAATGTGCCATCTAACTTAACCAAATAAAAATGAAGACATTTGCAAATCTAATGGTAGAACACAGTTTTCCTTCCTTCGAAATGCGGATTTTATGACAATCTCTGTCCAATGAACTTTTTCTCCCCCCCCCCCCCCCACCCCCAGAGAGAGAGAGAGAGAGTCACTATGTTTTGAGAAGCAAGAGAGTGAAATATGATGCGAGGGCCTTTCACATCTTCTGTTTCAAAGAGAACGTTGATTTTTAATTGTATGCATATCCTCTTTACATGTAAAATTTAAAAAAACTATCATCCTTAGTTGTCAAATGACATATATATTGCCATTACTAATGAAATTTTTAAAAAATATTAGTAAATGAGAAAATTATTCTAGAGTTTGTGTGGAAATGTTTGAAGTTGATACGAACATATTGGTGGCATTCTCATCATTTAGTGACAGCATTTATACTTTTGATTAATGACAACGGTATACATGATTTTTGATAACTAAGAATAGTCAAAATATATCAAAGTTATCATTATTACTTGTAAAATATCATATATATCATCATTATTAATAAAATAAAAATAAAAATACCTCTAAATGACAAAATACCCGCGCACAACACTTTCCTGAACATCCCCACACAGACCCAAGAATATTTCTGACAGTTAGTGTTACATTTCGTTGAAACTCTTGGTTAACAATGATTATAAATATGATATTTGATAATCAAATATGATATTAATGTCGATACTTTTCATGTACGAAGTGTATACCCATCCTTTTCTTGTTGGAGTGACCATCGTAGAATTTAACGGTTTTGAGGAGCAAATTTAATCTCAAGGTTGTGATATATGATTTTTAATATTCTAAGAATATTCGATCAGCATCAAATTAGGTAAAGGCGTAAAGGCTACATGTCAAAGGATTGAACGGATATTAAATTTAGAATTTCGATTTAATATGGCAAAATAGAATTGACAACGTACAATATCATAAAAGCAGTTTGGATCGTCAACACAGACTCTTTTATATCATATATGGGGCTTTATTGGATTGAGTCATATCCAACAATTAAAATACATAATTAAGACATTGAGTGGAGAGGGCTCTAATTAAATTAAATGAGGTTCTTCAATTGCACTGCATTGTAGTCTAAACTTGTGTGGTAAATTATTCCAGTACATCGTAATCAAATGAGATTCTTCAGTTGCTCTGCCTGTGACGTTCTTTGACCCTGCCGCATCATCTACCCTCAGATATATATTCTCCATATATATCACGGGCCCCCTCCTCGATCTTACGGGGAGGACTCAAAGTAGTCTTCACTTTCTTGAAATGAGTTGGACCCATTCTCTGGCACCCGGCCTTCCCAGAGCTTTCAGCCTTCATTCGTGGTCTGCTTTCACAAGCACCAATGGACTTCTATTCCGATCGTTACGGGAATTAAAAATTTATAGACTTATGTTTTCTCAGCGCCCGGAGACTAGGGCCCGCCGTTCCTTGAACATGCATAGGGGAGAGCACGGTTTGATTTGGTTTGGTTTGATTTGAAGAGAATTTTTCTCAAATCAAACCGAACCGAATTAAGGCTTCAACCCGAACCAAACTAAACTAAATTAGTTTGAAACCAAATCAAACCAAACCGAATTAATTCGGTTTGGTTCGGTTTGAACCATATTCATCTCCCATTTTATAATTTAGATTGGATTCAAACAACATTAGAGAAAGGTAGGATAAAAGAATTTCTACCAAATAAAGTAAATATTAAATAACATACAATGTCGTAACTTGTAAGAACAAGCTCCATAATATTTTCACATAAAAAATTAAGAACTTCGGTTACAGTAAAATAGAAGGTGATTTGAAACCTATTTTATAAAGTCGGAAACCCCATTAGAATGGTGGGAATTAGACTTTTTAAATTCAGATTTATAGTTACATATACATTTATATTAATTTGATAAAAATATTCTTAAATTCGGGTTATTCGGTTCTGTTTGGTTTTGTTCGGTTTCTTGAACTTCAAAATCAAACCATACCAAATTTTTTAATACGGTTCGGTTTGAACCCAAATCAAAAATTTTCAAATTTCAACCCAAACCAAACCGAACCAAATCGTTCGGTTCGATTTGGTTTTCGGGTTGAAGCTGAATAATGTCCACCCCTAAACATGCATGCGTAAGTGCGTAACCTCCTCCGTGACCACCGAACACTACGATAAAAAGGTACTATTTAGCCATAAGATTTTGTGACGAAATTTTTTTCCGTGATAAATTAATGACAGATTAGCGTGACTGTCCTTAATATAGTTGAATTTTTTTGTGGGCCTAGTCAGAGTCCGATTGACGACGGATTATTTCGTCGTCTCAATTTACACACGGATGCGCGACAAAAATGAATTCCGTGGCAATTATAAATAAATTTATGATGGAAAATTTTTCGTCACAAATTTTATCGCAATTTAGTAACGAATTTACGATGTAAAATTTTTTCATCGTAATAATAAATAATTCTACGACGGATATTTTTTATCACAATATCTCTTGTAAAATTAGAAATGGATTTGAGATGGATCCCTTTCCTTCGTCTTTTCCATCAAAATAATACAACATACTTTATGTCATTGATTCAGAGACAGATATTGCGACTGAAAATTTTCGTCCCCTATTTGGAGACGAAAATTACGACGGAAAATTATCTATCACAAATTTAGTGGCTCGGGGAATCAACCGGCGAATATCACGAAGGTTACCCATCATCATTAATTTCCATCGTCAGGTTAAGGACGTGGACAGTGTGAAAGAAATTGAGTCGTTCGATTGCCGTGTGGGAGGAGGAAGTGGAGTTCCTTAGAAGAGACACGTCGGTTGTAGAGAGAGAGAGAGGTGACGTTGACTGAGGAGTGGCATCGCCCCGTGCACAGAGGAAAGGGGGGCAGTCGGGAGCCGACGGAAGAACTCACCTGCCTCTCATTTTTTACAGGCCATCCTTCATCTTTTTTGACTTATGCAGTTCATGAATAGTACTCCGGACTATTATTAGTGCAAGAAGACGGCGAAAGTTGAGAATGTACATGCAATAATACAAGAGGAAGAATATCCCTTTGACTCGTCGTAATTGTCGGATCTTTATTAGATTTATATATCGGGAGTAAATCTATCGGACATGACCGATGTTGATCAAATTTAAGTTCAACGTTCAGATTTCACGAGTCTCAATTCGTCTCCCCACTAGTTTCATATCACGACTACTTGGACGAATCACAGGAGATGAGTTGCGCGTTGAAGTGGGCGGCTTTGTACACCGGATGTAGTGTACAAAGTATTTCTCGATTAAAAGACTTAAAAAGATGTTGGGTGGAGAGAGGTTCACCAGTTTGATTATATTTTAAATTTATGTCACCTTTTTAAATATAAGACTATTTTAACAAATGGAAGAATATAAGAATATTCCATTGCATGGTAACGAACTGTGGGATGCTTCAATTGCGCCTTCCGTGGCGTTCTTTGATACTTCCATAATCTGCCGTTAGACCCACTCTTACGCGGTGTACGGTGGAGAGAAAAAGAGTATAATATGTCAGTCCTCCTCTCACGGGGAAGACTCGTGAGTCTTCTCTTCCTCGAAATGAGAAGGACCATTGGAGAGAAAAAGAGTATATAATATGTCAGCCCTCCTCTCACGGGGAAGACTCACGGGCTAGTCTTTTCTCTCTAAGAATGAGAAGGCCCATTCATTCTCTGGCACCCGGCCTTCCGGGAGCTAGCTTACAGCCTTGGTTCGTGATCGATCTCCTTTCCCAAGCATGCCTACTCAACACCTATATAAACACACCCTTGCTATTGGCATTCCCATCAGCTGTCCGGTGTAGAAACACAGAAAGAGAGAGAGAGGGAGAGGGAGAGAGAGAGAGAGAGAGAGAGAGAGAGGCATGGCGTTGGCTTCTTCCATCTCTTCTGCCTCGGGAGCAGCTGTGCTTGCCGTAGTTTTCTTCGTCATCTCCACTGTGGCAACGAGCCAGCACCCAACCAACAACCACCACCACCACCACCACCACCACCCTTGGGAGTCATTCAAAAACCTCTCCGGCTGTCACCTTGGTGACCACCGAACCGGCCTTGTCCACCTCAAACAGTACTTCCACCGCTTCGGCTACCTCCGGGGCTCGCCGGGCAACTTCTCCGACGATTTCGACCACGAACTCGAGTCTGCCCTGGTGGCCTACCAGCACAACTTCCACCTCAACGCCACCGGCACCCTCGACACCTCCACCGTCTCCCTCATCGCCAAGCCCAGATGTGGCGTGGCCGACGTAGCCGTCAATGGCACCGCTTCACCACACGCTCGTGGCCGCAGCCTCTACAGTTTCTTCCCTGGAAGTCCCAGGTGGCCTCCCACCAAGCGTCACCTCACCTACGCCTTCAGTGCAACCCACGTCCCCTCTCGTCTGCGGGCTCTAGTTGCCCGTGCCTTCACTCGATGGTCTGATGCGACGATCTTCTCTTTCTCGGAGGCCGCCTCCTTGGGCAGCGTCGACGCCGACATCTCCATCGGCTTCTTCAGAGGCAGCCACGGCGACGGGCGGGGATTCGACGGGATGGGGGGCGTGCTGGCCCATGCGTACCCGCCCACCAATGGCCAGCTCCACGTGGACGCAGATGAACAGTGGGTGGTGGAAGGGGATGTGACGACGGCCAGTTCGGACATGGCCATGGATCTGGAGTCGGTGATGGTGCATGAGATAGGGCATGTCCTTGGACTGGGTCACTCGGAAGTGGAAGGAGCCATCATGTGGCCGTCGATCGCAGCGCGTGCAAGGAAGGTGGTGCTCACCAACGACGACATATCCGGCATCCAGAACCTGTATGGGAGCAAATAATGTTCTCACCTTCCCGGCCTCCACTGCTCTTCCTACCTCTTTTGGCGCAGTCTCATATATATATATATATATATATATATATATATATATATATATATATATATATATATACGAGGACGGCGGAAGAAGCTGGTATATACATACAAGGAGAAACAAATCATATATATATATATAGTGACTACTCTGTACTATATAGTGAGCTACTAGCCATGGGAATTTGAGTTGGCTATGGATTGCCTAAGAAACGATTAAAAATAAAATATCCAACTCTATGCATTGGAATTATAGTGACGTCAATACGTGCCTTTCTCGGTCGTTCTCTGTTTTCCTTGATTCGGATTTTGCCATATGTGTATCTCTTTACATGGACACACATCTTTCTAACATTTGCCGAAAACACCCCTGAATACTTCTAAATTGCTGTGGTTTCATACTTCCACGTCATACGTTATAATCCTTGAAGGACTACTCTTAAAAGATGCTGATAAAATTGGCAATAAATTTTCTTTAAAAATAAAAATTATCCGATTGCATTTACGTGTGATCTCATCAACCCCCTCTGAAACCTAACATGTTCAGAAATTGGTCATTTCAACATTTAGATATTATTTAAGTCATGACAAGAGTAAAATTCGAATAACTGGATACATTTAGTATTTTTTTAAAATTCATGGGAGTCAGGGGTACATATAATGGATTATAAGGGTATATATCTAAGAACCCCCGATTCTTCTGTCCAAAATGTTCCTCTCTAGCTGGTAAGGGGTGATAGAGTAGTGCTTCCATAGACGTAGTACGTACGCGAAGTCTATATATAGAGAGAGAATTATCTATAGTAAGAGAACTGAACAAGCTGTGCACGGTAACGTTTAGCATATATATATATATATATATATATATATGTTCTTTTGGTCTCGCACTAATCCAATCCTAAAGGAAAAGTTAATCCGCTAGATGACTTTTGTGGTCTTTCCCTCCACAATTACCGAGTTGTGACCCGCGGTGTATGATTTGTTAATTTCCTATAGTTGTTATAATAAAGAAGAAGGCATATGGAGTTAACGCTTAGATTATAGTCTTCTTTTTTCAATTTGATGCTTATATTATAGCTTTCTTTTTTTTGAATTTATTTAGTTTATAATCTCATGTCCAATGCTTTGTGTGTGTGTGTGTGTGTGTGTGTGTGTGTGTGTGTGTGTGTGTGAGAGAGAGAGAGAGAGAGAGAGAGAGAGAGTGAGAGAGAGAGAGAGGACGGGGTGGGAGACAAAGACAGCTGGCGCAGGGGAGGGCGACGTTGGTGGGGGTCTTCTCCTCCGGCACCCGTGTAGAGATAGAAAGAGAGGGAGAGGGAAGACGGGGTGGTAGAGAGAGACAACACAGTGGAGGGCAGAGGATGCCGGTGGGGGTCTCCTCTTAAAAAAAAACTTCGGTACGAGTGCAGAGACAAAGATAGGGAGAGAGAGACACTCACGTACACACACACACACACACAGAAAATGATGGAGTGAGAGTGGTGTGGGGGGAGAGAGAGGATAGAGTACAAGAGAGAGAGAGAGAGAGAGAGAGAGAGAGAGAGAGAGAGAGAGAGAGAGAGAGAGAGAGAGAGAGAGAGAGAGAGTGGAGGAGGGGAGCCGAGGGGTCTCCCCATCCAGCGTTGGCACCCCTGACATCTGTCGCCATGTCTGTCTGTGCATAGAAGGTGTGGAGGTGGGGAATAGGGGAAGTCGCTCTGTGAGGGAGCAACATTCACCTGAAGTCACTTTACCTCGAAGTGACTTTACTGCTTCAAAATTTAAAAATAAATAAATAACTTGTACTCAGTCCGATGCACCTCTCCTGCCACCCCCTCCACCGGCCCACCGCCTCTCTCTCTCTCTCACTCCTCTCTCTCTCTACAACAGGAGAAACTAGCACCCTCTTTAATATCCCCGGATTTTCTGATTATTTTTCATGGGTTGCGGATCGTGTCCATCTAGATTTTAGAATTTGATATTGGGATTTCGGATCCCTAATCGGTGTTTATGTGAGTCTTATTGGGCTCGTATTCGCGCACTGAGCGGTCTCACTTTTTTGATAATTTTTTGGTGTCAAAATATATTTTTCAGAGTTTTATAGAAGCTAATGCAAGTTTTTAAATTATATGAGAAAAGAAAAGAAAAAAAATAAAATAAATAAATAAATAAGCTAATTAAACCATTTTTAACCCCACCCCCCTACTCTCCCTCTTTCTCTCTTTTCATGTTTCCTCCCACACCCCCACCGTTTCTCCCCCTCTCACCCTCCACCTCTCCGACAGCCGACGGAGCTTGGCGGTGGGTGAGATCGAGGACGGCTCGGGCGTCGTGCGGTGGAGACAGATGCGAGAAATAAGGGACGGTGGCACGGCTAGTGAGGTCGCGAGTTTGAGATCGCATGAACAAGCATTTTCTAGGCGGTTCAGCTTCCAAATCGCGTGCTTTCTTCGCCAAAAGGTAGGGGGATGGAATCCTCACGCTTTAATGGCGATTCAATAGGGATTTATGTGCATGCTAGGAGGCTTAATCTTTGGAATGGTTTGAATAGGGCTTGAGTTCTTTATAGCTTTTGATTTGAATGTGAAAATGCATGGAAATGTTTTCCCATGGTTTTTGGAGCCAAATGCGTGTGTATGGATGTATGATAGCATGAATCAAGGTTTTTGTAAGGTTTGCCTCTCATTTGTAGTGAGTGGGGTGGGTTTTAGGGTAGTTCACCCTTGTCCGGATCGGAAGCGAGAACGCGGTCAGTCTTCCGACCACGTCTAGCTTCAAGTTTTTAACCGCGGTGTACTCAGAGACCGCGTCTAAGCATATAGGGGGGAGTAAGTAGGTAGCGGAACGCGGTGGTTAGACCAACCGCATTCAGCGTTGACGCGGTCCGTTGACCGATCGCGTCCCTATAGGTCATGGCGCCCTTCCCAATCGCGTTCAGTAGGAAGGTCGACCGGCCCTGGAGGCCTGTCGACCGGGTTTCGGACCCTTGTGGAGTCCGATCGACCGACACCCTTGAGCCACTTGACCGAAACCCCTAGTACTATGTTAGAAATTGGCCTTTTCGGCCCCAGGAACTTGGTTTCCACTCTGAAACTTAAATAGAGGTACTTTTGGATAAAATCACCTAGAATTTAGCCATGTGAACCCCCCGAGGGATGTCTCATGGTAGGACGCCCGATGACTTGGTTTAAAATATGTGGGTGTATCCCATAGCAAGAGAATATGAATAGTTTATGTATTTCCGAGATAGTAGCCTCGACGGCCTTGTGCTTTGCAGACTTAGACTCGTGTTTAGTGCGACTTGCTTGTGTCCACGATCGTTTACACATTGATAGTTTCACACTAGGTCCTTACTTGGAGTGGACTCTCTTCCACTAGTCGTAGCTTGATTGGGTACGCTTGTGCCGGCCCACTTTGGAGTAGTGGAGAGCTAGACCCGAGAGAGACTATTTGGGGCTGGTTTCCATAGGGCCTCCCATTGCAGCGGCTCGAGTCCGGGCTGGGAGGAAAAATAGCTAGCGGACCTGACGTAGCGTAGTTAGTCAGTGTGTGCACACGTGGTCGGGGACTTCGGACGCGTGCTGACGAGCACAACCTCGACTAGACGCTTGTCTTGTGTTCCGTGTAGGGTGTCTCAATTTTCACCTGGGGAGAGTAAGGAGACACCTGAGGCTGTGGACTAAGTCGTCAGGGGACGCTTCTGACCTTGCTTCTAGTGGATAGTACTCCTGTCACTCGAGTGTGGCGACCCTAGTTTCTTACCGTTGTGGCTTGATGTTCATGCGGCCGAGGGTGTCCTATTGTACAGTGTCGATTCGTGGGTTACTGTGATTTATCGTAGCACACTTGTGACTAGGTTCAGAGTTGGCGGCTCCATGACATTGCTAGGCATGATTGAAACATAGTTTCTTGCTACTTTCGAGAGTCTTGTTCCGGTAGTATAATTGTGTCCCTCCATGGATCGATCGAGAGTCTACCCGATAGCCTAGATTTTAGTGTTCACCCGCTAGTAGAGACGTTTCGAGACAAGTTATCATGATCCAGTCGTTTATTCCGAATTACGAGAACATGGCTCGGTATGGTTTGTGCTCATTACTCGAGGTGGTCCTTTGTTGTGAAGACTTTGGCAGTCAGTAGTTTAGCATGGTTACGTGCATTTATAGTGTTGATCTTTCTGCCTTACTGTCTTTCCTTCTTACTGTTCTTTACGTCTTTGATTTACTACTTTGCTCGTTATGTTCTGTTGTGTTGGGGATCTGCGGGGCCCCTACTGAGCGAATGAGATGAGGCTCACCCCTTTTCTTTTTAGGTTTGGTGTGCCTCCTTGTGGTACGGAGGCCTTGAGCAATGCTCGAGTGTCCTAGTGTCGCTAGCTTCTGCCTGTCGAGGTATGCCCCAAGGCTTTGAACTTTTCTTTTGTTGAGTTGTACCTTTCGGACTTATATATCTGGACTGAAAACTATGTAAATCGTGTAAATTTGTTTATAAATGTAAATTTTAATTTCAGCACTTTAATATATGTATTTATTTTAGATTTATGTATACTCCCATGACACCTACTTGAACCCTTCTAAGCTTTCAGCTCGTGGGTGGCGGTGTAGGATCCGAATGGTATCAGGTTTGACTCGGTATCTGGATCTTTGGTCGTTATAGGTGGTATTAGAGCAAGGTCTCAGTAGTGTATAGGAATGTAGAATAAATGTATTGTTTAACAGTCCAGAGGGTATGGTACAGTCAATAACTGGCTTAGGGTGTTCTGTTTTCTCACCTTGATTGTTTTCCTCGCATGTTTAAGGTCTGCGATGCCATAGAGGGGGGGAGACGCGGTCCCCGATGGAGCGGGCAGCTGGGGCTCAGGTAGGACACGATAGAATACCAGGCTCTAGAGGCACCGGGACCGGTCAAGTTTTTCTTGCGATCATCTCAATTTCTGGTGTTGAGGCATGTAGGAGGAATCGTCGGTTGCTCTGTATTGGGCCAGATTCATAGAGCTGAGTCAGTATGCACCATTTGTTATGGCAAACTAGATGATGTTGACCCAACAGTTTACAGAGGGCTGAGGCCAAAGATTCGACATACCCTTGTAACAGCTGGTATGAGCAACTTAGAGGTGGCTTTTCAGACTGCGGCAATCCTGGAGATGGATTTTCTAAGGGTTCAGGAGCATACCCGGATGTCACAGCTTCAGCAAGGTGACCCACAGCAACTCCCCGTCCAGCCAGTGGTGCCAGCTATGCCCCCTTCACCTGCTCGTAGGCAACCTTGGAGGGGCAGACAGATGTGGAGGCTCAGGCGGACAGGGTTTTGGCGGCGCTGTCAGCGGAGGTAGAAGGCGAGGAGGCAGGCTTCGATCGAGAGTGTGCTCCAACCGGTGGCCCGGTCACCGCGACGTGGGTTGGCAGTTCAGAGGGAGCAGTGTCAGAGATGTGGTGGTCCCCACCACAGCCAGGCTTGTGTGGAGGTCGTTGCAGTTAGGAGTTGTGTTGTGTATGTGATTTTGATGATTATAAAATATTGTTATTGTGATTTCATCATGTGGATGCATTTATGACTTTGTGTGGCTCTCTATATATATGTTTCCACATGGACTGTAAATGTCAATTGTTTTTGGTTGCCTTGTGATGGAATGATGATAGCACATTGCATATACACTTGGTGAGATTGCTTTGTATTGAATGAGAATGAATTTGTGAAACATGCTTGAAAGAATGCATATGTCTTGTACTCAATGAGAATTCATGAGAAAACATGTTTGCATGATTGGATATTTACTAATATGTGTGATGCATGTGATGCATGCCATTTGAAGATTCTATGTTTATGACAATGCTCCTCGTGAAATAATGCTTCATGAATGTTAGTTTTTATCAATAAGAATGCCATTTGAATGAATGAGTTCCCATGCTTTTCTACCTGCTTTGCATTTGGCATGATTGTTAACATTTGGGTATTGAAGTATTTTGATGTTGAAATTATGAAAGATACAAGAAAGTGTTTGAACGGTTGAGCTCCCATGTAATTATATTTGGTTGAATGATAGATTCATATTTATCATAACAAAACCTTGTCATTTGGTGGAATGTATTTTTGTTGATTGATATGTGAAGCCAAATACATTGTTTGAATGGGCTCAATGATGTATTTTGATGTAAATAAGTACTAAGTGTTAATACTTGATGCAAGGATTTTGATTCTCATCTAACCTCTTTTTTTTTAACTAAGGCGATACCTAGGCAGATCCGAGGATCAGCTAGGCAAGTTTTATTAGTATAGCAGAAAGAGAAAGAAAGTATATAGAGACCGGGGCCAAATAAAGAACACCCTACGCAGAGGGGTCAAGAAGATCAAAAGGCCCAACAAACAAAGGGAAACAAAGAAACCATGGGCATAATAAGAGAAGGCACAACGGCCTTAAACAAGAAGAAAATCAGCCCAAGATGACGACTAACATACACAAAGACCCAAACAAAATAAACCAACAAAAAGGCCATGCAGTCATGATCACGAGAGGAGCTCAGATTAACGCTTAAGAACGGAGGCGAGAGTTATATTTGCGCCGAGCACTCCTGGTCATCCGCTGAGAAAAGTGATGATCATATTGCTCCCAATCCTGAACACTAGGCGAGCCATCAAAATCATGAGGATCCGCTTGGCCAGGAACCTCAGAGTGGGAAGGAACCAAGTGGATCAAAGCAGCCTTGCCACTCGCAACCAGGCTAGGAGAGGACGATGAAGCAGCAGCCAGAGGACGACCAGTTGCAGGAGCTGCAGTCAGGGCCAAAATGACGAAATGAGGCTTCAGAGAGAGCGCAGCATTCGCAAGCCTAGGTTCCACCAGAGGAGACGGTGCATCAGATGGGGGGGGCTGCTGAAGAGGAACCACAGGCGCAGGCAAGGGAACGCCTACAGCTGCACCAGGAACAGTTGGCGAGTAGCTACCAAAAATAGGCAGACCATTAACCTCATCCCTCAACGCACGTAGGGCGGCAAGACGTGCCAATCACTCAGCATCAAGAGGGGGGGTGACGGTAGAAGAACCATAGCCAGCCACAGGGGGGCATGGCACCAAGCAGAGACGGAGGCTCTGACAAAGCAGTAGAACTGGAAGGAGGGACGTCCCTAGGAATAGAGGCGCCGTCCCCGCTGAGCACAACAACGGCAGAGCGAGAAGGGGGGACGACCCTTGGAATAGGAGGGACGAACCCACCAGGGAAGTTACCAGTAGCTACAGAATCGAGGGAGGGCTGAAGAGAAGAACCCTCAACAGATACAACAACGTGGCCCTTCCCCACTAAAGAATCAACAGGTGCAGCAGGAGCAGCAGCAGCAGCAGATGCGGCATCCATAGCACCAACAGAAGCTGGCAAAGAAGGAGAATCAACCAGAATATTCTCATCTAACCTCTTGCTTTATCATGTTTTTTCAGGATGAGAATTCATGGTTGATCATCATGGGATTATGGTAATATTTAATCATTTATTTCCCATTGATTTAATGGAGGTTTTAGGTATTTTTCAGACCCAAACAAGAAGGGGTCGACCCTCTGTGGTTCTGTTCAAAACAGAACCCAGATTCTACAGTCTGCCTACAGGGGTCGACCCCTGTGGTCGACCCACTGCAAGGGTCGACCCCTGTGTGCTGATTTTTTTTTCTTATCTGTCCGCCCTCTGGATGCCCGAGGGTCGACCCCAAGGGTCGACCCTTCTATAAAGGGAGTTCCGTAAAGTGTTAAAACCATTTCTAAACCCCATGAAACTTTACCAAACTACCCCCCAAAGGTTCCTAATGTTATGAGGGTGTTTCTAACATGTTTTAGGAGGGTTATATGAGTCTTTTGGCCATTCCTCTATATATATGAATGTGAACTCCGAGTTTTGTAAGGAGATGAACCCTAATGCTTATTTCCTTTTTCTTGTAGGAGAAGAAAAGGGGGAAAAGGAAGAGGAGCTCTTGCAAGGAGGTTATCATCTACATCCATGAAGATTTGGAGCACGTGATAGAAGAGAAAGGGGAGCGGAATGATGAGAGGAGCAAGATGATGGTGAAATCACGACCATCCGATAACGAGCCAAGAAGAGTCGGAGTATTTCTAAAAGGGGGAGCTTCATACATGCTACATCTTCTTCATTTCAATCTTTAGAGTTTGTTTGGGGTTCATTGTATCTATTTGTCTTCGTTTCATAAACTCTTAAAAGGATTTTTGTGTGGGGGTTCGGAGAAAGGGTTCTCCGAGTGTTTGTGTTGACGCTTGTGCATCGTTTTGTGCGGAGTATATCCGTGTGTATTCTTGGGTGTAACTTGGGGTGTGTTCCCCGTGTGTGGTTGGGAGTTTACTCCCGTGTGGTTGTGTAGGCATCGCCCAACGTGTGTGTGTTGGAGCTTGGCTCCGTATGTGTGTGGGGATTCTTCCCCGAGCTATTTTTAACAGTAGTGAAGCCTCACCGGTTTGGTGACGGGTGGACGTAGGGTACCCGTCGTGGTCCCGAACCACCTTAAAAGTTCCCGTCTCCTATGGTTTATATTATGTGATTGTGTGCTTCACTGTCTAATCTATTTATGCAATCATGTGAGCTCGGTGAGATTGAGAGAATTAAGTTTATTCAGCTTAGTTTAAATTCCTCAATCTTATTAATCTTGCTAATTCCACTGCGAGTAGGTTTGAGTTTTTAATTGGACATATTTTTTTAGTAGAGGGATCTATTCACCCCCCCTCTAGATCCGTGTTCCTGCACTACGAGACCCCAACAATTGGTATCAGAGCGAGGCTCTGTTGTCCCTAGATCTCACAATCTACAGAGTGATCCCAGTGCATTCTACAATCATGAATTTTTCTATTGAAAAGATTCCAATGAATTGTTCAACTATTTTTAATGGCTCTAACTTTTGTTTCTGGCTCAAAAGAATATCTAGAACAATCAACTCTTATGATCCCAAGCTATGGAAAATTATATATGTTGGTCCTTATAACCTACCGTTGGACAAGTCCAAATGGTCTGATGAACATAGGGACAGAAATGATGATAATCTTGCTGCTCCGAATTTATTAAAATCTGTTGTTGACTCTAACCAATTTCCATTTGTCCTGAATTGCAGCTCAGCTAAAGAAATATTGGATCACCTGGTCAGTATCCACGAGGAAGAGGAGGCCAAATGCTTGATGGCTGGTAAAGATGATCATAGCAGTGATCAAAGGGACGAAATGTCCTCTGAGGTAAACTCTAATTCTGACGAAGATGAATTCTCATTTGAAGAACTGTTAATTACTTACAAAGAATTGTCAGAGAAATTTAAGAGAATTAAGTCAGAAAATAGAAAACTAAGGAAGAAAATTGAAAACATCATTCATGACTCCCTCTGTGAAAAATGTGCTGAGTTTGAGGAATTAAATGAGACATGCATGATTGACATTGAAGAATACAAAGAAACAATTGCATGTTTAAGGAGTGAAAATGTTGCTCTCATGGATGAAGTTAATCAAATGAAGAAAACTGCGGAACGTCTTAGAAAGAAGCTAGATTCATTATCTGATGATGATAAGTTGTTTGAAAAACTTCTTGACACTGAGTTAGATAGCAAAAGTATCATAAGTGAAAATGAAGAGTTTAAAAAGAACAACAGTGCTATGCTAATTCAAAATTCCTTGCTTGGGGGTAGATTGAATAGTTTTGATAAAATTGAAAAAGAGAACGCGTTGTTGAAATCTAAAAATGAAAAGTTGAAATAATTAAACAACGCCATGTCTGAAAGACTACTCGTTCTTGAAAAGGGAAAATCCATTAATGTCAATGTTGATGAATGTGAAAAAGTGCATGTGCTAGAATAAGAAATTGAGAGTTATAAAACTGCAAATAGAGTTTTGAACGAAAGTGTTGTTTGCAGTGAACATGAGATAGCTATCTGGAGAGGGAGATTTCCGTAGCCCACCACAAAGGCAGCCCAACAAGACCCACACGGTCGAACTAGGCGAGCCCGCCCGAGTGATAGCCCGCTGGGCCCACTCAGGAAAGAAAAGCCCAATAAATAAAGACTCGAGGAACCAACTCTCCCCGGCGGCCTTCTAGGCTCGGAGGGCCTGAGACAGCGGTCAGGTCCCAAGGAAGGTCCGGTCTAAAAGCCCTCTCCTCACCCGAGAGAGACAGGCTCCAGCCGACCTATCTGACCCCACCTTCGCCGGGCCATCGCTCAGACCAGAGCTAGCCTCCCCGAAGCTCGGTAAGACCGTTTGATTAATCCGCAGGTACGGCCATTTAGAGTCCTCCGCCGACGGGAGAGTCAGGGGTGCCGCCGGACTCCAAGGGGATAACGTCCCCACGATCCGGCCATGAAAGCCCCCGCTGAAGACGTAACTCCCGCCGGGAAGCCCTCAGCTCACCGGACTCTTAAAAGGCGACGCACTATTTAAGCAAGGGATACCCTCCGGAAGATGGTAAGATGAACTAGGCATTCACATACCCTAAGCTCCTGAGCATGATTCGCTTCACCCTTTGGTGGAGAGGATTCTCGCGCATCAGCTCTCTCCTCCCCCCATTATCGCTTCCACCATCGCTCTACTGACTTAGCCATCGGAGGGTTTGCCCCAGGGAGATCCCCTGGGCCCTCTGACACGTTTCCCTCTCTTGCAGATTCATCTTCTGGTGATCCACAGCCCGCTCAGGACCCAGCGCGAGATTCCGCCTCTTCATCTGGCGCCGTCTGTGGGAAACGCACGAAGAGTCAAGATGGTAAGAAAAAGCTCAGGGAGGAGATCCGCCGGCGGGGCAGGTAAGGCTGTGGCGGCGGCGGGAGGCACCCCCTCTAGGGTCTCACAGAGCCCCCCCTCCAATGCCAGCGTCCCCACCAACGGGCCACCACCCCCCCGGCGGAGACAGGGGCACCCCTCGACGGTGGCGCCAACGCCTTCCAGGCCCTCAACGAAAAGATGGACGTCCTCGTGGAGCTCATGAGGGCCCAGGCAGCCCGGGACGCGAGGTCCCGCGCCCCGTCAGGAAGTCCCCCTCGAAGGAGTGCAACGCAGCACACCGCCGGAGGCCGCTTCACCCTCCGCGGCTGACAGCTCCTCCGCAACGACGTCGGAGGACCCTCGCAAGCTCCGCCTGCGGAGCAAGAGGCTTCCTCCACGCCGAGGAGAGGGAAGCAGGGGGCGAGGCCGCCGTGCCCGGGCACCAGTGCTCCGGGAGATCGCCACGACGCCCCCCCCCCAGCCCCACGGCGCGGCCACAGCCGGAACTGTCTCTCCGGCTACGAGATTTTGAAAGACGGTTCGTAGAGCAAGAGCGCGCTCTCCGCGCCCTGCAAAAGACCTCTTTCCCAGAGGACGAGGAGAAATCCCCTTTCTCCGAGTACATCTTGAAGGCAGAGGTCTCTCCTAGAGCCTCCATCCCAACCTTCAAGCTCTACGACGGCCAGGGTGACCCAGTCGACCACTACGATAGCTTCGACGCCCTGGTGACCCTGCATGGAACGCCGGATCCCATCAAATGCCGAGCCTTCGCGGCCACCCTGGTCCAAGGCGCTCAGGCATGGTTCCGGGCCCTCGCCCCGGGGTCCATTCGAGACTTCAGGCAATTCGGGCGAATTTTCAAGGAGAGCTTCGCCGGTAGCGCCCCCCCCCAAGGTCAGTAGCGGGGCTCCTGGCTCTCAAACAGGCGCAAGGGGAGAGGCTCTGGACTTACGTCCACCGATTTAAATCGGAAGCCCTTAGGATCCCCCGCCTGGATGTGGCCTCAGCCACAACCGCACTGACCGGGGGCACCCGGGACGAGAATCTTCGCCGTGAGCTTGTCCTCCACCCTCCCTCGACCCTTGCCGAGCTAGTGACTCTGGCACTGCGCCACGCCGAGTGCGAAGAAGTACTCAGCGCCTGCCGAGACGCAACCGGCTCGGGTCGGGAGGGGGACAAAAAGCGGACCTCCGAGCCAAACCCCGGCTCGAGTAAGAAGCGCGATCGAGAAGGAGAGCGCAAGAGAAAGTACGAGCGGTATACCCCCTTGACCGCACCAGTCTACGAGATCTATGAAGACATCAAAGACTCGGGACTTCTCCGCCAGCCCGAGCCAATGAGGTCGAAGAACCGCAAGCGGGACAGGCATTGCCTGTTCCACGGCGACCACGGGCACCACACCGGAGATTGCCATCAGCTCCAGGACGAGATCGAGCGCCTCATCCGTCTGGGGCATCTAGCCCGGTTCACGACCGGGCACAAAGAAGACCGAGACGCCGCAGAGGAGATCGACAACGCTCCCCGAGGGGTCCACATCAACGTCATCTCCGGAGGGGCGGCATCGGACGGCGACACCAGCCGAGGAAGGAAACGTCATGCCGAGCGGGCCAGCCAAGCCTTAGAGCCTCCCAGAGGTCCACCGATGGAGCCCCAGGTCATAGTCTTCTCCGACCAAGACCTGGAAGGGCTGAGCACCCCGCATGACGATGCCCTCGTTATCTCGGCCACGATAAATCACTGTAATGTAGACCGTATTTTGGTTGATAATGGGAGCGCCCCCGATGTATTATCTTATGACTATTTTCTCAAGATGGGGGAAGACCCATCCAAGCTCCGCCCGATCCGAACACCCCTTTGCGGGTTTAATGGCCTGGCCACCTACCCCGAGGGAGCCCTAAGCCTGCCGGTCACTATCGGCACCCCACCCAAAACCGTTACGGTCATAGTGGACTTCATAGTGATTAAAGGTATGATAGCGTACAACGCCATTTTCGGCCGAAAATTTCTCAGCCGAATAAAGGCCGTACCATCTACCTATCACCAAAAAATGAAGTTTCCCACCAAAAACGGGTTGGGGGAAGTCCGAGGTAACCAAGCCACGGCTAGAAGGTGCTACAATATCTCGGTGGAAGCCTCAAGGCCGGACGGGAAGGATAAGGGCCCCAGGGGAGTCGAAGGAAAAGCCGTGACCACCGAGCCCGGTGGCGAATTATTAACAGTATTCCTGAACGATGACCCGGCCCTTGGAGTAAGGATCGGTGCCGACCTACCACCGAAGGAACAACAGCAATACAAGGAGTTTCTTTCTGGGTACGTCCGGGTCTTCGCTTGGTCCGATGATCAACTCCCTGGTATACCAGAGGAAACTGTGACGCACAAGCTTAACCTCGATGCCACCGTGAGACCCGTACAGCAGCGGAGGAGGAAGCATGCGCCCAAGAAACATGCGATCATCAAGGCGCAGGTCACCAAGCGACAAGAGACTGGTCTTTTCAGACCGGTCCTGTACCCAACGTGGCTAGCCAACGTCGTCCTGGTGCCGAAGACCACCGGCAAGTGGCGAATGTGCGTAGACTTCACCGATCTGAACAAGGCCACCCCCAAGGACTGCTATCCGCTACCGAGCATCGACCAACTGGTTGACTCAACCTCGGGCAACGAGATACTCAGTTTCCTGGATGCCTATTCGGGTTATCATCAGATCCGAATGAACCCTGAAGATGTCGAGAGGACCGCCTTCATCACCGACTACGGCGTGTACTGCTACACCCGGATGCCCTTCGGATTGAAAAATGCTGGAGCCACATACCAGCGACTGGTCAACCATATGTTCGAGGGACAGTTAGGTCGGAACGTCGAGGCCTACATCGACGACATGCTCGTCAAGACCCCAAGGGCCCAAGACCACTTCACCGACCTCGCCGAGACTTTCGGCACCCTCTTGAAGTACTGCATGAAGCTCAACCCCGCCAAGTGTGCCTTTGGAGTAAGATCCGGGAAGTTCCTGGGTTTCCTGGTCACTCAGCGAGGGATCGAAGCCAACCCCGATAAGGTCCAGGCCATCCTGGACATGCACCCGCCCGCGTGTATTAAAGACGTCCAGCGTCTAACGGGGCGTGTCGCTACTCTCAGTCGTTTCCTGTCCCGTGCGGCCGAACGATGCTTGCCCTTCTTCAAGCTGATGAAGGGGCCCAAGGTAGCATCTGCCACGTTCGCATGGGATGGGGAATGCCAAACAGCGTTCGCCGAGCTCAAAGAGTTCTTGGCTTCGCCCCCGGTGCTTTCCAAGCCCGTCCCGGGCGAGGTCTTGTTGCTCTATCTCTCGACGACGCCGTCAACGGTCAGCTCGGTCCTAGTCAGAAATGACTCGGGAGTCGAGAGGCCGGTCTACTACACCAGCAAGGTGCTCAACGAGGCCGAGCGGAGGTACCCCGCAACCGAGAAACTCGTGCTAGCGTTGGTTACCTCCGCAAGGCGCCTCCGACCCTACTTCCAGGGGCATCCCATCACAGTGCTAACCGGCGAGCCACTGAAGAAGATTCTGGCCCACCCCGAAGCCTCGGGGCGACTTTTCAAATGGGCCATCATGCTCGGGGCATACGACATCTCGTATCGGCCACGATCAGCTATCAAAGGGCAAGCGCTCTCCGACTTCATCGCCGAGAGCACCGTTCCGGTCGAGGACAGGCCTCCGACAGCAACCGGGCCAACCTGGGAGCTGTTCGTCGATGGATCGTCCAACTCGGTCGGCAGCGGTGCAGGGATCCTCCTAAGGTCCCCCGAAGGAATAGAGTTGCAATACGCCCTAAAGTTCAACTTCTTGGCATCCAACAATGCTTCCGAGTACGAGGCCCTTATCTCGGGGGCCCGCATGGCCCGACGGTTGGGGGCTGAGCGAGTCAGGATCCACACCGACTCCCAGCTAGTTGCAAGCCAGGTCAGTGGCGAGTACGAAGCTCGGGAGGCACCTATGATCAAATACCTCCAGTTGGTCCGGAGCCTGACCCAGCAGTTCGAGGAGTTCGAGGTAGTCCGAATAGCTCGGGAGCAAAACTCTCGGGCGGACGCCCTCTCCCGACTGGCCTCCTCCCTAGACCCGGAAGGTACACGATCGGTCCTCCTAGAAGAGCTAGAGCGCCCGAGCATAGACTCAGAGCTCCTCGCCATTGACTCGATCACTCCCGACGACTGGCGCTCCCCCTACCTATCCTGGCTACGAGACTCCCAGGAACCCTCCGTGATGAGGGCATCCCTTGCCCCTCCACTCTTTTTCCAGACTCGGATTGTTCGACGGCAAGCACCATTATATTTGTCATGTATTTTTGAGACTAGTCATGTAATCTTCACATTTTCTTTGAGTCATTATCATGTAATTTTCCCTTTATTTTGAGTCATGTACCTAGGTAGTTGAGTCATTTTCCTAAGTATTGAGTCATTATGTTGGTTAGATAGGTTAATGGGCCCAATCCATTGGGCTAGGCCCAGGGGCGCCCCTCCCTTGGACTGTGTGGTCTTTAGTTAGTTTGTCAGGGTCAGTTTGGTCTTAGGAAAATTATGGAGTCTATAAATACCCCACCCCTCTCTCATTTGTAACAACTTTTGATGAATATTGAAAAGCATTTGCCATCTCCCTCTCAATATCTCCCTCTCTCTCTCTCTCTCTTACTATCACTCTCTCTAAGTGGGTTGTACCCCCTCTCTCTCTCTCCTCCCCACCCCAATTTCGAAATTCACTCTCTCTCCTCCCCATTCACCCCTCATTAAGGCCCCTTCCCCTTCCCCATGCACTCATTCAACTCCCCCTCCAACCCCTAGGTGGAAACCCCTTCTCCTAGGCACCTTTCCACTTTCCAAAGCACCCCACCACCTTCCCAAGGCTGAATTAACCCCTCCCAAAGCCCAAATTCGAATTTCCCTCTCCCTAGGGCTGTGCCCCTCCATCTCCCCCACCCCCAAGCTCCCAAATTCGTCCCCCACCTCCCCTTGGTCAAACCAAGTTCACCCCCCCTCTCCCTTGCTCTCCCCTTGCACATCTCCTCATTCTATCTCTGTTTCAGGCAGCAGAACTACAACGAGTTGCAGAAGCAGCCACGACCGTTACTTGAAGATTCAAGTAGCAAGGCCTACATCTCTGGAAAGGTCTTCCAGAGAGCTTTCCAGGCGAGGCGGTTTTGTCAGCATCCGAGCTCCGAGCAGTCCGCAGCATCCATTCTCCCTCGACTGCGCAGGAGACCCCAGGCAAGGAACTAGAACGTGATTGGAAGCTCAACCACGGCAAACCCTTTGGGATTCAGATCAAGTGTTCTTCAGAAGAAATCTTCCCTCTCAAGTCCTCTTTAATCCTCAAGAAGCAGAGCTGCATTTGGATATCAGCATCAGAAGTTACGAATTTTCTACTCCAAGGCATCAGGTCAGTTTTCAGGAGCCAGAACCGACATCCCTCTGTTCATCTGTTCGTCCCGGTATACTCCAACATCTGCCGACATCGCCGTCAAGTCCGAAAGAAAGAAGACTTGACCACGGTTCCAACGGTTCAAGTCTCGCCTCAATCAGAGCTCGGTAGCAATCGTGGCACCCCCTGCATCCAGTCACATGGTTCTGCACCAGACAGAGGCAGAACCAACCATCCCGGTTCCAGACTCTGCCACAGCCAGCTCGTGAAGGCTCTGAGCGCCATTTTTGGAGGGGAGAAACTACTTCCAGCTAGCTGCCACCTCCAAGAAGAAGGGACTCAATCGACCTCTGGAACCCTCTGTTCCAATTTTCTTCGTCAGAGAGGGCAGACTGCCCCTGTGGTCCCAGGTTAGATCAGTCTTTATTTCTCCGGTCACTCCTCTCTCCACTGACATCGGATTGCATCCCCGTCAACTCCTGCTCGAAGCTACTCCGACCAAGTTCGCGTCACCGCTAGTTTCATTCCAATCGGAGTCCGGGAGAGCCCACAGTGACTTCTGCAACCTACTGCTTCAGCCCGATACCAGCCAGAGACCAGACGGTGGTGTCCTGTTCCAGTCGCCGGTGCAGTCAGCCCCGAGACTCAAAGCTTCCCCAAAAATTCAAGCTTCATCCCCTGTCAGCTGAGGAACTTTTGGCAGTGGTTTCGTCAAGTTTGGAGCCCCGTGGAGCCCGTGGCAGTGTCAACAGCGACACCCTATCCTGCAGACCTGCAGATTGGCAGAACCGGCGGACTCGGAAGATCGGCTTTTCCTTTGCATAAAACCCCACCCCGCTTGGCCGGCTGAAGGCCCCTCCCTGCGTGGAGGTAGTTTTGAATGTAATAAGAATAATCCCCACCCCAAGTTCATCCCTCCTGCGTGAGGTGTAGTGGTGTAATTCTTTCAATTTCAGGTTCAAGCTACATCGCCGCGGCGATCGGGTGTATACCCTCGCCTCCCGGCTCGCCCTCGTCTCCGGCCGGAGTCGGCGTCTTCACGCCGGCTAGGTGAGCCTCAGTCCCTCTCTTGCTTGGTTTAATCACTTGCTTAGCTTAGTATTATTGCTAGTACTGCGTCGGACGGAGAGTGAGAGCTCGGCCCAACTTGCTAGTTCCGTGAGTGACCACCGCGGGCGAGTTGAGAGTGAACCCACTAAACCCACACCCTTGGTGTGCTGGCCGCCCATGGTTTGGGCATCCTAGGCCCATTTGGGGTTCTCCACAAGCTAGCCAACCATTGGAGCTTCATGGTCCCGCCTCGGACCCTCTCCCACATCGCTTAGTTGCCAACGGGCACAAGTGTGCACCAAACGGGTGAGTTCGCTAGTGTGAGTCCGCTGCTCAACTTGAATGCTTGAAAATAGGTCCAAGGTTCGGTGTCACATCAAGTGGTATCAGAGCAAGTTCACAACTTGTCTCTATCAAGTTGGTCCTAGGGCATGTCTAAGCATTTAGAGTCTTCAAATGCATCACTCTTGTCCCCTAATATGGCCACCTCATATCGACCTTACCAATCGGCCCACTCCATAAGTCCAAGTCACCAAAAGATGCCTACCACTAACACCCATAACTTCCCGGGCCATATCAACTACTTCATGAAAGCCTTGACCTATGCCAATGAGCGGCTTGATAACATATCGGGCCGACTCGACCAACTTGGAAAAAATAGGCCCGCCCCAAGGACGGACGATAGGATGGCCCCTTTCCCACTTCCCACCTTTGATGGGACCTCTCCTAGCAAATATTTAGATTGGGAAGCTACAATGGACCAATACTTCAATTGGTATCATATTTCCAAGGATGAAAAAGCATGGGTTGCCAAAATGCAACTAACCAAAAGGGCTCAAACTCATTGGTGTAAAATTGAGGGCTTAAGGATAATTAGACGGGAAGCTCCCCTCACCACATGGGAGGACATGAAGGAACAACTTAGGGCTAGGTATGTTTTCCCCTCATACTCAAATCACCAAGACCTAAGGAGCACTTCAACTCCTTCATCCCCACCTAGCCAACCCATGACCCTAATTCCCCATTCCACATCACTTCCCACCTATCCTACCCCAACCACCACACCAGCACCCTACCTACAAACTCCCACCACAACCATATGTCCACAAACCCAATTGGACCCCGTGTCCACCCATCCACCGAGGCCCATAATAGCCACCACCCCCAAACCCACAACCCCTCACCAAACCCGTACCCCACAAGCCCCCTTGACCACCACCACAAACCCACCATCATCCCCAAAAAGGGACACATCTCCCAAAATAAATCAACCCAAAACCCCTCACCCAACCCACCTCCCACTCCCTACCCCAAAGATCCCAAGTCCTAGGCTTCCACTACTTCCCCTCCATATCCAAACCAAAGTTTCCCATTACCCACCACCCCGGGTACGCCATGCACCAACCATCATCACCCCACCCCCAATAGACCTTCCCATTCCCTTGAGAAAGGAGACCACAACCATCCACATGGGAGTATATGCTAGTCTGGAATCCATCCCTATCCTTGAGGAAACCCAAGTTCATACCTATGCTAAGGAAGAATCACAAATGTCCCCTTCACATAGCTTGGACCCCCAAGAGCCACAACCCTTCACAAATAGCACCATAATCATAGATGGGCCCTTAGCTAGATGGCTAAAAGAGAGACCAATTCATCCCATCATGTCCTATGTTTACCCACCCATGGAGCGAAACGTTCCCATTGTACCCTTCCGCTCCTATCACACCCCAATCCAATCCTACTATGAGGTAGAATGTTGGGATGATCTCCTCCAAGGTCTAGAGTGGCAATTAGATTTGACTTCTTTGTTGACCCTAGGGGCGGACCGACCCAAGAGCCTTGACCTCATCCATCCATGCATTGGGTCTATCACCTCGATTTGCACTATTGGTTGCTACACTAGTGACCTCCTTTTCATTCTCCCCATAGTGGAAGAGCCCATCCCGGTCCACTCCCCTACCATTGTGATTCCTAGAACCCTGACCATCCAACCCACCCCATACACCGGTCCAACCATTTCATTAGAGGAAGGCGACTCCCCACCATACGAGGACCTTGAAGACATGGAGTACCTCCATCTAGGTGACCCTTACCATGATCCCTTTGACCCTTTCCTATGGGAGCCTAGATCTCTATGTAACCCACTCACCTTATTCACCACCCACCTGACCCTACCCTTACCACCCATGTTGAATCAAACCCCTCCCTTCCTAGACTCGGGTTACACCATGGGAACCATAACTTTGGGTGGTATACACCTAGGGATCGAGGAAGTGCCCCATCTCATGATATCCACCTTTCTAGACCCCTTCGACCCATTCCAATGGAAGTCCAAAGGCCCACACATAGGAGACATCTTTGTCACAAGAGTGCATAAGTCTTGGCATACAACACCACTTGGCATGATTCATAAGTCGGGTACATTCATTTACATCACCCACATGTCAAGTAGGAAGCATAAGTGGACCGTATTTGGATGTATTGGCCCACTCTCATTCATCATGAGTCTTAAGTATGAGAGGAGCATACATGGATGTCCGGGTCCCCCGACATTTGTCATACCCATGCATAAAAGGTTCATCTATGGATGTCCCGGCCCCCCTGAGTCTGTCACAATCTTCATAGCATCAAAGCATGATCGATCTACATGTGGCTGTCCCGGACCACCTTTGCATACCAAACATTGCCCACTCACATCGCATCATCAAGCATGGCATATGCATCCAAGCACATATCAAGCAACAAGCGGTGATATTCACAACAAGCGAGTAAAAACTCATGAGCGCCACTTGGAATTCCAAGTTGGTAACTTGACGATGATGACTTTGGAGTGGCTCTACCCCAGGGTCATCTCCAAATTGAGGGCACGAGGACTTGGACCTTCCCAAGTTCCGAGTGGCTTTGGCAACCCGGCTTATGGGTTGAACTTTCAAAAGAGTTTTGGGATTCTCCCCATTTCTCATGTGGCGGATCTAGCACCCTATAAGGGCACCGCGGTGGATCCTAGTGAGTGCCTCCAGCTTACACCTACCCTTGTGAGAGACACCCTCGGAGTGCCACCACAAATAGCCTGAGAGCCCGACGTGAGCACACAGCGGCAATACTAGGCAAGCAAGATCCCATCACCAGCATGAGGGTATGACCGAGTCACTTTGTCGACTGAAGCACCGTTCCCCGACTAGAGTCGCGGGTTGAGTATGGAGATCGTGGATCGCCCCGAGCTGCAGTTCGATGCACTACTTCCCTGGTGGACCCATACTCGACGGAGTCGAGTTTTCCCCACCCCGGGGGTATGATGAGGGCATCCCTTGCCCCTCCACTCTTTTTCCAGACTCGGATTGTTCGACGGCAAGCACCATTATATTTGTCATGTATTTTTGAGACTAGTCATGTAATCTTCACATTTTCTTTGAGTCATTATCATGTAATTTTCCCTTTATTTTGAGTCATGTACCTAGGTAGTTGAGTCATTTTCCTAAGTATTGAGTCATTATGTTGGTTAGATAGGTTAATGGGCCCAATCCATTGGGCTAGGCCCAGGGGCGCCCCTCCCTTGGACTGTGTGGTCTTTAGTTAGTTTATCAGGGTCAGTTTGGTCTTAGGAAAATTATGGAGTCTATAAATACCCCACCCCTCTCTCATTTGTAACAACTTTTGATGAATATTGAAAAGCATTTGCCATCTCCCTCTCAATATCTCCCTCTCTCTCTCTCTCTCTTACTATCACTCTCTCTAAGTGGGTTGTACCCCCTCTCTCTCTCTCCTCCCCACCCCAATTTCGAAATTCACTCTCTCTCCTCCCCATTCACCCCTCATTAAGGCCCCTTCCCCTTCCCCATGCACTCATTCAACTCCCCCTCCAACCCCTAGGTGGAAACCCCTTCTCCTAGGCACCTTTCCACTTTCCAAAGCACCCCACCACCTTCCCAAGGCTGAATTAACCCCTCCCAAAGCCCAAATTCGAATTTCCCTCTCCCTAGGGCTGTGCCCCTCCATCTCCCCCACCCCCAAGCTCCCAAATTCGTCCCCCACCTCCCCTTGGTCAAACCAAGTTCACCCCCCCTCTCCCTTGCTCTCCCCTTGCACATCTCCTCATTCTATCTCTGTTTCAGGCAGCAGAACTACAACGAGTTGCAGAAGCAGCCACGACCGTTACTTGAAGATTCAAGTAGCAAGGCCTACATCTCTGGAAAGGTCTTCCAGAGAGCTTTCCAGGCGAGGCGGTTTTGTCAGCATCCGAGCTCCGAGCAGTCCGCAGCATCCATTCTCCCTCGACTGCGCAGGAGACCCCAGGCAAGGAACTAGAACGTGATTGGAAGCTCAACCACGGCAAACCCTTTGGGATTCAGATCAAGTATTCTTCAGAAGAAATCTTCCCTCTCAAGTCCTCTTTAATCCTCAAGAAGCAGAGCTGCATTTGGATATCAGCATCAGAAGTTACGAATTTTCTACTCCAAGGCATCAGGTCAGTTTTCAGGAGCCAGAACCGACATCCCTCTGCTCATCTGTTCGTCCCGGTATACTCCAACATCTGCCGACATCGCCGTCAAGTCCGAAAGAAAGAAGACTTGACCACGGTTCCAACGGTTCAAGTCTCGCCTCAATCAGAGCTCGGTAGCAATCGTGGCACCCCCTGCATCCAGTCACATGGTTCTGCACCAGACAGAGGCAGAACCAACCATCCCGGTTCCAGACTCTGCCACAGCCAGCTCGTGAAGGCTCTGAGCGCCATTTTTGGAGGGGAGAAACTACTTCCAGCTAGCTGCCACCTCCAAGAAGAAGGGACTCAATCGACCTCTGGAACCCTCTGTTCCAATTTTCTTCGTCAGAGAGGGCAGACTGCCCCTGTGGTCCCAGGTTAGATCAGTCTTTATTTCTCCGGTCACTCCTCTCTCCACTGACATCGGATTGCATCCCCGTCAACTCCTGCTCGAAGCTACTCCGACCAAGTTCGCGTCACCGCTAGTTTCATTCCAATCGGAGTCCGGGAGAGCCCACAGTGACTTCTGCAACCTACTGCTTCAGCCCGATACCAGCCAGAGACCAGACGGTGGTGTCCTGTTCCAGTCGCCGGTGCAGTCAGCCCCGAGACTCAAAGCTTCCCCAAAAATTCAAGCTTCATCCCCTGTCAGCTGAGGAACTTTTGGCAGTGGTTTCGTCAAGTTTGGAGCCCCGTGGAGCCCGTGGCAGTGTCAACAGCGACACCCTATCCTGCAGACCTGCAGATTGGCAGAACCGGCGGACTCGGAAGATCGGCTTTTCCTTTGCATAAAACCCCACCCCGCTTGGCCGGCTGAAGGCCCCTCCCTGCGTGGAGGTAGTTTTGAATGTAATAAGAATAATCCCCACCCCAAGTTCATCCCTCCTGCGTGAGGTGTAGTGGTGTAATTCTTTCAATTTCAGGTTCAAGCTACATCGCCGCGGCGATCGGGTGTATACCCTCGCCTCCCGGCTCGCCCTCGTCTCCGGCCGGAGTCGGCGTCTTCACGCCGGCTAGGTGAGCCTCAGTCCCTCTCTTGCTTGGTTTAATCACTTGCTTAGCTTAGTATTATTGCTAGTACTGCGTCGGACGGAGAGTGAGAGCTCGGCCCAACTTGCTAGTTCCGTGAGTGACCACCGCGGGCGAGTTGAGAGTGAACCCACTAAACCCACACCCTTGGTGTGCTGGCCGCCCATGGTTTGGGCATCCTAGGCCCATTTGGGGTTCTCCACAAGCTAGCCAACCATTGGAGCTTCATGGTCCCGCCTCGGACCCTCTCCCACATCGCTTAGTTGCCAACGGGCACAAGTGTGCACCAAACGGGTGAGTTCGCTAGTGTGAGTCCGCTGCTCAACTTGAATGCTTGAAAATAGGTCCAAGGTTCGGTGTCACATCACTCCGACCCTCGAGAAGCCCGCCGGATGAAGTACCAAGCTCGACGCTTCGTCATCCTCGACAACGCTCTCTATCGAAGATCGTTCTCCGGGCCCCTTCTGAAGTGTCTCGACCCCGACGAAGCGAGCCAAGCTATTGAAGAGATTCATCGAGGCCTGTGCGGAGCACATTCAGGAGGTCGGTCGCTGGCCAGAATCCTGCTAAGGCAAGGATACTGGTGGCCGACCCTACAGCGCGACTGCACGGCTTACGTACAACATTGCGACCGTTGCCAGCGGTTCGACCATTTGGTCCACCAGCCGGCCACGGAACTTGTCACCCTTACCGAGCCCTACCCTTTCGCTCGGTGGGGGATCGACATCCTTGGGCCATTCCCAACGGCTCAATCCCAGAAGAAGTTCATCATCGTCGCCATCGACTACTTCACCAAGTGGATCGAGGCTGAAGCAACAGCGAGGATCACCGAGACAGTCGTCTGGGGTTTCGTATGGAAATCGATCATTTGTCGCTTCGGCGTCCCCCGAGTGATAGTGAGCGATAACGGGCGGCAATTCGACTCTCGATACTTTCGAGACAGATGTGCCGACCTAAATATCCACAATCACTTCACCTCGGTCGCCCACCCTCAGGCCAACGGGCTGGTTGAAAATGCCAACAAGACCATCTTGAAGGGCATAAAAACCAGACTCGGCAAGGCTAAGGGTAGCTGGCTCGAGGAACTGCCTAGCGTACTATGGTCGCACCGAACGACCCCCAGAACGGCAACCGGTGAGACCCCTTTTCAACTGGTATATGGCACCGAAGCCGTCGTTCCGTTAGAAATCGTCAATCCGTCTCTCCGAGTGATCAGCTTTTTGCCCGAGGCAAACGAGCAGAAGCTGCTCGAGAACCTCGACCTGGCAGACGAACTCCGAGAGATCGCGAACGTCCGAGCTACGGAATACCAGCGCCGCCTCACTCGGTACTACAACGCCAAGGTCCGAGGTAGACAATTCCGACCAGGGGACTTCGTTCTCAGGAAGACCGAAGCATCTCGACCACTGGAGGTGGCGGGCAAGCTATCCCCCAACTGGGAAGGCCCCTACCGAGTGATCGAGACGCTCGGGAAAGGTGCGTACAGGTTAGCCACAATGGAAGGGGAACCCATTCCCCGGACATGGAATGCAACCACACTACGCAGATTTTATTTCTGAATACTGTATCAACAAATCGGGTAAAATAAACCCCCTTATCTTTCGCATTCATTCAAGATAACTGTTGGTACATCAGAAAGGTAACTGCCAATACATTACATAGTGAAAAGTAAAAATCCATCTAGCACCGCGGCAAACGGCCATCACCCGGCCGACCCGGTCTTGACCTTCTCGCATCCAGCCACTGACTCTGCCTCGCGTAGAAACTGGCTCGAACAAGAGATGGTCGACCCAGTTGGCTCGGGTGGACCGTGACAAAGGTGACAGAGGGACAGCAAGGAGAAGGTCACCTTTCACACAAGGAAGGCTACCTTCCAAGTTGGCAACAACCTGGAAAAAGGAACGCCGTGAAGGTCTCCTCTCCGCCAAACTACCAACTCTTTGGAGGTGAACAGAAAGCAAGCAGCCCCCGAAGAGTGAAAGAAATGAAGAATAAAAGAGGGAGAAAGAGGCTGCGGACAGAGGTGAGGAAGGGATTGGAGCCGCCTTCCCCCCTCCCACGGAGGGGAATGGCGGCCGGCATCCCTAACTCCCCCATCCGCCCTCCATCTCGGCGTCCGCCCGGAAGCCCCGCCGGAGCCAAGAGGAGGCAAACGGCGTGCCCCCGCACGTCGAAGCCCTCTCCAGATCCGCGCGGCGACCGTCGGACCCGTCTCATGCACGCGCGGCGACCGTGGGACCCGACCGATATTCCAGGACAGTTGGAACCGGCCGCTCCCCGTCGTCTGCAGCGTCATCTTCCGAAGGGTCCTCCATGCTCCGATCGCGACGGCACAACACAGAGCGAAGACGAGGGAATAAGAGCAGACCACCGGCGAGAGTCCTAAGTGTTTGGGGGGAAGGAGCACCCTTCGGTCCTTCTTATAGGCCAAGGGAGGCCACGCGCCTTAAATGGCTCCCCCCTCGAAAACACGCTATAGGACCTCCCCTGAAAGATCACCTCAAATTCCTCGGTCCCCACCCTAGCGGGATTCGCGAAGCACCTCGACTTTCAAAGCATGGTAATACGGAAGGACGCCCGCAAGAAGTCTCCCGAATCGACGTGCGAAAACGGCGCAAAAAATATCGGCACTTTCCAACTGCCCCGATACGCCAACCAAATCACAGCAAAGATAGCGATCAAATAAAGTAAGTCATTTATTGCCTCCCATAAAAACCTCTTACAAAAGGAAAGACAGACAAAAAGGGGAAGGGGCAAAATAAAGTTACATCAGGCCTCGGGCCCACTTTGAAGCTCGGGAACAGCAGTAGGGGACGCGTCACCCCCGGTACCCTCGGCGACGGCCGGCCCGGACACTGACCTTGCCTGTGCGAGAACTGTCCCGGTCGTGAGCCCTCCCGAGGCCTCCGGAGCTGGTGACCCCGCTGGAGGCGACTCCTCCGGTTCTTCCCCGGCCGAAGATGAGGAGCTGGAATCTGACTCGTCCGAGTCATAACTCTGGCCATAAGGAAAATCACCCCCGGCAAGGTGCTCATTGGCATAATTCATCGCCCGGCGATAGCCCTGCCTGAACCCCTTTCGAGCACCCCGACGGAGCGCTACCTCGTAGTAGGGTAGGGCAGCTGCAATCAGGTCGGCCGAGTAAGCCTCCGAGCCTTTATAGCGCTCGATCACCTCCGCCTCGACCTGCCCGTCCCGAGCCCGCTCCGCCTCGGCCGCACGCTCTTCCACCCTCGCCAGACGCTCCTCCAGCTCGGTCATCCTCCGCTCGGCTTCGATCATCCGACCCTCCGCCCGGGATCGGTCCGCCTCGGCCTCAGCGCGAAGGCGCTCTGCGTCCTCCGCCCGATCCTGCAGCTCGCCGCACTCAAGCTCCCAGAGGCTATCCAGCTCGATGTGACGTTGACGCTCGTCTTCTAGACGTTTGCTCTTCCTCTCGAGCGATTCTTGGGCCCTTGTCAGCTGCTCGGCCAGCACCTCGGCTTCCCGTCGGCTCGACCGCGCCAACTCCCTGAATGCGAGGAACTCCCGCCGGAGCCCCTCGTGCTCCCCCTCGAGCCGAGCTAGTTTCCCCTCGCATCCACCAAGGGTCCAGGCGAGCTTCGACCGCTCCGCCTCCGTCCGGGCGTGTGCCTCTGCCATCATGGCCGCTGTCCAAGCTATGACCAGGCCGCCCTCCATCAGGATGTCAAGGACCCCGGTAGGAGTGCTGCGCTTTTCTCCCCCCCTCGTCCTATCGGCGATCGACCGGCAGAGCCAGTACAGGTCACCCGAGACACCGAGCCTGACCAGAGGTTCCGGCAAAGGGGACTGCTCCACCCTGGGCACCCCGCCAGAAGGCCCTGTTGTGGCAGCGAAACCAACCGCCCCGCGCTCCACGGTCGGTTGGGGTTGCAACGCCTCCCCGGGCGAACCCCCACCCTCGACCTGCGCCGCGGGATCAACCGCACCAGAAGCTGCCGGCACTTGGGGTTGCGATGCCCCTGCGGGCGAACCCCCATCCGCGCCGACCGAACCCTCGGTCCCAGCGCCGGCCACGCCGGCATCGGCCCCTTCTGTCCCTACAGAGGGGAGAGCCGACCCATCACCTCCCTCTGCGGGGCCCCTGATCTCCTCGGCCCCCTCTCGCTCGGCGGATGGGAGAGCCATCCCGGAAGGGTCGGCCCCATCCTGCCCCCGAGGGGGGAGTGCCGCCGAGCCAGAATCGCCCCCGACGGCGGTAGGAAGACCGGCTTTCCTGGCCCTCTTCCTGGCCTTCGCGGCCTCCCGCAGTTTCCCCACCAGGGGATCCTTGCGCTTCAGACCAGTCGATCGAGAAGACCCCTCGGAGGCCGCCCCCTTGCCCTTATCTCGGGCATTGACGCGACCCACCGGGGCATCAGGCTCATCGGCTGCCGAGTCATCTCCCAGATCGATGACCTCGGCCGCCTCCTCCAGAGGCTCCCGCCTCACGTCTGCAGCAAGAAGAAGCCCCGGTCAGGAGGAGGAAAAAGAGCTACCACCCCAGAAAAAGAGCCTCAAGAGCCGTACCTGACGACGTCAACCGCAAGAGAAGACACCGTTCGATGTTCTCCGGTGTCACCAGCTCCTCGGTCGATTGGCGATTCTCCAGCAGACGGGCAGCCTGCTGCTCCACGTGGGGAGGGAACTCCTCCTGGCGAGGGGGCAGATTCGGGTGAAAGTTGGGCGAGGTCCGGCATCTCCAGATCTCGTCCGTCGCCACCGCCTTCACCCAGAAGAATTGGGTCTTCCACCCCTTGTGCGAGGAGTCCTTCGCCGCAAGCGAGATGCAGCTCCTGTTCCTCCGCGCCTGGATGAAGTAAAAGCCTTTCCCCGCCTGCGGGTGCGCTTTCAACTCAAAGAAGAAGTGGAAGAGGTCCAGAGAAGGGTAGATGTCGTGCTGGCGACACAGAATCCCGAAGGCCGAAAGAAGAAGATAGGAATTGGCCACCAACTGAATAGGTGCCAATCGGAAAAAATTGAGAAGCTGCAGCACGTAAGGATCGAAAGGAAGCCGAAATCCGCTCTTTCAAGCCAGAAGGAAGGTGCAAATAAGCCCAGCACGATCATCCAAACTCGTCTCGTACGGAGTGGCGGCAACAAAGCTATAGCGGAGAGGCAGACGGAAACGGTGCTCTAACCTCCTCACCTCCGTCTCCCCCAACTCGCTACAGTTGGGGACGGGTTCCCGCCTCACCGGCACAGGCTCCGGGCTCCGGTCCGCCATCGAGTCGAGAGAAGATCCCTCGCACGAGCTTGAAGACTCCGGGGGAGAAGGAAGCTGCCGGATCGCCTCCGCGGTTATCCTCGCCAACTCTTCGAACGCCGCCGCAAGGCTCCGCATCTCCGCTGTGCTCTCACGGTGCATCAAGAAGCAAGGAAAGCCTAAAACCCTGGAAGCCTAGAACGATGAACAGCGCCCCTTAAAAAACCCCTGAGGGTGGCGGCGCGCCGTTCCGTGCTCCGAGAAAAAGGGGGGCCCCTTCGCTTCAAATCCGTCAGGATCATCATTATGGGCCTCGGCGACCGCTATAAGCGGCTCCACAACGCCAACGGAATTCCACCCACCTGAGCCACGCCGGTCCAAAGCCTCGAAAAACTACTCATCCGAGCCTCCTTGGCTCGGGAGTAGGAGGGGGACAAGTGGAGAGGGGGATTTCTGTAGCCCACCATAAAGGCAGCCCAACAAGACCCACACGGTCCAACTAGGCGAGCCCGCCCGAGTGATAGCCCGTTGGGCCCACTCAGGGAAGAAAAGCCCAATAAATAAAGACTCGAGGAACCAACTCTCCCCGGCGGCCTTCTAGGCTCGGAGGGCCCGAGACAGCGGTCAGGTCCCAAGGAAGGTCCGGTCTAAAAGCCCTCTCCTCACCTAAGAGAGACAGGCTCCAGCCGACCTATCCGACCCCACCTTCGCCGGGCCATCGCTCAGACCAGAGCTAGCCTCCCCGAAGCTCGGTAAGACCGTTTGATTAATCCGCAGGTACGGCCGTTCAGAGTCCTCCGCCGACGGGAGAGTCAGGGGTGCCGCCGGACTCCAAGGGGATAACGTCCCCACGATCCGGCCATGAAAGCCCCCGCTGAAGACGTAACTCCCGCCGGGAAGCCCTCAGCTCACCGGACTCTTAAAAGGCGACGCACTATTTAAGCAAGGGATACCCTCCGGAAGATGGTAAGATGAACTAGGCATTCACATACCCTAAGCTCCTGAGCACGATTCGCTTCACCCTTTGGTGGAGAGGATTCTCGCGCATCAGCTCTCTCCTCCCCCCATTATCGCTTCCACCATCGCTCTACTGACTTAGCCATCGGAGGGTTTGCCCCAGGGAGATCCCTTGGGCCCTCTGACACGTTTCCCTCTCTTGCTGATTCATCTTCTGGTGATCCACAGCCCGCTCAGGACCCAGCGCGAGATTCCACCTCTTCACTATCTATGAATTACACATTGCATCTCTTGAATCTGAAATTGTTGATTTAAATGCATCCTTATCAAAGTTTGTGAATGGGAAAGAAAATTTGAACAAGATATTGGGGACTAAGGTGAATTTCCAAACAGAAGGGCTAGGTTATAATCCTGTGAACAAAAGAAATTTTAAAAATAAAGTCTATACATCATTTGTCTACAGTTCAAACATAGCCAGCACATCAAATGGGTCTCAAATTCAATCTGCTCCTCAAACAACAAAGAGATCAAATGAAAATCTAAAAAAGAAACAAAACCTGCATCATAAGGCTAAAAGTGTCACTGGTGTCACGGTAAATGCCATGAAAAATCAAGTTGCACACACACAAGTATCCACAAAGAAAATCTCATATTTTTATTGTGGTAAAATTGGCCATATGATGCATGATTGTTTTGTTATGAAATATGATGAATTGAGAGCATGCGAGAAAATGAACGGGTTCAAAAAGTCAAGAAAATTTCTGAACTCAAAAAGAACTTTTGAAAAGTCTCATGCTTATGTTTGAAACCATGTTGTCAACAAAAGCAAGGCTCATTGCTTCTATTGTGGAAAGTTTGGACATGAGATGAAAAATTATTTTAGAATGAAAAATGAAAGTTTTAAAGTTCATGCAAGAAGACCATTTGAAAGATTTGCTCCATTGAATTGCTATCATTGTGGAAAATATGGTCACTTGATGAAATTCTGCTTTCAAAAGAAAAATGACAACCATCATGCTATGAAAAAAAAATTTATATGTTGAAAATAAAAACACTTTTGTTAAATCACAGAACTTCAATGCTTATGCATATAAAAAATCTGTGAAATATTTTGGTTGTTGTCATTATTATGGTGAGTTTGGGCATACCATGTATGATTGCTCTTTAATACATTTTGATGATATGCATGCCCAGAGAATGTGGAGAGCACCCACTAGATGTGCAACTAACCATCCGGGACCCAAGAAGATTTGGGTACCCAAAACTGTTGAATGAGAACTTTTTTGTAGGATTACCTCGAGGCCAAGTGGAAGGCTTGAAAATAATGGTTGCTCAAGGCACATGTTTTGAAAATAAATTTCTGAGTCTTTTTGAAAAACTAAAATTTGTTTGATTGAAAATCCATCTTAAAGATCATGATAAATCTTTTTTTCTTATGAGTTTGCATTGCATCTATTTGATCATCATTTGCATGACTGTATGGTATATTAAATGGTGAAATGTGGAAGGACAGGTCAAGCCTGTCTGAAAGCTATCACTATGCATGAGAATGTGCCTCCGCATGGTACCATGCGTCTAACATCCATTGGTTGCATATGGCATCCAACTTGATTGTATTTTCTAAAATTCATGCATTTGATTAAAGTGGAGATTTACTAGCTGAAAATTTTAAGATTGATGCTATTCCACTCTCTTAACATTATGATATTTTTCTGTGGCTGCACATTTGAGGATTGAATTTGATCAACTATTTTATGATTTTTACCAATTTTCTACTCATCTTTTTAAATAAAAACAAAAATATTTTCAATGAGAAGTTCACATGTGATATTTTTGATGCTTTGAATGAATATCTTGAATTCTATTTTCAAAATAAAACTGTGTTCTCACATTTACAAAAATGTATTTCATGCATTAGTTGCATTAGATGCATATAGAATTTTCATGAGAAATCAGAACTCTTGCATTCTGTAATGCACTTAGAACATTCAAGTGAAATCTGAAACTTTGCATTCATATTGCATTTTGCATTGCAATGTGCATGTTTCTACTGTGTCCTTGCATGTTATACATGCTAAAACCCTTTCCTTGAAAATTCTAAGACCATACACTCCCTTGATAAATAATGTTGCATCTGAGTCTTAACAAGTGTGTTTCTTGTCATACACTCAAGGGGAGTAAAGATTTGATAAGTGTAACTAGATAGGGGGAGCTGCATTGTTATGTGCTCAAAATATTTTTGATATACATGCTAAATCAAATTCGCACACTTCATGCACAATATGAGAAAATGAGTGTTAAACATAAGCATGTAGGAATTTTCTTTGAACACTCTAGAGATATTAAACTTACTGCATGTATGTTAAAGAGGCAGTTGAGAAAAAAGCTGCCTGCCTATTTGTTGAAAGAAAATGAAAAATAAAAGGTAGAGTAATGTTTAGTCTCACTGAGTAAATTGGGCACATGTCACCTGAGACGTGATGTGGTTCATTTCAGAAAGGTGTTGTACTAGAGTATCTCTGCTCAATGTGAAGTGAGACGGTCAATGTTCTGAGTAACCGGAGAGTCTGGTATGAGCTCCATGTGTCTCCTCGCGTAAAAAGGAATATTTGAACTTGATAACTCTTGAAAAATTCTGATTGTCATTGTGAAAATTTTTGAATTGAAAAATTCTAAAAATCTCATTGTGGCAGAGCGAAGCCTCCAATACACTGTTCTTTAGATTGAAATGCAGTCTGTGTAATTACTCCTGTGTTGAACTGAAAATCTGAATATCCATATTGTAACAATCTATTTTCATGTTATTCACTTACACTATGAAAATTTGATTTAATATGTATTCAAAAAATTGATTGATTGCATTGACTTTTGCTTAATTCTCCTATATGATTGCATAATCCCCTAGGTGTACACATGAGCATCTTGGTTTTACTGACTCACCTGCACTTTTCGTACATCTATCCCTTCACTTTAAATAAAATGGGGGAGCTATATTACATGTATATACATTTATCTGGTTGGAGGTCAATCATGCATGATCATTCTACTTCCACTCTGCATGTTCATATTGCCCATACATGCATATCTGACATACTTGGCATTTATAGCATTCACATGTGCATATTTTGAATTCCATCTTCTTGAACATTTTGTGCATATGATTCACTTAATAACCCCATTGTCCGTCGGTTTTTGTTTGTCACGTCACGAGCATTTTAATATAGCGGAAGGAATTTCGGGAATGTGAACAGCCGGCATGGTAAGCCTCTCGCAAACAAGTAATTTAGAGCGCATGACAATCACATAAGAGTAATTACACAAGTAATTTTCTCAAAACTTTTAATCTTTATTTCATAATCATAATCAAAATTACATAAGTCACTACTTGACATCCTTTCAACACTATGACTCAAGAAATTAAAAATTACAATCTGATTTAACTAGACACTAATTAACTAGGCTTCTCTCATGCCAATGGACCTTCAATTGCTCTCAGAGCAGCTACTAGCATAATCTGAATCCGATCCACTAGTACTTCTTGAAAAAAAAAATAGATATGAGCACACGTGCCCAGTAGGTATCTTCGTATCAACATGAAGGCAATATTTAAGTGATTAATGCTTTAGCTCTAGAATTAAGGTCAAAATGAGTGCGGTAAATCAATACATCATAAACCAATAATCAAGAATATGGAGTCACGAGATATCTAATCATAGTTGAGTACATGAACAAGTAAGATTCAATCATGTAGATATACTTTTGGCCTTTCATGAATAAGAAGGTACGAGCATGTGACGAGAAAGTACTTACACAACCTTGTAAAGGCTATGTCTAGAAAGTCATTAATAACATGCAATTTCCATAAAGAACCTCATGGTGTTTCACTCATTTATAAGAGAAAGTACTCCCGACGTAATGTGACGCCAGTATCATCGTACCCCATGGTTTATATAGCACATTTCCGACCATCGGTCGTGGGGACTAGCATGGAGCCCTTGGACACAATCCGTGCCCGATCTTGCATCTTCAAGTTATAAATCCAGCTACTTCAACGAGATATAACAATAAAGTATGGCCAATAACATAACAAGTTCAATGATAGTTTCATGATGACAATATCAAGGTAAGAATGCTTCAATTAAGAACATGAGATTTCAAAGAAGAATTAAATGAATATTATGTTACGGCGGCATTCCGGCAGCATAACAGTACATTAATTAAGTTCCATAACTTAACATCAACTTATTGAACATAGGCTGAAACTCCAGATAATCCCAAGATCATCTAGGAACTCAAGAAAACCAACCCCAAGGTCAAACCTCGGGTTAGACAAATTCAGGAACTAAGCGGTCATTTCCTAGACCGTTTCATGGATCAGGCGATCAAGTCTGGACCGTTTAGCAGAGCCATGTGGTCGGGTTAGGACCGTTTGTAGCGAGTCTAAGCCAGAACAAAGAAAGCTTGACTCAGAGAGACATGCGGTCATGGGATGACTGTTTGCCAAAGGAAGCGGTCACTTGCCGACCGTTAGGTAACCCTTAGCGGTCGCCATGAAGGCCGTTTGGAAACCAGAATTCAGAAAACATCGATAGTATAAGTACTTTCTAGATAATTTGGACTTTAAGGGTACAACCAGCTCGGCGTCCTAGTTGGAATCCCAGTCTCGCGGAGTCTTACGGAGGCCTTGAAACATGATCCCCTAGTCCGATAGAAGGAATATTTGGCGGAGAGGTTCACAAGTCCAAGAGAGTGTACTATAAGTGCAAAGTGTAACTAATGGTCACATACCAGAGTATATGCCATGTACTTATGAAATGACTCATAGATGAGAGTAGAACGATTAATCCCATTGGTAAAAACACCATATCAATACCCTCATGAATCATGCTTCATAAAAAAACTTTTAATTACAAAACTATAATTTTTGCATCAAATTAGTAAATAAGGAAAAATAAAGTTTAAACATGATCTTGCTGTAACAGGGTATTTATCAGAGGATTAAAACATGGTTTTATGAGCAACAACATAGTTATAACACTAACTATATGATATACTAAGTTTAGGCTCGGTTTGGTTCACAGAACCATAAACGGTCATGGACTAGCCGTCTGTATGTGAAGAACGCTCTTGCGATAGGCCGCTGAAGTGGGTTCAGACGGTCTGTATATGGGCCACAAGAACATTAAAAATGGTTTTGCGATAGACCGCTTGTTGTACTAAATGGTCACTTCATGGGCCGTTTTTTTCTGTCAGGCAGAAGCTATAAAATAATGAAATATAACGCTAACCTAAAGTATGTTATGCATGAAAACGATGTAAAACATACAGTAAAACATGTTAGAAGGTATAAGGGCCATGAATATGCATTGGTTGTGTGAAATAGACAAGAAATTTCCATTATTATTTCATTAGGGCTAGGTGCATGCATGATAAATGAACTAACTACGCAGTCCCCATAAAACATAAAATTCTCTATGTACAGTAAATGAAAATGACTGAAATCAGAGGACTTTTACTCCTAAGATCATGTTTAAGCCATTCACGAGATAACCTACCTCTGTTCTGGGCCTTAAACTTCGAATTTTGATCTGGAAGTCAACCTTAGTTCTGCTCATCCTGAACTGAAATAGCAACTTCACGTCCGTCTAACTCCTGATTCCCTTCTCCTAAAGCCATGAAATTTTGAGGGTAAGAAGAGGGTACTAAGAGGAACAAATAGTTCTAAAAAACCTCTATCTAATTACCTCGTTTAGGGCTTCTAATTTGCTGATCAATCTGGCTCGGCCATACAAGTTCCTGAGTTGCTTGTACTGAACCAACGTCTTTGGATGCCTCTATCTTTCTGATGGCTTGATCTCCTATGATGAAATTTTGAGGAGAGTTAGACCTTACTATAATGAACAAAATACTCTAAAGGACTTACCTATAATTCATCTTCCTTACCTTAGTTCCACGCGAGCCAAAAGTAAGGGCCGCGGATGTGAAAACTTAAGTCTATTTATTGGGTTTAGCTAGGGTTTCATAGATTAGAACGAACATAGAGTCCTAATTAGGGTTCCAATTCAATCCTCAACCACTCTAGAGTCTTCTAACTAAGAGATAGCATCGATCCCAAGGGATTTGGATGCCAAAGTTCCTAACTTTTCATGCCATCTTCCATTCACGGAATCTGCAGAGCCATGCGATCTAGTCTAGACCATTTTTTAGCCTTAAGCGGTCGCCCGATAGATCGTTTCTATCGTTGGGTGCCGAATTTGAATTATTTCAAACTCTTTTGATATTATCTCTTATTATTAGCCTATAATTATGTCATTTATTATTTTAAAAGTCTGATAATTGATAATTTACCTTCTAATTTTCATAAATATCATATTCTAAACTTCTAGAATATGGGCCAAGTCTTGTGGGCTTGGTTTTAGGTCATTTGGATTTATTTGAAAAGACCATGTTATTTAATAAATATTTGGGCCTTTTAATTTGGTTTTAATTAACCCAAATTCGTTTCATAATCCATTTATCTCTTGAAAAATCTTAAAAATCTGAGGAAAATTTCTAGAAAATTCTAAAATACGTTACATAAATTTATGGGGTATTACACCCTCCCCCACTTAAGAGAATTTAGTCCCCAAAATCAATATATAGATTTTATGAAGAGTGTACTTACAGTTGAATAACTCGGGAAATCTCCTGCGCATAGCATCTTCCGTCTCCCATGTAGCATCTTGATCTGATCCTTTGTTCCACCAAACTTTTACCATGGGAATGGTTTTATTTCGAAGCTGACGTACCTCTCGATCAATAATTTGTGAGGTTTTTGTTCGTACGTCAAATCTTTTTGAATCTCCAAGTTATCATAAGAGATAATGTGTGATGGATCATAAACATATTTCTTCATCATAGAGATATGGAACACATCATGAACTCCTGCCAGCTGTGAAGGTAATACTAGACAATACGCCACTTCATCTACTCTTTCAAGGATTTCAAAAGGGCCAATGAATCTTAGCATAAGCTTGCCTTTGATACCAAACCTGCAAATATCACGACCAGGGGAAACATTGAGAAATACATGATCTCCCACTTGAAATTCCAAGTCTCACATTCGGTTATCGGTATATGACTTTTGCCTATCTTGGGCCACCTTGAGTCTTTCTCTTATCACTTTCACCTTGTCAGTTGTATCTCGGACAAGATCATGGCCTAGAATTTGTCTTTCACCGACCTCGTCCCAGCACACAGGCGTATGGCAACTCCTTCCATACAATACCTCAAACGGTGCCATTTTCATGCTAGCTTGGTAGCTGTTATTGTAAGCAAATTCTACAAGAGGTAAATGATCGTGCCAGCTTCCACCGAAATCTATAACACATGCTCTTAACATATCTTCCACCACCTGATTGGTCCTTTCAGTTTGTCCATCAGTTTATGGATGAAACACGGTGCTAAAATTCAACCGGGTTCCCAGAGAATATTACATCCCTTTCCAGAATTATGAAGTAAATCGAGGGTCTCGATCAGAAATAATGGTGATAGGGACACAATGTAATTTAACAATCTCCTTTATGTATAAGGCAGCCAAGATATCAACAGACCATCGGCTTTTAATAGGTAGAAAATGAGCCAATTTTATCAAACGGTCTATGATCACCCATATCCCATCATGTCCACCTCTTGATTTAGGCAATCCCATGATAAAATTCATCCCTATACTCTCCTATTTCCATTCCGAGATTTCCAAGGGATGTAGCTTTCCAGCATGCTTTTGATGTTCTGCCTTGACTTATTGACAAGTAAGGCAACGTGACACATAGTCTGCGATCTCTCTCTTCATATTGGGCCACCAATAATTTCTTTTAAGATCTTGATACATCTTGGTAGCACCAGGGTGAATAACATATTTTGATTTATGAGCTTCTTCTAAGATCATCCTCTTAGTATCATCATGATTAGGAATATAAATACGACCCCGAAACAACAACCTTCCGTCATTTGCGATGGAGAAATATGGTCATTGTTCCATATCAGCCTTAATATCTAATAATACAGGGTCATTTTCTTGCAACTTGACTAGATCTTCAATCAATGTTGGTTGTATCCGGATATTGGCCATAAAGCAATCCTCTTTCTTCACATCAACATCTACATTCAACTGAGCGAATTTAGAAATAAGATTTGTCATACCTATCATAAGACATGATAGCTTCCCCATCGGCTTCCGACTGAGCGCATCGGCAACAACATTTGCTTTGCATGTATGATATTGAATATCAAAATCAAAGTCCTTGAGATACTCCAGCCATCGTCTCTATCTCATATTTAACTCCTTTTAAGAAAAGAGGTACTTCAGACTCTTATGATCTGAATATACGGTAAATTTTTCTCCTTAAAGATAATGACGCTAAATCTTCAAGGTGAATATGATAGCAGCCAACTCCAGATCATGAACAAGATAATTTTCCTCATGCCGCTTTAATTGTCTTGAAGCGTAGCAAATCACTTTGCCATTTTACATGAGTACGCACCCTAGGCCAATGCCGGATGCATCAGTATAAACTTCAAATTCGCCACCTTCAATAGGCAATGCTAGTACAGGTGCCGTGGTGAGATGTTTCTTAAGAGACAAGAAATTTTCTTCACATTCCTTTGTCCACTCGAAAGGATTTTCTTTCCGAGTGAGTTTTGTTAAGGGAGCGGCGATCTTGGAGAAACCTATGATAAATCGCCTATAGTAACCAGCCAGACCAATGAAACTCTGAACTTCAGATACGGTGTTCGGTCGGGTCCAACTTTTAACAGCTTCAACCTTAGAAGGATCTACTGCAATGCCTTCTTTAGAAAAAATGTGGCCAAGGAAAGAGACCTCCTTAAGCAAGAATTCACATTTGTTCAACTTAGCATAGAGTTGATGTTCCTTTAAAGTTTGCAATACGACCCTTAGATGTTCCTCGTGTTCCTCCTTTGTCTTTGAATAAACGAGGATATCATCAATGAACACGACCACGAATTGATCAAGATGTGGTCGGAACACATTGTTCATTAGTTGCATGAATGCAGCAGGTGCATTAGTTAAACCGAACGGCATAACCACAAATTCATAGTGTCCATATCTGCTTCGAAAAGTAGTCTTGTATATGTCTTCCTCCTTGATCCTCAGTTGATGATAGCCCGACCTAAGGTCAATCTTGGAGATGTACTCCGCGCCAAACAGTTGTTCAAATAGCTCATCGATATGCAGCAATGGGTATTTGTTCTTGATGGTGAGTTGATTCAGCTACCGGTAGTCGATGCATAACCTGAGGGAACTGTCCTTCTTCTTGACAAATAAGATTGGCGCACCCCAAGGGGATGTGCTAGGTTGAATGAACCCTTTTTCTAACAGATCTAGAAGTTGCTTCTTTAGTTCCTTCAATTCTGTGGTCGACATCTTGTAAGTGGTTATTGACACAGGTGCTGCTCCTAGTGTGAGTTCAATGGTGAAGTTAACCTCCCTTTCGGGTGGTAAACTAGGTAACTCGGAAGGAAAAACATCAGGGAATTCTTGAACTACGGGGATTTCGTTCATCCGTATTTCCTTAGACTCGGTAACTACTACGGAGGCAAGGAAAGCTTCACATCCTTGCGAAAGGAGTTTGTAAGCATGAAGAGATGAAATAATGGTGGGATGTTTCCGGTATTTAATACCAAGGAAGGAAAATCGTGGAAGACCTGGTTTCCAGAAAGAGATTATCATGTTACGGCAATTTATATAGGCGTCATGGTCTACCATCCAATCAACTCCCAATATGGCATGATAACTCGTCATGTCAAGGCATACAAGATTTGCTGGAAGATTTTGTTCCTCTACTATTACCCCACTCTTGGGGTAATAAGTTGTAAGCTTAGTTCCGGGACCTAAGGGTGTAATGATAGCTAGGTTCGATGGTAAAGGAACTGTTGAAACTAGCAAGGTCTTTGAATAAGTAGTAGATATAAAGGAATGAGAAGCACCGGTATCCAATAACACGAATGAGGGATGTGAAAAAATGAGAATAGTACCTTCCATAAGCCCATCATTCTTAGGTGCTTCTTCATCATCTAGAATAGCGTTAAGATGAGCCTGTCGCTTTCGTCCACCGCTGCAAGACTGATCCTTCATGAGAGGGCAATCTGGCATGCGGTGCTCCCGACTGCCACAACGCAAACACGCCCCTAGGCATTTCCAGCATTCCTCGGCCGAGTGGCCGAATTTCTCACAGAATGTGCAAGCCGCCATGACTTACTTCTCTTCATCCTTCACCTTTTTGTTCTTGTGGTAACCGTTACCACCTCAGTTCTGAGATCTTTTCTTACTATCACGGGATTTATAAGGCTCCGTGATATTGAATCTTTCCTTCTTCCCACGCCCATCCATCCGTCGGCTAGACTCTTCTCCCTTGCTTTTAAGTTTCTCGGCCATCTCCAAGGTCCTTTCACATAAATGAGCTCGTTGGACCATTTCTGCATAGGTCCGAATATTTTGCGAGCCCAGTTGTTGAATGAAGACATGCCTTAACCCATCCAGAAAATGATTGGCCTTCAGAAGATCGGTGCTAACTAGATGTTGAGCATACGGTGCTAAGCGAGAGAATTGCAATTCATACTCGGCCACCGTCATCACTCCTTGACGTAATGAAGCGAACTCCACCGCCTTCCTCTCCTTAACGTGCTCGGAGAAGTACTTTGCGCTGAAAAGGCTGAGAAATCCCTCCCAAGTATGTGGTGTGTCTGCGGGCGGTGTTGGAATAGACTTCCACTTTGTACGCGCGTCTTTGTTGAGTTGAAATGTGGGCATACGAACCTTTTCTTGGTCGGCACATTGCATGACCTCGAATATACGGTTTATTTCATTTATCCAGTTCGCTGCTTCATCTAGATTGGAAGAGCCAGTAAATCATGGAGGATTTAAGCTTAGAAAATTACGGTGTAGATCACCCGCTCCTGCCCTTGCGCCAGCTTGGGCCATAGTTTGCAAAGCCTGGGTGAGACCAGTAACGGTTTGTTGCATTCCGTTCCAATCAATACGGTAAGCCATTACAAGAATGTGGTACCTGAGAAGAGTAATAGATTTGTTAATTCTAGTGGAATTGGTGGGATTTAACTTAGAGATAATTTCTAATTACTATCTCATCCTAAGTTCTACCCAAATTTCTCTCATGGGTTGGATATTTCTTTCCTAATTCATAAGTATGGGTCCTTAACCTTGGACTTAACCTATGACATGCCATTTTTTTTCTTAGGACTTCCTTAAACTTAGGCTCTGATACCACTTTATCTGTCACGCCCCGAGCATTTTAATACAGCGGAAGGAATTTCGGGAACGTGAATAGCCGGCATGGTAAGCCTCTCGCAAGCAAGTAATTCAGAGTGCATGACAATCATATAAGAGTAATTGCACAAGTAATTTTATCAAAACTTCCAATCTTTATTTCATAATCATAATCAAAATTACATAAGTCACTACTTGACATCCTTTCAATACTATGACTCATGAAATAAAAAATTACAATCTGATTTAACTAGACACAAATTAACTAGGCTTCTCTCATGCCAATGGACCTTCAATCGCTCTCAGACCCGCTACTAGCATAATCCGAATCCGATCCACTAGTACTTCCTGGAAAAAAAAAGAAAATAGGTATGAGCACACGTGCCCAGTAGGTATCTTCGTATCAATATGAAGGTAATATTTAAGTGATTAATGCTTTAGCTCTAGAATTAAGGTCAAAATGAGTGCGGTAAATCAATACATCATAAACCAATAATCAAGAATATGGAGTCACAAGTTATCTAATCATAGTTGAGTACATGAACAAGTAAGATTCAAATATGTAGATATACTTTTGGCCTTTCATGAATAAGAAGGTACAAGCATGTGATGAGAAAGTACTTACACAACCTTGTAAAGGCTATGTCTAGAAAGTAATTAATAACATGCAATTTCCATAAAGAACCTCATGGGGTTTCACTCATTTATAAGAGAAAGTACTCCCGGCGTAATGCGACGCCAGTATCATTGTACCCCATGGTTTATATAACACGTTTCTGACCATCGGTCGTGGGGACTAGCATGGAGCCCTTGGACATAATCCGTGCCCGATCTTGCATCTTCAACTTATAAATCCAGCTACTTTCATGAGATATAACAATAAAGTATGGCCAATAACATAACAAGTTCAATGATAGTTTCATGATGACAATGTCAAGGTAAGAATGCTTCAATTAAGGACATGAGAATTCAAAGAAGAATTAAATGAATATTATGCTACGGCGGCATTCCGGCAGCATAACGATACATTAATTAAGTTCCATAACTTAACATCAACTTATTGAACAAAGGTTGAAACTCCAAATAATCCCAAGATCATCTAGGAACTCAAGAAAACCAACCCCAAGGTCAAACCTCAGGTTAGACAAATTCAGGAACTATGCGGTCGTTTCCTAGACCGTTTCATGGATCAGGCGGTCAAGTCTGGACCGTTTAGCAGAGTTATGCGGTCAGGTCAAGACCGTTTGTAGCGAGTCTAAGCCAGAACAAAGAAAGCTTGACTCAGAGAGACATGCGGTCATGGGATGACCGTTTGCCAAAGGAAGCGGTCACTTGCCGACCATTAGGTAACCCTTAGCGGTCGTCATGAAGACCATTTGGAAACCAGAATTCAGAAAACATTGATAGTATAAGTACTTTCTAGATAATTTAGACTTTAAGGGTACAACCAGCTCGGCGTCCTAGTGGGAATCCCAGGCTCGCGGAGTCTTACGGAGGCCTTGAAACATAATCCCCTAGTCCGACATAAGGATTATCCGACGGAGAGATTCACAAGTCCAATAGAGTATACTATAAGTGCAAAGTGTAACTAATGGTCACATACCGGAGTATATGCCATGTACTTATGAAATGACTCATAGATGAGAGTAGAATGATTAATCCCAATGGTAAAAATACCATATCAATACCCTCATGAATCATGCTTCATAAAAAAACATTTAATTTCAAAACTATAATATTGGCATCAAATTAGTAAATAAGGAAAAATAAAGTTTAAACATGCTCATGCTGTAACAGGGTATTTAACAGAGGATTAAAACATGGTTTTATGAGCAATAACATAGTTATAACACTAACTATATGATATACTAAGTTTGGGCTCGGGTTGGTTCACAAAACCATAAACGGTCATGGACTAGCCGTCTATATGTGAAAAATGGTCTTGCGATAGGCTGCGGAAGTGGGTTCAGACGGTCTGTATATGGGCCACAAGAACATTAAAAATGGTTTTGCGATAGACCGCTTGTTGTACTAAACGGTCACTTCATGGGCCGTTTCTATCTGTCAGGCAGAAGTTATAAAATAATGAAATATAACGCTAACCTAAAGTATGTTATGCATGAAAACGATGTAAAACATACAGTAAAACATGCTAGAAGGTATATGGGCCATGAATATGCATTGGTTGAGAGAAATAGACAAGAAATTCCCATTATTATTTCATTAGGGCAAGGTGCATACATGATAAATGAACTAACTACGCCGTCCCCATAAAACAAAAAATTCTCTATGTACAGTAAATGAAAACGACTGAAATCAGAGGGCTTTTACTCCTAAGATCATGTTTAAGTCATTCACGAGATAACCTACCTCTGTTCTGGGCCTTAAACTTCAAATTTTGATCTGGAAGTCAACCCTAGTTCTTCTCGTCCTGAACTAAAACAACAACTTCATGCCCCTCTAACTCCTGATTCCCTTCTCCTAAAGTCACAAAATTTTAAGGGTAAGAAGAGGGTACTAAGAGGAACAAATAGTTGTAAAGGACCTCTATCTAATTACCTCGGTTAGGGATTCTAATTTGCTGATCAATCTGGCTCGACCACACAAGTTCCTTGTTGATTTGTTTTGCTTCCTTCTCTTGTTTGTGGTTTGTGGTGATAAAGATGATAAGCAAAAATCAATGATCTCAATCAACCAAAGGACATGTGAACCATGAACCTAGGCAATCAGAATAAGCTCTAGCATGGGCAATACTATCTCAATCAAACTAATCTAAAGAAAGTAAAGAAAAACACACACCGGAGTGTGGAACAAGGAGTAAATAAAAACACACCGCGTGGGTGGAACAAGCAAAGGAAATAAGAGATATGAGAGAGAAATTAATGCCCAATACTAAGGAAAGAACGTGATCGCCACTAAGGTAATAAAACAAGCCAAAGACATGATCAATACCTTAGAAATATGAGGATGATGCACCCGCCCACGGGAGAGAGAAACCAGTAAAATCTACAGATCTGCCTTGAATGTAACGGTCTGAAACCTATGCGTCACAGGAGTGTGACGGTCACTCTATGAACCGTTAGAGAAGCCTGACGCGCCTGCACAAGACCGTCAGAGAACCTGCAGCAACAACTTGTGAATTCTTTGAACTCCAAACCTTCCAGCCGGCCAGAAGACCTGGGCCTCGTCTAATGATCCCTGTAAACCTACCAAAGAACGTGAAACACAAGAAAACGATTCCAAATTAGCCCTTCAAACAAGCATAGTATCAATTCTTAAAGAACTTAAGATCATGCAAAGGGAAAGGGAAGTACCGGGAAAGTTTTGGTTTTTTAACCCCTCTGGGCGTTTTAAAACGTGGGAAGGATGTTTAGATGATGAAAACAATGGAGAACGTGAGAGAAAGGAGTGGGACAATGCTATGATGAGAGGAAGAAGAGGAGAACACAAATATGTAAATTATGAACTTTAAAACCCAAAACCGGAGTACTCCCTGGACTGTGATGCAGATGGACGTGGAAGAAGACTCCTCTTGGATGAAGATGACTCCAGAAAGCGGCAGCACTTCGACGTAAACTCCAGATTTCTCCTCTCAGGCCATGAAGTTAAGGGTTCTATTTATAGGCCCTCAAAATCTCTGGTCGAGCAGAGGATAATTCAGCAATAAAAGAAGATAACTCTTAGCAAACTCTTGAAGATAATATCACCAAGAGTCCATAGAAACAAACAGAAGGTTCTGAGGATCAGATTTGGAAGAGAAATCACAAGATCAAACTCTTATCTCGTCCACGGAGTAGCAGAGAAGAGGCAGACATGGCCAGGACTCTCTGTTGGATGTAACGGCTGCTCGACAGACCGCCACATTAATGTAATGCCCCATGGAGAGACCATCACAATAACCTAATCTCCAAGAAGATAAGATCAACGGGAAGAAGATCAAAACAGTAGGACTCTTGAAGGAATGTAACGGTCACGGATGGATACGTTAGAGGGACGTAACGGCTGCACGACAGACCGTTAGAATCAATGGATAGGCCAAAGATAAGGATTGAAACAAAGGCCTTAAGTCTCAGGACTCTACAAGATGTAACGGTCCAGGGATCATACGTCAGAATGATGTAACGCCCCTGGTATGGACCGTTAGAAACAATAAGGATCAAAAAGAAATAAGAGTTTGCCAAGCTTCATCCATCGAAAGCGCCGAGGAAACCAGACTCAATCAAGAGGAGAAGACCCATGAAATAGACCTCTAACTGATCAAGAAAGCTCAATGAAGAGTGAACAACTCGGAGCGTCATATAGAATGAACAAGGAGATGACCCGACTTATCAGTCATAAAACGGGTGTCAACAGATGCCCCTCCTTAACATCCTCTTTGCAGGGGAGCGAGCGGAGGTGAAGCGAAAGCGAAATGAGACATGGAGATGAAGCAGAAATGAAGCGGAGTGGACTGAAAAAGCGGGCGTTAAGGCAAACGACAGCCATTCTACCAATAAGCGATTAGGAATTTTCTGGAAAACTTCGAACCAATCACAAGGAAATAGCCAACCGAAGGACGCATGCCTGGAGGAATTAACTAAGGAAAGGAAAACACGGCTAGCCGCCGGAGGCAACGGAAAGGAAAGAGATAACTGACTAAACTCCAGACATGAATCTTCAGCTAACCAAATCAAGCGAACAGAGCGAATGAAACCTTCCAATTCAGAGTGAAAATGACTCTCCTTATTCTAGATTAAGAACACAGCTATTCACCATCATTGAGACACCTTGAACAGAAAAAGCACACGAATGCTCAAAAGAATGCGTATGATGCATGCTGGGCCAAAATAAAAGAAATCATTAAAACAAATGCAAAGAAAGATAAAATAACAAGATACTCAAGAATAATATTGCTAGACCGGAGAAATCAGGGTCAGGACACCATCTGCAACCATGGCGTGCAAGACAGAACCATCGTCCCCAAATTTTTCCAACCTAACGGCCTATCCAACGATTAAACATGTGCACTTAGATCATCATCATTTTTGTTTAAGGGGAACATCAGATCCCAGAACACATGAATGACCAGCCGGTTCTCGAGATAATATATCATAGATAACATATAATAATGCATTAGAAGGACAAGAGATCGGGATACAATACCTGACTTACCTGCCTGACGAACGGCATGATGTTTTTCATAACTTCATCCATGAGAAAAGAGGTTAGCCAATGATAATAAATAGGGTTTTTTACATAAATACCCTCTTAAATATTGGTTATGCCAAATATACCCTTCATATAGTCATATTATCAAAAATATCCTCTAAATACTGTAAATGATTGCAGCTATACCCTTCCCATCACTGCCGTGATGTTGACTCGAGTTTAACTATGGTTACGGTATTAAATGACTAATCTACCCTTCAGTTTACCACCCCCGCCCACGCGATGTGGTTTCCCCCTTCGCAAACCTTTCACCAGCCTCACCCACGACCTCACGGCCCCATCGGGATCGTCTGCCATCTCCGACCTGCAACGGCCTTCACGCACCGGAAGGTTCTCCCGCTCCATCTCCGACCGACTTGCAACGGCCTTCACGCGACGGAAGGGTTATCCCACTCCATCGCTAACCTGCAACGGCCTTCACGCGACGGAAGGGTTCTCACGCAACGGAAGGGTTCTTCTGCTCCACTGGGTAAGTCTCCCATACTCTCTCTGAACCCTCACGGCCCCATCGGTCCCCCTCTTCGTATGGTCTCCCTCTCCTCTATCTCTGTCCCTCGACATGTAAAAAACCCTATTGTTTATCTCTTGACTGTGGATGCCATCTTCTTCTATTTCCTGGTCGACGGTTAGTTAATGCGTCCGGTAGGAACATATGCTGATGAGGATGATAATATTAGGGTTTAGGGTTTGCATTATTTATTGTCTTCGTCTGAGATTGGGCGTTTTTACGTATTTGCAGCTTCAGAATGAGACATAGCAAGTGAATGCGTAAACTCTACCTTACAGAAAATAAACTTGCTGGGGTGAAGGTGATTGTGGCATGATTCCTTTGTTTGTGTATAGTTGATTTGATTTATTTATTTGGAGTAACGTTTAGTACGGTCTTCTATATGTGTAGGGGGTATTCCTATCTAGACAGCAGTGAATCAAGGTGGCCGTGCTTGTGGTCTATACCTATTAATTGAGGTTTGAATTGTATTTTTTACTAATTGTACAAGACCTATTTACTAAGACTGTTTGCACTTACTTATGTGTTATATACAAACTTATCATCCCCTTTATTTTGATTTTGTATTCTATCTTATTTTAAGCATCGAAAGCACAGTTATGGCAGACACATTTACATTGAAACTTCACTATGGAGGGCATTTTAAGACTACCGAGGAAGAAGGAAGAATGATCCCCATAGGTTTTAGACAGAAAGCCTACTCCTTTGAAAGAGATTATGCGCATTTGAGGGAGATAAGAGTGTTAGCTTCTCAAGTCACCAAATGGGGCCATGACCACACGATTGATTTCTATGTTTTAGTACCGAAGTCGAGTCCTAAGAAATATGTGAGAATTAGTTCAGATGAGGATGTGATTTCTCTTTTTGATAAGTATAGCCATGATTTGTGCATTGTGCTTTATGTTGCCACCCAATATATTGGAGTGCCTTTAGCTTCTTCTGATCCAAAAATGAAGATAGTAACATCTGTGACTAGAAGAAAGTCTAATGCAAAAAATGCAATGCCTTCAGAAGATGATCCAGACTGGAATCCATTAGGAGATGACAGTGAGTATGTTGAGGTTGAGCCTCCAGGCAATAATGAGGTAGAGACTCTATTTAGGGAGGGTGATATATCTGATGATGAGGTTTATACTGATGACAGTCGTGATAGTTGCTTCTCCTCAGACTCTGAGTGTGATATAGAGGTGGAGGAAGGGGACAGTGAGGGTACCCCTATTGTCCGAAACATTCATGATCCGGATATGTCTTTAGGAAGTAGATTTGACAATATTAATACATTCAGATTAGCACTTGCCCAGCATGCAATCAAAAATGAATTTGCAGTCCAGTACAGTAAATCAGAACCAACTAGGGTCACAGTAGTTTGTGCTGAGAAGAGATGCAAGTGGAGAATGCATGCTTCTCGTTTACCTGATGGCCATACATTTCAGATAAAGAACCTTCAATCTGAACACACTTGTACGGGGGCAAATAAGGCTGGGAATCATATGGCCACTCAGAAGTGGGTGGCAAGTACATGCATTGGGTGGCTTAGGACTGAAGGAGATGTTACAGTGAAAGAAATTTCAAGAAGGTTGAATGCTCAATACCATGTGGACATTCGTTACCACCGGGTTTATAGAGGCAAGCAAATGGCATTAGAGCAAATCCATGGTTCTTGGGAAGAAATGTATGCCAGAGTACCTGACCTACAACATGAACTAGTGTTAAAGAACCCTGACAGTGTGGTCAAATATCAGACAAATGACAAAGACAGATTTTTCAGGATGTTTATATGTTTAAAGGCTTGTATTGAGGGTTTTAAGTTGGGATGCAGGCACCTAATTGGCTTGGATGGCTGTCACTTGAAAGGTATCTTTAGAGGTACCTTACTAGCTGCCACCTCGTTTGATGGGAACAATGGAATTTTTCCACTAGCCATAGCAATAGTGGAAGGAGAAAATGCAGATAGCTGGACATGGTTTTTGGATGCTCTGAAGCAGGCCATTGGTATGCCTAGTGATTTATCTTTCATGTCTGACAGACAAAAGGGGTTAGAAGAAGGGCTCCCGCTTGTTTTCCCAGGTGTTGAGCATAGGGTCTGTGTTAGACATATGTATAAGAATTTCAAGAAGTCATTTCCAGATGAATTCATGAAGAGACTGCTGTGGAATGCTGCAAGATCATATACTGAAGTTGATTTCTTGGACTGGATGATGCAAATAAAAGAAAATTCTCCCCAGGCACATGCTTATTTGACATCAGCATCTACGAGGGGAGTCGTATGGAGTAGGTCACAGTTCCATCCACTTGCTAAATGCCATCATATAGCAAACAATTTAAGTGAATCATTCAATGCCTACATCTCAGATGCACGTTGGAGACCTATATTGGACTGCATAGATGTTATCCGTTCCAAAATGATGAAGACCATGCACATTAGGAGGTCAAGGGATGAAAAATGGACCGATGTCTTGGTGCCAAGGGCCAGGAAGTACATATCTGTCATGTCAAGAAAATTGGGTGGATTTTTAGTGGAGACAGGATTTAACGAGACTGCTCAGGTGACAGGTCCAGAAACACGTGAAGTTGTAGACTTGAACCAGAAAAGTTGTACCTGTATGGCTTGGCAGAGAACAGGTCTCCCATGCATACATGCATGTGCATTCTTAGCAAGCAGAAGGGGTATTAAATGGGAGGATTATATTGATAGATGTTACACAGTGGTAGCTTATAAATCCACCTATGCTTTGGGCATCAGTCCTATGCCTGACAAGACACAATGGATTAAACTTGGAATAAAAGTTCTACCCGCCATTGTGAGAAGGCCACCGGGAAGACCTAAAAAGAAGAGAATCAGAGACCCAGATGAAGCCAAAAAAATTACAAAGGCCCATAAGTGCAAAAGGTGTGGTCAATTTGGACATCATGCAAAGATATGTAAGAATCCAATCTCAACATTGGGTCAAACTTCTACTCCACAAGCAAGGTAATAATATATGGCACACTTTTGTATATGAAAGTAATTTAATTAGCACTCATATATAATTATGTCATGCAGGAGGCCTCCTGGTAGGCCTAGAAAGCAAATGGGTCCTAACCAAACATCAAGTCAAACACAGGGTCAGGTAGTCTTTTTACATGACCATTTCATCATTGTAAATGATCCATTTAAATTCCTTGTTACTATAAAATGTAATCCTTATATTTGTGCATTGTATTCACAGGGGAGCTTGACAGGGCAAGCTAATGTGGAAGGGAGAACTAGTATTGCAGAAGAAGGCCTCCACTCAACCAATCTAATTAATTCCAGTGCTGCAGGTAGATCTAGTGCAATTCCCTCCCAGACATCTTCCTCAAGTTCTATCCTAGTGCAGAGTAGGGCTCCTACAGTTCTTGCTCGGGGTCGTGGCCGGGTGGTGAATTCTAGGTTCAGAAATGTGTAGGGTTGGGTTGAAGTTGAAGTTGGCATGTGTCCTTTTATGACTGTCTTTAAAAATTTGGCTGTTTAATGTGGAAGTTGGCATGTTTGCTGTGACAATGACACTATTTGCTTTAGAGAACTTGTGTCCCGTGGTGGTAATTGTCCTTTTGTAACTTTAAACTTGTGTCTTGTGAGTTTAATATGTGAAGTTGTCATCTTGCTGTGACAATGACACTTTTGCTGTGAAATGTGGCTTTCTGTGATATTTGTGAATGGTTCTGTGAACAGGTTCTGTGATTAATTGCATTATGTGAACAGGTTCTGTGATTAATTGCATTTTGTGAACAACTTCTGTAAATGGTTTGTGAGTTTATATGTGAATGATTGTCTTGTAGGTTCTGTGAAAAGTATTATGTGAACAGGTTCTATGAACAGGTCTGTGAACCTGCTTCTGTGATTAATTTGGGAATATGTTATGTGAGTTTATATATGAATGGTTTGAGTGTTTATATGAATTGGTGATTTGATTAAGAAAGATTTATTGCTAATATCAGACAACAACCACCTTGCTCAGATTGTGAGAGTGCCAACTGTTAGAGTGTGGAGTCAGAACTCTTCATCGTGCGCCTCTGCACGGGATCACACTCTACCTCTGGGGAGCATTCTCAGCGTCAAGGGGGCAATCGCTACTTCAGGAGAGCATGTAGTCATGTCTTTGTGCGTTCTCGCACGGGAGCATATGAAGTCTCAGGGGAGCATCTATGGCCTCTGGACAGCATCACTGGCGTCAGGGAAGTATGCATTGCGGGTTCAAGGTAAGTCGATATCACTTGCAATGCGTCGACCTTGCCTTGGCAATGCGTCGACCTTGTCTTGGCAATGCATTGATCTGACTGGTGGTAGGGGAGCATTAGCAGTCGCTGGAGGGCATACTCGGTCTCAGGAGGGCATCCTTGGAGACAGGCGAGCATCCACTCAGAATGTCAATTAGATACGAAAATACACTAAAAGCCCTTCCATCAGTGTCACATTACATATTAGACATTCTGCCATAACGGGCAATACACTAAATGTCCAGTCCAACCAACTATTTTGACATTTAGACAATTTCATTAAACCATTACAAATAGTGACACATAATCCCATCCTAATCTCTTTATCCATTACAAATAGTGACACCTCTAATTCACTTGTTATAGGTCCATTTACCAAATGTAGTGAAAGACAAAGTATAGAATGCCCAGTCCCAGTAAGGGCGTTACTATCTTCTTAAATCCTATTTTCAATCGTAAGTCATTCCCTCTTCCACTAGCATCGGTTGTCATGTCTATCTTGGCTTGTATTATGTCAATTTTTCTCTCTAGCATAGTCTGTTAGAGTGTGGAGTCAGAACTCTTCATCGTGCGCCTCTGCACGGGATCACACTCTGCCTCTGGGGAGCATTCTCAGCGTCAAGGGAGCAATCGCTACTTCAGGAGAGCATGTAGTCATGTCTTTGTGCGTTCTCGCACGGGAGCATATGAAGTCTCAGGGGAGCATCTATGGCCTCTGGACAGCATCACCAGCGTCAGGGGAGCATGGGGAGCACATGCTGTCTCTGGGGAGCAATCGCTGCTCCAAAGGAGCATCTTCAATGTCAGGGGAGCATGTATTGCGGGCTCAAGGCATTTTCGATTTCACTTGGAGTGCGTCGACCTTGTCTTGGCAATGCGTCGACCCTGTCTTGGCAATGCATTGATCTGACTGGTGGTAGGGGAGCATTAGCAGTCGCTGGAGGGCATACTCGGTCTCAGGAGGGCATCCTTGGAGACAGGCGAGCATGCACGTCTAATGTACCCCGGAAGAGGATTTCTGCTCATCAGGGGTATTATTATCCTTAATACCATGACTAATGATGCCCTAATCTCTTAGTATAAAAGGATGGGCTCTCTCCTTGTATTGTAACTTGGTGGGTGATGAATAGTGGATTCCTGCTGCGGCCGTGGACGTAGGAAGGCATCTTGCCTCCGAACCACGTAAAAATCCCTGTGTTCTTGTGTGATTCTTCTTCTTCTATTCTTTCCCTATTTCTCTGTTCTGATCTCGTGTGTGGATCGTGAGAAAGAGGGTTGCCATCTGGTTTGTTTTCTCTTCCAACATAGTCAACTTCATCTCGATCGATGATTCCATAGAAATTATTTGATGCTTCAAGTCCACGGTATTATGATGCACATCATCAACCCAAACAAAAAAGTCACAACAATCATCCTCCTGTAAACATATATATATATATATATATATATATATATATATATATATGATCTCTCAGTTAGAAATTCATGAAAGATATGTAAGAAATTACATCGAATACGTTGTGCACTTCTTACCTTCCACCTTGCGCATCGATAAAATCTTCTACCTCTGCTTGTTTCTTGAGACGAAATGTATATCCTACATCTTTTCCTGCAATAGCATTGTGGAACTTCATAACACTCCGATGTATTTAATGAACGTCTAATACTAGATTGTCCGGTGGTCGTATCACTCATTTTCTTTGTCCGCCGCTGAAATCTACCGGATAGTGATCGTGGGTTAACCTCGCCGTCAGCCTGCACCTCAGGGCCAGCGCACACTGGCTGCTCAGCCCCAGACGGTCCCGAGATATGTCGCCGGATTTCTTAAGGTGGAAGGCGCCGTGAGATGGGGAGACTTCTTCGACAGAGGGTGTGCCGCCCTAATAGAGGGTGTACCAAGGTGAGATAGGGATGTTTCTTCAAAGCGTCGGCGCAATCGGGTTTGAGATGTGTCACTGTGACGTTGAGGGGGGGGGGTGAGATGAGGAAGCTTACACAGTGGGTGTGCCGCCGTGACGTTAGGGGGGGGTGAGATGGGGAGGCTTCCACAGATCGTGTGTTACCGTGGGCATGAGTTGGGCAGGCTTCTTCGACGGCGTCTTTCGAGTCGATTCTGTGGTGTGTCGTCATGGGTTCGAGCCCAGCCAATCCGCCGCCTGTGATGGGGACCCTGTCAGTCGGCCGCCTGAGATGGGGAGGCTATCGTTCGCATTGTGAAGATGTCGGGAGGTGAAAGAAGACCATTCCGTATCTTTAACGGAAGTTAAACGGGGGGTATTTTAGGTATTTTAGAGGATTTAACGATATTCGTTATATATCTCTAACGAAAAAGAACTACGGGGTATAACCGTAATCATTTACAGTATTTAGAGGATATTTTTGATAATATGACTATATGAAGGGTATATTTGGCATAACCAATATTTAAGAGAGTATTTATGTAAAAATCCCTAATAAATATGGGCATGAAATAAGGCATAACCACTCATACTCATGAGAAGCATCAATAATGTGCACCATGGAAGAAAACACAACCATTCAAGCATCAAATAGACCATTTTATTCATCAAGAAACTTGCAAGCTGTAACGGCCTACGGAAGGAGCGTCACACAGAGTAACGGTCTAGGACAGGACCGTTAGACAATGGCGGTTCAAATTCTTCAATGAATAATATTCAAACGACATGACGGTCTAAACACTATGCGTCAGAGGATGTAACGGTCAAATGCCAGACCGTTAAAGATGGCAGAGTAATGCTATACCAGGGCAACTAGCAGAAAGTGTGACGGTCTGGACGTGAGCGTTATAGCTAAGTAACGGCTGTGGCTAGACTGTTAGGAAGTGATTGAACAAGAAGAAGCCAAAACTGAACGGCAGGAAATATGACGGCTCAGAGTCCATGCGTCACAAAAGGTAACGGCCTGGTGATAGACCGTCAGGCTTGACAGAACAAGATTGGGCTAAATTAAACCCACAGGAAAATGTGACAGCCCAGGGCTGGCGCGTCAGAGACAAGTGACGGCCCTACGATAGATCGTTAGAGAATGAAGCGTACTCTGAGACGGATTGTGCCGTGAGAGGTAAAATCTGAGATAAGAACCCTCAATCCACTCTAGACTTCTCCCAGACTTAAGATAAAGCTTAATAATCCAAATCTTATCACTTTAAAGCCAAAATCAAGCCTTTAAAACTCGGAAACTTAGCCAAAATCGTATCTTTGCTGAATTCTCTGCTAGAAGGCTGAAGAACTTCTCCTAAGGGCAGGAAACATGATGAAGAGAAGCTTTGAGATGATGGCCATGGAGGAGAAGGGCTACACCGGACCTAAGACCGCCAGAAAGGAGCACGGAGAACTTCAAAGGTTGACCTCGATTCCCAAACATCTAAGTTCAAATGCTCAAAGAGTGGTAAGCTTCTATTCCTTAACCAAGTTCAGAAATTTCTGCACTTCAATTCCTTCTCATGATCTTCTTTTCTTCTTCTCTTCAAGCCTCTTCCTGGTCCAAGATGCTATTCCAGCCTGAAGTGGGTGGCTCCCATGGTCAAAGAACTCCCTTTAGAGGTTGTATCAATCCTTAAAGCATGGCACCTTCAACCTCTTTTGGTCTTAGGCAAGAATTTTCAGAAATTGACATTAGATTGGCCTAGCCTTTCAGCCCTCATAGAATTGTGGCATCCACAAACACATACCTTCATCTTCCCTTTCTTTGAAGCGACAATCCTATTAGAGGAGGTAGAAACCTACCTAGGCCTTCCTAAGACTAAGGTGGGGGATGAAGACCTAGTTTGCTACACGGTGGAGCCTATTGACCCGTCCTTGATCTTGAGTGATTTCATCCATAATCCAAAGGACGTGAGGACCATGATCAGCCCGCACCACATTCACTTGATACCCATGGCACAATGGATAGTATCTCATTGTAAAAACAAGTGGGAGAGGCACGAAGCAATAGCCAAGGCGGTGGCAGTTTGCTTATGCGGAGTCTTCCTTTTCACCACTACCGACCACCTCTTAGATATCCAAAATCTCAGCATTATCAGTGGGTTGTGGCGGGGAACGTCCATTTCTCAAGCGATCCTCTCATATCTCTATGAAGGACTAAGCTCAACTTGCCTAGGAGGACCTCTATTCGGCTCCATGATACTCCTCGAGTGTTGGATGGGAGTGAGAATCAAATTCCAACCCAAGGAAGATGTAACTTCTGCTAGCCGGATCTTCGGGAGCCACCCTCTTTTCTTCATTGGAGGGGCATCTGGATTCTCTTCACAGGTTGAATGCAAGACGGCGGACAAGAAAACTTGGGATGAATGGCGCCTCTTCTTCAACACCTTGCCAACGGAGAAATTCATCATGCGACCAAGAATCGTTCAGAGCACTCTTCTTAGAATACCGCGGTGACACGGCCTCGACCTCCAGCTAGTGGGAAATACTACCACGGCGATCTACAACCCGCACCGGTGCCATCTTCAGATAGGACTACCTCGGATTGAAGCTCCTGCACTATCACACTACCCTCCCCTTCTACCTAGGAATATGGGGACCGAGGAGGATGAGAGAGCGGTCCAGAATGCGCTGACCATGTGGGAGATCAGCAAGGTGCGTCCGTGGCAAGAAGAAGTGGAAGAGAACGACGACGCACGTCGTGGCTACGTGAAAGAATTGAGGAAGATCCGCCCTCTTGCGGATAAGAAACTAAATGTATTTTGATTTTTTCTTGTTCATGATGGAAGATGTTGGTGTAATTGACAATCAGAATTGAAACCTTATTAATCTTATGTTGCATTAAGTTTATTTGAATGAGATGAGAATGCCTTAGTTGTTATGCGCACGAGTTGTGGTTTGACTGGTTAAAGTGATCTAGAAAACACAGCCTCTGGAGAGCGTAACGGTCCCGAGAAGGGCCGTTAGAAGGATGTAACGGTAGGGAGATAGGCCGTCAGGGTGACAGACCTGAGAATTAAGTTCTCTGGGGGATGTAACGGTCCAACGATAGACCATTAGGAGGATGTAACGGTCGTGGCCCAGACCGTTAGGGAGAGAGCTGCTGAGAGAATCAAAGTGAAAGCCTGAAGGAATCTAACAGTCTAGGAAGGACCGTTAAATGAGTGTGACGGCCTACACCTGGCGCGTCACAGTCTTGAACCTACACAGTTGTGAGACTTCAGTCTTCAAACTTAAACCTGCGTTCTGCACACACTTAGACAAGAGACAAGTTATATCTGTTCTTAGACTCAACCCCTTGCCTTGGAGCAAGTTAGAGAATGACCGTTTCTTGATATTTGGTCAAGGGGTGGAGCCTTATTAAATAGGCGGAAAATATAATAGAAATGATGCGATGCATGCAATGCATATGATGGTGTTTTGGTGCTTTGGAAAATATCTGAATTTTGTGAGATTTTGGAAATATTTGATGTTTTTGGGTTTTGACACATATGGTTTTTGTTGGATTTTGAAATATATGATTTTTTTTTGGATTTTGAAATATATGATATTTTTTGGATTTTGAAAATATTTGATGTTTTTGGATTTTGAAATATATGATGTTTTTTTTGGATTTTGAAATATTTGATGTTTTTGGATTTTGAAATATATGATGTTTTTTTTTTGATTTTGAAATATATGATATTTTTTTTAGATTTTGAAAATATTTGATGTTTTTTTGGATTTTGAAAACCAGTGCCTTCCCCTGACAGCGTGGGTCCTTCTTATTGTAACGAGAGTTCCTAAGGTTGGCGTGCAACAAAGTGTCAATCCCTGACCGAGGCCCAAATCGCATGACGATGCTTCTACCAGGGCCATACCCAGGGTACTAGTCTTGATCCTAAAAAGGAAAATAGAACACGGGGGGTAAGCTTAGGCCAGATCTAGAAGCTTTTAGGACTTGGGTTCCTCTCCAGACAACCCACTAGCGATTCGGTCTATTGTACCGGGGCTTTGTGTCCATCATCAAACCTTAGTCCACTCTTGGCATGCATGCGACCGGGCTCATTTGTCCCGCGGGGAATTGTACTGCCACTCTTGCCATGCCTAGCTTTCTTTCTCTTTTTTTTTCTGGAGCTTTGGAATTTTGGTGGGGTAGACTTTTGAGATAATGCTTTTGCTTTTGTCACAAAGATTGCTCCTTTGCTTTCTTTTTCTTTTTTCTTTTGCTCGTGGCGTTAGGTCATAACGGACTGCCCCTATTTGAGACTTCCTCTCGTCAGGATGTCTAGATTGGTCATCGCCTCCTTATTCACCTCTTGCCCCTGGATTCAGCCGAAGAAAGAAACGGACAGGGACTTTGACTTTCCCCCAAAACATGGCAGAGGAGAAACGGTGTTTACAAAGTGGGAAACCTGACCAGGGATGTCGTGTAGTGTGTGATTGCCGTACTCGGGACTCTTTATCGTAAAAAGGGAGGGAACACCTCACTGCCGGGGTGGCACTGATTAGACTCTAAGGAAAGAAACGCTTAAGATACAACCCATTCTAAGCGTGAGAGAGCTCCTCACCTTCTGCGTTCACTAATCGATAAGCATTCCCTGGATAAGCCTCTTTTACAACGAACGGCCCTTCCCAGTTAGGTTGTAATTTAGTCCTAGGACCTGCAGACCGAATGAATTTACGTTTCAAGACCATATCACCTTTTAGAAATTTACGTTCAATTACCTTCTTTTGAAAATAGCGAGAAACTCTCTTTTGGTAAACGGATACGTGATCGGCCGCGTTCATCCTCTTCTCATCTAAGAGTTCCAGCTGAACAAGCAACGCCTCTCAACGTTCGTCGAGATTAAGTTCCTTATCGAGCTGCACTCTAAGGGAAGGGATCAAGATCTCATATGGGAGCACCACCTCCATCCCATAGGTAAGAGCATAGGGAGTTTGTCTCGTGGGAGTACGGACGGAGGTGCAGTAAGCCCACAGAGCTTCCACTAATCTTTCTGGCCAATTGGAAAACTTATGAGATTCACATGTTTTCTTGATGATTTTAAGAAGGGTTTTGTTAGTGGCCTCGGCTTGACCGTTGCTCTGAGGATAATATGGAGATGAATGATGCAATGCAATATTAAACTTCTTACATAGGTCCTTGAGCTCTTGAGATACGAACTGGGGTCTGTTGTCTGTGATGATGCTGCTCGGTACTCCGAACCGCGAGATGATATTCTTCATGATAAAGCGGCACACCATTGAAGCTTTGATCTCCGCGTACGCCTCCGCTTTGGCCCATTTGGTGAAGTACTCAGTGGCGGTAAGGATAAAGGATTTTTGCTTGATCTGAGAATTAGGATCACCGAGCGGGCCGACAACGTCGAAAGCCCACATAGAGAATGGTCAAGGAGCAGAAAGAGGATGGAGAGATGAAGCTGGAGCATGGATTTTGTCGGCATGGAGTTGGCACTTAAGACACCTCCGGACGTAGAGGGAGCAATCTTCTTCCAGAGTGGGCCAATAGTAGCCCTACCTAAGGATCTTCTTCGCTAGCGCCTGGCCATTAACATGACCTCCACACTTACTAGAATGGGCTACTTCAGCCACCTTCCATGCTTCATTATCATCTAAGCATCTCATGAGCATTCCATTGGTAGGGCGCCTGTATAGTTCTCCTGCAACAATGGTATACCTTGAGGCGGCTCTCCTTATTGATTTGCGCTGCTCGGCGTTTGCCCCTTCTGGGAACGATCCATCTTTGCAAAACAACTCAATTTCATGATACCAGAGCAATTCTTCTTCTTCTAGGATTTCTTCTAGCTCCATCAGAGATACTTCCTTGAGATCTTCCTTCTCAGCCCTCGCCTCTACAGCCTTCCTAAGGTTGATGAACCAAGGATCCTGAAGAGAGGGTGCATCCAGTCTCTGAACGATGATAGTCTTAGTGCTCCGACTGAGAGGGAAAGATAGAGAGGAAGCGAGTGAAGCCAAAGCATCAGCTAGAATGTTCTGAGACCTAGGAGTATGGATGTAGATCAGCTTACGGAATTGCCTAGCCAGGAGCATGACCAGATCTTGATAAGGCTTGAGCTTGGGGTCACGAGTGCGGTAAGTAGACAGAACTTGCCGCAGGACGAGCTGAGAGTCTCGTATGATATTCAAGTAACGCACGCCTAGGAGATAGGCGTGCCTCAATCCAGCCAGGAGAGCCTCATACTCGGCGATGTTGTTGGTAGCAGGAAATCGAAGTTGATAAGCAAAGGGAATAGTCACTCCCTCTGGAGTGAGCAGAATAGCGCCGATCCCTCGGCCTTGACAATTGAGTGCACCATCGAAGTGCAGAGACCAAAAGGGATGATGAGAGATAGCAGAGAGATGCTCATCAGGGAAATCGTCCTGAATAGAGTCAGTGTGAGGGATGGGAAGATGGGCAAGATGCTCAACGATGGCGTACCCTTTGACCACCTTCTGAGCGATAAAAGTAATATCGAATTGGGAGGGGAAACTCTGCCAGCGAGCTAACCTACTAGAAAGGACAGGCTTTTCTAAGAGATAGCGGATTGGGTCCATTCTAGAGATCAATCTAACTGGGTGAGCGAGGAAGTAATGTTTGAGCTTCTGAGCTACCCACACTAAGGCGGCACAAGTCTTCTCCATAGCGGTGTATCTAGACTCAGCTGGGTTAAACAACCGAGAGAGGTAATAAGCAGCCCGCTCTTTCCCTTCATCATCTACTTGTGCTAAGACCGCCCCTAAGGAATCCTCAATAACCAAGATGTATAGGATCAGGGGTTTCCCAGGGACAGGAGGTTGCAAAATCGGTGGATTGGATAGATATTCTTTTAGGTCCTCGTAGGCCTTCTGACAGTCTTGATTCCATTCAAACTTGACCCCTACCTTTAACAATTCATAAAACGGACGGCATCTTTGAGAATGTTGGGATATGAATCTTCTGATGATTTACAATCGACCAATCAGTCCTCAAAGTTCCGTAATGTTCTTTGGAGGAGGCATGTCTATGACGGCCTGTGCTTTGTTATGATCAATCTGAATCCCCCGTTTGCTCACTATAAAACCTAGCAGCTTCCCTGAAGAGACTCCTAATACACACTTCTTCGGATTCATTTTAAGCTTGTACTCCCTGGCTCTTTGCAGCACCTTAGCCAGAATAGAGGGGTGTTCTTCTTTAGTCCTCGACTTCACTAGAATGTCATCCACGTAGGCCTCCATATAGATATGCATCATGTCATGGAAGATGGCCATCATCGCCCTTTGATAGGTGGCACCTGCATTCTTCAAACCGAACGGCATAACCACATAACAATACGTGCCCCAGGACGTGGTGAAGGAGGTTTTCTCTTGATCTTCAGGAGCGAGACGGATCTGATTGTAGCCCGAGTATCCATCCATGAACGATAAAGCCTCGTACCCGGCGGTGTTGTCCACCAGGACGTCGATGTGAGGTAGCGAAAAATCATCTTTGGGACATGCTTTGTTAAGATCCCTGAAATCGATTCAGATACGCACCTTTCCATCCTTCTTGATAACAGAGATTATGTTTGCCACCCACTGAGGATATAGAACAACTCTAATGAATCTGGCCTTGTACAACTTGTCGACTTCTTCCTTAATCCTCAAGGCCATGTGGGGGTGAAATCTTCTTGACCGTTGTTTCACAGGTGTTGCCCCTGGTTTAAGCACGAGTCGGTGTTCCACTAAAGAGGGGTCAAGACCTGACATGTCCTCATAAGACCAGGCGAAAGAATCGCTATACTCCCTTAGAACCTTAATCAAATCCTCTTCTACTTGTGGAGGGAGATTAGCGGCAATGATGATGGGCCTTGGGTCATCTTCAGTTCCCAAGTTGATTTCCTTCGTAGGTTCATCCACTGCCGACGATGGCTCATCGAATCTCTTTAGTCCTTGCGCGTACTAATCGGCAGTGTCATCTACGTTGCTGTCCTCATCATCAATTGGATCTTTCTCATCCAGGATTTCATAGACGCCAAGTCCGTCATCGCTCCACACCCCTTCCTTTTCATCATCTTCTTCAATTACAATTGCCGTAGCAACAAATTCTGGACACTTCAAAAGAGCATGACAACGCTGAGCCAGATCTTGCAGGAACCTATCAGGAAGGGATTTGGGAGGACGCGCAAGCGGGCGTGGCTCAGAGGAGAAAGGGTTGGACGAGCTAGAACAAGACCCTACCTCTCTAGACCTAACTGACTCTACTTCCCTAGACTCGACGGACCCTAATCCTAACCTAGGAGAAAGAAAATCTAGTGGAAGGGAAGGAGCAGGCGACTTGTGCCCCTTTTAGGAGGGTGGAGACAGGGTAGCATAATCTTCCACTAAAATCTCCATTTTGAATTTGACGTTTTTTTTTGGAGATCAGTAGAGACTACACAACAGGATGGAGGAGGCGGAAGTTGCATGGGAAATAGCTCTGGGAAGATGCAATCAAAGAATGGATCGGAGGAAGAAAATCACATCTCGTGGAGTTGGGCGTTGGGGGGAGGAGGAGTGAATAGAGTGGATAGATCAATGGGCGGGCAATGCCCGCAAGCACAAGGGACGAATAGAATTTCAGGTGGATCAATGAAGGATGGATTTACCATGATAGGAGGAAGACGGGATAAGAATTCCCCTTACTGGAGGAGAGATTGAAAGCGAGAGGGCGACCAAGAAAAGACAAGCGGTGAGCTCTCTTCCTTCCGTGGATGCTGAACTGGCTGCTTCTTCGGCCTCCATTGGATGAGCCGAACCTCTTGACGCTTCTGGCAGTCTTCTTCATGAAATAGCCCCTGAAGGGTTTGACCATAGTCAATCACATCGTCAACTAGCCCCTTTAGCAACGGGGGTGGATTGGCCACCGGACAGACTGTATCTTTCCTTGGTGGAGCTGGCTGCGGAACTAATGTACCGGGCTGGAGAGGCCCTCTAACAAAATGTTGACGGTAGTCCCAGGTGAGAGGCCCAGAATCACCCATCATAGACAATGCGGTCTCTCTGTAGTCGAGACCTCTCCTGCCCATTTTTCTTCCCTTGGGTATGGGCTTTGTTCTTCTTGCAATTGAGCACCGAGGCCTTTCCCCGGTTGATAACCCAGTTTTAATATAATGTTCCAGCCCTTAGAGTCTCGGATCTGGGGCTTCACCTTGATATTAACCGCTGCAGTGACGGGTTTGCGGGGTGCATAAACCCAGGGAAAGTCTAGACCCAGCACTGAGATAACAGGCCGGCTGCTTGGCCATAGTGTGGGAAGAATTTTGTCTGAAATAGCCTTCACTGATTGGACCGTGGATAAACTTTTAACTTTGACGACCCTCCCTTGAAAAGGAAATTTGATGCATTGATGCGCAGTGGAGGGTACAGCACTGAGTGTGTCAATCCATGGACGACCCAAGATAGCCTTGAACATAGGGTCAATGTCCAGCACATAAAATTCCACGGGCATGGTAAGAGGCCCAAGCTCTGCCTGAATAATGACTACCCCGTGACATGCTCTTCTTGAATTATCATATGCTGCTATGGTGGTGGGGGTAGGTCGCAGTAGTTCTTCAGATATGTTGCAAGCTCGAAGGGTACTGAGTGGGCACACGTTAATTGATGCCCCTGTGTCAACCAGTGCTGCTTCAATACTGACTTTATTCAAAATAATTGTAATACAGAGCGACATTTGCCGAGCCTCGGGAGGAGCTAGCTCGGTCTCAGAAAATGTGATTGCTGTCCCTTTGGAAATTGTTGCCAGTGCCGTACGTAAGCTGTCAACTGCCATGTCCTCACTGACCATCACTTTCTGTAAGAAATTTCTGAGAGCATCTTGGTGAAGGGTGGACCTTTTGATAAGCTCCAGGACCGATATCTTGGCGGGCACCCTGTCCAGATGATGTAGTAGATCGTATTGGGTACCCGACAGAGGTTCCTCCTCTTCCTGCTCGGCCGCCGGCTGAGAAGACTGGGGATTGGAAGTAGTAGGATGGTTTCAATGGAACAACCGCTCGCTCCGTAGGGCGAGGTTTTGTGCCGGCACGACATCAGGGGACGATATAATTGGCCCGGTGGGGTGGATGAGCTGAATAGGTGGTGTAGGAGGAAGGATTTGGCGGGATGTGATGTTGGTGGAGGTTATAAGTGGTGAATGGATGATGGATGAGCGATTGGTGGAAGACGGGGAGGTGATGATGGATGTTGGTACAGGCGGAGGAAAGGCTAGCGGAGGTGTAGTGACGGGTGGATGGCTGGGTGACGGAGTAATGAGGGTAGTGGGGGCAACTATTTGCGAGGGTGATGGAATTGCGGGTGGTGGTGGGTTCACTAGAGCGGGTGTGAATGGGAGAACAAGCGGGGAAGGTATTGGGTGTGTAGGTAAGACGATGGAGGAAGTGATGGCGTTGCGGTGATTATGGTGGAGGTCCATTATCTGCGGCGTAGTGCCGTCGTCATCAAAAGACCACCCGACATTAGAAGCCGGGGGTTGGACTACGTTCACCTGGGCTGGTGCCAGTGGCTGAAGCTGTGGAGCGGGAGGATGGTTCGGCATCGGGTCCTGGTGGATTTCCAGATCCTGAACCGGCTGCTGTAGCTGTTGCTGTGGCGGCTGCTGCTGTGGCTGTGGTGCTTGTTGCTGCTGCACTTGCTGCCTCGACGGCTGCCTTCTCTTCTCTTTGATTTCAACAATGGCCCTGTGCATCTCGGCCCAATCAATTCTCTGTCCTTCATGAAGGTCATATACCAGGTCCCTGAACTGAAAGCATCCTTCGATTGTGTGGCCCGACTGCCTGTGGAACATGCAATACTTCGTTTGATCAACGGTCGGGTTCCAGTTGGGCCATTCCGGAGGAGGTTGTATAGCATTAACTGACATGAGAGCCGAGAAGATATCTGTGATGGTTTCTGGCAAGGGTGGATATTGTGCCCTCTTGGGAGTCGGGTGCTTGTTATTGTTATTGTTGTAGCCGTTGGGTGGAGGGACATTGTGGTATTGTGGAGGTGGTAGTGGTTGTTGTGGTGCGGCGAAGGTATTTTGTGGAGTGGTGAAGGTGGGCGGAGGGTTTTGTGGAGTGACTTGGAAGTTTTGGGGAGCAGGATTCTGTGGAGTGCGGGGATTTTGAGGGAAGCGGAAGGGTGCGACTTGAAAAGGGAAAGCAACGGCTTGAACTTGCTCATTCGTTTGGATCCCCTCGGTGACAGGCCCTTGAGGTTTCTTGTGATACTTGGGCTTTTGGTTTTCAAATAATGAGTGTATGGGGGAATCCTTGAACTGCGTCTGAATAAAGCGCGCTCGGCTGTAAAGTTGATGCATGTTGGCTATGTCATTCATGGCTAGAATATTACAGAAGGTCGGAGTGGCATTAGAGATCAACAGTTTGACCTTCTCTTCCTCCGGAATGTGGCCGGGCACTCTAGCGGCCATCTGCCTCCATCGGTCGGCATAGGTAGCAAATTCCTCATCTGGTTTCATCTTTTCGGCCACCAGATCTGTGAATGAATATTCTGGGCCAACTCTGTCTTGGAACCTCTGAATAAACTTATCCTTCACTGTCTTGAAGCTCTCGGCGTCTTCCAACGGCAAAGAATAAAACCATTCCAATGCAACACCATCTAACGATCGGCGAAACAGATACGCCATGAGGCGATCATCGTACTGAAATTGAGCCGACTCGTATAAGAAGTCCCTCACATGAATGAAGGGATTACTGTTCCCATCATATTTCCTGTAATTGGGGAGCTCTGATTGTGGAGGGAACCGAATGTTTTGAAAGCTAGGAACTGGAACATCTGCCAAGGATTGTGGGCCAACCCGCTTCTGGAGGAAATCGAGTTGCTGTTGCATGGTGGCCCATTTATCAAGTAATTCCTACTCTCTGGAGGGAGCAGGGGTAGTGAGAGATGATGGTTGAAATTGAGGAGCGGAAGGGTGGACTGTAGCAGGAGGTGGGAGCCCACAAGAAGGAGCAGAAGGATAAACGGCCAAGGCAGGGGGCCCATAAGAAGGATATTGGGCCGGAGACTGACCCAGATTAGAGTGGGCTTGGACAACCCCTGGCTGAGGGCGCGAGAAACCTGAAGGGCCCATAAGTACTTGTGGAACCATTGGGCTAGACATATGATGATCCAACTGAATGAAAGAAGGGATGGAAGACTACCCCTTGTCAAAAGATTGCTGGGCCGAAGTAGAAGATTGGCCCATCTCCATGCCAGCAAAGGTGATGGTCCGGGGTTGGACCGGAGTAAGATCAATCGGAGTGGGCTGGATGGAAGGCCCACCAACTCTAGGTTGGTCGATGGAGGGATTGGATTGACCCTGCATAATCGTGGGAGGGGAGATATTGGATCCTTGCATGGCCTGATAGACAGCTTGGAGTTGGGCCGGATCCAATTGGGCCATCATTTGGAGAATGGAGCCCGCAGAAGGAGAAGAGAAAGAAGAGGTGGCTTGACCGCCTTCCATGGGGGTAGGGGACAGAAGAGGGGTTGTCCCCTCTCCAGAAGAGAATGAGGTAACCCTAGCAGGGTTTTCAAGAAGTCCTTGAGGAAGGGAATCCTCTTTGGAACGGGGAGGATTGAAAGAAGTCATGGTGGATTCGAAGAGCGGATTTGAGTAGAATCTGGAGAAGGAATTGACCCTAGGAGGTGATTCCAACGGACGAAAGCAACCCCACATGCAATGGACAACCTTAACAAGATGCAAACAACACAACACAAACAATCACACAATGAGCAACCAAACTTGGATGATTTCTAACAAAGATGTAAGTGACAAGAGATGAAGACACTCAAAATCAACCAAGTTGTTTAAGATGATGTGACAATATTTTTATGATTTCTCCTTTGGAACTTTAGTAGATTGATCAGGATGTGCTCTCAACAATAGGTTCCTTATAGGAGAGGGTGTAAGGCTTGGTTTGACTCTAAATGTGATCACTCCTTCACTTATGCGATCCTAGACACGGGGTGGGAAAGGTACAACTGGCCCGGCGTCCGTGTGGGAATCCACGGCTCGCGGGGACTTATGGAGGTCCTTGGTGTGATTTCCTAGTCGGCCCCAAGGAATATGGAGACGAGAGGTCCGCACACCAAGGTAGGAAAATGCAATCTAATGTATGATAATATGCATGAACCTATGTGCACCGGAGTGCATGCAAATTCTAACCTAGAATCTAGCAAGCAAGCATGCACAAAATGATGTAGATATATAGACCAACCAGGGAGGAGATCAGATAACACCCAAGCAAGAATATCACAGCAGAAACAGCAGAAATAGAATGCACCTCGGGATGCGTACCTATCTGGAGTATATAACGGTCTAGAGGACCTGCGTCAGTGGTAAGTGACGGTCTAATACCAGACCGTTAGAATCAATGTAACGCAGGGACAGGAGACCGTCAGAGAAGCCATGGAACCAGAAACAACAGGAAAATAGATGGGAAATCCGGGGAAAACCAAATAAGGAAATGATGGCAGGTTTAACAGAGATCAAAAAGCACGATTGGCACAAGTTGTCCCACCGTGATCGCCAAAAAATTATCTGTTGATTTGTTTTGCTTCCTTCTCTTGTTTGTGATTTATGGTGATAAAGATGATAAGCAAAAATCAATGATCTCAATCAACCCAAGGACATGTGAACCATGAACCTAGGCAATCAGAACAAGCTCTAGCATGGGCAATGCTATCTCAATCAAACTAATCTAAAGAAAGTAAAGAAAAACACACACCGGAGTGTGGAGCAAGGAGTAAATAAAAACACACCGCGTGGGTGGAACAAGCAAAGGAAATAAGAGATATGAGAGAGAAATCAATGCCCAATACTAAGGAAAGAATGTGATCGCCACTAAAGTAATAAAACAAGCCAAAGACCTGATCAATACCTTTGAAATAGGAGGATGATGCACCCACCCACGGGAGAGAGAAACCAGTAAAATCTGCAGATCTGCCTTGAATGTAACGGTCTGAAACCTATGTGTCATAGGAGTGTGACGGTCGCTCTATGAATCGTTAGAGAAGCCTGACGCGCCTGCACAAGACCGTCAGAGAACCTGCAGCAACAACTTGTGAATTCTTTGACCTCCAAATCTTCCAGCCGGCCAGAAGACCTGGACCTCATCTAATGATCCCTGTAAACCTGCCAAAGAACGTGAAACACAAGAAAATGATCCCAAATTAGCCCTTCAAACAAGCATAGTATCAATTCTTAAAGAACTTAAGATCATGCAAAGGGAAAGGGAAGTACCGGGAAAGTTTTCATTTTTTAACCCCTCTGGGCGTTTTAAAACGTGGGAAGGATGTTTAGATGATGAAAACAATGGAGAACGTGAGAGAAAGGAGTGGGACAATGCTATGATGAGAGGAAGAAGAGGAGAACACAAATATGCAAATTATGAACTTTAAAACCCAAAACCGGAGTACTCCCTGGACTGTGATGCAGATGGACGTGGAAGAAGACTCCTCTTGGATGAAGATGACTCCAGAAAGCGGCAGCACTTTGATGCAAACTCCAGATTTCTCCTCTTAGGCCATGAAGTTAAGGGTGCTATTTATAGGCCCTCAAAATCTCTGGTCGAGCAGATGATAATCCAGCAATAAAAGAGGATAACTCTTAGCAAACTCTTGAAGATAATATCACCAAGAGTCCATAGAAACAAACAGAAGGTTCTGAGGATCAGATTTGGAAGAGAAATCACAAGATCAAACTCTTATCTCGTCCACGGAGTAGCAGAGAAGAGGCAGACTTGGCCAGGACTCTCTGTTGGATGTAACGGCTGCTTGACAGATCGCCACATTAATGTAACGCCCCATGGAGAGACCGTCACAATAACCTTATCTCCAAGAAGATAAGATCAATGGGAAGAAGATCAAAAGAGTAGGACTCTTGAAGGAATGTAACGGTCACGAATGGATGCGTTAGAGGGACGTAACGGCTGCACGACAGACCGTTAGAATCAATGGATAGGCCAAAGATAAGGATTGAAACAAAGGCCTTAAGTCTCAGGACTCCACAAGATGTAACGGTCCAGGGATCATGCGTCAGAATGATGTAATGCCCCTGGTATGGACCGTTAGAAACAATAAGGATCAAAAAGAAATAAGAGTTTGCCAAGCTTCATCCATCGAAAGCGCCGAGGAAACTAGACTCAATCAAGAGGAGAAGACCCATGAAATAGACCTCTAACTGATCAAGAAAGCTTAATGAAGAGTGAACAACTCGGAGCATCATATAGAATGAACAAGGAGATGACCCGACTTATCATTCATAAAATGGGTGTCAACATTCCTGAGTTGCTTGTACTGAACCAGCATCTTTGGATGCCTCTATCTTCTTGATGGCTTGATCTCCTATGATGAAATTTTGAGGAGAGTTAGACCTTACTATAATGAACAAAATTCTCTAAAGGACTTACCTATAATTCATCTTCCTTACCTTAGTTCCACGCAAGTCAAAAGTAAGGGTCGCGCATGTGAAAACTTAGGTCTATTTATAGAGTTTAGCTAGGATTTCATGGATTAGAACAAACCTAGAGTCCTAATTAGGGTTCCAATTCGATCCTCAACCACTATAGAGTCTTCTAACTAAGAGATAGCATCGATCCCAAGGGATTTGGATGCCAAAGTTCCCAACTTTTCATGCCATCTTCCATTCACGGAATCTGAAGAGCCATGTGGTCTAGTCTAGATCATTTTTAGCCTTAAGCAGGACATGACGAGTATCTATTTTTGTTGCTACTAGGAAAAGGTGTGTTTCTTCTTTCATGGCGGCGTGGAGGTAACCCTTCGTCTTCATGGCGGCCGTGGGGGGGGGGGCCTCGGTGGCCCCCGCTGCTCATCCTCCACTTTTGTCGTCTCCTCCTCCCATTACCTCTGCTGCTCAGCCTCATGGTAATGGACGTTCGTTTGCTGAAGTCCTCAAATCGTCCATGACACCACCGGCGATCCAATGCCATGTTCACGATCCAGCTGTGACGGACGGTGGGGAACCTGTAGTCTTCTTCAACGCTAAGGAGATATCAGCCTCTTTGGAGCCTTTTGCTTTCTCCTTGGTAGCGCGAACACCTTATGGCAGGCCTGCATTTCCAGAGATAAGAACCCACCTCTCTAATCGTTGCGGTTTCAAGGAAGACTTTGTCATTAGTGCGCTGGACCCCAGGCATCTGCTGCTCCGGTTCCGGAATCAGGAAGATTACCTTCAGCTGTTATTGCGTGATTCTCTCTTCGTTCATGGCAGACTGTTCAAGTTTTTCAAATGGACTATGCATTTTTTGCCCAATGAGGACTCTCCCATTCTGCCGGTTTGGATTGCCTTCCCTGGACTTCCGGTGAACTTTTTTGTTGAACCAATGCTACGATCAATCGCTGGAAATATTGGTAAAGTTTTGAAGATTGATGCTTTAACTTTGAATCTTTCAAACACCATGGCAGCTTGGGTCTGTGTGGAGTTAGATGTCACGAGGAAGCACCCTCAAAGGTTATGGATTGGATTTCCTGGTAGGGGTGCTTGGCAAGATATTATCTATCTGGAGTTCCCTAAGTTTTGTTCGAATTGTTCCAGATTAGGCCACAGCTTGGATGACTGTAAAGGGAAAAAGGGTCAACATTCCATAAATTCCATACCTACTATAGGCCCTATTCGACCAACTATGAAGTCCATAAACGTTTGGAAACCAGTGGTACAAAAGGATGGGATTGTTAGTATTAATGCAAGCGCTGTTGATATGTGCAATGCCCCCAATCACAGTAACGTTTTTGATTCATTGCCCAAGCAGAATCCTGAAATTTTGTATGTGACTGCTCAGGGAGCTAATGCAGGTTTAATAAATGATAATGAAGTTGTTGTGGAGAAAGCTTCTGTTGATCAGAATTGCTCCCATATTTTGTCTACTTCAAAGCCAGACTGTCAGATTGCTGTTATCCCAAATTTGAAGTCTTCAATGTCTGTAGTTGACAATTTTGTTGATTTGATTACTGTTTCTAATGCTCAAAATTCGGTGAACAACTCTTCTATGGGGCTCCTTTTAGACCAAATTTCAACCCAATTTGGCACCATAGCCCCTGTCCCAGATTGGCCTTGGTCGACACTGAGTGTGGTCTGGCAGAGTCAAATCTTTTTCGTAAGTCCAATGAAGTGATGCAACTTCAACAGTCTATTGCAGTGGCTGCTCGGATAATGAAAATTGCAAATGCTGCTGAAACTGATAATATGAGGGTCCTTATTATTGAACGTCCTGGAGTCATCACTAGATCCATGACTAAATCTGGATCTACGGGTAACATTTCTGCTTCACAATCCTCATGAATTTTATCATCTGGAACATTAGAGGTATAGGGAATGACCTATCTCTAGGAAGGGTTAAATTTTTTATTAGAACTCATAAAATAGATTGCATAGTAGTGTTGGAGCCTAAAATAAAATTCAGCAAATTGGATGGTATCTGCAGAAGCTTGGGTATGCATAAAGCAATTGCTAATAAAGATGATTTGGCTCATATTTGGATGTTTTGGAAGGATCCTTTGGACTTCTCTGTTGTTTGTAAAGATGACCAGCAAATAACACTTATCCAGTCTAATTCTTCCTTGCCAGTTTTTCATTTGACATTTGTGTATGCTAAATGTTCTGCTGTTGAGACATTGACTTTATGGGCTTCTTTATGCTCCATCTACTCTCAATTCTCTGGGCCTTGGCTGGTTGCTGGGGATTTCAACTGCATTATGAACGATGATGAGAAGCTTGGTGGTAACCCCCCGAATCTGAATGCTATACCAGAATTCAATGAGTGTGTTTCTGACTGTGCTCTTGTAGATGCTGGCTATTTGGGTTCTAAATATACATGGCACAATAACCAAGCTGGGAATAGAGGCATATGGGCAAGGCTTGACAGGGTTCTCATTAATGCAGAATGGCTACATCGGTTCCCCATTTCAGTTGAGCATTTGTCAAGGGAAGCATCTGACCATGCTCCTCTTCTGGTGAAATTACTTGCTCAGGACAGGATTAAGAGTAGGTTTTGTTTTCAAAAAATGATGACCATGCATGAAAAGTTTCTTGTAGATGTTCAAACACGCTGGCATACTAGTCCTTTGGCAACTTCTCCTATGACCACATTATATCTGAAATTAAATTACATGAGGAAAATGCTTCGGATTTGGAACAAGCAGGCTTTTGGGAATGTTCATTTGAACCTGATGGCAGTAGAGGACACAGTTCTGAAGGCTGAACATTTATATGATCAACACCCCACGGAGGTTAATTTTGCTAGTCTTGAGGAGGCCAAAGCAATCAAATCTAACAGAATTCTCCAATAGGAATGCTTTTGGAAGTAAAAGTCTGGGATTAGATGGCTCCTTGAGGGGGACAAAAATACTAGATTTTTTCATATGTCCAATTTGGCTAAGAGACAAAAACATGGTATTAATCAGCTTAGAAATGTTGCTGGATTATAAACCTCTGATCATGAGAAATGAAAAATATTGCTGTCTCCCATTTCCATAAAGCCTTCTCATCCGAAAATCACTATATTAAAGAGTCTCTTCTGAATTGTATTCCTTGTTTGGTGACAGAGGAAGAAAATGACTTTCTTTGTGCAATTCCCTCGGATCATGAAATTCATGAAGCTGTTTTCAGTCTTTCCCCAGACAGTGCCCCGGGGCCCGACAGTTTCACAGGTTCTTTCTTTCAAAAGGCATGGTCTATCATTGCAGGAGTGGTTGTCGGTGCTTTCCAAGAGGCTTTCAGCTCCCAGCAATCCTTTCCAAGAAATGTGACTTCAACTCTTATTGCTCTCATCCCTAAAAAGACCAATGCTTCAGACATTTCAGATTTCAGGCCCATAAGTTTCTGCAATTTTTTCTACAAAATCATATCCTCCATTGTAAACAAAAGGCTGGCAGTAATTCTTCCCAAGATTATATCTTTGGAGCAGGCATCATTTGTGAAGGGGAGACACATTGTTGAAAATATTGCCCTTGCCCAGGAATTAACTAATGATCTGCGTAGGAAAACTAGAGGTAAGAATGTCATGTTTAAATTGGATATGGCCAAAGCTTATGACAGATTGGAGTGGGACTTTTTGTTTGCTGTTCTTCATAGATTTTGGTTCAGTATTTCATTTATAAACTTGATTGAAAAGATGGTCAATAATTGCTGGTTTTATATTCTTTTGAATGGGGACTTAGCGGGTTTTTTAAAGTCATCTAGAGGTGTTCGGCAAGGAGATCCTATTGCCCCATCTCTCTTCATCATTGCTGAGGAAGCTCTAAGTAGATATCTCAGGGAAGCCTTCTCTAATGGGTGGGTTGAGTGGTTCTCTGGTCCTCGCAGGTGTCCACCAGTATCTCATCTTTTGTTCGCTGATGACACTTTAATTTTTAACAAAGCAACCCTTACTTCTATCAAAAATTTGATGAAAGTGTTACAGATTTACGAAAGTGCTTCAAGTCAGCTTATCAATGTTAGCAAAAGTGGTTTCTTTATACATCCCAAGGTGCATGTGTCTGTTGCCAATCAGATTCAACACATAACAGGCTTCACCAAGCACTCATTTCCTCATAAATACCTTGGTTTTCCTTTGGTGCTTGGCAAAAATAAAAAGGTTTACTTCGCAGGTATTGTTAACTCTATACAAAAACGTATCACTGGCTGGAAATCAAGTTTACTTTCCTAGGGTGCAAAATTGATTTTGATAAAGCATGGTCTATGTTCTGTGCACATTTACTCCCTGTTCTCTTCTCCCTTGCATTCAGGAACCCACCAACTTATTGAGAAGTCTTTTGCCAATTTTTTTTGGGGTTCCTCTCCTAATGGGAACAAAAGACATTGGAGATCTTGGCAGGTCATTTGTAGGCCTATATCTCAGGGGGGACTTGGTATCATGTCCTTGAGGCATATGGAAACTGCATTAAGGGTTAAGATGTTATGGAAGGCACTGCATTCAAACTCCCTTTGGGCTAACTATTTCAGGGCCAAGTACATTGGACAACATCATTTAAACAATGTCCAATTAAATAATATGAATGCTTTTGCTAGACATAGTTGGATAAAGGCTAAAAATCTTATCCTATAATACAAAAAAGTTGTTGTTGGGAATGGAATTAACACAAACTTTTGGTTCGATAAATGGTTTGGGAATCAGTGTTTGGCAGATTATGTCCCAACTAATCTCATTCATAATCCTAATAGTTCTATCAAGGACTTTCTGATTCACCCCATCATTAAGGATTCTGAGCTGCTGGACAGGTTGGTTCCTCTCAATATTAAGACAACAACCAGAAGTGTTACTTTGAACCATGAAACAGATTTTGAGGCTTGGAGCCTATCTTCTTCAGGTAATTGCACGGTTGCCTCTACTTATTGTATTCTTTCTGGCAGTAATCCAAACCAGTCTGCTCTTCCTTGGGCTCGACTTTGGTCCAACTGGCTTCCCATTAAAATCTCTATCCACATGTGGAAAATTATGCACAATTGTCTACCTGTTGATACAAATGTCCAGAGACTTGGTGTGTCACTTTGTTCCAGATGTAACTGCTGCAAGATGCATCATGAAGAGACTACAAATCATCTATTTTTGTATAGTGGAAGTGCAGTATTTGTTTGGTCTTATTTCAGATCTGTGGGGCTGCATCTTAAAGGTACTTCGGTAAAGGAATTCATCTTGCATGCTGTGAGCAGTATTCATTCAAAATCAGCATATGGTTTCTTCATGCTTGCTGTCATCGGATATGGCCTGTGGGATATTTGGAGAGCTAGGAATGAAGCCAAGTATGAAGGTAAATCCATTTCAAAGAACTGTCTTCTCCACTGCATTATCTCCCAAGTGAGGCGGATTTGTGTTGCAGCAAACCTAAAGGAATCTGATAGGACCAAAAGGACTGTGTTGGAGAAAATTGGTATTGCTATTCAGCATTCAGTTTGTCCTCAAATGAAAATCATTAAGTGGATTTGCCCACCTTGGCCCTTCCTCAAACTAAATTTTGATGGTGCTTGCAAAACTAATGGGGACTCAGGAGGAGGTGGTGTCATCAGAGATTTTAAAGGAGAGGTTCTTGTTGCTTATTCTCATTTCTATGGCCAGTCTAATAGTCTAATAGCAGAAGCCTGGGCTTTACCAGACGGCATCAAATATCTTCATACAGTTAATGTCGGTCCAACACATATTGAATGTGACTCTCACACTCTTGTCTGGATCATTAAAAAAGAAATTCAATGCCCATGGTCTATTCTTTCCTATGTCAGGGACATCTGGAGCTTAATCTCACAGGCTTACATTATTGACCACATTTACAGAGAAGGAAACAAAGTTGCGAACTCTTTAGCATCTTTAGCTTGCACCTCGAAATGTAATGTTTTTTTCTTACAATGCGCTTCCTTCAATTATAAAAGGTGCAGCTCGTTTAGACAAGCTGGGTATGCCCAGCATTCGACTGATGTAATTGATTCTATGTTTCTATTCTAATAAATTTACCTCCTAGCTTTTGATGGTGAAGTGGCTATTCTCTTTACCTCTGGTAAAGGGTGCACTCTCCCAACAAACACTAGGTATGGTTTTTTGGAAAAAAAAAGCCTTAAGCGGTCGCCCCATAGACCGTTTCTATCGTTGGGTGCCGAATTCGAATTATTTCAAACTCTTTTGATATTATCTCTTATTATTAGCCTATAATTAGGTCATTTATCCTTTTAAAAGTCCGATAATTGATAATTTACCTTCTAATTTTCATAAATATCATATTCTAAACTTCTAGAATATGGGCCAAGTCTTGTGGGCATGGTTTTGGGTCATTTGGGTTTATTTGAAAAGACCATGTTATTTAATAAATATTTGGGCCTTATTATTTGGTTTTAATTAACCCAAATTCGTTTCAAAATCCATTTATCTCTAGAAAAATCTTAGAAATCTGAGGAAAATTTCTAGAAAATTCTAGAAAATTCTAAAATACCTTACATAAATTTCTGGGGTATTACATTGTTAATGACAAGGGGGAGAGGTAGTAATTCTGTGCTTAATTCATGAACATAGGATTTTGCTTGTCCGTTCTGATTTTTCCAAAGGGGGAGAAAGAATGTTGGTTTTTGGTTTGCTGCTATCATGAATTCCCCATAATGATCCCCATTTTTGATTATGTCAAAGGGGGAGAGAGCATTAATGCATAACATTTTCTCATCATCAAAATGGGGGAGATTGTTTTATATATGATTTTGATGATTATAAAATGTTGTTATTACGATTTCATCATGTGGATGCATTTATGACTTTGTGTGGCTCTCTATATATGTGTTTCCACATGGACTGTAAATGTCAATTGTTTTTGGTTGCCTTGTGATGGAATGATGCTAGCACATTGCATATACATTGCATATACACTTGGTGAGATTGCTTTGTATTGAATGAGAATGAATTTGTGAAACATGCTTGAAAGAATGCATATGCCTTATACTCAATGATAATTCATGAGAAAACATGTTTACATGATTGGATATTTACTAATGTGTGTGATGTATGTGATGCATGCGATTTGAAGATTCTATGTTTATGACAATGCTCCTCATGAAACAATGCTTCATGAATGTTAGTTTTTATCAACAAGATTGCCATTTGAATGAATGAGTTCCCATGCTTTTCTACATACTTTGCATTTGGCATGATTGTTAACATTTGGGTATTGAAGCATTTTGATGTTGAAATTATGAAAGATACAAGAAAGTGTTTGAACGGTTGAGCTCCCATGTAATTATATTTGGTTGAATGATAGATTCATGTTTATCATAACAAAACCTTATCATTTGATGGAATGCATTTTTGTTGATTGATATGTGAAGCCAAATACATTGTTCGAATGGGCTCAATGGTGTATTTTGATGTAAACAAGTACTAAGTGTTAATGCTTGATGCAAGGATTTTGATTCTCATCTAGCATCTTGCTTTATCATATTTTTTCAAGATGAAAATTCATGGTTGATCATCATGGGATTATGGTAATATTTAATCATTTGTTTCCCATTGATTTGATGGAGGTTTTAGGTATTTTTCAGACCCAAACAAGAAGGGGTCGACCCATGGGGTCGACCCTCTGTGGTTCAGTTCAAAACAGAACCCAGATTCTGCAGTTTGCCTGCAGTGGTCGACCCCTGTGTGCTGATTTTTTTTTTAATTGTCTGTCCGCCCTCTGGATGCCCGAGGGTCGACCGCAAGGGTTGACCCTTCTGGAACGGAAGTTCCGTAAAGTGTTAAAACCCTTTCTAAACCCCATGAAACTTTTCCAAACTACCCCTCAAAGGTTCCTAATGTTATGAGGGTGTTTCTAACATATTTTAGGAGGGTTATATGAGTCTTTTGGCCATTCCTCTATATATATGAATGTGAACTCTGAGTTTTGTAAGGAGATGAACCCTAATGCTTATTTGCCTTTTCTTGTAGAAGAAGAAAAGTAGGAAACAGAAGAGGTGCTCTTGCAAGGAGGTTATCATCTACATCCATGAAGATTTGGAGCTCGTGATAGAAGAGAAAAGGGAGCAGAATGATGAGAGGAGCAAGATGATGGCGAAATCGCGACCATCCGATAACGAGCCAAGATGAGCCAGAGTATTTCTAAAAGGGGGAGCTTCATACATGCTACATCTTCTTCATTTCAATCTTTAGAGTTTGTTTGGGGTTCATTGTATCTATTTGTCTTCGTTTCATAAACTTCTGAAAGGATTTTTGTGTGGGGGTTCGGAGAAAGGGTTCTCCGAGTGTTTATGTTGACGCTTGTGCGTCATTTTGTGCGGAGCATATCCTCGTGTGTACTTGGGCGTAACTTGGGGTGTGTTCCCCGTGTGTGGTTGAGAGTTTACTCCCGTGTGGTTGTGTAGGCATCGCCCTACGTGTGTGTGTTGGAGCTTGGCTCCGTGTATGTGGGGGGATTCTTCCCTGGGCTATTTTTAACAGCAGTGAAGCCTCACCGATTTGGTGAGGGGTGGACGTAGGGTGCTCGTCGTGGTCCTGAACCACCTTAAAAATCCCCGTCTCCTGTGCTTTGTATTATGTGATTGTGTGCTTCACTGTCTAATCTATTTATGCAATCATGTGAGCTCCGTGAGATTGAGAGAATCAAGTTTATTCAGCTTAGTTTAAATTCCTCAATCTTATTAATCTTGCTAATTCCCTTGCGAGTAGGTTTAATTTTTTAATTGGACATATTTTTTAGTAGAGGGATCTATTCACCCCCCCTCTAGATCCGTGTTCCTGCACTACGGGACCCAAACAAGTTGTTTCATGTCTGCTTAGGTAGCGCATGTGGTGCATGAATGCTCGTTGAGGAGGTGTTTCAGATGTGGTCACGCCGGGCACTATCGCCGTGAATGTCTCCACCTGCCACGACCTAGGTTTTTCGGATCTTTTTCTGTGGGTCGCAGATCGAGTCTGAGTGAGTTTTGGACTTTAATTTTACATTTTCAGACCCTCGGATGGTGCTTTTGTAGGTCAATTCAGGTCTGTGGCAGCGATTTGAGTAGCCTTGCTTTTTCTCGGAATTTTTCCACGTCAGGTTTTATTTTTTAGAAATTTTCGGGGTTGATGTGACTTTTTAAAGAAAAGAAAATAAAAAAATTTAAAAATAAAAACCTAATTAAAACCCCCCTCTCCCACCATCTCTCCCTCATTCTCTCGTTCTCACTCTCTCACCCTCCTGTCTTCTCTCCCTTCTCTCCCACCACCTCTCCAGTGGCCGACGGACAACGACGGTGGGCAAGGCCTGGGGACGGTGCGGCTGTGAGCGGCGGGGACGATCGTGAGGAGTCGGAGGCAGTGGCGTGGCGCGGTGTTCCCGCCTGAACGGGGTTCGTCTCATGTGGTCGAGGCAGTTTCACGGCGGTTTTCTTCACGAGTGGTAGGGGGACGGACCCACACTTCATTTTGTATGTTTTCCCCACGTCTGGTGGTGTTTGGGGTGCGCAAGAGGGGTTTACCATTTTTTGGGGAAAATCCATGTGTAAGGGTGTGAGATCAGATCGATTCACCGAAATTGTGTTTCGTGCATCCCATTGCGGTCGGGGGTGATTCCCTACGCATTCCGGGAGCTTCCGAGCCCAATGTGGGCATATCAAGCTTGGGAATGAGCCTCTGGGGTGGTCCACAGAAGGGACCCTACTTCTAGGAGTAGCCCAGTTGGGCGGCCAAGGTTTTGGCTGCCCAGGGGTGCTAGGTGGCCAGGGTGATGGCCGCCCAGGCCCATGCCCATCTGGGCGGCCAAAGGGCTGGCCGCCAAGGTGTCTGGGCAGCCAGGGTACTGGCCGCCCGGGCTAGTCCTGGGTGGCCACTGGTTTGGCCACCCAGGAACTATAGTCCAGGCTGGGTGGCCAACCCTCTTGCTGCCCAGGTCTGCTGGGGTGGTGTGGGTGTTGGCCGCCCATGCCACAGGGGTGGCGGCCACCACTGTGGCCACCTAGAGCTATGGGAGGCCAATGGGTTGCCCGCCCACACCCTGTCAGCTCGTGAGTCAGTTTTTCCACATTTTTATGTGTTGGTGGTTCCTGTCTCTGTCGATTTCATCGACAGTCCTTAGAGTAGTCACCCAGTCAGAGGTTCTAGGGTTTTGTGTCATATCCATAGCCTCCTCTTGTTGTGTTACACGTGTTTGGTGAGTTACATATGGGCCGGTGGTGTTCTGGTGGCTTTCCACTTCTTCAGCGAGTTCTTACCTTTTGGTGACCTTTCCCACTAGTCGTAGCTTTCCTACACACGCGTGTGCAGACCCACTTGAGAGTGGTGGAGAGCTTTCCCAGTCCGATGATTTTTAGGCTAGTTACCGTAGGGCCCCACATCTTTAAAGCCTGAGTCCGGGCTAGGGGAAAACTAGTTAGAGGATAGGACCTAGAGCGTATTCATTGTCTGTGTGTGCACACGTGGTTGGGGGCATCGGACATGTGCTGACAAGAGTGACCCCAGCTAGTCCTTGTTCTATAGTTACATACTTAGTGTGTCTTAGTTTTTATGTGGGGCGAGTAGGGGGACACATGAGGTGCAAACTAAGGTGTCAGTGGATGCATCCAGCCTTGCTTCTAGTGGGTAGTCCTCCTGTCACATGAGGGGTTTTCGACTCAGGCTCTCTTCTGCCAAGGTTCAGCATTTTGGCGGCTCGATGTCCTTGTTACTCGTGATCGAGACGTGGTTCTGACTGTCTTTGAGAGTCCTATCTGGCTACGTAGCCGTGTTCCCTAGTTGACCGGTTGAGGGTCTACTTGGTAGCCTAGATCCTAGTGTTCGAGTTCTAGGAGAGGTGTCTTGACAAAAGGTCTCTGTGTTCCAGCCTTCTACGGCCCAAGTTTCAAGGGTCCACTTCAGTGCAGGTTGTGTCCAATACTCTAGGTATCCCGACGATTTGTAGTTTTCTTAGCAGTTAGTGGGTTATCGTGTTTATTGGTGTTTTAGTGATGTTCTTTCTGCCTTACTACTTTACCTACCTTACTATCTTTATATTTTATTACTTGTTGCTCTATTTATTTGTTTTGTTGTGGTGGGGATTGTTGGAACCCTAGTTTTGATGACGTCACACTATGAATCATGTTGATGTAAAACTGCATAAAGTCATTCATGTTATACAGGTCATTCATATTCTAAGTGTCAGAAATCGAAGTCAATGCACATATAGGCACTTAGTCATATAAGGTCGATGCACGTTCATGTCTTAGTCAGATAAGGTCGATGCACACTCATGGTTGAAGTACGTCAAGTCGATGCACATTCCTACTTGCAGCTTGAAAGGTCGATGCACATACTCGCATGTAGTCAGGAAAGGTCGGTGCATGTATACACCAGCAGTGTATCAGGTCAGTGCATAAGTGAACCTTTTGTTCAGCAAGGTTGGTGCACTAGAAGACCTTGTGCTTAGAAAGGTCAATGCACATTGGACCTTGGGTTCATCAAGGTTGATGCACATTGGACCTTGTGTTTAGCAAGGTCGATGCACATTGCACCTAGGGCTCAGCAAGGTCGATGCTCATCGGATCCTGTCTTTAGCAAGGTCGATGCACATGTTACATCATGCACTATAAGATCGATGCAGATGCAGCGTCTAGGTTATAATAGGTCGGTGCACCTTTGTTATTAACTGGACTCTTGTCTAAGCTTTCATGTTTGCTTAAGGCATCAGGTCGATGCTTAAGCTTTAGCCATTTTAGCCATCGCCTTAACTGGTCGGTGCAACATTACATGGTTTAGCTTGACAGGTCAACCTGTGTATCACATACGTCGGTGCATCTTCATATATTCTTGTCTTCATCCATATCACTTTGCATATAAGGTCTACCTGTGTTCTACACAGGTATGTGCAGTTACAGTTAACGTACTGCATTCGTACTAAGGCATGCTCACACAGGTCAATACATTGAGGTTATACATCAAAGCATATACATCATTCATATACATTTTTGATCTGAGTGACTGATCTTCTGAAATTTCCTAAGTCTGCATTCTTCTAAGCAGTTATGATGATAAAGTGTTTGATGAAATTGTTTTATGTCTTGTTGACAGGGACTTAAGTATGAAAAGCCTTAAATCACTAATGCAACTTGATCGAACACTTAAAGAGTAGGAAGCATCAAAGTCATTAGTGGTCACATGGTTCGAGATTCTAATTAACAGGTACGTGATCCAAGGTAGAATCTCCACCAGAACGATTGGCCATGTGAATTCGCATCTTCTTCAGATCTGACACGTGGACTTCTTTGAGCTACTTTTCTGGAAAGGCTATTGGCGGGAATGCTCCCTCCACGCGTCGGACTAAAATCTTGTGGGACCACAAGATACAGTTCGCGAGTATAAAAAGGGGATCTCTCTGTCGAAGAAAAAGACTAACGGGGGTGAACCATAGAGAAGATACAAACAGAAGAGAGAATCTAGAGCAGTGAGAGTGCCATATAGAAGAGCTGAAGAGAAGAAGCTAGAGTGATGGAGTGAAAGAGAGATAGTTGCAGAAAAGAGAGGAAGAAGGCAGAATAGAGTATCAAAGATAGGAGAAGAATTCAAGGGAGAGATTGTTACTGGTTGTTTTCGATTTCTAGATCAGATCTAGAATCGATTGCTCATCTCTGAGCTACATTATTCTTCGAGTTTTATCCGTTTACTGTTCCTAGGTTTTCTTGTTTCCTTAAACCTTTCTTCAAGCTGTTAGTCAGCAGAGAAAGCTGTGGATCAGCGGCGAGGAGGTATTCCTCGGACAGTAAGCTGTGAGGCTCAGTGGTCTGGGATTTATTCCCCAAAGCTGTGGATCAGCGATCTATAGGGATTCATCCCTGAAGCTATGGATGAGCAGTTTAAGCTGTGTATCAGCGGAAGCCTCACTCTAGTTTGAGTGAGGGGCAGACGTAGGTCTCAAGGTTGAGACCGAACCACCTAAAATCTCCTGTGTCTTGTGTGATTTTTTATCTGCTTACAGATTCGTTAGATGTATGCTTAGGACCGATCTTTGCTAGCATATGGTTCTGATTGTAGTTTCATTTGTATGAACTGTGTAAGCCTTGATATTGGTTTTGAGTGAAGAGTTCACTCTGTAAGTGTCCGCTGATATCTCTTTAAATCAGTCAGCATAGTTTAAAATTTTAATTCCGTAAAAGTTTTCACTGGGATCCATTCACCCTCCCTCTGGATCTCAGTCGTGCACCCCATCAGGGATCCGTAGGACCCCTACTGAGCCAATGAGATGACGTTCACCCCCTTTCCATTTTAGATCGACGTGCCTCCTCGTTGTTGGGGGCCTTGAATAGCATTTGGAGTCCAAGCGTCGCCACCTTATGTTAGTCAAGGTATGCCCCAAAGGCTGTGTACTTGTCTTTTGTTATTCTGAACCCTTGGGACTTATGTATATCTGGACTGGTAATTGTATATAAATGTGTAAATCTATTTATAAACGTAAAGTTTAATTTCAGCACTTTAATTCATGCATTTATTTTAGATATATGTACACTCCCGTGACACCTTTTAACCCTTCCTGGCTTCCCAGCTCGTGGGTGCCGACGTAGGATCCGAGTGATATCAGGTTTGACCCGGTATCCGGATCTTGGGTCGTTACACCAGCCGTCTCCTTAGCATAGTTTTACGGAGATGCAGGTCCCCGAGTCTGTGGTGTATTTTTTTCGCATCAGTCAGGTTGGTGCCATCGTTAGAAGGTGCGATTATGATTTATGTCCGGCTTTTGCCTATTTTTGAAGTTTTCTTGTCTTCTGCTTTATGGGTTTTGCATATCGAGGTGTGTGTCTGGGGTTCACCTTAGACGCGGTGGATTGTTTCTAATGCTGGGAGGTGCCACAAGTACAGTCAGGCGGGACTTTTGGCATGTGGTTGCCCGAAGGCCAGGGGCTATCCCAGTAGCCGCATCGATTTTTGGCAAGGCGAGGTTGGATTCTCAGGGTTGTGAGATGTGTCGCTGGGCTAGAGAGAAGGTGCTCTACCTCGTAGCAGGTATGATTTCGAGATGATGGATTAGTGCCTTGGGCACGTTATCCTTAACTTTCGTTGTTTTCTATTTTATTTTAATCTGTATCTGTGTGTCCCCGTGAGCGTAGCGGGAGCTGGAGGTTGCTTCATGGCAAGCGCCAGGATCTTCTTTTCCAACAAGGCATGTTGTGCAGAGTTGTGCAGCAGAAGCGTGGTGGGCCCATAATCCACAGGTTCCTGGATCGATTTCAGGAGAGATTGAAGGATATCCGATTAATGCGTAGAGTTATGGAGGTCATTTGGCTAATCTTGAGAGATCGGCCTTCGGTATTAAGTGGCATTGACCGTGAGGCTGGCATCAATTGGTATGCCATCGTTAGGGTGTTGTTCCAAGCAACTTTAATGGGGTTAAGAATCAAGAGCTTTTGAATTGGAGGCTGTTGAGTGAGGACTATGATCACCCTAGTTTCTTCACTCAAATCGCCGTGTGTATGGCTTGGGCAATGGAATTGGTCATCTTAGGAGCGAGCATGTGTTGCTCAGGGGTGAGGAGTTAATGGATCAACTTTGATTTAGGTGGCATTCTCCAGGTCGGTTCGAGGTCCGGTGATGTATGTGATTGAGGAAATTGCTTCTGGGTCCCAGCTAGAGTATTGTGGGTATTAATAGATGGTATGAGTGGATCTAGAGGGGGTTGAATAGATCCCACACCCAATTTTAGATCACTTTGAAAATAAAGCAAGGACTGAAAAGTAGGGGAAGCTATTCCATGTGTGACTCTATGCTAACACACGAAATGTACGTTGGTTAAACCACAACACCTGTGAAGGGAGGTAGATGAAAAGGAGTCGACACAACATACCATAACACACCAGCTTTTTAAGGTGGTTCAGATGCTCTATAGTAAGCCTACGTCCACCCCTCACCAACTTGGTGAGACTTCCACTTCTGGCCAAGAAGAGTACACACACACACACGCACGTGCGCGTTCGCGCGATGTCTAGCAACTTGCACGATGAAATAGTCCTCAACACACACACAGCTGCAAGGCAGCCAACACACACTACGGTCCCTGAAATAGGGTGCCTAAAAACCACTGAGGAACCTTAGCCAACACACTTCAAAAGCGTAAAAGAAGAAATGAAAAAACAACAAAAAGAAGCTCTAAGTTGGTGAGCTAAAGTGTAGCTTCTGATAGAGGTCAGGAAGCTGAGGCAAGTGATGCAAACCACGATCAGAATTTCAAACTACACAGAGCTGGATTAAACCAGTTTATGGGCTACTACTCCTCTCCTCTCTTCTTCTCTCAGATCTTTCTTGTGAAGGCTCGGGCACTTTCTGACTCTTCTCCCACTCAGATTTTCTCCAGGCATGATCTTCTTTCTCTCCTTCTTTCTTTTTCGTTCAACTCCTCTCCAGGTAAAAGCAACGACAGCAGCAGCTCTTCAGGTATGGAGTCCATATTTATAGGTGGAGAGAGCAGAAGGTTTTCCCTCCATCGATCTACATTTTGATTGGTTCAATAAAATAAAGATTCCTATGAGAGAACTTTTCCCAGATCTGCTTGCTCATTGGCTGAGGACAAAAAGGACGGTCCTCTGTCTTAGGTACCTTTTGGGACTGCACTGTGATTGGCTAGTTGCTAAAAGGAGATTACCATGAATGGTGACATTTCCCACTGGAGTGGGGGAAAATCTACCGCCCAAGAGCACGGCCCAACTAGGTCTAATTTGACCCAACCAGGCCCAGCTCCCCAAAGTGACAGCCCCATTCTGGACCCACTTACTCCAAGCCCAATAACCCTCTCGGACCAGCACTTCCTAGGCGACCCCGGGTCCGGAAGTTGGGGCGACAGGTGGATCGGGAAAGCCCCTACAAGGGCCCAGCGCACCCTGTCCAAGCTATGCCTCCATCACTCAGAAGGACTCTCAACGGGCACCCCAAGCTTGAACCGACCGTCAGAAGCACATTTAAGCATCCGTTACACGTCCTCCGGGAGCAGGGAACTCCAAGGGATAAGGGAGAGCAGGAGTCCTCGTGCTATTAAGACCCCACAACAAGGACGTAACCTCTCCGAAATCCCCTTGGCTCCCTAGACTCTTACGCTAAAATGGATTGCTATATAAACCCCAGAGAGCCCTTCGAGAAAGGAGGAGGAAGCATCCTGAGAGAAGACCACCACACCTCTTGGTGTAGAATAATCTCGCGCCCTTTCTTTCCTACCACCTCTCTTCGCACCCATGCTCTATCACATTTGCTGACTTAGGCATTGTAGGGTTTTACCTAGGGTTCCATCCCTGGGCACCTCTGACCTGTTTCCCCTCTTGCAAATTATATACGCGTGGTGACCGTGACCTAAGATTCCTCCGGGATCTCACGACTCAAGAGCAACGCGAGATTACCCCTCTTCATCTGGCGCCGTCTGTGGGAAATGAGCAAAGAGCCTTCATGGTGCGGAGAAATTCTGGTAGGAGAACCACCAGAGACAAAGGGAAGACTGTGGTGGCAGACGGAGGACCTGTACCTCCCCACCCCGCGGAAAACCTCCCCTCCAACGACAATGATCAAGCCGATGAGCCGCCTCCACCGCCCGCGGAGGTGCGATCCCCCAACGGAAATTCTGACGCCCTCCAAACCCTCACGCTAAAATGGACATCCCCGTTGAATTAATGAGGACCCAGGCCGTGAGGGAAGAGAAGTCATGACTTCCAGGGGAGAGCCCCTGCCGTGGTGGAGCTTCCCAACAAATCGTCGGATGCCACTTCACCCTCCGAGGGCGACGGCTTAGACGCAATCGGTCAGGAGGACCCTCACACGCCCCCCCTCTAGAACAAGAAGCCTCCTCCACCCCGAGGAGAGGAGGAACCGGGGCACGACGACCGTTCCTGGAAACTTATCCCCCCGAGGGACGGTGCGGCAGCCCGCAGGGGAGCCCCCACTGCCCCTCGATTCAGCAGCAACCGGAGTTATCCCTCCAGTTGTGGGACTTTAAGCGATGATTCGCGGAACAAGAGCGTGCCCTCCGCGCCCTGCAGAAAACTTCCGCCAATGAAGATGAGGAGCAATCCCCATTCTCTGACCATATCTTGATGGCCGAGATCTCCCCCAGAACCTCACTGCCGACCTTCAAGTCATACGACGGCCAGGGAGATCCGGCCAACCACTACGACAGCTTCGACACCCTGATGACCTTGCACGGGGCCTCCGACACTATCAAGTGCCGAGCGTTCGTGACCACCTTAGTCCAAGGCACTCAGGCTTGGTTCCGAGCACTCGCCCCCAGCAGCATTCACGACTTCAGGTAATTCGGGCGAGTATTCAAGGAAAGTTTCGTCGGTAGCGGCCCTCCAAGGTCAGTAGTAGGGTTGTTGGCACTAAAGCAGGCGCAAGGGGAAAAGCTTTGGGCTTATATTAACCAATTCAAATCGGAGGCCCTGCGCATCCCTCGCTTGGACGTTGCCTCATCCATCACCGCACTGACCGGAGGCACCCACGATGAGAACCTCAGGCGAGAGCTGGTCCTCCATCCCCACACCTCCCTTGCCGATCTGGTCACCCTAGCCCTGTGCCACGCGGAGTGCGAGGAAGTCCTCAACGATTGCCATGGCCCGACGGGCTCGGGCGGAGAGGGGGACAAGAAGCGACCATCCGAGCAAGGCCCGGGCCAAGGAAAGCGACAGAACCAGTATGGGGAGCGGAGGGAGCCCCCTCGAAAATACGAGCGGTACACTCCCTTATCCGCCCCCGTCTATGAGATATACGAAGACATCAAGGGCTCGGGCCTTCTCCGCCAACCCGAGACTATGAAGGCCAAACACTGTAACTGCTGCAAACATTGCCAGTTCCACAATGACTACGGGCACCATAGCGAAGAATGTCACCAGCTCAAGGATGAGATCGAGCGTCTCGTCCGCCAGGGAGACTTATCACGGTACGTGTCCGAGCACCAAAAGGAGGACCGTGGCATTCCAGAAGAGATTAGCAATTGCCCCCATGGGGTCCACATCAATCTCATTTCTGGCGGAGCAGCATCAAGAGGATACAGTATCCGAGGAAGGAAGCGTCACGCTGAGCGGGCAAGCAGGGCCCCCAAGCCCCCCAAAGCCCCGCCGACGAGCGAACAATAGGCCTTGGTGTTCTCCGACCAAGACCTGGAAGGATTATCCACCCCGCACGATGACGCTCTTGTAGTTTCGGCTACCATAAACCATTGTAACGTAGACAGGATATTGGTCGACAATGGTAGCACCCCAGATATACCCTCGTACGAGTGTTTTCTTAAGATGGGTGAGAACCCGTCCAAGCTCCGCTCGATTCGAACCCCCCTCTGTGGGTTCAATGGCCAGGCAACCTACCCTGAGGGAGCCCTCAGCCTGCCAGTTACCATCGGCACCCCTCCTAAGATTGTTACCATTATGGTGGATTTCATAGTGATTAAGGGGATGTCGGCCTATAATGCCATCTTCGGCCGAGGTATCCTCAACTGAACAAAGGTAGTGCCCTCCACCTATCACCAAAAAATGAAATTTCCCACCAAAAATGGCATCGAGGAAGTCCGGGGTAACCAGGTAATATCTAGGAGGTGCTACATAATCTCGGTTGAAGCCGTAAGGCCAGAAGGGAAAAAGAAAGGGGCCAAGGGAATCGAGGATGGACTGGCAACATCTGAGCCTAGTGGCGAATTGCTGACAGTCTTCCTTAGGAACGACCCAGCCCTAGGAGTAAGGATTGGGGCTGATTTACTACCTGATGTACGATAGCAATATAAAAATTTCCTTTCGGAGTACACTCAAGTCTTCGCCTGGTCTGATGAGCACCTTCTCGGGATTCCTGGGGAAATTGTAGTACATAAGCTTAACCTCGACCTGTCGGCAAAACCCGTCCAACAATGCAGAAGAAAGCATGCCCCAGAGAGGCAGGCGACCATCAAAGAACAGATTATCAAGGGAAATAAAACCGGCCTATTTCGATCGGTCCTTTACTCGACATGGCTCGCCAATGTCATCTTGGTACCAAAAGCCTCGGGCAAATGGCGAATGTGCATGGACTTCACCGACCTCAACAAGGCCACTCCGAAAGATTGTTACCCATTACCGAGCATCAACCAGCTAGTCGACTTGACCTTTGGTAACGAGCTGCTCAGCTTTTTGGATGCCTGCTCTGGCTACCATCAGATCCGAATGGACCCAGCGGATGTCGAAAAGACCGCCTTCATCACCGACTTCGGCGTCTACTGCTACACCCGAATGCCCTTCGGGTTAAAAAACATCGGAGCAACGTACCAGCGACTGGTCAACCTCATCTTCGAAGGAAAAATCGGTCGGAACGTCGAAGCCTACATCGATGACATGCTCTTCAAGACACCCAAGGCCGAGGACCACTTCACCGACCTAGCAGAGACCTTCGACACCCTCCTAAGGGACAACATGAAGCTCAACCCAGCTAAATGCGCCTTCGGGGTTCGATCCGAGAAATTCCTGGGTTTCCTAGTCACTCAGTGCGGGATCGAGGCTAACCCCGACAAAGTTCAGGCCATCCTGAACATGCGGCCGCCCACCTACGTCAAAGATGTCCAGCGCATGACTGGACGAATCGCTGTGCTCAACCGTTTCTTGTCCCGAGCGGCCGAACGATGTCTGCCCTTCTTTAAATTATTGAGAGGGCCTAAAATGGCATCCGCCAAGTTCGCTTGGGACGAGGAATGTCAGAAGGCTTTCACAGAATTGAAGGAGTTCCTAGCTTCGCCCCCGGTGTTATCAAAATCGATCTCGGGTGAACCATTGCACCTCTACCTTTCATCGACCCTTTCCACGATGAGCTCTGTCCTGTCTCGAAACAACGCAGGAGTGCGGAGGCCGTTGTGTTACCCCAGCAAGGTGCTCAACGAGGCCGAACGGCGGTACCCCGCAACCGAGAAACTCGTGCTTGCATTGGTAACCTCGGCCAAGTGCCTCCGGCCCTACTTCCAAGGGCACTCCATCATCGTATTGACCAATGAGCCCCTGAAGAGAATCCTTGCTCACCCTGAAGCTTCGGGTCACCTTGTCAAGTGGGCCATAATGCTCGGGGCTTACGATATCTCCTATCGCCCCCGCTCGGCCATCAAAGGGCAGGCACTCGCGGACTTCATCGCGGAGAGCACTGTCCTGACTGAGGAAGTCCATCTGCTAACGCACGGGTCTACCTGGGATCTTTTCATCGACGGATCCTCGAACTCAGCTGGCAGCGGCTCCGGCGTTCTTCTCCGATCCCCAGAAGGAGCAGAACTGTAATATGCCCTGAAGTTCAACTTCCCGGCATCCAACAACGTCTCAGAATATGAAGCTCTCATCTCGAGAGCCAGGATGGTAAGACGATTGGGAGCCGAACGAGTCAGGATCCGTACTGATTCCCAGCTAGACGCTAGCCAGGTCAGCGGTGATTATGAATCTCGGGAGGCACCGATGATCAAGTACCTTCAACTGGTAAAGGAGATATCCTCACTATTCGAGAGTTTTCAGGTCATCCGGATAGCTTGGGAAGAAAACTCCCGGGCGGACGCCCTCTCTCGGTTGGCCTCCTCTATACGCCCGGAAGGTACCCGATCGGTCCTCCTCGAAGAGCTAGAATGACCGAGTATAGAAATAGAACTCATGACCATTGATCAGGCACGCTTAAGCGACTGGCGGACCCCATATATCTCCTGGCTCCTAGATTCTCAGGAGCCCCCCGACCCTTGAGAGGCTCAGAGATTGAAGTATCAAGCTCGGCGCTTCGTCATCTTGGACGAGGCCTTGTACCGAAAGTCTTTTACTGGCCCCCTCTTAAAATGCCTCGGTGCCAAAGAGGCTCGCCATGCAATTCAAGAGGTCCACGAAGGTGTCTGCGGCGTGCACCACGGAGGAAGATCGCTCTCCAGGATCTTGCTGCGGCAAGGCTACTGGTGGCCCACTCTCCAGCGTGATTGCTCGACCTACGTACAAAAGTGTGACCGGTGCCAACGCTTCGACCATCTGGTCCACCAGCCCACCTCAAAACTCGTCATGCTTACCGAGCCATACCCTTTCGCTCGGTGGGGGATCGACATCCTGGGGCCATTCCCAACGGGCCCAGGCCCAGAAAAAGTTCGTCATAGTCGCCATCGACTATTTTACCAAGTGGATCGAGGCTGGAGCTACCACCCGGATCACCGAGTCGGTCGTATGGAGCTTCGTTTGAAAGTCGATCATCTATCGCTTCGGTATCCCCCAAGTGATTGTGAGCGATAACGGTCGGTAATTCGACTCTCGTTACTTTCGAGATAGATGTGCTGACCTACACATTCGTAATCACTTCACTTCAGTAGCCCACCCTCAGGCCAACGGGCTGGTCGAAAATGCCAATAGAACCATCCTAAAAGGCATTAAGACTAGGCTCGAAAAAGCCAAGGGCAGCTGGCTTGAGGAATTACCAAGCGTATTATGGTTGCACCGAACCACTCCAAGAACGGCCACCGGCGAGACCCCCTTCCAACTGGTATACAGCACTGACGCTGTGATCCCGTTGGAGCTCGGCAGCCCATCCCCCCGAGTCGTCCACTTCCCACCCGAGGCGAACGGGCAAAAGCTGCTTGAGAACCTCGATTTGGTAAGCGAAACCCGGGAGATAGCAAGCATCCGAGCCACGGAATACCAGCGACGCCTCACTCGCTATTACAACTCTAAAGTTCGAGATAGTCATTTCCACGCAGGAGACTTCATCCTCAGAAAAGCTGAAGCCTCTCGACCACTGGAGGCGGTGGGAAAGCTGGCCCCTAATTGGGAAGGCCCCTACCGAGTGGTCGAGAGGCTCAGGAAAGGGGCATACCGGCTGTCCACCATGGAAGGAGCGCCCATCCCTCGGACGTGGAACGCGAAAACATTATGAAAGTTCTATTTTTGAGCTTTTCCCTTAACATATAAGCAACAGATGGCGATAACAACTTTTCTTTTCATTTCATTTACTCTTCGTACATCAGATAGGCCACAGCCAATACAGTACATACCCAAAACAAAATAACTACATCCATTGGTACTACAACATGAGCTGATTACTCGAGACAGCCGGGGCTAGTACCCCCAAACCGAGCCACTTACTCCACCCGATGTGGAACTGGCTAGGGTAACGGGGTGGCTGACCCTGCTCGCTTGGGAAACTCAGAGGAAAAGTATCAGAGAAAAAAGAGGAAGGAATACAAGTGAAGGCCTCCTCTGCCAACTCTTTGGAAGGAATAGAGAGCAAGCACCTTCAAATGGTGCGAGCAAAGATATCCTCCAAAGAGGGAGGAAGTTGGTTGAAGAGCAGAAGAGGGAGAAAGACCGAACACTCCCTCGAAGAGATGAGAAGGGCGGCGGGGATAGAAGAGGAGGGAGAAGCGGGCAAAGGTGAGGAAGGAGTAGGACGAGGCCGCCATGCCAAACACCCTATTTCATCGAGCCTCCTTCTACTTCTACCTTCCTCGTAAGATGGTGGTGGAGGTCCAGCGATCAGGAACGGGCGTGCTGCTACGCGCTGTCCCTTCTTGCACGCCGCCTGCCCATCACTGCCCCTTCTTCCACGCCGAAGTAGCAGGAACGCCTCGGCGGCAGCCAAGGTCATCGTCTTCCGAGTCGCCATCCATGCCTCGTTGACAACGTCTCAGCGCGAAAGGCAGACACTACGCGAGAAGGGAGAAAGAGGAGAAACTGCATGAGAAGCCTTAAGTGGTGATAAGAGGTGGGGACGCCCTCCAGGCCCCTTTTTATAGGCCGGGGGGGGGGGGGACACTCGCCTTAATTGATCCTCCCCTCGAAAACACATGAAAGGCGGCAACCCTTCCCTACGGGGCAGTTACTCTATTTCCCTCCAATCGACCTCCCATAGGGACGATCAAAGTGGAAAAATCAGTCAAAGCATGGAAAGTAGAAACGTGAAAAGGCGCCAGTGCCATGTCAGCCATCCGACCAATCAGCACGCAAGAGGCCTGTGAAACGTATCAAATCTCCATTCTTCTGGCAACTGCAGATACGGTAATCAAGTCACGCTAAAGGCGGTAAGATATTGACAACCCAGATGAAGGAAACCACTGCCATCATACATAGAAAGCAAAAAATTTATATGGCAACATGAAACAAAAATATATGTATATACATCCAGATCATACCCCTCCTAGTATATGGAGATTATGTGACTTTGAGAAGTTCGTGGCCATTCTTGAGGTTCGGCGTCGTGGAGCTCGGCGAGCGAAGAACCTTCAACATTCGGAGATCTGCCCCTGACATCCTCGGTGGCGGCCGACGCAGACACTGACCCCACTTGTGTAGGAACTGCCTCGGTCGTGTGCCCCCCTGAGGTAATCAGAGTTGGCGACTCCTCTGTTGAAGCAGTAGACTCCCGGCTACCCCCTTCACTTGACGTCTGAAAGGAAGAATCTGTGACGTCCTCGTCCGAATCATAACACTGCCCAAAAGGAAATTCGAGCCCTTTGAGCACCTGCTCCCGGGCCACGGTGACTGCTTGATCGAAGCCTTGGGCGAACCCCTTCCGCAGCCCCCGTCGATAACCTAGCCTTCTGGAGAGCTACGTGGTAGCCCTCTGAGTTCATGTATCGATCGATCGCCTCTGCCCCGGCTTGCTCTGCACCCCGCTCGAGCTCGGCCACCTTCTGTTCGGACACAGCCAGCATCTGCTCACCCTCAGATAACTTCACCTCGGCCTCGGCCCACGCGACCTCTGCCTCGACCCGAAATACTTCGACCTCCCCGCGCGCTCGCTCGGCCCCTCGGGCCTGGTAATTGAGCTCTTCCCACTCGACCTCCCATCGCTCGGTACGCTCGACCTGAGCCTGGGGCTCTTCCTCTAGAAGCTTGCTCTTTAGGTCAGCCGTATAACGAGCTTAGGACAACTGCTCAGCCAGCGTCCGAGCCTCCTCCTGGCTCGACCCAGCTTGGGCCCGGAGCAAGGTAGCCTCCCGCCGATAGACTTCGAGCTCGACAGTCAATTGGCTGATCTTCTGATCAGATTCAGCGCAGACCCTATAGAGAGATCTCTCCTCAACTCTTATCCGTGTGAAGAAATCGGTTAGTTCGGCCCCCAACTGGGCCACGATCACACCGCCCTCCATGAACCTCTCAAGTAGGGAGGGAGGGCTGCGTTCGAACTCCTCCCTGAACGCCGAAGATGCCAGGGACTGGCACCTCTGGTACAGAGAGGCCTGAACGCCGATGACATGAGCTGGGGGAGGAAGAACCCCTTCTAGAGGAGTCGAGACTGGAGCCGTTTCCCTGTGCATCCCCTCCTTTAGCACAGCAGTGCTCTGCTGAAACTGGGCTGCGGCCTCGCCCCGCTCCCCCTCGACTCCGGCCGAAGCTCCGGAACCGATCATCCCTACCGGCGGTGCAGCAGGCTCAGCGATGACTTCCCCGGCATCAGCAGCCGCTCCTGACTCGGTGGACGGAAGAACGGGACAGCCAGCATCTTCGATTACAGGCTCCCCGATCGAAGCAATAGGAGCCCACCCTTCCACCTGTTGGGCGGCCCCCGCCTTCCTCTGCCGCTTCTTCTCAGCGGTTAAGGCCCTCAGAGAAGATAGCAATAACCGCTCCACACGGTCCTTGCGCTTGGCCCCATGGCGTTCGGGGACATCACCTTGAGAAATCTGCTTGCCCTTATTCGGGCACCGGAAGGATCCCCGGAGGTTTGGGGTTCACTCAGAACAGGCGCCTCCTCCAGATCGATGACTTCTTGCTCCAACGGTCGCCCCCCGTCATCCGTCCGCCTCGAATCTAAAAAGGTAGAGGTCAACCCATCGAACAAAGGGGCCCACCTACCCGACTTAGAAGCACGATGTGAGACACTGAGGTCCTTACCTTGCCTGGATAATGTCCGGGAAGGATATTCCTTGATGTTCGCCTCCGTCATCAGCTGGGTGGTCGATAGGCGATTCTCCTGGAGAATCCTGATCTCCTCCTCAAACTCTGGGGTAACCACCACCTGCTTCGGGGGGATTGACGAATGGAAGTTGGGATTCACTAGAAAACCCCATGGGGCGCCCCCCTTCAGCGAGCCCACCCAAAAGAATTGGGTCTTCCACCCCTTGTGGGAAGAATCTTTGGCAGAAAGCATCACGCAACTCCTTCCCCTCTTCGCTTGAAGATAAAAGAAGCCCTTGCCCCCATGGGGGTGCTCCTTCAACTCAAAAAAGGAATGAAAGAGGTCCAATGAAGGGTTAAACCCGCACGCACGATAGAGAAAAATGAAGGAGAAGATGAAGGTATACGAGTTAGAAACCAACTGGACAGGAGCCAGTTGGTAAGATTGAAGCAGCTTGATGACAAAGTAGTGGAGAGGCAAACGGAACCCGCACTTCCAAGCCAAGAGAAAGGTGTAGAACAGACCAGAATGAGTATCTAGACTGGACTCGTAAGGTTGAGACGGGGATAAATAGTACTACCTCGGCAACCCAAAGCGCCCCTCCATCGCCTTCAACTTCGTCCCTACCCAACTCGCTGTGCAACAGATGTTCAAGCCGCGACCCCAGAATCCCCATCCGTTGGCCAACTTCCTGCTCCTCAGTAGCGAAATACTACTCTGCCATTGTTGAACAAAAAGAACAGGGGAAGAAGGAGAAGACGGTGGCTCGGGTGACTCAGGGGGGGATGAAAGCTGGTGAATCGCCACCGCTGCGACCTCTATCACCTCCGCAAAGCCCTCTGCGATTCTCTTCTCCTCCCGACCTCCCTCGCGACACATGAGCTTTTGAGTACAAGATGACGGAGAGACAAAACCATAAATAAAGGAGGCCAGGGACATAAAACCGCGTGATATCTATACTCCCAGCGGTGTAGCGGGAGGTGGCGCGACGTTCCACACTCCGAGAAGGGACTCCTCACATTGACTCGACAGAGTCATCATCATGGGCATACTCCCAGGACAGCCACATTAAATTGTCCCTGCTGGAGGAAAACCCCCACCCAATTTGTGCCACCAATACCACCCCGACAAATGTTACTCGTCCGAGCCCAAATTTTGGCTCGGGAGTAGGGGGGACAAGTGGAGAGGGGGAAAATCTACCGCCCAAGAGCACGGCCCAACTAGGTCTAATTTGACCCAACAAGGCCCAGCTCCCCAAAGTGACAACCCATTCTGGGCCCACTTACTCTAAGCCCAATAAATCTCTCGGACCATCACATCCTAGGCGACCCCTGGGTCCGAAAGTCCGAACGACAGGTCGATCAGGAAAGCCCCTACAAGGGCCCAGCGCACCCTGTCCGAGCTATGCCTCCATCACTCGGAAGGACTCTCAACGGGCGCCCCGAGCTTGAACCGACCGTTAGAAGCACATTTAAGCATCCGCTACACATCCTCCAGGAGCAGGGAACTCCAAGGGATAAGAGAGAGTTGGAGTCCTCATGCTATTAAGACCCCACGACAAGGACGTAACCTCCCCGGAATCCCCTCGGCTCCCTGGACTCTTACACTAAAACTGATTGCTATATAAACCCCAGAGAGCCCTCCAAGAAAGGAGGACGAAGCATCCTGAGAGAAGAGCACCACCGTCTTGGTGGAGAATAATCTCGCACCCTTTCTTTCCTACCACCTCTCTTCGCACCCGTGCTCTATCACATTTGCTGACTTAGGCATCGGAGGGTTTTCCCCGGGGTTCCATCCCTGTGCACCTCTGACCTATTTCTCCTCTACAGATTATATACGTGTGGTGACCGTGACCAAAGATTCCTCCGGGATCTCACGACTCAGGAGCAACGTGAGATTAGCCCTCTCCACCCACAAATGTTAACTATCAGATCCTTTATTCAAAAAGTTATTCTTGTGGCATGATGATGACAAGGACAGTTATCTATCCTAGGATATTTTTCCAAACCTTGAATGGCGAGATCTGGAAGTTTGAGCCATTGACTTGAAATAAAATATGCGATTGGGTGGCCTGGTTCAAAATCTGGCAAAGCATCCACTGATTCGAGTTGCAAGAACACGAACTGGCCATTGTATGCTGCTGGTCATTGATTCAAAGAGGGTGGTCACGCGAGCCTAGCTTTGCCTTTGGTTCGTTCCGGAAAGAGTCGACACCTTGCGTTGACAGTTGAGCGTTGTGCCAGTTGAACTACTCACCGTTTGGGCAAAAACAGAACCCAGATAATAAGGGGTCGACACCAAGGGTCGACTCATTTCGCTTTGCTAATCTGTGAGCTTAGTTACGTCGACGCAGTGAGAAGGGTCTATCGACACATCCTTTGACGATGTATCCGAAGTGAATATGGGAGGCACCTTGTGTCGACGCCCTGAGAAAGTGGGGTCGACGTGGTAAGAGGGCTGCCTAATTGACAGAAGCTGGAGCGAAGCCTGAATCGACACCATGAGAGGCCTGCATCGATGCATTCATTGAAGTGCGCTTGAAGATACCTTCTGGAGGCCGTTTGGAGTCAACACCTGAATGCGTTGGAGTCGAGGCAGCCTTGTGGGGACTTTCTGATCCGCGGTGCTCGACCTAAAGATGCATCGACGCAACATCATCTTGGAGTCGACGCAGCCTTGAAGAGTGGCTTGGTTGAACTTCTTCTTATGAGAGGTCGAGTCGACGCAGTTTTTGGCTGGAGTCGACGCAGTCATGAAGGCTCTTTTAATTCCTACACAACCAGCTAAAAATGATGTTTCAGATTTTCTAAAAGTAATTAGCCAATGACTTATAGTAAGACATCATCAAAACATAATATACACCACATTCTCCCCCTTTTTGATGATGGCAACTATGAGTCATTATGCTCACAGTTTGAGATGGAATTCAAACAGCAAGTTTTGGCATGCAGCAGGTTTTGGCATAAATGGCATGAAGTACATCAAGGATTTGAATGCATGATGGATTCATCACACACACAGACTTTTCTGACAGACCAACGAAAATGGATGAAGGATTCATCACACATACAGACTTTTCTGACAGACCAACAAAAATGGAGATACCCTTGCAGATTATGACTCACCAGAAAATAGAAAACTTCTCCCCCTTTGACATCATCAAAATATTAGGAGAGGGGTGCATAGATGTGGGGAAACTTATGTGATGAGAGAGGAGACGAAAATGGAGTTCAGTGAGGAGATATGAGAATTTAAGAAAAATAACTCTAGAGGATGTAGAAGCTATGAAAGCAATAGGAGTACCTGCTCACAGGGTTACTAGAGCTAAAACACAATGGCACACCAAAGGATCTTAATTCTCAACTTGAAACCTTACTTATGCAAGCCCAGTTACATTTTAGGATAAACTACTATAAGCATTGAGGTCAAACAATGTTGAAGCATTGAAAGTTCACTCAAATAAGCACCTTTGGTTTTCAATGGAAGGCATAAAATGGCTTTTTGATGTAAGCTGACAGTCAGGTTGAACTGACACCTTTTGACGTGAAGAAGTACATGTGTTAGATGCAACCTTCCCCAGTTACTCAGTACAATGAACCATTCTGCCTCATTTTGACCAGAGATAGCTTGCCACCTCATGTCTTAGCCCACATCACTTCATTGGTGAAGGGGCATAGTTTCTCAGCGTACTGAAGCCATTACTCTGTGTATATTTGCAACATTTTTTTTATTTGATTTGTATGAAACCAGAGCATAGTTAAGTAGGACACTACCTTTTGACGTGAACAAGCTCACGTCTCAGGTGAAGTGTGCCCGGTTACTCAGTAGGTATTTCCCATTGCTCTGCATCAAGTGCTTGAGCGAGAAACTGAGATGGCTTGATTGTTTGACAACAATGCTCAATGTGAAGTTAATCAACTAAAAATTTTACTGAGCTCTCACAAGCAGGCTATAGGAGTACAAGGGTTCAGCATGCTAAATGCTTTAGTAGGAGTAAGCCTTAGGAGGCCTTTCGTGAGCTAACCAGTTTTAGACCTCACAAAGTTATTAGCCTTAAATTTTCATTTTAATGGAATAACCATGATACCAAAATTGGCAGAGTGTTGTTGTTGGAATATCAGTCACTGAAGATCAAGAATTAGGTGTGAATCTCCCCGTGAATGAGAGCATTGAATGAGTGCATGAAGCACATAATTCAGCAAGCCAGAGAAGGGTTGCAAAGCAAGATGAATGATCATGTACAAGCAAGGGCAGGTCGACTCAATTGGACTATAGGTCGACTCAATTTCAGGAGAATAGCAGGTATGCAGGGCAGACCAATTGACTTAATTTTTGAACTCGTTCAGATGGTGTCGACACACATGTGATGAAGCGTCGACACAGGTGACTGAGCAGAACACCATGTGCGGTAGAAATGATGAACATGTCTCTTAGAAGCACTACTGACTCCCCCTCACTTCATGGGCTCTTGAACACTGTGAATGAAGACCTTTGATACTTGGCGGAGTATCTTCTCACGCATAATGGGTGCTTTCAGACAGAGTTTGTCTGTCCTTCCACACATGACCGTTTTATATACCAGTAGGTCATTCACACACACAACGGCCTATGACTCATGCAACAAACCGGACATGCACAATGGACTCCCCCTGACAAAAATAGCCGATTAGCTTGCAGATAAACCTGACCAGAACAAACCAGAATTAACAAGTAGGGGGTTTACACAAGCCCAACCCTCTCCTTAGAGTAGAGAAACATTCATTGTTTAGAGGTTTTGTAAAGATGTCAGCAATTTGCCTCTTTGATTCAACAAAATGTAGTACAAATTTTTTTTTACTTACCTCATCTCAAAGGAAGTGATGCCTTATTTCAATGTGTTTAGTTTGGGAATGTTGAATGGGGTTCTTTGTTAAATTAATGACACTAGTGTTATCACACATGATAGTTGTGCATCTAAGATCTATACCGTAGTCCTAGATTTGGTGCTTTATCCATAGCACCTGGGTCCCAAAACTCCCTGCAGCAACGTACGTATTCAGCTTCTACAGTAGAGAGTGCAACCGAGTGTTGCTTCTTGGAAGCCCAAGAAACCAAACACCCACCCAAAAATTGGCAGTAGCCACTAGTACTTTTTCTATCAAGTTTGCATCCAGCATAATCAGCATCAGTATAATATATTAACTCAAAATAGCATGATGCAGGATACCAAAGCCCTAAGTCATGTGTGCTAGCAATGTATCTTAAAATCCTTTTCACAGCAATTCAATGTGATTCTTTAGGATTGGCTTGGAATCTTGCACACAAGCACACACTGAACTGAATGTCAAGCCTGGAGGCAGTAAGATATAAGAGTGACCCGATCATACCTTGGTATGTCTTGAGATCTATAGATTTACCATTTTCCTTTGTATCTAGAGATGCATTTATTCCCATGGGCGTGGAAATGTGTTTGGTATCCTTCATCCCAAATTTCTTTAGAATCTCCAATGTATGCTTGGACTGGTTTATGAAAAAACCTTCTCTAGTCTGTGTGACCTGCAGTCGAAGAAAGAATTGGAGTTCACCCATGAGGCTCATTTCAAATTCCTTTGTCATTAGTTCAGCAAATTGCTTACACATATTTGAATCAGTTGAACCAAACACTATATCATCCACATATATCTGCACTATGATGATATGGCCATTCAAAACTTTTGTAAATAGAGTTTGGTCAACTTTACCTCTGTTGTAGCCTCTACTGGTCAGTTGTGCACTTAATCTATTATACCAGGCTCGAGGGGCCTGCTTTAGTCCATACAGTGCTTTATTTAATTTATATACATGGTTAGGCAAGTCATCATGTTCAAAGCCAGGCGGTTGTTCTACAAACACCTCCTCTTTTATCAAGCCATTCAGAAAAGCACTTTTGACATCAATTTGTTGAAGTTTTATGTCTAATGAGCAAGCAAATGATACTAAAATTTTGATGGCTTCTATTCTTGCTACAGGAGCATATGATTCTTCGAAGTCAATCCCAATCTCCTGATTATACCCCTTAGCTACTAGCCTTGCTTTATTTCTGGAAATTTTCCCATCTTCATTCAATTTGTTCCTAAAAACCCATCTAGTCCCAATAACAGGATGGTCTGTGGGTCTAGGAACCGGATTCCACACATTGTTCCTTTCAAATTGACTGAGTTCCTCATGCATGGCATTAATCCAATTTTCATCCCTCAAGGCTTCTTCAATGTTTTTGGGTTCAGTTTGGGAAACTAATGCAATGAGGTCATCATTATGCACATCTTTATGAAAGGATCTGGTCCTAGGGGGGTCATGGAGACTTCCTATTATGTTTTGGACAGGGTGGTCTTTTAAAGTTCGAATGTTGATAGAAGACTCACTAGGCATGGTTGATTGGGCTGAACTTTCGGTCGACCGACCTGTTTCATGTTTTGTAGGTTGCGGTTGGCAGCTTTCCCCTAGTTCTTCCTTGGATTCCAGAAATGTTCCATCATCCTCCTCCATTTTCCTGTCATCAATATTTTTATCAGATTCATCAAGTATCTCAGCAAAGACTACATGTGGAGTTTCTTCCACAACCTGATTTTTTACATTGAAAACCCTATATGCCCTAGAAGTTTCAGAATACCCTAAAAATATTCCAATATCACTCTTAGCCTCAAATTTATCAAGGTCAGCTTTGTCATTGTTGTGGATGTAACATTTTGAACCAAAAGCTCAAAAGTATGCTAAGTTGGGTTTCTTACCTTTGAGCATTTCATATGGGGTTTTCTTACTCTTGGGCTTTACCATGGCTCTGTTAATTATATAGCATGCTGTGTTTGCTGCTTCAGCCCAGAATTTCCTTGGCAGCTTGCTCTCAATCAATATTGTTCGGGCAATTTCCACAATTGTCCAGTTCTTTCTTTCCACAACGCCATTTTGTTCTGGGGTCCTGGGAGAGGAAAATCTGTGAGTCAATCCTTCCTGGTTATAGAATTTAGAAAATGAGGGGTTTTCAAACTCTCCGCCATGGTCAGATAGGATCGCAGAGATTCTAAATTTACTTTCTTGTCTTACTTTTCTGAAAAACTTCTGAAATTCATGGAAGGCATCATGTTTGTTTGCTAAGAAGAAAATCCATGTAAAATGGCTGAAATCATCAACTAACACATAGACATATCTCTTACCATTGATGCTGGCAGTTCTTATTGGCCCAAACAAGTCCATGTGCAGTAATTCAAATGGCGTGGATGAAAGGGGTTCATTCCTAAGTTTAAAGGGTTTTCTGGTTTGTTTTCCAAGGAAGCATGCTTCATAGATTTTAGTGTTTCTTTTGAAGGATAGATTGGGCAGACCCCTTACCATTTCATGCTTGGATAGTTTATGCAAAACACCATAGCTCACATTTCCTAGCTTCTATGCCATAGCCATGCATCATTGGGTTGAATGGTAGACAAGCAAAGGTTTTCTGAAAAGAAACTATCAAGATCTACCATGTAGACGTTATTTACCCTATGACGTACAAACTTCACAGAATCAAAATTTTGTTCAAATATCTTACATTCATTGGCCTCGAACAGTACCTTGTGGCCTTTGTCGCACAGCTAGCTTATGTTGAGCAGATTGTGCTCAAGGCTTTCAACAAGCATGACGTTCTCAATGAAATTGGAAGAATTTTTACCCACGGTACCTGTGCCAATGACTTTTCCCTTGTCCTTGCCTCCAAACCTCACTTGACCTCCTTTCATCTTAATCAGATGACTGAATTTCTTTCTGTTGGCCCGGTTAGGAGGCAATTGAGAGGGGGGTGAATTGATTGCCCACCCTTTCTGACAAATTATAAAGCAACCCAAACAAACCGCAGATATGTAGAATAAAAGTAAAGCAGAGACTTGATTAAGACGAATGAACTTAAATCAAGCAAGCTCTCACAACTTCCCAGTGCACATATATGCTCACTCGGACAACTATATTTGGACGGACAGTTGAGTACACGCGTGTCTCACCGTCTCACACTCGTATAGTGAACGGAAAATTAGGTAACGACCAACACCAATCAAGCAAACCACAACACAGTATTTTTAGGTGGTTTGGACGCACCAAGTGCGTCCTACGTCCACCCCTCTCACCTCGAGAGGATTTCACTATAAACGCTGCTCGACGGCAGCAACCACACACACACGGGCTCGACGGCCCACACACGTGGGTTCTCGTACGACGACAAGACAACCCACACACACTCGGAGCAAGCTCCGAAAATATCTAGATAGAGAAATAGTATTAAACGAAATACAAGCCCAAATATGAGATGAACGTTCTAAGCACAAGATGTCTAAGAATATTATGAAACAATATAAATCTTCCCCTATATCCTTTAACCAAAGTCAGAGATATATGAAGTGTGGCTTAGAATGATGAAACCGAGAGAAGAGGGAGCCAATATTTGAAGCTTCAGGTGCCCGAAGCAAGGATGGAGAGGACGCAGCCGCTACCTCTAGATCTCTCAGCTCGGGCTCGTGAGGGGACATCTCTAGCATTCCTTCCCTTCTCCTCCAGCAGACCACACAATGTTCTCTCCTTCTTCCTGCAAGATGAACACGTTAGAGCTCAAAAGGATTGGTTCGATTGGAAGAGAGGGGCGGCTATATAAACTAAGGGGATTGAAGCCCCAAGGGACATAAAAGCCCTTCCCAAACCCCTTTCATAACACATACAAGATGCAAAGGTCACCCTAAGGCCATTAGGGTCAAAAGCCATGCCATTTGGATCCTCCTTATTAGGGTTCGAAACAGATCTGGAAAACCGTGTTCGAACGTTCAGAAAAAGTGTCGACCCATGAGGTCGACCCTTTTTCGTGAATGTTCTACCAGAACATATATAAGAATAAAATCGCGACACGAGTGTCGACCCATGGGGTCGACACTTCTTACGAAGTGTTTTGGCCGGTTAAAAGAACAAAAAATTTGTGATGAAAAGTGTCGACACACAAGATCGGCACTTTTTCATGAACATTTTGTTTTCACATAATTGAACATACTTACCTGAAAGTGTCGACCTTCAGGGTCGACACTTTTTCACGAGAGTTCTGCCTTAGCAAAACAGCAGACACCTAGTGAAAGTGTCGACCCCTGGGGTCGACACAATCTGCCAGCGTCCAATATTTCAACGATGGCAGAGACTCCACAAATTAGTGTCGACCCCTGAGGTCGACACTTTTACTGACAGCAACAAAACTTCAGTAAATGAAATTGAAACCTTCATGAATCAAATACATATATCAATGTTGATCAAGGGAGTTCATACAACATAGATAAACATGATTAAGCATGAGTTTTTATCCGGATCATTCCATTCAAACTCAGATCCAATTTGTACAAATATTCTCACCATTGGCCTTCAAATTGTGAGTGTAGTCTCACAATAAACCAAATAAACATGTATTCTCCAGATCTAACCATTGCTCTTTCATCTACCTTGTGACCAACCTTCAAAAATGTTCTTACCATTATTTGCAAGATGAATCCATATCGAACCTGCACAGCACAGATTGCCAATAAACTCTATCTCAACCCAAGCAATAAAATTCTCATATCAATCCAGATGATATAGATTAATCAAACAATCCATTCAATCTTTAACCAAAGCAACTCATTCAAATAAATTAGTCTTAGTCAGACTTTAGCGATATTGCGCATTTTGCTTGGTATAGCCAATTCAATCAAACACAAACTGAAATCTATCAACCTCACCTTTCATCAAGTATGTATATCAATGAAGATCAATCATGCAAGTTTTCATTCAAGGTAATCATTCATCAAACCTGTATACATGCAAATTCATTGAACCCGAAATCATGACATATCGTTCAGAATCTTCGTCAAAACAGTCTGGGGCACAACAATCTCCCCATTTTTGACGAAGATAAAACCATTTATAGATCTATGATATTTGCATGATGGAAGACAAAACAACCAGATCAACTCACCCTTTTTGTCAAAAGCATAATCAATCAAAGACTAAGCAAGTCATGAATCTTCATTCAATTAAAGACTAAGCAAGTCATGAATCTTCATTCAGGCAATGCAAAGTTATTTCTCCCCCTTTTTGTCAGAGTCAAATAGGGGATTATTAAAATGGTAAAGGATGAAAGTTAAGCCTCAATATGTACAATTAACTCAATGAGATGCATATGAAACGTAAGTAATGACCAGTCAAGCACATATGCACTCATCATACCATAGAATAGCAAACATGTTCGTTATGAACGGGTTAGGAAATATGCTATAGACCAAGAACATGAATTTCATGTGCAATAGTAAATGGGTAGTGCTTACAAGAAGTGTTACTGCAAGACTCATGAAATATGGCTGATTCAAGGTGTACATCCATACAATCACTCCCTAGATGAATATGTGAAATATGAGCAATGAAATCTAGATAGCATGGATTTTTAGATTTTCTAAAGAACACAAATATGAACTTTTCTTCCCTACACTTTCATACAACGTGCTCGACTTTTGGTAGCTTCGCACAACCCCAAGATTATTTTGATTTTTCAAAGACAAGATGACTAACCTTTTGACACGAGTCATGCCCTTTGTTTCAGGGGCACTTCCCGGTTACTCGGCATCGTCACTTATGATTATGTGGATATGACACTTTTCAATGCGAGTTTCTTCCTTTATCTCAGGGGGGATTCCCGATTTACTTCATGTCAAATCACACTTATTGACCATTTTTGACAGAGCTGACCGCTTTTTCCTCACAAGTCACGTGATTTTGATGTAGGGGTTTCAGAGTCCTTAAATGTGTTAAGTGGAACAAGTGAAATCCTTATCAGTTAGATTCATTAACTCACATGTGAAAATTGTGTGAGAGATTGCATAGAATGTAAGAGATGAATTAGCCTATTCATGGTGATGTCTCCCCCTAAGTGTATGCACCGTTATAGCAAAAACCTCCCCCTTAATATGTGCCATGTTAAAACATGTCCTAGTCAAAGCATTTTATTTAGCAAGGGCGTAAGGTCTTAGAAGATTTCAACTGAAAGGTGTGTAGTATATATACACTCAAGCATTTCAAAATGATGTTTTCAAGTAGTTTGATTACCGGTACGTGGCGGAGTACTTAGGTCCGAAGACCACACTCACACATGATGAAAGCTTCCAGGTGGACTTGATCCACCTTTCCACTAACACTATTTGATATACCGGTAAATCATGGCATTCATGCACACATTGATGAAGTATATGCAGTTATGTACATGCGGATGCAAAGTATGAAAGTATGTATAATAACCAAAGTTGTTATTCACTGTGATATGGATAAAAGATAAAGTTTGAAGAGTAAAGACAATGAAAACTTTTATGAGTAAATCAAAAGGCAATATGAACAGTTTCTTTATGAAAAAGATGAAAAGAGTGTTTGTACAATTCAGCTCAAAATATCTAAGTGTCTAATCTGCACACTCCTAATTCTCTTCTTAGAAAGCAAAATTGTTCAGAATTCAAAGGTTTTGTAAATATATCAGCAAGTTGGTGTTTTGTATCAACAAAAATAAGTTCAAAATCACCTTTATTGATATGATATCTTATAAAGTGGTGTCTAACTTCTATGTGCTTAGTGCGGGTATGTTAGACAAGATTTTTGGACAAGTTTATTGCAGAAGTGTTATCACACATTATGGGAGTTTTCTTTAAAGAAAAATCAAAATGTAGCAACTGATGTTGGATCCAAAGCACTTGAGCCGCACAACTGCCGGCAGCCACATACTCGGCTTCAGCAGTTGATAGAGCCACACAATGCTATTGCCTTGAGGCCCATGAAACCATGCATCTCCCAAGAAACTGACAGTGACCGCTTGTGCTTTTTCGATCCATTTTGTAACCAGCATAATCAGAATTAGTGAAAGCATGTAAATCAAATGAGTTATTCCTTGGATATCACAAACCAAGGTCATGAGTTCCATTCAAATACCTGAAGATCCTTTTCACGGCCGCTAAATGAGAGTCCCTTGGACAAGATTGGTATCTTGCACAGAGACAAACACTGAAGTGTATATCAGGCCTACTAGAAGTCAAATAAAGCAAGGATCCTATCATACCCCTAAAAAAATTTTCATCAATTTTGTTACCTTTTTCTTCCTCCATTTTCTGTGAGGTGGACATTGGTGTTGCAAAGGGCTTGGCAGTCTCAAGTTGAAATTTCTTCATGATTTCTTGTGTATACTTCTTCTGGTTGATGAATATGCCATCATCCATTTGCTTTATCTGTAATCCCAAGAAGAAGTTGAGCTCTCCCATCAAGCTCCTCTCGAACTCCCCCTGCATAAGTTGGGTAAATTTATCATTCATTTTTGAATTGGAGGCTCCAAATATAATATCATCTACATAAACTTGAAGAATTAGTGAATGATCATCACAAGTTTTTGTAAACAAAGTTTGGTCTATGTTACCTCGTTTGAAGCCGTTTACAATAAGAAATGAACTTAATCTATCATACCATGCCCGGGGAGCCTGTTTCAAACCGTATAGTGCCTTGTCCAATTTGAATACGTGGTCGGAAAATCTTTCATCTTCAAAGCCCGGTGGTTGCTCCACGTACACTTCTTCCTTGATCACTCCATTGAGGAAGGCACTCTTCACGTCCATTTGAAACAGTTTAATGTTCTTGTGACAAGCATAAGCAAGTAAAATTCTAATTGCTTCCAATCTAGCCACAGGTGCAAATGATTCATCAAAATCAATGCCAAATTCTTGAGAGTAGCCCTTGGCTACTAATCTTGCCTTATTCCTCACAACCACCCCATCTTCACTAAGTTTATTTCAGAAAACCCACTTAGTTCCAATGATAGGATGGTCATCAGGCCGGGGCACGAGGAACCACACCCGATTCCTTTGGAATTGGTGTAGCTCTTCTTGCATGGCGAGAACTCAAGAATTGTCATTTAAAGCATCATCTAATGATTTAGGCTCAATGCTGGAAAGTAAAGCTAGATTATAGTGTATTTCTACTTCCCTCATTGAAGCTCGAGTTCGAATTCCTTCATCCACACCGCCGATCATGTTCTCCAATGGATGGTCCCTGTGCATGGTCCATTGGTGTGGATGATTCGGATGTTGCTCTTATTCCGCTTCTTCTTCTTCTTGTTGTTCTTTTTCTTCTTCTTGATTTGCTGCCTCACCTTGTTTACTTGACTCTCCCTTTTCAACTTCGCCCTCACCTGTAATAAGAAAATGATCACCATTCGATTTCCTCATTGTGAATTCATCAACGACTACATGTGGACTTTCCTCGACAACAAGTGTTCTAGTGTTATACACACGGTAAGCTCTAGATGTTAGAGCATACCCGAGGAAGATCCCTTTATCACTTTTTGCTTCAAATTTCTCTAGATTGTTTTTTCCATTGTTCAAGATATAACAAATTGAACCAAATGACTTGAAATGAGATATGTTGGGTTTCTTACCTTTGTAAAGCTCGTATGAAGTTTTCTTAAGAATTGGTCTTACCATTGCTCTATTTGTGATGTAGCAAGCGGTGTTCACCGCCTCTACCCATAAGTACTGTGGAAGACCATTCTCGGCAAGCATGGTACGCGCCATCTCCACGAGCGTCCTATTTTTCCTTTTGACCACGCCATTTTTTTGAGGGGTTCTTGGTGAGGAGAACTGATGCTCGTACCCCTGCTGCCTGCAAAAAGCATCAAACTCATGATTCTTAAACTCCTTTCCGTGGTCACTTTGAATATTCTGAATTGAATATCCCTTTTCGTTCTGGACTTTTGTGCAAAAATTAACAAACTCATTGCAAGCATCACTTTTATTAGCAAGATATAAAACCCATGCATATCGAGAGAAATCATCGACAATCACAAAGCCATAAAGCTTCCCGCCAAGACTACGAGTCCTGGTGGGACCAAATAAGTCCAAATGCAACAATTGAAGGGATTTTTCTGTAGACACAATGTTTTTGCATTTAAAGGATGCGGTGGTTTGTTTTCCTTTATTACATGCTTCACAAATTTTTGAAGTTTCAAAATTCAGTTTAGGAAGGCCTCTGACTAAATCATGACGATTCAACTTCCTAATCACATTAAAACTGGCATGCCCAAGACGGCGATGTCACAACCAAACATCTTCACTTTTGTTAGCAACTAAACACAGTTTCTTTGGTGCAAGTTCATCAAAGTCAACTTGGTAAGTGTTGTTACACTTTACACCTATGAACTTAATTTTTTGTGTGTTAGCATCAATGATCGTGCAATGTGAAGATTCAAAAATCACCTTGTGACCCTTGTCACAAAGTTGACTAACACTAAGCAAATTATGATGAAGACCTCTAACTAATGAAACATCTTCGATACAGTAGTTAGGGTTCTTACCAATTCTCCCAATTCCTATGATCTTACCCTTGTCCTGTCCTCCGAAGATTACCGTTCCACCATTCTTCTCAGCAAGGTCTGCAAAGAGGAGTTTATTTCCAGTCATGTGCCTGGAGCATCCACTATCCAGGTACCATTTATTGTCTCCCGCCTTCATGCAGACCTGCACCAATTACCAACCATGCTCATTTTGATTTGGGTACCTAAGCAAGCTTGGCTCCCTTCACATTAGCGTTCCCAAGTGGCTCATAGTATCTACTGGAAAACAATTCATCATCATATTGCATGAGTTGACATATGTACATGTCATGTCCTATTTTCCCACAATAAAAACACGTGGGTCTTCTCCTACCAAAATTTCTTCTTTTATTCACATTTTTAAAGGTTGAGGGGAATTTAGAATTAACAGTGTGTTTTCCAAAGTGTGTGTGTGAACATTCTTCTTGATAAAATGAATTCTTCACAGCATAATGAGCATGATTTTTGTTGCTATGCATTTTACTTTGATTCTTTTCAATTTATTTTCCTCTCTCTCTCACTTCCTTTCCATTCCCACTTTTCAATTTCTCAATTTCAATAACAAAATTCTCATTCTTCTCTTTCAAGTTTTCTTTCTCTTTTTCACATTCACTTAGTTGAACATGCAATTTTTCAAACTCTTTGTTCAAGAGGTCATGCTTTTCTTAGATTTCATCTTTCAGCTTAAATGCATTTTTCTTCTCTATATCTAAGCATGCTATCTCCTCTTCAAACAAAGACAACTTGGTTTCCAAAGCATCATTAACATTTTTCAGATTTTTAATTTGCATTTCAAGCAAATTGCACTTTCCACAAGAATTAGATGAGTGAACAATTTCATGGATCTTTTTCTTTAAAGTCATGTTTTCATTTTTCATTCTTCTATATTTCTCATCTAACTCTTCATAAGCAAGTTCCCACTGTTCATTTGAAATGGCCTCAGTGTCAGAATTTACCTGTTCATTGTCGCTATTGGTCATCAGACACATCGTCTTCACGAGTTCTTCAATGTCCTGCTCCTCATCATCAGTCGTAGGATCATCCTCATCCTCGTCGCTCCATGTCACCTTCATGGCTTTCGGCTTCTTGCCCTTGCCGACCTTTCCTTTCTTCTTTTGGAGCTCGGGGCATTCTCCTCGCATGTGCCCCGCTTTCTTGCATTCATAACAAATGATTTCGGCAGCCTTGGATGGTTCATTTCTTTGTCTTGGCTGCCTCTTCGATTTCCCAAACTTTCTGCCAAATCTTCTTCTTTGGCACAAGAACTGTCTTACCTTTCTTGTTAGCATAGCAACCTCTTCATCGTCGATGGTTCCCAACGATTCCTCTTGGCTCGAGACACTCTTCGGGAGTGCTTTCAAGGCGATTGGCCTTTTCTTTTTCAGATCCTCTTCCGTCCTTTTGATCACATTAATCTCATAGATCATTAATGACCCTATGAGTGCATCCACGGTGAGTGTTGTCAAATCCTTGGAGTCTTCTATCACTGTCACCTTGGTGTCCCAACTCGGTGACAGTGACCTCAACACCTTCCGCACCAACTCCTTGTCGGTGAACTCTCTTCCGAGTCACTTCAGTCCGTTGGTGATCTCCATAAGTCGTGCGAACATCTGAGAGATATCTTCTTCATCCTTCATTTTAAAGAGCTCGTAGTCACGGGTCAGCATATTCACCTTTGTCTCCTTGACTTCTGTGGTGCCTTCGTAGATGAGCTTGAGCTTATCCCACATTTCCTTGGCGCTACTGCACATGGAGACACGAGCATACTCGTTAGGGTGAATAGCACACTGAAGTATATTCAAAGCATTAAAATTCACAGTGACTTTCTTTATAGCATCATCATCCCACATATCCTCATCAGGGTTTACAGCATACGCACCATTCCTAATAATAGTCCATATTTCATGACTTTGCGCTCTAAGAAATACGGTCATCCTATTCTTCCAGTATGGGTAATTACTCCCATCGAAGAAGGGTGGCCGTTGAATAGAATGCCCTTTGGGCATCATCCCCTTGTAGAGGTTGTTGGCCATACCTAACAGATCACTCTAAAACTGCTAGGTTTTCTAAAAAGCAGAGCCGAGGCTCTGATACCAATTGTTGGCCCGGTAAGGAGGCAATTGAGAGGGGGGTGAATTGATTGCCCACCCTTTCTGACAAATTATAAAGCAACCCAAAAAACCGTAGATATGTAGAATAAAAGTAAAGCAGAGACTTGATTAAGACGAATGAACTTAAATCAAGCAAGCTCTCACAACTTCCCAGCGCACATATATGCTCACTCGGACAACTATATTTGGACGGACAGTTGAGTACACGCGTGTCTCACCGTCTCACACTCGTATAGTGAACGGAAAATTAGGTAACGACCAACACCAATCAAGCAAACCACAACACAGTATTTTTAGGTGGTTCGAACGCACCAAGTGCGTCCTACGTCCACCCATCTCACCTCGAGAGGATTTAACTATAAACGCTGCTCGATGGTAGCAACCACACACACACGGGCTCGACGGCCCACACATGTGGGTTCTCATACGACGACGAGACAACCCACACACACTCGGAGCAAGCTCCGAAAATATCTAGATAGAGAAATAGTATTAAACGAAATACAAGCCCAAATATGAGATGAACGTTCTAAGCACAAGATGTCTAAGAAGATTATGAAACAATATAAATCTTCCCTTATATCCTTTAACCAAAGTCGGAGATATATGAAGTGTGGCTTAGAATGATGAAACCGAGAGAAGAGGGAGCCGATATTTGAAGCTTCAGGTGCCCGAAGCAAGGATGGAGAGGACGTAGCCGCTACCTCTAGATCTCTCAGCTCGGGCTCGTGAGGGGACGTCTCTGGCGTTCCTTCCCTTCTCCTCCAGCAGACCACACAACGTTCATCTCCTTCTTCCTGCAAGATGAACACGTTAGAGCTCAAAAGGATTGGTTCGATCAGAAGAGAGGGGCCGCTATATAAACCAAGGGGATTGAAGCCCCAAGGGACATAAAAGCCCTTCCCAAAGCCTTTTCATAACACATACAAGATGCAAAGGTCGCCCTAAGGCCATTAGGGTCAAAAGCCATGCCATTTGGATCCTCCTTATTAGGGTTCGAAACAGATCCGAAAAACCGTGTTCGAACGTTCAGAAAAAGTGTCGACCCATGAGGTCGACCCTTTTTCGTGAATGTTCTGCCAGAACATATATAAGAACAAAATCGCGACACGAGTGTTGACCCATGGGGTCGACAGTTCTTACGAAGTGTTCTGGCCGGTTAAAAGAACAAAACATTCATGATGAAAAGTGTCGACACGCGAGGTCGACACTTTTTCACGAACATTCTGTTGTCACAGAATTGAACATACTTACCTAAAAGTGTCGACCTTCAAGGTCGACACTTTTTCACGAGAGTTCTTCCTTAGCAAAATAGCAGACACCTGGTGAAAGTGTCGACCCCTGGGGTCGACACAATCTGCCAGCGTCCAATATTTCAACGAAGGTAGAGACTCCACAAATAAGTGTCGACCCCTGAGGTCGACACTTTTACTGACAGCAGTAAAACTTCAGTAAATGAAATTGAAACCTTCATGAATCAAATACATATATCAATGTTGATCAAGGGAGTTCATACAACATAGATAAACATGATTAAACATGAGTTTTTACCCGGATCATTCAATTCAAACTCAGATCCAATTTGTACAAACATTCTCACCATTGGCCTTCAAATTGTGAGTGTAGTCTCACAATAAACCAAATAAACATGTATTCTCCAGATCTAACCATTGCTCTTTCATCTACCTTGTGACCAACCTTCAAAAATGTTCTTACCATTATTTGCAAGATGAATCCATATCGAACCTGCACAACACAGATTGCCATTAAACTCTATCTCAACCCAAGCAATAAAATTCTCATATCAATCCAGATGATATAGATTAATCAAATCATCCATTCAATCTTTAACCAAAGCAACTCATTCAAATAAATTAGTCCTAGTCAGACTTTAGCGATATTGAGCATTTTGCTTGGTATAGCCAATTCAATGAAACACAGACTGAAATCCATCAACCTCACCTTTCATCAAGTATGTATATCAATGAAGATCAATCATGCAAGTTTTCATTCAAGGCAATCATTCATCAAACCTGTATACATGCAAATTCATTGAACCCAAAACTATGACATTTCATTCAGAATCTTCGTCAAAACAGTCCGGGGCACAACACTTTCTATCTCTTGTCTTGTGCCTCGAGCAGCCGTTGTCCAAATACCATCGATTGTGATGGGCTGCTAGGCATTTCTACATATAACATATTAAGTAGAAGCTTTTGGAACCAAAGCAAATTTGGGTCCCCAATCAATGTTAAAATCATGCAGTAAATTTTTTAGAATCCACACTTGCTTGAATGGCCTCATTTTCTGACTGGACCAGCATTCGTTACTTGAGTGTCCAAGTCGGTTGCAAATGTGGCAGACAGGTTTCATAGAGTTCATGAGATATAATTCAGATTGAGGTCTTATTCTTTGGTTTCTAAATGTGTTGAATTGGTTATGGAAAGTTCCCAAGTTTGGCTGGCTGCAGGACCTTATTTTATTGTTGAACCTATTTTTCTTTTTGGAGTCAAAGGATGAGTCGCGTCGACGTAGATCCATGGTGCGTCGACCTAAGTGCCTGGCCAGTCTGGGTTGAGCAATGGTGCGTCGACCCTGTGGACCAATGCGGCGACCTTGCTGCCTTGGTTGAGCTTTAGTGCATCAACTCGATTGAGCATTGCTTCAACCTAGAGGTTCAGCATGTTTTCCGTAACAAGCCTATTGGCTGTTTCCTTGATTCTTGGCATTTTATCTTTTGCTTTGAGGGTTGTGAGTTTTGATTGTTCTAGGTTTAGGGGCATTCTTCCATGTAGGTTCTTCGGTTATCAGTTTTCCTTTCCCCTTCTCAGGACAGAATGAGATAGTCTTCAATTCAAACTTCTTTTTCTCAGTGGGGTTGAACCCGAGCCCTTCTTTTCTAAAATTCACTTGGGTTTCTAAGATAGCATCTAGGTTGGGCGTACCCTGGGTCATTTTTTCTAGGATAGACTGCTTGTCCTTCAACTCATTTTCAATCTTCTCAAGATTTTTCTACATTTCATCATTAATCACAGCTTTTATAGCTTCATACTTTTCAATGTTGAGTTGATTTTCTCTTTCACATTCTTGGCACCTCAACTTGGCTTGGTCTAACTATTTTATAAGATTATCATTTTCTTCTTTCATGCTTTTCAGTTCTGAACAGTTAGATCTAGATTCCTCGATTTTTTTTCTTAGCATTTCATTCTTAGCTTTTAGAATCTCCAGATTCTTGGTGACTGGATTATCATGAGCTAAGGCGTTAATCTCCTTCTTCAACTGCTTGTTGTCTTTTTTAAGGATTTCATATTTTTCAAACAGAATGGTATATGCATCCTCCCATTCTTCGACGGAAAAATTTTCAAAGAGAGAGTTTACCTGATCCTCTTCTTCATTGGGTATTAAGCATAGGTTGTCCTCATCCTCATCTGCAGAAGATCTTTCATCTTCCTCCTCATCGTCGCTCCAAGTCCAAACCATTGCCTTGGGCTTCTTCCCCTTGGCCTTGGTCATCATCTTGAGCAGCTCGGGGCATTCTCCTCGCATATGCCCGGGCTTCTTGCATTGATAGCATAAGACTTTGTCAGATCTTTTTGTTTGATCAGATTTGAGATTGGGGATTCTACTTACATGTGGAGTTCCTTTCTTTTTCTAAAATTTACCTTTGCTTCTTGGGAATTTTTTGAACTGTTGGGTGAGCAGAGCGTGATCACCCAGGCTAGATTCTGGGATGTCATCTTCCTCGTCCTCATAGGACTCATCAGTGCTCTCAGATGCATTGAGAGCAACTGATTTCTTCTTCTTATGGTCTTCCTCGTTTCTTTTCATGTTGAGCTCATATGTCATGAGCGAACCTATCATCCCATCAACTGTCATCACGGATAGGTCCTTCGAGTCTTCAAACATAGTGGCCTTAGTGTGCCACGCTGGTGTAAGAGATCTAAGGATCTTTCTAACCAGTTCACTATCAGAGTATTCTTTACCCAATAACTTTAGGCAGTTGGTTAGTTGGGTGAGTCTAGCATACATTTCAGAAATGGACTCATCAGGTTTCATTCTGAACATTTCATAGTCAGATGTTAGCATGTTGGCCTTGGTGGCCCTGCCCTCAGAAGTTCATTCATAGATCAACTCAAGCCTATCCCACATCTCTTTTGCAGATTTGCAAGTGGATACTCTAGAGTATTCAATGGGATGGATAGCGCATTGCATTGTGTTCATCGCGCTCTTGTTAATCGTGGACTTCTTTATCTGGTCAGGGGTCCATGTATCATCCACTTCCGATAAAACAAACAGGCCTTGACTGACTACTCGTCAGATCAGGTGATCCTGGGCACGGAGAAAATCTTCCATCCAGTTTTTCCAGTATAAGTAATTCGTTATATCAAAGAATGGGGGTCGGTTGATCGAGTGACCCTCAGCTATGAAGCTTCGTGGGAAGTTCCCGTCAGATCTCCCCTGGTCGTTGGACCACATCTCTAGGGAACCCACTCTAATATCAATTGATAGATGGTATGAGTGGATCTAGTGGGGGGGTGAATAGATCCCACATCCAATTTTAGATCACTTCGAAAATAAAGCAAGGACTGGAAACAGAGGAAGCTATTCCAAGTGCAACTCTATGCTAACACACGAAATGTACGTTGACTAAACCACAACACCTGTGAAGGGAGGTAGATGAAAAGGAGTTGACACAACAAACCATAACACACCAGCTATTTAAGGTGGTTCAGCTGCTCTACTGCAAGCATACGTCCACCCCTCACAAACTTGGTGAGGCTTCCACTTCTGGCCAAGAAGAGTACACACACACACACACACACATACACACATGCTATCTAACAGCTTGCATGAGGAAACACTCCTCAACACACTCACGGCTGCAAGGCAGCCAACACACACTCCGGTCCCTAAAACAGGGTGCCGAAAAATCGCTGAGGAACCTCAACCAACACACTTCAAAACTCTAAAAGAAGAAATGAAAAAATAACAAAAAGAAGCTCTAAGTAGGTGAGCTGAAGTGCAGATTCTGACAGAGGTCAGGAAGCTGAGGTAAGATGATGCAAACCACGATCAGAAATTTGAACTACACAGAGCTGGATCAAACCAATTTCTAGGCTGCTACTCCTTTCCTCTCTTCTTCTCTCAGATCTTTCTTGTGAAGGCTCGGGCTCTTCCTAACTCTTCTCCCACTCAGATTTTCTCCAGGCATGACCTTCTTTCTCTCCTTCTTTCTTTTTTGTTCAACTCCTCTCCAGGTAGAAGCAATGGCAGCAGCAGCTCTTCAGGCATGGAGTCCATATTTATAGGTGGAGAGAGCAGAAGGTTTTCCCTCCATTGATCTGCATTTTGTATGGTTCAATAAAATAAAGATTCATGTCAGAGAACTTTTCCCAGATCTCCTTGCTCATTGGCTGAGGACAAAAAGCATGGTCCTCTATCCTAGGTACCTTTTGGGACTGCACTCTGATTGGCTGGTTGCAAAAAGGAGATTACCAACAAAGGTGACCTTTTCCACAAATGTTAACTGACAGATCCTTTATTCAAAAAGTTGTTCTGGTGGCCCAATGATGACAAGGATAGTTATCTGTCCTAGGATCTTTTTCCAAACCTTGAATGGTGAGATCTGGAAGTTTGAGCCATTGACTTGAAATAAAATATGCGATTGGGTGGCCTGGTTCAAAATCTGGCAGAGCATCCACTGATTCGAGTTACAAGAACACGAACTGGCCATTGTATGCTGCTGGTTGCTCCCATTGATCCAAAGAGGGTGCTCACGCGTGCCTAGCTTCGCCTTTGGTTCATTCCGAAAAGAGTCGACCCCTTGGGTCGACACTTGAGTATTGTCCCAGTTGAATTGCTCACCGTTTGGGCAAAAACAGAACCCAGATAATAAGGGGTCGACACCGGGGGTCGACTCCTTTCGCTTTGCTAATCTGCAAGCTTAGTTGCATCGACGTAGTGAGGAGGGTGCATCGACGCATCCTTTGACGATGCATTCGAAGCGGTTCTGGGAAGCGCCTTGTGTCGACGCCTTGAGAAAGTGAGGTCGACATGGTAACAGGGCTGCCAGATTGACAGAAGCTGGAGTGAAGCCTGCATTGACGTCATGAGAGGCCTGCGTCGATGCACTCGTTGAACTGCACTTGAAGACAACTTCTAGAGGCCGTTTGGAGTCGACGCTGAACGCGCTGGAGTCGACGCAGCCTTGTGGGCATTTTCTGATCCGCGGTGCTCGACCTGAAGATGCGTTGACGCAACATCATCTTGGAGTCGACGCAGCCTTAAAGAGTGGCTTGGTTGAACTTCTTCTTATGAGAGGTCGAGTCAACGTAGCTTTTGGCTAGAGTCAACGCAGTCATGAAGGCTCTTTTAATTCCTACACAACCAACTAAAAAGGATGTTTCAGATTTTCTAAAAGTAATTAGCCAATGACTTATAGTAAGACATCATCAAAACATAATGTACACAATAGGTATCGGTGAGGTTGATCAGACCTCTAGCACCGCAGGTATCGGTGAGGTTGATCAGACCTCTAGCACCCCAGTAATTCTGTGAATTGGTGCATCGAGTGTGCAACAATAATGGTAGTTGGGGACTCGGTAGAAGGTTTATGGAAGGTTGTGAGAAGAGGACCGAACTGTGACCTTGGTCAGGTGTGCCTAAGTTGTGATGTGATGCGAGGTGTTACCCTTGAGTTTAAGTGGTTCCCATTGGGCGTGAGGTGCCGGTGTATGTTGGTCGGAGTTGAGACAGCATGTTGACTAGCCTTGATCGGGGGGAATGATCTAGGTATAAGGCCGAAGGTGGTGATTGCCGAGAGTGAGATTATGTAAGGCTGCCGTGCATAGTCGAAGGGGCTAATCGAGCAGTCTGAGCACCCTGATAAGGTGTAGTTTCATGCACCAATTGTCCAACGGACATGATGTTTGGGACCAGATGAGTAGTGTGATGGTCGTGATTAGAGGCCTTGGTTTTCTTCAAGACTTGGGAGAGTTTGGAACTTGGTGCTTTCTGTGAGGCCACTGATCGGATTGTGGTGCTAAGTCACAGGTTTACCCTGGCTCGGGAGGAGCTATTTAAGGGGACTATATGCCTGAAGCGAGAGATTGCCTCTCTGCACGGTCTGTCAGTGGACCAGGTGGAACTGTGGAGTGGTTCAGTGTCGATTGGATGGTTGTAATATGGAACTACTGTCTTCTCAATGAAAGAATCCCTCGAAGTGTGGATATAAGGTGGAGGCTCTGCCATTGAGAAGGGATTTAAGGCGCTATGCTCAAGATTAATGATATTGAGGAGTTCGAGGTTCACATGGGTAACTTCGTTGTCCTTCCTTCCCTTTTCTATGGAGTAGGGATTGGATAGATAGCTAGGGAAGGTTAGGATGGTGTTCAGACAATGTGTGGCCTAGTTGTAGAGTCAGTGGATGTTCGGGCCAACGGATGTGAGCAAACACCAGGAGAATCAACTGATGATGCTACAAGGAAGCAAGAGAGGAGAATGATTAGAGGATCCTTGGTCGGTGTGTGACTGGCGACTGGTGGATGATTTTTTCCAGACGATGTGTGGTGGATTGTGATGTCTCAGGCAGTTAATTGTCAACGCTCCATGGGTATTGGTGAAGACCGGGGAGTAGATGTGGCTCGGCTCTTGAGGTGAGAGTTGTTGGTTGCATAGAGCCGTCGGAAGTGTTGGCTACAGACGTGGTAGCTGTGTAAGTTTCGCTCGTCGCCAGAGTTGTGATTGTGCCTTGTGGAGATACCTGACATTCGACATTTGAGGAAGTCGTCATCTTGAGTGGACTTCTTGTCATGGAATCCCCAGCAATGGATTGGAGTTGTGTTGAGAGTTGGGTGTCTCTCTCTCTATGTGCGGAGCATATCAGATCTTGTTCGTGCCCTTAATGTTTCAGAGGAGCTGAGGTGATGACAGACTCATCTGTCTATATGCGCTACAACCAGTCTGAGGTGTGGTATGGATTGGCATGGTGGTTGGGAAGACTGACGCGGGACGACCTATGGGACAGCAAGCATGACCCGAACCATGGACCCGGGCAATAGTAGACTGACCACACGCGTCACTCAAATTCGGGGGTGACCTGACAATGGGGGGGTGGACGGTGACCCACGGGCAGCCTACACGGTCAGAGCAGCGAAGGATGATATGGGGAGGACAGACCAAAGGTCTAAAGGTCACCCAACTCAGTCGAGGCAAAGTAGGTGCCCGAGGGCGGGAATGACGGTGCTCTCTCACACGGCAATGATCAACACTCAATGTTCAGGAAATTTGGAACGAGCTCTCCTCACCTTTGGCATGAGCGTGAAAAGATACTAGGAAAGCAATGCCCAAGGAGCGAGGGTCAGATCTATACCTTGCCGAGTCTGAAAAGATCGACGCCGATCGGAGACGTGGGCGCGCGGGGGAGCGTGCGCACCCGGCAATCACGCTGCATCGATGAAGCTTCCGGTCGAGCCTGCTAGTACAACCAAATGAAATAACCTCCACGCATGGAGGGGGAGTGCGGGGATGGGCACATAGTAGAACACTACCCTCGCGCAGGAGGGGGGGAGCACGTGGGTGGGGATACGCAAACCAATGCTGCATGCTGCCCTACTGGATAGAACTGAGGGGCTCTGACTGGTTCACCATGCACGAGACTCCAAATGTTACGCCGCTGACGCCAAAACATTGCTGGAGAAGGGAAGCAGTGCACTACAAAGTTTGGCGAAGATTCAAGGTTGCTAGTGGGCAAGGCGAGGCAGATAAGGCAACCTGCGTAAATCTGCCACGCAGGACAGACTGGCGCATTCACCGTGCCAGAGGGAGAACTCTCACTGTGGACCTCCGAACGAGGCGGGATCAAAGTGGTTGGTCATGGTCGCCTCTGTGGTGAGCTTCAATTTTCTGGGCGAGCAGACAGACAAGGGTGGGATGGCCGGAGTGGTATTCTCAGCACGGAGATCGAAACATGACGAATCCACTTGGGTTGGTTTCAAGATGCCGAGAGGTACAACTCCGAAGAAGAAAGCTCGGCCATAAGACCAACAGGGAAGGCATGGCATGATCTGCAAGCCTGCTGCACACCCTGGGTGGACTGGTTCGCACAAGTTCTGCGCAGTCGTACAAGAACGGGTGCCACGACCTATGTCGATGTCGAAACAAGGCGAGACTGCCTATGGAGTGAAGAAGACTTAGAGTATAACAAACCCACAGAAGAGGGTTTGCGCTGATTCACGCTGTAGATGACTGTGTAGCCTCTAGAAGAATAGCCTCAGAATCTGACTCAGATCTGCAGGTAGCAGAAAGATGATTCCTCTAACTCCGTGGGTGGGAGGAGATGGTGTAAGATTCCGGGACCACTGTGGATGACCTTGGGTGATTGGGGATGTGGGGGACGCCATGGGGAGGGCATTGGAGGAGGCTGGGGCGTGGGAGGCTGAGGTGGGGGCGAGCTAGGGTTAGGGTTGGAGGGGAGGCGCACTTGGGTTGGTTGAAGGGGGAGAGGGGGGCGGCTTGATGGGAATCTACACCGGGCACTAACTTTTATTTTTATATTTGTATCCTTTTAGTTTGCATTTATATCCTTGGGAAGTAGGTTTGCAATTGTAAGGCTTTATAAGCCAATGTGTCATTCCTTAGGATTCTTTGGGTTTTTATGCAGAAGTCCAGTAAGACCAGCAAGGGGCCCCCATCTCCTTTCCTATTGGTCCACCTAAGTCTTAGGGCCCATGTGGGGTCAGTCAAAGGTCCAAGGTGGGCTTCTAGATGGTTTGACATTCAAAGGGAGACAAGTGTTACAAAATGTCCAAGATGCCTCCCCTTAAGTCAAGGGGGTGCCCCCCCATTAAAATGACATTTTATATTTTATATATTTAGGCCAATTGACCACATGGGAGAAGAAAATGCTACCCCTCCCCTCTCTCCCACGAATTCCAACCCCCTCCCCCTTCCTCCCCTTCTATATAAACCCATGTATAGTGTTTTGTAAGGTTTAATGAAGAGAAAAATTATGAATTTGGTTGGAGCCAAAGAAGGGTGTGCCCTCCTCCTCTCTCCCTCCCCCTCTTGCAGATGGATTTCTGTTAAATCTTGGGTGTGATGCCCTTCTACCTTCTCCTCAGCCCCTCTGAATTCTATTTCTATCACCGCCGCCGCCGCCATCGCACCGCCATCGCGCCGCCGTCTTCATCACCGGAATTCTATTTACATTAGGGCAGAGCCCTACTCCGCGATTTTTAGCTCTCCATCAAGAGCTCAGATCGCAACCAAACTTGGAGGGTGAGTCATACGTGTCCACCCCAACTGCCACAAAAAAAATCTCGTCATTTACCTTTCTTTTTCTATTTTCGTGTATTTCCACCTTCCAGTTCTGTCTTCTGTTCAGATCCTGTCATAGCAACCCTGAGTTTCCCCTCTTCGACCCACTTCTTCTTATTTGTTTGAATCTCCAAATTTATTGAGAGTTCTATCCACCACCCCCATCATCCAAGAATTTTCTTGTAATTTCTAAAGTCCTTTTTGTATTTTTAAAAATTATTGTCTTCTCCCAATTCTGTTCTGTCCTGTGCAGTTCAGATTTGACCCCGAGTCAGAATAAAATCCTCAAAAAATCGAAACCTCAACCAAAAGTCAAATAAAAATTATCCCCGTCTTCCTTGTTTCCACCACTACAACTTTCGTGACGATTCCAAGTTCCAGATCTGAGGTTTGAGGCACTGTCAACGCCAACTCTTAGGAAAATATAGTTCTGTCCTAAGATTTCGGGTACTGTCCAACAGCAGCTTGTAAAATCGGTCAAGGCCAGATCTAAGAAATTCAAAATTATTTCTCTAGCCCTAGATCGAAGCATTTTGAAATAGCTTTCCAACGATACCTCTTGTGCATCGATCTGACTTCGGGAGTGATCGCAGCAGAAGATCTCGCCGGGTCACGCGCTGTAAAATAGCAACTTCAGATCCGTGGGCAGCACGGTCAACAAGTGAGACCGGAGCCGACTTGCCTCCCACGAGGTGAACCAGCGTACCACCATCCCAGGGAGCGCCTTTCCATGATCCAACGTCACAACGGTACCACTCCGGGCCCACTCGGACCCGCCGATAAGCACGTGGGCCCCACATTTGTGAATACGCGTGCCGCTAAAGCTACATCGAAAGCTACCCGTCAACCCAAGTTCGGTCCTCCCGGGCCCCATTTGTAGCCCGTTACCTCCCTACGTGGAGTGGGCAGTAGAAATCATTTCTGTAATTATTGTGATAATTGTTTAACCGGGAGTTACTGTCTTGGCCGGGATCGTCTTCCCCACGCCCGGAGCGTGGAGGTAAACTCGCCCCCTCTCTTTATCGAATTTTGCTTACCTCGTATATTTTTGAATGCCGCTGCGAGTGTTAGGTTTCTAGCCCGATCATATTTTATCACCGCTGCGAGAGTGAGTGAGTGTACCATCTCGTGACTCGATCCGAGTTCACGCGGAAAGGCCGATACCCGAGACTCACGGCCGATTTCTCAATCGCGCTAGGTCCCACATCTTCCCTCACTTAGGGACGATCGCGAGCTAGAGTCCCAGGTCGTGTGGCCATCCTGCATCACGGCTGCTTGGAAAGAGGAGAGATTTTAGGAGGGTCTCCTTTTCTTTGGGCTGAGGTGGCAGTAGTTTTAGGAAAGAAGGAATTAATTTGGTGGAGGGAGGGAGAGAAAATAGGTAGAGGATTTGAATTTTAGTTGAAGTAGGAAAGGGGATGAGGAGGGGGGTGCGCAAGTTTCTAAGGAGGGGGGGAGATAATGGGGAGGTGGAGATATTCTAGGAGGGAAAGGAGGGGAGGTGGCTGATGTGGCAAGTGGAGTTGGGGAAGGAGAGAGAGGGATGCGACCCATGGGAGGAGGAGAGAGAGAGGAGTTTGACCTGGAGAGAGAGAGAGAAAGGATAGAGAGAGAGGTATGGGTGCGCAAGAGAAAGGAAGAGAGAGAGAGACTCAAGATTTCTCAAGATTTGGTTTTTTCTTCAAATTTTCATTATTAATAGGGGTGGTGAACATAAGCTTCACGAGGTGGTGAACATTGGGTTCAAATAATTACCTCGCTATCCGAGGTGGTGAACATAAGCTACCTACGACCATTAATCGAGCTACTAATAGACTAGCCTTTTGGGCCTTATTAATTGACCTAATAAGGATTACAAACTCAATAAAAGAAAAATACATCATACTAAGAAAAAATAAATATCCGAACTATTGCTGAATCCATCTCGAGGGGCCGACGTCAAAGCCGGGGCATTGAGGGTCGCTGATGTCCCCATCAATTCTCCTGGGGTGACGAGAACTTGACTCCGTCGAGTGGTGATCTGGTGGAACCTGACAGCATGGATCGGGGTGCTGTATCTCTGTCCGGCTTTCCCATACGTGGTCCGATCTAGGCAGTCCCTTCCATCTGACAAGGTAGTAGTGAACTGCTCTACTCCAATTGATGTTGACCTACTCGCCTAGTATCTTCTCTATGCGCTCTTGCTGGTCACTCCTTTTGGCCGGTGGTCGCACTGCATGTGGTTCACTCATGAAGGAGGGTGGGGGCTCAAAAGCCTCACTAGGAACCGCTGCCTTGCCCTCATTTGGCACTGGACCTTCCACGTTGAGCAAGGGACTCACTCCATGACCCTTTGGTCATTCCCCTTTGTAGGCAACTTGGCCTAGCCTCTTCGCGACTCAAAATGACCCTATTCCATGGGCTCTTGCCATCCTCACCATCGTAAGGTCACTAGATTGAATCTTTTGATAACACTGACGGTCATTTTCCTGCCATCTGTAGGACCTACGGCTCAAGTAAACGTGCTTGCTATTTGGTTGCCATCTAAATTGACAATTCCTAGACTCTTTATTTGCGGGATGGGAGAAGTGGTGGAGAGTTTTGGGGGCATGGAAAGGAGGGGATCTCCATTGGGTGGGGTCAAAGGGGTCATAGAAATTGAGGCCCTCTAAGACATGAATCTCTCCTAACTCTAAGAATGGATATGCCAAAATTTCAATTCTTTCCATGTGGATGGGATTATCAATAAGTGGGGAAGTTGGTGAGATAGTGGGCTTGATGGGTTGGATGAGTTCCAGGACTAGAGTGGTAGCTACGGGCTCTTCTGGGAGCGACAGAAATATCAAGAGCTCACAAGTACACTGACCAATAGTGCACACGGAAGTAATGGAGCCAACGGAGGGATAGGCGAAGGCATGGTATGTGGATTTGTTGGACACCATGCCCAATATGATGTAGGACGGACACGCGACATGGGACTCTATCTCGCGGGTGTCCCTAGAGAGGGATGCGTGGGACCGTGCACAGTTGAGAAATCGTAAATGAGTCGGGTAGTCTGCTCTTCCGTGCTCGGATCGAGTCACGGGACGAGTCTCGCTCTCTTTCTCGCAGCGGTGATGAAATAGATATCGAGCTAAATTAACCTATCACATGCTCTCTAGCAGCGGCATAAGAAAATATAATTGTAAAGTAAAATATCGAGTGGGGAGTGAATATGATACCTCCATGCTCCGGGCATGGGGAAGACGATCCTGGCCGGACTTGTACTCCCGGAACAACAATTATTAAGAATTTACAAAAGTAAATATTTCTGCCCACTCCACGCAAGGAGGTAAAGGGCTACACAGTGGGACCCGGGAGTAGCGGGTTCGGGTTGACGGGCAGCGTTTTGATGTAGCTTCGGCGGCACGCGTACTCACGAACGTGGGGCCCACGTGCTGGTCGGCAGGTCCGAGTAGGTCCAGAGTGGTACCGCTGTGACGTTGGCTCCTGGAGAGGCGCTCCCTGGGATGGCGGCACGCTGGTTCACCTTGTGGAAGGTGAGTCGGCTCCGGTCTTCACTTGTTGACCTTGCCGCCCACGGATCCGAAGTTCTACTTTTGCAACGCGCGACCTGGCAAGAACAGCTGCTGCGATCAATCTCGACGTCAGATCGATGCGAAATTGGTACCGTTGGAAAGCTCTTTCAGAGAGCTTCGACCAAGGACTGTAAAAAGAATTTCTAGGGCTCTGGATTTTCCTTGGTGGATTTTTGAACAGACTAACTGACAGACTCAGAAAACTCAAGATAGAAATGGATTTTCCTGAGAATAGGGGTTGACTGCGACCAAGATTTCATATCTGGAAGTTGGACTCTTCATGAAAGTTGTAAAGGGATAAGTAAGGAAGGCGAAGGTATTTTTTGTGGAATTTCTAAAGGAGGTTTGGTTGGGGAAACGGATTTTATGACACTGGTGGGTCGGATCTCGACTGCACAGGACAGAACTAAAATTTGACTGAATTTTAATTTTTTGGTGGGGAAAAAGAGCTTCTAAATTTGAGCAAAAATTTGTGGAGACGTGTTTAGATGGGAAGAACACCCAGTAAAAATTTGGACTCAATCAGAAAAGGGGAAGGGGATCGAGCAAGGGAAACACAGGGTGGCTGTGACACAAAATAGAATATGGACAGATCTGCAAGGCTGAGGAACATGAAATTGGAAAAATAGAAAATAAAGACTAGAAATTGGGAAACATTTTGTGGGATGTGGGATGGACCTTAGGAACTCACCCTCAAAATTTGGCATCCACCAGATCAAGGGGTTGAGAGCTAAAAATCTGGGAAGACCTTGCTATCCTGATTTGGACAGAACTCCGGCGATGGCGGTGGCGGTGGGATGGCGGCACGAACGGAAGGCGGCGGCGGAGCTTCACACCAACTGAAGATAGAGCACTTGGAATCCACCAAGTATAGCAGGGAATCCACCCTAGAAGACATCAATCCAGCTACAAGAGGAGAGGGGAGAGAGAGGGGTGCCCTTGGCTTGGACAATTTCACAAGATTTTCTTCTCATTAATTCAAGTAAAAATGGAAATACATGGTATTTATAAGAAATGTAAAAAGACTAATACTACCCTCAGATCTAGGTTAGGGGAGGGGCACTTAGGGGATAGAACATATTTAATTCCCTATGTGATTTGGAATAAAGAAAAAATTACTAAATGGGGGGGGGGGCGCCCCCTTGACCAACGAGATGGCATCTTGGACTTTGTAAACCCATTGTCCCCTTTGAATTGTCAATCATCTAGAAGCCCACCTAGGACTTTGACCAGCCCCACATGGACCCCCAAGATGCCACTTGGACCAATGAGAAAGGGGTGGAGGGTCCTGCAGGGCCTACATGGACTTTTACACATAAACCCACTAAAATCGAAGGACTCACATGTTGGCTTATAAAGCCTTACAATTGTAAATATACTTTCCTAAGGATATAAATGTAAATAAAAGGACACAAATGCAAACAAAAAAAGTTAGTGCCCGGTGTTGATTCCCATCAATCCTCTCCGGGTGGGAAGAACTCGACCCCGTCGAGTAAGGGGTGCGGCTGCTCGAGTAGCTCCGGCGGATCCGTCGCCAAACCTGGAAGCGCGGAGTACGCTCCACTCCAAGTAATTGATGCGTGCTGATCCCGTATAGATTTGATATGCACACGTTGCTGGGGAATGAGGCTAGAGGTGGACACTCCGGGGTGGGGTCACTCTCAAATGAAGGAAGTGGCTCAAAGACTCAGTAGGAATCACCGCTGGGTCCCTTATGTGACTAGATCCGATATGTGGGGTAGAGTCGATCCCAAATTCTGACAAGTCTTGCACTCGAAAGGGACTAACAACGCGAGCGTACAAAAGACCGATTCGACGCGACGTATGCACAGACACACAAGACCCTAGATAAACCTAATGTTAGTCTGACCCATACACATGCAAGGGTGGACCAGGACCCCTGAATGTGTGCCATGCATACACTTGACGTAACCGGTGGTTGGCGGAATCAGAAATTCCTAGACATCCTAAAGGGTACCATGCATGCACATTGGACTTGATTGGTGGAGAACTGAATTCACCTTCTTTGACACCCTTATATGATGACCATGGAACGGTTCCCGGGTTGGGTGTAGGTGGACAAGCCCGTGGGGAAGGGGTGTGATAGTGGACACCCTCGAAGAAGTGGAGTAAATGTGGTGGGGCAAGGGGTTCACTAAGGAAGGGGTCGAAGGGATCAAAGAAAGTATGATCCCTCGATATGGATTCCCCCATGACACGGTCCCAAGTTTGAAATTCATAGTCACCATCATACATTGTGATCGGTGGGGCGACGGTCATGTGTAGAAAATAAGATTCCTCCCTTGGGCAAAAGGGAAGGAAGTCGGGCTCGGCCGACATAGGGAGGACTAGAAGAATCTCCGTGGTGACACAACCCACGGCGCACACGGAGGTAATGGACCCGAAGGCCGGATGGGTGAAGTGACGACTAGTGGGTTGGTCAAAGTCTCGGGCCAATAATGTTAGGGTGCAAGCCCTGGATACAGAGGGGGGGTGAATCTATCCTGCTAGGAATATCACCCAATTAAAATCTCGGAAGCTAAACACAATACCAGAATAGAAACTAATTCAATTGAACAAATGAAGAGACACTTGGAGCGCTCCTAATCAATCATCTAGCGGAAACAAACACACAAATAAACCACTGCTCAAGAGATTTTTAGGTGGTTCGGTCCAAAGACCTACGTCCACCCCTCACTCCCAACCGAAGTGAGGCTTCCACTAGTAACACTAGCACAGCAGACTCAGTCTGCAACAAATGCTGCCAAACAGCTTGACCAGGGGAACAACCTCCCCTCTTCCTCCCAACCGGAGGGACACCCCAAGTGACTCCCAGCCACTTGGAAACCAGAGACACACGGTCTCTCTTCCTCCAGACCCGGAGGGAACCCCTGGACTTGCTACCTACAAGCCCAGAACCGGAGGACCAAACCTCTCTTCCTCCAAACCGGAGGGAACCAACCAATGACACCCTATCAAAGGCAACCTAGAGATCTCGGACCTCCCTTCCTCCCAACCGGAGGGAACCAACCACAAGTAGCACCCAGCTACTTGCAAACCGAAGACACAAGATCTCCCTTCTCCTGAGTCCACAGGAGGAACACGATCCCCAACAGGGCAATCGGAAGAACAACAAGTGACTGTTTAAAAAAGAAAAATAAAAACCGCAGCAACAGAAAGCTGAAAAGATAAAATCAAATGTGGCTCTCGCAGGAGCTGGCTGGCCTAGATTTGATCCACGGTCCAGCAGGAACTTCTTCTACTGCTTCTCTCTTTCTCCCAGCACGAACTCCCTTTTCTTCTTCTTCTTCTTTCTTTCTTCTTCTTCTTCTCACTGCTTCTGCCTTCTCCTTCTTCTCTATTCTCTATTACGTGGAGGCACTCTCTGCTCTTTTGCTTTTCTAGATGGCTCTCTTCATTTCGATCATTCTTTCTTATCTTCTCTTTTTTATTCGTCTTCAGATGGAGGCGGCTTAATATTTATAGCTGCAGCATTTAGGACGTTATCATCGGATCACGTGCCAGGTGGCAACCTCGGATCACATGTATTTCATAAGCTTCACGAGCAGTGCCTGTCACACAGTCATAAGAAGATATCAGATGATGTATAGACTTGGTTCAGGCTGTTTAACAAAGTATGTACAGACTTCATGTGAAGTATAGAGTGTATAGACTTAGTGAAAGAGTGAGTGTACAGACTTTAGTGTGAACGTGCCAGAGAAACCAGTGTACAGACTTCATGCTGTACAGACTTGATGTTGATCAAAAGACCTTTGGACATCAGCCCAAGGCGTCAACGCTTCCATCGTGCAGCGTCGCCTCAGCTCCTCAAGCGAGATGCTCACGCCCTTGGCAACTGGCCAATGCGTCAACGCATCCAGTGTCAGCGTCGACGCAGTGAACAAGACAGAAAGCGAAAGACGCACAATTGCGTCTACGCAGTCAGCCAAGTGCGTTAACGCACTAAAATCACAGAACGCATGAAGACAGACAGGCTGTACAGACTTTGATGCTCAAAGATGATTATATTGACTTTGCCTTAGAAACGAGTGTATGGACTTTAAAACAGCAAATGAATAAGTATGTACACTGAGGGAGTGTATAGACTTGGAACCCAAAGGCAGTGTACAGACTTGGTAAGTCTGAGCCAATGTACAGACATCAAGGAAGACCAGTGTATAGACTTCACGTGAAAACCAGTGTACAGACTTTGAGGCGTTTGACGGATGTATATACTTAACCTTTGAGGAACGATGTATAGAGTCTGAACGTGAAGGCATGCTGTATAGACTTGAAGCGCTTGAAGCGATGTACAGACTTTGTCAAGTGACTGGCTGTATAGACTTCAGAAGATGAAGACTCTGTATCGACTTGAAGACCATGAGCCAATGTATAGACTTGCCTTAACAATGAATGTGTAAACTTTGAAACAGGAGTCAGGCAAACGGATGTACAGAGTTGGCCAAAGCAGCAATGTATAGACTTTGAAACAAAGACAATGTATCGACTTTGAAACAAAGGCAGTGTATAGACTTAAGCATTCTGAGCATAACAACAAATGAATGTATGGACTTCGTTTCAAGCAACGTAGGTAAAAGAGACAATGTATAGACTTTCACGCAAAAGGTAGACAAAGCAGCATGGCGTCAACCCAGCTGTTCCACTGCGTCAACGCAGCAAGTAAACTAGCAACTACTGCGTCAACATAGTGTCCTTATAGCGTCAACGCAGCTAGTGAACAGACTGCCAATGCATCAACCCAATCTCCAACTGCGTCAACGCACTCAGTGTGACTCATGGTGTGTCAGCCATCCTCAAAACCACACAGGGGCACAACAATCTCCCCCTTTTTGATTATGGCAACACTATGAGTTACACTGACTCAGATTAGATTCTTCTCCCCCTTTGTCTTCATCAAAAAAGGCATGAGTTGAATAAGACTGTATAAAAAGAGTGAATTAAAAGCTCCCCCTTTTGACTAATCTGCCCCTTTTACTTTAGCAAAATGAATAATCCAGAGATGTCATATGAGACACTCAACATAGTTCAGCAGATGAGGACAACACAATATCAGAAGCAATTAAATCAATTCTCCCCCTTTGTCAAATAACTTATGCAGTGATGCATATGCAACAAATACTCCCCCTTTGACATGGCAGAAGATATAGAGCTAATGCAGACAAACAACATGATCAGACAATCTAGCACATTGTCCCCTTATGCAAATAGTCTCTCAAACGGACCAGAGAATCTTGCCCTTATGATCTATGATGCAAGAGAAATCCACAAGGATGAACTCTGGTTATCCAAAAACTGCAAGTACACATGGTAAACTGAGAGAAGTGCTTCTCAAAAATGACAACCAGTCTAATACCACTGAATCAAAACACAGTGATAGAGAGCCATAGGATGAGCAGATTCAACAGTTAGTGAAAATTGAGATATTGAACTTTTCAGCAAGATACTAACTTCATAGAACAGAATCTTTAAGTTCTAGAGTCCTCCATTATAAAAGCTTATGAAACCTTGATTTTTAGATATGGTTTAAGAATGATGTAAACAAGTTTTTCAAAAAGAATTGTGCTCATATCTGAACCAGCTCTTAATAAAAAGGAACTACAAGCTCATATAAAATTCTAGTTCAACCAACTTCCATCTTACTTAGTTTACTTTCCATGATAGTTTTAGGAGATACATAAGAGAATGCAACAGAATTTTACATTGTTCTTTCAGAATTTGATTTACACTTGTTCATAATTTTCTTTTTAAATGAACAATTTTGGTTTATCAACACCTTTTGACATGGGGAAACACCTTGATCAGAGGCCCGAATCCCCAGTTACTCAGTGTGACAACCGTATTGCTTCTCCCATTTTGGAGAACAGAGGTAGCATTGGAAGTATCTTTGGCATGAGGATACACCTTGATTAGAGGCCAGAATCCCCAGTTACTCAATACAACAATGTCATTACTCTGCCAAACTTTCACAGTATTTTCAATCATCTCTTTAAGCAGAGTTAACCATGGTACTTCATGACACAATCCTTTGGACAGGTTTCTCAGTAACCACAGTTATTGCTCTGTCCATGATTCAGAACAAGTACACTATATATCTCAGTCAACATAGACAAGGATATCAACTTTTCAGATGTCAGAAGCTCTTACATGAATTTACATGAAGCAGACAGTTAAAGTTTATTAAGAGATTGAATCAGATATTTCCAAGTTCCTTGTGTCCAAACAGGAGTACATAAGACTTAAACCAGTTCCAGTTAACAAATGTTCTTAAGCATGTATAATGGAAGGTTTCTCATTAAAGATGTTTTAACTTTCATGAAGTAGTATTCAGACTGACGGTTTACTTCATATCTCAGCTTAGTAATTCAAGTGAGCTGATTGATATTTCAACAAACAGCATAGATTCTGAAAAATTTCAGCAAAGAATCTGCCCTTGAGCAAAGAAGTTCAGAATTGACTGAATTGAAGTGAAACTCTCCTTCAGCAGAGTTAGGAGAGGCAGACAGATATCAATAAGGTATAAATTCAGATTATGAATACTTCAAAAATAGTCAAGAGAGATCATTTGATGTTGAAATCACTGGTAACACAGATATGACAAGATGAATCAGATAGGTGGACAGGTAGAGTTCAGATAAAGACAGCTGAAGAGATTAAGCAAGCTCCCCCTGTCTATATGCAATGTATCACCCTCTTTTTTTTTTATTTTTCAAAATGAGTGATATGCTATGCATTTACTCCCCCTATCTAAAAACACAGAATCAACCTATATGACATGAAGACAATGCATGAGACTAGACAAACTCCCCCTTACAAAGTGCATGATAGTGCATCAGATTTTTCAATGGCAGCATATGCAAATTTAGTCTATCATTAAATATGCAAATCATGTAGGAAGAGAGTTTAGAAAATTAAATCTAACAATGCAGATGGTGAGTTGATATGCAAAGACGGATTTAACATGCTATGTAGTTCTTCTAAGAACAAGAAGTGCAGAGAATTTACCTTAATGGGGCTTTATCAACTTGGGTGCCTTGGTTTATTTCCCCCTTTTTATTCTTCAGCATCCAAGGCACACCTGCAAAATATTGATCATTTTGAACTTGCAGGGACCCAAGCAGCTTTGGATCCTGCCTTACCCCTAACAAGTGTTCTAAGCAAATTCATAGCAGCATGGTCATGATGATCCATCAGATAGCAAGTTTCCATAGAGTGACCATACTTTCCACAGTATCTACATGATGTGACTGGTTTCTGGTTCTTAGGATGCATAGTAACAGTAGCATGAGGTTTATAAACATGATTATAAGATTTTCTGTTATATGCATGAATAGTTTGATTCTTATTCCTAACCAGCCAACATTCAGAAGATTTATGACCTTGCTTCCCACAGTTATAACATGAAAATCTTGCAAATGGTTTTGCAGGGAATTTGACACCATAGGGGTTAACAGTGTTCTTCTGAACATGCCAACAGTTCTTGACTGTATGGCCATTCTTCCCACAGTGAGAGCAAGCAAAAGAGTTTCTTTTATGAAAATCATTTTTACCCCAAGTAGATCTAAACCAGCACTCAGCAGCCTTGTGCCCAGGCTTATTGCAGTTGAAGCACACATTGTGCTGATTAGAATTGTGTTTAGATCCATATGGGTCATGAAAGTGCATGGAAGACCTGGCATGTAGTTTATCGTCTTCTTTCATGATAAAACATTCATTCATGAGATGACCATATTTCCCACAATAATAACATGAAGCATCAGGCTTCCTAGCAGCATGGTTTCTATCAGAAAGATTTCTTGAATGTAAGGTTCCACTAGTATGCTCATCCTTTAACATCAATCTGCAATCTTCCATTATGTGACCTCCTTTCCCACAATAATAACATGACCCCTTTTTAATATGAGTGTGTGAGAGATCATGTGAATTGTGTGTAGCATTCTTTATAGTAACAGGAGTGTATTTATCCTTCTTCTGTGAAGTTTCACCCTTTTTCAGTTTTTGATTTTGTTCCACAGTTTTGGATTTCACAGTGAATTTTTGTGCAGTGAATTGGAAGACAGAAGGAGCAGAGGTTGTGTTCTGATTGGTAGCTTTGACAAAAACAGTAGATGTTTCATTCCCATTACTCCTTTTATTTTTTGGACTATAGCCCAGTCCCTTTCTCTCAAAGTTATCACTCTTTCTAAGAAGCTTATTCAGATTGTCCTTTCCTTTGACAAATTTTGATAGAGAATTTTTCAAATCCTTAATCTCAGAATTCAAGCCACAAATATTAGCTTCATATTTGGACAGATCTATTTCACAGGAAATGACTTGTTGATGCAAGGCATCATTCAGACTTTTGAGTTTTTCAACTTCCTATTTTAGTTTTGTTTCATTGTCAGCTTCATATAGGGACTTATAAAGATCATCAACTTCTTGTTGAAGGGATGTGATAGTAAGCTCATATCCAGCTATTTTCCGTTCACTGCAACTGACATTTCCATTTAACATTAAGTTGATGATTTTTAGACTCTCAATTTCTTGTTCAGCATTCATCAACCTATCAGAATTATCCACACTCACACACTTGCCTTTTTCCATTGTCATTAGCCTATTTGTCAGCTGGGTGTTTAGATGTTTCAACTCATTGATTTCCTCTTTCAGTTTACTGTTCTGCTCTAGGAGATCAGCATCAAGCACCCATTCATCTGAGAGAGACTGACATTCATGAAACATTTCCTGTTGTTTTTCAGATTGAAGTTTGTCAAGATTTTTCTGAATCTCTGAATTTGTTACTCTATCAGCCTCTCATTTTTCAGAAATCAATCTATTTTCTTTTTCAAGATTTATTGATTTAAGTTCCATTTCCTTGAGCTGATTATTGAGTATTTCATTTGCAGATTTCATTTTTTCCAATTCAGAGTTGACACATTCTAATTCTCTCACCAATTTTTCATTTTGAACAATATCATTGTTGTGAGCCTGATCAACTGAGCTAAACCTTTTCTTTAGTTCAGCAATTTCACAAACAAGCTCTTGACTCTCCTTTTTGTGTAGACCAACTTGTTTCATAAGAGATTGTTTTTCAGATTTGAAATGATCTAGGTCTGAACTAATAGAATCAAACTCTATTATCTGTCTTCTAAATATTTCATTTTCAGTTTTCAGAGTTTCAAGATTTTCACCTCCTAGTTTTTCCAGCTTCTTTTTCAGTCTTCTATACCTCTTACTCATTTTTTCATGGGAGTGAAACAGATCAGCATAGGCATCTACCCAGTCATCTAAAGTGAAGCTAGAGAAGGGGATGAGTACCTCTTCAGCATCTTGGAATTCCTCTTGATCACTGCTATGGTTGCTCTCGTCAGCCATCATGCAGTTGTCCTCATTCATCCTCTGAGCTAGCTTCAACTGATCCAGAATGTCCTTAGCGGACCTGCAGTCATAAAAACAAGAATGTAGAGCCTTGTCAGTAGCTGCTCTCATCAGGTTAAAGGCTTTCTAATTTTCTCCATAATTTGACTTGTGACTTTTAGTCCATTTGGACTTTTCCTTTGGCAATCTGTGGGGACCTTATGAAATTAACTTCCACAGATCCGGATTAATCATTTTCACATAATTGTGAAGACTGCTAATCCATGAGTTAAAATTAGAGCCATTGAAAACCGGTGGAGAACCCATTGAATAAATCGACAACTAGATTAATGCAGCAATGAGTAAAATCAGAAATGCACCAAGGGACAATAGGATCCTCTGCAGATCGTTGGATCTGATCAATCAGAGAACCGCTCTGATACCAATTGTTAGGGTGCAAGCCCTGGATACAGAGGGGGGGTGAATGTATCCTGCTAGGAATATCACCCAATTAAAATCTCGGAAGCTAAACACAATACCAGAATAGAAACTAATTCAATTGAACAAATGAAGAGACACTTGGAGCGCTCCTAATCAATCATCTAGCGGAAACAAACACACAAATAAACCACTGCTCAAGAGATTTTTAGGTGGTTCGGTCCAAAGACCTACATCCACCCCTCACTCCCAACCGGAGTGAGGCTTCCACTAGTAACACTAGCACAGCAGACTCAGTCTGCAACAAATGTTGCCAAACAGCTTGACCAGGGGAACAACCTCCCCTCTTCCTCCCAACTGGAGGGACACCCCAAGTGACTCCCAGCCACTTGGAAACCAGAGACACACGGTCTCTCTTCCTCCAGACCCGGAGGGAACCCCTGGACTTGCTACCCACAAGCTCAGAACCGGAGGACCAAACCTCCCTTTCTCCAAACCGGAGGGAACCAACCAATGACACCCTGTCAAAGGCAACCTAGAGGTCTCGGACCTCCCTTCCTCCCAACCGGAGGGAACCAACCACAAGTAGCACCCAGCTACTTGCAAATCGAAGACACAAGATCTCTCTTCTCCTGAGTCCATAGGAGGAACCCGATCCCCAACAGGGCAATCGGAAGAACAACAAGTGACTGTTTAAAAAAGAAAAACAAAAGCCGCAGCAGCAGAAAGCTGAAAAGATAAAATCAAATGTGGCTCTCGCAGGAGCTGACTGGCCTGGATTTGATCCACGGTCCAGCAGGAACTTCTTCTACTGCTTCTCTCTTTCTCCCAGCACAAACTCTCTTTTCTTCTTCTTCTTCTTCTCACTGCTTCTGCCTTCTCCTTCTTCTCTATTCTCTATTATGTGGAGGCACTCTCTGCTCTTTTGCTTTTCTAGATGGCTCTCTTCATTTCGATCATTCTTTCTTATCTTCTCTTTTTTATTCATCTTCAGATGGAGGCGGCTTAATATTTATAGCTGCAGTATTTAGGGCGTTATCATCGGATCACGTGCCAGGTGGCAACCTCGGATCATGTGTATTTCATAAGCTTCACGAGCAGTACCTGTCACACAGTCTTAAGAAGATATCAGATGATGTATAGACTTGGTTCAGGCTGTTTAACAAAGTATGTACAGACTTCGTGTGAAGTATAGAGTGTATAGACTTAGTGAAAGAGTGAGTGTACAGACTTTAGTGTTAACGTGCCAGAGAAACCAGTGTACAGACTTCATGCTGTACAGACTTGATGTTGATCAAAAGACCTTTGGACATCAGCCCAAGGCGTCAACGCTTCCATCGTGCAGCGTCGCCTCAGCTCCTCAAGCGAGATGCTCACGCCCTTGGCAACTGGCCAATGCGTCAACGCATCCAGTGTCAGCGTCGACGCAGTGAACAAGATAGAAAGCGAAAGACGCACAATTGCGTCTACGCAGTCAGCCAAGTGCGTCAACACACTAAAAGCACAGAACGCATGAAGACAGACAGGCTGTACAGACTTTGATGCTCAAAGACGATTGTATAGACTTTGCCTTAGAAATGAGTGTATGGACTTTAAAACAGCAAATGAATAAGTATGTACACTGAGGGAGTGTATAGACTTGGAACCCAAAGGCAGTGTACAGACTTGGTAAGTCTGAGCCAATGTACAGACATCAAGGAAGACCAGTGTATAGACTTCACGTGAAAACCAGTGTACAGACTTTGAGGCGTTTGACGGATGTATATACTTAGCCTTTGAGGAACGATGTATAGAGTCTGAACGTGAAGGCATGCTGTATAGACTTGAAGTGCTTGAAGCAATGTACAGACTTTGTCAAGTGACTGGCTGTACAGACTTCAGAAGATGAAGACTCTGTATCGACTTGAAGACCATGAGCCAATGTATAGACTTGCCTTAATAATGAATGTGTAGACTTTGAAACAGGAGTCAGGCAAACGGATGTACAGAGTTGGCCAAAGTAGCAATGTATAGACTTTGAAACAAAGACAATGTATCGACTTTGAAACAAAGGCAGTGTATAGTCTTAAGCATTCTGAGCATAACAACAAATGAATGTATGGACTTCGTTTCAAGCAACGTAGGTAAAAGAGACAATGTATAGACTTTCACACAAAAGGTAGACAAAGCAGCATGGCGTCAACCCAGCTGTTCCACTGCGTCAACGCAGCAAGTAAACTAGCAACTACTACGTCAACGCAGTGTCCTTGTAGCGTCAACGCAGCTAGTGAACAGACTGCCAATGCGTCAACCCAATCTCCAACTGCGTCAACGCACTCAGTGTGACTCATGGTGTGTCAGCCATCATCAAAACCACACAAGGGCACACCAAATAAGCGCGTCAACTTCCATTGTGAGTCTAATCCCATAACAAGGTCATCAAAGGTATCAACATGGTGACTCGACCAGAATGTAGTGTGAAAGGAGTTGACGGGCACCAGTGGTAGGGTGGGGTCCATGGATGGGTAGGGAGGGGGGACCAAGCCATCCTTGAGCCTGCTAAGAAGTGTACCTGTTAGAACCACGGGTGGCTCGGGCTGAGGTGGCTCTAAGTAAGATGGCTCCGGATGAGGATCAGAAGTAGAGGGTGGCAATGGAGCACTCACGGGTGGTGATGGAGCACGTGTCCTTTCTATCCTATCCAACCAGTCCGAAAAAATTTTAAACAATTCGGCAGAGGTGCGGGTTGTAGTAGGGGCCTCGGGGTGGACTCGCTCCTCATCTCTCGGCCTGGGTGTGGACCTAGGCTCGGATATAAGAGGGGCTTGTTGCCTCCGGCTAAGACCCACTTGTTCTGAAGTGCTTGGGTGGGATTGGTTGGAGGTGTGGCCCACTTGATTGGGAGTGCTTTGGTTGGGTTGAATGGAGGTGAAGGGGCGGGGTTGGTTGGAGGTGTGGCCCACTTGATTGTGAGAGGGTTGGTGGGGTTGGCTAGTGGTATGACCGCCGTGGTTGGAGGTAGATGTGCGGGGAAAGTAGACCCTCCTAAGCGCCCTCTTCATGTCCCACCATGACTCAATGGGCCTTTGCCTTTTATCATCCCTCAAGTATTTTATGTCCCTCCATGTTTCAGCGGCTTCATAGAAAAGTCACATTGAGGCAAAGTCGACTTCCATGGGATCAGACATAATGTAAATCTCGAAGTATTGGTCCATGATGACTTCCCACTCTAGGTAGTCACACGGGTCTTCGGAGCCATAGAAGTCCCGGGCTACGGGTCTACGGGGGTGGTCGGGTTGGTTTTCCCATCTTTCGGCGTATCGCCACCATGCATAGGATGTGGGCCCGTGGTAATCCATGGGACACGGGGAAGCTAGTGGAGGGCCATGCCGACACGTGGACAAGACACTAGACACGACCCTAACTAATGCTAATGCAAAGTTGGAATGCAGACTCGACTACCAACCTAGACACAACCAAGATTCGGTACCTAGCAGAGTCCGGGGATCCGAAGATCCTCTCATGCGAGTGAATCACCTCTCTGATAGGCATAACCTAACGGTTGGGAGACACCTTTTCATATACCAAACAATGGTATGCAAATGTGACACCTAGACTTAGACACTTTTTTTGTTTTAAACAAAGACTACCCTAGACTCAACTCGCTCTGATACAAAATTGATGCGGGACGAACACGCGACCTGGGACTCTAGCTCGCGGGTGTCCTTAGCAAGGGATGCATGGGACCGTGCGCAGTTGAGAAACCGTAAATGAGTCGGGTAGTCGGCTCTTCCGTGCTCGGATCGAGTCACAGGACAGGTCTCGCTCTCTCTCTCTCGCAGCGGTGATAAAATAGATATCGAGCTAAATTAACTTATCACATGCTCTCTAGCAGCGGCATAAGAAAATATACGAGTAAAGCAAAATGCCAAGTGGGGAGCGAATACAATACCTCCACGCTCCGGGCATGGGGAAGATGATCCCAGCCGGACTTGTACTCCCGGAACAATAATTATTAAGAATTTACAGTAGTGAATATTTCTGCCCACTCCACGCAGGGAGGTAAAGGGCTACACAGTGGGACCCGGGAGTAGCGGGTTCGGGTTGATGGGCAGCGTTTTTATGTAGCTTCGGCGGCACGCGTACTAACGAATGTGGGGCCCACGTGCTGGTCGACCGGTCCGAGTGGGCCCAGAGTGGTACCGCTGTGACGTTAGCTCCTGGAGAGGCGCTCCCTCAGACGGCGGCACGCTAGTTCGCCTTGTGGAAGGTGAGTCGGCTTCGGTCTTCAGTTGTTGACCTTGCTGCCCACGGATCTGAAGTTCTATTTTTACAACACGTGACCCGGCGAGAACAGTTGCTGCGATTAATCTCGACTTTCAGATCGATGCAAAATTGGTACCGTTGGAAAGCTATTTCAGAGAGCTTTGACCAAGGACTGTGAAAAGAATTTCTAGGGCTCTGGATTTTCCTTGGTGGATTTTTGAACAGACTGACTGACAGACTCAGAAAACTCAGGATAGAAATGGATTTTCCTGAGAACAGGGGTTGACCGTGACCAAGATTTCATATCTGGAAGTTGGACTCTTCATAAAAGTTGTAGAGGGATGAGTAAGGAAGGCGAGGGTATTTTTTGTGGAATTTTTTGAGGAGGTTTGGTTGGGAAAACGGATTTTATGACACTGGTGGGTCGGATCTGGACTGCACAGGACAGAACTGAAATTTGACTGAGTTTTAATTTTTTGGTGGGGAAAAAGAGCTTCTAAATTCGAGCAAAAATTTGTGGAGACGTGTTTGGATGGGCAGAACACCCAGTCCAAATTGGGACTCAATCAGAAAAGGGGAAGGGGATCAAACAAGGGAAAAATAGGGTGGCTGTGACACAAAACAGAATACAGACAGATCTGCAAGGCTAAGGAACACGAAATTGGAAAAATAGAAAATGAAGACTAGAAATTGGGAAACGATTTGTGGGACGTGGGATGGACCTCAGGAACTCACCCTCAAAATTTGGAATCGACCAGATCAAGGGGTTGAGAGCTAGAAATCCGGGAAGACCTTGCTATCCTGATTTGGACAGAACTCCGGCGATGGCGGTGGCGGTGCGATGGCGGCACGAACGGAAGGTGGCGGCAGAGCTTCACACCAACTGAAGATAGAGCACTTGGAATCCACCCAAGTATAGCAGGGAATCCACCCTAGAAGACATCAATCCAGCTACAAGAGGAGAGGGGAGAGAGAGGGGTGCCCTTGGCTTGGACAATTTCACAAGATTTTCTTCTCATTAATTCAAGTAAAAATGGAAATACATGGTATTTATAAGAAATGTAAAAAGACTAATACTACCCTCAGATCTAGGTTAGGGGAGGGGCACTTAGGGGATAGAACATATTTAATTCCCTATGTGATTTGGAATAAAGAAAAAATTACTAAATGGGGGGGGGGGGGCGCCCCCTTGACCAACGAGATGGCATCTTGGACTTTGTAAACCCATTGTCCCCTTTGAATTGTCAATCATCTAGAAGCCCACCTAGGACTTTGACCAGCCCCACATGGACCCCCAAGATGCCACTTGGACCAATGAGAAAGGGGTGGAGGGTCCTGCAGGGCCTACATGGACTTTTACACATAAACCCACTAAAATCGAAGGACTCACATGTTGGCTTATAAAGCCTTACAATTGTAAATATACTTTCCTAAGGATATAAATGTAAATAAAAGGACACAAATGCAAACAAAAAAAGTTAGTGCCTGGTGTTGATTCCCATCAATCCTCTCCGGGTGGGAAGAACTCGACCCCGTCGAGTAAGGGGTGCGGCTGCTCGAGTAGCTCCGGCGGATCCGTCGCCAAACCTGGAAGCGCGGAGTACGCTCCACTCCAAGTAATTGATGCGTGCTGATCCCGTATAGATTTGATATGCACACGTTGCTGGGGAATGAGGCTAGAGGTGGACACTCCAGGGTGGGGTCACTCTCAAATGAAGGAAGTGGCTCAAAGACTCAGTAGGAATCACCGCTGGGTCCCTTATGTGACTAGATCCGATATGTGGGGTAGAGTCGATCCCAAATTCTGACAAGTCTTGCACTCGAAAGGGACTAACAACGCGAGCGTACAAAAGACCGATTCGACGTGACGTATGCACAGACACACAATACCCTAGATAAACCTAATGTTAGTCTGACCCATACACATGCAAGGGTGGACCAGGACCCCCGAATGTGTGCCATGCATACACTTGACGTAACCGGTGGTTGGCGGAATCAGAAATTCCTAGACATCCTAAAGGGTACCATGCATGCACATTGGACTTGATTGGTGGAGAACTGAATTCACCTTCTTTGACACCCTTATATGATGACCATGGAACGGTTCCCGGGTTGGGTGTAGGTGGACAAGCCCGTGGGGAAGGGGTGTGATAGTGGACACCCTCGAAGAAGTGGAGTAAATGTGGTGGGGCAAGGGGTTCACTAAGGAAGGGGTCGAAGGGATCAAAGAAAGTATGATCCCTCGATATGGATTCCCCCATGACATGGTCCCAAGTTTGAAATTCATAGTCACCATCATACATTGTGATCGGTGGGGCGACGGTCATGTGTAGAAAATAAGATTCCTCCCTTGGGCAAAAGGGAAGGAAGTCGGGCTCGGCCGACATAGGGAGGACTAGAAGAATCTCCGTGGTGACACAACCCACGGTGCACACGGAGGTAATGGACCCGAAGGCCGGATGGGTGAAGTGACGACTAGTGGGTTGGTCAAAGTCTCGGGCCAATAATGTTAGGGTGCAAGCCCTGGATACAGAGGGGGGGTGAATCTATCCTGCTAGGAATATCACCCAATTAAAATCTCGGAAGCTAAACACAATACCAGAATAGAAACTAATTCAATTGAACAAATGAAGAGACACTTGGAGCGCTCCTAATCAATCATCTAGCGGAAACAAACACACAAATAAACCACTGCTCAAGAGATTTTTAGGTGGTTCGGTCCAAAGACCTATGTCCACCCCTCACTCCCAACCGAAGTGTGGCTTCCACTAGTAACACTAGCACAGCAGACTCAGTCTGCAACAAATGCTGCCAAACAGCTTGACCAGGGGAACAACCTCCCCTCTTCCTCCCAATCGGAGGGACACCCCAAGTGACTCCCAGCCACTTGGAAACCAGAGACACACGGTCTCTCTTCCTCCAGACCCGGAGGGAACCCCTGGACTTGCTACCCACAAGCCCAGAACCGGAGGACCAAACCTCTCTTCCTCCAAACCGGAGGGAACCAACCAATGACACCCTATCAAAGGCAACCTAGAGATCTCGGACCTCCCTTCCTCCCAACCGGAGGGAACCAACCACAAGTAGCACCCAGCTACTCGCAAATCGAAGACACAAGATCTCCCTTCTCCTGAGTCCACAGGAGGAACACGATCCCCAACAGGGCAATCGGAAGAACAACAAGTGACTGTTTAAAAAAGAAAAACAAAAACCGCAGCAACAGAAAGCTGAAAAGATAAAATCAAATGTGGCTCTCGCAGGAGCTGGCTGGCCTAGATTTGATCCACAGTCCAGCAGGAACTTCTTCTACTGCTTCTCTCTTTCTCCCAGCACGAACTCTCTTTTCTTCTTCTTCTTCTTTCTTTCTTCTTCTTCTTCTCACTGCTTCTGCCTTCTCCTTCTTCTCTATTCTCTATTACGTGGAGGCACTCTCTGCTCTTTTGCTTTTCTAGATGGCTCTCTTCATTTCGATCATTCTTTCTTATCTTCTCTTTTTTATTTGTCTTCAGATGGAGGAGGCTTAATATTTATAGCTGCAGCATTTAGGACGTTATCATCGGATCACGTGCCAGGTGGCAACCTCGGATCACATGTATTTCATAAGCTTCACGAGCAGTGCCTGTCACACAGTCATAAGAAGATATCAGATGATGTATAGACTTGGTTCAGGCTGTTTAACAAAGTATGTACAGACTTCATGTGAAGTATAGAGTGTATAGACTTAGTGAAAGAGTGAGTGTACAGACTTTAGTGTGAACGTGCCAGAGAAACCAGTGTACAGACTTCATGCTGTACAGACTTGATGTTGATCAAAAGACCTTTGGACATCAGCCCAAGGCGTCAACGCTTCCATCGTGCAGCGTCGCCTCAGCTCCTCAAGCGAGATGCTCACGCCCTTGGCAACTGGCCAATGCGTCAACGCATCCAGTGTCAGCGTCGACGCAGTGAACAAGATAGAAAGCGAAAGACGCACAATTGCGTCTACGCAGTCAGCCAAGTGCGTTAACGCACTAAAATCACAGAACGCATGAAGACAGACAGGCTGTACAGACTTTGATGCTCAAAGATGATTATATTGACTTTGCCTTAGAAACGAGTGTATGGACTTTAAAACAGCAAATGAATAAGTATGTACACTGAGGGAGTGTATAGACTTGGAACCCAAAGGCAGTGTACAGACTTGGTAAGTCTGAGCCAATGTACAGACATCAAGGAAGACCAGTGTATAGACTTCACGTGAAAACCAGTATACAGACTTTGAGGTGTTTGACGGATGTATATACTTAACCTTTGAGGAACGATGTATAGAGTCTGAACGTGAAGGCATGCTGTATAGACTTGAAGCGCTTGAAGCGATGTACAGACTTTGTCAAGTGACTGGCTGTATAGACTTCAGAAGATGAAGACTCTGTATCGACTTGAAGACCATGAGCCAATGTATAGACTTGCCTTAACAATGAATGTGTAAACTTTGAAACAGGAGTCAGGCAAACGGATGTACAGAGTTGGCCAAAGCAGCAATGTATAGACTTTGAAACAAAGACAATGTATCGACTTTGAAACAAAGGCAGTGTATAGACTTAAGCATTCTGAGCATAACAACAAATGAATGTATGGACTTCGTTTCAAGCAACGTAGGTAAAAGAGACAATGTATAGACTTTCACGCAAAAGGTAGACAAAGCAGCATGGCGTCAACCCAGCTGTTCCACTGCGTCAACGCAGCAAGTAAACTAGCAACTACTGCGTCAACGTAGTGTCCTTATAGCGTCAACGCAGCTAGTGAACAGACTGCCAATGCATCAACCCAATCTCCAACTGCGTCAACGCACTCAGTGTGACTCATGGTGTGTCAGCCATCATCAAAACCACACAGGGGCACAATAATCTCCCCCTTTTTGATTATGGCAACACTATGAGTTACACTGACTCAGATTAGATTCTTCTCCCCCTTTGCCTTCATCAAAAAAGGCATGAGTTGAATAAGACTGTATAAAAAGAGTGAATTAAAAGCTCCCCCTTTTGACTAATCTGCCCCTTTTACTTTAGCAAAATGAATAATCCAGAGATGTCATATGAGACACTCAACATAGTTCAGCAGATGAGGACAACACAATATCAGAAGCAATTAAATCAATTCTCCCCCTTTGTCAAATAACTTATGCAGTGATGCATATGCAACAAATACTCCCCCTTTGACATGGCAGAAGATATAGAGCTAATGCAGACAAACAACATGATCAGACAATCTAGCACATTGTCCCCTTATGCAAATAGTCTCTCAAACGGACCAGAGAATCTTGCCCTTATGATCTATGATGCAAGAGAAATCCACAAGGATGAACTCTGGTTATCCAAAAATTGCAAGTACACATGGTAAACTGAGAGAAGTGCTTCTCAAAAATGACAACCAGTCTAATACCACTGAATCAAAACACAGTGATAGAGAGCCATAGGATGAGCAGATTCAACAGTTAGTGAAAATTGAGATATTGAACTTTTCAGCAAGATACTAACTTCATAGAACAGAATCTTTAAGTTCTAGAGTCCTCCATTATAAAAGCTTATGAAACCTTGATTTTTAGATATGGTTTAAGAATGATGTAAACAAGTTTTTCAAAAAGAATTGTGCTCATATCTGAACCAGCTCTTAATAAAAAGGAACTACAAGCTCATATAAAATTCTAGTTCAACCAACTTCCATCTTACTTAGTTTACTTTCCATGACAGTTTTAGGAGATACATAAGAGAATGCAACAGAATTTTACATTGTTCTTTCAGAATTTGATTTACACTTGTTCATAATTTTCTTTTTAAATGAACAATTTTGGTTTATCAACACCTTTTGACATGGGGAAACACCTTGATCAGAGGCCCGAATCCCCAGTTACTCAGTGTGACAACCGTATTGCTTCTCCCATTTTGGAGAACAGAGGTAGCATTGGAAGTATCTTTGGCATGAGGATACACCTTGATTAGAGGCCAGAATCCCCAGTTACTCAATACAACAATGTCATTGCTCTGCCAAACTTTCACAGTATTTTCAATCATCTCTTTAAGCAGAGTTAACCATGGTACTTCATGACACAATCCTTTGGACAGGTTTCTCAGTAACCACAGTTATTGCTCTGTCCATGATTCAGAACAAGTACACTATATATCTCAGTCAACATAGACAAGGATATCAACTTTTCAGATGTCAGAAGCTCTTACATGAATTTACATGAAGCAGACAGTTAAAGTTTATTAAGAGATTGAATCAGATATTTCCAAGTTCCTTGTGTCCAAACAGGAGTACATAAGACTTAAACCAGTTCCAGTTAACAAATGTTCTTAAGCATGTATAATGGAAGGTTTCTCATTAAAGATGTTTTAACTTTCATGAAGTAGTATTCAGACTGACGGTTTACTTCATATCTCAGCTTAGTAATTCAAGTGAGCTGATTGATATTTCAACAAACAGCATAGATTCTGAAAAATTTCAGCAAAGAATCTGCCCTTGAGCAAAGAAGTTCAGAATTGACTGAATTGAAGTGAAACTCTCCTTCAGCAGAGTTAGGAGAGGCAGACAGATATTAATAAGGTATAAATTCAGATTATGAATACTTCAAAAATAGTCAAGAGAGATCATTTGATGTTGAAATCACTGGTAACACAGATATGACAAGATGAATCAGATAGGTGGACAGGTAGAGTTCAGATAAAGACAGCTGGAGAGATTAAGCAAGCTCCCCCTGTCTATATGCAATGTATCACCCTCTTTTTTTTTTTTTTTTCAAAATGAGTGATATGCTATGCATTTACTCCCCCTATCTAAAAACATAGAATCAACCTATATGACATGAAGACAATGCATGAGACTAGACAAACTCCCCCTTACAAAGTGCATGATAGTGCATCAGATTTTTCAATGGCAGCATATGCAAATTTAGTCTATCATTAAATATGCAAATCATGTAGGAAGAGAGTTTAGAAAATTAAATCTAACAATGCAGATGGTGAGTTGATATGCAAAGATGGATTTAACATGCTATGTAGTTCTTCTAAGAACAAGAAGTGCAGAGAATTTACCTTAATGGGGCTTTATCAACTTGGGTGCCTTGGTTTATTTCCCCCTTTTTATTCTTCAGCATCCAAGGCACACCTGCAAAATATTGATCATTTTGAACTTGCAGGGACCCAAGCAGCTTTGGATCCTGCCTTACCCCTAACAAGTGTTCTAAGCAAATTCATAGCAGCATGGTCATGATGATCCATCAGATAGCAAGTTTCCATAGAGTGACCATACTTTCCACAGTATCTACATGATGTGACTGGTTTCTGGTTCTTAGGATGCATAGTAACAGTAGCATGAGGTTTATAAACATGATTATAAGATTTTCTGTTATATGCATGAATAGTTTGATTCTTATTCCTAACCAGCCAACATTCAGAAGATTTATGACCTTGCTTCCCACAGTTATAACATGAAAATCTTGCAAATGGTTTTGCAGGGAATTTGACACCATAGGGGTTAACAGTGTTCTTCTGAACATGCCAACAGTTCTTGACTGTATGGCCATTCTTCCCACAGTGAGAGCAAGCAAAAGAGTTTCTTTTATGAAAATCATTTTTACCCCAAGTAGATCTAAACCAGCACTCAGCAGCCTTGTGCCCAGGCTTATTGCAGTTGAAGCACACATTGTGCTGATTAGAATTGTGTTTAGATCCATATGGGTCATGAAAGTGCATGGAAGACCTGGCATGTAGTTTATCGTCTTCTTTCATGATAAAACATTCATTCATGAGATGACCATATTTCCCACAATAATAACATGAAGCATCAGGCTTCCTAGCAGCATGGTTTCTATCAGAAAGATTTCTTGAATGTAAGGTTCCACTAGTATGCTCATCCTTTAACATCAATCTGCAATCTTCCATTATGTGACCTCCTTTCCCACAATAATAACATGACCCCTTTTTAATATGAGTGTGTGAGAGATCATGTGAATTGTGTGTAGCATTCTTTATAGTAACAGGAGTGTATTTATCCTTCTTCTGTGAAGTTTCACCCTTTTTCAGTTTTTGATTTTGTTCCACAGTTTTGGATTTCACAGTGAATTTTTGTGCAGTGAATTGGAAGACAGAAGGAGCAGAGGTTGTGTTCTGATTGGTAGCTTTGACAAAAACAGTAGATGTTTCATTCCCATTACTCCTTTTATTTTTCGGACTATAGCCCAGTCCCTTTCTCTCAAAGTTATCACTCTTTCTAAGAAGCTTATTCAGATTGTCCTTTCCTTTGACAAATTTTGATAGAGAATTTTTCAAATCCTTAATCTCAGAATTCAAGCCACAAATATTAGCTTCATATTTGGACAGATCTATTTCACAGGAAATGACTTGTTGATGCAAGGCATCATTCAGACTTTTGAGTTTTTCAACTTCCTATTTTAGTTTTGTTTCATTGTCAGCTTCATATAGGGACTTATAAAGATCATCAACTTCTTGTTGAAGGGATGTGATAGTAAGCTCATATCCAGCTATTTTCCGTTCACTGCAACTGACATTTCCATTTAACATTAAGTTGATGATTTTTAGACTCTCAATTTCTTGTTCAGCATTCATCAACCTATCAGAATTATCCACACTCACACACTTGCCTTTTTCCATTGTCATTAGCCTATTTGTCAGCTGGGTGTTTAGATGTTTCAACTCATTGATTTCCTCTTTCAGTTTACTGTTCTGCTCTAGGAGATCAGCATCAAGCACCCATTCATCTGAGAGAGACTGACATTCATGAAACATTTCCTGTTGTTTTTCAGATTGAAGTTTGTCAACATTTTTCTGAATCTCTGAATTTGTTACTCTATCAGCCTCTCATTTTTCAGAAATCAATCTATTTTCTTTTTCAAGATTTATTGATTTAAGTTCCATTTCCTTGAGCTGATTATTGAGTATTTCATTTGCAGATTTCATTTTTTCCAATTCAGAGTTGACACATTCTAATTCTCTCACCAATTTTTCATTTTGAACAATATCATTGTTGTGAGCCTGATCAACTGAGCTAAACCTTTTCTTTAGTTCAGCAATTTCACAAACAAGCTCTTGACTCTCCTTTTTGTGTAGACCAACTTGTTTCATAAGAGATTGTTTTTCAGATTTGGAATGATCTAGGTCTGAACTAATAGAATCAAACTCTGTTATCTGTCTTCTAAATATTTCATTTTCAGTTTTCAGAGTTTCAAGATTTTCACCTCCTAGTTTTTCCAGCTTCTTTTTCAGTCTTCTATACCTCTTACTCATTTTTTCATGGGAGTGAAACAGATCAGCATAGGCATCTACCCAGTCATCTAAAGTGAAGCTAGAGAAGGGGATGAGTACCTCTTCAGCATCTTGGAATTCCTCTTGATCACTGCTATGGTTGCTCTCGTCAGCCATCATGCAGTTGTCCTCATTCATCCTCTGAGCTAGCTTCAACTGATCCAGAATGTCCTTAGCGGACCTGCAGTCATAAAAACAAGAATGTAGAGCCTTGTCAGTAGCTGCTCTCATCAGGTTAAAGGCTTTCTAATTTTCTCCATAATTTGACTTGTGACTTTTAGTCCATTTGGACTTTTCCTTTGGCAATCTGTGGGGACCTTATGAAATTAACTTCCACAGATCCGGATTAATCATTTTCACATAATTGTGAAGACTGCTAATCCATGAGTTAAAATTAGAGCCATTGAAAACCGGTGGAGAACCCATTGAATAAATCGACAACTAGATTAATGCAGCAAAGAGTAAAATCAGAAATGCACCAAGGGACAATAGGATCCTCTGCAGATCGTTGGATCTGATCAATCAGAGAACCGCTCTGATACCAATTGTTAGGGTGCAAGCCCTGGATACAGAGGGGGGGGTGAATGTATCCTGCTAGGAATATCACCCAATTAAAATCTCGGAAGCTAAACACAATACCAGAATAGAAACTAATTCAATTGAACAAATGAAGAGACACTTGGAGCGCTCCTAATCAATCATCTAGCGGAAACAAACACACAAATAAACCACTGCTCAAGAGATTTTTAGGTGGTTCGGTCCAAAGACCTACATCCACCCCTCACTCCCAACCGGAGTGAGACTTCCACTAGTAACACTAGCACAGCAGACTCAGTCTGCAACAAATGTTGCCAAACAGCTTGACCAGGGGAACAACCTCCCCTCTTCCTCCCAACTGGAGGGACACCCCAAGTGACTCCCAGCCACTTGGAAACCAGAGACACACGGTCTCTCTTCCTCCAGACCCGGAGGGAACCCCTTGACTTGCTACCCACAAGCTCAGAACCGGAGGACCAAACCTCCCTTCCTCCAAACCGGAGGGAACCAACCAATGACACCCTGTCAAAGGCAACCTAGAGGTCTCGGACCTCCCTTCCTCCCAACCGGAGGGAACCAACCACAAGTAGCACCCAGCTACTTGCAAATCGAAGACACAAGATCTCTCTTCTCCTGAGTCCATAGGAGGAACCTGATCCCCAACAGGGCAATCGGAAGAACAACAAGTGACTGTTTAAAAAAGAAAAACAAAAGCCGCAGCAGCAGAAAGCTGAAAAGATAAAATCAAATGTGGCTCTCGCAGGAGCTGACTGGCCTGGATTTGATCCACGGTCCAACAGGAACTTCTTCTACTGCTTCTCTCTTTCTCCCAGCACAAACTCTCTTTTCTTCTTCTTCTTCTTCTCACTGCTTCTGCCTTCTCCTTCTTCTCTATTCTCTATTATGTGGAGGCACTCTCTGCTCTTTTGCTTTTCTAGATGGCTCTCTTCATTTCGATCATTCTTTCTTATCTTCTCTTTTTTATTCATCTTCAGATGGAGGCGGCTTAATATTTATAGCTGCAGTATTTAGGGTGTTATCATCGGATCACGTGCCAGGTGGCAACCTCGGATCATGTGTATTTCATAAGCTTCACGAGCAGTACCTGTCACACAGTCTTAAGAAGATATCAGATGATGTATAGACTTGGTTCAGGCTATTTAACAAAGTATGTACAGACTTCGTGTGAAGTATAGAGTGTATAGACTTAGTGAAAGAGTGAGTGTACAGACTTTAGTGTTAACGTGCCAGAGAAACCAGTGTACAGACTTCATGCTGTACAGACTTGATGTTGATCAAAAGACCTTTGGACATCAGCCCAAGGCGTCAACGCTTCCATCGTGCAGCGTCGCCTCAGCTCCTCAAGCGAGATGCTCACGCCCTTGGCAACTGGCCAATGCGTCAACGCATCCAGTGTCAGCGTCGACGCAGTGAACAAGATAGAAAGCGAAAGACGCACAATTGCGTCTACGCAGTCAGCCAAGTGCGTCAACACACTAAAAGCACAGAACGCATGAAGACAGACAGGCTGTACAGACTTTGATGCTCAAAGACGATTGTATAGACTTTGCCTTAGAAATGAGTGTATGGACTTTAAAACAGCAAATGAATAAGTATGTACACTGAGGGAGTGTATAGACTTGGAACCCAAAGGCAGTGTACAGACTTGGTAAGTCTGAGCCAATGTACAGACATCAAGGAAGACCAGTGTATAGACTTCACGTGAAAACCAGTGTACAGACTTTGAGGCGTTTGACGGATGTATATACTTAGCCTTTGAGGAACGATGTATAGAGTCTGAACGTGAAGGCATGCTGTATAGACTTGAAGTGCTTGAAGCAATGTACAGACTTTGTCAAGTGACTGGCTGTACAGACTTCAGAAGATGAAGACTCTGTATCGACTTGAAGACCATGAGCCAATGTATAGACTTGCCTTAATAATGAATGTGTAGACTTTGAAACAGGAGTCAGGCAAACGGATGTACAGAGTTGGCCAAAGTAGCAATGTATAGACTTTGAAACAAAGACAATGTATCGACTTTGAAACAAAGGCAGTGTATAGTCTTAAGCATTCTGAGCATAACAACAAATGAATGTATGGACTTCGTTTCAAGCAACGTAGGTAAAAGAGACAATGTATAGACTTTCACACAAAAGGTAGACAAAGCAGCATGGCGTCAACCCAGCTGTTCCACTGCGTCAACGCAGCAAGTAAACTAGCAACTACTACGTCAACGCAGTGTCCTTGTAGCGTCAACGCAGCTAGTGAACAGACTGCCAATGCGTCAACCCAATCTCCAACTGCGTCAACGCACTCAGTGTGACTCATGGTGTGTCAGCCATCATCAAAACCACACAAGGGCACACCAAATAAGCGCGTCAACTTCCATTGTGAGTCTAATCCCATAACAAGGTCATCAAAGGTATCAACATGGTGACTCGACCAGAATGTAGTGTGAAAGGAGTTGACGGGCACCAGTGGTAGGGTGGGGTCCATGGATGGGTAGGGAGGGGGGACCAAGCCATCCTTGAGCCTGCTAAGAAGTGTACCTGTTAGAACCACGGGTGGCTCGGGCTGAGGTGGCTCTAAGTAAGATGGCTCCGGATGAGGATCAGAAGTAGAGGGTGGCAATGGAGCACTCACGGGTGGTGATGGAGCACGTGTCCTTTCTATCCTATCCAACCAGTCCGAAAAAATTTTAAACAATTCGGCAGAGGTGCGGGTTGTAGTAGGGGCCTCGGGGTGGACTCGCTCCTCATCTCTCGGCCTGGGTGTGGACCTAGGCTCGGATATAAGAGGGGCTTGTTGCCTCCGGCTAAGACCCACTTGTTCTGAAGTGCTTGGGTGGGATTGGTTGGAGGTGTGGCCCACTTGATTGGGAGTGCTTTGGTGGGGTTGAATGGAGGTGAAGGGGCGGGGTTGGTTGGAGGTGTGGCCCACTTGATTGTGAGAGGGTTGGTGGGGTTGGCTAGTGGTATGACCGCCGTGGTTGGAGGTAGATGTGCGGGGAAAGTAGACCCTCCTAAGCGCCCTCTTCATGTCCCACCATGACTCAATGGGCCTTTGCCTTTTATCATCCCTCAAGTATTTTATGTCCCTCCATGTTTCAGCGGCTTCATAGAAAAGTCACCTTGAGGCAAAGTCGACTTCCATGGGATCAGACATAATGTAAATCTCGAAGTATTGGTCCATGATGACTTCCCACTCTAGGTAGTCACACGGGTCTTCGGAGCCATAGAAGTCCCGGGCTACGGGTCTACGGGGGTGGTCGGGTTGGTTTTCCCATCTTTCGGCGTATCGCCACCATGCATAGGATGTGGGCCCGTGGTAATCCATGGGACACGGGGAAGCTAGTGGAGGGCCATGCCGACACGTGGACAAGACACTAGACACGACCCTAACTAATGCTAATGCAAAGTTGGAATGCAGACTCGACTACCAACCTAGACACAACCAAGATTCGGTACCTAGCAGAGTCCGGGGATCCGAAGATCCTCTCATGCGAGTGAATCACCTCTCTGATAGGCATAACCTAACGGTTGGGAGACACCTTTTCATATACCAAACAATGGTATGCAAATGTGACACCTAGACTTAGACACTTTTTTTTGTTTTAAACAAAGACTACCCTAGACTCAACTCGCACTGATACAAAATTGATGCGGGACGAACACGCGACCTGGGACTCTAGCTCGCGGGTGTCCTTAGCAAGGGATGCATGGGACCGTGCGCAGTTGAGAAACCGTAAATGAGTCGGGTAGTCGGCTCTTCCGTGCTCGGATCGAGTCACAGGACAGGTCTCGCTCTCTCTCTCTCGCAGCGGTGATAAAATAGATATCGAGCTAAATTAACTTATCACATGCTCTCTAGCAGCGGCATAAGAAAATATACGAGTAAAGCAAAATGCCAAGTGGGGAGCGAATACAATACCTCCACGCTCCGGGCATGGGGAAGATGATCCCAGCCGGACTTGTACTCCCGGAACAATAATTATTAAGAATTTACAGAAGTGAATATTTCTGCCCACTCCACGCAGGGAGGTAAAGGGCTACACAGTGGGACCCGGGAGTAGCGGGTTCGGGTTGATGGGCAGCGTTTTTATGTAGCTTCGGCGGCACGCGTACTAACGAATGTGGGGCCCACGTGCTGGTCGACCGGTCCGAGTGGGCCCAGAGTGGTACCGATGTGACGTTAGCTCCTGGAGAGGCGCTCCCTCAGACGGCGGCACGCTAGTTCGCCTTGTGGAAGGTGAGTCGGCTTCGGTCTTCAGTTGTTGACCTTGCTGCCCACGGATCTGAAGTTCTATTTTTACAACACGTGACCCGGCGAGAACAGTTGCTGCGATTAATCTCGACTTTCAGATCGATGCAAAATTGGTACCGTTGGAAAGCTATTTCAGAGAGCTTTGACCAAGGCCCTTGACCAACGAGATGGCATCTTGGACTTTGTAAACCCATTGTCCCCTTTGAATTGTCAATCATCTAGAAGCCCACCTAGGACTTTGACCAGCCCCACATGGACCCCCAAGATGCCACTTGGACCAATGAGAAAGGGGTGGAGGGTCCTGCAGGGCCTACATGGACTTTTACACATAAACCCACTAAAATCGAAGGACTCACATGTTGGCTTATAAAGCCTTACAATTGCAAATATACTTTCCTAAGGATATAAATGCAAATAAAAAAACACAAATGCAAACAAAAAAAGTTAGTGCCCGGTGTTGATTCCCATCAATCCTCTCCGGGTGGGAAGAACTCGACCTTGTCGAGTAAGGGGTGCGGCTGCTCGAGTAGCTCCGGCGGATCCGTCGCCGAACCTGGAAGCGCGGAGTACGCTCCACTCCAAGTAATTGATGCCTGCTGATCTCGTATAGATTCGATATGCACACGTTGCTGGGGAATGAGGCTAGAGGTGGACACTCCGGGGTGGGGTCACTCTCAAATGAAGGAAGTGGCTCAAAGACTCAGTAGGAATCACCGCTGGGTCCCTTATGTGACTTGATCCGATATGTGGGGTAGAGCCGATCCCAAATTTCGACAAGTCTCGCACTCGAAAGGGACTAACAACGCGAGCGTACAAAAGACCGACTCGACGCGACGTATGCATAGACACACAAGACCCTAGACAAACCTAATGTTAGTCTGACCCATACACATGCAAGGGTGGACCAGGACCCCCGAATGTGTGCCATGCATACACTTGACGTAACCGGTGGTTGGCGGAATGGGAAATTCTTAGACATCCTAAAGGGTACCATGCATGCACATTGGACTTGATTGGTGGAGAACTGAATTCACCTTCTTTGACACCCTTATATGATGACCATGGAACGGTTCTTGGGTTGGGTGTAGGTGGACTAGCCCGTGGGGAAGGGGTGTGATAGTGGACGCCCTCGAAGAATTGGAGTAAATGTGGTGGGGCAAGGGGTTCACTAAGGAAGGGGTCGAAGGGATCAAAGAAAGTATGATCCCTCGATATGGATTCCCCCATGACACGGTCCCAAGTTTGAAATTCATAGTCACCGTTATACATTATGATCGGTGGGACGACGGTCATGTGTAGAAAATAAGATTCCTCCCCTGGGCAAAAGGGAAGGAAGTCGGGCTCGGCCGGTATAGGGAGGAATAGAAGAATCTCCGTGGTGACACAACCCACACCCCACACGGCGGTAATGGACCCGAAGGCCGGATGTGTAGCACCCCTGATAAATACCTTTGAGAAAATTTAAAACTTCTTCCTAAAAGAAACCATACCTGAAGGCCATACATAAAGAACCCAACCTCATGAGGACTATAACATAAATATACAAGATAACCCTACTTTATAACATAAAGAATCGTGAGGGCTTTGTGTAAAGAGCCAAACCTTAGGGGGGGCTAGTATATAAAATTACAAATCATCACTTTATGCATACGTAACCTACTCTTCTTAATAGAATTCTAGGTTTTGTTTAAAGAACTAAACTATAGGAGGACTAGCATACAAATGTGCAATCCAACTTTATACACATAGGTAAAGAATCTTACATGGGAGGTCTTGTACAAAGAAACAAAACCATGAGAGGGTTATTCTATAAATGTACAAGAGAAACTTTAACACATGGGCCATGGGTTGTATGTAAGTGGAATCCACACTTTCCAACTTCCAAATTGAAGACTCTCCACCTGGGCACCAATTCTTATATTGAAGACCCCTCACCTAGGCGCCATTTTCAATAGGACCCCATCCCATTAAAATAGTAATATATGTGTGTACATCTTGAATGCTAACACGTGAATGGGGTCTCATGAATAATGTCACCTAGACTAATGACGCCCTCATGCAAGGCGTCATTTACATGAATAGTACCACCTGGTTTAATGAACGACCCCTTACAAGGGCATCATTTAAACCTATGTTTCTAGAAGATTGAGACAAGAACAACCCCATTTCGCTGGCTAAGCACTAATCTAGGATCGTGTTCCAAAACCGGACCCGCAAGGCAATAACCAATGCTTGCAAATCCCTATAACTAATCCCCTACGAACCATTGTCAGAGGCTACTGCCATCTTTCAGTGCTTGTAGAAGGGAATGTTTCCCTTCGTTCCTCGAAAAGCGTGAAGTCTATGTGCTACTGCGACGGCGGGGAACGCGTGGCTTCATCCTGTCATCTTTCCTCGTAATCACACGTCAAAAGGTAGGTGTTCTCAAATCCTTGCCTAACTAGTAGCTAAATAGGTTAAATGAGGCATGCTTAGAGTTCGATTAACTAGTCAACCATGCTATATATATATATATATATATATTCTGGCTTTACCATGACCAAGAATAATACCATGTTATACATATGTTAATAGCTTGTTACACCTGATTCTATACATACTGTTACCATGATCTTTATGAGTTTGAACTTAATTTGTTAGCATGATTTCATGAGCTTTTGAACGTATTTTATCACACTAGTTTTACCATCTTAATAACCATGTTTTAAACCTTAATATATGGCCTCTGTTACACCTAATACATTCATGTTTTAAAACTGGAGGGACCCAACTCTCTGGTAAATGGCGCCCCTGACCAGGGCGCCAATTACACAATTGAAGACTCCATGTGAAGTCATCATTTAAATGAAGACACCTCCAGTGTTGTCATTTCTATTTCTGAAATTTCCTATACTAGATAATTCAACACATTCAAAAATTCATAACTATCAAACTAAAGCATGAAATTTATGCATGAACATGTTTCTGGAATCCTGATATTTTTCCCTACATGCACGTACTCTTACTTTCTGATTCGGAGTAACTTTACACTGCTGAATAGTGCATAATCTTTTGAAAATGGCGCCCCTGACTAGGGTGCGAATTATAGAATTGAAGACTCCACGAGGAGTCGTCAATTAAATGAAGACTTAAGCAATGACGTCAATTCTATTTTCTAGAATTTCCAAAAATCAGTAAATCAACACATTCAAAAATGTATAACTAATAAACTGAACCATGAAAATTTTTCCAGAATATACTTCTGTGACCCTGAGATTTTTCTCCACCGGGCCATGTCTTCGGATTCTGATTCGGAGAAACTTTGGAGAAATGAATAGTTGCTTGTATCACAGAATGTACCATTCTGATACGAAGCACAACTCACTTGTAAAACAACTTAATTGGTGACCCTACACAGTGTCATCAATTCGAGTTGAACCTATACTTAAATTGAAGACACTTCGGAGAGTCTTCAATTAAATGAAGACTGCCCACAGAGTCTTCAATTTGTTAAATAGCGGCAGCCAGGAAGTCTTCAATTTGTTAAATAGCGGCAGCCAGAAAGTCTTCAATTTGTTAAATAGCGGCAGCCAGAAAGTCTTCAATTTGTTAAATAGCGGCAGCCAGAAAGTCTTCAATTTGTTAAATAGCGGCAGCCAGAAAGTCTTCAATTGGTTAAATAGCGGCAGCCAGCAAGTCTTCAATTAATTGAAGACTACTTAAAGGGGCGCCAATTCTTTATATATATATATTCAAAAAACAACAAAACAACCCCTGTAATTGGCGCCCCAAGCCAGGGCGCCAATTACAGAATTGACGGCGGCCAGGTCATCTTCATTTAAATGAAGACTTCCTAGGGGGCGCCAATTTGATATATATATACATATATAATTCTAAAAATTTAAAATTTGAAAGTTTGGCAAACCCCCAGATGCCAACTCGTTGATTACAGCTTTTGATCTTGATCTGTCTCGTGATTTGTGCAAACACAACCCTAATCCATACTCTTGCGTATTGAGTTCTTGAATTTCCATTCCATGAAAAATCTACTTTGTGTATATCCTACATGGTCAAACCTTGAACCTCTTAAACTACCATTTGGGAGTGTTGGAGCGAAGTGCCATGCATGGTAAAGTGCTACGTTGTGGGAGCCACCTCTTGAGGCCGTACGGCGCAAAGTGCTATACGACGGGAGCCACCTCTTGAGCCTGTAGGGGTCACCTCTAGAGTCCTCCATAATCAAATGACTAGTTAATCTCGTCTGTAATACTGCGTTTCTTAATTCTTGAAATTCTACATTGGCTATACATGAGAGTGGATGTCAAAGGTAATACATGAAATGCTGTGCATATAGGGCCCGGTCTGGTCCTGGGAGGAGCCCTCGAAGGTACTTGCGCCCATGGGAGTTTATTGACCACGATGTTTAGCATTGCACCGGAGTACTTGCTTGACTTGAGACACTCCACCCCTACTCTCTCTCTCTCCTTACTTACTTGACTTGCGTGGCCCGGAACGGGCAATACTTGACTTGTGGCCCGAGAAAGGGCAAAATACTTGCTTGATAATAGCCAATTCTACTGATACGTACTTGACATTACTTGCTTGAATTGAATTTTTACTTGCTCGTACTTGAGATATACTTGTATATAAGTTCCTTCTTGCACTTGAGTTCATACTTGTACACGAATCCCTGCTTGCCCCAAAGTGGCATTTACATCTGTAAATTCTTGAAATACTATTTTTCAAATACTTTAAATCTTGATATACTCTATTTATACAGTTCTTGATCTCTTATTGTTCATCATGCCTATATTTATCTGTATACCTGATTTTCTTATACGCACATCATGCATAGCCATACTGATAATATATGCAAATTGTAAATCACGTAAAGATTGCTCGTATTTGAGATGAAATTCCTACTGAGCGATTCGCTCATCCAGTTGCTTCCTAACATTTTCAGGTGATTCGGATAGCGACAAGAATGGGGTTGAGACTAAGGGAAGAGTGCTAGAACGCCAGTCACCTATCATTAGCTAGTCGCGTCCTTGAATTTTATTTGAGTCCTAATTTGTATTCTAGTATGTCAATTTTCTTGTCCGAACCATGTTAAGGCATTTTGCCTAGTGGTGTCTTTTTAAATCTGGAATTTATCATGGACTATCTTTATTTTTTTTAGTTAATCAAATAAATGTCACTTGGACTATTGCGATTATTAGATTTTATTAGTCTTTTGCGCACTCCGTAATTACGTATGGTAAAAAAAATTATCGCTCTAATGACACGATCTATATAGACGCATCACGCAACCGAGTATCTTCGGCGCTCGGGACGTGACAGTCTTCGTGGTATCAGAGCCTATGTTTTCAAACCTAGGGAACTAGAAGAAATAAAAGGTTAGAAATTGAAATTTAGGTAAAACCCGAGTCCAAGGATAGATACACCTTACCCGGTGAGATGGATAGAGCCATGGGTTCAGTTCTATAATGACTTTTGACCTTACAAGTAAACCCGATCTTTATCATACTTAAACTCTTTTGTAGGATCATGGCTGCGGAAAGAGCACAATGGCGCGAGATGCAGCACACCGTTCAAGGCCTTACACAGGCACTACAACAAGTGGCCCAAGGCGGAGCAAACCATGGAGTGGGTGATCTCCACAGGAGTTTTCGTAACATGAACCACCGAGGTTCACAGGTTCGTCCGACCCTGAGGATGCCGAGGATTGGCTAAAGGAGATGGAACGAATCTTCTGTGTAATGCAATGCGCAGACGAGGAGAAGGTTTTACTGGCCGTATTCCAACTAGAGCGGGACACTTGATGCTGGTGGGAATCTATAGAAGCAACACTGCCAGAATACCATGTCACATGGGATGAATTCACGGAGCATTTCAACAACAAGTACTTCTCCGACCATATCCAGGAGAAGAAGGCCGCAGAATTTGCCGTTCTAAAACAACGGGGCTTGAAAGTGGCCGAGTATGAGGCCCAGTTTTCCAGATTATCTAGGTATGAACCCCACTTGGTGTGTACAGAAAAGATGAAGGTGAGAAGGTTCCTCAACGGGCTTCGGCCCCACTATATTACACAACTTGCACCGATGGACATCCAAGCTTATTCGGAGATAGTTCGGCGTGCCCAATTGCTAGAAGACGCCACCGAATTATCCGAGAGAATCCGAGGAAGAGATAAGAAGGAACCCGTCACAAGCCCGGGAAAATTCAAACAATCATTCAACAAGAAAAGGTTCTTCATGGGAGGGGAGCCCTCCATGGCAAAGAAATTCCAGAAGAATGACCGGCCATTCTCCACCGCCACACCCTCAAAGGAGATTTGCAAGTATTGTGATAAAGCTGGTCATAAGACCGAGGAATGCTGGAGGAAGTTAGGAGCTTGTCTTCGATGCGAGAGTCGAGAACATCGAATTCCAGATTGCCCACTGATGAAGGAGCAAGACACTAAAGACGAGAAGCGTCTAGTAAAGAAATAAGGCCGTCTGCAAGCTCTCCGAGAGACTGAACCCATTGAACGCGGAATTGTGGAAGGTACTCTCACTATTTGTTCAAAAACTGCTCAAGTTTTATTTGATACCGGAGCAACCCATTCATTCATTTCCAAGAACTTTCCTGCTTCATTTTCTAAGAAACATGAACTGTTAGATTTGGTCATATCTACACCTCTTGGGAATGAGTCTGATATCACTTATCACTATCCAAATTGTGAAGTGATGATTAAGGAAAGTAATTTACCTGCTGACCTGATATGCCTAGATATGAAGGGTTATGATGTCATACTAGGTGATGACTGGCTATCCACATACCAAGCAACTGTAGATTGCCGGCATGGCAAGGTAACTATCGTGGATTTCCCAGAGCTAGTTTACAATAGCCCTCGGAGAAAATCACTTCTTATATCAGCACTCCGAGCTAGAAGGCTTATGGATAAGGGATGCATGGCTTTCATAGCATTCATGACTGCCACGGAAGTTGAGAAGGTTAAACTTGAAGACATCCATGTAATTCAGGATTTTCTCGATGTTTTTCCATAAGATTTAACCGGCTTACCCCCGGAAAGGGAAGTGTCGTTCACAATCGATATTGTCCCTAGTGCTGGTCCTGTTTCCATGGCACCATACAGAATGTCCCCTGCTGAGCTGAAAGAACTAAAAGAGCAACTAATGGAGTTATTGAAAGAGGGTTTTATCAGGCCGAGTACTTCCCTTTGGGGAGCACCCGTGCTGTTCGTCAAAAAGAAGGATGGATCGATGAGACTATGCATCAATTATCGGCAGCTAAATCACCTTACAATCAAGAATAAATACCCGCTGCCGAGGATTGACGAGCTGTTCGATCAATTATCTGGAGCTTCATATTTCTCCAAGATTGATCTTCGTTCTGGATATCACCAATTGAAGATTAAAGAGGAAGACATTCATAAAAATGCATTCTGAAGCAGGTATGGGCATTACAAATTTACTGTTATGCCTTTCGGACTAACAAATGCCCCCGCAACTTTTATGCAGTTAATGAACAGCATATTCAGGCCCTATTTAGACCAATTCATTGTGGTCTTTATTGATGATATTCTGATATATTCCACGACCGAAGAGAATCATGAAGAACATCTCAAGAAGGCACTGCAGATATTAAGGGAAAACAAGCTATATGCCAAATTAAGCAAATGCGAGTTCTGGCTCGAGGAAGGATCTTTCTTAGGCCATATCATTTCAAGGAACAGAATTGCTGTTGACCCATCAAAGGTCGAAGCCGTGCAGAACTGGGAACGACCCACAAATGCAACGGAGATCCGGAGCTTCTTGGCTCTAGCTGGTTACTACCGGTGTTTTATCAAGGACTTCTCTAAGATTGCCATTCCTCTAACTAGGTTAACCCGCAAGGAAGTGCCTCATGAGTGGAATGAAGACTGTGAAAAGAGTTTCCAAACTTTAAAGGATCTCTTGACCACTGCTCCAGTCTTATCATTACCAATTGAAGGAGAAAAATATGAGGTATATACTGATGCTTCGAGTATTGGCCTCGGATGTGTATTGATGCAGAATGAAAGAGTTATTGCAAACTCTTCCTGATAATTGAAGAAACATGAAGAGAACTACCCGATTCATGACTTAGAATTGGCCGCGGTAGTATTTGCCTTGAAGATCTGGAGACATTATCTCTACGGAGAATTACGGAGAATAATTCACTGTATACTCCGATCATAAAAGTCTCAAGTACTTATTCTCCCAAAAGGAGCTGAACATGTAGCAAAGGCGTTGGCTCGAGTATCTCAAGGATTTTAACTTTACTATATAGTACCATCCTGGAAGGGTAATTCTGTAGCTGATGCCCTTAGTCGAAAGCCGAGAACAATATTGGCCAACTGTATGATACAAGAATGAAAGCTGCTAGAGAAATTCTCTGAGCTCGATATCAGCACAGATGAGAAGAACACGTGTATTATTCTATCTCATATGAGCCTACATCCAGATTTGCTACCTGAAATCAAGAAGCTACAGGAAGAAGATCCCTCACTAGTGGAGATAAAGAGCAAGCTGGACGAGAGACTTGATTTCAAGCTGGCACCTGATGGTAGACTGCTATTCCATGAACGGACATGTGTGCCCGACTGTCCCGAGTTGAAGAAGAAGATTCTTGAATAAGCTCATCGATCGAGATACACGATCCACCCTGGAGCCACTAAGATGTACTAAGACTTGAAAAGAACTTTCTGGTGGCCTAACATGAAAAAGGAGGTAGCAGACTTTGTATCTCGTTGCCTCACATGCCAACAAGTGAAGGCGGAACATCAAAAACCCGCCGAAAAGCTTCATCCACTAGATATTCCCAAGTGGAAGTGAGAAGACATTGGCATGGACTTTATCATGGGTTTGCCCAAGTCTAAGAGCGGATGTGATGGAATTTGGGTGATTATCGATCGGCTAACTAAATCGGCCCATTTCTTACCCATCAAAAGTCGATGGTCAGTCAACGTACTTGCTGCACTATATATTAAGGAGACGGTTAGATTGCATGGAGTTCCCGTCTCGATCGTATCTGACCGAGGCCCGCGCTTCACTTCTCATTTCTGGAAGAGTCTACAACACTCTCTAGGGATGAAACTCAACTACAGTATTGCTTTCCATCCCCAGATAGATGGACAGACCGAGAGGACAAATCAAGTTATGGAAGATATGTTGAGAGCATGCATTATAGACTTCGGCGGAAGCTGGCATGACCACTTACCACTAGCTGAATTTGCATATAATAATAGCTATCAAGCCAGTATACAAATGGCACCTTTTGAGGCGTTATATGGCAGGAGTTTCCGATCTCCTATATGCTGGGATGAAGTCGGTGAAAAATAAATTCTAGGCTCAGACATGGTACGAGATTCTACCGAGAAGATACATCTTATTAGAGAAAGGTTAAAGATAGCATAGTCCAGGCAAAAATCTTATGCCGATAACAGAAGGCGAGACCTAGAATTTCAAGTCGGAGATCATGTTTTCATCAAGGTATCTCCCGACTGAGGCATTAGAAGATTCGGTGTTAAGGGCAAACTAACACCAAGGTTCATTGGTCCATTCAAAGTGCTGGAAAGAGTAGGCGAGGTGACTTATCGCATCTACCTTCGCAACTGTCAGAAGTGCACAACGTGTTCCATGTTTCTATGCTGAAGAAATATGCGCACGACCCTTTCCATGTCATTGACCACAACGATTTAGTGGTACAGAAGGACCTTACCTACGAGCAGAAGCCAATGAAGATCCTCGACTGAGAAGTTTGAGTTCTAAGGAACAAGACGATCCCTATGGTGAAAATCTAATAGAATCGATGCTTAGAACAAGAAGCTACATGTGAAACTGAAGAATCTATGAAGAGGAGATTTCCAGAGTTATTCTAATTGTAAGTACACTGCACCTTTCCTATTCCCGTATAATACAGTTGAATTGGGGGACCAAATTCTTTTAAATGGGGGAGGGTGTAGCGCCCCTAATAAATACCTTTGAGTAAATTTAAAACTTCTTCCTAAAAGAAACCATACCTGAAGGCCTTACATAAAGAACCCAACCTCATGAGGACTATAACATAAATATACTAGACAACCCTACTTTATAACATAAAGAATCTTGAGGGCTTTGTGTAAAGAGCCAAACGTTAGGGGGGGCTAGTATATAAAATTACAAATCATCACTTTATGCATACGTAACCTACTCTTCTTAATAGAATTCTAGGTTTTATTTAAAGAAATAAACTATAGGAGGACTAGCATACAAATGTGCTATCCAACTTTATGTACATGGGTAAAGAATCTTACATGGGAGGTCTTGTACAAAGAAACAAAACCATGGGAAGGTTATTCTATAAATGTACAAGACAAACTTTAACACATGGGCCATGGGTTGTACGTAAGTGGAATCCATACTTTCCAACTTCCAAATTGAAGACTCTCCACCTGGGCACCAATTCTTATATTGAAGACCCCTCACCTAGGCGCCATTTTCAATAGGACCCCATCCCATTAAAATAGTAATATATGTGTGTACATCTTGAATGCTAACACGTGAATGTGGTCTCATGAATAATGTCACCTAGACTAATGACGCCCTCATGCAAGGCGTCATTTATGTGAATAGTACCACCTGGTTTAATGAACGACCCCTTACAAGGGCATCATTTAAACCTATGTTTCTAGAAGATTGAGACACGAACAACCCCATTTCACTGGCTAAGCACTAATCTAGGATCGTGTTCCAAAATCAGACTCGCAAGGCAATAGCCAATGCTTGCAAATCCCTATAACTAATCCCCTACGAACCACTATCAGAGGCTACTGCCATCTTTCAGTGCTTGCAGAAGGGAATGTTTCCCTTCGTTCCTCGGAAAGCGTGAAGTCTACATCCTGCTGCGGCGGCGGGGAACGCGTGGCTTCATCCTGTCATCTTTCCTCGTAATCACACGTCAAAAGATAGGTGTTCTCAAATCCTTGCCTAACTAGTAGCTAAATATGTTTAATGAGGCATGCTTAGAGTTCGATTAACTAGTCAACCATGCTATATATATATATATTCTGGCTTTACCATGACCAAGAATAATACCATGTTATACATATGTTAATAGCTTGTTACACCTGATTCTATACATACTGTTACCATGATCTTTATGAGTTTGAACTTAATTTGTTAGCATGATTTTATGAGCTTTTGAACGTATTTTATCACACTAGTTTTACTGTCTTAATAACCATGTTTTAAACCTTAATATATGGCCTCTGTTACACCTAATACGTTCATGTTTTAAAACTGGAGGGACCCATCTCTCTGGTAAATGGCGCCCCTGACCAGGGCACCAATTACACAATTAAAGACTCCATGCGAAGTCGTCATTTAAATGAAGACACCTCCAGTGTCGTCATTTCTATTTCTGAAATTTCCAGTACTAGATAATTCAACACATTCAAAAATTCATAACTATCAAACTAACGCATAAAATTTATGCATGAACATGTTTCTGGAATCCTAATATTTTTCCCTACCTGCACGTACTCTTACTTTCTGATTCGGAGTAACTTTACACTGGTGAATAGTGCACAATCTTTTGAAAATGGCGCCCCTAACCAGGGTGCCAATTACAGAATTGAAAACTCCGCGAGGAGTCGTCAATTAAATGAAGACTTGAGCAATGATGTCAATTCTATTTTCTAGAATTTCCAGAAATTAGTAAATCAACGCATTCAAAAATCTATAACTAATAAACTGAACCATGAAAATTTTGCCAGAATATACTTCTGTGACCCTGAGATTTTTCTCCACCGGGCCATGTCTTCGGATTCTGATTTGGAGAAACTTTGGAGAAATGTATAGTTACTTGTATCACAGAATGTACCATTCTGATACGAAGCACAACTCACTTGTAAAACAACTCAATTGGTGACCCTACACAGTGTCATCAATTCGAGTTGAACTTGTACTTAAATTGAAGACACTATGGAGAGTCTTCAATTAAACGAAGACTGCCCACAGAATCTTCAATTTGTTAAATAGCGACAGCCAGCAAGTCTTCAATTAATTGAAGACTACTTAAAGGGGTGCCAATTCTTTATATATATATATATTCAAAAAAACAAAACAGCCCCTGTAATTGGCGCCCCAAGCCAGGGCGCCAATTACAGAATTGACGGCGGCCAGGCCGTCTTCATTTAAATGAAGACTTCCTGGGGGGCGCCAATTTGATATATATATATAATTCTAAAAATTTAAAATTTGAAAGTTTGGCAAACCCCCAGATGCCAACTCATTGATTATAGCTTCTGATCTTGATCTATCTCGTGATTTGTGCAAACACAACCCTAATCCATACTCCTGCGTATTGAGTTCTTGAATTTCCATTCCATGAAAAATCTACTTTGTGTATATCCTACATGGTCAAACCTTGAACCTCTTAAACTACCATTTGGGAGTGTTGGAGCTAAGTGCCATGTAGGGCAAAGTGCTACGTTGTGGGAGCCACCTCTTGAGGCCGTGCGACGCAAAGTGCTACACGATGGGAGCCACCTCTTGAGCCTATAGGGGCCACCTCTAGAGTCCTCCATAACCAAATGACTAGTTAATCTCGTCTGTAATACTACGTTTCTTAATTCTTGAAATTTCACATTGGCTATAAATGAGAGTGGATGTCAAAGGTAATACATGAAATGCTATGCATATAGGGCCCAGTCTGGTCCTGGGAGGAGCACCCGAAGGTACTTGTGCCCATGGGAGTTTATTGACCACGGTGTTTAGCATTGCACCAGAGTACTTTCTTGACTTGAGACACTCCACCCCTACTCTCTCTCTCCTTACTTACTTGACTTGCGTGGCCCGGAACGGGCAATACTTGACTTGTGGCCCGAGAAAGGGCAAAATACTTACTTGATAATAGCCAATTCTACTAATACGTACTTGACATTACTTCCTTGAATTGAATTTTTACTTGCTCGTACCTAAGATATACTTGTACATAAGTTCCTTCTTGCACTTGAGTTCATACTTGTACACGAATTCCTGTTTGCCCCGAAGCGGCATTTACATCTGTAAATTCTTGAAATACTGCTTGTCAAATACTTGAAATCTTGATATACTCTCTTTATAAAGTTCTTGATCTCTTATTGTTCATCATACCTATATTTATCTGTATACATGATTTTTGTATACGTACATCATGTATAGCCATACTGATAATACATGCAAATTGTAAATCACGTAAAGATTACTCATATTTGAGATGTAATTCCTACTGAGCGATTCGCTCATCCAGTTGCTTCTTAACATTTTCAGGTGATTCGGATAGCGACAAGAATGGGGTTGAGATCGAGTAAAGAGTGCTAGAATGCCAGTCACCTATCATTAGCCAGTCGCGTCCTTGAATTTTATTTGAGTCCTACTTTGTATTCCAGTATGTTAGTTTATTTGTCCGAACCATGTTAAGGCACTTAGCCTAATGTTGTCTTTTTAAATCTGGAATTTGTCATGGACTATCTTTATTTCCTTTAGTTAATCAAATAAATGTCACTCGGACTATTGGGATTATTAGATTTTATTAGTCTTTTGCGCACTCCGTAATTATGTATGGTAAAAAAATTTATCGCTCTAATGACACGATCTATATAGACGCGTCACGCAATCGAGTATCTTCCGCGCTCGGGACGTGACGGGATGGGTGAAGCGACGACTTATGGGTTGGTCAAAGCCTCGGGCCAATAAGCGTGTCAGCTTCCATTGTGAGTCTAATCCCATAATAAGGTCATCCAAGGAATCAACATGGTGACTAAATCGGAATGTAGTGTTGAAGGAGTTGACGGGCACCAGTGGTTTGGTGGGGTCCATGGATGGGTAGGGAGGGGGGACTAAGCCATCCTTGAGCCAGCTAAGAAGTGGCTTGGCTATGAAAAGCGTACCCGTTAGAAACTCGAGTGGCTCGGGCTGAGGTAGCTCTAAGTAAGATGGCTCCGGATGAGGATACGAAGTAGAGGGTGGCAATGGAGCACTCATGGGTGGTGAAGGAGCACATGTCCTTTCTATCCTATCCAACAAGTCTGAAAACATTTTAAAGAATTCGGCAGAGGTGCGGGTTGGAGTAGGGGCCTCGGGGTGGACTCGCTCCGCATCTCTCGGCCTAGGTGTGGACCTAGGCTCGGATATAAGGAGGGCTTGTTGCCTCCAGCTAAGACCCACTTGTTTTGAAGTGCTTGAGTGGGATTGGTTGGAGGTGTGGCCCACTTGATTGGGAGTGCTTTGGTGGGGTTGCATAAAGGTGAAGGGGCGGGGTTGGTTGGAGGTGTGGCCCACTTGATTGTGAGAGGGTTGGTGGGGTTGGCTAGTGGTATGACCCCCGTGATTGGAGGTAGATATGCGGGGAAAGTAGACCCTCCTAAGCGCCCTCTTCATGTCCCACCATGACTCAATGGGCCTTTGCATCTTATCCTCCCTCAAGTATTTTATGTCCCTCCTTGTTTCGGCGGCTTCATAGAAAAGTCACCTTGAGGCAAAGTCGACTTCCATGGGACCGGACATAATGTAAATCTTGAAGTATTGGTCCATGATGGCTTCCCACTCTAGGTAGTCACACGGGTCTTTGGAGCCATAGAAGTCCCGGGCTACGGGTCTACGGGGCTAGTCGGGTTGGTTTTCCCATCTTTGGGCGTATCGCCACCATGCATAGGATGCGGGCCCATGGTAATCCATGGGACATGGGGAAGCTAGTGGATGGCCATGACGACACATGGACAAGACACTAGACACGACCCTAACTAATGCTAATGCAAAGTTGGAATGCAGACTCGACTAGACACGTGGACAAGACACTAGACCCAAGGAGCGAGGGTCAGATCTATACCTTGTCGAGTATGAAAAGATCGGCGCCAATCGGAGACGTGGGCACGCCGGGGAGCGTGCGCACCCGGCAATCACGCTACGTCGATGAAGCTTCCGGTCGAGCCTGCTAGTACAACAAAATGAAATAACCTCCACGCCGGGAGGGGGAGTACGGAGATGGGCACACAGTACAACACTACCCTCGCGCCGGAGGGGGGGTGATTGGTACATCTCCCGCCACTTCATCTTTTCTAGGCCCCGATGATCGTCGATGGCGTATGGTCTTGATTTGCCTCTTTATTTCGAGTCATATGATGTATTTTTTTTCTCTTATGTGAGTCTTGTCATGTAATTTTCCTTTGTATTTGAGTCGTGTGCCTAGGTTAGCAAGTTATTTAACTATGTTTAGAGTCTAATGGGCCTCTAATCCATCAATTAAGCCCAACATGTGGTCAAACCCAGGCGCGCCCCTTTCCCCCTTGGTTGTCTAGTCAATAGTCCAAAAGTCAGGGACTTATTGTAAATTATGGGTTTCCTATAAATAGGACCCCACTCCCACCATTTGAAGCTAATGAATAGTTGAATGAAAATTTGAAATCAAGTTGAGTGTTCCTAGAGTGAGAAGCTCTTTCCCATTCCCCCTCTCTCCCCTCTCTCTCTCTACCACTCTAAGAAGGGGGCGGCCCTTTCTCTCTTCCCCCATCCCCAATTTTGAATTTCCCTCTCTCTCCTATCTCATCCACCTAGGCACCACCTCCTCCACTCTCCACTTGCCACCTCACCCACCTCTTCATATCCATAGATCACCATAACTCCTCCATTCAATTCCCACCATCTTCCAAGGTGACCCTTGGTAGTCCCCATGCACCTCCTCCATCTCCCAAGGCACCTCTTCTCATCCCCAAGACCAGCATTAACCTCCCCCACATTAATCCCAATTTCAAACTCTCATCTCCCTCCACTAGCTAATCTGCTCCCTCCCCCACTCTACCCTCCACCTCTGGCCACAGCTCTCCCCTCCCCTCCTGCTAGCTTCGACCCAGCAGCCCCTACACCCTCTCCCACACCCTGGGACATCCCCCCTGGCCCCTCTCTCAACCAAGAAGCCTCTTGGGTCCATCTCCCACCATTTGCTCCACTTACACCCTCCATTCCTTCCCTCTACTTCCCACTACCAGTCTGGATCCTGCAGCAGCAGAATACTACAAACTTTCAAGGGCTGCCACATCTTCACCTTGCATCTCCTGGAGGCACACCATATATTGATGGAAAGCCCTTCAAGTCATCTTCGTATTCGAGGTGATCCCGCCTCAATCTGAGTTCGGAGCTGTCCAGGAAGATCGTTCTCGTCAGGCTACGCGTCCGGCATCCGGGTGGAGATCAGAACCATAGTGCAGAAGCTCCTGCGGCCAGATCCCTATTCTCCTTGGTGCGCCACTTGACTGGGATGAGATACTATCAGTCCTCTGTCCATCTCAACAAGCGGATCATCGTTCGGAGTTCGAAGCTCCCCGTTCCATTTATTCGTCCCCAGGTGCGCAAGTCAGTCCAGTCAGGGCCTGACCAACACCCCTCAACTCTACGGGCTCTAGCTCTCCGCTCCGACCTCCTCTGGCATTCTTTCTAGTTGATTCTTGAAGAAGACTCTCCCACGGTCGTATCGATATAAGCTGCGTCACCTTTGGAGCTCGGAGTCACTTGGAGCGAGGACGTCATCCAGTGCCTTTGATTCTGGAGCAGACAGAAGCTGAACCAAGGGGTCCAGTTCAAGAGCCTTCTTCAGCCTCCGGCGACCACGCTAAATTCTCCAAAAATTCTGAAGCCTTCCTGGGCCAACCCAAGAAATTTTGGTGTTGGTCCTGCCCACTTCTGACTTTGGACGGATCCGTGGCGACTTTAACAGCGACCCCCTATCCTGCCTAGACTGAGCGGACAAAACCGCGGGCTCTCTTCTACTTCGGCATTCCCCACCCCGCCTGGCCGGCTTAAAGCCCCTCCCTGCGGGAGGTAGTGTTTGTTGTAATCACTCAACTCCCCACCCCTTGTCCAACCCTCTTGCATGAGGAGTAGTGCATGTAATCATTTAAACAGGGTGAAGCTTCAATGACGCAGTGTGCGGGGAAGCCACACTTCCCCACTCGCCCAGGTCTCCGACCGGGGTCAGTTTCTTCAAACCGGCCAGGTAATCTCTCAACCCTTGCTCATATCCTAGTGCTTGTTCAATTAATATCCGCCAATGCTCCGCTAGAGTGTAAGAGAGCGCCCGGTCCTAAAGCACCATCGCTTTCGAGTGACCACCGTGGAGGGAGAGAGTGATCAGAGTCCCTTGTGGCCCTCGGTCAGCCCATCACTTCGGGCTTCCATATCTTTGGGGGGGAACACATTCATAGCCTTGCTGGCCCTCTACCAGCAAGGGTCTAGTCCCACCACCCTCGACTAGACATCACCGAGTCACCCTTGGGTTGAGCGTGCGCATCGGTGAGCGACCGTCTACGATAGGCTCTAGTTTGCGAATTGTGCTTGTGTTGGATAAGTCCGAGGGTTATTTGTCTAGTTGCTGCATTCCATAAGTTATTTTACATCAATTGGTATCAGTGTAATTTCTAGACTTGTACCTACTAAGTCTTGTCCTAGGGCCATTGCATTCATCACCCGTTCATCATGACCACTTCCTACTTGGCCTATTCGCCATCCATAGACCCATTAGCGGCTTTTGTGTTTGATGGATCCCACCCTAGTATATATCTAGAATGGGAGAGCTCCATTGACCGACATTTTGTGAGGATCACTATGTCAGGGCCGATGCAAGTCAACTATGCCAAGAGTTTGCTTTGGCGCCAAGCTAGGAAAGAATGGGAGAACATTGTAGAATTGAGAGAAGCAAAAGGGGAAGCACCCATCGAATCTTGGGTCGAAATGAGGGCCAATCTTAGAAAGATCTACGCACTCCAATCCAAACCTCTTCAACCAACCGATCTTCCACCCCCGACCCCAACTCCAACCCAAGAACTTCCCCTACCAACCCCAACCCAAGTCCGTCCTTGTTCACCACCCCGAGAGTACCATGCGCCGACCATTACCACCCCACCCACCATAGACCTTCCTACCCCATTGTCCTTGGAAGTTATGGCCCACACACACGCGCAAGTGGAGATGGATGCCAATCCGGATCCACCTCCTAACATAGAGGACATCCTGGACCCCCCACTTCCACCCACCTCTCTTAGTCCGGGTCCTCATGAGCCGCACACCCTCACCATGAATGAGTCCGTACTCCAATAGCTCAAGCGAGGCCCCACCATTCCTAGCTTACCACCCTACCTCTCACCCTTGGGGTATCAAGCCCAAATTCTGCCCACCCGGTCTTCCCATGACACATTTCAAACCTCCTACCGTTTGGGAGACTTAGGGGACCTAGTGGACTGCTTACAATGGTAAGTCCACCTGACCGAAATGCTAGCCATAGGACCATCAGAGTCTAGCACCATCTTCCTAGCATACCCCACCACCAGTTCCATCACCTCCATCTATACTAGTGGCCATTATACGAGTGAAATCCTCCTCTTTCTCCCCGAGGATGAGAAACCCATCTTGGCCCACTCCCCACCCATTGAGGTTCCAATTGATTTGATTGGCCAACCCACTAGAGACCTTGACCCAATTACCTTGGAAGAGGATGACTCACCATTTGGGAACCTTGAAGACATAGAGTGCCTTCCTCTAGAAAGACCTTTCCACGACCCCTTTGATCCCTTCCTATGGGAGTCTAGTTCCCCATGTGACCCACCCACCTTACTCACCACCCACCTTACCCTACCCCCACCCACCACGTTGGGCCAAACCCCTCCCTTCCTAGAACCGGGTTACACCATGGGAGCATTGACCTTAAGCAACATACAACTAGGGATTGAGGAATTGCCCCACTCCATGATGACCCCCTTCTTAGATCCCTTTGATCCATACAAATGGAAGCTCAAGGGCCACTACACACCCACGCACATGGAAGTCATCTCTAGGATAGGAATGCATGCGTCTAGGCTTACCACACCACTTGGCATAACACTATGTTGGGTCCATTCATTCACATCACCCACATGTCAAGTCGGAAACATGAGTGGTCCATATTCGGGTGTAACGGCCCTCCCCCATTCGTCATTAGTCTTGTGCATGAAGGATACACATTTGGTTGCCCTGGGCCCCCAACACTTGCCACATTCAAGCATGATAGTTCCACCTACGGATGTCCCGGTCCTCCTAGGTCCATCAAGGTTTACATAGCCGCATTGCATGATAGATCCACTTTTGGTTGCCCAGGTCCACCCATCACCCCTAGGAGGTCAGCATTCACAAAATTGCATGAAAACCTTCGCAAGCACATCAGCAAAAATAATGAGACTTACAAAAGACATGCCGACTCTCACTGACGCCACTAATAATTCCGTGTGGGTGATTTTGTGATGGTGAGGATTGAGAGGCTCTCCCCGGGAGCTATCTCAAAACTGAGGCCTCGTGGGGCTGGTCCCTTCCGGGTTCTGAGGCGCACTGGCACGAATGCTTATGATTTAGACTTCCCCGAGGATTACGGAGTAAGTCCGACATTTAATGTGGCTGACCTGGTGCCATACAAGGGCCCCACGATGGAACCCAGTGAGGATGTTGAGCCCATTCCCTCCTTTAAGAGAGCACCCACCCTTCAGAGAAAGCCACCAACCAAGAGAGACCAGCGTGAGCAGGTTGAGCGGATATTGGATGAACAGGTCACTACCACCAGGAGCAAGGCGTATGAGCGCTACCTTGTTAAGTTGGAAGGGCCGGCCTCCATCGGCAGATTCGTGGGAGGCCCTACTGCAGCACTCTCATATCAAGGAGGACTCTTACTCGACAGAGTCGAGTTCTCCGCACCCCAGGAGTATGATGGGGACATCTCCCGTCACTTCATCTTTTTCAGGCCCCGATGATCATCGATGGCGTATGGTCTTGATTCACCTCTTTATTTCGAGTCATATGATGTATTTTTTTACTCTTATGTGAGTCTTGTCATGTAATTTCCCTTTGTATTTGAGTTGTGTGCCTAGGTTAGCAAGTTATTTACCTATGTTTAGAGTCTAATGGGCCTCTAATCCATCAATTAAGCCCAACATGTGGTCAAGCCCAGGGGCGCCCCTTTCCCCCTTGGTTGTCTAGTCAATGGTCCAAAAGTCAGGGACTTATTGTAAATTGTGGGTTTCCTATAAATAGGACCCCACTCCCACCATTTGAAGCTAATGAATAGTTGAATGAAAATTTGAAATCCAGTTGAGTGTTCCTAGAGTGAGAAGCTCTTTCCCATTCCCCCTCTCTCCCTCTCTCTCTCTACCACTCCAAGAAGGGGGCGGCCCTTTCTCTCTCTTCCCCCATCCCCAATTTTGAATTTCCCTCTCTCTCCTCTCTCATCCACCAATGCACCACCTCCTCCACTCTCCACTTGCCACCTCACCCACCTCCTCATATCCCTAGATCACCATAACTCCTCCATTCAATTCCCACCCTCTTCCAAGGTGACCCTTGGCAGTCCCCATGCACCTCCTCTATCTCCCAAGGTAGAACACCTCTCCCCAAGCAACCCTCCACCTTCCCAAGGCACCACTTCCCATCTCCAAGACCAGCATTAACCTCCCCCACATTAATCCCAATTTCAAACTCTCATCTCCCTCCACTAGCTAATCTGCTCCCTCCCGCACTCTACCCTCCACCTCTTGCCACAGCTCTCCCCTCCCCTCCTGCTAGCTTCGACCCAGCAGCCCCTACACCCTCTCCCACACCCTGGGACATCCCCCCTGGCCCCTCTCTCAACCAAGAAGCCTCCCGGGTCCATCTCCCACCATTTGCTCCTCCTACACCCTCCATTCTTCCCCTCTACTTCCCACTACCAGTCTTGATCCAGCAGCAGTAGAATACTACGAACTTTCAGAGGCTGCCACGTCTTCACCGAGCATCTCCTAGAGGCAAACCATATATTGCTAAAAATCCCTTCAAGTCATCTTCGTAGGCGAGGCGATCCCGCCTCAATCCGAGTTCGGAGCTGTCCAGGAAGATCGTTCTCGTCAGGCTGTGCGTCCGGCATCCGGGTGGAGATCAGAACCATAGTACAGAAGCTCCTGCGGCCAGATCCCTGTTCTCCTTGGTGCGCCACTTGACCGGGATGAGATACTATCAGTCCTCTATCCAACTCAGCAAGCGGATGTAGATCCTAATTAGAAATCCACTTAGAACAAAGAAGAAATATGAATAAATAATAAGCAAAAGGTGGAAAAAGCATGCACGAGGTGCAAATAGGAGATGTGATCGCCAGAGACGCGAGGGCCTCAAAGATATAACAATAAATAAATGGAGGAGGAATCGTGAAAAATACCTTTAAAGTGCGGGTGATTATGAGTGCTCCTTTCTCTTCCGATCGGCCGGCCGATGAAGAGAGTTCTTCTTTCTTGATTACCCTTGCAAAATCAACAAACACCAAAAAAAGAATATGGATTAGAAATATGGTGAGTGTAGCATCAAATTCATGATAGATATGAGCATGAAAAATTGGGTATATGAACACACCTTAAGGGTGGTTGCCCTTAAACTCCTATGCAAAAAGGGTGCGGGAGATATGAATGATATGATATAAATAAAAGATAAACAGTGTGCGAGAGTGCACTAAGGGGAAGTCTCTCAACGTGGTTGAAATGAAAAATATATATATATGGGAGATGAAATATGATGCATGCGTATACGTATGAACTAATGAAAACAAAGGGAGAATAAAAGAAAGCAAGAGCCTGTGCTGATGGCTTTAGATGCTCGATGGGGAGGAGACTCCGATGGATGAAGAGGATGCTATGGTACGAAGGAGACCTCCTCCTTCAGCCAATGCAGCAACAGCAGCCCTCCTTCCTGCGTGAAAAAAAAAAACAGAAGAAAAGAAAACAGAGAAAAATCGGGAAGAAGACTCGGAGGAATCAGAGGGAGGGAACCCTATAACAGAGCCGAAGGGCTCTATTATAGGGGAGAACCAAGAGATAGAAGGGATAAGAACGGGCAAGAGCCCAAGGAGGGAAAGATTAAGATGGAGAAGTGACCAAACAAAGCAAGGACTCTCTGGGAAAGGGCTGCGTTCGTTTAGAACCCAAAAGGTGAAACACGACCTAAACAAGGGCATCAATTCAAGAATTGACGACCTGCAAGAGGGCATCTCTTAAACAAACACGCCTAAGACCAAAGACGTCAATTCACAAATCATATTACAAGTGTGATAAATAGCCAAAAAGGACGACCGTTGCTTCGGGCGTCAATTTAATTGACGTCCGATTCAAGGTCGTTAAATCAAAATATTCAAAATAGGGTCATTTTTCATTTCTCAATATTATTTTCCCATTTTTTAGGTGGAGGTGCACTACATTGTGCTGATTCCAATGACTATTTTTACGAATTTTTCTGACACCCGGAAGTCCACCAAATCACCTCTCAAAGGGGGTTAAAAATAATATTAAAATATTCAATTTGAAAGTGACGCCCTCACATATGTCGTGATTTCCAATTTTTTATTTTTTTATTTTATTAAAGATCAAAATAACGTCCCCTGTTAAGTCGTTAATTCCAAAAATTTCGAAAAAGTCTCGAAAAAATCCAGAAAAATAAGAAAATGAGAGGAATTGACGCCTAATGGAAGTGGCGTCAATTTTTAAGAAACGCCCAAGGCTAAGTCGTTATTTAAAAGACGCCCCACGTCAAGTCGTTAATTCTGAAAAATTCATAAAAATAGAAAAAAATATCCAGAAAATCTAGAAAAATCCAGGAAAATATGAAAAAATAAGAAAATGGAGAAAAAAGTGAGAAATCTAAGAAAAGTGAGAAAAATCACTCAAACAAAGGTAATTTGAGGGTCAAATTGGGGCATTACAAGGTAATATGAGATGCACTCACAGTAACGTCAATTTTGACGTGTCTACAGCGGATCATCGTTCGGAGTTCGGAGCTCCTCGTTCCATTTATTCGTCCCCAGGTGCGCAGATCAGTCCAGTCAGGACTTGACCGACACCCCTCCACTCTACGGGCCCTAGCTCTCTGCTCCGACCTCCTATGGCGTTCTTTCTGGTTGCTGCTTGAAGAGGACCCTCCCACGGTCATATTGATATAATATGCGTTGCCTTCGGAGCTCGGAGTCACTTGGAGCGAGGACGTCTTCCAGTGCCTTCGATTCTGGAACAGATAGAAGCTGAACCAAGGGGTCCAGTTCAAGAGCCTTCTTCAGCCTCCGGCGATCACGCTAAATTCTCCAAAATTTTTGAAGTCTTCCTGGGCCAACCCAGGAAGTTTTGGTGCTGGTCTCCCCCAATTCTGACTTCGGATGGATCCATGGCGGCTTCAGCAGTGACCCCCTGTCCTGCCTAGACTGAGCGGACAGAACCGCGGGCTCTCTTCTACTTCGGCATTCCCCACCCCGCCTGATCGGCTTAAAGCCCCTCCCTGCGGGAGGTAGTGTTTGTTGTAATCACTCAACTCCCCACCCCTTGTCCAACCCTCCTGCGTGAGGAGTAGTGCATGTAATCATTTAAACAGGGAGAAGCTTCAACGATGCAGTGTGCGGGGAAGCCACACTTCCCCGCTCGCCCACGTCTCCGACCGGGGTCAGTTTTTTCATACCGGCCAGGTAATCTCTCAACCCTTGCTAATATCCTAGTGCTTGTTCAATTAATATCCGCCAACGCTCCGTTGGAGTGTAAGAGAGTGCCCGGTCCTAAAGCACCATCGCTTTCGAGTGACCACCGTGGAGGGAGAGAGTGATCCGAGTCCCTTGTGGCCCTCGGTCAGCCCATCACTTCGAGCTTCCATATCTTAGAGGGGGAACACATTCATAGCCTTGCTGGCCCTCTACCAGCAAGGGTCTAGTCCCACCACCCTCGACTCGGCATCACCTAGTAACCCTTGGGTTGAGCGTGCGCATCGGTGAGCGACCGTCTACGATAGTCTCTAATTTGTGAATTGTGCTTGTGTTGAATAAGTCCGAGGATTATTTGTCTAGTTGCTGTATTCCATAAGTCATTTCACATCAGGGGGAGCACGCGGGTGGGGATACGTAAAACAATGCTACACGTTGCCCTACTGGATAGAACTGAGGGGCTCTGACTGGTTCGCCACGCACGGGAGTCCAAATGTGACGCCGCTAGCGCCAAAACATTGCTGGAGAAGGGAAGCAGTGCTCTACAAAGTTTGGCGAAGATTCAAGGTTGCTAGTTGGCAAGGCGAGGCAAACAAGCCAACCTGCGCAAATCTGCCACACAAGACAGACTGGCGCAGTCACCGTGCCGGAGGGAGAACTCTCACTGTGGATCTCCGAACGAGGCGGGATCAGCGTGGTTGGATGGAGGACTAGGAGATCTCCGCACCATTAAAATTTGAGGATCATCAGAGCACGAGGCCAGTTGTGGTCGCCTCTCTGGTGAGCTTTAGTTTTCTGGGCGAGCAGACAGACATGGGTAGGATGGCCGGGGTGGTACTCTCATCACGGAGATCAGAATGTGACGAATCCACCTGGGTTGGTTTTAGGACGCCGAGAGGTACAACTCTGAAGAAGAAAGCTCAGCCAGAAGACCGACAGGAAGGGTGTGGCATGATCTGCAATCCTGCTGCACACCCTGGGCTGACTGGTTCTCACAAGTTCTGTGCAGTCGTACGAGAACGGGTGCCACGACCTACGCTGATGTCGAAACAAGGTAAGACTGCCTCTGGAGCGAAGAAGACTCAGAGTATAACAAACCCACAGAAGAGTGTTTGTACTGATTCGTGCCGTGGATGACGGTGTAGACTCTGTAAGAAGAGCCTCAGAATCTGACTCAGATCTGTAGGTAGCAGAAAGATGATTCCGCTAACTCCGTGGGTAGGAGGCGATGGTGTGGGACTCCGGGACCGCCATGGATGACATTGGGTGATTGGGGATGTGGGGGATGCCGTGGGGAGGGCGCTGGAGAAGGTTGGGGCATGGGAGGCTGAGGTGGGGGCGAGCTAGGGTTAGGGTTGGAGGGGGGGCGCACTTGGGTTGGTTGAAGGGGGAGAGGGGGGCGGCTGCTTGGAAAGAGGAGAGGTTTTAGGAGGGTTTCCTTTTCTTTGGGATGAGGTGGCAGTAGTTTTAGGAAAGAAGGAATTAATTTGGTGGAGGTAGGGAGAGAAAATAGGTAGAGGATTTGAATTTTAGTTTAAGTAGGAAAGGGGATGAGGAGGGGGGGTGCACAAGTTTCTAAGGAGGGTGAGAGATAATGGGGAGGTGGAGAGATTCTAGGAGGGAAAAGAGGGGAGGTGGCTGATGTGGCAAGTGGAGTTGGGGAAGGAGAGAGAGGGATGCGACCCCTGGGAGGAGGAGAGAGAGAGGAGTTTGACCAGGAGAGAGAGAGAAAGGTTAGAGAGATAGGGGTATGGGTGCGCAAGAGAGAGGAAGAGAGAGAGAGACTCAAGATTTATCAAAAATTGGTTTTTTCTTCAAATGTTCATTAGCTCAAAATAAAGCCCTTGGGCCCCTATTTATAGGGAGAGCCATGGGTACCAAAAGACCACAATTGCCCTTGAGGTTCAAACAATTACCCCGCTATCCGAGGTGGTGAACATAAGTTACCTACGACCATTAACTGAGCTACTAATAGACTAGCCTTTTGGGCCTTATTAATTGACCCAATAAGGATTACAAACTCAATAAACGAAAAATACATCATACTAAGAAGAAATAAATATCCGAACTATTGCTGAATCCATCTCGAGGGGCCGACGTCGAAGCCGGGGCATGGAGGGTCGCTGATGTCCCCATCAATTCCCCCGGGGTGACGAGAACTCGACTCCGTCGAGTGGTAATCTGGTGGAACTTGATGGCGCGGATCGCGGTGCTGTATCTCTGTCCGACTTTCCCATACGTGGTCTGATCTAGGCCGTCCCTTCCATCTGACCAGGTAGTAGTGAACTGCCCTGCTCCAATTGATGTTGACCTGCTCGCCTAGTATCTACTCTATGCGCTCTTGTCGGTCAGTCCTTTTGGCTGGTGGTCGCACCGGATGTGGTTCACTCATGAAGGAGGGTGGGGGCTCAAAAGCCTCACTAGGAACCGCTGCCTTGCCCTCATTTGGCACTGGACCTTCCACGTTGAGCAAGGGACTCACTCCATGACCCTTTGGTCAGTCCCCTTTGTAGGCAACTTGGCCTAGCCTCTTCGCGGCTCAAAATGGCCCTATTCCATGGGCTCTTGCCATCCTCACCATCGTAAGGTCACTAGATTGAATCTTTTGATAACACTGACAGTCATTTTCTTGCCATCTATAGGACCTACGGCTCAAGTAAACGTGCTTGCTATTTGGTTGCCATCTGAATTGACCATTCCTAGACTCTTTATTTGCGGGATGGGAGAAGTGGTGGAGAGTTTTGGGGGCTTGGAAAGGAGGGGATCTCCATTGGGTGGGGTCAAAGGGGTCATAGAAATTGAGGCCCTTTAAGACATGAATCTCTCCTAACTCTAAGAATGGATATGCCAAAATTTCAATTCTTTTCGTGTGGATGGGATTATCAATAAGTGGGGAAGTTGGTGAGATAGTGGGCTTGATGGGTTGGATGAGTTCCAGGACTTGAGTGGTAGCTACGGGCTCTTCTGGGAGGGGTAGAAATATCAAGAGCTCACAAGTACACCGACCAATAGTGCACACGGAAGTAATGGAGTCAACGGAGGGATAGGCGAAGACATGGTATGTGGATTTGTTGGACACCATGGCGAATAAGCTAGTCAACTCTATTTGACAATCCAAACTTCTAAATAGTTCGTCAAGGGTCTCCACAAAGCAAAAGGTTTGGTAAGTTATGTGGAGAGTGTGACGGGGCACAAGTTGGGGTTGCTCCATGAGGAGGTTGCATGGGGTTGATGGATACAAGATGGGGCCATTTTTGAGCCAGGTAGCTAGGGGCTCTTCTATGGTTAGCTCACCAGTGGGTGGGATGAGTTGCTCTTGTTGGGGGTCGGGTTGGTCTTGTGCAATGGATATTTGAGGCTCATTTTCCACTTTAGCTTGCCGCCTTTGCATGTCTTGTTCAAACTTGGAGAGGGTTTGGTAATAGGAGTTTGGGAAGTGGAACCTTTTCTTGTCTCCTGGGGATTGTAAATGACACCCTTTTCCTTCGGGATCTATGACCACTTGTTGTTCTTGCATCCATTCATTTCCCAGGCTAATATGTGACTGTTGCACGGGTTTTTATGCCGAATGATAGGGGTGAAGGAAGAGATACAGCGGGGAAGGAAAACACGAGAGTTTGATATATCTCAGGGTGTCCTCCTTATGGTTGCATGCTTCTCACGACGGTTTTGGGCACTCTCCTTTTACGAAAAGTCGAAAAGGGTCGAATGGCACGGGAATGTAAGAGTACGGATTAACCAGACAGGGTGCGGGAGTGCCAGTCAATTTCTCGACAATCACCCATGGAACCAAGGGTTGACCGGGGAAGCGTCACCAGGACGTGACACGTGGGCTCGGGCGATCGGGTGACACGTGGAGAAAAGGAGTTCCACGGGTGCGAGTGCGTAGGTGATTGTGGGAATCGTGTACTGGACATCTTTCCCCACCGGCCGTAAGCAACCGGTGTTTATTTACATCGGATTGAATCCGAACACCTTCGTTCCATGCTGAAGAAAAGCCTGTATATGTGTCTAAAGCCGTAGGTGGAGGTCCAGGAGCATTCCACAGCGGTAGGTGTGCTTTTGATCGAGTGGTGTTTACTGGGGTTAGGATGTTAGGCACGTATGCCGAACGGTGTAGGTAGGGAGCTGGGGGCCCGAAGGCGGGCGCTTGTATTTTACTGGCTTTATGATGGGCCACAAGGGCTTTACAAATGAGCCTTGGTGGCTAAAGTACAACTGGCACAAGCCGCGGGACAACTCTGACACGTGGGTCGGTCCCCGGGTCATTGCGTAATAAAGCAGATATCCATGTGTCTTACAGAAACTCTTTACAAAGGGATTGGTGTGAGCCCGACTGCCTAGGTGGCCAGAGTGGACATAGACAGGCGCCTGGTGGAGGTCGGACGCAGCTTGAGGTGAGCGGTCTGGTCCGGTTCTTGAACGGAGAGTGTTGTCATGCTGGGGAGTCGAGGTCGGCCCCGGGACTATGATTCCCAGGCCTGAAGTCCGACTAGACTCGAGTTGTTAATCCGAGGGGCAAACGGCCGACAGGGGGGTGAGCAGTGGGCACGTGATTCCGTGTCGGGGTCAAGCACGGCATCATGGAGTGCACTTCGTCACCATTGTAAGTTGGCGTGCACGGGCGGACCCGGGATGCTGGTGTATTTGCCATGGGCATAGTCATCTTACATGCGACGGGGATGGACTTGTGTGAGATGGCTAGACGTTGTGTGACGGAAGTACACGTGACATACCCTCTGCATGTGTGAGCCGACTAGCAAGCCAACCGCGCACGCACTTAGCTTCACACGATCCCGATCATTGCCAAAAGCCTCGGGAGTCCGAGGGCGTGGCAGTTAGGTCGGGGGAGTTTGTTCGTCCGTCTGTGTGTCCGCTTGTGTAAGCCTTCATCCGTTTTTCTTAAGCTTCTAAGGGGGGAAATTTATAGGAATTTGAAGGGGTGGGGGGAGGGGTTTAGGCGGACCAAGTTGAGGGTTCAACTTGGTCCGGGTAAACCCCCCAAATAGTATTATTATTATTATTATTTTTGTATATATTTTGTGTGTGTAACGGAGTGGGGGAGATGGGGTTTAGGCGGACCAGCCCAAGGGGCTGGTCTGGTCTGCCTAAACCCCTCTTTGGAGGGGAAAAAACCTTTTTTTTTTTAATTTTGGTGGGGTTTAGACGGACCAGCCTAGGGGTCCAGGCTGGTCCGCCTAAACCCCTCCCCAGGGGGATTTGGGCGGACCAAATGGGTCCATTTTTTTATTTAAAAAAATCTTTTTTTTAATACCCAAGGGGTTTAGGCGGACCAGTCTGGGGGTCCGGGCTGGTCCGCCTAAACCCCACCCCAGGATGGTTTAGGCAGACTGAGTTGGAGGGAGAGTGAGGGGCTGCCCCACCTCTATAAAATTGGATTTTTTTGTTAATATTAGCCCCACTTTGACTCAATTTGAATGCAAGAAGACAAAGGATACGGGCTTGGACTGGTTGACTTGCTGCTAGTGCGCGTAGATCAAGGGATTGACATGCGTGACTCGACATAATCCCGGGGCTTCGTCTTCGTGAATTATTCCACTTACGGGTAGGACGAATGAAACTTTGCGCGAACCTCAGACCGTGAGATTGGGAATTTGCACGAACTGGGACTGGGGATGGCCGTGGGGCCTCCGGGCTGGGGAGAGGGCGCGGCCCCCGGGGAGTTTGCCCTCCCTTGGGGGTGCGGCCCCGCCCTGGGGTGAATGGACCCCAGGCAGGCCGCAACCTTGGGGGATGGCCCCCGGGGGTCTTCTTTTGTCATCAGGGGATATCCTTTGAAGGACCCGGGGTTCTGGGATACTAGGATGGCCCATGGGGGCCGTTGTTCTCCGAGTCGTAGTTGCCGCTCGCAAGGTGTTTGGGCAAATGCCCGACACACCCCGAGTTATCGAACGGGCCAAGTAGGTGACTGGTGGGCCTTGGATTCGGCATTGGGCTAAGAACGGGAGCTCATGGGAGCTAAGGGGAGGCACTTTAGGGTCGTGAGCCATGTCTCGGGCTGCGTGCCACATTGTACGGCGGGTTGGCAGGGTAGCCTCGGGTTGGCCCAAGAGCTAGAGTTAAGTGGCTCATTGCCATGTGTCTGAGGGTCGGGGGTGGCCCCAGCTTGCTGGGGGGTCGTTGTAGGACCCAATTAGTGTGTTGGAACCACGGGGGCCGAAAAAATGCCGAACACATGTGTGTGAGCCGTATACACGTGTTGCGGGCCTCCAAAGCCTGTGGTTGACTTACTTGGTTCTCCCTTTGGCCATGGAGGATTGAAGGAAGGCATCTCGGGGTAAGCCCCGGGCCTTTTCACTGGGTGCCACGTGGCGTGGTTTGTAGCTGGGGCGCCCCCGGGTTGGCCTGGGTGGTTGTGTAGAATGTCGGGAAAGTTCACAACTTAGGGGTCAGGAGTGGTCCCGATTGACTGCTAATGCAGCCGTATACCTCAGCTGACGAACTGGGGCGGTTGGTCGGGCCCACTGGGTTGTCGGAGGGGCCGGGTAGCCCATGCCTTGAAGGTGTTTGAGGAAATTCCCGAAGTCTTATTTCTAGGTATTTTCCTGGGGAAATTGTCAGGGTATAATAAATGCCCTCCAAGGGTCATGCGTCGAAGGTAGAGACGAGCGCGTATGGCCCATGAACCTCTCCTTCTGAGTTGTTATAGTTGTATTTTGACGCGTCATGTGCTTTTGCTTTATTGTATTGCATGTGTTGAATTTCTGGCGTGCTGACCATTTTTGGTGTTCTGTCTTGCAGCTATGGCACGATTCGGCAGGGACGAGAGGGTCCCAGGGCGTGTGGTCCGGGAGGAGGACCACTGGGTGAGGAGGACCGAGCGGCCCATGCCTCCCTTGGGTGCGCCAGTCATCACTGTGGCTGATGTGGAGCAGCTCGACTGGGGGCACACGACTGTGGCAGAGGGTCCCGTTGGCGAGCGCGGCAGCGGAGTTGGGGCTGTGGAGTTGGCCCGCGCGTTCGAGGCGGGTGGACATTATGCTTATGATCGCAGTGGCGGCTACCCAGTGGAGTCCCCCCTGGACCGTCACTTGTTCGAGTTCATCTGGCGCTTTGTCCCACCAGGCATGGAGGAGAGTGACTCTCGGGTTGCTGGAGCCCCTCGCCGACTGGAGCGGGCGATCTTGGCAGGGCGAGACAATTTGCACGGAATCGTCCTCTGCGGCTTTTCGAGTTTCTCCGAGGACTATTGGAGACAGTGTCAGTTCCCCAGTATTGAGTGCATGGGCTTCTTCAACAGAGCAGACCAGTTTGGAGTCCGTGTTGGAGTGATGGGTCCCGCTTCCTGGGATTTGCACGGACACCACCGGGCAGAGACAGAGGGTAGTCTAGGATTAGCACTGGAGCCATCAGGGCTGGAGTATGCCGGTGAGGGTTATGACGACCACAGCCTTCTATCCGGGGTTCTGCGACAGAGTGCTGTTAGCTGGTATGGCCACTGGGCGGTGATTTCGTCACACAGATACCGCCAGGGAGCTACCGAGTGGTTGATGGGCATAGTACACCACTATCGGGTACTGCTAGACCGAGCTGATATCAGATATGCTGTGACTGCTGCTTTGTATGGGTACCCCTGCTACACGGGGCTTCTACAGGTGTTGATAGAGCGTTTCAATCGTAGGTGGAACACCGTGGCAACGGCAGAGGGAGAGACTTCGTTAGACTGGTGGTCTCTATACAGGATCTCCGGGTTGCCGATCAGCGGCGAGGGGTACGAGGAGGTAGTGCTGGATGACCTCCATCGCAGCCATACCGACGGGCATGGAAGATACCGGGTTTCTTACGGCTACCAATATTTACTGAAGACCTGGAGGGACATAGCCCTGGCCGGGAGAGAGAGAGCAGCAGAGAGTCCTAGGGTGCCACTGAACGCGTGGGTTCACCACTTCTACAACGGACCCTTCTGCTTTTACCAGGAGTTTGCGAGAGACCAGACCCCCTGGGAGGAGTACATAGAGGTGGAGCTGCGCTTCCGGACATACACGAGGTACATCTACGCGCCACAGGAGGGGTAGAACCCCCATAGACAGTCGTACGTGACCCACCTGGCCGCGTACTTGGCATATTGGTTGGCGATGTTCGTTGTCCCACACGGGGAGGATGGCCAGCTGAGGGTGGAGCTGTTGTGGCCTGCGTGCCAACTAGCGGAGGGATGAAGGCTGGCCTTAGACCCGACGGCTCTGGCCAATGTTTACCAGGGACTGGGGGTACTGGCGGGGCACCCAGCACCACGTGAGCAGAGTCTGCTTCTGCCGACGCACTACCTCAGTGTATGGGCTGGTCTACTGTTTCCAGGGTTGGTGTCTTGCGGGTCCGTGCCGAACCTGGCAGCACCATTGTTATTCAGCTTCACTGGGCTTCCGGACGAGGACGTAGTCATACAGTTGGAGGAAGCCATGAGAGTCTTGTGCTACTTGCCCAGCCGGGGCGAGGATGGGATTCCCTTTGACAGTGCCACCAGGGACTCCCACCTGATTTTGGTGCCTTCGAATGGCAGGGCGGCATGCGCCCTTCCTTATTAGTAGGATCCAGATGCGGCATTGTATACAGAGTGGGTGATGAGCACCTGGCCAGCAGTGCTGCCTCTACACCGGTCCGTGACGAGCTTCCTAGAGCCGTACTACACACACAGGTTCGCTCAGAACTTCGGGTACGACCAGGGAATCCTGTCGAACCAGGAGTTCCCTTTGGCGGGTCGACAATACAGAGGACGGGACACACATTTGCTAGCTGCGGCGTGGTGGGATTTCTACTATCATTCAGAGTCGGAGCGACTACTGACGCCTATGCCGGGACGTAGGGGACGGTTCGATGTCCACTATGCCAGGTGGTGGTTCGAGCACGGTCACCAGTACCGGTAGAAGGCCTCAGCGATCTGAAAAGCTGAGGAGGCACGTCTCTTGAGGGAGGATCTACCCCTGATCGCGTTAAATGATGGGTACCTGCGGACTCGCTTCTCTCGGATCCACCGGGAGGTAGAGCGGCTGGGACAGTAGGCGCCCCGGGGCAGCCGGGGCTCACTGTCTGCAGGACGGAGTGGCAACGAGGCACTGAAGCCCCTCAGGCAGGCGCGGCCGACGCCTAGAGGTACTAGAGCTGGGGCGCCCTGACCGGGGGCGTCGAGGACGTGGTGGACCTAGTTGCTATCTGACTGCGGGTTCTAGCAGAGGAGCTCACTGGACCGAGTGCTCCCTGAGGGGAGTTTTACAGACACGGCGATCGACGACTGGAGGCATCATATCGCCCATGCGATTGGGTCAGTTGGACCCATAGAGTTCGTGTCCCTCATCGAGTGTGCCTACACCCTAAGGGACGTGAAGGAGGCGGTCGCAAAGGCTACACGGGTCGTGGGCTTGAGGCTGGAGCAGTTGGTTCCTCTGCCGTTGACCCCCTTTGTGGCTTCAGGTAAGACCTCTTGGTTAGTCTGCTGTCCCCGCTTTGTTGCTTTCTAGGGTACATGGCTGAGGCATCTTATGCGGTTGTGTTTATTGGTAGGCTCTGCGGCGGACAGGGATCACCCCTCCACGGGGACGTCTTCCAGGGACGGTGACGGGGCCCTCCAGCCCTGAAGGAAACACCCCCCGGTAGAGACCGGAGTCAGGCCGGAGAGTCCTCTCGGGGACCCGCAGCCAGGGAACACATTGAGGCGAAACCGGCTCTGAGTAAGTGCTATATCCGCATGCTTGCTTATTATTGATTCAGCCTTTATGATCGACTAACCATGTGTAATTGGATTTGCTTTTCACAGCGCCGCTAGAGGCCGTGGCTGACGCGGCCTTCTCGCCACCTCAGGAGATCGACCCACTACCTGACGACGGGGTCGATTGTGAGATAGATATGGAGGGGCTCCTTCGTCTGATGGGCGAAACTACCCCGATGTTGAGACCTTTCCCGATTTTAAGTCATGGAAGGTTTCAAAGGATGCCCAGCTAGGTAAATAATTCTGAGACCGAGCATGTTGTGTTTATGGTTGTACTTGATTATGGAAGTTGACATAGTTGCTGGTGTTATGCAGAGGTGGCCGGGGGATCAGAGACCGCACCTCCCTCCGAGATGCGAGGTGAGGTGCCCCCATCTGTTGACGGGCGGGAGCCCGTAGCAACCCAGGATAGCTTGGGTAAGTATTGAACCGCTGCGGAGGGGATTGCCCTCGCGTTATACAATTGCTGGGCCATAAACACTGAGTGGTTTTATGCTGTTACTTGCCAGGTGAGGATCCGGCCGCCAGTCTGGAGATTATTCAGGAGCTAGTCCGTACTGGCCCATCAGTGTCCCTTCTGTCCTTTGAGGGGGAGCCTGAAGGGATGAGTGCTTCAATGCCGTCCACAGCTGAAGAAGCGTCTAGCCTATTACCACAGCTATTGGTAGGGGTGGAGCATGTTTCCATGCCAGCCGTAGTGTCGGCCTGCACTGTGGGACTGGTCGGGTCTTCGAGCATGGGACCCTCAGGTATGCAATTGGGGACTTAGTCATTTCTGCTAAGCCCTTTGTGTCGATTGTCTCCTAGTGTTGAGATCTTGTTGGCATTGTTTACAGGTGCTCCTTCGCCTCTAGAAGAGGGTGAGCTACCCCGCGACAGGGCTGAAGTGGTGGAAGAGGGGCCCACGGGAGTGGCTCCAGTTGAGGGTGACGAGGAAATCGTTGACATTGAAAAGGTTTCGGAGGGGAGTGCTCCGGTCGGTGAGTTTCCTATTTGCAACTCCTAGCTAGAGGGCCGCCCTTGTGTGAAGTTGGGTGGTGTGGTGACCTCGTTTGCTTTGGCTCGTAGGAGCTTCTGGTTCAGCCACCTCCGGGAGTTCGTTAGAGACTTCGTCGAGCTCTCCAGATGACGGTAGCTTGGAGATGGAGACAGAGGAGAGTTCGAGCTCGAGCTCTTCATCCTTCGACGTCTCCGCTAGTAGGGAGGTTCCGATGGGGACCACTTTTGGAGGTATATGGTAGTTCTTTCCATCCTCATTTGGTGTTTATTAGCTCCATATGCCAGAGTGCTGATGTTCTTGGGTTGCCCGTAGCGTCAGAGTCTGGAGAGGAACACGCATCGGCTCTGGACGAGGGCGGGCAGGAGGAGCCCCCTATCCCATCCGTGCTTGCTGGGGATGATCGGACGGTGGGGGAGTCACTGCCCTCCCCGACCCCGGCAGGTGATGCTGTCGCGGTGGAGGAGCGGTTGCCCTCCCCGACCCCGGTAGATGACGCCACAGGGATTACTGGACTTGCTCCAAGTAAGGAGTCAAGACTTGTCTTTGTTTCTCAGGTTTTCACCTTATCTGTCGAAGGAAGCCTTGCATGTGTCGCTCACTCCCTTTGGTGTTTGTCGGAACAATGCACGCTCCATTGGAGTGCTGGCCGCGACCGGAGACCTTTCCCTGGGTTTAGGGGTGGAGTGGCCTACATCTGCTTCTCCGCCGGAGCCATTGCTGGAGGCGAGTGCAGGTGCTGCCCTGCTCCAGCGGGCGTGAGGCTACTCGCAGAGCGAGCCTCTTCCTTCTCCATAGGATCTGAGATAGCGGCTGTGAGAGTGCACCCAGGGCTACCACACGCTTGGCTTCCCACACGAGCTCTGGATGTCCGGGTTAGCTGGGATCTGGGCTGAGTACCAGTGACTCCGTGAGGCTCAAGAGCAGAGGGCTCGGAGGCTAGTGGCGGTCCGAGAGGCTCAGGAGCAGCGGGCTCAGCTTGTGTCAGCCATAGCTGAGCAGAGGAGTCACGCCGAGGCGACTGCATTGGCATCTCAGGAGCACGCCGTATAGCTGAGGGAGGTAGAGAGCCGGGCTGAGGCCTTGAGGAAGGCCTAGGAGGAACACCAGGAAGTCATCGAGCGCGACCGAGGTGAGTGGCAGGTGGTCGAGATGACGGCCAAAGCTAGCGCTCAGCTCCTATCTACCTTGGAGGCGGGGCTTGCCGCTACGGACTCACGCCTTGCGGCGCTGGAGGGGACCGAGCCTGAGATTTGATTGTATCTCTTCCCTTTCTTATTGGTGCTATTTGGAGTATATGGATTTTGTTACCCCAAGGGCATGTCTTGGGCTCCTTTTACAGAGTATTAATGACAAACTCTGGATCTTTTGTTTGTTGGGTTGTTCCCTTCCTTTTTCGGTGGAATGGAGTGGTGTACGTGAACTAGCGACCACTTGTCGTTAGTCATACTTGTTTGTTCTATGATACACTAGCATGAGTGGTAGGGGATAACGGGGACTGAGTTTAAGGTACCTGATGTTAGAAACTGGAGACTGAGCACTGGGTAGTAGGGGAAAGAAAGGGCTACATGTGGGGGCCATTCATCTCGGAGGAGGAAGGCTTGCATACCAGGGAACCAACGTAGGCTCATAAGAACAGGGTAGTTTACGTGGTTTAGGGTTGCAGAGGTGATTCTGGAGGGTGTATTGACCCCGAACTGGATGGTGGGGTATTGGCTGTCATTATGCCATTAGCCAAAAAATGGGATTCACATGTGTCTGGGAAACTGGGATTGAGCTGGCTGGGTGGTCTGGGAAGACATGGCAACCAGGACCGGGACTAGGACAAGAATTGGAAATTGAAATCGGGACTGTGACTGGAAATGGGGACCAGGGATGGAGCCAGCTGGGTGACCTGGAAAGGTGTGATAGCTGGGAGCTGGAGCTGAACTGGATGGCTGGCCTGTAGAGGCGTTGTAGCCGAAACTGGAACTAAGAGCTGGTGGCTGGCCTGTGAAGGCATTGTAGCCGAAACTGGAACTGGAAACTGGGCGGCTGGCCTGTGAAGGCGTTGTGGCCGAAGCTGGAACTGGAGGCTGGGCGGCTGGCCTATGAAGGCATTGTAGCTGAAGCTGGGACTGGAGACTGGCGGCTGGCCTGTGAAGGCGTTGTAGCCGAAGCTGGAACTGGAGGCTGGGTGGCTGGCCTGTAAAGGCGTTGTAGCCGAAGCTGGGACTGTTTGAGACTGGATATCGGAACTGGAACTTGCACTCGGGATGACCGACCCTCAGGGGTGTAGTGGCCACCATTGTCGTGGAGTGACGTCAACTTGTCATCGGGGATGTCATAACCGATGACTTTCGTAAGTGAAGAGGAAAGAGGGAGAGAGAGTTTTTTATTATTTCTCGTTACCAGCCCTACCGCCCATGCAGGTTTTCGCCAGAGCTGGCCCCCTTTTACTTTTTCTGATGCGCCCTTGCGGGTTTTCACACCGAGGGGTTACCCGATTTTGCCTGAGATGCCCTTTCAGGTTTTCACCTCAGTTGGGTTGGTGGTAATTTTTGCACCCAGTCACCTCCTTGTAATGGATTCAACCAGGTCCGCCGGGGTATCTCCATTTTTTAACCCTATTCTCTTTCTTTTTATTACCTTTTTTTTTGGAGACTGCCGTCCATAGCGTGCAGCCGTCAGGGGACGTGACCTGGAATTGGAAGGCGTGAGTAGTCAGATATTGTTCCGCCATTGATAAGGGTTTTTTACCAATCCTCATGCCATGGTGGCGAAGGGCCACTTTGTCATGACAAGATATGACTGGAGTTATGGCTGGTGGATCAGGGATTATAGGAGAGAACTGGGATTATAATGAAATTTGAAAGCCCTAGGTTTGTAGGGGATGTAGGATGTAGGGGTGTAGAATGATAAGTGTCTGGGTATGTGCTGGGATATAGGTCTACTGGGATGGTGACCGGGAGCTTGACTGTCACAGGGACTGGTTGACCTGCGACGTCGAAGCAAGAATCGAAGGTTGGATGAACTGAGTGGGTGTAATGCAAGGTCAACTGGGAGTTATAGGGTTCGCGTCTAACAGTGTAAGTTGATTGAAGACTGGTTCTGGGTGAGGCTAATGGCCCACCAAGGAATAGGTGGAAGGCTGTTCTGACTGGTGGGGAGAGGAAGTTTTTCTCGTTATCGGCTCTACCGCCCTTTCGGGTTTTCGCTAGAGCCGACCCCCTTTAGCTTTTTCCGACGCACCCTTACGGGTTTTCACGTCGAGGGGTTTCCCAATTTTGTTTGAGGTGCCCTTTCGGGTTTCCACCTCAGCCGGGTTAATGACCTTTTTGCCCCCAGTCGCCCCCTTGTGTTGAGGATGACCGGGTCTGTCGGGGTATCTCTATTTTTAACCCCATTTTTTTGTTATTTTTTTTTGACTTACCTCGGAGCCTGACGGCTAGGTTGATACCGGTGTAGACGTGCCCGTGCTTTCGTGGCGACGGGAACGAAGGTAGGGGGTTAGTCCCCGAGGATGCCCGACGGCGGTTCTGGGGAGCTGGACTGGCTGGTTGCTTGACTGGGAATTGAAAACTGGGAGGACTTGCCGGTTAGATCCTTCACGGGGAAGGGCCGACCTCACTAGTAGTAGCTGGGACGTGCTCCTTAGCCTGGCGACGCACCCTTCATATGTTTGCCGTTAAGAGGCAGGAACGGTCTATGACCTTTGTGATCAACAACTGTGTAAGCCCCACCCTCGTAGACATTGTGGATAATGTATGGACCTCGCCAATTCGACTGTAATTTTCCACTGGAGTGCCCTGCCATGACTTCATTTTCCTTGATCATGACGAGGTCGCCTTGCCTGAAAGCTCGCTGCTTGACGAACTTATCATAGGCCCAAGCCAGGCGGGCCTAGTATACTTGCAGGTGTTTCTAGGCTTCGAGCCGTTTGCCTTATAGATCGGTGAGCTCTTCTAGCCTTCTCTGGTACTCACTTCCGTCTGGGCCAGCGAGGCCGGTGTGGATCGCCACACGGTAAGAGGCTAACTGGACTTTGATGAGGATAACTGCTTCTATCCCGTAAGCGAGGGAGGGCGGTGAGCACCCCGTAGGGGTTTTGTAAACCGTTCGATAGGCCCATAATGCTTCGAAGACCTTCCCACCCCAATCGCATTTTCGGTGGCTAACCATTTTAGCCGGAAGCTTGCAGAGGGTCTTGTTGAAGGCTTTCGCCAAACCGTTAGCCTGAGGGTTCTAGACCGAAGAGGTTCTCTAGTCGATGTAGAATTTGGCCGCTAGCTGGTATACGGCCTTATTCTTGAATGGTGTCCCGTTGTCGGACATGATGCGACTGGGAGTACCGAATCGGTAAATAATGTTGTGCCGGACGAATCTGGCAACTACCTCGCCGGTGACCTCTCGCAAAGGGAGAGCCTCCGCCCAGCGAGAGAAATAATCAGTGGCAGCCAGGATGTATTTACGGCCCTTGGAAGATGGTGGGAAAGGCCCCGCGATGTCCATGCCCCACCCAGCGAATGGTCAAGTGGGGGCTGTAGGACGCAGTGGGTTAGGAGGTCTTCTGGGTACTGGACCAAAAGTTTGGCACTTATGACATGTACGGGCGTACTGGATGCAATCCACGTACATGGTTGGCCAGTAGAAGCCTTTGAGCTTGATGTTGTTCTTCATTCGGTCTCCGGCCTGGTGCACGCCGTACAACCCGGAGTGGACCTCCTGCATGATGGCTTGAGCCTCCGCAAGAGAGACACATCTCAGAAGAATAAACTTGTCCTTCTCATGGACGAGTCGGTACAAGAAGTCACCGATCAGCTTATAGGAGGCCGCTCGGTGGAGCAGTTGAACCCTTTGACCCTTGTCAGGGGGGAGCCACCCTTTCTTGAATTTGACGATGGGCGTATGCCAATCCTCCTCTTCCGGAGGCGTGCTCTGGTTAAGGTTGTGGACCTCGTAAATGGTAAGACCGGTGTTGCCTTCGAGTGAGCTCGACATCAGTCTTCTGTGTTTGATGATGATGTCGACCTCGCCCTCGGGCGAGAGCTTGATGGCTGCTGCCAATTTCACCAAGGCATCCGCCTGAGCATTGCTGCTTCTGGGGATATGATCTATTTCGAAGAAATAGAACTTTTGGGTTAATCTAGTGATGACAGTATGGTATGGAACCAACTCTGGCTTCCGCACGTCATAAATGCCGAGGACCTGCCGGACTATTAGCTGGGAGTCCCCGTAGGCTTTGAGACATTTAATGCCCATGTGGAGAGCCATCTGGAGTCCAATGAGTAGAGCTTCATACTCAGCTTCGTTGTTGGTCAGGGATTTCATGAGGGCACAAGAGTTGTACAAAACTCCGCCTTGAGGAGTCAGGAAAATGATGCGGGCACCTGCCATGGTGGCTGGATCCTGGTTGCTCCGGGTGATCCCTCGGGAAGCACCATCGAAGTAGAGCTCCCAGCAAGGCACACTGGTTGTGAGAGCGCTTTGCTGCCAGTAATGCAAGACATCTCTGCTCTGTTCAACCGGTTGTTGTAATTGAGTAGCAAGGGACTCCTCATCCTGGAGCCCCAAGCTGAAAGGTGAGTCGTCGAGCACTGGATGGGCTGCCAAGAATTCAGCCATACCTTGTCCCTTAATTGCTTTTCTGGGGACATAAGTAATGTCTTTCTCCATCAACAGGAGAGCCCATCTTCCCAGTCAGCCTGAGAGGACAGGTCACCAAGAAGATACTTCAGGGGGTCGTGCTTGGATATAAGCTCGACTTAATGGGACAGGAGGTAATGCCGCAGCTTCTTAACTGTGAACACCAATGCCAAGCAAACCTTCTCCATAGGGGAGTAGCGGTACTCGGCACCGATTTGCTTTCGGCTGAGGTAATAGAGGGGTTGCTCTTTACCTTCTTCATTGATTTGCACCAACAGAGCTCCCAGTGAAGCGTCCATGGTAGCAATGTAAAGGATGAGGGGTTTTCCCTTGATTGGTGCCCCCAGGATCGGGGGAGTAAGGAGATACTCCTTTATTTGCTGGAAAGCCACCTGGCATTCCGAGTCCCATGTGCACGGGGCGTCTTTCTTCATCAGCTTGTCGAAAGGTGCGCACCGATCGGAGAGGTTAGAGATAAATCTCCGAATGTAGGCTAGTCTTCCTTGGAAGGACCTGAGTTCGGTGATGTTGCTGGGCGGTGGGAGCTCCCGGATTGCTTTGATCTTGCTGGGATCCACCTCGATTCCTCGGTACCTGACGATGAAGCCGAGAAATTTACCACTGGATATGCCGAAGGAGCATTTCATGGGGTTCATCTTGAGCCCATATTGCCAGAGATGCTCGAAGACTTGGCGGAGGTCGCGCAAATGGTCTTTGCGCCTCTTAGTCTTGACGACGAGGTTGTTGACGTAGCATTCGATGGTATTGTGTAGCATCTCGTCGAATATTTTGGTCATGGCCCTTTGGTAAGTAGTGCCGGCATTCTTCAAACCGAAGGGCATGCGCTTGTAGTTGAAAATCCCCTTGGGGGATCTAAAAGCTATATGGTTCTTGTCTTTAAGGGACATTCGGATTTGATTATAACTAGACGACCCATCCATGAAAGACAAGGCCTCATGCCCGATGGTCATGTCGACCATTGTCTCTGTGATTGGGACTGGGAAGTTGTCCTTCGGACAGGCTTTGTTGAGGTCCCGGAAGTCGACGCAGATGTGAACTTGACCATTCTTCTTCTTGACCGAGACTATGTTAGCAAGCTAAATCGGGTAGATACACGGCTCGATGAAATCGACCTCTGCCATTTTATGGACTTCGGCCAAAACCTAGAGCTCCATCTCATGGCGCATGCGCCGCTGTGGTTGCTTGACCAGAGCGACTGAGGGAGAAATGGCTAGCTCGTGCTCCGCTATGGAGGGGTCTAGCCCTGGCATCTCCTTGTATGTCCAGGCGAAGCAGTCTTTGTATTCGAGCAGGAGTTGCTTGTAGTCCTGCCTTTCTGCCTCAGTAAGGAGAGTGCTGACAAATGTTGGCTGGGGAGCTTCATCTTCGCCCAAGTTGATTTCCATGAGATCGTCAACGGTCGCCTGGCCGCCATTCTCCCGCTCGGGAGGAGCAGGTTGGAAATCGATGAAATCTTCATCGTCGGTGTCGACTTCTAGCATTTCTTGGTTCTCGAAGCCACCAGTTGATGTTGAGGGGACTGGAGAGTGGTTGTTGCTGAGATCCATTGAGGATTGGCCTGGGCCGCCAGCTCCTGGCCAGCGGTTGTCAACAGGGGCTCCTGAGGTCTCCTCGGGGTTGCCTGGTGAATCTCACAATCCTTCGCAGCTAGGACGAGAGGTATCCCCCTCCTCAGGAGGGTTTGTTGAACTGGGTCCTTCGACTGGCTGAGAGACCGGAGGAGCTTCTTCTCCCCCTTTGTCTTGGCACGGAGGCCAGGAGAGTTCCACGACGGCTTAAACTGGAGTTCTGGCCTTGACGGGGATCGGGATCAGAATTTCTTCTTCCTCATCCCTGGAGCTGTCGAATTTGGCTTCGACTCTAGCTCGGTCGTCGGCTGGTTGTACCAAGCCTACTACGTTGACCGCGTGGTAGACGTAAAGTCCGGGTCTTGGTCGTAGCCAAGTTCCCTGGTGTCCTTATGGAAGGAGGGGGGTTGCCCCCGGACCTGGGAAGGGGTCCACAGCTGACGAAAGTATCTCTGTTGTGCAGAAGTTTGCCACAGGGGAATGTGTTGCTTCAGACACATTTCTTGAATATGCGGTGACAGATTTCCCCACACCTGAACTGCTTCAAGGGTATCATCGGCTTACTTGGACCAGCCGAAGTCATCATCTAGCGGGGCTTGAGGGGCCATGTCTCCCTTATAGAAGACAATAGGTTTGTCCCTGTTAGCCTTCTTCTTGTTTCGGCGTTGTCGCTTGAAGGTGACAATGAATGTCGTCAGCGACTCGACGTTGTGCTTCTCGGATGCACATGGGAGCTGGATGCAGTCTGGTGGCAAGCATATACTCTTGCCGATAGCTCGACTAATAAAATTAGCCTCAAAGTCGATCTGGTGTCTCTCAGGGTGATCTGGGGTTGACTCAGAGTCGAGGCGCAGCAGATGAAGCTTAGCCTTTTCTTCGTCAATGGAGAAGAGATCATCATCGTCTTCCTCTGAGAGCCAACTGTTGCTCTTGCTCTTAATCACAGGGTACAGACTAATCCCCTTGAAGTAGAGCGCAGCGTCAGCCAGGTTGCATTCTACTGGTGTGAACGGCGACAGGTCTGCAAAGACCGTATGCTGCTCCCCGTCCTTGGCATACTTGATGCATTGGTGTAGAGTTGACGGGATGACCCAATTTTCATGGAGCCAGGGTCTGCCCAGTAGCATCTTATAGGATGTGCTGGAGTCGATGATTTAGAACGTCGCCTTGGAGGTGAAATCATTGAGCACCAGATCGACATCCACCTGGCCGAGGACATCCTCGGTGTTCTGGTTAAAGCCGGATATCTTGACCGCTTGGACCTTCTGGAGGTATGGGGTCAGATATAGAGTCTTGAATGTCTTGAGTGGCATGATGTTAACAGCGGCAGCAGCGTCTACCAGAATCCGGTTCACATCATGCCCATTGACCTTCCCCTTCATGTAGAGAGGACGGTTGTGGCACGGAGAGGAGAGCAGCATGTTTTTCTCCGTGAAGGAGATGGTGGCTGTGAAGGCTTCATAGGAAGCCGCCTTCATCTCCACGGCATGTGCTTCATAAGCTTCCGGCTCTTGGAGTATCTTGATAAGAGTTTCTCTTAGATCCTCACTCCAAGCAATGGCTTCCCAAATTGAAATATTGGCAGGGAATCGCTTCATCTGGTGGAGGACCTTCCGGTCAACTCGGGCCTGAGCATCCTCCAAAGAGGGTAGTATGTCCGGCTGAGCCTTCTGCAAGCTGCCGTGCTGTTCCCCGTCGGGAAGTTACACTACCTTACCTTTACCACCGGGATCGGACAGACTTTGGTCGCCGGTGGGCTCCTGGAACAGGGATGCCAATGATGGCTCTTCTAGAGGTGACTGGCAGGCTGGCTCATCCTTGTCAGACGGTCCCGCTTGCTCCGCTACAGAAGCTGGTACTGGTGCAGGGGTTGGGAGGATGGCAGTGGCCTGTTCAATGCCGGAAGGATCGAAGATACCGGGTCCCCTCCAAATTTCTACTTTCGGAATGGAAGCCGGTTCCTCTCCTCGAAAGAGGTTGATTCGCTCTGGGTCGAAGGTGGACAGAGAGAGGGGTAACTCAGGAGTTCTCCCACGGCCTCTACCGCGTCTGCGGTCGTGACCCCGGCAATGACCGGCGTGCTCTATAGTTGGATGTAGCCTAAGAGGAGCAATGGTCCTTTATCTTGTTCGGGAGGCTATTGGCTCGCCCCGCTGAGAAGCGTTGATATTATCAGGAGGTGGGATGGCCACCATGTTGCAGGTGCAGCACCGAATCATTTCTTCCAGCTGCTCTGTGGTGATCTCCTTGTCTTTATAGCACAAGGAGAGCTCGTCCAGGATCACGAGCCTTTCGCCATCCTTGAGCTTTTGAATCATCTCTTGGACCCAATTTCTGAGGCGGGCTAGTTTCTGCATTTCTTCTCACGGGATATAGCTGTCGAGTGGGAGAGCTCTGATAGGACGAGGAGGAACGTATTCCTCCAGGTCATCAATGAGCCGCTGAAGCCTTTGGAGAGGCATTGGCTCGGCTGGTTACTGTAGATTCTTCCTTTGGAGAGGCGTTGGCTCGGCTTGTTCGGCCTATTTCTTGAGCCATCTTCTAAGATTCTTCCTCCTATTTTTCTCCTGTCTCTTGGCAATAGCAATCTCCAAGGGAGTAGGAGGGAGAGGTGTTGGGGCCAGAGTTGATAAATCATGAGGAGGGTGTCCCCGGGGTAGTGCCTTGGCCGGGTGAGGTCGACGACTCTTCTTTGCCCGAATTTTGATCCAGGCGCCTTCCGCTTGTTGTATCTGGAAGGTGGCATTGATCACCTGCTCGATTACCTGAAGCGGCAATTCCTGGTATGCCGGAACACTGGACTGGCGTCCAAAGACGTGTGCGCGCTTTGTTGCCTTACCCGCGATTGTGACAAGAGCCTACGAGGAGTCAGTAGGCTGGTGCTGGCGTCCGAAGACGTGTGCGCAGTTTGATGTCTTAGCCGCGATGGCGACAGGAGCCTATGAGGAGTCAGTAGGCTGGTGCTGGCATCCGAAGACGTGTACGCGGTTTGATGCCTCAGCCGTAGTGGCGACAGGAGCCTACGAGGAGTCGGTAGGCTGGTGCTGGCGTCCGAAGACGTGTGCGCGGTTTGATGCGTTAGCCACGGTGGCGACATGAGCCTACAAGGAGTCGGTAGGCTGGTGCTGGCGTCTGAAGACGTGTACGCGATTTGATGCCTTAGCTGCGGTGGCGACGACTTTTGTTGAGAAGCGGACTGAAAGATACACTTGTTGTCCAGCAACTTGGCCTTGCCTTTATGATCATGCTGAAAGCTGGGTCTAGGGACAACTGACGATGTCGCAAGACATTGTTGCTCTGCACAGTTCTCCCAACTATGCGGACTGGCTGACCCTTGTGGCGATGGGCCCGCCGCTTGAATCGGAGCCGCTGAAGACTCCGAATATGTCTTCTTTGTACTTCAGATTGTGTTAAAGGATAGGCAGAGAGGACCCGACGACCCATCCGCTGAGGGGGTGTGACAAGGCTGAGGCGGGACATCACCCTACTTTTACTTTCCCTTCCTATCCATGGATGTCGGAGACGGGGATAGGACGGGAGGATGACAAGAGTGAGCTGTGGAGCCCATCGTCGTCTTGCCCACCAGAATGTCCTCTCGGCCGAGAAGGACCTGGAGGAGCCTAGCGGTGTCTTATTCTGGGAAAGGGAGAGACTTTAGCTCCCACCAGGACCGCCACTGCACAGCCGAAGTGGCTAGGGTTGGCTGGCTAGCTGTAGATGTCTAGGAGCCCACACGGGCCGGAGGAGTGAGAGAATGGATGAAGTTGACTGAGAAGTCGGTCGGCTCCATCTCTTGACTGGCATCCCTCTCTCTACGCCTTCGCAATCGCTCGAGTGCTTCTCGGTTGTCAGTCCGGAACTCGAGCCATTCTGGAGGATGCTGATAAGGCAATCCATGCCCGTTTTCTTAAGGGGAGTCTGGCCGTTCTGGTGCATCCCTGGCGGTGCTCAGGGTCTCTTTGACAGCTTGCTGAAGCTTGACAAGTGACATAGAGTTCCACTCCGCATTGATCTGCTCCCATTGGATCTGTTCCTAGATGAGGTGTTGAACTTCCTCACAGGACTCGATCGGGTGGCAGATTCTAGCGTGGAAGGGGCAATATTGGGGGTGACTACGGTCCCAATGGGTGTAGTCTGCCGGCGTGTCGTGGGGCATGATTTGCCCCCTCTCAACGAGGATATCGAAGAGTCGTCGGGTTCTCTCCCTGGGGAAGGAGAGAGGTCTCTGATCATGCTAGGGCCTCCACCCCAGATACCAGAGCGAACGTTCCCTTCGACTAGCGCTGGGCTCCTCTTACTCGTCATCAGAAAGATAAAATGCAGCCATCATATGGATGACATTGGCTGAGTGGTGAGCCACGCGCGCTGCCTTAGCTGGCCTGGCCCACGTATGTGGTTGCAGGAGATCGACGAGACCACTCTTCATTTTAACGAGCCCGTCTCGGATCAACTTCTGCGCCTGAGTCTTGAAGACGTAGCAATCTTCAATTGAGTGACCCAGCATGCGATGATACAGGCAATAGCTGGGATCGTTGGTCTTCAGAGCCTCATCCGGCTTGCGGATTTCTGGCAGCTCGAAAATCTTCTAGGCCATGCAGAGGTCGAAGAGCATCTTCGTATGTTCCTTCTTGAAGGAGAAGGGTGTCTTCATGCGCTCTGAGAAGGAAGGAGCGGTCGGCTTGTCCGCTGGCTTTTTGTTAGAGCCGCTAGATTTGGCCTCCTTACTGGCTTTGGCGGCAGGGGTGAACTCTTTTATATTCACCTCCTTACCGGGCTGGCGTTGTCGCGCTTGCTTACCCTTTGCTGCAGTATAGCTCGGGTTATCGGTGAAGAACATCTCTATTTCGGCGACTACCCTGCAGTATAGCCCGAAGCCTTTGATATTGGTGCCGAGAAGCTTTTCGCTGACCTCGGTCGCCAGACCTCGACGACATATGGTGATGGTGTCCTCCTGAACGGGTGGATTGACACACCTCATGCTGAGGTGTCGCTACTTTTTGATGAAGTCGAGGGCGCTCTCACCCTTTTGTTATCGAAGAGAATAGAGTTCAGCTAAGGAAACCTTCTGCTCGGCCACTTGAAAGCGGTCGAGGAATTTCTTCTAGAGGTCCGCCCCGTCGATGACTGAGTTAGGCTTCAGGCGGGAATACCATTGAAAGGCCGTTCCCGTAAGCGAAGTGGCAAAGTAATGGAGGAGATACGACTCATTCAATACTAACTCACCCATGGCTGTAACATAGTAGGCCAAGTGTTCATGCGGCGACCCCTGGCCGTCGAACTTTTGCAGCTTCAGGGGCTTGGCGTACTCTGGAGGAGGCTTTTTCAGCTGGTGGTGAAGCGAGTAGGGTACACTGTAGAGATCTACTATGACAACCCATTCACCATACTGGGCAAACTTTGTCTCGACAATACGCTCGATCATCTGGCATTGCGCCAGGAGATTTTCTGGCACTGGGTATTAGAGGCTCGTGGCTGAGTCTCAACCAGGGGCGTGCCAAACCCAGTTGCCAACGGGGTTCGGGCAATCGCCGCTGAAGTGTTGGCCGCATCGCGGGCCGCTGGCGGTGCCAGTGCCTCGACCTGGGGCCTAGTAGGTTGCTGAGGATGAAGGTCTCGTTCCAGGAGGAGATCTTGTAGGAGGGCCTTCAGATGCTGGTTATCCTTCATGAGAGTGTCGAGGGTCACTTCTTGAACCTCGTTCGCAGGAGGGTCATTGTTGACCGACTCTGCGTTGATAGGAGGGTCACGGTCTTCCACCGGGACTTCTTCCGCGCGTTCCGACACCCGTGGTCTGGCAGAAGTGTCGATGTGACCTGTTAGGGGAGGCGGCGAAACCTGATGGCACGGCCTCCGAAAGTGGGACAGAGGCTGGTTCAAGTCATCAGATTGGGTGTCCGACTGGTGTCCGGTGGTGTAGCACGTGAACACTCGGACTGCGTCGTTGATGAATCGGGCCGTCTGCTTCTGACGCGGGTGCCGCTCAGGGTGGACAGGCGCCCCTAGTCAGTCAAAGACCGAGGTGCGTTGTAGAGGGGGCTCACTCCCGATATCAGTCGGAGGAGATCCCTGGACAGGCTGCTGGAGGGTCTGGGAGCGGACTTGCCTTTGCCTCCGCTTGCTTATGTGGGGGACAATGAACAACTGGGCGTCGTCAGATGGTGCTACTGTGAGGCCAGTCGCATGCCGTCTGATGCCGCATCTGAGTGCTCGCAGGGGGTTTCTGATACGCGCCCTTCGAACGGCTTGAGTTTCTTATGGGGTGACCCAGATTCTCCTCAAATCAGATTGCTGGTCTCCCTTGTCGTCATTTTTTTGACGAGTCATCTCGGGAGCCCGTGTGTCGGGCTGCGGTGGGTGCCCCCGGACTGCCACCGAGGAACCTGCTCCTTTAAGCTTCTCCCCGTCCTCTCGTGTTTGACGCAAGAGGTCAAAACAATTAAAGGTGGGGATAGTGGGAACAGTCCGTTCCTGTGGGATGATTGGTTCGCCCCCGTCGAGACGGATTCGCAGGTCAAGGACAAGAACCGTCCATCCAAAGTTGCTAGTCGCAGCGGTGAGCCATCTGCCTTTGCGGCCATGGCGACGCTTCTTCTGGGGAGTGGTGGAAGACTCCACCCAGAGATGGTAAACTGAGAAAATCTGGCTTGGAGAGAGTGGTAGCGCGGAGCTATCAGTCAGAGGTACCGGGATCGGCCCCCGGGGTGTCAAACCTACGCTGGGAGTCGATGACTGGGCGACTCGGGCGTAAGCCTTTGCTCGTGCCGATAGAAGTGTTGCCTATGCTCGAGATGACACTCTGGCACCGAGAAACGACGCCGTTGGAAGTGTTGAGGTGCCGACACCCCTGGGTCGAGGACTCGCAGTAGGTGCCGGCGTAGTCCTGGATCGGGTCGAGAGGCCCAGGGAGGGTGCTGAGGAACTTTGCCCCCTGGGTAGGAGACCCGCGCGGAGAGCCAGTTCAACTGGAGCTCAGAACCGGGGTCCCGAGTGCAATATCGGAGAGCCACGAACTCGGGGCTGGGAGCCCATATCGAGGGTCGGGCCTGCGGGCTCGAGAAAGGTGCAGAGAAGCCGCGAACCTGGGGCTGAGAGCTCGTGTTGGGTTCCGGCTTCGCTGGGGCTCGGGGTTGGAAACTCGAGGAAGATGCTGGGAAGCGGTGGACCCGGGGCTGAGAGCCCGTGTTGGGTGCCGGCTTTACTAGGGCTCGGGGTTGGAGACCCGAGGAAGATGCTAAGAAGCCGTGGACCTAGGGCTAGGAGCCCGTGTTGGGTGCCGGATTTGCTGGGGCTCGGGGTTGGAGACCCGAGGAAGGTGCTGAGATAGTGACCGAACTCTGAGGTGCGGGGCCCGTGTCCGGGATTGGACGAGGCTAGCCTCGGGAGCTAACGCTTGCCCGGGCCGGTGTTAGTCTGGGGGCCCTGTAGGGGCTAGTGGTGGCGGTCCGGTACCTGGTGTTCAGGTGGGCCATCGGGACTGGAGGTGTGCATGGCGCATTGGCTACGGGAGCCAATAGAGAAACTGGAGCTGACTGAGGAGTAGCCACAGGGATCACGCCCAAAAAGTAGGGCGATCCGATGACAGGGGTGAAGCTGCCGAAAGCGATCGGCGTTGCCAAGTAACCCACCCGTGCGTGGGTGGCAATGACATTGGGACCGTAGGTGACGGCCGCCATAGTTGTTGGAGTGCTGAGTGATGCGGAGGCGACGGTTGCTGACAGTCGCCGAGCGTGGTCTGACGGTCAGAACGTGAACCGGAAGCGACTGGAGAATGCGCACGCGAGTACCCTCCTCTGCCTCTCCTGCAAGGACAGGGAAAGGGCACCAGGGCTTCAGGTCTGGCATAGGCATTTCTTCAACAAAAATAAGGAAGGCAGGAGACGTCCCACAGGGTGTGCCGTCCTCTCTGTTACGCGGGTTTTTATGCTGAATGACCAGAGTGAAGGAAGGGATACAGAGGGGAAGGAAAACACGGGAGTTTGATATATCTCGGGGTGTCCTCCTTACGGATGCATGCCTCTCACGATGGTTTCGGGCACTCTCCTTTTACGGAAAGTCGAAAAGGGTCGAATGGCACGGGAATGTAAGAGTACGGATTAACCGGATAGGGTGCGGGTGTGCCAGTCGATTTCTCGACAATCACCCATGGAATCAAGGGTTGACCGGGGAAGCGTCACTAGGACGTGACACGTGGGCTCGGGCGATCGGGTGACACTTGGAGAAAAGGAGTTCCACGGGTGCGAGTGCGTAGGTGATTGTGGGAATCGTGTACTGGACATCTTTTCCCACCGGCCGTAAGCAACTGGTGTTTATTTACATCGGATTGAATCCAAACACCTTCATTCCATGCTGAATAAAAGCTTGTATATGTGTCTGAAGCCGTAGGTGGAGGTCCGGGAGCATTCCACAGCGGTAGGTGTGCTTTTGACCGAGTGGTGTTTACTGGGGTTAGGATGTTAAGCACGTATGCCGAACAGTGTAGGTAGGGAGCTGGGGGCCCGAAGGCGGGCGCTTGTATTTTACTGGCTTTATGATGGGCCACAAGGGCTTTACAAATGAGCCTTGGTGGCCAAAGTACAACTGGCGTAAGCCGCGGGACAACTCCGACACGTGGGTCGGTCCCCGAGTCATTGCGTAATAAAGCAAATATCCGCGTGTCTTTACAGGAACTCTTTACAAAGGGATTGGTGTAAGCCCGACTGCCTAGGTGGCTAGAGCGGACATAGACTGGCGCCTGGTGGAGGTCAGACGCGGCTCGAGGTGAGCGGTCAGGTCCGGGTCTCGGACGGCGAGTGTCGTCATGCTGGGGAGTCGAGGTCGGCCCCGGGACTATGATTACCGGGCCAGTGGTCCGACTAGACTCGAGTTGTTAATCCAAGGGGCGAACGGCAGGCTGGGGGGTGAGCAGTGGGCACGCGATTCTGTGTCGGGGTCAAGCATGGCATCATGGAGTGCACTTCGTCATCGTCGTAAGCTGGCATGCACGGGCAGACCCAGGATGCGGGTGCATTTGCCGTGGGCATAGTCATCTTACATGCGACTGGGATGGACTTGTGTGAGATGACTAGACGCCGTATGAGGGAAGTACACGTGACATACTAATGGGAATCAACACCGGGCACTAACTTTTATTTTTATATTTGTGTCCTTTAGTTTGCTTTTATATCCTTGGGAAAACATATGTGCAATTGTAAGGCTTTATAAGCCACTTTGTCATTCCTTAGGATTCTTTGGGTTTTTGTGTAAAAGTCCAGTAGGACCATCAAGGGGCCTCCATACCCTTTCCTATTGGTCCACCTAAGCCCTAGGGGTCCATGTGGGGCTAGTCAAAGGTCCAAGGTGGGCTTCTAGATGGTTTGACATTCAAAGGGGACAAATGGACTAAAAAGTCCAAGATGCCTTCATTCCTTTCAAAGGAGTGTCCCCTCCATATGTAATTTATTTATTTTGGGTTTTTGACCACATGGGGGAAGAAAATGACCTCTCTCCCACGAAATTCCCATTCCCCCACCCCTTTCCATTCTCTATATAAGCATATGTGTAGTGTCATTAGAAGAATTAAGCATTTTTGCGAAGGGCAAGCCCAAGGGGCACCCCTTGTGTCTCTCCTCTCCCCCTTGCAGCAGTGATTGCTGCCCATTCTAGGGTGTGAAGCCCTCATCTTGGTGTGACTCCAAGATCTCCAACCTCTGCTGGATGCGACTTCCGGCCGCCGCCTTCTGTTCGTGCCGCCATCGCGCCGCCACCGCCCTCGCCGGAGTTCTGTCTCCATCAGGACAGAACATCTTCTCTAAAATTGTATCTCTATTTATTATTGTCTGATCAAGTCTTAATTTTGAGGGTTTGTTCTGTCCATCTCCCCTAACCTCCAGTTAAAATTTCGTGTCATTTGGAGTCCATTTGATAATTTTCCCATATTTTCGTTTGCTCTCTCAATAATCTGCCCTTTTGCAGATCTACGGGACAGAGTCTCCTTGTTGCAATTTCCCCACCCACTTAGAAAATTTTAGAAAATCCACAAAAACTTTCTAGTGTTTCTCACGTATACCCCCTTCCACCATAATTTTTGTTGAGTCAAAAAAAAATCATTTAGCCCTTGGTCAAAGGTCTATTTCAGGCAGATCCATCTCTGCCCTGTGTGTCTGTCAGTCCGGGTCAGAACAAAAAGTCAGTATGCAATCATTTTTATTTTTAATCCGTTCTATGGATGGAGCCATAAAAAATATATGTTGTAGATCTCTAAGTCCTCTATCTATCGGTACCTCTTGTGCATCAATCCGACATCAGATCTGGTCGTAGGAATTCTTTTTGTGAAGGTGTGTAGAGCAGATCCGAGTTCAGCCAGCACAACTCGGTCCGGGAGAAAATTCTGAAACAAATATCAAAGGTCAACTTCAGCGGCCGCCCCTTCAGAGAGTCGATCAGGGACATCCCGCCATCGTCCTAGCCAAGCAGCGCTTCCCGAAGATCTCAGGAAAGCAGCGTTGCTTTGGAAACCGTTGCTTGCTGTCCAGTGAGTCAGCGATCGAGTTGGCGCAACACCGAGTTGGAATAGTACTGAGTCAGACCAGCAGGCCGAGTTCGTGCCGTACGCACCTCCAGATTGCTGCCCGTCAACCCAGGGTCGATCCTCCCGGGCCCAACTTGTAGCCCTTTACCTCCCTGCGTGGAGTGGGCAATAAAATTCACTGTTGTAATTAACTTTTACCGTTGTTACCGGGAGTTACCGTACTTGGCCGGGAACGTCTTCCCCACGCCCGGAGCGTGGAGGTACACTCGCTACCCTCCTTGTAGACATTGCTTTACTCATATATTTTTGTATATGCCGCTGCATGAGTGATAGATTATCTAGCTTGTTATCATGTTATCACCTCTGCGAGAGCGAGAGCGACTAACTGTCCCGTGACTCGACCCGAGTTAACGCTGAAAGGCCGATATCCGAGACTCACTACCGGTTTCTCAACCGTGCATGGTCCCATGTTTCCCTCGCTTAGGGACGATCGCGAGCTAGAGTCCCAGGTCGTGTTTCCGTCCCGCATCAAGTTGGTATCAGAGCGAATGTTGAGTCTAGGGTAGTCTTTATGTCTAAGTCTGTAAAAGAAAAAAAAAGTGTCTAAGTCTAAGTGTCACATTTGCATAGCATTAATCGGTATATCAAAAGGTGTTGTCCGAACGTTAGGCTACGCCTATCGGGAAGGCCGCACACTTGCGCGAGTGATCTTCGGATCGATTAACTCCGCCATGTACCGAGTCTTGGTTTACGTCTAGGGTCCTTAGTGTGCATTAGTTAGTGCATTCCAACTTGCATTGTCGTCGTGTCTAGTGTCTTGTCTCCGTGTGTCGGCATGTCCGCCTTGTAATTCCCCATTCCCAATGGAATTTCGGTCGCCCAGGTGATCTGACTGTTGGCCCACCCATGGGTTGGGCAACCATCCTCTCCACTTTTGTAGGCCCGAAGCCTCAGATTTTTATGGCCCCAACGAGCCAGGCCATTACCTACGTTGGGAAGCCGCCATGGAAAAATACTTTGCTTGCTATCCCATGTCCGAGGCCGGATAATTCTATTTTGCCAAGGATAGGCTTCATGATCGGGCTGCCAAAAAATGGAGAACCATCGAAGGCTTAAGGCAGGTTAGGAGGTAATGGCCCCTCGAATCATGGTGGGACATGAAGAGAGAACTTAGGAAGGTCTACGTTCCCCAACCGGTCCCCTCCAACCAGTCCCACCCAGTCACCTCCAGCCAACCCCGCCAAATCATCTCCAAACAAGTGGGTCACACCTCCAGTCGACCCCACACCCTCACCTCCAACCAAGTGGGATATAGTCAGAGGCAAGAAGCCCCACCGGTAGCCGAGCCTAGGCCCACCCCCAGGCCGAGAGATGAGGAGCGAGTCCACCCCGAGGCCCCTACTCCAACCCGCACCTTAAATGAAATCAAGAAAATGTTTTCGGATTGGTTGGATAGGATGGAAAGGACACGTGCTCCTTCACCACCCACGAGAGCTCCAATGCCACCACCATCTACTTCCGATCTTTATCTGGAACCATCGCATTTGGAGCCACTTCATTCCGAGCCACCCGTGTTTCTAACGGGTACGCTTTTCATAGTCGAGCCGCTTCTTAGTTGGCTCAAGGATGACTTGGTCCCACCTCCTTATCCATCAATAGACCCCCCTACCATTAGTGCCGGTCAACTCATTCCATATCACATTCCGGTCTAGTCACCATGTTGACACCTTGGATGACCTTATTGTGGGATTAGACTCGCAATGGAAGTTGACACACTCATTGGCCCGAGGTTTCGACCAACCCGCTAGTCTTAGCTTCACCCATCCGGCCTTAGGGTCCATTACCTTCGTGTGCACCGTGGGTTGTGTCACCACGGAGATTCTCTTATTCCTCCCCATGTCAGCCGAGCCCGACTTCATACCCTTTTGCCCGAGGGAGGAATCTTATTTTCTACACATGACCGTCGTCCCACCGATCATAATGTATGACGGTGTCTATGAATTTCAAACTTGGGACCATGTCATGTTGGAACCCATCTCTCGGGTCATACCTTCTTTGACCCTTTTGACCCCTTCACTAGTGAATCTCCCGAGCTATCATCTTCACTCCACTTTTTCCGTGGAGTTCACTATCACACCTTTTCCACTCGGGCCAAACAACCTCCACATAGCAATAGGTCCGAACCATCATTTGGGGGTAATGAAGACTTGGTTTCCCCCGGCCCACCTAAACCATACGAACCTCCCGGACTTCCCACATCCAAGCCCAATGTCCATGAGTGGTGCATTGTAGGATGTCTAGGAGTTCCCCATGGCGTTAACCTCCGGTTACGTCAAATGCATGTATGGCACATATTCAGGTGTCCTGGTCAACCATCGCCTATGCGTAGGTCGGACTAATATTAGGTTTGTTTAGGGTCATGTGTGAGTCTTTGTTTCGTCTAGTTTGTTTGTCGAGTGCATTGTGTGTCTGTGCATACATCGAGTCGAGTCGGTCCTTTGTACGCTCGCGTTGTCAGTCCCTTTCGAGTGCGAGACTTGTCGGACTTTGGGATCGGTTCTACCTCACATATCGGATCTAGTCACATAAGGGGACCCAGCGGAGATTCCTAGTGAGTCTTCGAGCCGCCTTCCCCTCTTTTGAGAGTGACCCCACCCCGGAGTGTCCACCTCTAGCCTCATACCCACAGCAGCGTGTGCATATCGAATCTATACGGGATGAGCATGTGTCGATTACTTGGAGTGGAGCGTACTCCGCGCTTCCAGGTTCGATGACGGATCCGCCGGAGCTACTAGAGCAGCTTCACCCCTACTCGACGGGGTCGAGTTCTTCCCACCCGGGGAGAATTGATGGGAATCAACACCGGGCACTAACTTTTATTTTTGTATTTGTGTCCTTTAGTTTGCTTTTATATCCTTGGGAAAACACATGTGCAATTGTAAGGCTTTATAAGCCACTTTGTCATTCCTTAGGATTCTTTGGGTTTTTGTGTAAAACTCTAGTAGGACCATCAAGGGGCCCCCATACCCTTTCCTATTGGTCCACCTAAGCCCTAGGGGTCCATGTGGGGCTAGTCAAAGGTCCAAGGTGGGCTTCTAGATGGTTTGACATTCAAAGGGGACAAATGGACTAAAAAGTCTAAGATGCCTTCCTTCCTTTCAAAGGAGTGTCCCCTCCATATGTAATTTATTTATTTTAGGTTTTTAACCACATGGGGGAGAAAAATGGCCTCTCTCCCACGAAATTCCCATCCCCCACCCCTTTCCATTCTCTATATAAACCTATGTATAGTGTCATTAGAAGAGTTAATGAAGAATTAAACATTTTTGCCAAGAGCAAGCCCAAGGGGCACCCCTTGTGTCTCTCCTCTCCCCCCTTGCAGCAGTCATTGCTGCCCATTCTAGGGTGTGAAGCCCACATCTTGGTGTGACTCCAAGATCTCCAACCTCTGCTGGATGCGACTTCCGGCCGCCACCTTCCGTTTGTGTCGCCATCGCGCCGCCACCGCCCTCACCGGAGTTCTGTCTCCATCAAGATAGAACCTCTTCTCTGAAATTGTATCTCTATTTCTTATTATCTGATCGAGCCCTAATTTTGAGGGTTTGTTATGTCCATCTCCTCTAACCTCCAGTTAAAATTTCGTGTCATTTGGAGTCCATTTGATAATTTTCCCATATTTTCGTTTGCCCTCTCAGTAATCTGCCCTTTTGGAGATCTACGGGACAGAGTCTCCTTGTTGCAATTTCCCCACCCACTTAGAAAATTTTAAAAACTCCACAAAAATTCCCTAGTGTTCCTCACTTATACCCCCTTCCACCATAATTTTCGTTGAGTCAAAAAAATAATTTAGCCCTTGGTCAAAGGTCTGTTTCAGGCAGATCCATCTCTGCCCTGTGTGTCTGTCAGTCCGGGTTAGAACAAAAAGGCAGTATGCAGTCATTTTTATTTTTAATCCGTTCTGTGGATGGCGCCATCAAAAATATATGTTATATATCTATGAGTCCTCTATCCATCGGTACCTCTTGTGCATCAATCCGACATCGGATCTGGTCGTAGGAATTCTTTTTGTGAAGGTGTGCAGAGCAGATTCGAGTTCAGCCAGCACAACTCAGTCCGGGAGAAAATTCTGAAACAAATATCAAACGTCAACTTCAGCGGCCGCCCCTTTAGAGAGTCGATCAGCGACATCCCGCCATCGTCCCAGCCAAGCGGCACCTCCCGAAGATCTCAGGAAGGCAGCGTTCCTTTGGAAACCGTTGCTTGCTATCTAGTGAGTCAGTAATCGAGTTGGCGCAGCACCGAGTTGGAATAGTACCGAGTCGGACCAGCAGGCCGAGTTCGTGCCGTACGCACTTCCAGATTGCTGCCCGTCAACCCAGGGTCGGTCCTCCCGGGCCCCACTTGTAGCCCTTTACCTCCCTACGTGGAGTGGGCAATAAAATTCATTGTTGTAATTAACTTTTACCGTTGTTACCGGGAGTTACCGTACTTGGCCGAGAACGTCTTCCCCACGCCCGGAGCGTGGAGGTACACTCGCTACCCTCCTCGTAGACATTGCTTTACTCGTATATTTTTGTATATGCCGCTGCATGAGTGATAGATTATCTAGCTTGTTATTATTTTATCACCGCTGCGAGAGCGAGAGCGACTGACTGTCCCGTGACTCGACCCGAGGTAACGCGGAAAGGCCGATACCCGAGACTCACTACCGGTTTCTCAACCGCGCACGGTCCCACGTTTCCCTCGCTTAGGGACGATCGCGAGCTAGAGTCTCAGGTCGCGTGTCCGTCCCGCATCACATACCCTCGGCATGTGTGAGCCGACTAGCAAGCCAACCACCCGTGCACTTAGTTTCTCGCGTTCCCGACCCTTGCCGAAAGCCTCGGGAGTCCGACGGTGCTGCAATTCGGTCGGGGGAGTTTGTTCGTCTGTCTGTGTGTCCGCTTGTGCAAGCCTTCATCCATTTTTCTTGAGCTTCTAAGGCAGGAAATTTATAGGAATTTGAAGGGGTAGGGGGAGTGGTTTAGGGGAACCAAGTTGAGGGTTCAACTTGGTCCGGGTAAACCCCGCAAACAGTATTAGTTTTATTATATTTTTTGTGTGTTTTTGTGTGTGTAACAGAGTGGGGGAGATGGGGTTTAGGCGGACCAGCCCAAGGGGATGGTCTGGTCAGCCTAAACCCCTCTTCAGAGGGGAAAAAACTTTGTTTTTTTAATTTTGGTGGGGTTTAGGCAGACCAGCCTGGGGGTCCAGGCTGGTCCGCCTAAACCCCTCCCCAGGGTGGGTTTGGGCGGACCAAATGGGTCCATTTTTTTATTTTAAAAAATCTTTTTTTTAATAACCAAGGGGTTTAGGCGGACTGGGTTGGAGGGAGAGAGAGGGGCGGCCCCACCTCTATAAAATTGGATTTTTTTGTTAATATTAGCCCCACTTTGACTCAATTTGAACGCAAGAAGACAAAGGATACGGGCTTGGACTGGTTGACTAGCTACTGGTGCGCGTAGACCGAGGGATTGACGTGCGTGACTCGACGTAATCCCGGGGCTCCGTCTTCGTGAATTCTTCCACGTACGGGTACGATGAATGAAACTTTGCGCGAACCTCGGACCGTGAGATTGTGAATTTGCACGAACTGGGACTGGGGAAGACCGCCGGGCCTCCGGGCTGGGGAGAGGGCGCGGCGCCCAGGGAGTTCGCCCTCCCTTGGGGGCGCGGCCCCGCCCTGGGGCGAATGGACCCCAAGCTGGCCGCAACCCCCGGGGATGGCCCCCATGGGTCTTCTTTTGTCATCTGGGGATATCCTTTGAAGGACCCGGGGTTCCGGGATATTGGGATGGCCCATGGGGGCCGTTGTTCTCCGAGTCATAGTAGCCGCTCGCAAGGTGTTCGGGCAAATGCCCGACACACCCCGGGTTGTCGAACGGGCCAAGTAGGTGATTGGTGGGCCTTGGATTCGGCCTTGTGCTGAGAATGGGAGCTCATGGGAGCTAAGGGGAGACACTTTAGGCTCGTGGTCCATGCCTCGAGTTGCGTGTCACATTGTACGGCGGGTTGGCAGGGTAGCCTCGGGTTGGCCCGAGAGCTAGAGTTAAGTGACACATTGCCACGTGTCTGAGGGTCGGGGGTGGCCCCGGCTTGCTGGGGGGTCGTTGTAGGACCCAATTAGTGTGCTGGAACCACGGGGTGGCCCGTGGGTTGGTGTAGAAGGGTTGGAACATATGCGCCCACAAGGTGTTCGGAAAAATGCCGAACACATGTGTGTGAGCCGTATACACGTGCTGCGGGCCTCCAAAGCATGTGGTTGACTTACTTGGGTCTCCCTTTGACCTTAGAGGATTGAAGGAAGGCGTCTCGGGATAAGCCCCGAGCCTTTTCACAGGGTGCCACGTGGTGTGGCTTGTAGCTGGGGCGCCCCCGGGTTGGCCCCGGTGGTTGTGTAGAATGCCGACAAAGTCCGTAACTTAGGGGTCGGGAGTGGTCCCGATTGATTGCTAATGCCGCCGTATACCTCGACTGGCGGACTGGGGCCGTTGGTCGGGCCCACTGGGTCGTCGGAAGGGCCGGGTAGCCCATGCCTTGAAGGTGTTCAAGGAAATTCTTGAACTATTATTTCTGGGTATTTTGCTGGGGAAATTGTCCGGGTACAACAGTGACCCAAGGGGCCGGATTCTACGCCACGCTCCACTAACCCATGTGACAGGCTTGGATGGACTATGGCATACACATGGTAGGTGGAACTCTACGAAAATCCATTCCCCATGGATAACAATTTTTCCCTCTTGTGATAAGGAGTTCACAAGAGATTGGGAGATGTAATTGCCCGATTGATCCTTATGAAGAAACACAATTGTAAGCTTATTATGGGGGAGGATTACTTTGAAGCTAAAGAACATTGTGGACATGAGACACCTAGGATCCTGATTTGGATGGAACAAATTGGATGACTTGCTCTGATACCAAATTTAATGTGGGACGACCTATGGGATAGCAAGCACGACCCGAACAACGGACCCGGGCAATAGCAGACTGACCACACGCGTCACTCAAATTTGGGGGTGACCCGACAATGCAGGGGTGGACGGTGACCCAAGGGTAGCCTACACGGTCAAAGCTGTAGAGGATGATATGGGGAGGACAGACCAAAGGTCTGAAGGTCGCCCCACTAAGCCGAGGCAAAGCCAGTGCCCAAGGGAGGGAATGACGGCGCTCTCCCACACGGCAATGGTCAACACTCAATATTCAGGAAATTTGGAACGAGCTCTCCTCACCTTCGGCGTGAGTGTGAAAAGATACTAGGAAAGCAACGCCCAAGGAGCGAGGGTCAGATCTATACCTTGTCGAGTCTGAAAAGATCGGCGCCGATCGGAGACGTGGGCACGTCGGGGAGCGTGCACTCCCGGCAATCACGCTGCGTCTATGAAGCTTCTGGTTGAGCCTGCTAGTACAACCAAATGAAATAACCTCCACGCCGAGGGGGAGTGCGGGGATGGGAACACAGTACAACACTACCCTCGCACAGGAGGGGGGGAGCACGTGGGTGGGGATACGCAAACCAATGCTGCACGCTACCCTGCTGGACAGAACTGAGGGGCTCTGAATGGTTCACCACGCACGGGACTCCAAATGTGACGCCGCTAGTGCCAAAATGTTGCTGGAGAAGGGAAGCAGTGCTCTACAAAGTTCGCCGAAGATTCGAGGTCGCTAGTGGGCGGGGCGAGGTAGACAAGCCAACCTGCGCAAATCTGCCACGCAGGACAGACTGGAGCAGTCACCGTGCCGGAGGGAGAACTCTCATTGTGAACCTCCGAACAAGGTAGGATCAGTGTGGTTGGATGGAGGTGATGCGGCACGGACACGGGGACCGACTCTAAGTGATGCGGACCTCGGACTCTAAATGCGGACACGGTCAGCAACATATAACAATGGAGACACTTTGGCCCGACACTAAGAGTTCCTATGGGCTATACGTTGTTAACAGAAATGCAAGCTCACTCGTCGTCCCAAGCGAGGGGAAACGCGGATCCGCGCGGTTGAGAAACCGGTAGAGTCAAGGGTGGTCGACTCACTTCCGTGCTCGGATTGAGCCACGGGACGGGTCACTCTCTCGCTCACAGCGGTGACAAGGACTCACGGGATAGGTTCCTATCGCACTCAACAGCGGCACACGACCATATACTAGCTAAGCAAGTAAATGCCAAGAAGTCGAGATCGTTACCTCCACGCTCCCGGCGTGGGGAAGACAACCCCGGCCAATCTTGTACTCCCGGTTAAACAAATACATTGCGGTACAAAGATTTGACCCACTCCACGCAGGGAGGTAACAGGTCACATGTGGGGCTCGGGAGTCGCGGGAATTGGGTTGGCGGACAGCATCTTGATGTCGTCCTAGGCGTCGAAACCCACGTTTAAGTGCTGTCCGGATGGCACGATCTACGGGTTCGTGGGGCCCACGTGCTGCTCAGCCCTTCGGATCTAACGGGGTGGGTCCCGCTGTGGTGGGGACACCTGGAGGCGCGCCTCCCTAGACGGCGGTAGGGCTGGAATGCCGGTCGGAGGCCGGGCGGCTCCGAACACCACTTGTCGGAAGTGCTGTCCACAGATCTGCAACCTCTGTCTTCTGGCACGCAACCCGGTGAGCTCGGGTACTGCGATCAGCACCAATGTCAGATCGGCACAAAAATAGTGCCGTTGGAATGCTGACTTGAAATCCTTCGACCCTATGGGACTGAAAAAAATTCACTGGAGCCGTGCTTCTGATGGGCGATTTTAGAACCGGCCTGTTCTCAGTTTCAGATCTGGCCAAGCAGAACTGAAGTTTCCTGAGAGTTAGCGTTGACCGTATGGTAGACCTCCAAATCAGAAGATGAGCTCTTCATGAAAGTTGTAGAGGGGAGAGAAAGGAAAACGGCAATAATTTTTATGACGGATTTGGTGGAGGTTTGGGTGGGGAAATATATTTTATACTGGTGGGTGGTCGGATCTGGATAGAGGCAGACAAAACTGAGTGGAGATCTGAAAGTGATTTTTAGAAAATAGGTGAAGGTCTTTATAAATTCCACAAAAATTAGTGGGTGGAGGGGGTGTTCGACAGAACCTCCAGTAAAATTGGGGGCTCATGAAAAAATCAAGAAGAGGTCCGAAGATGGGAAACTCAGAGCTACTGTGAATCTGGACTGAAAGATAGCAGATCTGGGTGGAAAGGATGACCGAAAATGGAAAATTGCAAAATGGAAGCTTGAAGTCCAACCAAATTTTTTGGGACGTGGTGAAGACCCTTGGAACTCACCCTGAAAGTTTGGGCTCCCGATGAACTCGTGGCTGAGAGCTAAAAACCTGAGAATGACCTGCTGTCACCCGATTGGCAGAATACCGATGGAGGCGGTGGCAGTGCAACATCGGGTCGATGGCGGCTGCGGCAACGACGAACTCCACACCAGATAGATGATGTTAGCGCAGCGAAGAGTGATATAGAAGGGGGGGATGAATAGATCACTCCCTAAAAATGCTAATTCAAAATTAATTCAATAATTCGAATTCTCAACCCTTCAGATACAGCGAGAGAGTATTGCTAACGCAGTCAATAACCAAGACAGAATAAGTTAAGTGCGATTGAAAAGGCTGTTCACAGTCAAACGAAATGCCAAGCAGATGGAGAGCACAAACGATAATAGCAAACCACAGAAGATACAAGTATTTTTAAGGTGGTTCGATTGTAGTCCACAATCTACATCCACCCCTCACTCCAACTAGAGTGAGGCTTCCACTAGCCACGGCTAGAAACAGCAGACTCAGTCTGCGAACAAAATGCTGCCACACAGCTTGACCAACCAAGGGAAACAAATCCCTCAACCCAAACTCTACTACCCACAGAGCTTGACACCTAGACCTGTAACCCGCAAGACCAGAACCGGAGATGAATCTCCCTTCCTCCAAATTGGAGGGAACCTGCTAGTTACAACCCGTCACTGGCAAAACCAGAGATCACATATCTCACTTCCTCTGCAGCCCAGAGGGAAACTGGAGTATCTCTCCCTTCCTCCAAACACTCGAGGGTAACAATGTGGAATCAGAAATATGAAGAAAGAAACTGAAAAATAAGACAATCGATGAAGACAATCGTTTCTGAAAACCAAAACAATGTAGCTTCTGAGCAAATTAGACACTTCTCTCTCACTCAGACTTTTCTCTCAGAACTATTCTCTCTAATTCTTCTCTCGGGAACGTGGAGGCTCTCTCTTTTCTTCTTCTGCTCAGGGACTCTTCTTCTCAGCTTTTTCCTCCAGTTCAGGTCCTCCTGTTCGCAGAAGACTTCCTTTTATATGGCATCTGACCTGAATTCCAGGGCTTCACACGAGTGGGGCTCATTCCCTCCTTTTCCAGAGCAACCTCGGATTACGTGCCAAGCATCATCCTCAGATCACGTGCCCAATCATCAACCTGAATTATCTGCAGGCAGAGATAAAAGAATGTGTCGAATTAGTTCAGGCTTTTAACACAGCGTGTATAGACTTTAGATGGAGTAAATAGGCAAGTGTGTACAACGTGAGAATGTATAGACTTGAAAGCCTTCATGCGACCTCAAAGTACAGACTTGCAGAATGATGCATTAACATAACAGAGGGGAATGTGTAGACTTCTGTGTAATGTTTGAAGCAATCGAGTGTATAGACATTAGAAGAGTGCGTGCATGAGAAGGCAGTGTACAGACTTTGTGATGCACAAGCATAACCAATGTCTAGACTTTGATGTAAAGGCTTGAGTTAGACAAACAATGTATAGACTTCACGATGCACACCCATAACCAATGTATTGACTTTTCGATGCACAGGCTGGAGTTAAGCGAACGCTGTATAGACTTACCCCTTGAAGAATGTACAGACTTTGAAGACTCGAAGCCCACGATGTATAGACTTGGTGCAGCTTCAAAGCATAATGTGCAGACTTTACCAATGAATAGACTTGATCTATTGGCTGTACAGACTTCAAGCGATGCAGATACTTGGTGAACGGCAAGCGATGTACAGACTTGGTGAACGGCAAGCGATGTATAGACTTGGGGTTCAACGGTGGATGTACAGACTTCAGCTAAGTAAGCTACAGTGCAATGTATGGACTTGATGAACCAAGCGAGTGTATAGACTTGATGAAACACTCACGAGTGTATAGACTTGATGACACAAGCGATGTAAAGACTTTGGAAAGCTTGAAGGCGATGTACAGACTTGGAAAGTCTCAACCAATGTGCAGACTTGAAACAAGTGAACACGGCGATGTGTAGACTTGGCCAATGAAGGATGTACAGACTTTGAAGATTCGAAGGCCACGATGTATAGACTTTGAAGCATGCATACTTGTGCAAACTCTGTACAAACTCTGCGATGTATGGACTTGAATGAGACGCTGAGTAAGATGATGGATGTACATACTTGGGCTGTATAGACTTTGAGCGATGAATTGACTTAGCGAGCGCCAGGCCGATGTATAGACTCTACCAATGTGCAGACTTCACCTATATGCAGTGTGTGTGCTGGACAGTGTAGACGAAGCATGAGACGTTGAGACAGTGTATGGACTTTAGACATGATGCAATGTATAGACTTCTAGGACTGCATGCTGTGCGATGTATAGACTCTGAAGTCTTGCGTGATGAGTAGTGTACAGACTTTGAAGAGCCTGCAACTGTGCAATGTGCAGACTTTGAAGCATGTAGTGAATAGACTTCATATGAACAAATGCACAATGTCTAGACTTGATGCAAACGACTCTGTACAGACATGGCCAATGTACAGACTACAATGCAGAGACTTTGAACGAGTATGCTGGCAGTGTATAGAGTTGATCAAGTAATGCATGTCTATATGACAACCACATGAACTACACTGTCCTAAGTGATGAAGCATGAATTAATCTAGAGATAGAAACAGATTGATTTATAGTGTGAGACATCATCAAAACCGTAAGGATGCAGCAATCTCCCCCTTTTTGATGATGGCAACACTATGAATCAAGCAATATCAAGGCTTCACAAGAAATTAACAGCAGCTTTAACAATCAAGGCAAATTCAAAGTAAGTGCATGCAGAGCCAAATTAAACACTACTGCTGAAACACTTCTTTCTCCAAAACCACTCCCCCACAACTCACTCTCAGCTCCCCCACAACTCACTCTCAGAAATTTCCATGACATGCTATTCTCCCCCACAACTCATGACAACTCATGATCTACTGATATTGCAAAACCTCTCTCCCCCTTTGACATCAGTAAAAGAAAATGCAGAATATATGAAAGTGCTGGAGACATGAGGAGGAAGTACAGTAAGCATCTTAGTGCAGAAAGGCACGAGCAAATCTTAAGATAATAAGTGAGGTGCTAAACTCAAGTGAAGATTCTTGAACTCCAGTAAACAATAGAGAAATAGAATGATAGAAAAATTTATCAGCATACATAGTATATGATTTAGAGCTGGAGTTAACAAGTATGGCATGATTTAGCTGAACAGGCAACTATCCCAAAAGATAATAAGAGACAAAGTCAGATAAGGTGTTCTCAAGGTATTGAGGACAAGCAATCCATTAGTGCATAACAACAAGGGATTTTTTTGAGATGATTTTCAATAAGACCAATGAGTAAGTTGGTAATTCACTCTTTTGACATTAGGGAGACACCTTGATTAGAGGCCTGAATCCCCAGTTACTCAGTGTGAGTACCTCATTACCTCCTCCTTTAAAAAAAAGGAACAGAGTTAGTAACTGTGACTTTTGACATGAGGAAACACCTTGATTAGAGGCCAGAGTCCCCAGTTACTCACCAGCTAGCCACAATTGCTCTGTCATGTCTTTTCATTCATCTTAAGCATTTGACACCTCATGACATAGGAGAAAACTTCATTTCATTGATGAAGCTCCCAGTTTCTCAGTGACCAAAACAAGACATGTTTATTCAGTTTAGCCCTTGTGTTGAGGAGATGGAATGATTGAAAACAATACCAGAAGGACTATTTCTTGAAGTGAATCCTGAAGTCTATATTTCAAGTTGATTGGGTCAGATATCAAGACATACAGGTTTTGGCCTGAACCAGAATCATTGACAATGTAGGAAGGTATATTTTATACAATTAATCCAGATCTCTGAAGGAATACCAGAGGAAAGATTCTAGCTGGACTGTAGCATCACTGACTTATAGACTTAAGAGATGAGTGAGATTCTACTGTCTGAGAGAACCATACTAGATCAGTCATGAGAACCAGCAAAGGCACATATCTGGTCAGTCTTTTTGAATCTGTCAAAGAACTCTCCCTCTCATAGCTCAACCAGCTCCCCCTTAAACATAGCATTTCTGAAAGCTAACCATCAGACATACATAACTCCCCCTCACAACAAGAACAGACTTCACAATCAAGACAATTTGAATAAGCCCAATTCTCTTCTCAGTGTAGTGAATTTTTCATTATCCAGAGGTTTAGTGAAGATGTCAACAATCTGATTATCAGTGCCTACATGAATCAGTTCAAAATTGTTCTTAGAAACCTCATCTCTTATGAAATGATGCCTTATCTCTATGTGTTTGGTGCGTGAATGCAAAACAGATTCTTGGCAAGATTAATGGCACTGGTATTATCACAATAGATAGGTGTGCACCCCAGGTCTACTTGGTAGTCCTGAAGCTGGTGTTTAATCCAAATGACTTGTGTACCACAACTCCCTACAGCCACATATTCAGCCTCTGCAGTGGAGAGGGCCACAGAATGTTGTTTCTTGGAGCCCCAAGACACTAAACACCCACCAAAAAATTCACAGTGACCACTAGTGCTTTTTCTGTCTAGTTTACATCCTGCATAATCTGCATCTGCGTATGCAATTAAATCTAGTGAGTGTGTAGCAGGAAACCATAGACCAAGTGAGGGTGTAGCTGACAGATATCTAATAATTCTTTTTACTGTAGCTAAGTGTGATTTAGTGGGTCTAGACTGATACCTTGCACGCATTCCTACACTGAACTGTATATCAGGTCTAGAAGCTGTCAAGTAGAGTAAAGAACCAATCATACCTCGATAGAGTTTGGCATTTACTTCTTTACCTGTCTCATCTGCATCCAGTGAGGTGTTGGTACTCATAGGTGTTGTTATATGCTTCAGGTTGATCATACCAAACCTCTTGAATAGTTCCATTGTGTATTTGGTCTGGTTGATGAAGCATCCATCCTCCAATTGTTGTATCTGTAAGCCAAGAAAATACTTTAGCTCACCTACCAAACTCATCTCAAATTCAGCAGACATCATTTTAGAGAATTCAGCACATAATTCACAACTAGTTGATCCAAACACAATGTCATCTACATATACCTGAGCTATGATGAGATCGGTATTTGTACTATTGGTAAATAAGGTTTGATCAACTTTACCTCTCTTGTAGCCCTTGCTGATCAGAAATTCAGTCAGTCTTTCATACCAAGCTCGAGGGGCTTGCTTTAGACCATACAGCTTTGTTTAACCTGAAAACTTGGTTAGATTGAGGAGAAAACTGAAAACCTGGGGGTTGTTCAACAAACACTTCTTCCTTGATGATGCCATTCAAAAAGACACTCTTCACATCCATTTGCTGAAGTTTTATGTCCTTAGAGCATGCAAATGCTAGCAATATTCTTATTGCCTCCATCCTAGCAACAGGTGCATAGGATTCATCGAAGTCTACACCAAATTCCTGACAGTAGCCCTTGGCTACTAGTCTGGCCTTATTCCTAGATATGATTCCATCTTCATTCATTTTATTTTTGAACACCCACTCAGTTCCTATGATATTAACATTATCTGGTCTTAGAACAAGCTCCCATACATTATTTCTTTCGAACTGGCCTAATTCCTCACACATAGCATTGACCCAAGCTTGATCAGCCAAGGCCTCTTCTACTGATTTGGGTTCAATTTGTGAGACTAAAGTAATTAAGTCTTCATTATTCACATTCCTAAAATGAGACCTAGTCCGAAGAGGATCTTCAGGATTGCCTATGACATTATCTATAAGATGATCTTTAAGAAATCTAACATTTACTGAAGACTCACCTGTTTCTCTTGGCCCTTCCTGGTTGGGAGGATTTGATGTTCCACTCGGCTGAGTCTTTTCTTCTTCTTGGTCTTCTAGGAATTCCCCATCGTGATTGGAATCCCTGTCAAAATTTTCAATGTTAGAAACACCTTTCTTTTCACTAAAAATGATGTGTGGAGACTCTTCAACTTTCTGGTCTGTTTTGTTAAAGACCCTATATGCCCTAGACACTTCAGAGTATCCTAAAATATTCCAGGGGAGCTTTTAGCTTCAAACTTATCTAAATCTTTCTTGTCATTGTTATGAATAAAGCATTTAGCTCCAAAAATTCTGAAATGAAACAAGTTTGGTTTCTTATCTTTTAGTAGCTCATAGGGTGTTTTCTTGTGAATAGGTCTTACCATGGCCCTATTGATTATGTAAGTTGCTATATTAGCCGCCTCTGCCCAAAACCTCCTTGGTAATTGACTTTCAATCAGCATGGTTCGGGCCATCTCCACAATAGTTCTATTTCTTCTCTCCACAATTCCATTTTGTTCAGGTGTCCTGGGAGAAGAAAACCTGTGTGTTAGTCCCTCTCTTTCACAGAGATCAGAAAACATGGAGTTTTCAAACTCACCTCCATGGTCAGATTGAATTGTACAAATCTTGTATTTTCCTTCTTGTTTGACCTTATTGAAAAACTGGTTAAACTTCTGAAAAGCATCACTTTTATTGGCTAAGAAAAAGATCCATGAAAATCTAGAATGGTCATCAATGATCACATAGCCAAACCTATTCCCATTAAGACTCTGAGTCCTAGTAGGACCAAAGAGGTCCATATGGAGAAGTTCCATTGGTCTAGAGGACAATGGCTCAGATCTTAGCTTGAAAGAATTCCTGGTCTGTTTGCCTAGAGCACAGGCATCACATGATTTTGAAATAGAATTGAATTTAATTCTAGGCATGCCTCTAACTAAATCATGCTTGACCAATTTATTTAAGGTAGAGAAGCTAGCATGACCTAGACGTCTATGCCATTCAAAAGCATCATTTTCAGAATTAGTAGATAAACAAAGATTTGATTCAGATTCTGCATCTAAGTCTACCATGTAGACATTATTAATCCTGTTGGCTATAAATTTAACCACATCAGAATTTATTTCAAAGATTTTGCATGAATTATCATCAAACACAACCCTGTGACCCTTGTCACATAATTGACTAATGTTGATCAGGTTGTGTTGAAGACCTTCCACAAGTAGAACTTTTTCAATGGAGTTTGTGGAAGACTTACCTAGTGTGCCAACTCCAATTATCTTACCTATGTTCTTTCCTCCAAACTTGACCAGACCCCCTACCTTCATCTCTATCTTGCTGAACTTGGATCGGTCTCCTGTCATGTGCCTGGAGCAGCCACTGTCGAGGTACCACTTGCTATCTTCAGCTGCCAGGCCGACCTACACAAATAACATCAAGCAAAGTGATTTGGAACCCAAGATGAGTTGGGTCCAAAGACATTGTTCAAATCTGTGATCAAATGTTTAGGAATCCAGATTTTCTTCAACATGGTTTTCTCTGGCACCTTTACTTCTGTTTTATTGAAATTATAGCCGGGGTTATGTCCAGCTGGTCTGGAGAAGTAAGTTCTATTCCATTCATTAAGCTTCCCATTCCTAGGATATCTCCTGTAAGCTTGTTGATTAACAGATTTTTGAAGATGATAGTTATTTCTCCAGTAGGTCCTATTTGGACCCATCTGATTGTAGTAATTCCAGCTTTTCTTTTGATCCACTTGCTTGGTTCATCTACCATTTATGTTCTGATGAGTGGGCTTAGTGAAGTTCTTCACAAAATTCATTCCCATTTTAAATGGTTGACCAGCACTGTTTTTAGAACTTTCCTTCTCACATTGAGCTCCTTGACTGCTATTTGAGCTGGATGGTGTGTCCAGCTTCTCTTTTCCCTTCTCTGGGCAGAAGGTAATGGTTTTGAATTGTAAGGGTCTCTTGTTAGTTGGGTCATAGCCTAGACCCTCCTTATTGAAGTTAACCCTAGTCCCTAGTATAGCATCCAGACTAGTTTTTCCTTGGACAAATTTTTCCAAAACTTTCTGTTTGTCTTCCAGCTCTTTTTGAAGAGACTCAGAGTTTTTTTTGAAGTTCAGCATTGACTTTCTTAACAGCTTCATATTTTTCTGAGTTCACTCTACTTTCATTCAAGCTTTCTTCAATTTTTATTTTGAGTTCATTGAGCTGGTTTTGACTGTCCTGGTTTTCTCCCTTGAGCTTTTCATTTTCTTTTCTTAGGGAAGTTACTTCTTCCAATTCTTCTTTTAGTTTCTGATTTTCTACACAGATTTGGGTTTGTTCTTCAACAGTGGTATTGAATTTTCTTTTCAGAACCCTATGCTCTTTACTAAGTGAATTGAACTTATCCAATAATTCAGCATAGGCATCTTCCCAGTCATCAATAGAAAAATTTTTAAAAATATTTGTTACCTCCTCTTCGTTGTTTGCCATTAGGCAAATTCCTTCTTCATACTCCTCTGAGGAAGTGCTTTCCGGATCTTCTTCCTCATCGCTCCACGTGCAGACCATTGCCTGTGGCTTCTTCTTTTTCTGCACCTTTGAGTTCTTCTTCTGAAAGTAGGGACCCTTCTTCTGGAGATCTGGGCATTCCCCTTTCATGTGTCCCTATTTGTTACAATGAAAACAAGTCAGTCTCTTATTATTTCTGTCCTTATGATTGCTAGATTCAACATTCTTACTAAAGGAGTATGGCTTCTTCCTCCTAAAGATCTTCCCCTTTTTCCTTAAAAATTTACTGAACTGTCGAGTTAGCATTGCCTGCTCCTTCTGGTCGAGATCGGAAAAACCATCGGACTCACCGCTACTGCAGCTGCTGCTGCTACTGCTACTCTTGTTGCGGGATGCCTTGAGAGCTACATTCTTACCCTTCCTGTCATTTTCTTCACCACCTCCTTTGAAATTCATCTCATAGGTCATGAGGGATCCTATGAGTTCATTTACTGTCAAAGTCGTCAGATCCTTTGACTCCTCTATCACGATGGCCTTAGTGTGCCATGCTGGGGATAGAGATCTAAGAATCTTTCTGACTATATCTGCCTCAGCTAGCTCTTTCCCTAGCCCCTTAAGAGTGTTCATGATCAAGGACAACCTGACATATATTTCAGTAATATTCTCCTCTGCATTCATCTTAAACAATTCATACTTAGAGGTGTAGAGATTTACCTTCGAGGCTTTCACTTGAGCTGTACCTTCGTAGATTAGTTGCAGCTCGTCCCACAATCGCTTGGCAGTCTTGTAGGCAGATATGCGGCGTATTCATCTCGGTGAACAGCACACTGGATGATGTTTAGCGCCGTCCAGTTGAGTGAGGATAGCTTGACATGCTCATCTGTCCACGCGTCCTCGTTCGGTGGCAGATCATACGGCCCAGTAGTGATTACCCTCCACAACTTGTGGCTCTGTGCCCTGATGAACACCTCCATCCTGTTTTTCCAAAAGAGATAGTTATTACCATCAAAGTATGGAGGGCGACTAATGGATTGACCTTCAGGCATGAAACTTCAAGGACCATTAGCATTTCCCTGACCGTTTGCCCACATGATGCAAACCTGCTTTGATACCAAATGTTAGCACAACGAAGAGTGATATAGAAGGGGGGGGATGAATAGATCACTCCCTAAAAATGCTAATTCAAAATTAATTCAATAATTCAAATTCTCAACCCTTCAGATACAGCGAGAGAGTATTGCTAACGCAGTCAATAACCAAGACAGAATAAGTAAGTGCGATTGAAAAGGCTGTTCACAGTCAAACGAAATGCCAAGCAGATGGAGAGCATAAACGATAATAGCAAACCACAGAAGAGACAAGTATTTTTAAGGTGGTTCGATTGTAGTCCACAATCTACATCCACCCCTCACTCCAACTAGAGTGAGGCTTCCACTAGCCACGGCTAGAAACAGCAGACTCAGTGTGCGAACAAAATGCTGCGACACAGCTTGACCAACCAAGGGAAACAAATCCCTCAACCCAAACTCTGCTACCCACAGAGCTTGACACCTAGACCTGCAACCCGCAAGACCAGAACCGGAGATGAATCTCCCTTCCTCCAAACCGGAGGGAACCTGCTAGTGACAACCCGTCACTGGCAAAACCAGAGATCACAGATCTCTCTTCCTCTGCAGCCCAGAGGGAAACCGGAGTATCTCTCCCTTCCTCCAAACACTGGAGGGTAACAATGTGGAATCAGAAATATGAAGAAAGAAACTGAAAAACAAGACAATCGATGAAGACAATCGTTTCTGAAAACCAAAATAATGTAGCTTCCGAAGAAGCAAATTAGACACTTCTCTCTCACTCAGACTTTTCTCTCAGGACTATTCTCTCTAATTCTTCTCTATTTCTTCTCTTGGGAACGTGGAGGCTCTCTCTTTTCTTCTTCTGCTCAGGGACTCTTCTTCTCAGCTTTTTCCTCCAGTTCAGGTCCTCCTGTTCACAGAAGACTTCCTTTTATATGGCATCCGACCTGAATTCCAGGGCTTCACACGAGTGGGGCTTGTTCCCTCCTTTTCCAGAGCAACCTCGGATCACGTGCCAAGCATCATCCTCGGATCACGTGCCCAATCATCAACCTGAATCATCTACAGGCAGAGACAAAAGAATGTATCAAATTAGTTCAGGCTTTTAACACAGCATGTATAGACTTTAGATGCAGTAAATAGGCAAGTGTGTACAACGTGAGAATGTATAGACTTGAAAACCTTTATGCGACCTCAAAGTACAAACTTGCAGAATGATGCATTAACATAACAGAGGGGAATGTGTAGACTTCTGTGTAATGTATGAAGCAATCGAGTGTATAGACATTAGAAGAGTGCGTGCATGAGAAGGCAGTGTACAGACTTTGTGATGCACAAGCATAACCAATGTCTAGACTTTGATGTAAAGGCTTGAGTTAGACAAACAATGTATAGACTTCACGATGCACACCCATAACCAATGTATTGACTTTTCGATGCACAGGCTGGAGTTAAGCGAACGCTGTATAGACTTACCCCTTGAAGAATGTACAGACTTTGAAGACTCGAAGCCCATGATGTATAGACTTGGTGCAGCTTCAAAGCACAATGTGCAGACTTTACCAATGAATAGACTTGATCTATTGGCTGTACATACTTCAAGCAATGCAGAGACTTGGTGAACGCCAAGCGATGTACAGACTTGGTGAACGGCAAGCGATGTACAGACTTGGGGTTCAACGGTGGATGTACACACTTCAGCTAAGCAAGCTACAATGCAATGTATGGAATTGATGAACCAAGCGAGTGTATAGACTTGATGAAACACTCACGAGTGTATAGACTTGATGACACAAGCGATGTAAAGACTTTGGAAAGCTTGAAGGCGATGTACAGACTTGGAAAGTCTGAACTAATGTGCAGACTTGAAACAAGTGAACACGGCGATGTGTAGACTTGGCCAATGAAGGATGTACAAACTTTGAAGATTCGAAGGCCACGATGTATAGACTTTGAAGCATGCATACTTGTGCAAACTCTGTACAGACTCTGTGATGTATAGACTTGAATGAGACGCTGAGTGAGACGATGGATGTACAGACTTGGGCTATACAGACTTTGAGCGATGAATTGACTTAGCGAGCGCCAGGACGATGTATAGACTCTACCAATGTGCAGACTTCGCCTATATGCAGTGTGTGCTCTAGACAGTGTAGACGAAGCATGAGACGCTGAGATAGTGTATGGACTTTAGACATGATGCAATGTATAGACTTCTAGGACTGCATGCTGTGCGATGTATAGACTCTAAAGTCTTGCGTGCTGAGTAGTGTACAGACTTTGAAGAGCCTGCAACTGTGCAATGTGCAGACTTTGAAGTATGCAGTGAATAGACTTCATATGAACAAATGCACAATGTCTAGACTTGATGCAAATGGCTCTGTACAGACATGGCCAATGTACAGACTACCATGCAGAGACTTTGAACGAGTATGCTGGCAGTGTATAGAGTTGATCAAGTAATGCATGTCTATATGACAACCACATGAACTGCACTGTCCTAAGTGATGAAGCATGAATTGATCTAGAGATAGAAACAGATTGATTTATAGTGTGAGACATCATCAAAACCATAGGGATGCAACAGATGAGGCTTCCCACCTCAGAACACAGCCTTCCCAGCTGCAAGAAGAAGAGAGGAGAGAGAGAGGGGCGGCCCTTGCTTGGAGCTCCAACAAAAATCAAAATTTTTATGCATTAATTCCACTCAAAATAGAAATACAAGGCTTTTATAGAAAATACAAAAAGTCTAGTTCTATCCCTAGATCTAGGATTGGTGGGGGGTAAAAGAGGGAGTCCACAATTTATTTCTCCCATGTGTTTTGGAACAAATGAAAAAAGATTTCAAACTTATTAAACTATATTAAATAGGGGGCGCCCCCTTGACTTCATGGCCTCCTTCTTGGACTTTTTTATTCCTTGTCCCCCCTTTGTCCAACTCTTCTAGAAGCCCACCATGGAGGATTGACTGACCCCACATGGGCCCAAGAGATGAGGTGGATCAATGGGAGAAGGGATGGGGGGCCCGCGGGACCCAGGTGGTCCCAAATTATAAATAAACCTCTGTTACAATCCGAGTAAAACACACATTACACACAAATGAAATCCCAGTAAATACTATAAATATCGAGACTCAAGGGGGAGTCTCCAGACTGTCTCCGAGCCAGATGGAAGCCGAGGTAGCCCGAGTGGTGCTCCGCGTACGGTACCGACGGCTCGCCGATTCGTGCTTCTCGCTCGCTCTGGTGTCCGCACCAATTCTCCCCGGGTGGGATAAACTCAACCCTGTCGAGTAAGGGTCTGCATCGCTCTGGTAGCGCTCCAGTAGATCCAGATCTATCCGCTGTAACTCTCCACGGGTAATCCAAGTATCCTCGGTGGCGGGTCGCCCTCTCCAACGCACTAGGTAGCGCGGGTAGGATCCACTCCTGGTAACTGTCACCTGCTCATCCAGTATATGATCGATATGCTCTCGCTGCTGTGGAAATGTGGCTGGTGGTGGACACTCAGGTGAGGGATCACTCTCAATGGGAGGAGATAGCTCAAAAGGCTCACTAGAGATCACCGTTGGGTCCCTATATGCAACTAGATCCGACACATTGAAAGTTGAGCTTATACCATATTCCTCAGGCAGGTCCACAACATATGCGTTGGATCCAACGTGTTTCAACACTCTAAATGGGCCGGCTCCGCGAGCTTGCAATTTTTTTACAGTTCCAGAGGGAAACTGTTCAGGTCTTACCCTGATCATGACATAGTCACCCTCTTGGAACTCATGGTGGTGTCGATGGGAATCGGCTAACTCCTTATACCGTGCATTGCTGGCCTCAATGTGACGACGGATGTCATCATGCAAACTCCTAACATGCCTAGCAAAAGACTCGGCAGACTCAGATGCTCGTGCATGAATGGGCATGGGAACAAGATCCACTGGCTTCCTAGGCCTATGACCTATGACAATCTCAAATGGACTCATGCCGGTAGACCTGTTAACCGAATCGTTGTATGCAAATTCTGCTAGTGGTAGTATGAGATCCCAGTCCCCTACATGGTCCCTGACAAGACACCTCAAAAGGTCACCCAGACTCCTATTGACCACCTCGGTTTGACCATCTGTCTGGGGATGATATGCAGTAGAAAACTTGAGGTGAGTACCCAACATATGCCACAGTGTCTTCTAAAAATAACTGGTGAACCTAACATCACGGTCAGACACTATGGTATAAGGCAACCCGAACTTGCACACCACATGAGTAAGGAATAGGCGGGCTACCCTCGAAGCATCCGAAGTCTTCGAGCAGGGAATGAAAAGGGCCATCTTCGAGAACTGGTCAACCACCACATAGACCGAGTCATGCTTCCTAGAGGTACGTGGCAATCCCGAGACAAAATCCATGCTAACATCATGCCACGGGGTATCAGGCACGGGAAGAGGAGTATAAAGGGCCGAGCTTTGTTTCTTCATTTTGGCCGTAGCACATGTACGACACTGAGCCACTATATGAGCAACATCACGCTTCAAGCTCGGCCAATAACATCTATGCTCAACAGCCTCGATAGTCTTGTTCCGACCAAAGTTGCCGGCTAGACCTCCCGCATGTAGCTCCCATACTAAGAAGTCGTGAACTGAAGTTCGGGGAACACAAAGCCACCCTCCTCGAAAGAGGTAACCCTCCTGAAGCACATAAACATCATGGTCTCTCAAGGGTCCGGCCTGGAGAGTGGTATAGATCTGACCGAAGTCAGGATAGTCAACATAGGCCTCTCTCATCTTCTCTAACCCTATGACCTCGACACTCATGGTGGTCAGCAGACAGGCACGCCGACTCAAGGTATCAGCCACCTTGTTCTCCACTCCAGCCTTATGTTTAAGCACAAATGTGTACTGCTGGAGATACTCAACCCACCGGCTGTGACGCGCATTAAGCTTCTTTTGGGAATGGAGGTACCTCCAAGTCTCGTGGTCGGAGTATAAGACAAACTCTTGATGTAATAGATAGTGCCTCCAATGCCTAAGAGCCTGAACAACTGCGTAGAATTCCTTATCATAAGTGGAGTATCGCAGTTTCGCGTCATTCAGCTTCTCACTGAAATATGCGATCGGGTGGGCCTCCTGACTCAACACTCCTCCTATCCCAACACCCGACGCATCACAAGAGACCTCAAACACCTTCGAGAAATCTGGCAATCGAAGGATAGGTGTCTGGGTCATGCGCTCCTTGATGTCCTTGAAGGCAGCAGCTGCGGCCTTCGTCCATACAAATGTGTCCTTCCGAATACAGTCCGTGATTGGGGCAGTGACAGAGCTAAATCCACGGATGAAACGACGATAGAACGTCGCGAGGCCATAGAAACTGCAGACATCATGAACCGTATGGGGTTCCGGCCACTGAACAATGGCCCAGACCTTCTCCGGATCGGCGGAGACCCCAGTACTAGACACAATAAAACCCAAGAAGGTAAGCTGAGGTGTCATGAAGGCACACTTCTGTGGGTTTGCAAACAACTGCTCTCGCCTCAAAAGCAGACAGACCTGCCTTAGATGGTCCAAGTGGTCCCCTTTAGTGCGACTATATATAAGGATATTATCAAAATACACAACCACAAAGACTCCAATGAATGGTCGAAGGACCTGAGTCATGAGTCGCATGAAGGTACTAGGGGCATTGGTCAACCCAAAGGGCATAACCAACCACTCATATAGACCGTCCTTGGTCTTGAATGCGGTCTTCCACTCATCACCTGGCCTAATTCTCACCTGGTGGTAGCCACTCTTAAGATCGATCTTCGAGAAGATAGTGGCACCGGCCATCATGTCTAGCATATCATCTAGGCGGGGAATAGGGAACCTGTACTTTACGGTGATTTTGTTGATAGCATGACTGTCAATGCACATTCTCCACGTGCTATCCTTATTTGGGGCGAGTAATGTGGGAACATCACACAGACTCATGCTGTCCCGAACAGACCCTCTCTACATCAACTCATCGACCTGCCGTTTTAGCTCGGCATGTTCTGTGGGACTCATGCGATAACGAGGAAGATTGGGCAATGAGGAGCCCGGAATCAGGTCGATAGCATGCTGAATATCCCGCATGGGTGGGAGTCCCTCGGGAAGCTCCTCGGGAAAAATATCAGCGAACTCCTGCAGAATAGGAATGACATCGGGTGGGAGTTCACCCTCAGACTTCGGCTCCACCTCTCGGACCGTAATAGCAAACACAGGGCAGCCCCTACTAGCCTCCTGTTCCATTTCCCGAGAGCTAATCATCATCAATCTCCTAGTCGAGGGCTCGCATGGGCTAGATGTAACGGTCATAGCCCGAGCTGGGGGTGGGGTACTGGGCCCGGGAATGGAAGGCTCCAGAGTACTAGGGCCAGTAGGACCCCTAACTGAGTGCTTCTTGGGCTGAGAGGGTTGGAGGAGAATCCGTTGGCCAGCATGGTCGAAGGTACAGGTGTTCGACCGATCATGAAGTGTGGCATCCCGATCAAATAACCAAGGCCTACCAAGAATAATGCTGCCCACCTCCATGGGGAGGACATCACACCAGATCTCGTCACGGTAGGCATGGAATTGCAGTGGGACCAGACACCGCAGCCTGATCAGAATGGAGGTGGAATCCACCCATGATACTCGATAGGGGCAAGGATGATCCACGGGTGTAAGACCAAGACTGGAGACAGTGCCCGTGGAGATTGCATTGATGCAACTTCCACTATCGATAATCACCTTACAAACTTGCTTGCCCAGCCTACAGAATGTATGAAAGATAGGGGTCCGACGCCAGTCATCACTGGCCTGTGGCAGGGTGAGAATACACCTGACGACCCCCAAGTGGGTATCGTCCGAATGCTGGGCATCCTGGCCATCACCTTCGGCCTCATAATACTCGTCAGCTAGCTCCGAGTCTGCTTCATAGCTGACTAACATGAGATCCGTAGGGGTGGCATCCTCGGCCTATGTGTCCCCAATGACAAGAGATGGGCGAGTGTGACACTGGTTGGCGAAATGGCCAAACCCATTACAGTGATAACACTGCTGCCGTGATCCACTAGGCTCCCCAATCAAAGGTCCTTTCCCTTTATCCTCCCAACGGATAGGAGGTGAAGGCAACAAGGGATGAGCAGGAGGTGCGGGTGCCGGTGGACGGGCGATGGGTGCCGTAAGTTGTTGGGGACGAGGAAGGTCCCTCAGAGGTGGAGGGCGAGGCCTAGGAGCGAACGGCTCGAGCCAAGTGGGCTCTTGAGGTCGGGCTATGGGGGCCCTCGGGTACATGCCAGAAGAGCCACGGGGCTCGACACTACGAAGGGGAAGGGAGCCCAACCGATGGGTAGACTCGAACTCAGCCTCGAATTGCTCCAATTCGAGAGCAACCTGATACGCCTATTCCAAAGTGGTCACATTGCGGCGAAAAAGTTTATATTGATAGTTTGGCCGCAGACCTCTCCGAAAGCGTGATGTGGTCATGGTGCTCTCTTTCGTAACTCCACACTGCAAATAATACTCATCAAACTCGGCGGTGTACTCGGTCATGAATCGGTTCCCTTGGGAGAGACTTTGCCATTTGTCTATGAGACGTTGGCGATATGAGGCAAGAAGGTACTTCTCCCTTAATTTCATTTTCATGTCATCCCAAGAACCGATCGAGGGTTGACGTCGCTGATTTAGCAGGCTCTCCACATTGGTCCAATAAGTTTGGGCCTACCCATGCAGCTTCATCTTCGCGTATCAAACTCTCCGGTGGTCCGTCATCTCAAACCACTCGAAGTATCGGTCCATGCCGGCCTCCCAATCTAAATAGGCCTTTGGGTCCAAGGACCCGCTAAAAAGGGGAGGGTCCGCACGCACGCTCCGAAGAATGTGGTCATCATCATCCTCATCACAATTCTTTCGTTGGTTACGACGACCATATCCCCCTCGCTCATTATCAGATGCATAGTCAGCCACCTCATGCACCTGTTGCCTCCCAACATCTAGCGCCTGAGCTCTTGGCGCAGCAAGTTGCTAAGCCGGCTCCTGTTGACCACCGGTCGGCGTGGGTTGCGCCGCCGCTGGGTCTCTCTCGAGGACGGCAATCCTCCCTACAAGACCCTGGATGGACTGGTCCGAAGCTTCGGCCCGATCCTTGAGGGCTTTCATCCTACCTTCTAGACACGTTCCTACGCCATCTAGACGCGTACTAAGGCCATCCATACGCGTATCGAGACGATCCATGAGGGATCGGAACATCTCGGCCGTCGAAGGCTCATCGGAGCTACGGGCTTGGGAATCCGCCATAGGTGGAGGTGGCGAGTATTGGGTACCTCGACGGGTGGGCATGCAAAGACACACGAACTAGGAGACATAGACTAATGCAAACACCGACTAATGCACCTAGACCTAAAACAATATCCGGTATGTGGCGGAGTTAATCGATCTGAAGATCACTCGCGCAAGTGTGCGGCCTTCCCGATAGGCGTAGCCTAACGTTCGGACAACACCTTTTAAAATACCAGATTATCGGGATGAAATACAATTTTAAAACACTTTTTTTTTGAAAATAATGATGATCCTAGACTCGACTTAGACCGTGCAAGACTTATGCAACAACTACCCTAGACTCAACTCGCTCTAATACCAAACTGATGCGGGACGGACGCGGGGACCGACTCTAAGTGATGCGGACCTTAGACTCTAAATGCGGACACGGCCAGCAACATACAACAATGGAGACACTTTGGTCCGACACTAAGAGTTCCTATGGGCTATACGTCGCTAACAGAAACGCAAGCTCACTTGTCGTCCCAAGCGAGGGGAAACGTGGATCCGCGCGGTTGAGAAACCGGCAGAGTCAAGGGTGGTCGACTCACTTCCGTGCTCGGATCGAGCCACGGGACGGGTCACTCTCTCGCTCACAACGGTGACATGGACTCACGGGCTAGGTTCCTATCGGACTCAGTAGTGGCACACGACCATATACTAGCTAAGCAAGCAAATGCCAAGAAGTCAAGATCGTTACCTCCACGCTCCCGGCGTGGGGAAGACAACCCCGGCCAATCCTATACTCCTGGTTAAACAAATACACTGTGGTACAAAGATTTGACCCACTCCACACAGGGAGGTAATAGGTCACATGTGGGGCCCAGGAGTAGCGGGAATTGGGTTGGCGGGCAGCATCTTGATGTCGTCCGTCGACACCGAAACCCATGTTTTAGTGCTGTCTGGATGGCGCGATCTACCAGTTCATGGGGCCCACGTGCTGCTCAGCCCTCCGGATCTGACGAGGTGGGTCCCGCTGTGGTGGGGACACCTGGAGGTGCGCCTCCCTGGACGGCGGCAGGGCTGGAACGCCGGTCGGAGGTCGGGCGGCTCCGATCACCACTTGTCGGAAGTGCTATCCACGGATCTGCAACCTCTGTCTTTTGGCACGCGACCCGGTGAGATCGGCTACTGCGATCAGCACCAATGCCAGATCGGCACGAAACCAGCGCCGTCGGAACACTGACTTGAAATCCTTCGACCCTATGGGACTCAAAAAAATTCACTGGAGCCGTGCGTCTAATGGGCGATTTTAGAACCGGCATGTTCTCAGTTTCAGATCTGGCCAGGTAGAACTGAAGTTTTCTGAGAGTTGGCATTGACAATAGGGTAGACCTCCGAATCAGAAGATGAAATCTTCATAAAAGTTGTAGAGGAGAAAGAGAGGAAAACGGAAATAATTCCTATGACTGATTTGGTGGAGGTTTGGGTGGGGAAAGATATTTTATACTGGTGGGTGGTCGGATCTGGACAGAGGCAGACAGAACTGAGTGGAGATATGAAAGTGATTTTTAGAAAATAGGTGAAGGCCTTTAGAAATTCCAAGAAAATTCGTGGTTGGAGGGGATGTTGGACAGAACCTCCAGTAAAATTGGGGGCTCAAGAACAAATCAAGAAGAGGTCCGAAGATGGGAAACTCAGAGCTATTGTGAATCTGGACTGAAAGCTGGCAGATCTGGGTGGAAAGGAAGAATGAAAATGGAAAATTGCAAAATGGAAGCTTGAAGCCCAACCAATTTTTCTGGGATGTCGTGAAGACCCCTGGAACTCACCCTGAAAGTTTGGGCTCCATATGAACTCGTGGATGAGAGCTAAAAATCCGAGAATGTCCTGTTATCACCCGATTGGCAGAATACCGACGGAGGCGGTGGCGGTGCAACGGCGGGTCGATGGCGGCGGCAACAACGAACTTCATACCAGATAGATGAGGCTTCCCACCTCAGAACACAGCTTTCCCAGCTGCAAGAAGAAGAGAGGAGAGAGAGAGAGGGGCGACCCTTGCTTGGAGCTCCAACAAAAATCTGAATTTTTATGCATTAATTCCACTCAAAATAGAAATACAAGGCTTTTATAGAAAATACAAAAAGTCTAGTTCTATCCCTAGATCTAGGATTGGTGGGGGGTAAAAGAGGGAGTCCACAATTTATTTCTCCCATGTGATTTGGATCAAATAAAAAAAGATTTCAAACCTATTAAACTATATTAAATAGGGGGCGCCCCCTTGACTTCATGGCCTCCTTCTTGGACTTTTTTTATTCCTTGTCCCCCCCTTGGTCCAACTCTTCTAGAAGCCCACCATGGAGGGTTGACTGACCCCACATGGGCCCAAGAGATGAGGTGGATCAATGGGAGAAGGGATGGGGGGACTCGCGGGACCCAGGTGGTCCCAAATTATAAATAAACCCATGTTACAATCCGAATTACAATCTGAGTAAAACACACATTACACACAAATGAAATCCCAGTAAATACTATAAATATCGAGACTCAAGGGGGAGTCTCTACACTGTCTCCGAGCCAGATGGAAGCCGAGGTAGCCCAAGTGGTGCTCCGCGTACGGTACCGACGCCTCGCCGGTTCGTGCTTCTCACTCGCTCTGGTGTCCGCACTAGGAGGACTGGGAGATATACGTACCATTAAAATTTGAGGACCATCGGAGCACGGGGACAGTCTTGGTTGCCTCTGTGGTGAGCTTCAGTTTTTTGGGTGAGCAAACAGACAGGGGTGGGATGGCCAGGGTGGTACTCTCAGCACGAGATTGGAATGCGACGAATCCACCTGGTTTGGTTTCAGGACACCAAGAGGTACAACTCTGAAGAAGAAATCTTGGCAAGAAGACCGACAGGGAGGGCGTGGCATGATCTCCAAGCCTACTGCACACCTGGGGCGGACTGGTTCACACAAGTTCTGCGCAGTCGTACGAGAACGGGTGCCACGACCTACACTGAGGTTGAAACGAGGCGAGACTACCTCGGAAGCGAAGAAGACTCGTAACAAACCCATAGAAGAGGGTTTGCGCTGATTTGCGCCGTAGACGATGGTGTAGCCTCTGCAAGACGAGCCTCAGAATCTGACTCAGATCTGCAGGTAGCAGAAAGATGATTCTGCTAACTCCGTGGGTGGGAGGCGACGGCGTGGGACTCCGGGACCGCCGTGGATGACCTTGGGTGATTGGGGATGTGGGGGACTCCGTGGGGAGGGCGCTGGAGGAGGCTGGGGCGTGGGAGGCTGAGGTGGGGGCGAGCTAGGGTTAGGGTTGGAGGGGGGCGCACTTGGGTTGGTTGAAGGGGGAGAGGGGGGCGGCTGCTTAGAAAGAGGAGAGGTTTTAGGAGGGTTTCCTTTTCTTTAGGCTGAGGTGGCAGTAGTTTTAGGAAAGAAGGAATTAATTTGGTGGAGGGAGGGAGAGAAAATAGGTAGAGGAGTTGAATTTTAGTTGAAGTAGGAAAGGGGATGAGGAGGGGGGTGCGCAAGTTTCTAAGGAGGGGGAGAGATAATGGGGAGGTGGAGAGATTCTAGGATGGAAAGGAGGGGAGGTGGCTGATGTGGCAAGTGGAGTTGGGGAAGGAGAGAGAGGGTTGCGACCCCTGGGAGGAGGAGAGAGAGAGGAGTTTGACCAGGAGAGAGAGATAAAGGATAGAGAGAGAGGTAAGGGTGCGCAAGAGAGAAGAAGAGAGAGAGAGACTCAAGATTTCTCAAAAATTGGTTTTTTCTTTAAATGTTCATTAGCTCAAAATAAAGCCCTTGGACCCCTATTTATAGGGAGAGCCATGGGTACCAAAACACCACAATTGCCCTTGAGGTTCAAATAATTAGCCCGCTATCCGAGGTGGTGAACATAAGCTACCTATGACCATTAACCGAGCTACTAATAGACTATCCTTTTGGTCCTTATTAATTGACCCAATAAGGATTACAAGCTCAATAAAAGAAAAATACATCATACTAAGAAGAAATAAATATCCGAACTATTGCTGAATCCATCTCGAGGGGCCGACGTCGAAGTCGGGGCATGGAGGGTCGCTGATGTCCCCATCAAAGACCTTATTGGTTGTATTGGTCTGGCGTTGTCCCTCAGAGTGCTGTGTGGAGTTTATGGTGGTTGTGTTGCGATCAGGAGGTTTTTTGCCCATTGGGTGAGTTATTCCCCGTGTTTTCTGTGCGTAGTCCTAAATTTCGAGGATGAAATTTCTTTAAGGGGGGAGGACTGTAATATCCCCAAATTTTTAGATTATTTTCCACAGGTTGTGGATCGTGTCCATATAGATTTAGAAATTTGATATTGGGATTTCAGATCCCTAATCGATGTTTTTATGAGTCTTGTTGCGCTCGTATTCGCACGTTGAGCGTGTTGGGTTCGGTGCTAGTATTCAGAGGGGGGGTGAATGAATATGGCCTATAAAAAATTTCACCCAATTGACATATTAGGCTCACTAACTATTTAGAAAGCTAACTAGACAGATTTATCAAATCTGGAAGACTAATTAGCAGATGCGGAATTAAACAAACAGATAGTGAGCACTCTAACAAGACAAGTTAGACAAACTATAGCTCAATTAGAATTTCGCTCACTCAACAGATTAAACACTTAGAACAAAATCTGATCAAGTCATCTAATGAACCTGTGATCAACCACTTGGAGCGCCCCTATGCAAACATCTAGCGGAAGCAAACCATAAGCAATCAAACCACAATGCAAGAGGGGTTTTTAGGTGGTTCGGTCCTCCAGACCTACATCCACCCCACACTCAACCCGAGTGTGGATTACTGCGGCGCAACATAGCTTGCGTCCGCTGGGCAATACAGCTTAGCCTACAACCGCTGGGCCTCACAGCTTGCCGTCCAGTGGAATCCACCACTGCAACCGCTGGGGATTACAGCTTACCCGTCCAGTGGAAACCTCCACTGCCCGCTGAGCAACACAGCTTGCTGTCCAGAGGAGTCCTCCTCTGCAAACCGCTGGCTAACAGCTTGAAAGAAAATGTAAAATAGAAAACAAAAGACAAGATAACAGCATCAGAAAGCTGTAAACGTAAAGCACAATGTGGCTCTTAAAGAGCTGACTGGCCTGGATTTGATCCACGGCCAGTGAAGACTAATCTTCAGGCAGCTACTCTCCTCCTCTCTCGATTTCACTAATTCTTCACAGCATCTTTCTCTTCTGCTTCTTCTAATCTCTCACTCTCTGCTCTTCTCTTCTCTTCTCTTCTCTTTCTTTCTTCTTTTGTGCTGGATCGACAGCTTCTCTCCACTCTGCTTTTTCTTCTCTTTTTCTCTTTTTCTGGATCAAAGGGCTTTCTGCTCTTCAGGCTTCTTCTTCGATCAACCTCCATCTGAAGATGAAGGCTTCATTATATACCAGCAGTAGCAGCAGCTAGGGCGCGTGTGGCTTCCACAGCTCTCGCCCTAAAAATTTGGACCACGTAGCAGCATCCTGGTTCACGAGCCAGCCACCTCGGATCACGTGCCCTTTATTAGCACGCTCAGCAACTAGAGTCAGGTGGCGTTAACCCACTTGCTTAAAGGGGTTGACGCATCTGTGATCCAGTGATCAAGTCTTCAACAGATGGGCGTGCTGCGTCGACGTTATCAGCAATGGCGTTAACGCATTGATGCGTTCTAGTGAACAAAATAGCCTAGCCTTTTTAACTGCTGCGTTGACGCTTCCGACCCGTGGCGTTGATGCAGTGAGGCATTCCAGTAGCCATTAGCCTCGTCTCTTTAGCTGTTGCGTCGACGCTGCTTAATTGTGGCGTTGACGCAGTGGAATAGCCTGTGAGGCTGAATGCTTCTTCAACTGCTGCGTCGACGCTGCTTGATCAATGCGTTGACGCACCAGAGTAATCCACAAGCTTCTTTCTTGAATTTTTGAACTACTGCGTCCACGCTACTTGATCAAGGCGTTGACGCACCAGAATAATCCAGGAGCTTCTTTCTAGATTGTTTGAACTGCTGTGTCCATGTGTCAGCATTTCAGCCTCTTGGATCACGTGCCAAGTCTTGATGGCCTGAATCATCTGCAGACAGACAGAGAAAAATGAACTTAGTTCAGACAAATGTATATACTTAAGCAGAGTTGCCATTGTATGGACTTGATGCAGTGCAGCGAGTGTACAGACTTGGTAAACCAAGGTCCAGTGTATAGACTTGGTAAAGTTCAGGACTCTAACAACGAGTGTATAGAGTTGAAGCCTGACAACCCAATGTGTAGACTTGAAGCTTGGAAGGATGTACACACTTGACCAATTCAAAGACGAATCAAGTGTACAGACTCTGAGTCCAAACCAACGGCTGTACAGACTTAGAATGTGAAGACTGATGTACAGACTTCATTAACCAAAGCATGAATGAGACGCTGAAGTCTGTATAGACTTTCCAACGTCTAGACTTGCAGGCGAGAACAACACAATGTATAGACTACAACTCAACCATGCATACTGTAGACTTTGTGAAGCGTGAATGCAATGTACACACTCACAGCGTTGACGCTGCAGACTTGAGAATGCTCACAGCGTTGACGCTACAGGAGACGGTGCATGAACTGACGTTGTATATACCTAGCCAATGCAATGTACATACTTCCTATATGAGGGAGCAGTGTATGGGCTTGCTGTGAAGAAATGCAATGCACGATGTACAGACATGCAAGTCATTCACTCATTCCAGCACACTCATGCATTCTCCACAGAGTAGGTCAGATATATTCAAAACAATGTGATGACTCATTCATGTTGCTATCATTAAAACACCACATCATCAACAAGACACAAGGGGCACAACAATCTCCCCCTTTTTGATGATGGCAACATAATGAGTCACACTGACTCATCAAACTATTCTCCCCGTTTGACATAATCAAAAAGAAAGGGAATGGTTTGAGAGACACAAAGCAGCACACAAAGACACTTATGACAATGAAACATCACTCCCCCTATCAGCATGCAAGATTAACTACTCTCCCCTAGATGCAAAGAAACCATAACTCCCCCTGAAGCGCAGGAATGGATTCAGATTATCCAATAAATCAATCTGAATTCTGCCTTTACAAAGAATCTGAATTCTGGTGAAAAGACCACATAATCAGAAGATGGAAGATTCCAACAGTGTGGAGAGTAAAGTGATTGGTGATAGAAGGGCAATAATAGACAACAATCATCACAAGACATCTCAATGAATAATCAGACTGAATCTGATCAGGCTATCTGGATAATCTGTTCATGAGGGATTTTAATGCATACATCACTTCAATAGGTCTTAAAAGATGTAGACTCTTCTATCATAAAGGGTTATGAAGTGGCAACTTAACCAATCTGATTTAATTTTGATGTATACCAAATTCGTCAAATTAAACTCAATACTCATATCTGAATCCAAGTTTTAATAAAGGTGAACCAAATATTCAGATAACACCCAAAATCAATCATCTTTTATCTTACACATATGATCTCAATAGCACCTTTGAAAGATACACAGATTAGTACAGAAGTTAAACACTTTTCAAGAACATGAGTTGACAGATTTTTCAAGATAATTTCATTTGAAGCACATTATATTTTTTTTTTTGAGCAATTTAAGTTGATCAACACATTTTTACATGAGGCACAACAAGTCTTAGTTGAAGTGACCCAGTTACTCAGTGTGATAACTGTCATTGCCTCTCACTTTGAGAACAGAGTTAGCAATATGAGTGTCTTTTTTCATGAGAAGACACCTTTATCAGAGGCCAGACTCCCCAGCTACTCAACACAGATAAGCTATTACTCCGTCAGGTTTTGTTTCACTAAATTTTTATCAGAGATAACTATGGCACCTCATGACATGAGTTGCTTTATTTCATTGATAAAGAACTCAGTTTCTCAGAGACCGAGTCATTGCTCTGAATTCACAATTTCTTCATTTAGTTAACATTTTCAAATTAATGTTTAACAACAGTACACACTATATGCAGCTTAGCCAAAGAAGCCCTGAATTCAAATTTTTAGATATCTGATGAGAGAGTCTAAGGTTTACATGAAACATGTGGTTAAAGTTTATTAAACCTTATCATTCAGATATTTTCAATTCATTTAATTACAAATCTGAAAATACATTAATCTTATATCAGTCTGATTCAGTGATAATTCTTAAACCTATATGATAGAAATTTCTACAATGTTCTCAGACTGAATTGCATGACATGCAGCTTTAAGTTCCTCAGATCAGAAAAATAAGTTTAGCTGACCAACAAATCAATAGTAGAGCCAATTCAGTCACACCAGCTGAGAGGAGTGTGAAAGGTGAGTATAGGCTGGAATTTAGACAGATAGTATCATGAAGGGAGTTGAAAGAAACTCTTCTTTAACAGCTCAACAAATAGAAGGCAGAATCCTTTTTCAAGAGAGAGAAATATGACATCAAATGAGAGTTGATCAATTTTTAGACAAGAGGTGTTCAAGATGTGACAAACAAAACACCAATTCTGAGTGCTCCCCCTGTCTAGATGCAATTAAATTTCTTTTCAGGTTTTTCAACTCCACTACACTTCATATGCAACATTAGTCAAACTCCCCCTGACAAAGTGCATGAAATATAATTAATGAACTGCTCATGATTTTAGATTATGCTCAAGAAGAATAAATGCTTTGTTCAATCAGAGAGAGAATTTATCAAATGCATCATTTTCATATCAAATTTTCAGATTTTTCAAATTTTATGAAATTCAGTACATTGCACTAAATGAGAACTAGACCCATGGTACAGGGCGAAGGACTTGGTCAAAGGACCACCTCACACATGCCAGTAGGATCCAAACATACTCCATATGCCCTTCGGCACTGTTCCATTTAATATACTATGATGGTCAAGCATGACAATGCAACATAAAGCCGTCCTACATGCATTGAACAATTTCATTGACAGTCATGAAAATGATGTATGCAGACATTAGACACATGCAATGACTCTATACACCGAAGAACTATTCACAATCAGTAAGTTATGCATTCAACAACAAGCATGCAATGCATTGACATAAGGTCTATATAGTTCATCAACTGTATACACTAAAGAAGCATTCAAATTCAGTTCAACATATGGCAAGAGAAGAGCATCAGATATATGCAGAGTAAAACTCAGTAGCTGAGTCTGGAATGCAGATTGATCAGCTAGACAAGAGAAGATCATACATCAATTCTCATTTTTCATGCTCACAATTTCAGATAATGGAATTTAAAATAGATTTCAGAACTGACCTGAATTGAGTCCTGGGGTTTTCTTTTTGAGTGCCTTGGTTAACCCCTTTTATTTCTTCCTCCAAGGCACACCTGCAGCAAGTCAATCAATTTGATCATGCAGGGACCCAAGAAGTCTTGGGTCCTGAATTTACCCTGACACTCCTAACAGGTTTTCTCAACAGATTTTTCGCATGTTTATCATCAAATTCCATCAGATAGCAATTATTTATGGAATGACCAAGCTGACCACAGTAGTGGCATGATGCAGCAGTTCTAAAGTTTATTTTATGCACATTCCTATGAGCAGGAGTTCTAAGTGCACATGCATGAACAAGTTTATTACCAGAGTTAAAATTCTGTTCACCAAAATCATCCAGCCAGCAATCAGCCGCTCTATGACCTGGCTTCCCACAGTTAAAACATGCTGAAGTTCTTCTACCAGAAGCAGTTTTATTTGCAGGGAGATTTACAGGTTTTAAATTGACTTTCTTTCCCTGAGCATGCCAGCAATCTGCAGCAATGTGGCCAAACTTCCCACAATAAAAACAATTTAGATTCTTTTTCCTAGAATCATGAAATTCTTTAAAATTCAGATTACCATTTTTCTGATCAGACAGAACTTTTCTAGCATGCTTTCTATCATCTTGTTTCATCACAAAACACTCACTCATACAGTGTCCATGCTTACCACAATAATGACAAGAACAAGAATCATTAAATTTCTTTAAAACATGGCACTTATCAGATGAGTTTTTGGCGTGCAGATAGTTTCTTTGAGTTTTTGGGGTTTTCTGATTTTTATTTCATTTTTGAATTTCATGAGCAGCAGCTTCTTTCAATGATTTATTTGAGGGACCAGCTACTTTAGAACTCGGCACAAATGTGGTGTATAGCAGGTTCCTAATACCATTCTTAATTCCAAAGCTACTTTCCACCTTTTCACTTTGACTACTCACTTCATCTTCCAGAAACATTTTCATCTTGCCTTTATCCTTGGCCAACTTAGATGAAGTACTATTCAGCTCAGTGATTTTATTTTCCAAGGAAATTATAAGATTTTCTGAATCAACTTTCTCCTTCTCATACCTAGCCAGCTTTTCTTTTAACAGACAAAGTTCTTTTTCCAAATCAGTAGTGTGTATTACAAAGCTAGTAATTTCTTCATCACTGCAATTGATATACTCTTTCAAAACAGATTTTTCTTTTTCAATTGTCATCCATCTTTCAGAGAAAACAGTATTCAGAACCATCAACTTTTTATTTTGATCTTTCAAGTGGACATTTTCTTCCTTTAGAGATTTGATTTGTTCCTTTTGAAAACTGTCATCAGAATCAAAATCATTAATCATGTCTTCGAGAATGGCACATGCTTTACAAGAATTATCTTTACTGATGAGTTTGTTTCTAAGATCTTCATTCTCAGATTTCAACTTGTTCAACTCATCTTTTTCTTTATTCATGTCAGATTTCAAGTTTTCATTTTCAGCTTTCAGACTTCTAACCTCATGCAACATTTCTTTTCTTATTTTTCTCTTTTCAGATTTCAGTATATCATATTTATTTAATAAATGCTCATTCAATTCAATCATATTTTCCAGAGAAAAATTATTAGTATCAAAGTTTACCTGTGATGAAGTGTCCTCCTCATAATCTTTGTCTTATTCTGTTGCCATGAGACAATTCACTTTATCATGGGTTCTGCTGCTTGCTAACATTTCGACCACTTCGGAGGCACTGCAGCAATTGACTACACATGGAAACTTGTCAGTGTTTATAGCCCTTTGAGTTAGCTCCAGGGCCTTCTGATTATCAGAGAATTTTTGTCTGTCTGAAGTTTTCCATAAGGATTCATCCTTTGGAACTTCATAGGAACTGTGTGCAATGACTATCCACAGATCTGGATTAGTTTGCATCACATATTCTCTGAACTGATTAAACCAATTGTAGAAACCCAAACCTTCAAACTTCGGAGGACCAGCAGTGAGTTTCATGCTTTAGACAGAATAAGAGTTCTAGGAAGAACACTAATTAAGCACAATGAATCAACTCAAATAACACCAAAAACAGATGAGCAAGGCAAAGCACAACTCAATGAAGCAACACACGATTTCAAAAGACCCACTCTGAAATGCACTAAACACTAGCATGATCCTCTGCAGATTGTTAGATCTGATAGATCAGAGACCCGTTCTGATACCAATTGTTGGGTTCGGTGCTAGTATTCAGAGGGGGGGTGAATGAATATGGCCTATAAAAAATTTCACCCAATTGACATATTAGGCTCACTAACTATTTAGAAAGCTAACTAGACAGATTTATCAAATCTGGAAGACTAATTAGCAGATGCGGAATTAAACAAACAGATAGTGAGCACTCTAACAAGACAAGTTAGACAAACTATAGCTCAATTAGAATTTCGCTCACTCAACAGATTAAACACTTAGAACAAAATCTGATCAAGTCATCTAATGAACCTGTGATCAACCACTTGGAGCGCCCCTATGCAAACATCTAGCGGAAGCAAACCATAAGCAATCAAACCACAATGCAAGAGGGGTTTTTAGGTGGTTCGGTCCTCCAGACCTACATCCACCCCACACTCAACCCGAGTGTGGATTACTGCTGCGCAACACAGCTTGCGTCCGCTAGGCAATACAGCTTAGCCTACAACCGCTGGGCCTCACAGCTTGCCGTACAGTGGAATCCACCACTGCAACCGCTGGGGATTACAGCTTACCCGTCTAGTGGAAACCTCCATTGCCCGCTGAGCAACACAGCTTGCTGTCCAGAGGAGTCCTCCTCTGCAAACCGCTGGCTAACATCTTGAAAGAAAATGTAAAATAGAAAACAAAAGACAAGATAACAGCATTAGAAAGCTGTAAACGTAAAGCACAATGTGGCTCTTAAAGAACTGACTAGCCTGGATTTGATCCATGGCCAGTGAAGACTAATCTTCAGGCAGCTACTCTCCTCCTCTCTCGATTTCACTAATTCTTCACAGCATCTTTCTCTTCTGCTTCTTCTAATCTCTCACTCTCTGCTCTTTTCTTCTCTTCTCTTTTCTTTCTTCTTTTGTGCTGGATCGACAGCTTCTCTCCACTCTGCTTTTTCTTCTCTTTTTCTCCTTTTTCTCTTTTTCTGGATCAAAGGGCTTTCTGCTCTTCAGGCTTCTTCTTCGATCAACCTCCATCTGAAGATGAAGGCTTCATTATATACCAGCAGCAGTAGCAGCCAGGGCGCGTGTGGCTTCCACAGCTCTCGCCCTAAAAATTTGGACCACGTGGCAGCATCCTGGTTCACGAGCCAGCCACCTCGGATCACGTGCCCTTTATTAGCACGCTCAGCAACTAGAGTCAGGTGGCGTTAACCCACTTGCTTAAAGGGGTTGACGCATCTGTGATCCAGTGATCAAGTCTTCAACAGATGGGCGTGCTGCGTCGACGTTATCAGCAATGGCGTTAACGCATTGATGCGTTCTAGTGAACAAAATAGCCTAGCCTTTTTAACTGCTGCGTCGACGCTTCCGACCCGTGGCGTTGATGCAGTGAGGCATTCCAGTAGCCATTAGCCTCGTCTCTTTAGCTGTTGCATCGACGCTGCTTAATTGTGGCGTTGATGCAGTGGAATAGCCTGTGAGGCTGAATGCTTCTTCAACTGCTGCGTCGACGCTGCTTGATCAATGCGTTGACGCACCAGAGTAATCCACAAGCTTCTTTCTTGAATTTTTGAACTACTGCATCCACGCTACTTGATCAAGGCGTTGACGCACCAGAATAATCCAGGAGCTTCTTTCTAGATTGTTTGAACTGCTGTGTCCACGTGTCAGCATTTCAGCCTCTTGGATCACGTGCCAAGTCTTGATGGCCTGAATCATCTGTAGACAGACAGAGAAGAATGAACTTAGTTCAGACAAATGTATATACTTAAGCAGAGTTGCCATTGTATGGACTTGATGTAGTGCAGCGAGTGTACAGACTTGGTAAACCAAGGTCCAGTGTATAGACTTGGTAAAGTTCAGGACTCTAACAACGAGTGTATAGAGTTGAAGCCTGACAACCCAATGTGTAGACTTGAAGCTTGGAAGGATGTACACACTTGACCAATTCAAAGACGAATCAAGTGTACAGACTCTGAGTCCAAACCAACGGCTGTACAGACTTAGAATGTGAAGACTGATGTACAGACTTCATTAACCAAAGCATGAATGAGACGCTGAAGTCTGTATAGATTTTCCAATGTCTAGACTTGCAGGCGAGAACAACACAATGTATAGACTACAACTCAACCATGCATACTGTAGACTTTGTGAAGCATGAATGCAATGTACACACTCACAGCATTGACGCTGCAGACTTGAGAATGCTCACAGCGTTGACGCTGCAGGAGACGGTGCATGAACTGACGTTGTATATACCTAGCCAATGCAATGTACATACTTCCTATATGAGGGAGCAGTGTATGGGCTTGCTGTGAAGAACAGCAATGCACGATGTACAGACATGCAAGTCATTCACTCATTCCAGCACACTCATGCATTCTCCACAGAGTAGGTCAGATATATTCAAAACAATGTGATGACTCATTCATGTTGCTATCATTAAAACACCACACATCAACAAGACACAAGGGGCACAACAGAGCGGTCTCACTTTCTTTAGAAATATTTTTTGGTCAAAATATATTTTTTGGAGGTTTATAGAACTTAATGCAAGTTTTTAAATTAGAAAATAAAAAATATAAAAAATAAAAAAACTAATTAAACCTTTTTAACCCCATCCCACCAATCTCTCCCTCTTTCTCTCTATTCACGTTTCCTCCCACACCCCTATCATTTCTCCCCCTCTCACCTTCCACCTCTCCGGTAGTCGACAAAGCTTGGCGGTGGGCGAGATCGAGGATGGCTCGGGCGTTGTTCAGCGGAGACGGATGTGAGAAATAAGGGACGGTGGCATGACTAGCGAGGTCGCGAGTGTAGATTCCTAACTTTGGACATCCCGCAGACTTTGTCTAGCCATCATAGAAGTGACACCTTTTTCTCGATTGATTGAGAGTGTGGAGTCTCATCCTTGTTTAGGTAGGCTCCACCCCTTCCCTTCGCGGCTCCCCCCTGTCCCTTTACGAATTTTTTGAGGTTTTATATATGATTCTCTCCATTTTCCATTGATCTCCTTGGAAGGCCAAAGACTTGGCCACCCACAACCCAGGGCGGCCAAAGACCTGGCCGCCTAGCCATTCCAGGGTGGCCAGAGGGTTGGCCGCCCACATCCCAAGGTGGCCAGACTCCTGGCCGCCCACCTATTATAGAAGGCCAACCTCCTGGCCGCCTAGCTCCCCAAGGTGGCCGTCGACCTGGCCGCCCAGCTCCTTGGGCGGCCAGAACCTTGGCCGCCCCCTGATAACTGCAGTCAATCCCACGTTTCCACCCACTCCGGGCACATCCTTCACAACCATCCCTAGTCAAGGGGTTGCGGCCCACGTAATCTCACCTCCGAAGGGGTCAAAGTTGATAGGTAATTCATTTTCGATTGATTGGGATGGAGGGAAATCCCCGACATACAAAACTTCCGTTCGAAACCATCTCACTTGGGGGTTGGACATTTTTTTCAGGAGAGGAGAGGCTAGCATTTGGAGCCGAGGAGCCACTAATAGCTCGGAGATCCCTTCCTCACTTCCTTCTGTCGAAGAGCTTAGTCCACGAGGAGAGAGTCTGGGCTGCCTGCGGAGAGAGCTTCACCCATGTCGAGGGCGGCCATCGACATGGCCGCCCATCACTCTTGAAGGCCACATAGCTGGCTGCCCTCTATTGGTTGACGGAAAAACCCGTCCTTCTTCCCTTGTTCTCCATCTTGCTATATTTCTTTCCATTTTACTGCATTCATGCATGATAGAATTTCCTAGATCCTACCTTGAAAGAGGTTTTCCAATCCAAAACATAGGGAAGGCAGATGGTCGAATATCTCCGCCATCCCCCTTTCTGCCCCCCTTCCTGGTACGATTACCCCCAATTGCATGTTTCTTCCTTTGGTTTGAGCATATATTACACTATCACAGTCTAATGGGTTTATTCTCTTTGTTTGCTGGTTAATCTGTAGGAACTTCATCATCGACTCGCAGAGCTCCCCGTTCTTGGCCGGCCGAGAGTGAGGACAGAAGAACCCACCATTTCCCCACTTCAAAGGCATTGTGATCATCATCCTGTGAGGCTCAGGTAATAGTCTCTGGCGATCACATCATTCCTATTTTTCTAATCTGTGCACTATAGGCAGCAGCAGCACAAGTTCAGAGGAGGCCGCGCGCATACACCAATGCCGTACGCAGACGCACTTCCGGCACCTACAACGAGTTCAGGGTTCAAGATCGCGTGAAAAAGTATTTTCTCGACTGTTCAGCTTCCAAATCACGTGCTTTCTTTACCAAAATGTAGGGGGATGGAATCCTCACACTTTAATCACGATTCCCTATGGATTTATGTGATTAATCGCATGCTAGGATTCTTAATATTTGGAATGGTTTGAATAGGGCTTGAGTTCTCTATAGCTTTTGATTTGAATGTAAAACTGCATGGATTTTTGCATGGTTTTTGGAGCCAAATGCGTGTGTATGGATATAGGATAGCAGGAATCAAGATTTTTGTAAGGTTTACCCCTCGTTTGTAGCGAGTGGGGTGGGTTTTAGGGCAGTTCGCCCTCATCCGGATCAGAAGCAAGAACACGGTCAGTCTTCTGACCGCATCTAGCTTCAGGTTTTTAACCGCGGTGCACCCAGAGACTGCATCTAAGCGTATAGGGGGGGACTAAGTCGGTAGTGGAACACGGTGGTCAGACCAACTGCGTTCAGTGTTGACGCGATCTGTTGACCGATTGCGTCCCTGCAGGTCGCAGCGTCCTTCCCAACCGCGTTCAGTAGGAAGGTCTGTTGGAACTCTGGTTTTGATAATGACATACTATGAGTCATGTGTGTAGTGCAGATCATGATTCATGGTTCATTTGTGCCTGAATTTGCTAAGGGTTCACATGTTGTGTTGATACAGTTCATATGTGCTTATATATGCTTGAATATAATATGTTGCTAACTGTTGGTCAATGCTAAGTCAACTCTTGCATCAGATTATGATTTGGTCAAATACTCATGTTTCACATAAGTACTATGTCAGCATTCTTGTTTCGTCAAGTCTGAGTCAGTGCATTTGTCTCATTCTGTAAGTCTGTGTTAGACTGAGCTAAGTCTAAGCTAGTCTGCACCTCTTGCTTACCCACAAAGCAAGAGTCGACTCATAAAGTCGACACACTCGGCCGTGCATAGTCTCATCAATAATCATATAGGTTGGTGCACATTGTGGTTTATTCACTGTTAAGGTCGAAGCATGTTTTTCCATTGACGCCAAAGTCCGTGCAGGTTTTTGTGCTTAGCCGAGTCCGTCCACTTCATTGATTAGGGTCGGTGCATATATATGCCTAAGGCATTCTCATGGTTGGTGCAATGCCTTCCCCAACGCACACAACGCCGGTGCAACCTTCAGTTATCTGCATATGAGGTCGGTGCTAGACGTGTTTTATGTTTAACCAACGTCTGTGCATATCTTGCTTCAACTGAAGTAAGGTCGGTGCAAGTCTTCATCTAAGGCATATACTCCATCGGTGCATGTTTGAGTCTAACTACATAGCATCAGTGCTAGTAGTGTTTCTACATGACTGAAGTCGACGCTAGTTGAGTCTTTCACCTAGCAAGGTCGGTGCACATCTTTGTTGCATGAACGATAGGGTTGGTGCAAGTTTCATGTCTGAATGTTACATATACACACAAGTCTCACATAGAAGTCAATGCATTTTACCGAAGCATGCATATTCCAAGTCAGTGCATATCTTTGGCTAATCATACACTAGGTCAGTGCATCTTTGCATTAGGCAGACACAAGTCGGTGCACATTCTGTGTCCATCTTATTCTGCGTCTCTTAAGGCCTAGGTTAGTGCATGTGTCCATCTCATCTTGCGTCTCATTTTGCATCTCATGCACATGGCACGGTCGATGCAACTCTTGCATCGGTGCAATTTCTTGCCTCATGCTCGGCATTGTGCACATGAGTTTCTAAGTATGAGTTTCTAACTTGGTGCACTTGTTGCTTGTGGTGAGTCGGTGCATAACCGTAGTCGCACGCATTCGAGTTGGTGCAATACTTGCACCGAGCACATCAAGTCTGTGCATCTCTCATCTTCACAATGTCGCAGTCTAAGGAAGGCCACTCACGGGTTGTTTAGGTCTGTGCAACACTTGCACATTGCTTATACATAGTCAATGCATCCGTAGGCCTTGTGTTAACGTCAAGTCTATGCATATATGTTGAGCCTGTGCATGTGTGTGTGAATGCCATATTGAGTCTGTGCATTCCAGTTCTGTCAGAATATTTACTCCGTGCAATCTCCGTATAACTCGTATAACTGTCTAAAGGTGACTTTATGTCTGATGGCTTGACAGATGCCTTTTCGTGAAGATTAAGAATGGCACGTGATCCAAGATTGGAGGAGGTGCCAAGATCGTGACACGTGTAAAGCAGTAAGTTGGGATGCTGCCACGTGACCAAGGTGTTTGGGCGGGAATCGTGGAAAGCACACGCCCTACCTCTCTGCTGTTACTATATATATGAAGCTTCTCCTTCAAGAGAATACTGATCGGGCCAGAAGAGAATAAGAAAAAGAGAGTGAGCAGCAGAGAAGAGAAGTGTGAGACAAATATAGAAGAAGTAGAAAAGAAGGGTGAGCAGCCAGTGAAGAAAGCTAGTGAGCGAAGAAGAAGAGAAAAGGAGCGAGAGCTGTAGAGAAGAGAAGAATAGAATACAGTAGTGTGAGAGTACTGAGAAAGAGAGAGTTCGAGAGAGAAGACAGATAGTGAAGCTACTGAAGCAAATTGAAGATCTGCTATCTGTTGGCTTCTGGATCAAATATAGACCAATTTGCTCCTGCGAGAGCTACATGTTATTTTTCATTTCCAACTTTCCGATGCTGTGATCTTTTTTTATCGTTTGTTTCTTTTAATCTTTTCTTTCAAGCTATGTGTCAGCAGTTGCAGAGAATCTATTTCTCTGGACAGCAAGCTGTGATGCTCAGCGGGCGAGGTAGATACCTCGGACAGCAAGCTGTGTTGCTCAGTGGATGTAGGCAAGCTGTGAAGCCTAGAGGTTTAAGATGTGTATCAGCAGGAATCCACACTCGGGTTGAGTGTGGGGTGGATGTAGGTCTGAAGGACCGAACCACCTAAAAATCTCCGGTGTTCCGTGGTTTGATTATATATTTGATTCTGCTAGATGCATGGTCAGGATCGTGATTGAATTGACTGTCTACTAAATGTGTATCTATTGTTGGCTGCTTAACCTTGGTTGTGCAATTTGCACATTTGACAGAGAGCTACTCCTTGAGCCAACTATCTGATGTTCTGTCAGTCGCTGAGTTAACTGAGTCTATCAGGTTTAATTCTGTTACCGGTTCTAACATAATTTGAAGAGGGATTCATTCACCCCCCCTCTGAATCTATCTGCACCGATCGCACCGGTTCTAACAATTGGTATCAGAGAGGGTCTCTAACTTTTCAGATCCAACGATCTACAGAGGATCCTATTGCATTTGGTGCTTCACTGATTTCTGTTATCTTATTTTGGTGCATTACTTATCGAGTGCTTTGTGCATTGAATATGTTTGCCATCTGTCTTAATGGCTCGTCCTCTGATTTTTGATGGTTCTAACTTCAGTAGTTGGCTAGGAGGCCTATGTGTTTACGTGAACTCCATTGATCCCAAATTATGGAGTCTTCTATCTAAAGGCCCACACCAATTACCTAAAGATCAGACCAAGTGGTCTAGTGAGGACAGATTTAAGAACCGTGATAATGTCACAGTTCTTAATATCTTGAGAGCTGCGGTTAATACTGATATATATCCCGTTGCTCTCTGGTGCGATTCTGGAAAAGAAATTCTGGATAGAATCACGGCTACAAATAGGGAACAAGAAGAGGAATGTCTGATGGCCAATCGCAGTGATCATAACAATAGTTACTTTAATGAAGATTCATCATCTCAGGTAAGCTCCGTATCAGAAGAACCCTCTCGTGATGAATTGATTGAAATGTATGAAAACTTGTTAGAAGAATACAAATCTCTTAAGACTGAAAAGAGAAAGTTGAAAAAGGAGATGTTGTACGAAATAAGAGAACTGAAATGTGAAAATGCAAATCTGAAAGATAGTCTGAAAAGAAATAAAAATTCATGCAATGAGTGTGTTTCTGCGAAAAATCTGAATAATAGTCTTCAATCCGAACTAAAAATGCAGGAACAACAAATTGACGCTCTGAAAGAAAAATTAGAAGATTTGAAGAATAGAAATTCTGAGTTAGAAATGTCTAAACAGAAAGTGAATGAGAATTTGAAATATGTGGATCAAAATAATTTGATTGATGAAAATAAAATTTTGAAACATCAAAAGAAGAAGTTGATGGTATTAAACATTGTTGCTACTGAAAGATGCATGACTGCTAAACGGGAAAAATGTGTTGAAATTAAACTTAATGATGAAAAAGAACAAAAACTTCTGCATGAGATTCAAATGTTGAAAAATCTGAATGATGCCAAGCAGAAACAAATTCTCACCTGTGAAGAAGATCTAACAAACTCTGAAACATAGATCACTTCACTTAAATGTGAAATTGCTGATTTGAATAAATCACTGTATAAATTTGTTAAGGGAAAAGAGAATCTGGATAAACTACTGAGAAATAAAGTGAACATTCAGAAAGAAGGATTATGTTTTAATCCAGATGATGAGAGAAGTATGAAAGGAAAAGAACAAATTATTTTTGTGAAAAGTTCAGAATGTGCTAGTACCTCAAGATCTGTTTCACCTAAGAAATCTCAGAACATTCATAAGCACGGGGCTGAACAAAAGAAAAAGAAAAATTATTGTGAAAAATCTTCTCATAAAATCCAGTTTGAAAAGAAGAAGAATGTGCAGTGTTTTTATTGCAATAAGATAGGTCACATGATGCATGAGTGTAAGCTGTTTGAATTAGATGATATATCTGCTACTACTGCACAGAAAATTCTTGTTAGAAATCATGCTTTTCAAAGAAAGATAATAAATTGTTTTTACTGTGGAAAAATAGGACACACTGTCGCACAGTGTTGGCATGTACAAGGGAGTAAACCCATTTATAAATATGTTAAACTCCCTATTCATCAAAATAACTTTTATAAGAAGAGAACTGAATTCATGAAAAAGACTTCTTATTGTTTTAACTGTGGAAAACCAGGCCACATAACATATCAATGCTGGTTGGCAGGTTTCAGAAAACAGAATTTTCTTGTTCATAACAAAAATTTTAATGTTCATGCACATAGATCCAATGCTCACAATAATGTGCATAAAAAGAACTTGAAATTTGCTACCTGTCATCACTATGGTCAGTTTGGAGATTAATTGTCCAACTATAAGTTGATGGATTTTGATAATTCTGTGGTTCACAAAAAGTCAAGAACACCATTTGGTAGTGTTAATGATAAACCAGGACCCAAGGTTTCTTGGGTACCTGTTGCATCAAAATGATGTGTTTGTTACAGGTGTGCCTTGGAAGTTGATGAATAAAAGGGGTAATAATCCAAGGCTCTCAAGAATGAAACCCCCAGGATTGCACAATTCAGGTCAGTTCTGAAAACATGTTTTAAATTCTGTCATATGAAATTGTGTGTTTTAGATAGCTGCATATCTTGTTTGATATGTTCATGCATATTTGTCATCATTTGCATACTATGAGTATTCATATCTCTCAATGCTCATACTGAATTGCCTGTCTAAACATTGGAATGAGAATAAAATTGCACTTCTGAAAATCTGAATTGACTAAATTTGAAGCCTGTATGTTGTATTGTGCATGAAATGCTCATATGCATACATAACATACACATAATTCATTGAAGATCTCATAGGACTGCATGTTGTATTGCACTGAATTGTATGACCATTATGGTATATCAAATGGTAAGTTATTAAAGGGTAGATGCAATATATCTGGAAGTTCTTACTATGTGTGAGGTGGTTCTTTGGACTAAGTCCCCCGCCAAGTGCCATGGGTCAAATTGCACGTACATAGGGGAGTCTAAGACATTCATGAGCAGAACTCATTAAACTCTTAGCAACATGCTCAATGCATAAATTGCATTCTAAACTTAGTCATTCAATACATATAGACAGGGGGAGCATTTAAATCAAACTTCTTTAACTGAATGGGCATTCAATTGTTTCTAAACTATCTAAATCAATTGACCAAAACTACTTTTTTGGTCAACTGATATTTTTTTCCCATCCCAGCCATATCTTTGCTCTTTCTATAACCTTTATCAATTATTGATATCAGTCGATATGCCTTGTCTCTATTTGGTCCATATTTGCATCAATATATGGCATCAGTGGTTTTCACCTATTTTCATCTGATCTGAAATCATTGGGAGTCTTACTTGACATCCCTGTCAACTTCGGTCGACCAACATTTCCCATCCTGGTCAATCGATACTCAAGGGTCTTATCTGAATAACTGATGGCTTGTTTCTTAGTTTAATTCACATTTGCTGAACTCTGAATGATGACTCTCTCCAAACACTGCAAGTCTGAATAAATTGATTATCTGCTCTATACCCCTATTTAACTAATCTCTCTCATCATTCATAAATCTGCTTAGCTGCATTTGCTGAGGGGGAGCATCAAAAACTCCTGATCTGTCTAGTTACCCTTGGTATCTGCCCTAGCTGCATTTGCCATAATGAACAATTGGTGTTAAGTCTCATTGGCTGCTGCTGAATACTTATGAGTGCTTCTGAAATTTTCTGACAAACTTGAAATTCATTTTTCTATTCTCCACACAAAATTTCTTGAAATCTCTAGTCTTGTGTCTAGAATTCTTGTCATTTTCGTTATTTCTTCTGAACTATCTGAATTTTAGGAAGATTTTAATCTATATACATTGTTCATAAATCTGAAAAATCAATTCAATGAGGAATCTTCCATTATACAGATTTATGAATGTCTGAAAGATCAAATTGGTTTAAATTTAATGTATTCATTTAGGTTGGTTATAAATGCCCTGAAAATATCTGAATCAACTTTAATAGACCTTAACCAACTGGCTCACTTTAAGTCTTGTCAAATCTTCTGAAATCTGAAAATGTTGAAATCATGACTTTATTTGGTTGAAATACATGAAATCTGTATTATCTTTAAACATATGAACTTTCTAAAAATGTCCAAGGGTCAGATATGGTAAACCTTGCAAGAGCAATGACTTTGGTCACTGAGAAACACATGTCCAAAGGACTGCGTCATGAGGTGTCTTAGTTAACTCTGCTTAAAATCATTGAAAAATAGGCAGCGCAATGGCTGACACACGGAGAAACATATCTCACTCATCAAAGAAATGAGAAAAGATATGTCATGAGGTGAAAAGTTAACTCTGTTTATTTGTAAAGCATGACTGTTAGTCACACTAAAAACTTAGGGATATTGGCATCTAAATAACACATATCCTTTAGCTACAAGGTGTGTACCGAACTAGATTGCTCGTAAGAATTAATTGCAAAAGTAATCCACTTGCTTAAATGAAAAATCTGAAAAAGAATGCAAAGGATAAATTGCTACAACCCTTGATAAAATCAAATGGTTTCATGATTGTTTAACCTCAATACTTATGAATGTGATTCCTAAAGAAGTCATTGAAATTGATTGAGTAAGATGAAGGGAGGTTAATCAAGAGGTTAATATGAGTTTTTGGTTCATTTGTATTAAGGCTTGATTTCAGATATGAGTACAGAACTTTATTATCAAACAATGTATACATCACCTTTAAACCATGCAGTTTAATAAAGTTCATTCATAAACTTTTATAATGGGAAGACTCTGAAAAAATTTCCTATATTTGGATTTATGAAATTGGTATACTATTTGAAAATCTTACTAAATGTGTTTAACTCTCACTGTTCTTAATCATTCCATGCTCAATTTCTAATTGTTATTTTTCCACATCAATTGGTACCAGATTTAAATCTGAATGTCTGATGACAATTTTCACTCCAATTCCTCTATTCTGTCAAATGGGGAAGATTGTATCATCACCATCTTTCTAGTATTAAGGGGGAGAATATGCGAAAGGGGTGAGTGTGCATATTTGATGTCAGGTCTGCATAAGATATCCGTTATGGCTGCATACATCTATCTCTTACATTTCTTGTTGCATCTGTATCTCTACATTCATACCTTCTCCATGGTTCTTTTTGATAATGACGAAGGGGGAGAAATTGGTATGAGTCATATGTTCTGTTTAGAGTCATATGTTCTGTTCTGTTTATGCTTGTCTGGAAAAATGGGGAAATGATGAAATGAAATGCTTGTTTGATATGAATAATTGTTAACAATTAAAATGCTGGTTTGATATGAATAATTGTTAACAATTGATCTCAGTTCTTGATTGAATGTTTGGAGTAATTGAGCTGTGTGAATAAGCACACATGACTCATAGTATTGTCATAATCAAAAAGGGGGAGAATGTTGGAACTCTGGTTTTGATAATGACATACTATGAGTCATGTGTGTAGTGCAGATCATGATTCATGGTTCATTTGTGCCTGAATTTGCTAAGGGTTCACATGTTGTGTTGATACAGTTCATATGTGCTTATATATGCTTGAATATAATATGTTGCTAACTGTTGATCAATGCTAAGTCAACTCTTGCATCAGATTATGATTTGGTCAAATACTCATGTTTCACATAAGTACTATGTTAGCATTCTTGTTTCGTCAAGTCTGAGTCAGTGCATTTGTCTCATTCTGTAAGTCTGTGTTAGACTGAGCTAAGTCTAAACTAGTCTGAGCTAGTCTACACCTCTTGCTTACCCACAGAGCAAGAGTCGACTCATAAAGTCGACACACTAGGCCGTGCATAGCCTCATCAGTCATCATATAGGTTGGTGCACATTGTGGTTTGTTCACTGTTAAGGTCGAAGCATATTTTTCCATTGATGCCAAAGTCGGTGCAGGTTTTTGTGCTTAGCCGAGTCCGTCCACTTCACTAATTAGGGTCGGTGCATATATATGCCTAAGGCATTCTCACGGTTGGTGCAATGCCATCCCCAGCACACACAATGCCGGTGCAACCTTCAGTTATCTGCATATGAGGTCGGTGCTAGACGTGTTTTATGTTTATCCAACGTCTGTGCATATCTTGCTTTGACTGAAGTAAGGTCGGTGCAAGTCTTCATCTAAGGCATATACTCTGTTAGTGCATGTTTGAGTCTAACTGCATAGCATCGGTGCTAGTTGTGTTTCTACATGACTGAAGTCGACGCTAGTTGAGTCTTTCACCTAGCAAGGTCGGTGCACATCTTTGTTGCATGAACGACTGGGTCGGTGCAAGTTTCATGTCTGCATGTTACATATACACACAAGTCTCGCATAGAAGCCAATGCATTTTACCGAAGCATGCATATTCCAACTCGGTGCATATCTTTGGCTGATCATACACTAGGTCAGTGCATCTTTGCATTAGGCAGACACAAGTCGGTGCACATTCTGTGTCCGTCTTATTCTGCGTCTCTTAAGGCCTAGGTCAGTGCATGTGTCCATCTCATCTTGCGTCTCATTTTGCGTCTCATGCACATGGCATGGTCGGTGCAACTCTTGCATCGGTGCAATTTCTTGCCTCATACTCGGTCTTGTGCACATGAGTTTCTAAGTCTGAGTTTCTAACTCGGTGCACTTGTTGCTTGTGGTGTGTCGGTGCATAACCGTAGTCGCACGCATTCGAGTCGGTGCAATACTTGCACTGAGCACATCAAGTCTGTGCATCTCTCATCTTCGCAATGTCGTAGTCTAAGCAAGGCCACTCACGGGTTGTTCAGGTCTGTGCAACACTTGCACATTGCATATACATAGTCAATGCATCCGTAGGCCTTGTGTTAAAGTCAAGTCTATGCATATATGTTGAGCCTATGCATGTGTGTGTGAATGCCATATTGAGTCTGTGTGTTCTAGTTCTGTCAGAATATTTACTCCGTGCAATCTCTGTATAACTTGTATAACTGTCTAAAGGTGACTTTTTGTCTGATGCCTTGACAGATGCCTTTTCGTGAAGATTAAGAATGGCACGTGATCCAAGATTGGAGGAGGTGCTAGGATCACGACATGTGTAAAGCAGTAAGTTTGGATACCGCCACGTGACCAAGGTATTTGGGGGGGATCGTGGAAAGCACACGCCCTACCTCTCTGCTGTTACTATATATATGAAGCTTCTCCTTCAAGAGAAGACTGATCGGGCCAGAAGAGAATAAGAAAAAGAAAGTGAGCAACAAAGAAGAGAAGTGTGAGACGAACAGATAAGAAGTAGAAAAGAAGGGTGAGCAGCCAGTGAAGAAAGCTAGTGAGCGAAGAAGAAGAGAAAAAAGAGCTGCAAAGAAGAGAAAAATAGAATACAGTAGTGTGAGAGTGCTGAGAAAGAGAGAGTTTGAGAGAGAAGAGAGATAGTGAAGCTGCTGAAGAAAATTGAAGATCTGCTATCTGTTGGCTTCTGGATCAGATCCAGACCAATTTGCACCTGCGAGAGCTACATGTTGTTTTTCATTTCCAGCTTTCCGGTGCTGTGATCTTTTTTTATCATTTGTTTTCTTTTAATCCTTTCTTTCAAGTTGTGTGTCAGCGGTTGCAGAGAATATGTTTCTCTGGACAGCAAGCTGTGATGCTCAGCGGGCGAGATAGATACCTCGGACAGCAAGATGTGTTGCTCAGCGGATGTAGACAAGCTGTGAAGCCCAGCAGTTTAAGCTGTATATCAGTAGGAATCCACACTCGGGTTGAGTGTGGGGTGGATGCAGGTCTGAAGGATCGAACCACCTAAAAATCTTCTATGTTCCATGGTTTGATTATCTGTTTGATTCCGCTAGATGCATGGTCAGGATCGTGATTGAATTGACTGTCTGCTAAATGCGTATCTATTGTTGGCTGCTTAACCTTGGTTGTGCAATTTGCACATTTGACAGAGAGTTGCTCCTTGAGCTAACTATCTGATGTTCTGTCAGTCGCTGGGTTAACTGAGTCTATCAGGTTTAATTATGTGATTGTTATATGATCCGAGTTGTATTTACTCAGTTTTAGAGCATAATTTGAAGAGGGATTCATTCACCCCCCCCTCTGAATCTATCTGCACCGATCGCACCGGTTCTAACAATTGGTATCAGAGAGGGTCTTTGACTTTTCAGATCAAACGATCTGTAGAGGATCCTGCTGCATTTGGTGCTTCACCGATTTCTGTTATCTTATTTTGGTGCATTACTTATCGAGTGCTTTGTGCGTTGAATCTGTTTGCCATCTGTCTTAATGGCTCATCCTCTGATTTTTGATGGTTCTAACTTCAGTAGTTGGCTAGGAGGCCTATGTGTTTACGTGAACTCCATTGATCCCAAATTTTGGAGTCTTCTATCTAAAGGCCCACACCAATTACCTAAAGATCAGACCAAGTGGTCTAGTGAGGACAGATTTAAGAACCGTGATAATGTCACAGTTCTTAATATCTTGAGAGCTGCGGTTAATACTGATATATATCCTGTTGCTCTCAGGTGCGATTCAGAAAAAGAAATTCTGGATAGAATCACGGCTGCAAATAGGGAACAAGAAGAGGAATGTCTGATGGCCAACCGGAGTGATCATAGCAGTAGTCACTTTAATGAAGATTCATCATCTCAGGTAAGCTCCAGATCAGAAGAACCCTCTTGTGATGAATTGATTGAAATGTATGAAAACTTGTTAGAAGAATACAAATCTCTTAAGACTGAAAAGAGAAAAATGAAAAAGGAGATGTTGTACAAAATAAGAGAATTGAAATGTGAAAATGCAAATCTGGAAGATAGTCTGAAAAGAAATGAAAATTCATGCAATAGTGTGTTTCTGTGAAAAATTTGAATAATAGTCTTCAATCCGAACTGAAAATGCAGGAACAACAAATTGACTCTCTGAAAGAAAAATTATAAGAATTGAAGAATAGAAATTCTGAGTTAGAAATGTCTAAACAGAAAGTGAATGAGAATTTGAAAACTGTGGATCAAAATAATTTGATTGATGAAAATAAAATGTTGAAAGATCAAAATAAGAAGTTGATGGTATTAAACATTGTTGCTACTGAAAGATGCATGACTGTTGAACGGGAAAAATGTGCTGAAATTAAACTTAATGATGAAAAAGAACAAAAACTTCTGCATGAGATTCAAATGTTGAAAAATCTAAATGATGCCATGCAGAAACAAATTCTCCCATATGAAGAAGATCTAACAAACTCTGAAACACATATCACTTCACTTAAATGTGAAATTGCTGATTTGAATAAATCACTGTATAAATTTGTTAAGGGAAAAGAGAATCTGGATAAACTACTGAGAAATAAAGTGAACATTCAGAAAGAAGGATTAGGTTTTAATCCAGATGATGAGAGAAGTATGAAAGAAAAAGAACAAATTATTTTTGTGAAAAGTTCAGAATGTGCTAGTACCTCAAGATCTGTTTCACCTGAGAAATCTCAGAACATTCATAAGCACGGGGCAGAACAAAAGAAAAAGAAAAATTACTGTGAAAAATCTTCTCATAAAATTCAGTTTGAAACGAAGAAGAATGTGCAGTGTTTTTATTGCAATAAGATAGGTCATATGATGCATGAGTGTAAGCTGTTTCAATTAGATGACCTATCTGCTACTACTGCACAGAAAATTCCTGTTAGAAATCATGCTTTTCAAAGAAAGATAAGAAATTGGTTTTGCTGTGGAAAAATAGGACACACTATCGCACAGTGTTGGCATGTACAAGGGAGTAAACCCATTTATAAATATGTTAAACTCCCTATTCATCAAAATAACTTTTATAAGAAGAGAACTGAATTCATGAAAAAGACTTCTTATTGTTTTAACTGTGGAAAACCAGGCCACATAACATATCAATGCTGGTTGGCAGGTTTCAGAAAATAGAATTTTCTTGTTCATAACAAAAATTTTAATGTTCATGCACATAGATCCAATGCTCACAATAATGTGCATAAAAAGAACTTGAAATTTGCTACCTGTCATCACTATGGTCAGTTTGGAGATTAATTGTCCAACTATAAGTTGATGGATTTTGATAATTCTGTGGTTCACAAAAAGTCAAGAACACCATTTGGTAGTGTTAATGATAAACCAGGACCCAAGGTTTCTTGGGTACCTGTTGCATCAAAATGATGTGTTTGTTACAGGTGTGCCTTGGAAGTTGATGAATAAAAGGGGTAATAATCCAAGGCTCTCAAGAATGAAACCCCCAGGATTGCACAATTCAGGTCAGTTCTGAAAACATGTTTTAAATTCTGTCATATGAAATTGTGTGTTTTAGATAGCTGCATATCTTGTTTGATATGTTCATGCATATTTGTCATCATTTGCATACTATGAGTAATCATATCTCTCAATGCTCATACTAAATTGTCTATCTAAATATTGGAATGAGAATAAAATTGCACTTCTGAAAATCTGAATTGACTGAATTTGAAGCCTATATGTTGTATTGTGCATGAAATGCCCATATGCATACATAACATACACATAATTCATTGAAGATCTGATAGGACTGCATGTTCTATTGCACTGAATTGCATGGGCATTATGGTATATCAAATGGTAAGTTACTAAACGGTAGATGCAATCTATCTGGAAGTTCTTACTATGTGTGAGGTGGTTCTTTGGACTAAGTCCCCCGCCAAGTGCCATGGGTCAAATTGCACGTACATAGGGAAGTCTAAGACATTCATGAGCAGAACTCATTAAACTCGTAGCAACATGCTCAATGCATAAATTGCATTCTAAACTTAGTCATTCAATGCATATAGACAGGGGAGCATTTAAATCAAACTTCTTTAACTGAATGGGCATTCAATTGTTTCTCAACTGTTTAAATCAATTGACCAAAACTACTTTTTCGGTCAACTGATATTTTTTCCCAGCCCATCCATATCTTTGCTCTTTCTGTAACCTTTATCAATTGTTGATATCAGTCGATATGCCTTGTCTCTATTTGGTCCATATTTGCATCAATATTTGGCATCAGTGGTTTTCACCTATTTTCATATGATCTGAAATCATTGTGAGTCTTACTTGACATCCCTGTCAACTTCGATCGACCAACATTTCCCATCCTGGTCAATCGATACTCAAGGGTCTTATCTGAATAACTGATGGCTTGTTTCTTAGTTTAATTCACATTTGCTGAACTCTGAATGATGACTCTCTCCAAACACTGCAAGTCTGAATAAATTGATTATCTGCTCTATACCCCTATTTAACTAATCTCTCTCATCATTCATAAATCTGCTTAGCTGCATTTGCTGAGGGGGAGCATAAAAAACTCCTGATCTGTCTGGTTACCCTTGGTATCTGCACTAGCTACATGTGCCATATTGAATAATTGGTATCAAGTCTCATTGGCTGCTGCTGAATACTTATGAGTGCTTTGAAAACTTCTGACAGACTTGAAATTCATTTTGCTATTCTCCACATGAAATTTCTTGAAATCTCTAGTCTTGTGTCTGGAATTCTTGCCATTTCCTTTATTTCTTCTGAACTATCTGAATTTCAGGAAGATTTCAATCTATATACCTTGTTCATAAATCTAAAAAATCAATTCAATGAGGAATCTTCAATTATACAGATTTATGAATGTCTGAAAGATCAAATTGGTTTAAATTTAATGTATTCATTTAGGTTGGTTATAAATGCCCTGAAAATATCTGAATCAACTTTAATAGACCTTAACCAACTGGCTCACTTTAAGTCTTGTCAAATATTCTGAAATCTGAAAATGTTAAAATCATGACTTTATTTGGTTGAAATACATGAAATCTGCATTGTCTTTAAACATATGAACTTTCTGAAAATGTCCAAGGGTCAGATATGGTAAACCTTGCAAGAGCAATGACTTTGGTCACTGAGAAACACATGTCCAAAGGACTGTGTCATGAGGTGTCTTAGTTAACTCTGCTTAAAATCATTGAAAAACTGGCAGAGCAATAGCTGACACACTGAGAAACATATCTCACTCATCAAAGAAATGAGAAAAGGTATGTCATGAGGTGAAAAGTTAACTCTGTTTATTTGTAAAGCATGACTGTTAGTCACACTAAGTACTTAGGGATATTGGCGTCTAAACAATGCATATCCTGTTATATGACCCGAGTTGTATTTACTTAGTTTTAGAGCATAATTTGAAGAGGGATTCATTCACCCCCCCTCTAAATCTATCTGCACCGATCACACCGGTTCTAACAAGGTCGACCGACCTTGGAGGCATGTCTTTTACATTCAGTAGATTTTGATGATGTCACTACAATTTTAAGTCATCGGTTTTATTCATCTTCAGCACGTGTTGGTTATCCATGAGATGTACTCGTGAGTATGTGTTTCTTTGATTGATCAATTAATCTAACAAATCAAATTGCAGGATGAAACAACGAATTATGCATTTAAAAAAAAAGGAATTCCAAATTGATGAGGATCAAAGTCTTGAGTCGACGTCGAATTCAGCGGGAGTCGACGCTATAAGCTAGTTTCTGTTAAGAAGCATGAAGGTGTCGATTCTCAGAGTCGACCCCCGAATTCATACACTTTGTCTAGGTGTCTGGTGAATAAGGAAGAGTCGACGCAGAGGTACACAAGCATCGACGCAGTAGTGAATATGCTAAAGAAACTAGCAGATCAACCAAGGATTCGCCTACACCATTTCAACAGAACATCGACGCATGTGGTGCAAACAGAATACATTGTCAGGGCATCTCTTGAAGACAGAGTCAATGCAGGATTGTCATTGAGTCATTGCAACTAGAAGGTTCCCATTCAAGACGAGAAGGGTGTCAACCCTCAAAGTTGACCCCACATAAAGGCATTCTATCTGAGCATCTTCAGCAACGAAAAGTTGACGCTATGAAGCCCTCAAGTCGATGTAGCTCACGTTGTATGTTCAAGCTCGTGAGAAACTTAAGCAAATCATGTGCTTTCAACCCTCAATCATTGGCACGTGATTCAACACACGTGGCTAGGCTGTGGAAAGTTCCTAAGTGTTAGAATATTCTCTCTAACACTTGGACCAATAGAATAATTTCTTTGAGGATCAGATTCTCTGGATTAAGGTGATCCCCTGCTCTATATATATTAAGGAATTCTTCTTCGAGAGTTGCTGCTGCCACTGCTATTGCTGTTCAAAGTGAGAAAGCCAGTTAGAGGAAGAGAGAGCCATTTCAAGTCGAAAAGAGAAGAGCGAAATTGAGTGCATCCAGTTAGATTAACAGTGAAGATTTCTTCGATTGAAGCTATAGTATTTAGAGTTTTTTGTTTTTCCATCATTTCTTTTCTTTCCTTGTTTCTTGCTCAGCTCGAAGTATTTTTGTGTTTTCTTGCCTTGTTGTGCGATGTGCATACAAGGTGTTTGTGTTCAGATAGCATCAATGCACGGTTCCTTGAAGTGTGAATGGATTGAACTACAGATCTAGAGGGGGGTGAATAGATCTAACCAAATTTCTAAATTCTACAACAGTTAATAACAATATAGAAATGAGCGAAGCTGCTGTGAATAGAAATACTAAAAACAATATGAATTATCAACAAACAGATCTGATATGGACAAATTGTCAATCACTGAGAACTCCAAAGATAGTAGATCAGTCAACTTAGTATAGTACCTGGCAGATGTTTGATTTGAAAATCTCCTCATGCAAGGGTCAGTTTTCCAGATAGATGTAATCTATCTGTCTGACTGGGCCTTTTTATATACCACTGAGTGATTGACCACAATACAGGTATGGGATGAAGAAAGTGCAAATTAGATCAAGACAAATCAGATATCAATCAAATTGAGCGGATGCAGAGATGAATTATTGCGAACAATATGGTTGAAGACTTAAGCAACAATCGATTATATAAGATAAATCAGATGCTCGCAGTAAGCGATCCTAAGCATTCATCTAATCGTAGTAAAGATGATATAATCAATCATACACACAAGACATATCAATTTTTAGGTGGTTCGATCTCAAGCTTGAGATCTACATCCACCCCTTACTTAACTGAGTAAGGCTTCTGTTGCCAAACAGCTTGAATCCGCTGACCCACAACTTTGGGGATGAACTCCCTACAAAAAGCTGAGCCACACAGCTTGCTTTCCCGCTGAGCAACACAGCTTGCTGTCCGAGGATCACACCTCACTGCTGAGCACCACAGCTTGCTCCGCTGATACACAGCTTACAGTAATTTCAAAAAGGAAAACAAAAGAGGCAATGGAAAACAATAACAAAAAAAAAGAACTATAGCTCCACCAGAGCGATCTGACTCTGGATATGATCCAGAAGTCAAGATAACTCTTCTGCTCAATCCCACTTCTCTCTCTCAGATAGAATTACGACACTCTGTTTCTTCTTCTTACTCTCTACAACAGACTCTTTTCTCTCAAACTCCTCTCAGACTCTTCTCTCCCAACCTCTGGAACTCTCTTGCCTTTCATCTCTTCTCTCCTTTTCTGATCTGCTTCTCTCGTGTATGCTATTCTATGAATTTGACTACTCGATCCCTTGTTATACAACAGATCGCGAGTCTGTGGTCCAACGAGCTTTTCAATTTTTTTGGGCGCATGGAAGACACACTCCCGCCCAATAAATTTTATCCAAAATGCGCACTTCCAGGGCCACGTGTCAGGAGTATAGGATGAGACGATCCACGTGGCAGGATGTTAGTTCAGCTTCTTACCTTGGATCATGTGCCCTTAATCCGCTTCACTTTAAGTTCCACGTGAGAGTGATGTGGTCTATCTTTATGTAACCCAGGTGTTTGAGCATGGATCTGGGATGTTTGTACTTTTCTGTCCCAAACAGGATCAAATATATTTAAGACTTATGAAGCATATAATAACCATTAGCAAATGCGGTTTCAGATGTTTCACAAGGTCAGACAATTCATATACATGTATGCACAAAATTCTTCTAGAGCATCGATGCATAAATGAGATACATTAGCCTGTATAGCTAACACATATAGCAGGTTAGAATAGAAACATCGACCTTAGAGTCATACAGGTAGACCTTATATGCCAGACTAACAGACTCTATAATGAAGGTGCATCGACCTGTCTTTATAGAGAATGCACAAGGTGCATCGACCTTTCTTTATAGTGAATGCCCAAAGTGCATCGACCTTGAGAATGATGACTTACTAGCATCGACCCTTCTATAACATGCATTGACCTATGTTGCAGACGCTAGCTCACTAGCATCGACCTTTCTCTAGAATCTAAATATGCACAAACCTTATGAAGCAATTACTTCTACATATGCACCGACCTTCTGTTGCAAGACTTCTACATGTCCACCAACCTTATAGTGCAGGTTTTCTACATATGCATCAACCTTCAGGACTAGAATGTATGCACCGACCTAACATACTACAATATGAATGTGCACCGACCTTCAGACTTATATGCGAATGTGCACCGACCTTTCAATGCAACAATTCTTCACATGAATAGACCTTCAGAACAGAAGTGGATATTTGCACCGACCTTCCTTTCTCAAATGCCTGAATATGCTTTAACCTTATTATACCACACTCCTGCATATGCGCTGACCTTCTGAACCGAATTGCATATATGCACCGACCTTGATATGCAACAGCATGAACATGCATCGACCTTGATTTAAACAAGAACTTATTCTCACTAAAGTAAAGACTTTAAATAAACAATGTTGCCAGAGACAAATTAAGGTCTAACACACTGTTGCCAGCATCAAAATTAGACATCAAATCCAGAGGAGACACAACATTCTCCCCCGTTTTGATGATGGCAACACTGCTATACTTTTATGGCAACACATATTATATTATGAGTCAGAATATGCAAAGATCACAATCAAGTGCAGTAGAAGACAGATATGCATAGACACAGACAGACAAACTAGGCAATCTCTCCCCCTTTCCACAAACAAGGCAATCTCTCCCTTTTTGCCAGCTATCCCTAGCCATCAATCGAGAATCATCAATTAAGAATCAAGTAACTTTGCCATCAAAATCTTCTGCCATCAAGAACTCTCCCCTTTTGCCATCAGCAAACAAAGAATTGATGGAGACAATTGGATCTTATCAATGAAGTGACAGAAATGAGATGATAATAGCAAAGTTGTTTAGGAATTGCAGGAGAGATCTGATTGACAAACTGAGTCATCTTTCATTAATCAAGCATACATAGCTCAAATTCTTCAAGTATAAGATTCTATATAATGCATTCTTGATAGAATTCTGGTTTAAGAATAATAAAAGTTAGAGTTTAGCAATTGTACTCTCTGAATAAGTTTGCATTAGCCCTTAATAGCAATAAACCAGAACCATATGAATCATGATGGATTTACTCTTACTTTGTCCTACTCAGTCAAAAATCAGTGAATATCTTTAGGAGTGACTAGGATATGTATTGAGGATAAACAAATTGACAGTACTGAATTTTCACTTTAGGGTTCAGCAAAATTTTTTGTTTCCTTTTTGTTTAAAGCGTTCAGAACAATTAGGTATCATCCATGCCTTTTGACTTAAGGGTACACGTTGATTAAACGGCAGTACCCCTAGTTACTCAGTAGAATTTATCATTTTGTTTCAGGTATCAAAACATTAGGAGTAGTTTACACCTTTTTACGTAAGGGTACACGTTGATTAGACGCCAGTACCCCTAGTTACTCAGTGAAGCTAATCATTCTGTTTTGACTTTTGAACAGAGATAACTTGAACAACTTCATGACATAGGTTTGTCTCCATTTCTTTGACGAGAGACCTAATTTCTCGGTGCATTCAGCCATTGCTCTGCCTACAATCATGTTGACTCATTATTTTGGCATTGCTGCCCTTTGGTTTTATAGAAAGACTTGTTTAAAAATAATACACACTCCAAGTTTCTCAACCAAGAAGACATTAATTCAAGAACTTTCATACTTTGGAAGACTTTACCAGACATGTCATGAGAGAAATAGTTGAGAGCTATTAATTGTGATCAACATCCTAGTTCATTGAGTTCACTCTTTAGACTCTAAAATTTATTAAGCTTAAACCATCAGTTCATTCATAGGGCATTACATATTCTTATAAGAGAAGATTTCTGATTTTAGTAGCTTAGATTAATGAACTGATTATCAATTTGTCATTATTTTAGAATTATAGGAAGTGCAATGACTTTTTAAGAAGTTGATATCAAGAGATGGAAATTAATGAGTGTGCCATGAGAACCTGACGCCAAGCAATGTGCTACTGAGATTTCAGAAATCCTTACTGATGCCTAGATGTAACAACCTGAAACTGATCTGACTCAATTTTATTTTGAACTCCCCATAATAACATGCACGAGAGGATAGACTTAAAAAATTTTGAACACTTACTCCCCCTGTCTATCTGCATGATTATTGGACACAACATTTTGACCTATGAACAAATAATGAAATGCAAGACTCAGACAAAATCTTGACTCAGAGTACTTGGCAGAGGACAAGCCTCTACACATAGTTTGGGTTTCCAGACAGAAGATATCTGCCCTTTTCCCAGCAAACCATTTGATATACCCTTAAGATCAAGATAGACAGAGTGCAAGGTATGTAGTGACTATTACTGACAGACTAATACCATGTGACAATATGAGTTATGTGCATAATAACAGTCATGAACAAGACATTTATTTCAAGCAAGAATGAACTTTAAGCAATCAATCATCATGCTAAAATTTACATAACCCTAGTTCTCTTCTTAAGAATTTAAATCTTTCATTTCCCAAAGGTTTAGTAAATATATCATCAATTTGATTTTCTGATTCTACAAAATTCAGCTCAATTTCATTCTTACTTCATATCTCAAGAAGTGGTGTTTTATTTCAATATGCTTAGTCCTAGAATGATGAGTAAGATATTTAGTCAAGGAAATAGCACTGGTGTTATCACATAGAATAGGAATGCATCCTATTTTTATGTGATAGTCAATAAGTTGGTGTTTTATCTAGAGCACTTGGGCTGCACAATTCCCTACTGCAACATACTCAGCCTCAGTAGTGGAGAGAGCAACTGTGTGTTACTTCTTAGATGTCCAAGACACTAGACAATCACCTAGATATTGACAATACCCACTAGAGCTTTTTCTATCTATCTTACACCCTACATAGTCTGCATCAGTGTAAGCTACAAGTTCAAACTCACACCTAGCAGGATACCACAATCCTAAGTCAAGGGTGCCTGATAGATACCTAAAAATCCTCTTCACTGCACTCATGTGAGATTCCTTAGGACTAGTTTGAAATCTAGCACATAAACACACTGAGAATTGTATATCTGGACGAGATGCAGTAAGATACAAAAGGGATCCAATCATACCTCTGTATAGTTTGATATCAACCAATTTACCTTTTGGGTCAGTATCAAGACTAGTTGATGTGCCCATAGGTGCAGTGATCTCTTTGAGGTTTTCCAGCTTGTATTTCTTCAGCAGATCCCTGATGTATTTGGACAGGGTGATGAAGCTTCCCTCTGAAGTTTGATTAACGTACAATCCAAGGAAAAACTTCAGTTCTCCCATTAAGCTCATTTCAAATTCATCAGTCATTAACTTAGAAAATTCCTCACACATAGAAGGTTTAGTTGACCCAAACACTATATCACCTACATAGATTTGAACAAGGATATCTTTATTTTTTACCTTGGTAAATAGAGTCTAGTCAACCTCACCTCTTGAATAACCTTTACCTGTGAGGAAGGAGCTCAGCCTGTCATACCAGGCCCTGGGAGCTTGCTTCAGCCCATATAATGCCTTATCAAGTTTATAAACATAATAAGAAAAGTCAATGCATTCAAATCCAGGAGGTTGTTTAACAAGCACATCCTTATTTATTAAACTATTTAGGAAAACAGATTTCACATCTATCTGCTGAAGTTTTATTCCTAGGCTGTAAGCAAAAGTCAGAAGCATCCTAATGGCTTCTAGTCTAGCTACAGGGGCAAATGATTTCTCAAAGTCTAACCAAAATTCCTGATTGTACCCCTGTGCTATAAGCCTAGATTTATTTCTGACTACCTTTCCCTGCTCATCAGTTTTATTTCTAAAAATGCATTTAGTGCCTATAACTGAGCCATGTGAGGGTTTAGGAACTAGGTGCCATATCTTGTTCCTTTCAAATTGATTCAATTCATCATGCATGGCATTTATCCAATGCTTAGCCTTTAAGGCACATTCAATATTCTTGGGTTCTACTTGTGAGACAAGTGCAAAAGAATTTAGTTCATTTTCTATCCTGAAATGTGATCTAGTCCTAGGGGGTTCATTAAGATTACCAATCACATTCTCTAGAGGATGATATCTAAGAACTCTAATGTTGGTAAGCTGATTACATGAATTTTCACTTACCTCCCCGTAAACTCCATATCCTTCAGTCTCACCTTCTTCTGCTGGTTCTGCATTCTGCTCTTCTTTGTTTTCTAGGATTTCTCCATCAACTTTGTTCCTGTAAAAACCAATTTCAGTTTTATCAGAAGATTCATCAAAGATAATGTGTGGTGATTCCTCAATAGTTTGAGAATTAATGTTGTAGATCCTATAGGCTCTAGACATTTCAGAGTAACCTAGAAAAATTCTAGGTTCACTTTTAGGTTCAAATTTATCAAGGTCTCTTTTAGAGTTAACATGGATAAAGCATTTGCAACAAAAAACCTTGAAATGTGCTAGTGAAGGTTTCTTACCTTTAAGTATCTCATAGGGAGTCTTTTGAGTAGATGGTCTTACCAGGACTCTGTTGATAATGTAACAAGAGGTATTTACTGCCTTAGCCCAAAACCTTCTAGGCAAGTTGCCTTCAACTAGCATAGTCTGAGCCATCTCCACCAAAGTTCTGTTCCTCCTTTCAACCACTCTATTCTGCACTGGAGTCCTTGGTGAAGAGAATCTATGGTTGATCCCATTTTCCCTGCAAAATTCATCAAACTATGAGTTTTCAAACTCACCACCATGGTCAGACAAAATATTAGAAATAGACTGCTCACTAGTCTATTTTATTCTATGGTAAAATTCTTGAAATTCTTCAAATGCATCATTTTTGTGAGTCAGAAAGAATACCCATGTAAATCTTGAAAAGTCATCTACTAAGACTATTGAGGTGCTATGGACGGATTTAGAGGGGGGGTGAATGAATCTCCTTCGAAAATTCTAGCAAATTTTAAAAGATTAAGCTACAAACAGTAAGCTAAGCGGAATTAAAGACGGATTAGCTTAACTGAATGTGAGCTATAATGAAACATGGACTTAAACAGATGATAGCTGACTCTGGGCTATGATGAGGCACACAGTCAAATAGATGGTCAGCGAAAGCAATCAACTACTCAGCAACTTTATACGATTTGTAGAAGTAGATTACGCATACTAAGAAAACTTAAAGCACTCAGACAGAACAATCAATTGAAACGCACCTAGGCATTCATCTAGCAAAAATCAGATAATAAATCAAACCGTAGTAGACAGGAGATTTTTAGGTGGTTCGATCCCCCAGACCTACATCCACCCCACACTCAACCCGAGTGTGGATTCCTACTGATACACAGCTTAAACTGCTGGGCCTCACAGCTTGCATACAACCGCTAAGCGTCACAGGTTGCTCCGCTGGGCATTACAGCTTAAGCAACCGCTAATTCACAGCTTCAAACCGCTGGGCCTTACAGCTTCGCCTCCGCTGATACACAGCTTAAGAAATGGAATGTAAAATGGAAAAACAAGAAGAATAAAGTTCAGCTACGGAAAGCTGGAAATAAAGCACAATAATGTAGCTTGCTCAGGAGCAGTGTAACTTGGATCTGATCCAGAAGCTACTGATCTTCCTTCTCCTTCAATCTTGCTGCTGCACTCTCTTCTTCTTCTTCCTTCTTCACTCTGGCTCTCTTTTCTCTGTCTCTATAATTCCTCTCTCAGAATTTCTCCTTCTACTTCTCCTGCTCTCTCTCTTTTCTTCTCTCGATCTCACGATCACCCTCTTCTTCTTTTTCTCTCGTATTCTCTACTTCTCTGAACTCCCTTCTTCTCTGAACTCTCTTCTTCTCTGAACTCTCTTCTTCTCTGCTATGTTTTCTATGGCTAGCCTTCTGCTTCTCTCTATCTATCAATGAACTGGGCGATGGGCACTCCTTTTATAACCTCCAGGAGATGGGCGCGTGGTCGCCATGTTTCCCGCCTAAAATTCAAGCAGATCTGATCCAGACCTTTCCCCGTGTCATCATCACTTGGCTTTTACTTTCCATGTGGCAGGATCACTGGCTCGCTCAATGTCTTGGATCACGTGCCAACTTCCAGCATTCTGGGAACATGTGCTTCACTTAAGTCTCTCGAGCAGACATTCGATCCTGGTTGCCTTAGCCTTTTCTCAGTTAAGTCCCGATCAATAAAGTGAGAGGAATTTCATCAAACACCTTTTAGTCATAGTGAGTGCATATATGCTAAGTGTGCATCGATCTTGTATGGGCACATGGCAGATAGATTTAGACTTTATAAATGACCAGGACAAGTATGCACTAACCTTAGTATGCCTTAGACAAAACTAGCACCGACTATGTATAGGCCTTAGCCAAAAGCATGCACCAACCGTGTGTATGCTCGGACCCTGATAAATGCTCAGTGCTCGGACATATATGTGCTCGGACCTAGTATGTGCTAAGACTTGAAACGTACTCGGACCTGATATATGCTAAGGCTTGAAACGTGCTCGGACCTTATGCTAAACATGCACAGACCTTAATGTGAGCACGGCAAAACCTGCACAGACCATATGCATAAAGTAGAAGATGCACCGACCTTCCTATGAACATGTGATGGATATGCACTAACCTGCTACAGTGAAATGTGCAGTCTTCATATGCAATGAAAACAAACATGCACAGACCTATATGCACAATGCATAAAAACTTGCACCGACCTATATATGTGTTCAAGACAACACCTATACAGACCTTGGTGTGCAGTATGCAAAACATGCTCGGACCTCGTGATACTAGCACAGACCTTGATATGCTTGACACGTAACTAGCGTCGACTATACATGCAAGGACTCAGACCTTGTGTGTGGAAGAAGAATAACTAGCACCGACCTATAAATCATATGCACAGACTCTGCGTGCAGTTCCATAGAAAATTTCACCGACCTTATGTATGACTGACAACTACATGGTATGCTGCTAGCACAGACCTTAACTAATGTACAACAAGAAATAATATCGACCTTGAGCTCACAGTAAACCTGCACCGACCTTATATGTACTGAGATATAAACATGAGCAGTAACATGCATTGACTTTACATGCGTGAACCATTGGGCTAGGATAGACTTAATGGTGTCAATGCAAATGTGCTCAGACCTGTCCTAGCAGATGTGCTCGGACCTTAAATCGCATGTGCACAGACTTGAACAGGATGTGCACCAATGCTAAAACGGCTAACACAGACTCTGCAAAGACTCTAACAAGCTCAACACTAAATGTGAACCGACGCTAACCATGCTATCATGAAATGTGCACTTAACCTATTTGATGTAATGTCAATGCAACACACACATGTGCACAGAACATCCAATGCACTTCATATGAACAACATCATCAAATCAAACATCTCACATGAGTTTGACAACATCAAAGCACATCAAAGCAACACATATAATAACATGAGTCATAGTGTTTATCATCATCAAAACCATAGGATTACAAAAATCTCCCCCTTTTTGATGATGGCAACACTATGAGTCATGCACAATTAAAATCTAGACTCATATCAAATTATTCTTCCCCTTTGACTTCATCAAAAAGAAATCAATAATTTGATTAATACAGTGATGTCGTGTAACATTCTTCCCCTTTATAAATGCAATCGTACTCCATGTGAGAAATGCAAATAATGAAATGCTTCTTATGACCATGAAGACTAAAATCAGAAAATATTCTCCCCTTTTTACTACCCTTGCAGTAATAAATCCTTAGAATAACCAACAGATGATCACCAACCAGCAATGACCCCCTTTGACAACAGCAAAAATGAGGAAACATGAAGGATGCTCACATGATCTCCCCCTTTATAAATTTGTATGCAATATGATTCAATGACAAGAAAACACCCCCTGAACAGATGCTTCTTTGTATCTTCAGAGCAGATGGAGTGTAATTAAATGAATGAGTAGTGAACCACAGGGACATTTAGAGTGGTCAGTCAAGACATATTAATTTCAATGATTGGACAAAGGTTGGACAGTCAAGACAGATTGATTTAACAGTGAGATTAAACGAGAGCAATAAGAATTAAGCACATTCTGAAAGTCTCAAGAATAGTGAGAGTTAAATACTTTCAGCAATATTTTCAAGAGTATACCAATTTCATAAATCTAAATATAGGAAAATTTTCAGAGTCTCCCATTATAAAGGTTTATGAATGAACTTTATTGGACTGCATGGTTTAAAGATGATGTATGCATGGTTTGACAATAAAGTTCTGTACTCATATCTGAAAACAAGATTTAATAAAAAATGAACCAAAAACTCATATTAACATCTTAATTAACCTCCTTTCATCTTACTTAATCAATTTCAGTGACTTCTTTAGGAATTACACTCATAAGTATTGAGGTTAAACAATCATGAAACCATTTGATTTTATCAAGGGTTATAGCAATTTATCCTTAGCATTCTTTTTCAGATTTTTCATTTAATCAAGTGGATAACTTTTGCTATTAAATCTTACGAGCAATCTAGTTCACTACACACCTTGTATCTAAAGGATATACATTGTTTAGATGCCAATATCCCTAAGTACTTAGTGTGACTAACGGTCATGCTTTAAAATTAAACAGAGTTAACTTTTCACCTCATGACATACCTTTTCTCATTTCTTTGATGAGTGAGATATGTTTCTCAGTGTATCAGCCATTGCTCTGCCTATTTTTCAATGATTTTAAGCAGAGTTAACTAAGACACCTCATGACACAGTCCTTTGGACATGTGTTTCTCAGTGACCAAAGTCATTGCTCTTGCAAGATTTACCATATTTGACCCTTGGACATTTTCAGAAAGTTCAGATGTTTAAAGACGATACATATTTCATGTATTTCAGTCAAATAAAGTCATAATTTTAACATTTTCAGATTTCAGAAAATTTGACAAGACTTAATCATGAACTAGTTGGTTAAGGTTTATTAAAGTTGATTCAGATATTTTCAAGGCATTTATAACCAACCTAAATGGATACATTAAATTTAAACCAATTTTATCTTTTAGACATTCATGAATCTGTATAATAGAAGATTTTTCATTGAATTGATTTTTCAGATTTATGAGCAAGGTATATAGATAGAAGTCTTCCTGAAGTTCAGATAGTTCAGAAACAATAATAGGAATAATAAGGATTCCAAACACAATGACCAGAGATTTCAAGACATTTCGTGTGGAGAATAGTAAACTAAATTTCAAGTCTGTCAAGAAATTTTAGGAAAGCACTCAGAAGTATTCAGCAGCAGACAATGAAACTTGATACCAATTGTTTAACAAAGCAATTGATTTAGAAGTTTTTAAGAATCATATGGAATCAGTGATCTGGGAGCAATGCACTTCAACAAGTCCAGGAGCAGTGTTCTCAAAGAATTGCAGTTGAATTGTCAATTGTTTAATGGACTTGAGATCAGATGAAGGCAAGATAGACTAACTGATACCAATGTTTGAAATAAATTGCTGGAAGAGCAAAGATAATCAATATGCCCAAGAATAGCCAAACAGTTTGGGAATTTTTAATGCTCCCCCTCAGCAAATGTAGTTAAGCAGACTTTTGAATGATGAGAGAGATTAGCAGATAATCAATTTGTTCACGCTTGCAGTGTTTAGAGAGAGTCATCATTCAGAGTTCAGCCAATGTGAATTACACTTAAGAATCAATCTAGCAGTTATTCAGATGAGACCTCTGAGCATCGGTTGACCAGAATGGGAAATATTGGTCGACCGAACCGGACATAGATGCAATGCAGTCAGTCACTTCTTTTTGGAATTTTCTAAAATGAGGATATGCAATGAACTATGTATGCATATGCATTGACTATTTTTCATAGAATGCATTAATCCACTATACATGAATTGCAAAAATTTGTTTGACAGACTCCCCCTGACTTTATGCAATATGTGCAACAAAGGTTAAGCATGGGGTCTTATTACTAGACTGCCCTATGTACAAAATTACCCATGGCACTTGGCGGAGGACTTAGTCCAAAGGACCACCTCACACATAGTAAGAACTTCCAGATAGATTACATCTACCCTTTAGTAGCTTACCATTTGATATACCATAATGGTCATGCAGTGAAACGCAGTGCCAATGCAGTCCTATATGTATTAAGACCAATGTCAATCAAATGTAATTGTCACATGTCCATATCAAATGCAATTCAAAATTTCGTGACATGCAATGCATTATAGACAACACATCATATGCATTGAGAGGTTCAACTGCAAATTACAGATATACATGAGAACATGTATTCATGAGTTTTCAGATGAAAAAATATCATGATTTTGCAGTTATCTAATCAGAATTTAGTAAATTCAAATATCAGACCAGAAAAGCATAAAAATGGGGTTTTACCATACTTGGGTGCCTTGACTTATAAAACCCCTTTATTCATCAGCTTCCAAGGCACTCCTGTAAAAATAGAATCTCATTTTGCATATTAAGATACCCAAGAATTCTTGGGCCCTCCCTGGTTAGCAACTCCTCTGGCAGGAGTTCTCCAAGATTTGAAGGGATTGTTATCATCAAATTTCAACATGAAAGAATTTTCCATGTCATGCCCAAACCTACCACAATAATTACAATAACCTGAGGTTCTCACAATTCTCTCATATGAATGACTATTAGATTTTTGTGAGTAAGCAGGCATGTTATCATTTTTGACATGAGATTTTCTTTTATCATAGTCAGCAAACCAGCATTCTCTAGCCTTATGACCTGATTTTCTACAATTAAAGCACTGAATATGCTGACTATTTGAAACATATTTATTTCTTTGAAAATCATGATTTACATAATATTCAACATGAACATTATGAAAGTGAGATTTCTTCTTTTGATTGGCAGACCAGCATTTGGCTTCCATGTGACCTTTCTTACCACAGTTATAACAATAAGAAGAATTTCTTCTTTCAGCAACCGACCAGCAGTGACTAGCCCTATGGCCTAGCTTTCCACAATTGAAACATACAACATGCTGGTTCATTGAGGTAGAATTATTCCTACCAAAGACATGTTGATTCTCATAGGGATTTGTATGATGAGAATACAATTTACCCTTACTCTTAGCAGCATTCACATTTTTACAAGCATTCATATCATCAATTTTCATAACATGACAGTCATGCATCATATGCCCTGCCCTACCACAATAGTGACATGAATTAATTTTTGAGTTTGCATGTAAATGAGTTTGAAATTTTTAAACAGCATGCACTGATGAATGACCAGGATTCTCATAAATAGCAGAATGAATCGAGTTCATAGCACTAGCAGAAACAACTCTAAATTTATCCAGATTGACATTCTTTTTCTGCTTTTCAGTCATTTTCAAGTTCTTATTTTGGTTTCCAGTTCTTTGAGTAGTAAATTGGAAAATAGGTGTAGTAGAACTAGAAACACAAGAAGTTTGAGTTTTATTTCCAAATTTCTTTTTATTGACAGGGTTATAATCCAACCCTTCCTTCTGAAAATTTATTTTAACTCCAAGGATCTTATCAAGATTGTCCTTCCCTTTAACAAATTTGGACAGTGAATTTCTTAGATCCTGGATTTTAGATTGCAAAGATGAAACATTAAGTTCATACCCAACAATTTCAGTCTCACATGAAATGACATGTTTATGCAATGCATCATTTAGATTTTTCAATGTTTCAATTTCCTGTTTTAGCTCTTGTTCCTTATTGACTTCAGTTTCTTTCAAAATACATTTCCCTTTTTCAATTTTCAGCAACTTTTCTGATATAATAGTGTTTAAAACCATGAGTTTCTTATTTTGTTCTTTCAGATTGTCATTTTATTCCATCATGGTTTCTTCAGATTGTTCAACTTCCTTTTTCCTTTCAAGCAAACATTCATTTTCTTCTTTTAAGGAAGCAATCAGATTTTTGTGCATTTCATGATCGGAATTAAGATCATCTACTAATTCCTTCATAAAGACACATTCATCACATATAGATTCATTTGAACATGATTTTTTAGCTTCAAGGAGTTTAATTCTAAGATTATCATTCTCAGATTTTAAGATGTTCAATTCTGATTTCTCATTATTAAACTCTTGTAATCTTATTTTAAGTTTGTCAATTTCAGCTCTCAGAACTTCATCTTCTACATGATCAGATACATCATAGTTGACAAATTTCAGTTCCTCTTTCAATGATTTATTTTCTTTTCTCAAATTTTCAATTTCTTTTTCACAAGAAGAAAGCCTAGATTTTTCTTTCTCAAGGCTGAGCAATCTGTCAGTCATGACGGTGTTCAGTTTATCAATTTCAGCTTTCAGATTTTTGATCTCTTCATTCTTCGTTCTAGAGTTGTTATTTAGGAAAATCTTATTCTCTTCTCTTAATGATGCAATTAAATCTTTGTGCAACTCAACATCAGATAAAAGATTTTCATTCAATTCTTTAAAGGATAAGCAATTATTACAAGATGAACAATCATAAGAGGTATTGAGCAAATTTTGTTCAATTTTCTTTTTCAACCTCTTATTTTCAGATTTCAGTTTCTTACATCTGTCTAATAGTTATTCATACATGCTTGCTAATTCATCAAATGAAAGGTTTTCTGATCCAGAGCTTACTTGTGACGATGAATCCTCATCCATTTGATTATTGCTTTTGTTGCTTCAATTGGCCATCAAGCATTTTTCTTCTTGCTCTTTATGAACAGCCATCACTGCATCCAGAATTTCCTTTCCAGATGTGTACCTGCAAGTAGAAGAAAACATGTTAGTATTAACTGCAGTCTTCAAAATATTAAGAACCATTTTGTTTTCTCTGTCCCTCAATCTGTCCTCATTAGACCACTTAGTCTGGTCATGAGGCAGTTCATGTGGGCCTTTTGATACAAGATTCCATAGATTAGAATCAAGGGAATTCATGTAAGTACATAGGCCGCCTAGCCAACTACTAAAGTTAGAACCATTAAAAACAACAGGAGAAGCCATTTGAAAAACGGTTAAACAAATTCAAAGAAATTGACTAAAGAGCAATGCACCAAACACAGCGAGATCCTCTGCAGATCGTTGGATCTGGACAATCAGAGACCCGCTCTGATACCAATTGTTGAAGTGCTATGGACGGATTCAGAGGGGGGGTGAATGAATCCCCTTCGAAAATTCTAGCCAATTTTAAAAGATTAAGCTACAAATAGTACGCTATGCGGAATTAAAGACTGATTAGCTTAACTGAATGTGAGCTATTATGAAACATGGACTTAAACAGATGATAGCTGACTCTGGGAAATGATGAGGCACACAGTCAAATAGATGGTCAGCGAAAGTAATCAACTACTCAGCAACTTTATACGGTTTGTAGAAGTACATTATGCATACTAAGAAAACTTAAAGCACTCAGACATAACAATCAATTGAAACGCACCTAGGCATTCATCTAGCAAAAATCAGATAAGAAATCAAACCACGGTAGACAATAGATTTTTAGGTGGTTCGGTCCTCCAGACCTACATCCACCCCACACTCAACCCGAGTGTGGATTCCTGCTAATACACAGCTTAAACCGCTGGGCCTCACAGCTTGCCTACAACCGCTGAGCGTCACAGCTTGCTCCGCTGGGCATTATAGTTTAAGCCACCGCTGATTCACAGCTTCAAACCGCTGGGCCTTACAGCTTTGCCGCCACTGATACACAGCTTAAGAAATGGAATGTAAAATGGAAAAGTAAGACGAATAAAGTTCAGCTACGGAAAGCTAGAAATAAAGCACAATAATGTAGCTCGCTCAGGAGCAGTGTAGCTTGGATCTGATCCAGAAGCTACTGATCTTCCTTCTCCTTCAATCTTGCTGCTGCACTCTCTTCTTCTTCTTCCTTCTTCACTCTGGCTCTCTTTTCTCTATCTCTGTAAATCCTCTCTCAGAATTTCTCCTTCTACTTCTCCTGCTCTCTCTCTTTTCTTCTCTCGATCTCACGATCACCCTCTTCTTCTTTTTCTCTCATATTCTCTGCTTCTCTAAACTCTCTTCTTCTCTCAACTCTCTTCTTCTCTGCTACATTTTCTATGGCTAGCATTCTGCTTCTCTCTATCTGTCATTGAACTGGGTGATGGACACTCCTTTTATAACCTCCAGGAGATGGGCGCATGGTCGCCAGGTTTCCTACCTAAAATTTAAGCAGATCTGATCCAGACCTTTCCACGTGTCATCATCACTTGGCTTTTACTTTCCACATGGCAGGATCACTGGCTCGCTCATTATCTTGGATCACGTGCCAGCTTCTAGCATTATGGGAACACGTGCTTCACTTAAGTCTCTCGAGCAGACGTTAGATCTTGGTTGCCTGAGCCTTTTCTCAGTTAGGTCTCTGTCAATAAAGTGAGAGGAATTTCATCAAACACCTTTTAGTCATAGTGAGTGCATATATGCTAAGTGTGCATCGATCTTGTATGGGCACATGGCAGATAGATTTAGACTTTATAAATGACCAGGACAAGTATGCACTGACCTTAGTATGCCTTAGACAAAACTAGCACCGACTATGTATAGGCCTTAGCCAAAAACATGCACCAACCGTGTGTATGCTCGGACCCTGATAAATGCTCAGTGCTCGGACATATATGTGCTCGGACATGGTATGTGCTAAGACTTGAAACGTGCTCGGACCTGATATATGCTAAGACTTGAAATGTGCCCGGACCTTATGCTAAACATGCACAGACCTTAATGTGAGCACGGCAAAACCTACACAGACCATATGCATAAAGTAGAAGATGCACCAACCTTCCTATGAACATGTGATGGATATGCATTGACCTGCCACAGTGAAATGTGTAGACTTCGAAAACAAACATGCATAGACCTATATGCACAATGTACAAAAACTTGCACCAACCTATATATGTGTGCAAGACAACACCTGCACGGACCTTGGTGTGTAGTATGCAAAACATGCTCGGACCTCGTGATACTAGCACAGCCCTTGATATGCTTGACACGTAACTAGCGTCGACTATACATGCAAGGACTCAGACCTTGTGTGTGGAAGAAGAATAACTAGCACCGACCTATAAATCATATGCACAGACTTTGCGTGTAGTTCCACAGAAACTTGCAACGACCTTATGTATAAATGACAACTACATGGTATGCTGCTAGCACAGACCTTAACTAGTGTGCTACATGAAATAGTATCAACCTTGAGCTCGCAGCAAACCTACACCGACCTTATATGTACTGAGATATAAACATGAGCAGTAACATACACTGACTTTACATGCGTGAACCATTGGGCTAGCATAGACTTAATGGTGTCAATGCAAATGTGCTCAGACCTGTCCTAGAAGATGTGCTTGGACCTTAAATCGCATGTGCATAGACTTGAACAGGATGTGCACTGACGCTAAAACGGCTAACATAGACTCTGCACAGACTCTAACAAGCTCAACACTAAATGTGCACCGACGCTAACTATGCTATCATGAAATGTGCACTTAACCTGTTTGATGTAATGTCAATGCAACACACACATGTGCACAGACCATCCAATGCACTTCATATCAACAACAGCATCAAAGCAAACATCTCACATGAGTTTGACAACATCAAAGCACATCAAAGCAACACATATAATCACATGAGTCATAGTGTTTATCATCATCAAAACCATAGGATTACAATAAAGAAGAAGAGAGAGTGAGAGTCTGAGAGGAAAGAGAAAGAGCGAGTGCTGTAGAGAAGAGCAGAAACTGAGAAGAAGAGAGCTATTGTCAGAGAGTAGAGAAAAGGAAGAAGAAAGAGAGTGGAGATAGCCAGAACCTGGGAGAGAAAAAGGTAGAAGAAGAAAAGAAGCGTGAGCAGTCAAAGAGGAGAGATCCAGAAAGCGAAAAGAAGAATAACTAGCACCGACCTATAAATCATATGCACAGACTCTGCATGCAGTTCCACAGAAACTTGCACCGACCTTATGTATAACTGACAACTACATGGTATGTTGCTAGCACAGACCTTAACTAGTGTGCAACAGGAAATAGTATCGACCTTGAGCTCGCAGTAAACCTGCACCGACCTTATATGTACTGAGATATAAACATGAGCAGTAACATGCACTGACTTTACATGCGTGAACCACTAGGCTAGCACAGACTTAATGGTGTCAATGCAAATGTGCTCAGACTTGTCCTAGCAGTTGTGCTCGGACCTTAAATTGCATGTGCACAGACTTGAACAGGATGTGCACCGACGCTAAAACGGCTAACACAGACTCTACACAGACTCTGACAAGCTCAACACTAAATGCACCGACGCTAACCATGCTATCATGAAATGTGCACTTAACCTGTTTGATGTAATGTCAATGCAACACACACATGTGCACAGACCATCCAATGCACTTCATATCAACAACAAACATCAAAGCAAACATCTCACATGAGTTTGACAACATCAAAGCACATCAAAGCAACACATATAATCACATGAGTCATAGTGTTTATCATCATCAAAACAATAGGATTACAACAAAGACATATCCATATCTTCTACCAGATAAGCTAGCTGATCTAGTAGGTCCAAATAAATCCATGTGGATCAGCTCAAAAGGTTTAGAAGACATATTTTCAGTTATAGATTTAAATGACTTTCTAGTTTGTTTGCACTAGGTATATGCCTCACATATTTTATTGTCCTTCTTGAAAGATATTTCAGGTAAACCTCTTACCATGCTATATTTATTCAACTTATACAGTACATTATAACTAGCATGACCTAACCTGCGATGCCAAAGATAGGCTAAGTCATCCTTATTAACAGGGACGCACAAGTTAGTATGTGCTGCATCATCTAAGTCTACCATATAGATGTTATTGACTCTTTTACCAGTGAACTTCACAGTTTCAGAATTGGGTTCAAAGATAGTGCATACAAGAGAGTCAAAAACAACTTTATGGCCTTTATCACACTTGATACTAAGCAAATTGTAAGCAAGCCCTTCAACTAGTAAAACTTCTTCTATACAGCAGGAAGAGCACTTACCAACCTTACCTGTTCCTTTGATTTTTCTTTTTGTATTACCACTGAAGGTAACATGACCATCATCTTTTTATACCAGCATGCAAAACTTTCCGTTATCCCTAGTCATGTGCCTGGAACAGCCACTGTCAAGATACCACCTGTTGTGATTGGCCGCTAGGCATACCTGCAAATAGAATCAAGTAAAAAATTTTGGAACTCAGGACTGTTTGGGCCCCATAACTGCAGTTAAATCATGCAGACAAGAAAGCAACTATTTTGGTATCCACATTTGTTTTTGTGTCTTTACTTGAGTTGTGGATTTCATAATTTTCTATTTGTCCCGTCTCTCATTAACATTCTGAGTTTTGATTGGCCTTTTCTGTGGTGTGACATTTTCATTCTTAAAGGCTTGAGAATCTTTGCACTAGTGATTGGTCCAATGGGCATTTGGAAGAGTGTGTGCACTGTAGATCCTAGGCTTAACAGATAGAGAATGGACAAGGCCATATGAGTTCTGATTTCTGAAATTTTTGAGCCTAGGTTGCATAGAGGCATTCCAAGGGTAAGGTCGATCCACCTGACTAGGATGTGAGTTCTGGATGTTATGCTGCATCGACCTCATGTTGAGGCTGCCTCGACCTTTCCTACCAGAGTGATAATGATAGGAGTTTTGGAATGATGGATAGGTCGGTGCACTAAGGTAGTAGCATCGACCTGAGGTGCCCCTACTCTGACCTTGATTTCTATAGGGCCTAAACCCAGAAGGAGTATGCGTCGGTGCAGGTTGGTGGTTGCATTGACCTTTCTGTTGAGATTGGGTTACCTTGGTTTTGGGGTTTCCTTGGACTTGGGCTTTAGCTGCTTGACCCCTAACCTGTCCCTTAGCCTGAGGTGCAGTAGTGTGTGTGCAGGATCCACTAGACACCTCTACCTTCTCTTTGCCCTTGTCCTTGGCACTGGGCTTGTTATGATTATTATTTTTTATAGATTTTTTGTTTCTATTTTCTTCATAGTTCATTTTTATTAAAGGTTAAGATTTAAATGTTCCTTTTTCAGCAACAAAGGAAATAGTCTTCACATCAAACATTTTCTTATTTGTTGGGTTAAAACCCAATCCTTCCCTTCTGAGGTTTACCCTTGTTCTTAAAATGGCATTCAAATTTTAAGTTCTCTATGTCATGCCTTCAAGGGAATATTGTTTATCCTTATTTTCTTTTTCTAAGTTCTCAATTGTCTTTTTCAATTCTTTATTCACACCATTAACAACATCATATTTTTCATTTGCAATTCTGGTTTCTTCATCAAATGTTTGCATTCTGATTTTTAATTCATCAATGGTGTTTTTCAAGTGTTTATTTTCATACCTCATTTCATTCGAGATAGTTTTGAAATTTTCACATTCAACAAGAGAATTCTTCAAACTACAGTTTTCTATTTCTAGGCATGCAATTTTGTCATTCAAGGATGTATCATTCACTAGAGATTTTATTTTTCTTTTCAGATGCCTATTCTCTCTACACACATCATCATATTTATCTAAAATCTCTTCATAGGCTTCTTCCCTGTCACTATGTGTAAAGTTCTCGAAAGGGGAAGTTACCTCTTCATCATCTTCCTTCTCTTCTTCTTCGCCCATCAGGCAGAGCTTGTCTTCTTCCTCGCTATCAGATGTGCTGCTCTGACTGCCTTCATCTTCATCGCTCCAGGTGTTTATCATAGCTTTTTATTTCTTGTTCTTCCACCTAGGCTATTTCTCCTTCTGCAGCTCAAGGCAATCTACCTTTAGGTGTCCTGCTTTCCTGCAATTATTACAAACAATACCATCAGATTTCTTGGTAGTATCATATTTGTATTTTGACTGCCTCTTCCCTGAGAAATACTTTCTTTTGAACCCCTTCCCTTCCTTCCTCAGGAACTTCTTAAATTTTCTAGTAAGCATTGCAAATTCATCTAGGTCTTCGTTTGAACTAGAAGAGCTGTACTTACTTGATGACCCTTTGCTACTAGAAGTCACTTTAAGAGCTAGGGGCTTTTTCTTCTTCTCAGACTCATCAACCCTCTTGAGATTTAGCTCATTTGTCATGAGAGAACCGATGAGTTCATCTACTGTGGTAGTTGCTAGGTTCCTAGACTCTTCCATAACAGTGGCCTTGGTGTGCCAAATTGGTGCCAAGGATTTGAGAATTTTTCTAACAATTTCGTACTCACTATAAACCTTGCCTAGACTCCTCAAGCTATTAGTGAGTACCATCAGTCTGGCGGATATCTCAGATATACACTCATCAAGTTTCATCTTAAACGCTTCATATTCTGAGACTAACATATTTTCCTTGGTCACTCTAACCTGAGACGTTCCCTCATAGATTACTTCCAGCTTATCCCACATTTCCTTGGTTGTAGAACAGGAAAAAAATCATGAAAATTCAGTAGGGTGAAGAGCACACTATATAGCATTTACAGCGCTCCAGTTCAATGTAGACCAACGGATCTGCTCCCTAGTCCAGACCTCCTCATCCTTAGGGAGCTCAAAAGGGCCTTTACTAACAACCTTCCAAATCTCATAATCCTTCGCTCGTAGGAAGACCTGCATATGATTCTTCCAGTAAGCATAATCGTTTTCGTCAAAGAATGGCGGCTTACTAGTGGAGTGACCCTCAGCAGTTAGACCTCTAGCATCCATTACAACTAATCTCTCCGGGATGTTAATCCCTTAAGGAGAGTTAGGCTCTGATACCACGTGCAGTGTGAATGGATTGAACTACAAATCTAGAGGGGGGTGAATAGATCTAACCAAATTTCTAAATTCTACAGCAGTTAATAACAATGCGAAAATGAACAAAGCTGTTGTAAACAGAAATACTAAAAGCAGTATGAATTATCAACAAACAGATCTGATATGGACAAATTGTCAATCACTATGAACTCCAAAGACAGTACATCAGTTAACTCAATATAGTACCAGGCAGAGGTTTGATTCGAAAATATCCTCACGTAAGGGTTAGTTTTCCAGATAGATTTAATCTATCCTTTTGACTGAGCCTTTTTATATACCACTAAGTGATTGACCATAATACAGGTATGAGATGAAGAAAGTGCAAATTAGATCAAGACAAATCAGATATCAATCAAATTGAGCAGATGCAAAGATGAATTAGTGCGGACAATATGGTTGAAGACTTAAGCAACAATTGATTATATCAGAGAAATCAGATACTCGCAGTAAGTGATCCTAAGCATTCATCTAATCGTAGTAAAGATGATATAATCAATCACACACACAAGACAGATCAATTTTTAGGTGGTTCGATCTCAAGCTTGAGATCTACATCCACCCCTTACTCAACTGAGTAAGGCTTCTGTTGTCGAACAGTTTGAATCCACTGATCCACAGCTTTGGGGATGAACTCCCTACAAACAGTTGAGCCTCACAGCTTGCTTTCTCGCTGAGCAACACAGCTTGCTGTCTGAGGATCACACCTCTCCGCTGAGCACCACAGCTTGCTCCGCCGATACACAGCTTACAGTAATTTCAAAAAAGAAAAACAAAAGAGGCAATGGAAAACAATAATAGAAAGAAAGAATTATAGCTCCACTGGAGCGATCTGACTCTGGATCTGATCTAGAAGTCAGATAACTCTTTTGCTCAATCCCACTTCTCTCTCTCAGACAGAATTACGGCACTCTATTTCTTCTTTTAACTCTCTGCAATAGACTCCTTTCTCTCAAACTCCTCTCAGACTCTTCTCTCTCAACCTCTGGAACTCTCTTGCCTTTCAGCTCTTCTCTCCTTTTCTGATCTGCTTCTCTCGTGTATGCTATTCTACGAATTTGACTGCTCGATCCCTTTTTATACAGGAGATCGTGAGTCTGTGGTCCCACCAGCTTTTAAAATTTTTTAGGCACGTGGAAGACACACTCCCGCCCAATAAATTTTATCCAGAATGCACACTTTGAGGGCCATGTGTCAGGACTAGAGGATGCGACGATCCACGTGGCAGGATGTTAGTTTAGCTTCCTTCCTTGGATCATGTGCCCTTAATCTGCTTCACTTTAAGTTCCACGTGAGAGTGATGTGGTCTATCTTTATGTAACCCAGGTGTTCGAGCATGGATCTGGGTTGTTTGTACTTTTCTGTCCAAAATAGAATCAAATATATATGAGACTTATGAAGCATATAATAATCATTAGCAAATGCAGTTTCAGAAGTTTCACAAGGTTAGACAATTCATATACATGTATGCACAAAATTCTTCTAGAGCATCGATGCATAAATGAGATACATTAGCCTGTATAGCTAACACATACAACAGGTTAGAATAGAAATATCGACCTTAGAGTCATACAGGTAGACCTTATATGCAAGACTAATAGACTCTATAATGAAGGTGCATCGACCTGTCTTTATAGAGAATGCACAAGGTGCATCGACCTTTCTTTATAGTGAATGCCCAAGGTGCATCGACCTTGAGAATGATGACTTACTAGCATCGACCCTTTTATAACATGCATTGACCTATGCTGCAGACGCTAGCTCACTAGCATCAACCTTTCTCTAGAATCCAAATATGCACAGACCTTATGAAGCAATTACTTCTACATATGCACCGACCTTCTGGTGCAAGACTTCTACATGTGCACCGACCTTATAGTGCATGTTTTCTACATGTGCATCGACCTTCAGGACTGGAATGAATGTATGCACCGACCTTACATACTACAATATGAATGTGCACTGACCTTCAGACTTATATGCGAATGTGCACCGACCTTTCAATGCAACAATTATGCGCATGCATAGACCTTCAGAACAGAAGTGGATATATGCACCGACCTTACTTTCTCAAATGCATGAATATGCTTCGACCTTATTATACCACACTCCTGCATATGCGCTTGTTTTACGCACGCGGTGAGTCACTTGTCGTTTTGTCGTCATGGCGGGGGCGCACACTCACCTTTTACGAAAGGTCGAGATAGTTTGACTGGGCACGCAGGGATTCTGAGGGTATTGAGAAGGAGGCAGAGAGAGCGATATGAACGCGCTGGAAGGGATGGCGTATGGTTCATCATTCTGGGAGACTGGGACAGGGATGGCTGGGTAAAATGCAGGCGTGCCAGTCGATTTCTCAACAATCACCTCTGGAACCAAGGATTGACTCGGGAAGCGTCGCCAGGACGTGGCACGTAGCTCGAGAGATCGAGCGACACGTGGATAGAAGGCGTTCCACGGGTGCGAGTGCGTAGGTGATTATGGGGTTTTGTGTACTAGACGTCTTTCCCCACCGGTCGCAAGCAACCAGTGTTTATTTTACATCGGATTGAATCTAAATACCTTTGTTTCTACTTTCGAAGAGAGAGTCAGGGACCCTGGGAGCCGCGACGTTGGGAGGGCTTAGTCCGTGCAACAGCGACAGGGCAACAGCAACACAATAGGGATAACTGGGGGCAGAGAGACTGGTTCCGACGAGGAGGGGGATCCGCTCCCTGACTAGACTACATGACTTATATGCCATGAAAGGTATTTATATGGGGGCATGAGAGCCCGATTACAAGTGCTTGCAAGCCACGGGACAATTCTGTCATTCATGACGGTCCCCGGGTCATTGCGTTATTGTGTAAATAGTTCCGTATCTGTACATAGTGTCCGTCAAAGGACCTGTGACTCAGCAGGATGGCGTCTGAGGGGTGTCACAATGTATTCCCGACATGAGACAGTGTCGAGGTCGGGGCAGTAGGGGTGCCGTAGGCACCATTGTGTTGGAGAAGTTGAGTGGTCGGGTGCCGCGGGCCCTGATGTGACTGGAGTAGCTGGCAGTCGGGTGTCGGGGGCACCGTTGTGCCTGGAGGTTGTTGAATGGTCGGGCACCGTGGGCCCCAATGTGACGAAGTAGCTGACAGTCGGGTGCGGGGGGCACCATTGTGATCGGGGTTGTTGAGTGATCAGGTGCCGTAGGCCCCGATGTGACTGGAGTGACAGGCAGTCGGGTGTCGGGGGCACCATTGTGACTGGAGGAGGCGGGCGCTAGGAGACCTAGATGGTCGTGCTCAGGGGATCCGCTGTGACTGACAGTCGGGTGACGGGGGCACCGTTATGACTGAAGGAGGCGGGCGCCGTGAAGAGGCTGAGGCCTGAGTACAGGTACATGTATTCAACTGGTTTCATGCTGTATGAGAGCCACGTGGGCTTTACAAATGGGCGAGGGAGGCCAAAGTAAAATTGGCGCAAGCCACGGGATAATTCTGACGCGCAGGTCAGTACCCGGGTCAATGCGTAATAAGGCAGACATCCGCGTGTTTTACAGAGGCTCCCCCATGAGGAGATCGAGGCAAGCCTGATTGCCTAGGTGGCAGGGGTGGTCCTGGGCTGGCGCTTGACGGAGGTTGGATGCGGCTCAAGGTGAGCGGTCGGGCCCGGGCCTCGGAAGGCAATTGTCGTCATGCCGGGGAGTCGAGGCCGGCCCCGGGAATATTACTCCTGGGCTAGGGTCCAGATAACTCGAGTCATCAGTCCGAGCGGTCTACTAGTTTTCCTGAACATGGACTCATCATGACATGCACGTGCCGAGTCCATGTTCTCAAACTTGTGACACACTAGATTCAATATATTAAAAACTTCATTGACATGATTCTGAAATAGTGTCCCTGAAAGGACCACCTTACGGGGAGTTTGCACCTTTTCTAGTGTAGAAAGAATATTTGTGTCTTCATTTCTGGGAGTATGGCCTTCATCTAAAATGAGAAGGCTAGGGACCTTTAGTAACCTCTCCTAACATGCAGCCCCTATCTCATCTCTTACATCGCACACAATTCTAGAAAATTGCTTATAGCCCAAGAAAAGAATACTCATGTTCTCCTCCCATTTTTGAAGAACATCAAGTTATTGAGATCTATTGTCAGCCTTAGCAGAGTAGAAGTTATACAGAGGAAGTTCTTCTACTTGCCAATGATGGACCTCTCTTTCACGTTGGCAGAATTCGTTTAGGAAGAATGATTATTGGCCTTGCAGAAGGATATTTAGCCAAAAAACTCTGAATAAAGCTAATGAGCATGAAAGTATTTCATGACCCTGGAGCATGTGCTAGAATGCAGCCTCCAGGATTATCACCCACTAGGTATCTCACCAAGAAATTGAAGCCCTCTATCTGATGTGGCTTCACTTGTTTATTTTATCTTATTTATCTTTGATGTTGATCTGACTAAAAATTGTGGTTTATTTAGCTTTGATGTTCTTCATTTGAAATTTTTTGTAAATTGGATGTTATTTAATTTTTTATATGCATAATGATAATTGCATTGTTATTTAATTTTATGTTATATAAATACATGGGGTATTCCCTGTGAGTTGAGGTGCGTGGGTGCGACCTAACACTACACGCACCTCAAGAGAGCGTGTTAAAACTGTGTCATTGAGCCTTCTCGTTCAAGACTTTGGGATTGATGTGTATGTTCTCATTTGTTTACGTTGTTAGCGCAGCGAAGAGTGATATAGAAGGGGGGGGATGAATAGATCACTCCCGATTTAGAAAACTTCAGCGGAAAATCACTACTTCGAATTTCGACCCTTCAGATACAGCAAAACAATATAAGCTAACGCAGTGAATAACTAAGACAGAATAAGAAGGTGCGATTGAAAAAGGCTGTCCACAGTCAAGCACAATGCCAAGCAGATGGAGAGCACAACCGATAACAACAAACCACAGAGGAGACAAGAAATTTTAAGGTGGTTCGATTGTAGTCCACAATCTACATCCACCCCTCACTCCAACTAGAGTGAGGATTCCACTAGCCATTGCTAGAAAACTGCAGACTCAGTCTGCGAACAAGATGCTGCCACACAGCTTGAACAACCAAGGGAAACAAATCCCTCAAACAAACTCTGCTACCCACAGAGCTTGACACCTGGACCTGCAACCAGCAAGACCAGAACCGGAGATGGCTCTCCCTTCCTCCAACCCGGAGGGAACCTGCTAGTGACAGCCCGTCACTGGCAAAATCAGAGATCACAGATCTCTCTTCCTCTGTAGCCCAGAGGGGAACTGGAGTAACTCTCCCTTCCTCCAAACACTAAAGGGTAACAATTCGGAATCAGAAATGAAGAAATGAAAAACAAAAAGGAAAACAGACCAACGATGAACGACAATCGTTTCTGAAAACCAAAAACAAATGTAGCTTCTGAAGAAGCAAATCTTCACAGCACGATTTCTTCTATCTCTCAAGGATTTTTCTCTCAGTTCATATCTCTCAAATTCTTCTCTCTGTCTTTTCTCTGGAACGTGGAGGCTCTCTCTTTTCTTCTTCTGCTCAGGGATTCTTCACTTCAGCCTTCCCTTTTTTTTCATTTTGTTCACTTCTCATGTTCGCAGAAGACACCTTTTATATGGCATCCGACCTGAATTCAAGGACTTCACACGAGTGGGTCTCATTCTCTCCTTTTCAGAGCGTCCTCGGATCACGTGCCAGGCATCATCCTCGGTTCACGTGCCCAATCATTAACCTGAGTCATCTGCAGGTAGAGACAAAAGAAATGAATCGAATTAGTTAGTTCAGGCTTATAACAATGAGTGTATATACTTTAGAAGCAGCAAATGAATAAGGGTGTACAATGTGAGAATGTATACACTTGAGGGCCTTTAGCGTCCTCAGTGTATAGACTTGAAAACTGATGCATTACATAGCAGAGGGGGATGTGTAGACTTCTGGTAATGCATGAAGCAATCGAGTGTATAGACTTGCAACCAAGGGAATGTACAGACTTGATGAATGAGTGCATGTGAAAGGAAGTGTACATACTTGAGATGAACGCTGCATGAACTAGCCTAACCAATGTATAGACTTTACGATGCTCAGCCACTGTATAGACTTCACGATGCTCAGCCACTGTATAGACTTCACGATGCTCAATCACTGTATAGACTTCACGATGCTCAATCACTGTATAGACTTCACGATGCTCAATCCACTATATAGACTTCACGATGCTCAATCCACTGTATAGACTTTAATGCAAAAGCTGAAGTTGAGCGAACGATGTATAGACTTACCCCTTGAAGATGTGAGCGAGACAGTGTATAGACTTGGCCCTTGAAGGATGTACAGACTCTGAACGATGAAGTAGGCTGTACAGACTTGTAACGCTTGAGGACCTATGTATAGACTTGGGAACCCTGAACCAGTGTATAGACTTGAAAGGCTTGAACATTGCGATGTGCAGACTTTGTGATGTATAGACTTAGGAGCACATGTCAAGGCTGTACAGACTTCATGCTTTGAACGTGTGTGTTGTGAGCAATGTATAGACTTGGTGATCTTTAAAGCACAATGTGCAGAGTTTACCACTGTATAGACTTGAAGTTCTGAACGTAGGTAAAGTGTCAGTGTACAGACTTGCTATGGATGTATGGACTTTGAAGATGCAAGCGATGTACAGACTTGGGGTTCAACTGTGGATGTATAGACTTGGAAGATATGAGGCGATGTACAGACTTGGGGTTCAACTGTGGTAAAGGCTGGGAATGTATAGACTTCCAATGAATACAACCGCTGTACAGACTTGATCAAACAGACCGATGTATAGACTTGATCTCAAGGAATGGCTGTACAGACTTTGAAGGAAGACATGAACAGTGAATCAATGTATAGACTTGGATGCCCAACGCCAATGAACTGACTTGCGAATCTGGGGGGTCAACCCATCTGGAAGGGGGGTCGACCCACTCCTATCCAGACTATGCTGACAGAGTATGGACTTGAACAAGTAATGCATGTCTATATGACAACCACATGAACTGCACTGTCCTACTTGAAGCATGAATTAATCTATTGATAGAAACCGATTGATTTATAGTGTGAGACATCATCAAAACCGTAGGGATGCAACAATCTCCCCCTTTTTGATGATGGCAACACTATGAATCAAGCAATATCAAAGCTTAACAAGAAATTAACTGCAGTTTCAACAATCAAAGCAAATTCAAGGCATGCTCATGCAGACGATTTAAACACTCCCTACAACACACTCTCAGCTCCCTCACAACTCATTCTCAGAAATTTCCATGACATGAATTCTCCCCCACAGCTCATAAACAAAACTCCCCCAAAGCTCATGACAATTCATGACTTACATATATTGCAGAACCTCTCTCCCCCTTTGACATCAGCAAAAGGAAATGCAGAATATATGAAAGTGCTGGAGACATGAAGAAGAAGTACAGTAACTTCTTAGTGCAGAAAGGCACAAGCAAGTCTTAAGAGAATAAGTGAGGTGCTAAACTCAAGTGAAGGTTCTTGAACTCCAGTAAACAATAGAGAAATAGAATGATAGAAAAGTTTAACAGCATACATAATGTATAATTTAGAGCAGGAGTTAACAAGTATGGCCAGATATAGCTGAACAGTCAACTATCCCACATGACAACAAGAGACAAAGTTAGAGAGGTGTTCTCAAGGTATTGAGGACAAGCAATCCATTAGTTGCATAACAACAAGGAATTTTTTTGAGATGATTTTCAAGAAGATCAATGAGTAAGTTGGTAATTCACTCTTTTGACATTAGGGAGACACCTTGATTAGAGGCCTGAATCCCCAGTTACTAAGTGTGAGTACCTCATTACTTCCTCTTTTTTTTTATTAAAGGAACATAGTTAGTAACTATGGCTTTTGACATGAGGAAACACCTTGATTAAAGGCCAGAGTCCCCAGTTACTCACCAGCTAGCCACCATTGCTCTGTCATGACTTTTCATTCATTTTAAGCATTTGACACCTCATGACATAGAAGAAAACTTCATTTCATTGATGAAGCTCCCAGTTTCTCAGTGACCAAAACAAGACATGTTTGTTCAGTTAAGCCCTTGTGTTGAAGAGATGGAATGATTGAAAACAATACCAGAAGGATTATTTCTTGAAGTGAATCTTGAAGTCTAGATTTCAAGCTGATTGGGTCAGATATCAAGACATACAGGTTTTGGCCTGAACCAGAATCATTGACAATGTAGGAAGATATACTTTATACAATTAATCCAGATCTCTGAAGGAATACCAGAGGAAAGATTCTAGCTAGATTTTAGTAACACTGACTTATAGACTTAAGAAATAAGTGACATTCTACTGTCTGAGAGAACAACACTAGATCTGTCATGAAAGCCAACAATGACACACATCTAGTCAATCTTTTTGAATCTGTCAAAGAACTCTTCCTCTCACAGCTCAACCAGCTCCCCCTCACTCAAAGCATTCCTGAAAGCTAACCAACAGACATACAGAACTCCCCCTCACAAAAAGAATAGACTTCACATTTAAGACAACCTTTATAAGCCTAATTCTCTTCTCAGTGATGTGAAATTTTCATTATCCAGAGGTTTAGTGAAAATGTCAGCAATCTGATTATCAGTGCCTACATGAATCAGTTCAAAGTTATTTTTAGAAACCTCATCTCTTATGAAATGATGCCTTATCTCTATGTGTTTGGTGCGTGAATGCAAAACAAGATTTTTGGTAAGATTAATGGCACTGGTATTATCACAATAGATAGGTGTGCACCCCAGGGCTACTTGGTAGTCCTGAAGCTGGTGTTTAATCCAAATGACTTGTGTACCACAACTCCCTGCAGTCACATATTCAGCTTCTGCAGTCGAGAGGGCCACAGAATGTTGTTTCTTGGAACCCCAAGACACTAAACACCCACCCAAAAATTCACAATGACCACTAGTGCTTTTCCTATCTAGTTTACATCCTGCATAATCAGCATCTGTGTATGGAACTAAGTTAAATGTGTGTGATGCAGGAAACCATAAACCAAGAGAATGAGTAGCTGACAAATATCTGAAAATTCTTTTCACTGCAGCTAAATGTAATTTAGTAGGTCTAGACTGATACCTTGCACACATTCCTACACTGAACTGTATATCAGGTCTAGAAGCTGTCAAGTAAAAAAGAGATCCAATCATACCTCGATAGAGCTTGGCATTTACTTCTTTACCTGTCTCATCTGTATCCAGTGAGGTATTGGTACCCATGGGTGTTGTAATGTGCTTCAAGTTTTCCATACCAAACCTCTTGAATAGTTCCATTGTGTATTTGGTCTGGTTGATGAAGCATCCATCCTCTGACTGTTGTACATGCAAGCCAAGAAAGTACTTTAATTCACCAACCAAACTCATCTCAAATTCAGTAGACATCATTTTAGAGAATTCATCACATAGGTCATGCTTAGTTGATCCAAATACAATGTCATCTACATATACTTGAACTATGATGAGATCTTTATTTGTACCCTTGGTAAATAAGGTTTGATCAACTTTACCTCTTTTGTAGCCCTTGCTGATCAGAAATTCAGTCAATCTTTCATACCATGCTCGAGGAGCCTACTTTAGACTATACAAGGCTTTGTTTAACCTGAAAACTTGGTTAGGTTGAAGAGAGAATTGAAATCCGGGGGGTTATTCAACAAAAATCTCTTCTGTAATGACTCCATTTAAAAAGGCACTTTTAACATCCATTTGTTGGAGTTTTATATTCTTTGAACATGCAAAAGCAAGCAACAATCTTATAGCTTCCATCCTAGCAACAGGTGCATAGGATTCATCGAAATCTACACCAAATTCCTGACAGTAGCCTTTGACTACTAATCTGGCCTTATTCCTAGAAATGATTCCATCTTCATTCATTTTATTTTTGAACACCCACTTAGTTCCTATGATATTAACATTATCTGGTCTTGAAACAAGTTCCCAGACATTATTTCTTTCGAACTGGCCCAATTCCTCACACATAGCATTGACCCAAGCTTGATCAGCTACGGCCTCTTCTACTGATTTGGGTTCAATTTGTGAGACTAAATCAATTAAGTCTTCATTATTCACATTCCTAAAATGAGACCTAGTCCGAAGAGGATCTTCAGGATTGCCTATGACATTATCTATCGGATGATCTTTAAGAAATCTAACATTTATTGAAGACTCACCTGTTTCTCTTGGCTCTTCCTGGTTGGGAGGATTTGCTGTTCCACTCGGCTGAGTCTTCTCTTCTTCTTGGTCTTCTAGGAATCCCCCATCATGATTGGAATCCCTGTCAACATTTTCAATGTTAGTGACACCTTTCTTTTCACTAAAAATGATGTGTGGAGACTCTTCAACTTTCTGGTCTGATATGTTAAAGACCCTATATGCGCTAGACACTTCAGAGTATCCTAAAAATATTCCAGGGGAGCTTTTAGCTTCAAACTTATCTAAATCTTTCTTGTCATTGTTATGAATAAAGTATTTAGCTCCAAAAATTCTGAAATGAAACAAGTTTGGTTTCTTACCTTTTAGAAGCTCATAGGGTGTTTTCTTGTGAATGGGTCTTACCATGGCCCTGTTGATTATGTAAGTTGCTGTATTGGCCGCCTCTGCCCAAAACCTCCTTGGTAATTAACTTTCAATTAGCATGGTTCGGGCCATCTCCACAACAGTTCTATTTCTTCTCTCCACAATTCCATTCTGTTCAGGTGTCTTGGGAGAAGAAAATCTGTGTGTTAGTCCCTCTCTTTCACAAAGATCAGAAAACATGGAGTTTTCAAACTCACCTCCATGGTCAGATTGAATAGAACAGATCTTGTGTTTTCCTTCTTGTTTGACCTTATTAAAAAATTGATTAAACTTTTGAAATGCATCACTTTTATTTGCTAAGAAAAAGATCCATGAATATCTAGAGAAGTCATCTATGATGACATAGCCAAACCTGTTCCCATTAAGACTCTGAGTTCTAGTAGGACCGAAAAGGTCCATATGGAGAAGTTCCATTGGTCTAGAGGATAATGGCTCAGATCTTACCTTGAAAGAGTTCCTAGTCTGTTTGCCTAGAGCACAGGCATCACATGATTTTGAAATAGAATTGAATTTAATTCTAGGCATGCCTCTTACTAAATCATGCTTGACCAATTTATTTAAAGTAGTAAAGCTAGCATGGCCTAAACGTCTATGCCATTCAAAAGCATCATTTTCAGAATTGGTAGATAAACAAATATTAGATTCAGATTCCTCATCTAAGTCTACCATGTAAACATTATTAATCCTGTTGGCTACAAATTTAACCACATCAGAATTTATTTCAAAGATTTTGCATGAATTATCATCAAACACAACCCTGTGACCCTTATCACATAACTGACTAATGCTAATCAGGTTGTGTTGAAGACCTTCCACAAGTAGAACTTTTACAATGAAGTTTGTGGAAGTCTTACTTACTGTGCCAACTCCAATTATCTTACCTTTGTTCTTTCCTCCAAACTTGACCAGACCCCCTACCTTCATCTCTATTTTGCTGAACTTGGATCGGTCTCCTATCATGTGCCTGGAGCAGCCACTGTCGAGGTACCACTCGTTGTCTTTAGCTGCCAGGCCGACCTACACAAACAAAATCAAGCAAAGTGATTTGGAACCCAAGATGAGTTGGGTCCAAAGACATTGTTCAAATCTCTGATCAAATGTTTAGGTATCCAGATTTACTTCAGCATGGTTTTCTCTGGCACCTTTACTTCTGGTTTATTGAAATTAAGTCCAGCTGGTCTGGAGAAGTAAGCTCTATTCCATTCATTAGGCTTCCCATTCCTAGGAAATCTCCTGTGAGCTTGTTGATTAACAGATTTTTGAAGATGATAATTATTTCTCAAGTAGGTCCTGTTTGGACCCATCTGATTGTAGTAATTCCAGCTTTTCTTCTGATCCACTTGCTTGGACCATTTACCATTTATGTTCTGATGAGTGGGCTTAGTGAAGTTCTTCACAAAATTCATTCCCATTTTAAATGGTTGACCAGCACTGTTCTTTAAAGTTTCTTTCAGACATTGAGCTCCTTTACTACTGTTTGAGCTGGATGGTGTGTCCAGCTTCTCTTTTACCTTCTCTGGGCAGAAGGTGATGGTCTTGAATTGTAGGGGTCTCTTGTTAGTTGGGTCATAGCCTAGACCCTCCTTATTGAAGTGAACCCTTATCCCTAGAATAGCATCCACACTAGTTTTTCCCTGAACAAATCTTTCCAAAACCTTTTGTTTGTCTTCCAGCTCTTTTTGCAATGACTCAGAATTTTTTAACAGTTCAACATTCACTATCTTAACAGCTTCATATTTCTCTGAGTTCACTCTAATTTCATTCAGGCTTTCTTCAATTTTAGTTTTCAGTTCATTGAGCTGGGTGTGACTCTCCTGGTTTTCTCCCTTGAGCTTATCATTTTCTTTTCTTAGTAAGGTTATTTCTTCTAGTTGCTCTTTTAGTTTCTGATTTTCCTCACAGACCTGGGTTTGTTCTTCAACATTAGTATTAAATTTTCTTTTGAGGACCCTATGCTCTTTACTGAGAGAATTAAACTTGTCTAACAATTCACCATAAGCATCTTCCCAGTCATCAATAGAGAAATTTTCAAAGACATTTATTACCTCCTCTTCGCTATTTGCCATAAGGCAAATTCCATCTTCATACTCCTCTGAGGAAGTGTCTTTGGGATCTTCTTCCTCCTCGCTCCACGTGCAGACCATCGCCTGTGGCTTCTTCTTTTTCTGCACCTTTAAAGTAGGGACCCTTCTTTTGGAGATCTGGGCATTCGCCTTTCATGTGTTCCTGTTTGTTACAATGAAAACAAGTCACTCTCTTAGAATTTCTGTCCTTATGATTGGTAGATTCAACATTCTTGTTAAAGGAGTATGGCTTCTTCCCCCTAAAGGTCTTCCCCTTTCTCCTTAAAAATTTACTGAACTGTCGAGTGAGCATTGCCTGCTCCTTCTGGTCAAGATCGGAAAAACCATCAGACTCACCGCTACAGCTGCTGCTGCTGCTACTGCTACTCTTGTTGCAGGATGCCTTGAGAGCTACATTCTTACCCTTCCTGTCACTTCCTTCACCACCTCCTTTGAAATTCATCTCATAGGTCATGAGGGATCCTATGAGTTCATTCACTGTCAAGGTCGTCAGATCTTTTGACTCCTCTATCACTATGGCCTTAGTGTGCCATGCTGGGGATAAAGATCTAAGAAGTTTCATGACTATATCTGCCTCAGCTAGATCCTTCCCTAGCCCCTTAAGAGTGTTTGTGATCAAGGACAACCTGGCATACATTTCAGTAATATTCTCCTATGCATTCATCCTAAACAATTCATAGTTAGAGGTGTAGAGATTTACCTTCGAGGCTTTCACTTGAGCTGTACCTTCGTAGATTAATTGCAGCTCATCCCACATTCGCTTGGCAGTCTTGTAGGCAGATATGCGGACATATTCCTCTGGGTGAACAGCACACTGGATGATGTTCAGCGCCGTCCAGTTGAGTGAAGATAGCTTGACATGATCATCTGTCCACGCGTCCTCGTTCGGTGGCAGATCATACGCCCCAACAGTAATTACCCTCCACAGCTTGTGGCTCTGTGCCCTGATAAACACTTCCATCCTGTTCTTCCAAAAGAGATAGTTATTACCATCAAAAAATGGAGGGCGACTAATGGATTGACCTTCAGGCATGAAGCTTCTAGGACCATTAGCATTTCCCTGACCGTTCGTCTATATGATGCAAACCTGCTCTGATACCAAATGTTAGCGCAACGAAGAGTGATATAGAAGGGGGGGATGAATAGATCACTCCCGATTTAGAAAACTTCAGCGGAAAATCACTACTTCGAATTTCGACCCTTCAGATACAGCAAAACAATATAGCTAACGTAGTGAATAACTAAGACATAATAAGAAGGTGCGATTGAAAAAGGCTATCCACAGTCAAACACAATGCCAAGCAGATGGAGAGCACAACCGATAACAGCAAACCACAGAGGAGACAAGAAATTTTAAGGTGGTTCGATTGTAGTCCACAATCTACATCCACCCCTCACTCCAACTAGAGTGAGGATTCCACTAGCCACTGCTAGAAAACTACAAACTCAGTCTGCGAACAAGATGCTGCCACACAGCTTGAACAACCAAGGGAAACAAATCCTTCAAACAAACTCTACTACCCACAGAGCTTGACACCTGGACCTGCAACCAGCAAGACCAGAACCGGAGATGGCTCTCCCTTCCTCCAACCCGGAGGGAACCTGCTAGTGACAGCCCGTCACTGGCAAAACTAGAGATCACAGATCTCTCTTCCTCTGCAGCCCAGAGGGGAACTGGAGTAACTCTCCCTTCTTCCAAACACTAGAGGGTAACAATTCAAAATCAGAAATGAAGAAATGAAAAATAGAAAGGAAAATAGACCAACGATGAACGACAATCGTTTCTGAAAACCAAAAACAAATGTAGCTTCCGAAGAAGCAAATCTTCACAACACGATTTCTTCTATCTCTCAAGGATTTTTCTCTCAGTTCATATCTCTCAAATTCTTCTCTCTGTCTTTTCTCTGGAATGTGGAGGCTCTCTCTTTTCTTCTTCTGCTCAGGGATTCTTCACTTCAGCCTTCCCTTTTTTTTCATTTTGTTCACTTCTCCTGTTCGCAGAAGACACCTTTTATATGGCATCCGACCTGAATTCCAGGACTTCACATGAGTGGGTCTCGTTCCCTCCTTTTTCAGAGCATCCTCGGATCACGTGCCAGGTATCATCCTCGATTCACGTGCCCAATCATTAACCTGAGTCATCTGCAGGCAGAGACAAAAGAAATGAATCGAATTAGTTAGTTCAGGCTTATAACAACGAGTGTATATACTTTAGAAGTAGCAAATGAATAAGTGTGTACAATGTGAGAATGTATACACTTGAGGGCCTTCAGCGTCCTCAGTGTATAGACTTGAAAACTGATGCATTACATAGCAGAGGGGGATGTGCAGACTTCTGGTAATGCATGAAGCAATCGAGTGTATAGACTTGCAACCAAGGGACTGTACAGACTTGATGAATGAGTGCATGTGAAAGGCAGTGTACAGACTTGAGATGAATGCTGCATGAACGAGCCTAACCAATGTATAAACTTTACGATGCTCAGCCACTGTATAGACTTCACGATGCTCAGCCACTGTAAAGACTTCACGATGCTCAATCACTGTATAGACTTCACGATGCTCAATCACTGTATAGACTTCACGATGCTCAATCCACTGTATAGACTTCACGATGCTCAATCCACTGTATAGACTTTAATGCAAAAGCTGAAGTTGAGCGAACGATGTACAGACTTACCCCTTGAAGATGTGAGCGAGACAGTGTATAGACTTGGCCCTTGAAGGATGTACAGACTCTGAACGATGAAGCAAGCTGTACAGACTTGTAACGCTTGAGAACCTATTTATAGACTTGGGAACCCTGAACCAGTGTATAGACTTGAAAGGCTTGAACACTGCGATGTGCAGACTTTGTGATGTATAGACTTAGGAGCATATGTCAAGGCTGTACAGACTTCAGGCTTTGAACGTGTGTGCTGTGAGCAATGTATAGACTTGGTGATCTTTAAAGCACAATGTGCAGAGTTTACCACTGTATATACTTGAAGTTCTGAACGTAGGTAAAGTGTCAGTGTACAGACTTGCTATAGATGTATGGACTTTGAAGATGCAAGCGATGTACAGACTTGGGGTTCAACTATGGATGTATAGACTTGGAAGATATGAGGCGATGTACAGACTTGGGGTTCAACTGTGGTAAAGGCTGGGAATGTATAGACTTCCAATGAATACAACCGCTGTACAGACTTGATCAAACAGACCGGTGTATAGACTTGATCTCAAGGAATGGCTGTACAGACTTTGAAGGAAGGCATGAACAGTGAATCAATGTATAGACTTGGATGCCCAACGCCAATGAACTGACTTGCGAATCTGGGGGGTCGACCCACTCCTGTCCAGACTATGCTGACAGAGTATGGACTTGAACAAGTAATGCATGTCTATATGACAACCACATGAACTGCACTGTCCTACTTGAAGCATGAATTAATCTATTGATAGAAATCGATTGATTTATAGTGTGAGACATCATCAAAACCGTAGGGATGCAACATACGTGAATGTATATATCTACCTCAAAGTCTTGAATTGTCCCGTTTGGACAGTCTATGAATATTTGATCGCACTTAAGTAGTCATTTACTATATGTGTTTGTATGGTTTGTTGAGAATTTCGGTTGTGTCTCCTCACTCTTCTCTGATATACCATTATTGATTTTGACTGTTTTCTTAACCACCTACTTGTAAGTGTTTAAGAAAATTTCAAAATCAATAAATATTTTTGGTATATCGTAGAAGTGTGGGGAGATGCTGCCGAAATTTTCAGCAAATTGTGCAACACATATAGTAAGTGATTGTGTGATAAAACCTTCATGAATGGGTTAAAAAGTGATAATCTAATTAATAGTCCTCTTCCAACTGCAAATGATCTATGGCAAACGATGTGAGGAAATGGTTGTGAATATTTTCAGGAGTAATGATTTCAAAGTTAGGATATGTATTAACATTTATTGGGTGCAGGCAAAATTGTGTCGTAGAATAGTTGACTGGGTGGTGTTGGATGACTTTAGGCATGGAGTTGAGAGTTTCATTAAATTTGCATTGGGGAATCCCAATGCAGCAACAGACCGTGACGGTCACATTTGATGCCCTTGTTCAAATTGTAGAAACTTGAGGTGGCATTCACCATGGGATGTGTAACATCATTTGTACACGAAAGTGTTCGTGGATGGTTATACGAATTGGACGTGTCATGGTGAGGAATACTTCAAGTATGAGCCCGATAATATTACAGGCGCAAGTGGGTACGTGGATATGGTTGTAGATGCTGCTGGTCCTAGTTTTAATGTTGATGAGGAACATGCATACAAGAAAGAAGCGCCGAATAAGACAGCCGGAAGATTTTATCAACTACTTAGGGATGCTGATGAGCCGCTGTGGGATGGTTGTGAAAAGTACACTCGATTGTCTGCAGTGTCACAATTGTTGAATTTGAAATCTGAATTTCACATTAGTGAGACTTGTTTTGACCGTCTCCTCCTCTTGATCAAGAGTATGTTGCCTCGAGATGAGAAGTTGCCAGAAACTTATTACTGTGTTAAAAAGATGGTCAATGAGCTAGGGCTTGGATATGTGAAAATAGATGCATGCCCAAATCACTATATGTTATATTACAAAGATGATGCAGATAAGATATCATATTCTATTTGTCACCATGACAGATTCAAACCTAAGAGAGGGGACAATTCAAAGCAAAAAGATGTACCTTACAAAGCATTGAGATACTTCCCTCTTGTGCCTAGGCTGTAGCGGCTGTATATGTCCTCAAAGATGGCTCGACATATGACATGGCACACCGAAAGAGTACACCATGCCAATGATATAATCAGTCATCCTACCGAGTGCCGATGGTGAAGCTTGGACGCACTTCAGTCGTATTCATCTTGCTTTCTCAAAGGAGCCACGTAATGTTCGATTAAGTTTATGCATAGATGGTTTTAATCCATTCAGTTGTTCAGTGGCATCTTATTCTTGTTGGCCAGTGTTCATGACACTGTACAACCTTCCGGCGAACATGTGCATGAAGCGAGAAAATCTATTTTTGTCCTTAGTAATTCTTCGTCCAAAAAGTCCTGGAAAAAAATTAGACATATATCTCAGACCGTTGATTGATGAGCTCAATTTATTATGGACTGATGGAGTTGTTACTTATGATGCATGTAGGAAGCAAAATTTTATTATGAAGGCTACACTGATGTGGACAATAAGTGACTTCCCTGCATATGGAATGCTATCTGGTTGGAGCACACATGGGAGGTTAGCATGTCCTTACTATATGGAAGATAACAAATCATTTGTATTCAAACATGGTGGGAAAGCATGCTACTTTGATTGCCATCGGCAGTTGCTACCAAGTGACCATCCTTTTTGAAGGCAAAAAGACTCGTTTAAAAAAATACAGTTGAAATGGATGAAGTAGACTTGCAAAGGGTGTCGGGTCAACATATGGCGACACGGGTGCAAAATTTACCAGATGTAGTATAATTTTCTGGTAGCACACGCCAACTCTCTAGCTTTGGAAAGTATCATAACTGGAACAAGAAAAGTATTTTCTAGGAATTGCCTTATTGGTCAACTCTTCTTGTACAACACAATTTGGATGTTATGCATACCGAGAAGAATTTTTTTGATAATGTGTTCAATATGATCATGAATGTTAAAGGCAAAACAAAGGACAACGCCAAAGCACGTATGGACTTAAAGATGCTTTGTAAACGTCCAGAACTAGAATTACAAAACATAAATGGAAAAACTGTGCAGTCTAAAGCAACTTACGTGCTTAATGATACACAGATCAAGGAAGTGTGCTAGTGGTTGAAATAGTTGAGATTCCCAGATGGATATGCATCCAACATAGCCCATTGTGTGAATATTAATGAGGAAAAAATATATGGTCTGAAAAGTCACGACTGTCATGTGTTCATGAAGGGGCTAGTGCCCATTGCATTTCGTGATTTGTTGCCAAAGCCTATATGGGGAGCACTGACCGAGCTGAGTCAATTTTTCAAGATTTTATGTGCATCAGAACTCAGACTGAGGGATGTATAAACTGTCGAAGAAAATGTGGTCACAACCGTTTGCCAGCTCGAGAAGATATTTCCTCCGACATTCTTTGATTTGATGGAGCACTTGGTCGTCCATTTGCCATACGAGGCTATTGTCGGAGGGCCAGTACAATTTCGATGGATGTATCCATTTGAGAGGTATGTCAGAATTTTTGTTAAGTTACATGTCATCCATGGTCGGTACATGTCATTATAATTGCTATCTAACTTGTTGTTGTAGGTGCATGCATGAATTAAAAATGAAAGTTCGCAACAAGGCGAAGGTGGAGGGTTTGATTGCTGAGGCATATATTCTTGAAGAAATATCAAACTTCTGTTCCATGTACTTTGAGCCAGAGATTCTAACTCGTCGTACTCGACCTCCACGTAATGATGATGGGGGAGTTGATGATTCGTCCGATCGGCTCTCTATATTTAAGCATCCTGGACGTGCGTTCAGACGTTGCTTGACGCGCACGCTCGAAGATAGAGAGTTGTATGCCGCTGAGATATATATTCTTCTGAATTGTATCGAGATTGAACCTTATGTTGAGTAGGTTCTTAACTCACATTTCCAGCGATGTCCATAAGTTGTTCATCCTTGTTCTGTAGTTCATTTAAAGTAGTAGTGTATTTATATTGCAGACAATTTGATTCAGAATTAGTACAAAAAAGTCTAAATATCCAGGACATGGAGATTGAAAAAGAACGTGAGAAGTTTTTTACGAAATGGCTGAGATATCGGGTTAGTGTCGATCGTTGAATATATATGTTTGTATTTATGTATGTTGAGGAGATTGAACCTTATTATAACTACTCAAATTTACATATAGGTTGAACAATGTCTCATTACTGATCAAAGAGTACAACAGATAGGTTATAGTCCCTCGACGATTGCACGTGCCTATCTAGGATATATTGTGAATGGATACATATTTCATACAAGGGATTATGGACAAAGTAAGTCTACGATGAACAGCAGCGTATCTGCTAAGGGAAGTTTATATAATGAAGTGGAATTAGACTACTACGGTCTTCTTGACGAAGTCTTAGAACTTCAGTATTTGGGACGAGACAATCACGTATACATATTTAAATGTCATTGGTTTGATCCTAATTCTGTCCGACATGACACAACTTATGAGATTGTCGATGTCAAACATAGGTCTAAACGTAATACCTATGAACCGTTCATTTTAGCCGCACAGGCCCAGCAAGTGTATTATTCAAGCTATCTATCATCCAAGAATAAAGATTGGTGGGCAGTTTGCAGGGTTAAATAAAAACTCTTTCCCACTTATGAGTTAAATATGAGTGAAAACCCCTCAGAAGTTGCCAGTGCTGAATATTTTCAATCAGACGAAGTTGGCGTTGTCGGTTGCACGCATATTAATCTGGACGAATCTGATGAGCCACTATCATTATGTAACGGAGATGAAGTGGAAGAAGTCGATCCGACAGAGCTAAATGTTGATGTTAGAGGGGAGGAGTCGGATGAAGAGGAAGAGTTCGAATCTGATGAGGCTACTATGGATGACGAAGATGATGATGAGTTAGATATATCATCAGCATGATCGAGGGAGGCACATTTTGATAATTGAGTAAGATAACCGTTCATTTTTGCATAATTTTTATAACATTGGTCTAGCCTTATCTAATTGAGTATTAATATGTATTAATAATTTTGTTAGTAATAAAGAAATGGTCCGAGGAGGTCGTGCTGGGAGTGGGAGGAGATAGGACAGTGACATGGGCTCTACTCCCTCCTCTTTGGCGTCTTCTTCGGGTACAGGTATATCTATTAAAATAGTTAGCTATATAAATGTTATGATCATTTACTAGCTTAAAAGAATGTCCTTATAGGTCCAAGTGTCGGCTCAAGACCACTTGTACATGCGCCATCCCCACCAGCTCCCGCTACAGGTATGTATGTTTTAATTTTCAGCAAAATATTAGTCTTACTTATGTTTATTAATTCTTACAGGTCCCAGTGCCCTCCCACCTGTTGTACAAACGCCATCCCCACCAGCTCCCCCTACAGGTATGTATGTTTTAATTTTCAGCAAAATATTCATTTTACTTATGTTTATTAATTCTTACAGGTCCTAGTGCCCTCCCACCTGTTGTACAGACGCCATCCCCACCACCTCCCGCTGCAGGTATGTATGTTTTAATTTTCAGCAAAATATTTGTTTTACTTATGAAATTTAATTCTTATAGGTCCTAATACCCTCCTACCTGTTGTACAGACGTCACCCCCACCACCTCCCGCTGCAGGTATGTATATTTTAATTTTCAACAAAATATTCATTTTACTTGTGAAAAATAATTCTTACAGGCCTAGTGCCCTCCCACCACCTCCCACTTGTACAGGGCACACCCCCACCCCTCAGCCACTTGACGATGCTGGTAGTCGTCACGAGGGAGGCACGACCCACGATGGACGTCACCCATGCTGGATCTTCGGGTAAATTTATAAGGTTATTACATTCATTATTTAGCCTTCAACTGTCTAATATGAATATTTTGACATATGCAATTGCAGTAAGAAATTTGAACCTCATGATGTTGTCCATCATTCCAACTCTCTAGTAATGGCACATGTGCCCGGCCCAGTAACGTCTTTCAAAGAATTTCCAGTGGAAGTCCGTGACAAGTTATGGGACATGTTCTCAGTACGTAATTACATCATTTAATTCAAGTATTTTCTAAACTCAATTCCCAATAGTATACTAAGTGTGAAACTTAATTTATTTACAACGGACTTATCAATTCACGTGTGGACATCACACGGCGAGATGTCGTTCTGCCTAGGAGAAGAGTATGAAGTCAAATTTCCGAAGGAAAGTACATGAGGCCCGAGAACACGCTAAAAATAAGGCTGGTGAGAGTGAAGACCGACAGTTGTGGAAGGAGCACCGCCCTCTATGGATGAGGAAGGAGGATTGGGACATAGCATGTGACAAATTTACCGACCCCAACTGGATAGAAAAGTCCCGAAAAGCCAAAGCAAACAGGGCGTCAAAACCGGGCGCAAATTTGCATACGAGTGGGTGCATCTCTTTCACGGCTCATAAGCAAAAAATGGTAAGTAATGTTTCAATTTACCTTCTTACATTTTGTTAATATATATTGTTGGGTCCCGTAGTGCAGGAACACAGATCTAGAGGGGGGGGTGAATAGATCCTTCTACTAAAAACTATGTCCAATTAAAAACACAAAGTAGCGCACAACGGAATTAACAAGATTGATAAGATTGAGGAATTTAATCTAAACAGATTTAAAGTTAATTCACTCAATCTCACCGAGTTCACACGATTGCATAAACAGATGAGATAGTGAAGCACACAATCACAAAAATCAAACCACAAGACACGGAGATTTTTAAGGTGGTTCGGGACCACGACTGGCTCCCTACGTCCACCCCTCACCAAACCGGTGAGGCTTCACTGCTGTAAAACAGCCCGGGGATAAATCCCCCCCCCCCACACACGGAGCCAAGCTCCAACACACACACATAGGGCGATGCCTACACAACCACACGGGAGTAAACTCCTAACCACACACGGGGAACACACCCCAAAATACATCCAAGCACACACGGGGATATACTCTGCACAAATCGACGCACACACGTCAACACAAACACTCGGAGAACCCTTTCTCCGAACACCCACACAAAGTATTCTATCAGATGTATATGAAACGAAGACAAATATATGCTATGACCCCCAAAGCAAATTCTATAGATGGAAACTAGAAGGATGCATCAAGAATAAAGCTCCCCCTTCTTCAACAAAATTTGGTTCCCCTTGACTCGTTGATGGATGTTCACGATTTCAACATCATCTTCTTCCTCTCCTCGAGGCGCTCCTCTTTTCCTTCTTCCATTCTCTTCTTCACCTGAAAGAATAGATAGAAATAATAAACCCAAGCTTTAAGCTAATCTCTAACAGGAATATGTAAATGAATGGTTTAGAGATCCCCCTCTTTATCTTCAACCAAGCTTTGAGATAAGGTGGAAAGGTGCTCTAGAGATCATGAACCAGGGAGTGGAAGTCGCTGCCGCTGCAGATTCTACCATCTTAACAGTAGTTGGTGGAGACTAGCCACAGCCGCCCTTCATTCTGCACTCAAGGTCGTAGAGATGATCTCTTGCAACCTTCTTTTCCTCCTCCAGCAAATGCACATGCCCCTGCTTTAGCTTTTACACCCAAATCGTTTGGAGACTTGGAAGGAGCCTTCTTCCTTTCCCTTTCACGCCCAAAACGTTGTGGAAGAAGCCCTGGAGCTGGAGCAGCGTCCCTGCACTCACAAGGGTTAGAACAAGAGAAAATATTTCAGATCTCACTTCTTTTTTTGGGGTTTTTGACCCAAGGAGAAGTATATATGAGTTTGGGACGGTCAAGAGATAGCTTAGGGACCAGATCCACAAATTAGGGAGTGATTTGAGGCAGAAGGATCGGACTCTTTTGACTTCTTGGCCAAGGACGTGAAAGTCAAAAATTGTAGCTCCACAGAGGTGTCGACACCAAGGCCAGGGCCATAGCAGGAAACTGCCGGCCAGTTCAATCCATAGATGGTGTCGACACCAGGTGTCGACAACAAGACATGGCCTATAGCAGAAAAGCTGCTGGCTAAAGCAGTTCACAGGTGGTGTCGACACCAGCTCAAGGCCCATAGCAGAAAGCTGCTGGCCAGTTCAAAGTAAAGGGGGTGTCGACACCAGGTGTCGACACCAGCTTTCTGACTGATGGAATTTCAGCCGTGCAGAACAGTGAGAAAATGGTGTCGACACCAGGTGTCGACACCAAGCCTATTTGATTCCAAAAACGCCCAATGAACTAGAAACAAAACATACATCCTCACCGGGGTTTTGCCATTATAAATTGGGTATTAGAAATCCTTCTAACCTGCAAGAATACCACAAGAAAGTTAGATTTGTATTGGCATTCATAGTACAAATCTACTCATGCATTTGTCATTAAGTCATGAATCCATGAACGATAAAAGAATCTTACCCTTGTGGCTTTTACCATGTTCTTACCTGACGGATGGAAAGGCATATATTTATGAACTCCATTGACCATCCATGAGAAGTTTATGCACAAGTCAGCAATTATAACTGAGTGCATATATTTATCAATCCGAACCACTTTGTAATGTGACCTTGTGAAGGACGTACACAAGTGGCAGTGTTTTCCTCAACCCACAGGTTTCCAAAAACCATTGACAAGTGTGTTAGAAGAGTATAGCATCACTCCAATAAGTTTGTCATGGATCGACAAGTCCAAATGCTGAGATTATACCAACTCCACATGACAATGATATCAACACTTCAACACAAAGTTATGTAGGAATTCTTATCTCAAACCAACAGTGAATCACGAACATTCCCATTACATAAACCATGAACTCATCGAAACAATCAAGTTAAATCATTAAGCCATTTAGCAACATTGCATTTGATATCATTAAAACTCTTTGAGCCATACATCATTACCTTGGGGGCAAACAATGGTATTTGCATCTCAATCATTCATTTAGCATTGCCGAAGTGCACATGCATAACATGAGGCTCAATATGACATTTATCCAAGCATATTTTTCACAAAAACTTTCTTATTGAGTACAAAGTAATCTCACCAAGTGTATATACAATGTATATGCAATGTCCTAACATCAAAGCACATATGAGCCTTCTATAATCACAAATGCATCCACATGATGATATCACAATAACACCATTTTGTAATCATCTCCACAACCATTTCAAACTTCATAGTAAGAGGATAAGGAGTTCACGCACATGAAGACATGAATAACCATTCAAGCACAAGGCCAAGCAACAAAGTCATTTTGTAAGCATCAAAATCACATACATAACAATCTCCCTCATTTTGATGATGATAAAATGTTATGCTATAATGCTCTCTCCCCCTTTGGCATAATCAGAAATGGGGATCATGATGGGGAATCCATGATGGCAGCAACACCAAAAACAATTTTTTTTTGTTGTTTATTGACAAGAACCGACAGAGAATGGGGTTAAAAAGAGAAACAATATGCAGAATATGCATGAACTAATTTCACAACTGGGAAATGCAAGTGTACACAATATGGACATGCAGAGTGCAAGTAAAATGATCCAATATGATTGGTCACAGGTAAATAGATATATATACATGTAATATAGTTCCCCCATTTTATTTAGAGTGAAGGGATATGTGTACGAAAAGTGCAGGTGAGTCAGTAAGATCAGAGTGCTCATGATTACATCTAGAGGAGTGTGCAGATAAATAGGAGAAGACGTACATCAGGTCATGCAGTATATCAAATTTTCAGAATACATATCAAATCCAATTACCATGTGTAAGTGAGTAACTTGAGAATGAATTCTAGTCATATGGATAACCAAATTTTCAATTAAACACAATAATATTTGCACAGACTGTATTTCAATCTAGAGAGCAGCGTATTGGAGGCTTCGCTCTGCCTCAATCAAATTTATCATCAGAAATTTTCACACTGACAATCTGAATTTTTCTAAGAATGATCAAGTTCAAATAATTCTTTTTTACGCGAGAAGACACATGGAGCTCATGCCAGAATCTCCGGTTACTCAGAATACTGAACCATTTCACCTCATTTTGAACAGAGGTACTTTAGTCAACACTTTTCAGAAATGAACCACATCACGTCTCAGGTGACATGTGCCCAATTTACTCAGTGAAACTAAGCATTGCTCTGCCTTTCATTTCATCCATTTTGTATGCGGAGACATGCAGCTTTTTCCTCAACTGTCTCTTTATCATTCATGCAGCAAGTTAAATTACTTTAGAGTGTTGAAATGAAATTCCTATATCCTTATGAATAACACTCAATTTCACATTATAGTGCATGAGGTGTGCGAATTTGATTTAACATGTATGGAGAAAATTTAACTCAAAATAAGATAGTGCAGCTCCCCCTATGTAAATGCAATAAGCATGAAATGCTCCTCCTGAGAGTTTGACATGAAGCACACTTGTTAAGACTCAGATGTAACATTATTTAACAATGGAGTATATGGTCTTAGAAGTTTCAAGGAAGGGGTTGAATAGCATATAATAACATGCAAGCACACAATGGGAGTATATGCAATATGCAATCCAAAATGAAAAGGTATGCAATTTCAGTTCTTGAAATGTTGGCCCCAAAGATATGATGCCATTGTTGGAAGTATTCATTTTGACATTTATGCAACATGAAATGTTCAGAATGATGCATTTCAAAAATATGCACTATATGCATGCTGAAAATGTCAACTATGTAACAAGACACACGATAAGCTTCATCTTCCAAAAGTATTATGTGAATGATATGTAAAAAATGATATGCAAATATGCAACATGATGCAAGAGTTTAGATTTCACATGACAACTCTATATGCATCTAATGCAACTAATGCATGACATGCAATTTTTTTTTTAAATGTGACAACACCATTTTATTTTGAAATGAGAATTTAAAAAATTCATTCAAAGCATCAAAATCATCACATGTGAACTTTTCCTTGAAAATATTTTTACTTTTATCCAAAAGGATGAGTAGCACATTGGTAAGGACCACGGAACATTGATCAAATTCAGTCCTCAAAATGTTCAGCCACAGAATAACATCATCATGCTGAGAGAATGGAAAAACATAATCTCAAAATTTTCAGCTTGTAAGACTCCCCCTTAATCAATGCATGATTTCAAAAAATTCATTTAAGTTTGATGCCATATGCATAGATGATTCATGGTACCGGGCGGAGACACATTCTCACGTATGGTGATAGCTTTCAGACAGGCTTGACCTGCCCTTCCACATGTCACCATTTTATATACCATGTACATTGAAATGATGATCAGAAAAATATAATGCATTCCCATATGACATCGGGGGTTTAGCAAACACATGAGCATTGAATGACAGTGTAAAATTCATCTAGAACCAACCATTCAATTTTTCGAATTCTGGTACGAGGCGGAGATTTTGGTCCGAAGGCCCAACTCTCACAAAGTGATGCCTTTTTGATAGATCTAACCTACCATTCCGGCAACATGTTTTGATATACCAGAAATTTCAGATGGTTTCACACATACACAAGCAATTCCACTTGAAAAAGGTATTCAATGGCTACATTCTCATATATACTTCTCAGATTTTTCAATTCTTTTTAGCCAAGCATTCATTTTTCACATTGTCAAAAGCAACCAAAGGGTATTCAAAATTTCATAATCACTATCTGTCAAGAGATGGCACTGGCATCAAGACCAAAGAACTTCAACCAAACACTTTATTTTCTTACCTTTGCCTTGAGTTACCTTTATTGACATCCTCAAATTCTTCGCTTTATTCCCCTTACTATCTTCTTCATCAAGAAGCTCCAAATTCCAATGGAAGTAGGTCAAATCTGGCATTGAAGTCCTCTTGAGCTCCTTTCTTTCTCTCCTGCAAGAAATAGAACAATACCAGCCAAAAGAGTTCTCTTGAAACCCCAAATTTGCATCTTATAAATAGCAGCATATAAGGATATGACAAGACTAAGAACCCCATGCCAAAACTCTTCCAAAACTCCTTTAGAATATGAAGAGAAACCTAAGGGTAATGGGGTAAAAGCTCAACCCAATCGGACCTCAAGATGGGCATTACGAAACCCAAAGCGCAGACCTGTTCTGGATCTGTTAGGCCAGGTGTCGACACCAACTTCAGCAAGTTCTGTCCCTTAACAAAAAAAAGCACACCCAGTGTGTAGGTGTCGACACCTGGTGTCGACACCGACTAAGAAAGTATGCAAAATTACCTAAGACAGTTAATCTGAGCCCAGAAATGATATACATGAATCAAACTCAATCTAGGCACATGGAGATACATTCAAACATTGAATTCTTACCATGATTTCAAGGGTTGATGGTCATAATCAAACCTGCACTTTAAAGAGCTCAATTCATGTCAATATTAAGCCAATGTATATGAAGATACTAACTTCAAGGCTTTTCATCACATAAGACTCTCTCTCTCAACTTGCAATATCATAAACTCAATTTCATATCAATCTCAATTCAATACAAATGAGAAGGCCAATTTCAATGTTTTTCTTCCACAAGACAATCTTCTATGAGCTGCATGTAAGTATGATGAGTTGCAGCTATCAATACAAGTGATTCACTCAAGCTGACATGAGTTCAAAGTTCATTTCAGAAATTTCAAGTTTAATCCAATAATGTAAAGAGTCAAGTCAATGCATATAATGCACAAGACTAAGCACATGAAGTACCAAGGTCTGTCCATGTGTAGCACAGGTCAATTTACATAAAACACACAAGACTGCCTCTTTCACCAAATCAGTATCAATTCAAGGATAAACCCATGTTCACCAAGGCATCACACTAGAGCTGGCCAAGTCAACGTTAAGCCTTCCTCTCGGCCTCAAGGCAATCCTGCAACAAGATTTCTCATTCAATAGTTTTGGGTACCCAAACCTTCTTGGGTCCCGGATGGTTAGTTGAACCTCTAGTGGGTGCCTTCCATAGTCTTTGGGCATGTATGTCATCAAAATACATTAAGGAGCAATCATGCATGGTATGTCCAAACTCACCACAATAATGACCACAACCAAAAACCTTCAGATTTTTCTTGTAAGAGTGAGCATGGAATTTCTGTGGGTTTGTAGAAATGTTATCATTTTTCAAACTAAAGCAATTGTTCATCCTGTGACCAAACTATCTACAATGAAAACAGTTTAATGGAGCAAATCTTTCAAATGGTCTTCTTGCATGAACATAAGAGTTATCAAAAGTTCTTTTTGTGTTCAAAAACTTTCTTGGCTTTGTGAAGCCATTCATTTTTTTGCATGCTTCTAGATCTTCAGATTTCATCAAAAGGCAATCATGCATCATATGACCAAGTTCACCACAATAAAAATATGAGATTTTCTTTGTGGATACATGTGTGTGTGCAACATGATTTTTCTTGGCATTCATCGTGACACCAACAACATTTTTAGCCTTTTGATGCAGGTTTTATTTCTTTTTCAAATTTTCATTTGATCTCTTTGTTGTTTGAGGAGCAGATTGATTTGGAGACCGATTTGATGTGCTGGCTATGTTTGAACTATGGACAAATGATGTATAGACTTTATTTTCAAAATTCTTTTTGTTCACAGGATTATAGTCCAGCCCCTCTCTTTGAAAATTCACCTTAGTACCCAATATCTTGTTCAAATTTTCTTTCCCATTTACAAACTTAGACAAGGATGCATTCAGGTCAACAATTTAAGATTCAAGGAATGCAATGTGCAATTCATAGTTAGCTATTTCTTGTTCAAACACATGCATTTTATCAGATTCATCAACAATCACAGATTTCCCTTTTTCAAGATTTTTAAGATTTTTCAATCTACTTTCAAGTAGGGAGATCTGAATTAGCATTGCAATATTCTCCTTTTTAAGTTCTTCATTTTCATTTGTAAGTTTATCATTCATAATCAATTCATTGCAAATATCCTGATCAATAGAGTTTGATTCCATTTTGTTTCTTAGATCTTTTTCAGTTTTCTCCAATTGATCGATTTTGTTCTTGAGGGCAACATTTTCATTTCTCAAACAAGCAATGGTTTCTTTATGACATTCAACATCATGCTCTAAAAGTTCATTGAAGTTATCAAGCTCAAAACATTTATCACAAGATCTATTTTCATGGAGCATGTTTTCAGATTTCTTTTTTAGTTTTCTATTTTCCAACTTGACTTTCTTATATTATTTTTCCAACTCATCATAAGCATCAACAAGATCATCATGAAAAAATTCTTCAGAATCAGAATTTACCTCTTCCGCATTTTCGTCACTTTGTTGATCAACAACATCGGCCATGAGACATTTTTATCTTTCCTTCTCTTGAGCTTTGATCAACCGGTCCATAAACTCCTTTGACATCCTACAAGAAGATACAAATGGATACTTGTTAGTACTCACGGAAGCTTTCAATAAACTAAAAGCAGTAACATTATCATGGTGCATCATATTATCCTGATTGGACCACTTGGTCTCATCTAGAGGTAATATGTGTGGACCATGATAAATCAATTTCCAAAGACTAGGATTAATACAATTGAACACCACACACAGTTTGCCTAGCCATGAATTAAAATCCGAACCAGTAAAGATAGGTAAACAATTCATTGAGATATGTTCAGCAGAAAAATTCATGATTGTAGAATGCACTGGGATCACTCTGTAGATCGCAAGATCTAGGGACAACAGAGCCTCGCTCTGATACCAATTGTTAGGTCCCGTAGTGTAGGAACACAGATCTAGAGGGGGGGTGAATAGATCCTTCTACTAAAAACTATGTCCAATTAAAAACACAAACTAGCACACAGCGGAATTAACAAGATTGATAAGATTGAGGAATTTAATCTAAACAGATTTAAACTTAATTCACTCAATCTCATCGAGTTCACATGATTGCATAAACATATGAGATAGTGAAGCACACAATCACAAAGATCAAATCACAAGACACGGGGATTTTTAAGGTAGTTCGAGACCACGATGGGCTCTCTACGTCCACCCCTCACCAAACCGGTGAGGCTTCACTGCTATAAAATAGCCCGGGGATAAATCCCCCCCCCCACACGGAGCCAAGCTCCAACACACACACATAGGGCGATGCCTACACAACCACACAGGAGTAAACTCCCAACCACACACGGGGAACACACCCCAAAATACGTCCAAGCACACACACGGATATACTCTACACAAATCGACGCACACACGTCAACACAAACACTCGGAGAACCCATTCTCCGAACACTCACACAAAGTATTCTATCAGATGTATATGAAACGAAGATAAATATATGTTATGACCCCCCAAGCAAATTCTATAGATGGAAACTAGAAGGATGCATCAAGAATAAAGCTCCCAATTTTTCAACAAAATTTGGTTCTCCTTGACTCGTTGATGGATGTTCACGATTTCAACATCATCTTCTTCCTCTCCTCGAGGCGCTCCTCTTTTCCTTCTTCTATCATCTTCTTCACCTAAAAGAATAGATAGAAATAATAAGCCCAAGCTTTAAGCTAATCTCTAACAAGAATATGTAAATGAATGGTTTAGAGATCCCCCTCTTTATCTTCAACCAAGCTTTGAGATAAGGTGGAAAGGTGCTCTAGAGATCATGAACTAGGGAGTGGAAGTCGCTGCCGCTGTAGATTCTACCATCTTAACAGTAGTTGGTGGAGACTAGCCACATCCGCCCTTCATTCTGCACTCAAGGTCGTAGAGATGATCTCTTGCAAAATTCTCTTCCTCCTCCAGCAAATGCACATGCCCCTGCTTTAGCTTTTACACCCAGATCGTTTGGAGACTTGGAAGGAGCCTTCTTCCTTTCCCTTTCACGCCCAAAATGTTGTGGAAGAAGCCCTGGAGTTGAAGCAGCGTCCCTGCACTTACAAGGGTTAGAACAAGAGAAAATATTTTAGATCTTACTTCTTTTTTTTTGGGTTTTTGACCCAAGGAGAAGTATATATGAGTTTGGGACGGTCAAGAGATAGCTTAGGGACCAGATCCACAAATTAGGGAGTGATTTGAGGCAGAAGGACTGGACTCTTTTGAATTTTTGGCCGAGGACGTGAAAGTGAAAAATCGCGGCTCCGCAGCGGTGTCGACACCAAGGCCAGGGCCATAGTAGGAAACTATCGGCCAGTTCAATTCACAGATGGTGTCGACACCAGGTGTCGACACCAAGACATGGCCTATAGCAGAAAAGTTGCTGGCTAAAGCAGTTCACAGGTGGTGTCGACACCAGGTGTCGACACCAGCTCAAGGCCCATAGCAGAAAGTTGCTGGCCAGTTCAAAGTCAAGGGGGTGTCGACACCAGCTTCCTGACTGATGGAATTTCAGCCGTGCAGAACATTGAGAAAATGGTGTCGACACCAGGTGTCGACACCAAGCCTATTTGATTCCAAAAATGCCCAATGAACTAGAAACAAAACATACAACCTCACCGGGGTTTTGCCATTATAAATTGGGTATTAGAAATCCTTCTAACCTGCAAGAATACCACAAGAAAGTTAGATTTGTATTGGCATTCATAGTACAAATCCACTCATGCATTTCTCATTAAGTCATGAATCCATGAACGATAAAAGAATCTTACGCTTGTGGCTTTTACCATGTTCTTACCTACCGGATGGAAAGGCATATATTTATGAACTCCATTGACCATCCATGAGGAGTTTATGCACAAGTCGGCAATTATAACTGAGTGCATATATTTATCAATCCGAACCACTTTGTAATGTGACTTTGTGAAGGACGTACACAAGTGGCAGTGTTTTCCTCAACCCATGGGTTTCCAAAAACCATTGACAAGTGTGTTAGAAGAGTATAGCATCACTCTAATAAGTTTGCCATGGATCGGCAAGTCCAAATGCAGATATTATACCAACTCCACATGACAATGATATCAACACTTCAACACAAAGTTATGTAGGAATTCTTATCTCAAACCAACAGTGAATCACGAACATTCCCATTACATAAACCATGAACTCATCGAAACAATCAAGTTAAATCATTAAGCCATTTAGCAACATTGCATTTGACATCATTAAAACTCTTTAAGCCACACATCATTACCTTGGGGGCAAACAATGGTATTTGCATCTCAATCATTCATTTAGCATTACCGAAGTGCACATGCATAACATGAGGCTCAATATGACATTTATCCAAGCATGTTTTCCACAAAAGCTTTCTTATTGAGTACAAAGCAATCTCACCAAGTGTATATACATTGTATATGCAATGTGCTAACATCAAAGCACATATGAGCCTTCTAGAGTCACAAATGCATTCACATGATGATATCACAATAACACCATTTTGTAATCATCTCCACAACCATTTCAAACTTCATAGTAAGAGGATAAGGAGTTCACGCACATGAAGACATGAATGACCATTCAAGCACAAGGCCAAGCAACAAAGTCATTTTGTAAGTATCAAAATCACATACACAACATATATGATGTTTTTTTCTATGAATTGTATGACAGGTTGTGGAGCTTAATCGAGCTCCGTCGTTCCTCGAGGTGTTCAATAGAACACACAAAAAGAAGGGGACAGATCAATTTGTGAGTGAGAGAGCTCACTCAGTAGTGGTAAGTTTATCTACATATGCAACTTCTACCGTTCATTAAAATCGGATTGATTCATATGAAATTGACTACTCAAGCTATTCAATTTGAAGGAAACATATAGCAGAGCTGTGACAGAGCAGTACGGGGAGGGAGACACGTAGCAGCCGTTGTTCGATCCGGCGGAATGGGTGGCAACAGCTGGCGTACCGAAGAAAGCCCGGCTATATGGTTTTGGGGAGAGCCTGGACTCTGGCACGGTGATATCATCGTGTGCGAGTTCAGGCTCTGCCCAAACCAATAGCAGTGCCTTCAGTATACCTCCACTTGCGCCCAGTTCTCAAGCCAGCGACGTCATAGACATCGTCCGATCGCAGATTTCTAATTTGCAGCAGCAGATGTCACGGCAAATCCGAGAGAAGATATCTAGCCAGCAGGCAACCATGTTGCAGGCAATCAGTGGCCTCCTCTCCCAAGCAGGAATTCTCCCTCATGGATCCACCACCACCACGGCACAGGCCCATCTGGTTCGTGTTTATTATATTTTTATTTTGACAGAATTACTCAATTATATTCATAATTAATTTCAAAAGTAAGTTTGTTTTCAAAAGTAACTTAGTTTAGAAGAATTGAGAAAATTCGAGGTTCGGGAGTCCAAAATGTAAAATATTGGCTTGATCGACGTGCCAATCATTCTAACACGATAATCGAGGTAGATGTGAGTTATGAGAGCTGACAGATTCCAAATCGGATATCCGGTTTGACCCTGACGCTCAAATAACTCAATTCAAAAGTAAGTGTGTTATCAAAAGTAACTTAGTTTAGACGAATTCATACAATTCGGGGTTCGGGAGTCTAAAATCTGAAATATCGGTCTGATCGGCGTGTCGATCATTCCAACACGACTTGCGAGGTAGATGTGAGTTGTGAGAGCTGACAGATTCCAAATCGGATATCCAGTTTGACCCCGACGCTCAAATAACTCAATTCAAAACTAAGTTTGTTTTCAAAACTAACTCAGTTTAGAAGAATTCATTTAATTCAGGATTTCGGGGATCTAAAATCTGAAATATTGATCTGATCGGAATGCCAATCATTTCAACAGGACCTGGGAGATGTAAGTGACTTGTTAGAACTGACGAAATCCAAATCAGATATCTGGTTTGGGCCCGACGCTCAAAAGTGCATTCTCTAAATGTAATTAATTTAAAAGACAGATAAGTAGGGGTTGGGGGGTCTCAAATCTGAAATACATCTCTGATCGGCGTGTCGATCGTTCCAATAGGACCTGGGAGATAAAAGTGACTTGTGAGAACTGGCGGAATCCAAATCGGATACCCGGTTTGGGCCCAGTGCTCAAAAGTGCATTTTGTAAATACACTTAGTTTAAAATTAAAGAAGTCGGGGTCCGGGAGTCTAAAATCTGAAATACCGGTCTGATCGGCGTGCCGATTGTTCCAACAGGACCTGAGAGACAAAAGTGACTTGTGAGAACTGGCAGAATCTAAATCGGATACCCGGTTTGGGCCCAGCGCTCAAAAGTGCATTTTGTAAATGCACTTAGGTTAAATTTAAAGAAGTCGGGTTCAGGGGTCTAAAATCTGAAATATCGGTCTGATCAGCGTGCTGATCATTTCAACAGGACCTGGGAGATGTAAGTGACTTGTCAGAACTGACGGAATCCAAATCGGAAATCTGGTTTGGGCCCGACGCTCAAAAGTGCATTCTCTAAATATAATTAATTTAAAAGACAGATAAGTAGGGGTTAGGGGGTCTAAAATCTGAAATACAAGTCTAATCGGCGTGTCAATCATTCCAACAGGACCTGAGAGATGAAAGTGACTTGTCAGAACTGACGGAATCTTAATTGGATATCTGGTTTGGGCCCGACGCTCAAAAGTGCATTTTGTAAATACACTTAGTTTAAAATTAAAGAAGTCGGGGTCCAGGGGTCTAAAATCTGAAATACTGGTTTGATCGGCGTGTCGATTATTCTAACAGGACCTGGGAGATAAAAGTGACTTGTGAGAACTGGCGGAATCTAAATCGGATACCCGGTTTGGGCCCAGTGCTTAAAAGTGTATTTTGTAAATGCACTTAGTTTAAATTTAAAGAAGTCAGGTTTGTGATTCTAAAATCTGAAATACTGGTCTGATCAGCGTGTCGATCGTTCCAACAGGACCTGGGAGATGAAAGTGACTTGTCAGAACTGACGGAATCCAAATCGGATATCTAGTTTGGGCCCGACGCTCAAAAGTGCATTTTGTAAATACACTTAGTTTAAAATTAAAGAAGTCGGGGTCCGAGGGTCTAAAATTTGAAATACTGATCTGATCGACGTGCCTATTGCTCCAACAGGATTTGGGAGATAAAAGTGACTTGTGAGAACTGATGGAATCCAAATCGGATACCCGGTTTGGGCCCTGCGCTCAAAAGTGCAGTCTCTAAATGTAATTAATTTAAAATACTGATGACAACTAGGTTAGGTGGGGTCTATAAAATATATGCAGGTATCGATTTGATATTATGTTTGATTTCAATTTATGCAATGTAATAAAATATTTAATTTATCTTCGCACTAATTTTTTTATCTATGAATGAATGTTATTATTTTTTTAATGTAGGAGGATCCTTCTGCGGGCGGCGATAGAGGAGATGAGCAGGGCAGGGAAGAGGATATGGACGATGTGGAGGATATTTGATCAGCAGGGGATTCGTGTTGAGTTTCTTGTTATGTGTTTTGTTTTCATTACGTTAATTTGATTCATATTTGATGTAAATTTAATAGGGTTTTTAAAACAATTTTGTATTTTTTTAAAAAATTAATGGAAACTTTTCGGACGGATTTTCAGACGGATCCGTCTAAAATGTCAGACGGAATTACAGACGACCAACTAGCCGTCTGAACGTACAATCCCAAATACCGTTGCATATCTGTCTGAACATACCTTGTCCGTCTGAAATTTCAGACAGATTTTCAGACGCAGACGTCTGAATTTTGAAACGGAAATAGGGACGATAATAAGCCGTTTGAGATCGTACATTTGAAATTTCAGACGTCTATTTCACATGAAAAATCTTCGGTGGGAAATTTCAGACGGACATAATTTCAGACGATATTTCACACGGAAAACTTTCTGCGTGAAATTTCAGACGATATTTGTGACTGAAATTAAATATGTCCGAAAATTATATTTTCAGACGATATTTCACATGAAAATATTTCTGTGTGAAATTTCAGATGGAATTTATGACTGAAATGAAATCTGTCCGAAATTTGTAACCAAGAATATGAGACGGCCTAATTCCATCCGATATTCGTCTGAAATCCGTTACAAAAGTGTCTTCCCACGGAATTTCAGACGGATTTCAGATGGAAATTGGCCGTCTGAAATCCCACCTTTTCTGGTAGTGTTTCTTCCTGGCCCACAAGAATGATGCATTTCCTGTATTTCAAATCTTTATCAATAAAATTAAGTAGGAAGGCATGCATAAAATCCGCATCATACAATCTGATCATGGGGGGAATTTGATAACTCACCGTTTTCATATTTCTGTGATAAAGAGGGACTAACTCATAAGTTTTCTTCTCCCAGGACTCTTGAGAAAAATGGAATTGTAGAAAGAAGGAATAGAACGATAGTGGAGATGGCCAGAACCATGCGGATTGAAAGCCAACTCCCACGCAAATTCTGGGCAGAAGCAGCTAATACAGCCCTGTTATATAATTAACAGAGCTATGGTAAGGCCTATTCACATGAAAATCCCATATGAAATGATGAAAAGTAAAAGACCTAACTTGGCTTATTTCAGAATTTTTGGATCCAAATTCTTTATACATAACAATGATAAAAGAGATTAAGACAAGTTTAAAGCCAAGAGTAACTTAGGCATTTTTCTGGGGTATTCTGAACAATCCAGAGGTTATAGAGTCTTTAACATTAATGATCAATCAGTGGAGGAATCCCCTCATGTGATATTTGATGAAATGTTTAACCATGTGTGAGCGACGTCACGCGGTTCGGGGAGCGAAGAAGACGTGGAGCGCGCGGGCTCCTTTTTGTTTGCTGCAACACAGAAATAAGAGAAAAGAGAAGGGGCCACCACGGGAGATTGCTCCGGCGGGGCGAGCGGGACAAATGTAATATAGCAAGATATGGGGGTTAAACGGCCATAGCGGGAAGTGACTCGCCGCGGCCTCGGGGGGACGGGAATGGTGCAGAAATCAAATAGCAAGAATTGAAACGGCCATTGGGGAAGTGACTCGCCGCGGCCTCGAGAATATGAGCAGATAAGAATATAACAGAATATAAGGAGAATATAAAGAACGGGAATTTAAACGGCCATTGGGGAAGTGACTCGCCGCGGCCTCGAGAATATGAATAGATAAGAATATAACAAAATATAAAGAGAATATAAGAACGGAATTTAAACGGCCATTGGGGAAGTGACTCGCCGCGGCCTCGAGAATATGAGCAGATAAGAATATAACAGAATATAAAGAGAATATAAGAACGGGAATTTAAACGGCCATTGGGGAAGTGACTCGCCGCGGCCTCGAGAATATGAGCAGATAAGAATATAACAGAATATAAGAGAATATAAGAACGGGAATTTAAACGGCCATTGGGGAAGTGACTCGCCGCGGCCTCGAGAACAAGATGTGATCGCCAGGGGCCAAAAGACCCCAAAATAAAGAAAGTGATCGCGCCTACCTCAAGAGCGGGAGATGGCGGGTTGCTTCTTCCTCCCCTTCGGCCGGCCGACGGAGAGGGCTTTCCTTGGGTACCCTTGCAAAACAACGACAAACAAGTAACAAGTGGATTAGAAAGATGAAGGTGTAGTATTCAAATCCTTGCGATAAAAATGACGAAATGATGGCAAGACACACACCTGGTTGGTGTTATCTTTTAAACCCCTCTCGGACTCGAGTAGGAGGAAAATGAGATGATGGATGCAAGAAGTATATAAGAAGAGGCGCCCTTATGAAGGGGGATAGAGGATGCGAGATGATGAATGCAAAAGAACTACGAAGAAAAGGAAGGGATTGGCTTATTGGATGTGCCGGTGGTGAAATCCGGCGGAGCTCCGGCAGCGTAGGGACGACGTGGAAGCGCGGTGGATGAAGACGACCTTCCTCTCGCGAGCGTGGGCACCCGAGAAGCCGGCAGAACCTCCACCTACAAAAGACCCCACGGGTTAGAAATGACTCCGTAGCCTCTGGGCTCCGGCAGCCTATCGGATCTCTTAGAAGCTCTCCCAGAACTGAGGGGGTGGGCCTCTATTTATAGGGCTCCGGAGGGTGGAGGCGTCCAGGACCCTGGACACCTCCATCAGGGCAAAAAAGATATTTTATTCTATTTTTATTCATTTTTTTGAATATTTTTATGGAGGCGTCCAGGGTCCCGGACGCCTCCATAAGTCCCACCGAACTCCACCGAAAGTCGCACGCGGTTTAACACAACGCGTGGTTTTGGAGCGGCGACCCGTGATTTGGAAATGGGCGCGTCCAGCCGGCTGGACGTCTCCACAATTTGGATTCTTTCACACACGACAAACCGTCGTTCGGTGGGCGGGGCCCCGTGAGTGAGTTGATGGAGGCGTCCAGGGCCTGGACGCCTCCAAGAAAATATATTTTTATTTTTTTGTTTTGTTTTTTATGCCAACTGGCATTTATATTTTTTATATTTGTTTTCATGGAGGCGTCCAGGGGCCTGGACGCCTCCATTAATATATATATTTTTATGTTTTTTGGTTTTAAAAATAAATAAAAGTAATGGAGGCGTCCAGGAGCCTGGACGCCTCCATTAAGACCCCCCGGGTCCGCTGACAAGGCGTCGGCAGCCGCCCGCAGACACCCTTCCTGGTTTCGGAACCTTCCGATGCGTCTGACTGGTGTTGATGCCGTCCGAATGCTGCGACGAGACGATTCCGGATGCCGAACAAGGCAGAAGAAGACCCAAGAAAAGGAAGCACTCAAGTGATTCAAAATGCGAAATCCGCCGCGGGGCGTCGTATAGTAATATGAGACTTTCTCAGGAGACGTCAGGAATGGCGTGTCTACAGCTGCCCCGCCTTGGCGTCTGCTTTGCAAGGGAGCGACACGTAGTGGAATGGTATCGAAGTGGAGTGAAGTGGGAGCGGACTGATAAGTTGATGCCAAGGTGTGATGAGACACGCTTTTGACGTTACTGTTTGGAATCTTTCCTGAAGTTTCAATGAGGCGACCTTGAAGAGGTCTTTCAAATTTTGACGATTGCTTGGACGGAGATCAAATAAGGGAGGGTGAGATGTGCGCTCAGGCACGAAAAAAAAGAGACCAACTTCTCGGTGTGGAAGTACCTGGGTCATAAACCTGCAGGTTTCACCTTTGGTGAGCGGTTACCAGCCAATGTGGAAGTGCTGCGGCCAAGGTGGGTCAAACAAGGTAAAAAGTAAAGAATATCTGAGGGTCTGTCCAAACAAGGGTCTCCTTTGGAAGAGCAGCGTAGGGCCGTTTCAAGGAAACTCAGTATTTCATTCGGAGTGGAATATCTCATATTTGTAAGAATTGAAATACAGCGGCTTTCGCAATCGAATCACTTGAATGATCTTCCGCAATAAATCAAAGTCCTATATGAATGCATGCTGGGTTAAAATAAAAATTTAAAACAAACTAAAATAGAAAATAGCCAAGGATAATATTGTCAACTTGTTAAGAACGGGTCAGGATACCGATCCGGTGAGCCGACACTGGGCTGGGGCCCGTTTATCCGCGCACCAACTCACTGAATGGAACCGTCGTCCCCATGCTATCACAAGTTAACGGCCTATCCGTACAACCCAAATTCTTCTGGGATCATCACCGTTTTTGTTGAAGGGGAACTCAAATCCCAGATTCGTTCGGGCCGCAAGGTCCTTGACATGTTCTAGTAGCGTAGGTATCATATACTACGATGCATGACAAGGTGGGACCAACCAATGAAAGGTGGGACAGGAGATAGGACAAAGACGTCCGTTAGTAAAACCTGCACAGGCCAGCATGGATTAATAACATCAGAAAGTAACAGAATCGTAACAGAATCGCACCACAATGGAAAGAGATCTAGCCAAAATCCTGACATTGACTGCTGATGTGACATGTTCTGTCCTGTAGCGATCTTCCCTTCCTATAAGAACTCCCCTTAGGCTAGTTCATTCAAATGCACCAAGGTGGGTTTTGGAAGCTCAGGAGAGGAAGGAGAGGAGAATCTAGAGATTCAGGATGGAAGGAGAGTCTTCCCGCGTTATGAAGAGGAGTAGGCCTAGCAGTGAGATCAGGCGACTCTCCGACCTCGAGGGTCATCTGAGTGGGATGATCATGTCGCATATGGTAAGCTGATTCATTTCAAATTTTCTCCTTTTGAACCTTCTTCTCACTTGCTCTCTTCCTCCTTATTTCTTTTCCTTTTTCAGCCATATCCACTCTTCCCGGGCCCGAGGAAGTTTTCCAAATTGCCATGGCTTTCAAAGTTAACTTCCAACATATCCATCGGCATGAGGGCCATACTCTCGAAGTGGCATCTGCAGGGGCTCCTTATTCACGCCAAACACTACGAGAAGATTCGTATGGACTGGGCGGCTATGGGCGCACTAGTGGAGATCTGGCATCCCCAGACCCACACTTTTATCTTCCCGACCTTCGAGGCGACCATCCTCCTCGAGGAGGTGGAACTTCTGCTCGGATTGAAGAAATTCAAGAGTGACGGGAAGGTGAAGGCTATGCGGATGCTGACACGGGAGACTTCCGAAAGCGTCCTTGGAAGCTTCATGCCGCCCGACGCAGCCCGAAAGGTTCGTACTCAAAAGGGAATTGATTTGCAAAAGCTCGCGGAATGGGTCATGGAGGCCCTGAGAGGGTTACCAGACGATGACTATTTGGAGGGAATCATGAAGGGGTTCACCATTTGTCTGGCGGGTGCTCTCTTGTTTCCTTATACCGACAACATGGTGGAGGAAGACCAACTGAGTGCTATCTGCGGGATCTGGCGTGGAAAGAGGGTGGGACCCGCCGTCCTTGCCTATCTTTACAGCGGCCTTACTGCCTCGAGCATGGGTAAGCCTCCATTTGGTTGCGCACTTGTCTTGAATTGCTGGCTTGATTTGCATTTCAAATTCGACCACCGCGAGGGAATGCCAACGGCTTCGAAGCTTTTCCAACAAAGCCCGCTTCATCACATAGCCGACGTGTTAGGCTTTGGTGGCACTGTAGCGAACCGTGTTCCGTGGCTGAAGAAACGTGAAGACTGGCGGTCCCACTTTCGAACCATGACACAAAGCTTCTTTACTTGCGCACCGGCATGTCTACTTTCGCTCGAGCTCCTCATGAGGCCTTCCTCTGAAGTTGATCTCCAACTGATTGGTGCGACCGAGTTTGTCCTTTACAACGCGCATCGGTGCTGCCTCCAGATCGGCATTCCACGTCATTCGTTCCCACCACCGACTGGCATCGTTCCTTTGAAGAAGAGAGAGTTGGGCACTGAAGCGGATGCGAAGGAAGCGAAGGCCGTCAAAGCACCCTGGAAGACAAGTGTTGCGGGAAAGGCCTTAGCGCATGTGGGGGAAGAATGCGAGCTGTGGAGAGCTTATGTAACCGAACTGGGGAAGTTAAGGCCTAAGGCGCCTAAGCCCCTGATGTAGCTCGTTCTGCTTTCTGATGGAATAAAATCTGGCATTTTGATGTTTTGGACCACGTTCCCTTTGTTATGATTTTTATTTTTCCATTTTTCTATTTTTATGTTTTCTTTCTTTTTATGTACCTATTTATTCATAATATGATCATATGTAAATATATATATTAAAATATATATTTTTAATGGGGGCGTCCAAGGGTCTGGACGCCCCTAATTTCTTTTTTATTATTTTTTTGAATTTTTTTGGTTGGGGGCGTCCAGGGTCTGGACGCCCCTAATTTCTTTTATTATTATTATTATTATTATTGGATTTTTTGTTTGGGGGCGTCCAGGCGTCTGGACGCCCCTAATTTCTTTTTATTATTTTTTTGGATTTTTTGTTTGGGGGCGTCCAGGCTCCTGGACGCCCCAACAAAAGGAACTTTCTTTTATAAGGGGGGCCTCACCCCCCTTTCACTTCTATTGTTCATTCTGAAGACTCGTTCACTCTAAAACGACCCATTCCCAATTCCAATGGAGCAAGGAGGCCCGAGCCAGGGTGGGGAGAAGCGGAAACGACGGGCTCGTCGTCCGAGGAGGCTGAGAGATGACGCCGAGGAGGCTGCCGTGGCGGAGGAGATTACGTGGAGGAGGAGGCTCCTCTTTTGGCCGTGGAGGACCCTGCGGGCGCTGGTGACGCGGGAGAGGACGAGCACGATCCGGTAAGCCCCTTAGACTTCCATTCTATTGGTTCACTGGGCTAAACGGGCGGACGAGAGGCTATGTGGAGAAGGCCGGGGAGTGAGTGAAGGAGGCGTCCAGGGGCCTGGACGCCTCCACATTTTCTTTTTTTTCTTTTTATCTATTTATTTATAAAATAAGATTAAAAATAAGGAGGCGTCCAAGGCTTGGGACGCCTCCATGATAATATATATTATTTTATTTATTTTTGTTTTTTGTTTTTTTGGGTTTTTCTAAAAGTAAAATAAAGAAAATATAGAGGAGGCGTCCAAGGTGTTGGACGCCTCTAAGAAAAACATAAATATTTTTAAAAATAAAATAAAAAATAAATAAGTAGCATATACAATGTTATTGTTTATTACTATCCATGCTGCTGATGTGTTGCCCTGTTGGTTTTGTGGTGTGCAGGGCGTGATGAAGGGCCGGATCAGCTGGTCTCTAGTGGTGGCAGCGTACCGTGGGCTGCCAGACTTCCAGAGGGCGCGTGTGGACGCCATGGGCTTTGGAGCCTTCCTCAGGATCGAGCCCTTCCGGCTTGACCTTCCTCTTATCCAGGCATTAAGGGAGCGGTGGCATGCGCCGAGTCGGGCGTTTCTGATGCCCTGGGGGCACATGGTGCCGACGCTTGAAGACGTAGCTCGGATCACCGGGCTACGAGTTGACGGAGAGGCGGTCAGCGGGGTCACCTACCCCGACTACCGAGAGAGTGCCCTGGACCTGCTGTGGTTAGAGACGAGCGTGACCGACAGAGACAGCAGGGTAGTCGGCCGAGTGGAGATTATGGAGGCGCTCGGATTCGTCGACCCGCGCCAGCGGGTTAGCGAGACTGGAGCGGAGTTTCTGGCACGACTGGAGGGAGATGCCCGTGCAGCTTTTACCCAGGACCCGAGCGAGCGGGAGCTGGTGGATCTAGACCTCCGGAGGTTTCTTTTCTTCTTCCTGGGCCGCCTTCTGCTGGGGACGAAGGGTGACGGTATCCACTGCCGCTTCCTCGGGATCCTGGCGGACCTAGACAGAGTGGGGCACTACGCGTGGGGAGCGGCTCTGCTTGCCCATTTGATTGCTGATCTCTCCCAGACTTCAGAGAGGGAGACGACAGTCAGCGGCTTCGCACCTTTTCTCCAGGTACACAATTTATTTATGCATTTTACCGTAGTTAAATATGCAATTACTCGTGCTAATGATGTATGATGGATGCAGGTGTGGAGTTATTACTACTTCCCGATGGGGAGGGCCAGGCAGGGGAACAGGAGAGCCGTTCCTCTAGCGCGACAGTGGAGGCCGGTCATGGTAGCGGCACCACACAGCTACCAGCTGGCGTCACTTCGTCGGGAGCTGAGCGAGTATCCCGAGGCCATGGTATGATGCGTATGATTTTTTTGTGTTTTTATGCATGTGACTGAATGGTAACTAACATGATGTATGTATGGTGATGTAGGTGGTGTGGAGACCCTACCTGGGCATGGGCGACGCTGGCCAGCCTGGGTTGTAGCGGGTCTTCCTCGTTTCGGGCGGGACGTGTGGGTCCATTGCCTGAACGAGATCGAGCCGCTTCGGCTGAGGCTGGTTATGAGGACGTTGGGGCTGGCCCAAGAGTGGGTCGATGTAGATGAGCCGGTCCGCATCGGGCGGAAGACCAAGGGGAAGGCGAAGATCGTGGACTGGCGTACGCGCTTCCTGGCACAGTACCAGGACTGGCAGCAGGGCGGGGTCCCAGTGGTGTCCCATGTACAGGACGGTACTGATTACCTGAGACGGTACCGGGCTACGTACGGGGACCGCCTCTTCCTTGGTGGTATGGCAGGGGTAAGTGAAATGAAAATGCTTCACCCTTCTATATGTATATGCATGTGGCACTAACTTATGTGCAATGCAGGATGCTCGTGACAACATGATCGCCGACCTGCGGGCCCAGTTGGCTGACGCCAGGCGGCAGTTGGTGGCCATCCGACAGGAGTTGGAGATCCTGGTGAGTTTATGCGATGCATTTTTTTTGTGACCTGGATTTCGATGCTTAGCCTCTGACTGTCGTTTGCCCCGTGTTTCAGCGGGCCCACCAGGCAGCAGCAGCCGGGACGGCTGGTGGAGCGGGTTCCAGTTCGTGGGGCCCTCCCCCGGAGATCTCTGCCCTTCAGGAGCAGCTGGCGTATGCGGTGGCTCGGGCTGAGGAGGCCGAGCGTGACCGCGAGGCTCGAGTGAGTGCTTGCTTGGCCCTGACCCTCTTCTAGCTGCTTTCCTTCCATCACTGCTCTCTTACGGTGCATGCGTGTTTGGACAGGTGGCCGAGATTCGGGAGGCCCTGGCCCGTGCTGTTCGTGCCGAGCAGGAGCGCGATGCTCGGGTGGCGGAGCGTGACGCCCGGATTGTGGAGCTGGAGGAGGAGCGGCGACGGGAGGCTGAGGAGCTCCCTCGTGGCGTGTTGGATCTGCGGATTGCCCTCGAGCTATCGAGGAGAGAGGCGATGAGAGAGAGAGAGGAGAGGGAGAGGGATAGGGAGATCCTAGAGAGAGAGGGAGAGGGATAGGGAGATCCTAGAGAGAGAGAGGGAGAGGGATAGGGAGATCCTGGAGAAAGAGAGGGAGTACAGGAGGGCAGAGCGACATGAAGATTGGGACGAGAGGAGGGCCTTGGAGGCCCAGGTGAGGGAGCTCTGACTGAGTCTTGGCACGGCGGAGGGGAGACTTCGGGAGAGTGAGGAGCGGTATCAGAGGGCGAAGGAGCGCGGGGCGCGACTTCGTCAGTCTGGTTCCTTTTCCGTGGGCAGCTTTCTAGTTTCTTCGGCCGAGGAGCGTCGCTGCACCTTGGAGGCTGGCATGGTGCCCCCTGGGGAGGCGAGCACGGCTTCTCAGGGTTCACAGAGGTCGCAGAGGCCCCCTAGGGATCCCCGTCAGAGGAGGGAGGAGAGAGATGACCAGGAGGGTGATGGTGAGAGTTAGAGAGTTGCTTGTACGCTCCACCCTCCTTACTGCATGATGTACTTTCGACTATTATATGAAAATGGCTTTCTTGTGTTGTGTGTACCTTTCCTCTCTCACTTTTCTACTGCACCGAGTTGTTTCGAGGCATGCCTTACGAGACTTTGCCCTGAACAGCGGGGAACTGCGCTTTGCACGGGGGATTCTGTTCCCTTTCTCCCCCTTTTTTTGGGCGCGTCCAGGCGCGAGGACGCGTCTTAATCCTCGAATTCAAATTTAAAGCGACGGGTGGCCTTTCTTCTCCCGTGCCTTACCCGCAAACGAGCCGCCTTCCGCCGAAACTCGCTCGCCCGTCTTTGTCTTCTTCCCCTCGATCGATGGAGTTCGACGGTCTGGACCACGGCGAAGGTGGAGAGGGACGCGGGACCCCTCACCCAAGGAGGGACGCGCCAGAGCACGGAACGACGTCCATGGAGGAGGAAGGGCCGCTTTGGGCCCCCGAGGGACCCGAGGGGCCCGATGTCGCGGAGGGAGGTGAACACGGTCTAGTAGGTCCTCCGATCTCTTCCTCTTTTGATCCATTTTGAGTTACGCGAGGGGGGAAAGGGTTCGGCGAGTGTTGCACTCAAATGATGGACGCGTCCTAGACAGGGGACACGTTCTTTGTTATGATGCGAGGCCCTTCTTTCTTGGTGCAGGACATGGCGAGGACCCTGGGCCTGGCCGATGAGTGGGCGAGTGCAGACGAGCCGAACCACGTCAGGAAGGAGAGTCGCGGCAAGGCGAAGCTTGAAGACTGGCGCATACGTCTCCCTGCACAGCAAGGGAGCGTATTGGTGCAGGACAGTGCCGACTTCCTGCGGCAGTAGAGAGAGAGTTATGCAGGGCTTCCCCAAGCCGGGGATACGCGCGACGTCAATGGGTCGCGTGCCCAATTAGTCGAGGTCAAGCGGCAGCTGGCCGCCACTCAACAGGAACTGTCGCTCCTAGTAAGCTAAGTGCTGCATTTTTTGTTTTTAAATGTGGAGCTTAGCTGACTACTGTTGTTTGTTCATTCCAGCGTGCCCAGCAGACAGCGATGGTGGGAGTGGCTGGCGGCGCATCGTCCAGTTCCTCGGCCCCTTTTCTTGAGATTGCCTCCCTCCGGGAGTAACTTGCCGGTGCGGTGGCTCGGGCTGCCCGGGCGGAAGAGGAGCGTGATGCCTGGGTGGCGACTGTAGCAGAGCTGCCACATCGCGGTGAGGAGAGACCTTCTCCAGACATCCTGGAGTTAAGGGTTCTTCTGCAGATGATGAGGAGAGAGGTAGAGAGAGAGAAAGCCGAGAGGAGGTCCGAGCGACAGCGGGATCAGACCGAGAGGAGGGCCTTGGAGGCCCAAGTGAGGGAGCTCCAGCTGGGCCTTCAGGCCGTCGTGCAGAGGCTAGGAGGGATGGAGACGCGCTACGAGAGAGCGTGAGAGTTCGAGGAGCGACTGTGCCAGTCTGGTCGCTTTGCCGCTAGTGGCTTCTTTGCCACGCCAGGGGAGGAGCAGCGAGTCATTGCTGTGGAGCCGGTGCCATGAGGCGAGGCGGGTGCTACTGCACGGGGATCCCGGAGGCTTCTGAGGGACCCTCACCTCAGGGGAGAGGAGAGGGATGCCTAGAGGGACGAGCATGAAGATAATGGCACGAGTTGGCAAGCCAGTGGACCCGCCTCATTTCTATGATTGTAGTGTTTATGACAGCTTATGTAGAATTAAGAATGGAGTGATTTGATTTTCTGCTGCTTGTTTGTTCTCTTGTGCGTTCCTTCTTCCCTACACTTCTTCTCCTTTGCACTGTTCCCATGTGATGGGTCTGCTGAGACTCCACCCCGAGCGGAGAATCGCGTCTTGTTGTGACCATTTTCCACGGGAATCTGCCGTCGAAGTCAATAATGACGGCCCTAGTTCCTTCTCCCGGATGTTGTGTCAAGTTTTGCGGACGTCCTCCAAAACATGATAGGGTATCCCTAGACAACATAGGGGGCTAGTCGTCATATTCTTCGTCCAATCAATCACCCTGTGCGAGCGGCGAAGTGACACACGGGACAGCATGGTAGGTGCCTCATTGCGAGGGCTATCATTAAAGGTGATGGAGGCAATCTTGGCCTGTACTCCTTCCATTTCTATAAATTCTTGTCCCTTTTATCCTCCCAGGTATATCGAGAGCTAACTCGAGGAGCACAAGTTCTTACGGGAGAGGAGGAGTTCAAAATTCCGAGAGTTGGATGGAGGGCGAATCTTCTCACTCCTCGAAGAGAAGCAGGTCCAGTGGTAGTAGTTCTCGGAGGCTTTCGGACCTCGAAGGGCACTTCAGTGAAAGGGCCCAATCACAACTTGTAAGCTGTGCTTTCCTGCCCTTTTCTCATTCTTTCTTCCTTCCTCTTGACAACACCCTTCTCCATTTCTTATGCACGCACAGAGTGTGATGAAATCACAGATTTCATGGGAGTTAGCAGTGGCGGCATACAGGGGTCTCCCGGATTTTCAGAAGGCCAGGCTAGACGTGATGGTATTTGGCACCTTTCTTCGGATCGAGCCGCTCAAGCTCGACCTGGTTCTGATCCAAGCCTTGTGTGAGAGATGGGACCCAGTGAGTCGGGCATTCCTGATGCCCTGGGGGCACATGGTGCCCAGCTTGGAGGATGTGGTCCGGATCACAAGCCTGAAGGTGGAGGGCGTGGCAGTGACCGGGGTCACTTATGCGGATTATCGAGAAGGTGATCGGAAGCTACTGGGTTTGGACCTAGATGGTCGGAAAAATTGGTCGGTAGCTAGGGCGTCCCTCATGGATGCATTAGGGCTCACCGACACTCGTCGGCGGGACGATGAATCCTCCGAAGAGTTCATGGAAAGGATGGAAATAGGATGCCGTGTCGTGTACTGCATAGATTTCGGCAACTGGGAAAGATGCAACATAGATTTGAGGAGATTTCTCCTCTTCATTTTGGGGAGATTGGTACTGAGCTAAAAAGGGGACGGTATCCAATGTCGCTTCCTGGAGCTGCTATCAGACCTTGAAAGAGTAGGGTACTACGCCTGGGGAGCTGCCATGCTGGCGCACTTGTTTGCAGGCCTGTTCCAAGAAGCGGATCGTGAGATGACTGTGAGTGGTTTTACACCATTCATCCAGGTATTTTTGGTTTTGCTTTTTTTGTATTTTTTTTGTATTTTTGCAAGGTACTGATGACCTGTGCCGAGCAGCTGTGGAGCTATTATTACCTCCCCATGGGGAGAGCTCGGCATTGGCGACCCGCGATGGTGCCGCTAGCCAGGCGGTGGGAACCCATCATGAGTGCGGCACCCCTAACCTACCAGCTGATGGTGCTAAGGCGGGAGCTACAGGAGTTCCCTGCAGCGATGGTAAACTGGAGACCCTACTCAGACATGGTCGATGCCGACCAGCCGTGGGTTCTAGCAAGTCGTGCCCGATTCGGACGGGAATTGTGGATGCACTGCCTGAATGAAATTGAGCCGCTTCGGCTACGATTGGTTATGAGGTCCTTGGGACTGGCTCAAGAATGTGTGGATTCAGCTGCGCCACCTCGCGTTGGGAGAGAGACGCGAGGACCGGCGACCTGCATTGACTGGCGCGTGTGGTTCCCTGAACAGTATGAAGACTGGCAACGGGGTGGCACGATTGTAGAATCACATGTGCGGGGTAGCGAGGACTACTTGCGTCTATACAAGACAAGATACGTAGAGCGGTTCCAACCCCGGGGATTTGTGGAGGTAGGTTTCCCCTTTTCCTCTTTTCTTCTTTCTCCTTTTTTTGGTTTTCTGGTGAAAATGCTGACTCGCATGGCTGCAGGATATCCGTGATACGATGATAGCGACTTTACGAACTCGCTTGGCAGAGATGGAGCAACGGTTGGGCAATGCCCGCGGAGCTACGAGCACCTTGGTAGGTGTACAGTGCGTTCCTGATTAAAACCCCAGATTCCAGATGTTGGCTGCTAATTCACGCGGTCGTAGCATGCCCAGATTGGCGCGGCTTCCCCAGCGATGGGAGTAGGTGGTGCCTCATCCAGCTTGTGGATTCCCACCTCAGAACTCGACTTGCTTCATGAGCAACTTGCTCATGCCACACAGCGTGCTGCGGAGGCAGAAGGGATGCTCTGTATACAGGTAAAAGTTTCAGTGTTGAGTTCTCTTTATTTACACCTTATCGCGTATCTGAGATGGTACACTCGGCAGGAAAAGGAGACGGAAGAAGCGCTTGCCCAAGCTGCGCAGAGGGAGGCTAGGATAGTAGAACTGGAGAGGGAACTGCGGCGTCATCCTGATGACGACTCTTCTAGGGATGTTGTAGAACTAAGGATCACTCTCTAGTTGGAGAGGGAAGACCGTAAGAGAGAACGGGCAGAGAGAGAAAGAGACGCAGAGAGAGAAAGAGCCAACAGATTGACTGAAAGGGAGGAACGAAGGGCCATGGAGGCCCAGTTATTCGAACTCCGAACCAGCCTTGGTCTTGCTGAACAGTGGCTGAGAGATGGTGAGGAGCGCTACCGAAGGCACGAGAGCGTGGCTTTCGTGTTGGTAGCTTCTCTGCTGTTTCCGTGGAGCAACGCCGGGGTGTGGGAATAGGAAGGGGAGTACAGAGCGGTAGGAGTACCGCTTTTCGTAGTTGGGTAGCACCTTTGAGAGCGTTTTGCCCGGAGAGTAGTGGGACGAGTAATGCATAGAGAGAGGGCGGAACTTGATGTAATTTTTTTGGTTTTTTGGAATAAAATACAAGGTTCGGTTTGTTTGGTTTTAACCTTTGCTTCTGTTGCCTAAATCCCTGCACACATCACTGAAACAAACAAATCAGAATTTCTGTTCTGACTTGGCCCCTTGCTCAATAAGCAAATAGTCACTGTGACTGTCCTTGATAACTGGTCAAGGGGGCAAGCCTTTATTAACGAAGGCAAGGGAAAGATGCATTGATGATAAATGCGACAGACAAGCACACGAATGCAAGCGGTATTAAAAGTGAGATGCTGCACGCAAATGCAATCATGCAAACTTGATTTGTTTTCTTTTTTTTATATATATTTGGCATTTTTTTTGTTTTATCATAAAAAAGATTTTTTTGTTTGCAAATATGTACATTTTCTCTTTTCCATTTTTTGTTGTTTTTATTATTTTAATTTTTTGTTGCTAACGCCTGGCAAGCACCCAAATGGCACCTAACCTACGTGAGAACAGGGGTTTCTTACTAACCTCCCAGGTATCCTAAGTGCACATCTACGTTGATTTGGGCCTCTAGACCTCTCGAATGACGATCCCACCGGCTAAGACTTACCCTGATGACAATACCGCCATGCCATGCTTAGGCTCCCAGTCGCTTCCGACCACAGGGATTCACCCAAAAGGTGTTTGAGGTAAGAGATTTGCCCGACCCGGGTCTGTTTCCTCACAACTCTAGATGGTATATGATGGAACACCCTGGAACCCTAACCACCAACTGCGCGACGCTGACCCGGAATCAGACGCCGTCGCACCCATAGGTGACGCGCTTGCATTGGCCTAAGCCTGAGGTTAAACAAGAAGACATCTAGGCAGTAAACATGGGTCTTGACCAGCCAGAAACACAGAGACTCCATCGCAGCGATAGCTTTTGCTTTTCAAATTAGGCAACCATACGTGTATATTAAAATAAGGTCGCAGACCCTGGGCAGTTTTCACCCTTCAGAAACTCCATCGAACCTTCATCTTTAGAGGAAGAAGGAAGAGCGTGGGGGATAAACCTCCTAAGAGGATCGGCAAAACCGTTAACCCGGCGAGCGAATAAGGGCCCATTAACTCTATCCTTTCGAACAACTTCAGACCAAATCTCGAGCATTTACATTCCACGGCCCCTTTTGTGGATTCAGACTTTTACTTTGAGGGGTTCCGTTTATCGCAACAGGCACGGTCACGACCAGGCTTTTCTCTTGATTTTGATTTTGTATTTCTTTTTGTGAGGGAGATATAGTCGTTTGACGTTTGTGGGCTCCCTTCTCGTATGCCTGCGGGGACACTGCCCTCTTCTCGTGCTCTGATCGATGCTCGAGGAAATGGATCCTACTCTTGCCTTTGGGGTTTGAGTTTCGATTTCTCATGCTCAGCGTTTTAAGGGCGCCGACTGTCTCATTTGGTCGAAGAGAAAAGAATAAATATTACAGCTTCCGGAGATCTTCTGGGTGGGGCCCCACCGTAGGTGATGCTACCGACTTTTTTGAATAAAATACATAAGTGAGCATATGTTAGCTTCCTTCGAGCGAGCATAGGCCGACGTGGCCGGACAGGGATCTCCACGGTTCTGGCAAACCAAGACCCGGTGCCTACCAAGCCTTAATGGGCCCTATCCTAACATGAAGGTTAGATGCAGTGACTTGACTACATGGTGACCACCAGGCATTGGCATTTTGAATTTTTCATATTTTTAGTGGTTTTCGGTATTTCTTTATTTTTGATGTTTTCTATCTTTTCATCATTTTTTTATTTTATGCTAAGGGTAGTATTTCTTAAGATAAAGCCCATTCCAAGGGTGGGATAACTCGGTCCCTTCGGCGTTGACTAGCTTGTAGGCGTTGCCAGGGTACACGGCTTGAATTACAAATGGTCATTCCCAATTGGGTTGGAGCTTAGAACGCGGACCTCCAGGTTTAACAAAAATTCTTTTTACGACCATCTCACCGACTTTGAATTTTCTCTCAACGACTTTCTTTTGGTAAAAGCGAGCGAGTCTATTTTGATACATACGCGCGTGTTCGGCAACGGCCAGCCGCTTCTCATCCAAGAGTTCCAACTGGGCGATGAGTGAATTATGACGATCGTCGAGGGGAAATTCCTCGTCCAATTGTACCCTGAGAAGGGATCAGAGTCTCATATGGGACTACCGCTTCCATACCATAAGTAAGGGCAAATGGAGTCTGCCCGGTGGGGGTACGGATTGAAGTGCGATAGGCCCATAGGGCTTCGATACGTTTCTCTGGCCAGTCTGAAAACTTACTAGACTCGCATGTCTTTTTGATGATTTTGAGCAATGTTTTATTGGTAGCCTCCGCTTGGCCGTTACCTTGTGGGTAATAAGGCGATGAATGATGCAATGCAATTGCGTACCTTTTGCAGAGGTCCTGTAGGTCCTGAGAAATGAACTGTGGCCCATTGTCGGTGACGATTGTGCTTGGGATGCCGAATCTGGCGAGGATGTTCTTCATGATGAACTTGCAGACTGTTGACGCCTTGATTTCCGCGTAAGCTTCGGCTTCGGCCCATTTGGTGAAGTATTCCGTCGCAGTAAGGATGAAAGATTTCTGCTTGGTGAGGGAATTGGGATCACCTAGGGGACCAATGATGTCGAATGCCCACATGGAGAAAGGCCACAGGGAGGATATTGGATGAAGTGAGGAAGATGGTGAATGGATTTTATCGGCGTGAAGTTGACACTTGACACACCTACGGACATAGACATCACAATCCTCTTCCATAGTGGGCCAATAAAATCCTTGGCGAATGATCTTCTTGGCGAGCATCTAACTATTCACGTGGCCACCGCACACACCCGAGTGCGTCTCCTCTACACATTTCCAAACCTCATCGTCACCAAGACATCTTAACATAATACCAGTAAGGCTCCTCCTATAGAGTATACCTCCAACCAATGTGTATTTCTGAGCCACCCTTCTTATGGCTTTCTTGTCCTCTGTGGTGGCCCCTTCAAGATAAGACTGATCTTGGCAGTAATTAACGATTTCATAGAACCATGGTTTCTCTTCATCAGCCAGTTCTTCTTCAACCTCTGCCAACATGATCTCCCTCTTCTCAAGGATATCTTCCTGCAGGATCTTTCTTGCTATCCTGTCTTTGATGTTTACGTAGGAAGCATCATCGATTGCAGGGGCGTGAAGTTTGTAGATGGAAATGGACTCAAACCATCTTCCTAGAGGGAACCTTATGGATGATGCCAATGAGGCGAGGGCATCAGCGAGAATATTCTGATGACGAGGGACATGAACAAATATCAGTTTGGTGAACAGTTTGGCAAAGGCAGCAGTGAGTTCTTGGTATGGCTTGAGTTTGGGATCGCGAGTGCGATATTTAGTGAGCACCTGACGAAGGATGAGTTGACTATCACCTACGACTCGCAACTCAGTGATACGAAAAGAATGAGCGAGTTCTAGGCCAGGTAGAAGAGCTTCATATTCGGCTATATTGTTGGTAACTGGAAATTTGAGCTGGTATGCCAATGGGAATGTGAGGCCTTCAGGTGACAGGAGGGCGACGCCGATTGCTCTCCCTTGAGAATTCAGAGCTCCATCAAAATATAGCGTCCACATTGGCTCATCTGATTGGTTGACGGACATTAGTTCCTCATCTGGAAACTCTGATTGGACGGGATCGAACTTGGGAAGAGGATGGTGAGCGAGATGCTCGGCTATGGCATAGCCTTTAATCGCCTTTTGCTGGATGTAGTGATGTCGAACTGAGAGAGAAAACTTTGCCAGCGTGCTAGCCTATCCGTAAGGACGGCTTTCTCCAGAAGGAATTTGATAGGATTCATTCGAGCAATCAAGTGGACCTCATGAGCCAAGAAGTAGTGCTTCAATTTCTGCACTACCCAAACGAGGGCAGCACAGGTTTTCTCCATGACGGTGTACTTCTGCTCGCAGGGATTGAGAAGTTTGGACAAGTAATAGGTTGCCCGTTCCTTGCCTTCTTCATCAGCTTGTGCGAGGACGGCTCCCACGGAGTCATCCAAGACTGAGACGTAAAGGATCAGAGGTTTTTCTGGTTTAGGTGGAATGAGAACGGGTGGACTAGCCAGATATTCCTTCAACCCTTCAAAAGCTTTCTGACATTTAGAATTCCAGTGGAATTCTACTCCTGGCTTGGTCAACTCGTAGAGAGGTCTACACCTTTGTGAATGTTGGGACACAAACTGACGAATAAAGTGCAACCTCCTGATTAAACCTCGGACTTTCCTCAAATTCTTGGGAGGCGGCATATCCCTAATAGCCTTGGCTTTGTCGGGATCTATCTCGATCCCTCTTTTACTCACAATGAACCCCAGCAATTTACCCGACGACACACCAAACACACACTTCTTCGGGTTCATTTTCAATTGGAACTCCCTTGACCTCTGCAAGACCTTAGCCAAAACTTCTAGATGTTCCATCCTGGTCCTTGATTTCACCAATAAGTCATCCACATACACTTCCAGATATATGTGCATCATGTCATGAAATATGGCCATCATCGCTCTTTGGTAAGTAGCTCCAGCATTCTTTAATCCGAACGGCATGACCACGTAACAATATGTTCCCCAAGGGGTAGTGAATGACGTCTTTTCCTGATCCTCTTCTGCCAAACGAATTTGATTGTATCCTGAAAATCCATCCATGAATGAGAGGGTCTCATAACCTGCCGTGTTATCGATCAACACATCAATGTGAGGCAAGGGAAAATCATCATTTGGACACGCGCGGTTAAGGTCCCGGAAATCGATGCAAATCTTGACTTTTCCATCTTTCTTCATGACCGGGACAATGTTCGCCACCCACTGAGGATAAAGGACGACTCTAATGAACCTGACTTTGTGGAGCTTATCGACATCTTCTTTCATTTTCAAAGCCATCTGAGGGTGGAAACACCTTAACCTTTGTTTTACCGAGACGGACCCTGGTTTTAGGGTTAAACGGTGTTCGACAAAGGTTGAATATAGACCCGGCATATCCTCGTAGCTCCATGCAAACGTGTCCTTATATTCCTTGAGAACTTCAATTAATGCCTCTTCTTCAGAGGGTGGTAGGTTGTCACTTATGAGGATGATCCTAGGGTCTTCCTCAGTTCCCAAGTTGACTTCTTTGGTGGATTCTTCTACGGCGGTTGACGGCTCGTCGAATCTCCTCATTCCACTAGGATATGCGCCTGCCGCATCCTCATATTCTTCACCCTCATCGTCAGTGGGGCATTCTTCATCCGTGATCTCGTAGACTCCATACCCTTCATCAAATGCACAGTCGCCCTCACATTCTATTTCCAGTAGCCTGATGAGATTTTCTAACAACTGGGGGATGGCAAGAAGGGCCTGACACCTGGCGGCTAAATCCAGAAGGAATCGACGAGGGATCTTCCTACCCTTGAATTTCTTACTAGGTACTACCCTTGACCTATCATTCCTAGATTGATTGACATTATTTACAGAAGAAGAGGAAGACAAAGAGGATGGTGTAGAATGTACAGGAGAAGACCCCTCAGAGGAGGGGTAGAAAAGGTCGCTCATCGGACCTTGGACGGGTGGTCCGCAGGGCGGGACGCACCCGTGGGAGATGTAAGAGGTTTCCTCAACGAAGATGTATTGTTGAGGAGTTTGAAAATTGACGTTTTTTTTTCATTTTCAGTTTTAATGACAAAGCAGTGAAAAGAGATTGGAGGAGAGAGAAAAGTGGTTATGGCTAGAGGATTGTGAGGCTCATAGAGCAGATCATGGTTGAAGACTTGGCGCGGGTTGAGAAGCCCGCGTAGGTATGTAAGCAGAGAAGGGGATCTGGGAAGATCATCAGGCAATTGTCTGGCCCAGGAAGAAGATATCAGCAAAGGCTGAGACGAGTGGATGGAGAAGATGGCGGCTAATGAGCCGTCGACGGTAATGTTGAGGACGGATGAAGATCCGTCGATGACAGGGTCCTTCTGGCGAGGACGAGGATAGTTTGGAACCTTGGCAAGAGTGGTAATATTCTCTGGTATTCCGGAGATCAATGGTGGTCCTTCAGGCTGCGGAGACGAGAACATCCTTTCCAATGCAACGGAAATGTCCCGTATGTCGAACCATTTGTCCCACTCGCATTCGGATCTTTGATCTTGCCTCTTTTGGTGATCCTCGACATTTTTCAGCCAAATATACAGCATGTGATCCCCCATATGCTTCTCGTGGGTGATCTCCCATCTGAACAACGGGCCCTCTGTTGAAGTGGTTTGATAGAGTCCATGTAAGGGGCTTCCAATCTGCCTTGAACGGTCCTTTGAAGCCTAGGCCAAACCTACGGTTCGGCCTAATTTCCTTTGGCAGTTTGAGCCTACCCTGTAACTGTGCGCCCAGACCTTTACCCTGTTGATAGCCGATGTTCCTCATAATCTCCCAACCTTTGGAGTGAAAAGGGAGACATGATGTTGCGGTTGCCCTGACCGGCTCCTTTGGTGCTAGTGGAACGTGAGATGGATCACGCACGTCCAGCAGTGACAGTATGGGCCGATGAGATGGCCAAACAGAGGGCAGAGAGGTGTTGATAGCATCCACTGTGTGAAGGACAGGTGTACTGACAACTTTAATAATCCTCCCATTGTAAAGAAACTTCAGGCACTGATGGTTGGTGGAAGGCACAACGTCCATGGCTTCGATGTAAGGGCGACCCAGTATAGCCTTGAATGTGGGGTCCATGTCAAGGACATGGAATTCCGTGGGAATTGACATGGGGCCAAGTTCTACCTTCAGAATAATCATCCCTTGCGGTGGCCTTTTGTTATTGTCATAAGCCGTGACCGTGATCGAGGAAGGTCTTATTTGTTCCTCATCGACCCCACACAACTGAAGAGTGCTTATGGAGATCACATTTATGGACGCACCCGTGTCTACAAGGCACGGGTTTATGGATACCCCATTAATTTTTATTGAAATGCATAGTGCATATTTTCAAGCTTCCTTGGGAGCGAGCTCGTAGTTGTGGAACATGATGGCCGGTTGTGTGTCCGTTGGGGTCAGGACGGTAGAGATCTTTCTACAGGGAGGTCCTCATTCACCATGACCCTTTGAAGGTACTCCATTAAGGCTGCCTGGTGGGATGTGGATCTTTGAAGTAGCTCCAGGATGGAGATCCGAGCAGGCGTCTTGTCCAAGTGTTTCAACAGATCATACTGTGTTCCAGGGATAGCTCTTTCTAGTTGTTCACCATCATCTTTCTCTGGCTGAGATTGCTCAGGATTCTGACTGTTGTGGGGGAAAATCCTATGGAAACTCCTTCCACTCCGGAGCACCATTGCCTGCGGCTTTTGTACCTCTGTGGGGGTAGCAGTGGGTTTTAACAGGGATTTGAGGGGTAGTGGTGGAGGAATGGTTGATGAAGCAGGGGTGATGACGGGAGTAGGGATTCTGATGAGGGGTTTGTTAGGTGGGGGCATGGTGGAGGTAGAGGGGATATCACACGGATTATGGAGGATAAGGGGTCTAGAAGGTGGAGGTGGAGACGAAGTAGAAGTGGGTAAGGCTTGAAGCGGACAATGATTTTGAGGTGGGTGATGGGTAATGAGTGGTTTTGAAGGCATTAGTGGTGATATGGTGGAGAAAGACGGTGTTATGTATGGTTGACGGATGATAAGGGGTTTAGAAGGCGTAGGGGTAAATGTGGTAGAGGTGGATGGTAAAGTGGGGGAGTGAGAGAAGATGAGAGGGTGTGGAGGCGTAGTGGAGGTTGTCGGTTGATAGGAGATCGGGGTGCGGATGAGGGGGCGTAATGGTAGTGGAAATGGTGAAGGCGATACTGACGCGGGTTGGTGAGAGAGAGGTGCTACCTGGCAAGGCGAGGGGGCTGCATGACGATAGGGTTGGAGGAAGAAAGAATAGAGGTACTTTCCGGGTGCCACACCTGCTCTCTCCCGACTTCCGGGAAGGAGGAGATGGGGTTAACCTGATGATTGGGCTGTTGGTGCTCCGGTAATGGATTCTGGATTATGCCCATGTTGGGCTGTTGTTGTGGGGCCTGCTGAGGCTGTTGTTGTTGTTGTGGTTGCTACTGCTGCTGCTGTTGTAACTGCTGCTGTTGTAACTGATGATGTGGCCTATGAGGAGGTCTCCTAGCCTTGAGAGCGGCGACGTATCGTCTCATTTCATCCCAATCTATTTGATGTTCATCATTCATATCGTGGATGTAATCTTTGAAATGGAAGTAGTAATCTACTGTGTGTCCTGGCTGCCTGTGGTAGACGCAGTATTTGGAGGTATCAACATTCGGGGGCCACACGGGCCTTTCCCTGGGTAGGGCGAGTTGGTTTGATGCCATGAGGGCGTTGAAAATATCCGCCAGAGTTTCTGGCAACGGTGGATAGTAGGCTCTCTTGGGACCGATCGGCCTCCTTTGTTGCTGTTGGGGACCATAATTCCCCAGGGGTGGAACTTGGTTGTACTGAAGTGGTGGTTGTTGTTGCTGAGGTTGTGGTTGTTGTTGCTGGGGTTGACGTAATGGAGGCATATTATCCTAGGGTGGATTATTTTGGGGTGGAGGACGAAGAGGGAAAGGACCTGGTTGGAGGGGAAGTCGGGGCATTTATGGAGGCCTTGGGTTGACTGCATAGTTGGCATTGTTGACCGCACCCACTTGCTCATTTGTCACGACCCCTTCTGTGGCTCCGCCCGGGACACCAGCGCCTGTCTTTCTGACCACTTTGGGCTTCGGCGACTCAAACATGTTCATAATGGGGGAGTCTTTTAACTGGGTTTGGATGTACCGGACCCTTTCATAGAGTTCCTCCATTGTAGTAAGTTTATTCATGGCCAGGACGTGTCTGAACTGTGGGGTTGCATTAGACACAATCATCTTCACTTGTTCGGGCTCGGAGAGGGTATCCCTTATTCTTTCCGCCAGAGACCTCCATCTATCAGCATAGCGGACAAAATCCTCGTCGGGCTTCATCTTTTCGGCCACTAGGTCGGTAATGGAGAGTGAGGGACCGACCCTATCCCTATATTTCTGCAAGAACCTTCTCTGGACTATTTCAAAATTCTCGGCCTCGCGGGGCTCCAAAGAATAGAACCACTCTAGCGCGGGACCATCCAATGATCTCCGAAAGAGGTATGCCAGGGACCTCTGATCATTTTGCCAATAGGAGGACTCATACATGAAATCCTTGAGGTGAATGAAGGGGTTGCCGGTACCATTGTATCTGCGGTACGTGGGCATTTCGGAGGGAGGAAGATGAATGACGGGAAGGATTGGCAAAGCAACCTCCGGGGTGGCTTTCACGTCCACCATTCTTCTTAGATTTTGAAACTGCTCGTCCATGCGATTGAACCTATTGAGGAGCGATTGGGCGAGCTCCTCTGGAGGTGAAGGTGGTACTTGCCACTGGGGGAGAAACTGTCTCCCGGAGACTTGAGGGGGGAACCCCAAATGAGAGGGAGCTACCGGATCACCGACAGTCGGCCCCGGCTGAAGCGGTATGTGGGGAACAACGGGGGTTTGAGATTGTGATGGGAACTGGAATGAGGGTGGTTGTTGGCTCGCTTGTCCTTGAAGCGAGGGAGACTGGATGGCTTGCGCCAATGAAGGAGATGGAATGGCCTGCACGGACTCTTGGAGAGGTGCGATGGCCGGAGTTGATTCCTGGGGCATGGGGGAAACAGATTTCCCCTTCAGAATGGCCTGGAAGGCCCGGAGCTGTTCAGAGGTAAGCTCTGTGTTGGCGAGGACGCCCAGTAAGGAAGAGATATCCTGTGGTGGGGACGTGTCCCCGGCAATAACCTGCACCTCATTCGAGGGCTCATGAGAAGGACCCGAGTCCATAGCATAGACTCGCGGGTCGGCTGACAAACCACGACTAGGGTGGTTCTCCTCAAAAGACTCGTGAGCCATGCTCACAGTTTTCCCAGAACGCAAAAACATACACTAGCAAGCAGGTAGCAGAGATTATCAAACAAGTGGATGCCTTTACGCCTTTTTTTTGTTTTGATTTTGATGATTTTTTTGTGTTTTTAGCGAGATCCGAAGTTCACACAAAATAGGGACCCTAGTTTATTTTTGTTTCACCGCCGTGTCAGGTAGGGTCTCTCGTCTCACCACGAATGGGATGACTAACTCCGGGGAACTTCAATGGTACAACCAGCCCAGTGAACGAAGAGGAGATTCTTCGATGTCGGGGACTTACGGAGGTCCCAATGGAGGAGATTCTAGTCCGTTGAGAGGAATTCTCAAACGGAGAGTCCTTCCTTCACCGGGAAAGGGTGATCCTTAGAAAAAATGAAAAAGGATATAAAAGAGGGATGGATGTATGCAATGGAATGCTGACAGATATATAGAGTAAGAAAATAACAGAAATAACAAACATATAATAAACACCCAACCAGTCACAACTGACAGTGCTGCCGTAAGCACAACGGGGGCGCGCGAGGGCGCCAAGGTGGAGAGGCACGGACGGTGCCGAACTTGCAAGGGTAGCCAAAAGGAAGCAGTAGAGGTCCCACCGTGATCGCCAATCTGTGAGCGACGTCACGCGGTTCGGGGAGCGAAGAAGACGCGGAGCGCGCGGGCTCCTTTTTGTTTGCTGTAACACAGAAATAAGAGAAAAGAGAAGGGGCCACCACGGGAGATTGCTCCGGCGGGGCGAGCGGGACAAATGTAATATAGCAAGATATGGGGGTTAAACGGCCATAGCGGGAAGTGACTCGCCGCGGCCTCGGGGGGACGGGAATGGTGCAGAAATCAGATAGCAAGAATTGAAAAGGCCATTGGGGAAGTGACTCGCCGCGGCCTCGAGAATATGAGCAGATAAGAATATAACAGAATATAAGGAGAATATAAAGAACGGGATTTTAAACGGCCATTGGGGAAGTGACTCGCCACGGCCTCGAGAATATGAATAGATAAGAATATAACAAAATATAAAGAGAATATAAGAACGGGAATTTAAACGGCCATTGGGGAAGTGACTCGCCGCGGCCTCGAGAATATGAGCAGATAAGAATATAACAGAATATAAAGAGAATATAAGAACGGGAATTTAAACGGCCATTGGGGAAGTGACTCGCCGCGGCCTCGAGAATATGAGCATATAAGAATATAGCAGAATATAAGGAGAATATAAAGAACGGGAATTTAAACGGCCATTGGGGAAGTGACTCGCCGCGGCCTCGAGAACAAGATGTGATCGCTAGGGGCCAAAAGACCCCAAAATAAAGAAAGTGATCGCGCCTACCTCAAGAGCGGGAGATGGCGGGTTGCTTCTTCCTCCCCCTTCGGCCGGCCGACGGAGAGGGCTTTCTTTGGGTACCCTTGCAAAATAATGACAAACAAGTAACGAGTGGATTAGAAAGATGAAGGTGTAGTATTCAAATCCTTGCGATAAAAATGACGAAATGATGGCAAGACACACACCTAGTTGGTGTTATCTTTTAAACCCCTCTCGGACTCGAGTAGGAGGAAAATGAGATGATGGATGCAAGAAGTATATAAGAAGAGGCGCCCTTATGAAGGGGGATAGAGGATGCGAGATGATGAATGCAAAAGAACTACGAAGAAAAGGAAGGGATTGGCTTATTGGATGTGCCGGTGGTGAAATCCGGCGGAGCTCCGGCAGCGTAGGGACGACGTGGAAGCGCGGTGGATGAAGACGACCTTCCTCTCGCGAGTGTGGGCACCCGAGAAGCCGGCTGAACCTCCACTTACAAAAGACCCCACGGGTTAGAAATGACTCCGTAGCCTCTGGGCTCCAGCAGCCTATCGGATCTCTTAGAAGCTCTCCCAGAACTGAGGGGGTGGGCCTTTATTTATAGGGCTCCGGAGGGTGGAGGCGTCTAGGACCCTGGACACCTCCATCAGGGCAAAAAAGATATTTTATTCTATTTTTATTCATTTTTTTCGAATATTTTTATGGAGGCGTCCAGGGTCCCGGACGCCTCCATAAGTCCCACCGAACTCCACCGAAAGTCGCACACGGTTTAACACAACACGTGGTTTTGGAGCGGCGACCCGTGATTTGGAAATGGGCGCGTCCAGCCGGCTGGACGTCTCCACAATTTGGATTCTTTCACACACGACAAGCCGTCGTTCGATGGGCGGGGCCCCGTGAGTGAGTTGATGGAGGCGTCCAGGGTCTTGGACGCCTCCAAGAAAATATATTTTTTTATTTTCTTTGTTTTGTTTTTTATGCCAACTGGTATTTATATTTTTTATATTTGTTTTCATGGAGGCGTCCAGGGGCCTGGACGCCTCCATTAATATATCATTTTTATGTATTTTTGGTTTTAATAAATAAATTAAAGTAATGGAGGCGTCCAGGAGACTGGACGCCTCCATTAAGACCCCCCGGGTCCGCTGAAAAGGCGTCGACAGCTCCCCGATAGGCACCCTTCCTGGTTTAAGAACCTTCCGATGCGTCGGACTGGTGTTGATGCCGTCCGAATGCTGCGACGAGATGATTCCGGATGCCGAAAAAGGCAGAAGAAGACCCAAGAAAAGGAAGCACTCAAGTGATTCAAAATGCGAAATCCGCCGCGGGGCGTCGTATAGTAATATGAGACTTTCTCAGGAGACGTCAGGAATGGCGTGTCTACACCATGCTGACATAAGTGATGATGACAGGAAGGAAAAAGAGGATCCTAAATTTCTGGAGGAAAAGCCAACTGCAGAACCTGTTGATCACCTTGAACAAACTACTTCTAAACAGGGTAGGTCGACCAAACCACATCTTCAATCGACCGAACAAGATGAGTCCTCTAATAACCTTAGATTTCTGAAAAATCATCATGCAAAAAATATCATTGGAAATCTTTATGATTTCTCAAGGACCAGATCCTTTCACAGAGAAGTCAATAATCAGGACTTAGTGGCTTTAATTTCCCAAATTGAACCTAAAACAATAGATGAGGCTCTTAAAGAAGAATCATGCATAAATGCAATGCATGAAAAATTAGGTCAGTTTGAGAGAAATAAAGTATGGACCATGGTTCCCAGACCTGAAAATTGTTTTGTCATAGGAACTAGGTGGGTGTTTAGAAACAAAGTCAATGAGGATGGAATAATCTCTAGGAATAATGCTAGGTTGGTAGCAAGGGTTACAACCATGAATTGGGAGTGGATTTTGATGAATCCTATGCACCAATTGCTGGCATGGAAGCAATTAGGATACTATTAGCATTTGCTTGCTCACACAACATTAAATTTCATCAAATGGATGTAAAAAGTACATTTTTAAATGGTTTCATAAAAGAGAAAATTTATGTTGAGCAACCCCCTGGATTTGAATCTACTGAACTGCCTAATCATGTCTTTAGATTGAATAAAGCCCTATATGGATTGAAATAGGCTCCTCGAGCCTGGTATGAAAGATTGACAGAGTTTCTGCTTAGTAAGGGATACTGTAGAGCTAAGGTGTACTAGACCCTCTTTACCAAGAATCTTAATCAACAACTCATCATAGTTCAGGTATATGTTGATGATATTATTTTTGGTTCTACATGTTCTGAACTATGTGATGAATTTGCAAATTTGATGTCCAATGAATTTGAAATGAGTTTAGTTTGTGAATTGAAATACTTTCTTGGTTTGCAGATTCAGCAGATGAAGGATGGCTGCTTCATCAGTCAGACAAAGTATACATTGAAAATCATGAAAAGATTCGGAATGGACAAAGTGAAGCACATAGCCACACCAATGGGTACTAATGCATCTTTGGATGTTGATGACTCAAGTAAAGAAGTAGATGCAAAACTCTATCGAGATATGATTGGCTCCCTGCTATATCTTACTACTTCCAAACCTGACATACAATTTAGTGTGTGTATGTGCGCTAGGTTTCAGTCCAAACCTAAAGAATCCCATATTGCAGCTGTTAAAATAATGTTTAGATACATTGCTGGCACACACAATCTTGGACTATGGTATCCTGCATCATGTAACTTAGATTTAATTTCATATACTGATGCAGACTATGTTGGCTGCAAATTAGATAGGAAAAGCACAAGTGAGCACTATCAATTCTTTGGTGGGTCTTTAGTTTCTTGGGCTTCCAAGAAACAACATTCTTGAGCCCTCTCTACTGTAGAGGCTGAGTACATTACAGCAGGAAGCTGTGGAACTCAGGTCAATTGAATGAAACACCAACTCCATGACTACAATGTAGATCTTTACTACACACCTATTTTATGTGATAACACTAGTGCAATAAATCTGTAAAAAAATCCAGTTTTGCACTCACGAACCATACACATTGAGATTAGACACCATTTCATAAGAGATGAAGTCTCTAAGAAGAACTTTGAATTGTTTCATGTAGGCATAGCACATCAAGTGGCATATATCTTTACTAAGCCTTTGGATCATGAAAAATTTTCTACCTTGAGAAGAGAGTTGGGTCTATTCAGACCATCTTGATTATCTCTTTTGAAAACTTCTCTCCATTCGAGTTAGTGTGTCTGTCTCAATCTGTCAATGCAATAAATAAGGGTGAGTTAGCCCCACCGTCTGTCATTGTCTCTTGAATAATTATCCTATGGTATATTAAATGGTAGTGTGAAGAAGGGCAGTAATGCTGTCTGGGGGCACACACTTTGCGTTGAGGTGGTCCTTTGATCTAAGTTCTCCGCCAAATACCAAGGGAAATTGATCCATGTAAGTCAGGGGGAGATACATTCTTTAGGTCTGGTTATTTTCTTTCGATCCTCGAAGCTCATCAGATAGGGGGAGATAATCCATGTCAGGTGCCTGTCAACTCTCATATTTCCTTTGTGACTCTCATATAGTCTTTTCACAAATCTTGAGTTTCTAAACTTAGAATTCCTTCTTAAAGAGTTTAAAGCTGACAACCAAAATCGTAGCCAAGAAGTTTAAGAGTTATAATCCTATACATACTAAGATAAAAGGTTCCTGAAAAATAATTTTTTATACAGACCTAATGGGTGAAGAACAATGTTGAAATATTATGCCTGAAATCTTCTAAAAGCTTGAAACTTAAAAATAAGGAGACAACTCTGGTTGAAAATCTTTATTCTATATTGTTTTCAAACATTCAACCATTCAGTGAAATCTAAAAGGGGTAAAATCTTTTCAGAGCAATGGTTTTGGTTTACTGAGAAACCAATTATCTTTCACCATGAAGTGAAGTAAGTTGTGTCATGAAGTGCCAAACTAACTCTGATTAAAAAGGCATTGCCAATGAAACTATGGCAGAGCAATGGCATAGAGTGTTGAGTAATTGGGTCACTTCACTTAAGATGTGTTGTGCCTCACGTCAAAAGACACTTCTATTTTTAACTCTGTTCTTTTTTAAGAAGCAAAAAGGTTACCACATTGAGTAACTGGGGATTCCTGCATCTAAATAATGTGTGTCCTCACGTAAAAAGGTGTGGATTCAACCACATTGCTCAAATGGGAAAAATAATCCTTTAAAGAAAAATTGCTGAAAGTAACCAACACAAATGATAAGCCCCAAAGCATATTTCAAGTGATTTGTGTGGATTGTTTGTCCTCAATACTAATAAAAAATTTTCCTTGAGAAGCCTCTGAAAATCAATTGGTAAAGCTGCTAGATAGCTTTTTCAAGGCATTCATATGACACACTGTTCGTTCTCCTTTATGCATGTATGAAGGTAATCTTCAAATCTTTCTATCCTTATGCCTTTCTGGATTATCAGTCATAAACAACTCAGCTAGTTTCGGTTACTGCTTAACTCCTTCAGAGATGGTTACTGCATTCAGTCACTTACTGTATCTGTGAACTTACTGCATCTGCTATTCAGAAATTGCCTTTTTTCCATAATATTTGTTCCTCCCTACCGCCGTCTTTTAATGATGTCAAAGGGGGAGAAAGAGGAGTCAGTTAAGTCAGTTTGTGTCAGTTGGTGAAAGATTAGAGGAGTCAGTTAAGTCAGTTTGTGTCAGTCGGTGAAAGATTGTTGAGTCAAATTAACCTTTTGGTCTGAGCTTTAATAATTGAATTGAGCATTCAGATTGAGTTTTAACAATTGTCCAACTATCCACTCAAAGAAGACAAATTTTCTTGGTTCACTTTAAAACTCAGTGACTCATATTGTTATCATCATCAAAAAGGTGAAGAATGTTACATTCAGTAGATTTTGATGATGTCACTACAATTATAAGTCATTCTGTTTTAATCATCTTGAGCACGTGTTGGCTAACCATAAGATGCACGCGTGAGTATGTGTTTCTATGATTGATCAATTAATCTAGCAAATCAAATTGAAGGATGAAATTAACAACGAACTATGCATTTCAAAAAAAAAGGGAATTCAAAATTGATGAGGATCAAAGTCCTGAGTCGACGTAGAATTTAGCTGGAGTCGACGCAATAAGCCAGTTTTTGTTAAGAAGCATGAAGGTGTCAATTCTCATAGTCGACCCCAAAATTCATACACTCTATCCAGGTGTCTGATGCATAAGGAGGAGTCGACACAGAGGTACACAAGCGTCGATGCAGCAGTGAATATGCTAAATGAACTAGTAGATCATCCAAGGATGCGTCTACCCCATTTCAACAGAATGTCGACGCATGTGGTGCAAACAGAATACATTATCAGGACATCTCTTGAAGGCAGAGTCAACGTAGGATTGTCATTGAGTTAACACAACCAGAAGGTTCCCATTTAAGACGAGAAGGGTTTCGACCCTCAAAGTCGACCCCACATAAAGGCATTCTATCTGAGCATCTTCAGCAATGCAGAGTCGATGCCATGAAGCCCTCGAGTTGACGCAGCTCCCGTTGTACGTTCAAGCTCGTGAGAAACTTAAGCAAATCATGTGCTTTCAACTCTTAATCATTGGCACGTGATTCAACAAACGTGGCTAGGCTCTAGAAAGTTCCTAAGAGTCAGAATATTCTCTCTGATAGTTGGACCAATAGAATAATTTCTTTGAGGATCAGATTCTATGGATTAGGGTGATCCCCTGCTCTATATATATTGATGAATTCTTCTTCGAGAGTTGTTGTTGCCGCTGCTATTGCTGTTCAAAGTGAGAAAGCCAGTTAGAGGAAGAGAGAGCCATTTCAATTCGAAAAGAGAAGAGCGAAATTGAGTGTAGCCAGTCAGATTAACAATGAAGATTGCTTCGATTGAAGCTGTATTAGGAGTTTTTTGTTTTTCCATCGTTTCTTTTCTTTCCTTGTTTCTTGCTCAACTAGAAGTATTTTTGTGTTTTCTTGCCTTGTTGTGCGGTGTGCATACAAGGTGTTTATGTTCAGATAGCATCTGTGCACGGTTCCTTTTAAGAGTTCAGAGGAAGGGAGGATTGACTCCTCTAGGTATTGCATTAGGTAGTGGTTTCGATTTTGCTGGGAGCAAGATTGAAGTGTGAAGGATTTGTCTCCCTTAGTGCAAGCTGTGGTATCAACTTTTGTTGCAGACTGAGTCTGCGTAGGATTGTCTTGTGCAAGGAAACCTCACTCTGATCAAGTGAGGGGTGGATGTAGATTGCTGGCCGCAATCAAACCACCTAAAAAATTGCTATGTACCTTGTGGTTTGATTCCCTTATCTCCCATCACCATTCTCATGAAAACCAGATCGGTACATCAAAAGGTGTCGCTAGGAAGATAGGTCACGCCTATCCAGAATGCTACACTTTATGTAAGGAGATCCCTAGATCAAACCTCCGCCTTGTACCAATCTCAGTTTGTTTGACATTTCTTGCATTGTTTTCTTGTGAGTCTTATTCAATCATTTTTCTAAGCATTCATTTACATACCTAGTTCGAACTCTTCTTGCTTATCAAGTGGTTGATTACTAGTCTGCATCAGTTCTTATGATACATTCCTCTCGTCTTTTATATATCAGATCATATCGTGAGGCCTTAGCTTTTATTTTTGGGTATTAGGCGAAGAGATCTATTCACCCCTGTAACGCCCGGCAATTTTGAAGGCTAAATAGGAATAAAATAAAATAATATATATATATATATATTTACGGTTTGGAAATAAAAAAAAAGATAACCTATACATGATGATGTTTACATATTCCTATAAATAGTTAATAATGTTGAATAAATAAGAATTTGGGTATATTGTTCTTAGAATAAATAAATGGCTAGTTGATATTCCCTTTTTGTAATGGAAATAAATATTTTTACTAGGATCGAACCTGCCTCTAATACCCAAGACAATGACTAATAAAGTAATTAAAGCTAATGAAATTATGAGAAATAAAATCCCCATATGAAGTACTACCTTAAGCAAACTCTCAATCGGTTAAGACCCTAATATATATCATGACCCACCTACAATATAAGCTTAACACAACCCCATAGGAAATGGGCTTAGCATTCAAGGCCAACTCATGTACACTAGTAGACCCTTAAAACCCCGTGCATGGGTTAGTATTGGTACATAATGGGCTTTGAGAAGTATATAAACACACACACACACACACACACACACACACACACACACACACACACACACACACACACACACACACACACACACACACACACACACACACACATATATATATATATATATATATATATATATAATGGGCCATATGGAATGGTAAAGATATGTATTTATAGAATACATGAGCCTTGACCCTAAGTTATTGAGCCCTGGATATACGAGTTTTATTATAGCCACATCAAATTAAATGAAATATAAAACACCAATGGAAAACCCGATAGTCGTATGGGTCTTGCATATGAAATTAGCTTAAGGCTAATGGGCCTCATATATACATATATAATATATGCAAAACTATTAATAGATATAAGCCGCGCATAGGAGGTTTAGTAAATAACAAATGGGTTTAGTTATAGATATATATCAAGATACATGAATGATATATAACACCCACGTACACATAAAAAGGGCCTCATGTTCACAAATGAATGGGCCATGTTATACAGCCATCCCACTAACTATATATATATATATATATATATATATATATATATATATATATATAAACCCATTCAGGGGCCTTTACGCATGGAGGCTAGTGGGTCAACACTCACACATATAGATATGCATGGTATTTACAAGCCAACAGGATAAATGTGCCTTGTACCACATCAAAGGTTCCAATGGCCAAACCCATGAACATTAAAGGCCAAGCCCCAAACCATTTCCAACCTTCTATATATTCATGGGTCTCAACTCACGTACGTTAAAAATGGCTCGACCTGCATGGGCCATGGCAAGGTTAACCACTCAAAACCAAGCCCACATACAATAAACCACCCACATGAAAAGGGCCAAACTTCAAAGGCCAACCTAGGAAAGGCCTCGAACGTGGCTTTGCATGGGGGGAAATAGACTTAGGGTATCATGTAAAAATTGGGAAAGCGACTGTGAAAATGGTTGGTGAATTATTCAAATGAAGTAACGCACGGAGGAACCTTTAGAGCCTTCTAGAGATCCTCTCCACCTATATAACACACCACTCTTGAACTAGCAGAACCCTGTTGATGCTGCTGCCGTTCGAAGACCCCTTGCTGCTACGTGAAGTCTACGTCCTCTCCATCTTTGCTACCTCCTGTTGTGGCCTACAACATGAAGAAGGCATCTTGTCTCCTGCTACCTGCAACACAAGGGAGTTGTGGAACCTTTCTTTGCATGTGAATGTGAAGAAGTGGATCCTCTCCTTCCTACGTCCCACTGTTGCCCCTGGCTTTCCTGTACCTCGTAAATCACCTCAACGGTAGGGTTTCTCAAAGAATTGAAGCCCAAGACAGTAGTAATTAGGTTGCATGTTTAAAATTCATGTTTCGTTTTCCCTGATCATCGTTTTGCCTAAGTTTTCAGTTTATTGTTTGCATGATTATCTTAATTGATTAAATAGTCACACCACGATAAAAATTTTATATCTACGTAACCACTTGTCTAAAAATCACAAAGTGCATTTGACTTGAATCCCCATGATTTACTCTAAATTTACTTGTGATTATCTGATGTGTTAATTAGTTAATAATTAACTTCAATAAATAAGAGGAATTAAAAGGTTTACTCGGCGAATCAGCATTTTCACTGTAGCATCTTAGTTACAGAGTTTTGCCTTGTCGGCCTTTTCGTGGGCGTCGGAGCGTCCTTTGGTCAAGAAATTTTATGGGCAGATTATTGGGGTGGAGACCGAGGTAGTGAAGGTGGTACCTCTTTTTTTTCGGTCCTCCTAACTCAAGATAGCCCTACTCTCAAGAAAAAATATTTCTTAACATTCGGTTAGGTAGGATTTTCCGAGCTCTTCATTTTGGAATATAGATTGTGCGATTCCGACATATGTATGTCGAGAACGTGAGGTTCAAAGATATCAACACTGTTCATAAATGAAATAATGACAGATGTGTCGTCGTTGTTGTGAGCGACGTCACGCGGTTCGGGGAAGAGCAGAGAAGACGCGGAGCGTGCGGGCTCCTTTTTTTTTGGTGTTTGTTTGCTGCAACACAGAAATAAGAGAAGAGAGAGAAGGGGCCACCACGGGAGATTGCTCCGGCGGGGCGAGCGGGACAAGTGTGATATAGCAAGATATGGGGGTTAAGCGGCCATAGCGGGAAGTGACTCGCCGCGGCTTCGGTGGGACGGGAATGGTGCAGAAATTAAATAACAAGAATTGAAACGGCCATTGGGGAAGTGACTCGCCGCGGCCTCGAGAATATGAGCAGATGATATGATGACAGAATATAAAGAGAATACAAAGAGCGGGAATTTAAACGGCCATTGGGGAAGTGACTAGCCGCGGCCTTGAGAACATAAATAGATAAGAATATAACGTATGTGAATTTAAACGGCCATTGGGGAAGTGACTCGCCGCGGCCTCGAGAATATGAGCAGAATATAACAGAATATAAAGAGAATATAAGAACGGAAATTTAAACGGCCATTGGGGAAGTGACTCGCCGCGGCCTCGAGAATATGAGCAGATAATAAGATGACAGAATATAAAGAGAATACAAAGAGAGGGAATTTAAACGGCCATTGGGGAAGTGACTCGCCGCGGCCTCGAGAACATAAACAGATAAGAATATAACGTATAAGAACGTGAATTTAAACGGCCATTGGGGAAGTGACTCGCCGTGGCCTCGAGAATATGAGCAGAATATAACAGAATATAAAGAGAATATAAGAACGGAAATTTAAACGGCCATTGGGGAAGTGACTCGCCGCGGCTTCGAAAACAAGATGTGATCGCCAGGGGCCGAAAGACCCCAAAATAAGAAAGTGATCGCGCCTACCTCAAGAGCAGGAGATGGCGGGTTGCTTCTTCCTCTCCCTCCGGCCGGCCGACGGAGAGGGCTTTCCTCGGCTACCCTTGCAAAACAACGACAAACAAATGACAAGTGGATTAGAAAGATGGAGGTGTAGTATTCAAATCCTTGCGATAAAAATAACGAAATGATGGCAAGACACACACCTGGTTGGTGTTATCTTTTAAACCCCTCTCGGACTCGAGTAGGAGGAAAATGAGATGATGGGTGTAAGAAGTGTATAAGAAAAGGCGCCCTTATGAAGGGGGATAGGGGATGCAAGATGATGAATGCAAAAGAACTACGAAGAAAAGGAAGAATTGGCTTATTGGATGTGCCGATGGTGAAATCCGGCGGAGCTCCGGCAGCGTGGGGACGACGTGGAAGCGCGGTGGATGAAGACGACCTTCCTCTCGCGAGCGTGAGCACCCGAGAAGCCGGCAGAACCTCCACCTACAAAAGAACCCACGGGTTAGAAAATGACTCCGTAGCCTCTGGGCTCCGGCAGCCTATCGGATCACTTCGAAGCTCTCCAGAACTGAGGGGGTGGGCCTCTATTTATAGAGCTCGGAGGGTGGAGACGTCCAGGACTCTGGACACCTCCATCAGGGCTGAACTAATATTTTATTCTATTTTTATTAATTTTTTTGAAATATTTTTATGGGGGCGTCCAGGGTCCCGACGCCTCTAACAGGTCCACTGAATACTGCTGGCGGCCGCACGCGGTTTGGCACAACACGTGGTTTTGTGAGCGGCACCTCGTGATTCAGAAATGGGCGCGTCCAGGTGGCTGGACGTCTCGAAAATTTGGCTTTTATCACACACGACAAACCATCGTTCGGTCGCCCGGGCCCGTGAGAGAGTTGATGGAGGCATCCAGGGGCCTGGAGGCCTCCAAAATATATTATATATTTTTATTTTGTCTTTTTATGCTAGGGCTGGCATTTTAATTTTTTTTATATTTTTTTATATGGAGGCGTCCAGGGTCCTGGACGCCTCCATTAATATATTTATTTATTTATTTATTTTTATTTTTTATGCCAACTGGCATTTTACACACATTTTTTATTTTTATTTTTTATGGAGGCGTCCAGGGGCCTGGACGCCTCCATTAATATATATATTTTTTATTTAGTTTTGGGCCCTGAGAAAATAATAAAATAAATTAAAAAGATGGGGGCGTCCAGGGGCCTGGACGCCCCCATTAAGACCCACCCGGGTCCTCAATCGGCGGCCGCCCGGCAGACACCCTTCTTGGTTCCGGAACCTCTTGATGCGTCTGACTGGTGTTGATGCCGTCCGAATGCCGTGACGAGACGATTCGGATGCCGAAAAAGGCAGAAGAAGACCCAAGAAAAGGAAGTACTCAAGTGATTCGAAATGCGTAAGCCGTCGCGGGGCGTCGTATAGTAATATGAGACTTTCTCAGGAGACGTCAAGAATGGCGTGTCTACAGCTGCCCCGCCTTGGCGTCTGCTTTGCAAGGGAGCGACACGTAGTGGAATGGTATCGAAGTGGAGTGAAATGAAGTGGGAGCGGACTGATAAGTTGATGCCAAGGTGTGATGAGACACGCTTTTGACGTTACTGTTTGGAATCTTTCCTGAAGTTTCAATGAGGCGACCTTGAAGAAGGTCTTTCAAATATTGACGATTGCTTGGACGGAGATCAAATAAGGGAGGGTGAGATGTGCGCTCAGGCACGAAACAAAAGAGACCAACTTCTCGGTGTGGAAGTACCTGGGTCATAAACCGGAGGTTTCACCTTTGGGGAGCGGTTACCAGCCAATGTGGAAGTGCTGCGGCCAAGGTGGGTCAAACAAGGTAAAAGTAAAGGAATATCTGAGGGTCTGTCCAAACAAGGGTCTCCTTTGGAAGAGCAGCGTAGGGCTGTCTCAAGGAAACTCAGTATTTCATTCGGAGTGGAATATCTCATATTTGTAGGAATTGAAGCACAACGGCCTTCGCAATCGAATCACTTGAATGATCTTCCGCAATAAATCAAAGTCCTATATGAATGCATGCTGGGTTAAATAAAAATTTAAAACAAACTAAAATAGAAAATAGCCAAGGATAATATTGTCAACTTGTTAAGAACGGGTCAGGATACCGATCCGGTGAGCCGACACTGGGCTGGGGCCCGTTTATCCGCGCACCAACTCACTGAATGGAACCGTCGTCCCCATGCTACCACAAGTTAACGGCCTATCCGTACAACCCAAATTCTTCCGGGATCATCACCGTTTTTGTTGAAGGGGAACTCAAATCCCAGATTCGTTCGGGCCGCAAGGTCCTTGACATGTTCTAGTAGCGTAGGTATCGTATACTATGATGCATGACATGGTGGGACCAACCATTGAAAGGTGGGACAGGAGACTGGACAAAGACGTCCGTTAGTAAAACCTGCACAGACCAGCAAGGATTAATAACATCAGAAAGTAGCAGAATCATAGCAGAATCGCACCACAATGGAAAGGAGATCTAGCCAAAATCCTGACAATGACCGCTGATGTGACATGTTCTGTCCTGTAGCGATCTTCCCTTCCTATAAGAACTCCCCTTAGGCTAGTTCATTCAAATGCACCAAGGTGGGTTTTGGAAGCTCAGGAGAGGAAGGAGAGGAGAATCTAGAGATTTCAGGATGGAAGGAGAGTCTTCCCGCGTTATGAAGAGGAGCAGGCCTAGCAGCGAGATCAGGCGACTCTCCGACCTCGAGGGTCATCTGAGTGGGACGATCATGTCGCATATGGTAAGCTGATTCATTTCAAATTTTCCATGTGAACCTTCTTCTTACTTCCTTCATTTCTTCTTTCTTTCCTCTTCCAGCCATATCCACTCTTCCCAGGCCCGAGGAAGTTTTCCAAACTGCCATGGCTTTCAAAGCTAACTTCCAATATCTCCATTGGCATGAGGGCCATACTCTCGAAGTGGCATCTGCAGGGGCTCCTTATTCACGCCAAGCATTACGAGAAGATTCGTATGGACTGGGCGGCTATGGGCGCACTAGTGGAGATCTGGCATCCCCAGACCCACACTTTTATCTTCCCGACCTTCGAGGTGACCATCCTCCTCGAGGAGGTGGAACTTCTGCTCGGATTGAAGAAATTCAAGAGTGACGGGAAGGTGAAGGCTATGCGGATGCTGACACGGGGGACTTCTGAAAGCGTCCTTGGAAGCTTCATGCCGCCCGACGCAGCCCGAAAGGTCCGTACTCAAAAGGGGATCGATCTCCAAAAGCTCGCGGAGTGGGTCATGGACGCCCTGAGAGGGTCACCAGACGATGACTATTTGGAGGGAATCATGAAGGGGTTCACTATCTGTCTGGCGGGTGCTCTCTTGTTTCCTCATACCGACAACATAGTGGAGGAGGATCAACTAAGTGCCATTCGCGGGATCTGGAGTGGAAAGAGGGTGGGACCCGCCGTCCTTGCCTATCTTTACAGCGGCCTTACTGCCTCGAGCATGGGTAAGCCTCCTTTTGGTTGCGCACTTGTCTTGAATTGCTGGCTTGATTTGCACTTCAAATTCGACCACCGCGAGGGAATGCCAACTGCTTCGAAGCTCTTCCAACAAAGCCCGCTTCATCACATAGCCGACGTGTTAGGCTTCGGTGGTACTGTAGTGAACCGCGTTCCGTGGCTGAAGAAACGTGAAGACTGGCGGTCTCACTTCCGCACCGTGACACAAGGCTTCTTTACTTGCGCACCGGCATGTTTGCTTTCGCTAGATCTCCTCATGAGGCCTTCTCCCGAAGTTGATCTTCAACTGATCGGCGCGACCGAGTTCGTCCTTTATAATGCGCATCGGTGCTGCCTCCAGATTGGCATCCCACGCCATTCGTTCCCGCCACCGACTGGCATCGTTCCTTTGAAGAAAAGGGAGTTGGGCACTGAAGCGGACGCGAAGGAAGCGAAGGCCATTAAAGCTCCCTGGAAGACAAGTGTTGCGGGAAAGGCCTTAGCGCACGTGGTGGAAGAATGCGAGCCGTGGAGGGCTTATGTAACCGAACTGGGGAAGTTAAGGCCTAAGGCGCCTAAGCCCCTGATGTAGTTCACTCTGCTTTCTGATGGAATAAAATCTGGCATTGATGTTTTGGACCCCGTCCACTTAATTATTATTATCTTTTTTGTGGTTTTTCTTTTTCTTTGTGTTTTTTCTTTTGTTTGGATTATATACATACTCTTATCTTTTTTACTTTTATTATATATATATACTCTTTTTTTTTGAAAACTTTTTATTATGGGGGCGTCCAGGGGCTGGACGCCCCTAATTTTATATTTTTGATTTTTTAGGTTTTTTTGTCTTGGGGTCGTCCAAGGGCCTGAACGCCCCTATTTTTTTATTTTTGATTTTTTTAAATTTTGTTGATTTGGGGGCGTCCAGGGTCCTGGACGCCCCAACTTCTTATTTAATATTTTTTTGGTTTTTTTTGTTTTGGGGGCGTCCAGGCGCCTGGACGCCCCAATTTTTTGAATTTTGAAAAAAATAAAAAAAAATGTGGGGGCGTCCAGGCGCCTAGACGCCCCAAAGGAGGTAGCTTCTATATATAACTGCTGCCCCCCCCCCCTTTTGCTCATTTACTGTTCATTCTGACGACCCAGTCACCCTAGACGACCCATTCTTAGTCCCAATGGAGCGAGGAGGATCGAGCCAGGGTCCAGAGAAGCGGAAACGACGGGCTCGTCGTCCGAGGAGGCTGAGGGATGATGCCGAGGGGGCTGCTGCGGCGGAGGAGATTGCCGCGGGTGAGGAGGCTCTTCCTTTGGCCTTGGAGGCTGCAGTGGATGCTGGCGACGCGGCAGAGGACGAGCACGATCCGGTAAGCCCCTTAGACCTCCATTCTATTGGTTCACTGGGTTAAAAGGGCGGACGAGAGGCTGTGTGGAGAACGCCGGGTGTGAGGGAAAGAGGCGTCCAGGGGCCTGGACGCCTCCATAATTTCTTTTTGTTCTTTTTTAATTTATTTATTTTTGTAAATAATAAAAAGAATTTAAAAAAAAGGAGGCGTCCAGGGAATGGGACGCCTCCATAATAATATATATATATTTTTTATTTATTTTTGTTTTTGTTTTTGGTTTTTTCTAAAAATAAAAGAAAATAAAGGAAATGGAAAGGAGGCGTCCAGGGGCCTAGACGCCTCCACAAAAAATAAATATTTTAAAAAGAAAATAAAATAAAATGAATAAGTAGTATATACAGTGTTATTGTTTAATATTATTCATGATGCTGATGTATTTTTTATTGGTTTTGTGGTGTGCAGGGTGTGATGAAGGACGGATCAGCTGGTCCCTAGTGGTGGCAGCATACCGTGGGCTGCCGGACTTCCAGAGGGCGCGTGTGGACGCCATGGGCTTTGGAGCTTTCCTTAGGATCGAGCCCTTCCGGCTCGACCTTCCTCTTATCCAGGCATTGAGGGAGCGGTGGCACGCGCCGAGCCGGGCGTTTCTGATGCCCTGGGGGCACATGGTGCCGACACTCGAGGACGTGGCTCGGATCACCGGGCTACGGGTTGACGGAGAGGCGGTGAGCGGGGTCACCTACCCCGACTACCGAGAGAGTGCCCTGGACCTGCTGTGGTTAGAGACGAGCGTGACTGATAGAGACAGCAGGGTAGTTGGCCGAGTGGAGATCATGGAGGCGCTCGGATTCGTTGACCCGCGCCAGCGGGTTAGCGAGACTGGAGCGGAGTTTCTGGCACGATTGGAGGGAGATGCCCGTGCAGCTTTCACCCAGGATCCGAGCGAGAGGGAGCTGGTGGATCTAGACCTCGGAGGTTTCTTTTCTTCTTCCTGGGCCGCCTTCTGCTGGGGACGAAGGGGGATGGCATCCACTGCCGTTTCCTCGGGATCTTGGCGGATCTGGACAGAGTGGGACACTACGCGTGGGGAGCGGCTCTGCTTGCCAATTTGATTGCTGATCTCTCCCAGACTTCGGAGAAGGAGACGACAGTCAGCGGCTTCGCACCTTTTCTCTAGGTAAACAATTTATTTATGCATTCCCACAGTTAAATATGCAATTATTGTACTAATGATGTATGATGGATGCAGGTGTGGAGCTATTACTATTTCTCGATGGGGAGGGCTAGGCATGGGAACAGGAGGGCCGTGCCTCTGGCGCGGCGGTGGAGGCCGGTCGTGGTTGCAACACCCCACGGCTACCAGCTGGCGTCGCTTCGTCGGGAGCTGAGCGAGTATCCCGAGGCCATGGTATGATGCGTATGATTTTTTTGTGTTTATGCATGTGACTGAATGGTAACTAACATGATGTATGTATGGTGATGCAGGTGGTGTGGAGACCCTACCTGGGCATGGGCGACGCTGGCCAGCCTTGGGTTGTAGCGGGTCTTCCTCGTTTCAGGCGGGACGTGTGGGTCCATTGCCTGAACGAGATCGAGCCGCTTCGGCTGAGGCTGGTTATGAGGACGTTGGGGCTAGCCCAGGAGTGGGTTGATGTAGAAGAGCCGGCCCGCATTGGGCGGAAGACCAAGGGGAAGGCGAAGGTTGTGGACTGGCGTACGCGCTTCCAGCACAGTACCAGGACTGGCAGCAGGGCGGGGTCCCAGTGGTGTCCCATGTACAGGACAGTACTGATTACTGAGACGGTACCGGGCTACGTATGGGGACCGCCTCTTCCTTGGTGGTATGGCAGGGGTAAGTGAAATGAGAATGCTTCACTCTTTTATATGTATATGCATGTGGTACTAACTTACGTGCAATGCAGGATGCTCGTGATACCATGATCGCCGACCTGCGGGCCCAGTTGGCGGACGCCAGGCGACAGTTGGTGGCCATCCGACAGGAGTTGGAGATCCTGGTGAGTTTATGTGATGCATTTTTTTTGCGACCTGGATTTTTGATGCTTAGCCTTTGACTGACGTTTGCCCCGTGTTTCAGCGGGCCCACCAGACAGCGGCAGCCGGACGGCTGGTGGAGCGGGTTCCAGTTCGCGGGGCCCTCCTCCGGAGGTTTCTGCCCTCCAGGAGCAGCTGGCGTATGCGGTGGCTCGGGCTGAGGAGGCCGAGCGTGACCGCGAGGCTCGAGTGAGTGCTTGCCTGACCTTGACTCTCTTCTGGCTGCCTTTCCTTCTATCACTGTTGTTCTCTTATGGTGCATGCGTGCTTTGACAGGTGGCCGAGATTCGGGAGGCCCTGGCGCGTGCTGTTCGTGCCGAGCAGGAGCGCGACGCTCGGGTGGCGGAGCGTGACGCCCGGATTGCAGAGCTGGAGGAGGAGCGTCGACGGGAGGCTGAGGAGCTCCCTCGCGACGTAGTGGATCTGCGGATCGCCCTCGAGCTGTCGAGGAGAGAGGCGATGAGGGAGAGAGAGGAGAGGGAGAGGGATAGGGAGAGCGTGGAGAGAGAGAGGGAGAGGGATAGGGAGAGAGAGAGGGAGGAGCGACAGCGGGATCAGACCGAGAGGAGGGCTCTAGAGGCCCAGCTGCTGGAGCTCCGATTGAGTCTCGGCACGGTGGAGGGGAGGCTTCGGGAGAGAGAGGAGCGGTACCAGAGGGTGAAGGAACGCGGGGCGCGACTTCGTCAGTCTGGTTCTTTTTCCATGGGCAGCTATCTCGTTTCTTCGGCCGAGGAGCATCGTCGCGCCTTCGAGGCTGGAGTGCCACCGCAGGGCGAGGCGAACACGGCTTCTCAGGGTTCGCAGAGGCCCCCTAGGGATCCCCGGCAGAGGAGGGAGGAGAGAGATGACCAGGAGGGTGATGGTGAGAGTTAGAGAGTTGCTTGTACACGTCACCCTTCTCACTGTATGATGTACTTTCGGCTATTATATGAAATGGAAATGGCTTTTTTGTGTTGTGTGCTTTTCTCTCTCCCACACTTTCTTCTTTGCACTGAGTTGTCCTTCGAGGCACGCTCCACGAGACCTTGCCCTGAACAGCGGAGAACTACGCTTTGCACGGGGGGATTTGTTTCCTTTCTCCCCTTTTGGGCGCGTCCAGGCGCGAGGACGCGTCTTAATCCTTGAATTCAAATTTAAAGCGTCGGGCGGCCTTTCTTCTCCCGTGCCTTACCCGCAAACGAGCCCGCCTTCTGCAGAAACTCGCTTGCCCCCTTTTCGTCTTCCTCCTCTTTTGATCGATGGAGTTCGGTGGGCCTGACCATGGTGAAGGTGGAGAGGGACGAGGACCTCCTCGCCCGAGGAGGGACGCGCCCGAGCACGGAACGGCGTCCATGGAGGAGGAAGGGCCGCTTCGGGCCCCCGAGGGACCCGAGGGGCCCGATGGCGCGGGAGGAGGTGAACACGGTCTGGTAGGTCCTCCGATCTCTTCCTCTTTTAATTCATTTTGAGTTTTGAAGCGAGCCGTGCGAAGGGGGAAAGGGTTCGGCTAGTGTCGCACTTAAATGATGGACGCGTCCTAGACAGGGGACGCGTTATTTTTGACTGATGTGGGACCCCTTTCTTGGTGCAGGACATGGCAAGGACCCTGGGCCTGGCCGATGAGTGGGCGAGTGCGGACGAGCCGAGCCGCGTCAGGAGGGAGAGTCGCGGCAAGGCGAGGCTCGAGGACTGGCCCGTACGTCTCCCTGGACAGCAAGGGGGTGTACTGGTGCAGGACAGTGCCGACTTCCTGCGGCGGCAGAGAGAGAGTTACGCGGGGCTTCCCCAAGCTGGGGACACGCGTGGCATCGGCGGCTCGCGCGCCCAACTGTCAGAGACTAGGCGGCAGCTGGCCGTCGCTCAACATGAGCTGTCGCTCCTGGTAGGTTACGTGCCGCGCTTTTATCTTCAGATTTGGAGTTTCACTGACGGCCGCTGTTTATTTTGTTCCAGCGTGCCCAGCAGACAGCGACGGTGGGAGTGGTTGGTGGCGCATCTTCCAGCTCCTCGGCCCCTTTTCTCGAGATTACCTCCCTCCGGGAGCAACTTGCCGGTGCGGTGGCCCGCGCGACCCGGGCGGAAGAGGAGCGTGACGCCTGGGTGGCGACTGTAGCGGAGCTGCGGCATCGCGGTGAGGAGAAACCTTCTCCAGACATCCTGGAGTTAAGGGTTCTTCTGCAGATGATGAGGAGAGAGACAGAGAGAGAGAAAGCCAAGAGAAGGTCCGAGCGACAGCGGGATCAGACCGAGAGGAGGGCCTTGGAGGCCCAAGTGAGGGAGCTCCAGCTGGGCCTTCAGGCCGTCGTGCAGAGGCTAGGAGGGATGGAGACGCGCTACGAGAGAGCGCGAGAGTTCGGGGAGCGACTCCGCCAGTCCGGTCGCTTTGCCACTAGTGGCTTCTTCGCCACGCCAGGGGAGGAGCAGCGAGTCACTGCTGCGGAGCAGGCGCCAAGAGGCGAGGCAGGTGCTACTGCACGGGGATCCCGGAGGCTTCTGAGGGACCCTCACCTCGGGGGAGAGGAGAGGGACGCCTAGAGGGACGAGCATGGAAATAATGGCAAGAGCTGGCGAGCTAGTGGACCCGCCACCTCTCTATGATTGTAGTGTTTATGACAGCTTATGTAGAATTATGAATGGAATGATTTGATGTTCTGCTGCTTGTTTATTCTCTTGTGCGTTCCTTCTTCCCTACACTCCCTTTCCTTTGCACTGTTCCCATGTGATGGGTCTGCCGAGACTCCGCCCCGAGCGGAGAATCGCGTCTTGTTGTGACCATTTTCCACGGGAATCTGCCGTCGAAGTCAATAATGACGGCCCTAGCCCCTTTCCCGAACGTTGTGTCAAATTTTGCGGACGTCCTCCAAATCATGATAGGGTATCTCTAGACAACATAGGGGGCTAGTCGTCATATTCTTCGTCCAGTCAATCACCCTGTGCGAGCGGTGAAGCGACACACGGGACGCATGGCAGGTGCCTCATTGCGAGGGCTATCATTAACAGGTGATGGAGGCAATCTTGGCCCGCACTCCTTCCATTTCTATAAATTCTTGTCCCTTTTATCTTCCCAGGTATATCGAGGACTAACTCGAGGAGCACAAGTTCTCACGGGAGAGGAGGAGTTCAAAATTCTGAGAGTTGGATGGAGGGCGAATCTTCCCATTCCTCGAAGAGAAGCAGGTCCAGTGGTAGTAGTTCCAGGAGGCTTTCAGACCTTGAAGGGCACTTCAGCGAAAGGGCCCAATCACAACTCGTAAGCCAAGTTTTCTTGCCCTTTTTTCATTCTTTCTTCCTTTCTTCTGACCAAACCTCACCCCCATTCCTTGTATGTGTAGGTTGTGATGAAATCACAAATCTTATGGGAGTTGGTAGTAGCAGCGTACAGGGGCCTCCCAGATTTTCAGAAGGCGAGGCTAGACGTGATGGGATTTGGTACCTTCCTTCGGATCGAGCCGATCCAGCTCGACCTGGTCCTGATCCAAGCCTTGTGTGAGAGATGGGACCCAGTGAGTCGGGCATTCCTGATGCCCTGGGGGCACATGGTGCCCAGCTTGGAGGATGTGGTCCGGATCACAAGCCTGAAGGTAGAGGGCGAGGCAGTGACCGGAGTCACTTACGCGGACTACAGAGAAGGTGCCCAGAAGTTACTGGGTTTGGACCTAGATGGTCGGAAAAACAGGTCGGTAGCTAGGGCGTCCCTCATGGATGCATTAGGGCTCACCGACACTCGTCGGCGGGACGATGAATCCTCAAAAGAGTTCATGGAAAGGATGGAAATAGGATGACGTGCCGTGTACTGCACAGATTTCGGCGAATGGGAAAGATGCAACATAGATTTGAGGAGATTTCTCCTCTTCCTTTTGGGGAGATTGGTACTGAGCTCGAAAGGGGATGGTATCCAATGTTGCTTCCTGGAGCTGCTGTCAGACCTTGAAAGAGTAGGGTATTATGCCTGGGGAGCCGCCATGCTGGCACACTTGTTTGTAGGCCTATTCCAAGAAACGGATCGTGAGATGACTGTGAGTGGTTTCACACCATTCATCCAGGTATTTTTTTGATTTTGCTTGTTTTGTATTTTTTTTTTTTGTGTTTTTGTAAAGTACTGATGACCTGTGCCGAGCAGCTATGGAGCTATTATTACCTCCCTATGGGGAGAGCTCGGCATTGGCGACCCATGATGGTGCCACTAGCCAGGCGGTGGGAACCCATCATGAGTGCGGCACCCCTAACCTACCAACTGATGGTGCTAAGGCGGGAGCTACAGGAGTTCCCTGCAGCGATGGTAAACTGGAGACCCTACTCAGACATGGTCGATGCCGACCAGCCGTGGGTTCTAGCAAGTCGTGCCCGGTTCGGACGGGAACTGTGGATGCACTGCCTGAATGAAATCGAGCTGCTTCGGCTACGATTAGTTATGAGGACTTTAGGACTGGCTCAAGAATGGGTGGATTCAGCTGCGCCACCTCGTGTAGGGAGAAAGACGCGGGGACCGGCGACCTGCATTGACTGGCGCGTGCGATTCCCCGAACAGTATGAGGACTGGCAACGGGGTGGCACGATTGTAAAATCACAGGCGCGGGATAGCGAGGACTACTTGCGTCTATATAGGATAAAGTACGCAGAACGGTTCCAACCTCGGGGACTTGTGGAGGTAGGTTTCCCCTTTTCTCTTCTCTTCTTTCTCCTTTTCTTGGTTTTCTGGTGAAAATGCTGACTTGTAAGGTTGCAGGATGTCCGGGATGCCATGATAGCGAATTTACGAACTCGCTTGGCAGAGATGGAACAACAGTTGGGCGATGCCCGCAGAGCTACGAGCGCCTTGGTAGGTGTACAATACGTTCCTAATTAAAACCCCAGATTCCAGATGTTGGCTGCTAATTCACGCGGTCGTAGCATGCCCAGATTGGCGCGGCTTCCCCAGCGATGGGAGTGGGTGGTGCCTCTTCCAGCTTGTGGATTCTCACCTCAGAACTTGACTTGCTTCATGAGCAACTTGCTCACGCCACGCAGCGTGCTGCGGAGGCAGAAGGGATGCTCTGTATACAGGTAAAAGTTTCAGTGTTGAGTTCTCTTGGTTTACGCCTTATCGCGTATCTGAGATGGTACACTTGGCAGGAAAAGGAGACGGAAGAAGCGCTTGCCAAGGCTACGCAGAAGGAGGCTAGGATAGCAGAACTGGAGAGGGAACTGCGGCGTCATCTGATGACGACTCCTCTAGGGATGCCGTAGAACTGAGGATCACTCTCCAGTTGGAGAGGGAGGACCACGAGAGAGAACGTGCAGAGAGAGAAAGAGACGCAGAGAGAGAAAGAGCCAACAGATTGACTGAAGGGGAGGAACGAAGGGCCATGGAGGCCCAACTATTCGAACTCCGAATCAACCTTGGTCTTGCTGAACAGTGGCTGAGAGATGGTGAGGAGCGCTACCGAAGAGCACGAGAGCGTGGCTTTCGTGTTGGTAGCTTCTCTGCTGCTTCCGTAAATCAATGCCGGGATGCGGGAATAGGAAGAGGAGTACAGAGCGGTAGGAGTACCGCTTTTCGTAGTTGGGTAGCACCTTTGAGAGTGTTTTGCACGGAGAGTAGTGGGACGAGTAATGCAGAGAGAGAGTGCGGAACTTGATGTAATTTTTTGGTTTTTGGAATAAAACACAAGGTTTGGTTTGTTTGGTTTTCACCTTTGCTTCTGTTGCCTGAATCCCTGCACACATCACTGAAACAAACAAATCAGAATTTCTGTTCTGACTTGGCCCCTTGCTCAATAAGCAAATGGTCACTGTGACTGTCCTTGATAACTGGTCAAGGGGCCAAACCTTTATTTAACGAAGGCAAGGGAAAGAAGTGATGATAAATGCGACAGGCAAGCACACGAATGCAAGCGGTATTAAAGTGAGATGCTGCACGCAAATATAATCATGCAAAATTGATTTGTTTTCTTTTTTTTATATTTGGCATTTTTTTATTTTATAAAAAAGATTTTTTTGCTTGCAAATATGTACATTTTCTCTTTTCTATTTTTTGTTGTTTTATCATCTCAATTTTTTTTATTGCTAACGCCCGACAAGCACAAAAATGGCACCTAACCTTCGTGAGAACAGGGGTTTCTTACTAACCTCCCAGGTATCATAAGTGCACATCTAGGTTGATTTGGGCCTCTAGACCCCTCGAATGATAATCCCGCCGGCTAAGACTTACCCTGATGACAATACCGTCATGCCATGCTTAGGCTCCCAGTCGCTTCCGACCACAGGGATTCACCCAAAAGGTGTTTGAGGTAAAAGATTTGCCCGACCCGGGTCTATTTCCTCACAACTCTAGATGGTATATGATGGAACACCCTGGAACCCTAATGACCAACCGTGCGGCGCTGACCCGGAATCAGACGCCGTCGCACCCATAGGTGACGCGCTTGCATTGGCCTAAGCCCGAGGTTAAGCAAGAAGACATCAAGGTGGTAAACAGGGGTCTTGACCAGCCAGAAACGCAGAGACTCCTTCGCGGCGATAGCTTTTGCTTTTCAAAGTAGGCAACCAAATGTGTATATTAAAATAAGGTCGCAGACCCTGGGCAGTTTTTCACCCTTCAGAAACTCCATCGAACCTTCATCTTTAGAGGGAGAAGGAAGAGTGTAGGGGATAAACCTCCTGAGATGACCGGCAAAGCCGTTAACCCGGCGAGTGAATAAGGGCCCATTAACTCTTTCCTTTCGGACAACTTCGGACCAAATCTCGAGCATTTACATTCCACGGCCCCTTTTGTGGATTCAGACTTTTGCTTTGAGGGGTTCCGTTTATCGCAACAGGTACGGTCACGACCAGGCTTTTCTCTTGATTTTGATTTTGTATTTCTTTTTGTGAGGGAGATAAAGTCGTTTGACGTTTGTGGGCTCCCTTTTCGTATGCCTGCGGGGACACTGCCCTCTTCTCGTGCTCTGATCGATGCTCGAGGAAATGGATCCTACTCTTGCCTTTGGGGTTTGAGTTTCGGTTTCTCATGCTCAGCATTTTAAGGGCGCCGACTGTCTCATTTGGTCGAAGGGAAAAGAATAAAGATTACAGCTTCCGGAGATCTTCTGGGTGGGGCCCCACCGTAGGTGATGCTACCGACTTTTTTTGAGTAAAATACATAAGTGAGCACATGTTAGCTTCCTTCGAGCGAGCATAGGCTGACGTGGCCGGACAGGGATCTCCACAGTTCTGGCAAACCAAGACCCGGTGCCTATCAAGCCTCAATGGGCCCTATCCTAACATGAAGGTTAAATGCAGGGACTTAACTATATGGTGACTGCCGGGCATCGGCATTTTGAATTTTCCATATTTTTAGTGGTTTTCAATATTCCTTTGTTTTTGATGTTTTTATCTTTTCATCATTTTTTTATTTGTTGTGCTAAGGGTAGTATTTCTTAAGATAAAGTCCATTCCAAGGGTGGGATAACTCGGTCCCTTCGGCATTGACTAGCTTGTAGGCGTTGCCAGGGTACACGGCTTGAATTACAAATGGTCCTTCCCAATTGGGTTGGAGCTTAGAACGCGGCCCTCCAGGTTTGACAAAAATTCTTTTTACGACCATCTCACCGACTTTGAATTTTCTCTCAATGACTTTCTTTTGGTAAAAGCGAGCGAGTCTATTTTGATACACACGCGCGTGTTCGGCAGCGGCCAGTTGCTTTTCATCCAAGAGTTCCAACTGGGCGAGGAGTGAATTACGACGATCGTCGAGGGGAAATTCCTCGTCCAATTGTACCCTGAGAGAAGGGATCAGAGTCTCGTACGGGACTACCGCTTCCATACCATAATTAAGGGCAAATGGAGTCAGCCCGGTGGGGGTACGGATTGAAGTGCGATAGGCCCATAGGGCTTCGATAAGTTTTTCTGGCCAGTCTGAAAACTTACTAGACTCGTAGGTTTTTTTGATGATTTTGAGCAATGTTTTATTGGTGGCCTCCGCTTGGCCGTTACCTTGTGGGTAATAAGGCGATGAATAATGCAATGCAATTGCGTACCTTTTGCAGAGGTCCTGTAGGTCCTGAGAAATGAACTGTGGCCCATTGTCGGTGACGATCGTGTTTGGGACGCCGAATCTGGCGAGGATGTTTTTCATGATGAACTTGCAGACTGTTGACGCCTTGATTTCCGCGTAAGCTTCGGCTTCGGCCCATTTGGTGAAGTATTCCGTCGCAGTAAGGATGAAAGATTTCTGCTTGGTGAGGGAATTGGGATCACCTAGGGGACCAATGATGTCGAATGCCCACATGGAGAAAGGCCACGGGGAGGATATTAGGTGAAGTGAGGAAGATGGTGAATGGATTTTATTGGCGTGAAGTTGACACTTGACACACCTACGGACATAGACAGCACAATCTTCTTCCATAGTGGGCCAATAAAAGCCTTGGCGAATGATCTTCTTGGCGAGCATCTGACTATTTACGTGGACACCGCACACACCCGAGTGCGTCTCTTCTACACATTTCCAAACCTCATCGTCACCAAGACATCTTAACATAATAACAGTAAGGCTTCTCCTATAGAGTAGACCTCCAACCAATGTATATTTCTGAGCCACCCTTCTTATGGCTTTCTTGTCCTCTGTGGTGGCCCCTTCAGGATAAGACTGATCTTGGCAGTATTTGACAATTTCATAGAACCATGGTTTCTCTTCATCATCCAGTTCTTCTTCGGCCTCTGCCAACATGATTTCCCTCTTCTCAAGGATATCTTCCTGCAGGATCTTCCTTGCTATCCTGTCTTTGATATTTACGTAGGAAGCATCATCGATTACAGGGGCGTGAAGTTTGTAGATGGAAATGGACTTAAACCATCTTCCTAGAGGGAACCTTATGGATGATGCCAATGAGGAGAGGGCATCGGCGAGAATATTCTGATGACGAGGGACATGAACAAAGATCAGTTTGGCGAACAGTTTGGCAAAGGCAGCAGTGAGTTCTTGGTATGGCTTGAGTTTGGGATCGCGAGTGCGATATTTAGTGAGCACCTGGCGAAGGATGAGTTGACTATCACCTACGACTCGCAACTCAGTGATACGAAAAGAATGAGCGAGTTCTAGGCCAGCTAGAAGAGCTTCATATTCGGCTATATTGTTGGTGACTGGAAATTTGAGCTGGTATGCCAATGGGAATGTGAGGCCTTCAGGCGACAGGAGGGCGATGCCGATTCCTCTCCCTTGAGAATTCAGAGCTCCATCAAAATATAGCGTCCACATTGGCTCATCTGATTGGTTGATGGACATTAGTTCCTCATCTGGAAACTCTGATTGGACGGGATCGAACTTGGGAAGAGGATGGTGAGTGAGATGCTCGGCTATGGCATAGCCTTTAATCACCTTTTGCTGGATGTAGGTGATGTCGAACTGAGAGAGAAAACTTTGCCAGCGTGCTAGCCTATCCGTAAGGACGGCTTTCTCCAGAAGGAATTTGATAGGATTCATTCGAGCAATCAAATGGACCTCGTGAGCCAAGAAGTAGTGCTTCAATTTCTGCACTACCCAAACGAGGGCAGCACAGGTTTTCTCCATGCCGGTGTACTTCTGCTCACAGGGATTGAGAAGTTTGGACAAGTAATAGGTTGCCCGTTCCTTGCCTTCTTTATCAGCTTGTGCGAGGACGGCTCCCACGGAGTCATCCAAGATTGAGACGTAAAGGATCAGAGGTTTTTCCGGTTTGGGTGGAATGAGAACGGGTGGACTAGCCAGATATTCCTTTAACCCTTCAAAAGCTTTCTGACATTTAGAATTCCAGTGGAATTCTACTCCTGGCTTCGTCAACTCGTAGAGAGGTCTACACCTTTGTGAATGTTGGGACACAAACCGACGAATAAACTGTAACCTCCCGATTAAACCTCAGACTTCCCTCAAATTCTTGGGAGGCGGCATATCCCTGATAGCCTTGGCTTTGTCGGGATCTATCTCGATCCCTCTTTTACTCACGATGAACCCCAGCAATTTACCTGACGACACACCAAACACACACTTCTTCGGGTTCATTTTCAATTAGAACTCTCTTGACCTTTGCAAGACCTTAGCCAAAACTTCTGGATGTTCCATCCTGGTCCTTGATTTCACCAATAAGTCATCCACATACAGTTCCAGATATATGTGCATCATGTCATGAAATATGGCCATCATCGCTCTTTGGTAAGTAGCTCCAGCATTCTTTAATCTGAACGGCATGACCACGTAACAATATGTTCCCCAAGGGGTAGTGAATGACGTCTTTTCCTGATCCTCTTCTGCCAAACGAATTTGATTGTATCCTGAAAATCCATCCATGAAAGAGAGGGTTTCGTAGCCTGCCGTGTTATCAATCAGCACATCAATGTGAGGTAAGGGAAAATCATCCTTTGGACACGCGCGGTTAAGGTCCCGGAAGTCGATGCAAATCCTGACTTTCCCATCTTTTTTCATGACCGGGACAATGTTCGCCACCCATTGAGGATAAAGAACGACTCTAATGAACCTGGCTTTATGGAGCTTATCGACCTCTTCTTTCATTTTCAAAGCCATCTGAGGGTGGAAACGCCTTAACCTTTGTTTTACCGAGATGGACCCTGGTTTTAGGGTTAAACGGTGTTCGACCAAAGTTGAATCCTGACCCGGCATATCCTCGTAGCTCCATGCAAACGTGTCCTTATATTCCTTGAGAACCTCAATTAATGCCTCTTCTTCAGAGGGTGGTAGGTTGTCACTTATGAGGATGATCCTAGGGTCTTCCTAAGTTCCCAAGTTGACTTCTTTGGTGGATTCTTCTACGGCGGTTGACGGCTCGTCGAATCTCCTCATTCCACTAGCGTATGCGCCCGCCGCATCCTCATATTCTTCACCCTCATCTTCAGTGGGGCATTCTTCATCCGTGATCTCGTAGACTCCATACCCTTCATCAGATGCACAGTCGCCCTCGCATTCTATTTCGGGTAGCTGGATGGGATTTTCTAACAACTGGGGGATGGCAAGAAGGGCCTGACACCTGGCGGCCAAATCCAGAAGGAATCGACGAGGGATCTGCCTACCCTTAGATTTCTTCCTAGGTACTACCCTTGGCCTATCATTCCTAGATTGACTGACAATATTTACAGAAGAAGAGGAAGACGAAGAGGATGGTGTAGAATGTACAGGAGAAGACCCCTCAGAGGAGGGGTAGAAAAGGTCGCTCATCGGACCTTGGACGGGTGGTCCGCAAGGCGGTACGCACCCGTGGGAGATGTAGGGGGTTTCCTCAACGAAGATGTGTTGTTGGGGAGTTTAAAAATTGACGTTTTTTTTTCGTTTTCATTTTTAATGACAAAGCAGTGAAAAGAGATTGGAGGAGAGAGAAAAGTGGTTCTGGCTAGAGGATTGTGAGGCTCATAGAGCAGATCATGGTTGAAGACCTGGCGCGGGTTGAAAACCCCGCGTAGGTATGTAAGCAAAGAAGGGGACCTGAGAAGATCATCAGGCAATTGTCTGGCCCAGGAAGAAGATATCAGCAAAGGCTGAGATGAGTGGATGGAGAAGATGGCGGCTAATGAGCCGTCGACGGCAATGTTGAGGACGGATGAAGATCCATCGATGACAGGGTCCTTCTGGCAAGGACGAGGATAGTTTGGAACCTTGGCAAGAGTGGTAATATTCTCTGGTACTTCGGAGATCAATGGTGGTCCTTCAAGCTGTGGAGACGAGAACATCCTTTCCAGTGCAACGGAAATGTCCCGTATGTCGAACCATTTGTCCCACTCGCATTCTGGATCTTTGATCTTGCCTCTTTTGGTGATCCTCGGACATTTTTCAGCCAAATATACAGCACGTGATCCCCCATATGCTTCTCGTGGGTGATCTCCCATCTGAACAACGGGCCCTCTATTGAAGTGGTTTGATAGAGTCCACGTGAGGGGCTTCCAATCTGCCTTGAACGGTCATTTGAAGCCTAGGCCAAACCTACGGTTCAGCCTAATTTCCTTTGGCGGTTTGAGCATACCCAGTAACTGTGCGCCCAGACCTTTTCCTTGTTGATAGCCGATGTTCCTCATAATCTCCCAACCTTTGGAGTGAAAAGGGAGGCATGATGTTGTGGTTGCCCTGACCGGCTCCTTTGGTGCTAGTGGAACATGAGATGGATCACGTACGTCCAGCAGTGACAATATGGGCCGATGAGACGGCCAAACAGAAGGCAGAGAGGTGTTGATAGCATTCACTGTGTGAAGGACAGGTGTACTGACCACTTTAATAATCCTCCCATTGTAAGGAAACTTCAGGCACTGATGGTTGATGGAAGGCACAGCGTCCATGGCTTCGATGTAAGGGCGACCCAGTATAGCCTTGAATGTGGGGTCCATGTCGAGGACATGGAATTCCGTGGGAATTAACATGGGACCTAGTTCTGCCTTTAGAATAATCATCCCCTGCGGCGGCCTTTTGCTATTGTCATAGGCCGTGACCGTGATCGAGGAAGGTCTTATTTGTTCCTCGTTGACCTCACACAACTGAAGAGTGCTCATGGAGATCACATTTATGGATGCACCCGTGTCCACAAGACACGGGTTTATGGATACCCCATTAATTTTTATTGAAATGCACAATGCATATTTCCGAGCTTCCTTGGGAGCGAGCTCGTAGTTGTGAAACATGATGGCTGGTTGTGTGTCTGTTGGGGTCAGGACGGTCGAAATCTTCTCCACGGGGAGGTCTTCATTAACCATGACTTTTTGAAGATATTCCATCAAGGCCGCCTGGTGGGATGTGGATCTTTGAAGTAGCTCCAGGATGGAGATCCAGGCAGGTGTCTTGTCCAAGTGTTTCAATAGATCATATTGTGTTCCAGGGATAGCTCTTTCTGATTGTTCTGCATCATCCTTCTCTGGCTGAGATTGCTCGGGATTCTGACTGTTGTGGGGGAAAACCCTGTGGAAAATCCTTCCACTCCGGAGCACCATTGCCTGCGGCTTTTGTACCTCTGTGGGGGTAGCAGTGGGTTTTAACAGGGGTTTGAGGGGTAGTAGTGGAGGAATGGTTGATGAAGCAGGGGTGATGACGGGAGCAGGGATTCTGATGAGGGGTTTGTTAGGTGGCGGCATGGTGGAAGTAGAGGGGATATTGCGCGGATTATGAAGGTTAAGGGGTCTAGAAGGTGGCGGTGGAGACGAAGTAGGAGTGGGTAGGGCTTGAAGTGGGCAATGATTTTGAGGTGGGTGATGGTTAATGAGTGGTTTTGAAGGCATTAGTGGTGATACGGTGGAGAAAGACGGGGTTATGTATGGTTGACGGATGATAAGGGGTTTAGAAGGCGTAGGGGTAAATGTGGTAGAGGTGGATGGTAAAGTGGGGGAGTGAGAGAAGATGAGAGGGTGTGAAGGCGTAGTGGAGAGTGTCGGTTGATAGGAGGTCGGGGTGCGGATGAGAGGGCGTAATGGTAGTAGAAATGGTGATGGTGATACTGACGCGGGTTGATGAGAGAGAGGTGCTGCCCGGGCAAGGTGAGGGGGTTGCATGATGATAGGGTTGGAGGTAGAAAGAATGGAGGTACTTTCCTGGTGCCACACCTGCTCTCTCCCGACTTCCGGGAAGGAGGAGATGGGGTTAACCTGATGATTGGGCTGTTGGTGCTCCGGTAATGGATTCTGGATTATGCCCATGTCGGGCTGTTGTTGTGGGACCTGCTGAGCCTGCTGTTGTTGTTGTGGTTGCTGTTGCTGTTGCTGTTGTAACTGCTGCTGTGGCCTATGAGGAGGTCTCCTAGCCTTGAGAGCCGCGACGTATCATCTCATCTCATCCCAATCTATTTGATGTTCATCATTCATATCATGGATGTAATCTTTGAAATGGAAGCAGTAATCTACTGTGTGTCCCGGCTGCCTGTGGTAGACGCAGTATTTGGAGGTATCAACATTGGGGGGCCACGCGGGCCTTTCCCTGGGTAGGGCGAGTTGGTTTGATGCCATGAGGGCATTAAAAATGTCTGCTAAGGTTTTCGGCAATGGTGGATAGTAGGCTCTCTAGGAACCGAGCAGCCTCCTTTGTTGCTGTTGGGGACCATAGTTCCCCGGGGGTGGAACTTGGTTGTACTGAAGTGGTGGTTGTTGTTGCTGAGGTGGTGGTTGTTGTTGCTGGGGTTGGCGTAATGGAGGCATATTATCCTGGGGTGGATTATTTTGGGGTGGAGGACGAAGAGGGAAAGGACCTGGTTGAAGGGGAAGTCGGGGCATTTGTGGAGGCCTTGGGTTGACTGCATAGTTGGCATTGTTGACCGCACTGACTTGCTCATTTGTCACGACCCCTTCTGTGGCTCCGCCCGGGACACCAGCGCCTGTCTTTCTGACCACTTTGGGCTTCGGCGACTCAAACATGTTCATGATGGGGGAGTCTTTTAGCTGGGTTTGGATGTACCGGGCCCTTTCATAGAGTTCCTCCATTGTAGTAAGTTTATTCATGGCCAGGACATGTCTGAACTGTGGGGTTGCATTAGACTCAATCATCTTCACTTGTTCGGGCTCGGAGAGGGTATCCCTTATTCTTTCCGCCAGAGACCTCCATCTATCAGCATATCGGATAAAATCCTCGTCGGATTTCATCTTTTCGGCCACTAGGTCGGTACTGGAGAGTGAGGGACCGACCCTGATGTGACACAACCTAGGGGGTTCTTCACATGATCAAATGACCCTTGGACATAGCAAGCAACCAACGCACGAACCGGTGACTTTACTCGGGCGGACTCACCCGCTAAGCGCACTCTTATGCCCGTAGGCAAACCGGTGATAGTGGTGAGGGTCCGGGATGGGCCCTTGCTGCTCCGAGGGTTGGCTAGCTTAGGATTGGACCTCTCAAGGGTCCTAGGATGTCCACTCTCATAGACGGCCAGCACGCCGAGGGCGTGGGTATTAACGGTTCACTCACAACTCACCCGCGGTAATCATTCATTCACAAGCAAATTTGAGTTCGGGCACTCCACTTACCACCGACGGCACTAAGATACAATACTACTCAAGCAAGGAAATTTCAGCAAAGAGGAGTGTGCAGTGGCTCACCTAGTCGGTGTGAAGACACCGATCCCGGTCGGAGACGAGGGCGAGCGAGGAAGCGTCGGCTTACCCGCACGCCGCGCCGGAGAAGCTTCAACCTGAAATTGTAAATTACATGCACTACACCCCATGCAAGGGGGGGGGGGGTTCTTGGGGTGGGGATTAAGGTGTTACAATCAAAACTACCACCACGCAGGGTGGGGCCTTCAGCCGGCCACGCGGGGTGGGGAAAATAAGGTAAAGAATGTCGGTTGAGTGTGGATGCTGAATCTGCCGGTTATCTGCGAACAGGGACAGTGGGGCGGTGTAATGACCGTAGATCCTTCTCACGAATTTTTCCGATAGCGAGACTGGTGGCAAAAGCTTCGTAACAGGTACAGGAACGCTTCAGATTTTTGTGAATTTCTTCTGAGACCGTGGCTGACCGGAGCAGAGGTTGGAAAAGGACATGAGGTTTTCTGATCCACAGTTGCAGACTTCTGGCAGCAGGTTGCAGAGGACGCCACGCACTCTCCCGAACTCCGATCAGCACGAAACCGGCGGTGACGTCTTCGTGGTCAAAGTAGCTTTCAGCCGAAGGTAACGGGGCTACAATCAGAGGTCGAGGTCAGTCGGTGTACCCTGAAGAGTTGGTACTGGTCGGAGTAGACAGTAGGAGACAGAACTGGAGAGCTCGGGGGAGAAAATTCGTAACTCCTTCCTCCGGCAGCCGAATGAGGTTCTGTTTCTTGATCTTGGAAGAAGACTAGCAGAGGAAGAACTTTGATGAAGGGGCTTCAGCCTGAATCCGCTAGGGTTCGTCGTGGCAGAGTGATCTCTCAGGTTCTAATACTTGGCAGGGAGGGTTCCGCGCAGTCGTGGGAGAACGGAGTTCCTGGACAGCCCCGAGCTCCGATGAAGACGAAACCACTTTGGTGTCGAAGAGCACAGGCAGACGCTTCCACGGATGTATCTTGGGCCTTCAGAATCGCCCGGAGGAAGCCGTGGTCACCTCTGCAAGTCGGTACTCTTCTTCTGATCTGCAACTGAAACTGTAGGTTGAAGATGACGGGGGGGAATGGGGTATGTGGGAGGGGAAATGGGGGTGGATGAGTGTAGGAGTGACCCCTGGTTGTAAGGGAGTCTTGGAGGGGGTGTTCCAAGGTGTGTATGAGGGAGAATGGGGTCTAGAAGGTGGTGTTTGCAGTGGGTGAGAGGGGAGCTACGAATTTGGGATGGGTGGGGAAGAGAGAAGGAGAGATCTTTCTCCAAAATTTGAAAATGGACTAATGTGGTTAGTGGGGCTTTGGGAATGGGAAGAGTTGTGTTGGGGAAGGGAATGGGTGCTTGGGGTAGTGGGAAGGGTGCTTGGGGAAGTGGGTGGGGTAGTTGGGGGTTGGGAGGTGGAGCTAGGATTGGTGGAAGCTCCCTTGGGACTAGGGGGTGGAGTAATGGTGGCTTGGGGAAGTGGAGGGTCTTAAATGAGGTGGGTAGCTAGTGGAGGTGGTTGGGGAAGGGAGGAGAGAGAAGCAAATTCGGATTTGGGGTTGGAGGAGAGAGAAAGAGGGGTGAAAAAGAGAGATTAAGAGAGGGAAGGGTGGGGAATCTCTCCCCTAGGGCATCTCACCCAAGAAATGTTGGAATCACTCCACTAAACTAAGCTTTGGACTCTCAAATGGCATTTTTCATTGATTGATTCATTGATTGATTAAGTTCAAATGGAGGAAATGGGGTCCTATATATAGGAAACCCACATTTCTACAAAAGACCCTGACAAAAGCCTCATTGACAAATAACCGAAGGGGTAGGAGAGCTCATTGGGCCAAGCCCAAAGAAATGGGCCCAATTAGCACATTACACAATCTAATGACACTCAAACATAGGAAAATAAATGCTAGACCTAGGGAAATGACTCAAATAAAATGAAAATTACATCAATGACTCAAATAAAAATTACATAGGACTCAAAATTAAATGACTAGACCATGCCTGATGAAATAGGAGGTGATGTTCTCATCATACTCCTGGGATGCAAAGAACTCGACTCCGTCGAGTATGAGTCCACCGGGGGGAGAAGAGGTCCTCCGACGCAACTCCGAGCAAGCTTCAACCTCCAAACTCAACCTCACGTTCGCAACCAGGGGACGACGCTTCAACTCCTCAAGGTGGCTTGGACACACCCTCTTGCCGATGATAGTACCTTGCTTGCCCAGTATTGCCTCCGTGTGCACACGTCGGGCTCTCAAGTTGTTATGTGGAAGCTCTCTGAGGGTGTCGCTCACAAAGATGGGGGTAGGCTCAAGGTGCTCACTAGGATCTACCGCGGTGCCCTTAGAGGGTGCTAGATCCGTTACATGAAAAGTGAGGTATATCCCAAAATCCCATGAGTAAATCCAACCCATAAGCCAGGTTGCCAAAGCCACTTGGAACATGGAAGGTCCAAGTCCTCGTGCCCTCGATTTGGAGGTGGCCCTAAGGTAGAGCCATTCCAAAACCACCATCGTGAGGTTGCCTTCTTGGAATTCGAAGTGCCACTCGTGAGTTTTTGCCCGCTTATTACGACCCTCACCGCCCATTGCTAGATGCTTGCTTGAATGAGTATGCCATGAGCTACGGTGCGGTGTGGGTGGGAAGTGTGTGGTATGCAAAGGGGGACCGGGGCAACCAAAAGTAGACCTATCATGTAATGATGCAGTGTAGACTTCGGTCAACCTAGGTGGGCCGGGGCACCCGTAGGTGGTCCTATCATGCAAAGTGGTGATAAATATCGGGGGACCCAGACATCCGTAGATGCCTTTGACATGTGTATGACTAATGTGAAGTGAGGGAGGGCCGGGGCATCCATATGTGTCCCTTTCATGTATGGGTGTGATGAGTGCCGGGGGACCCGGACATCCGTGAATGCTCCTATCATGTTTAAGACTTATGATGAATGACGGTGGCCCATTACATCCGAATATGGAACTCTCATGCTTAAGACTCATGATGAATGGAGGTGGACCATTACATCCAAAAATGGTCCATTCATGCTTCCTACTTGACATGTGGGTGTTGTGAATGAATGGACCCGTCTTATGAATCATGCCAAGTGATGTGTTATGCCAAGACTTATGCATTCCTTTCCCAAAGATGACTTCCATGTGTATGGGTGTGGGATGGCCTTTGAACTTCCATGTGAAAGGGTCAAAAGGATCTAGGAAGGTGGGCATTATGGAGAGGGGGTCTTCTTTGCTTCCTAGGCATATGTTGTCTATGGTGATGGTTCCCTTTGTGTGGCCCAAGTCTTGGAAGAGGTGTTCTTGGTCCAACATGGTTGGTTGGGGTAGGGAAAGGGGAGTTGTGGGTAAGGTGGGTGTATTACATGGGTACCTAGACTCCCATTGGAAGGGATCAAAGGGGTCATGGACTGGGCTTCCTAGAGGAAGGAACTCTATGTCCACATGGTCCACGCATGGTGGGTCATCCTTCCCCAAGGTAACTGGACCAAGATCTTTAGTGGGCCAGTCAGTCAAGGTACTTGGGATCTTAATGGTAGTGGAGTGGACCATGATGGGTTCTTCATCCATGGGGAGAATGAGAAGGAGGTCACTAGTGTAGCAACCAACGGTGTAGACTGAGGTGATAGAACCAACACATGGGTGGATGAGACTAAGTCTTCTTGGGTGGGCCTCTCCTATGGTCAATAAGCAAGTCAACTTTAGTTGCCATTCTAAACCCTTGATGAGATCATCCCAACTATTTACCTCATAGTAGGATTGGAATGTGGTGTGATAGGAGTTAATGGGTGCTAATTGGAAAGGATGCTCCATGGTTGGGTTTTGAAAGTACAAGGTATGAGGGATGGGATTTTGCTTGAGCCATTTGATGATGAGTTCTCCTAGGGTCACCACCTTTTGCATGAGATTGAGTGGTTTGGGGAGGTATGTGTTTGTTTGGACGGGGATGAGTTGATGTCCTTCTTCCTTATTGATAGGAGTATGAATTTCCTTGAATGTGGGGAAGGGATTTGGATTGGTGTCCAATCTCGGGGATTTGGTCTTGTGGGCCGGGTTTTCCTCATGTTCACTCATGACCTTGTTCATTCTTCGAAGTGGGTTGAGAGGGCATGGTGGCCGGGTATGGGGCCCCGGTGGGTGAGGGAACAAAAGGTTGTTGAAACCATAGGCTCCCGGGAGATGTGGGGGATGAAGTAGGCAAGACAAACGCAATGGGTGGAAGGTGGTATTCCGTTCATCAAGCCATTGTTTCCCTAGGATTATGCAAGGGCCTTCCAAAGTTCCAATTTGACACCAAGCTCCATCAAAGTATTTGGTCTCTCCAAACCTTTTATGGAATTCAATGAAGACTAGGTCTCCATTGTGCACAATTTGTCCGGTCGTAGAGAGGGTGGCTACAATGTCGGGGGATACCCAATTATCTTCTACCATGTAGATGAAGTCAATTTCTGTGGGGCTCCCATTAGGTAGGTATGCTTGGGATATGATGGGAATTGGGGCTTTTTGGTCTGTAGACTCAATGACAATGGGAGGTGGATAATGCATGGAACGATCCGATGAGAACTCTAATGCAAGCGTGCCCATGGACTTGACTTGATAGAGACAAGTCAATGACTTGCTCTGATACCACTTGATGTGACACAACCTAGGGGGTTCTTCACATGATCAAATGACCCTTGGACATAGCAAGCAACCAACGCACGAACCGGTGACTTTACTCGGGCGGACTCACCCGCTAAGCGCACTCTTATGCCCGTAGGCAAACCGGTGATAGTGGTGAGGGTCCGGGACGGGCCCTTGCTGCTCCGAGGGTTGGCTAGCTTAGGATTGGACCTCTCAAGGGTCCTAGGATGTCCACTCTCATAGACGGCCAGCACGCCGAGGGCGTGGGTATTAACGGTTCACTCACAACTCACCCGCGGTAATCATTCATTCACAAGCAAATTTGAGTTCGGGCACTCCACTTACCACCGACGGCACTAAGATACAATACTACTCAAGCAAGGAAATTTCAGCAAAGAGGAGTGTGCAGTGGCTCACCTAGTCGGTGTGAAGACACCGATCCCGGTCGGAGACGAGGGCGAGCGAGGAAGCGTCGGCTTACCCGCACGCCGCGCCGGAGAAGCTTCAACCTGAAATTGTAAATTACATGCACTACACCCCATGCAAGGGGGGGGGGGGTTCTTGGGGTGGGGATTAAGGTGTTACAATCAAAACTACCACCACGCAGGGTGGGGCCTTCAGCCGGCCAAGCGGGGTGGGGAAAATAAGGTAAAGAATGTCGGTTGAGTGTGGATGCTGAATCTGCCGGTTATCTGCGAACAGGGACAGTGGGGCGGTGTAATGACCGTAGATCCTTCTCACGAATTTTTCCGATAGCGAGACTGGTGGCAAAAGCTTCGTAACAGGTACAGGAACGCTTCAGATTTTTTTGAATTTCTTCTGAGACCGTGGCTGACCGGAGCAGAGGTTGGAAAAGGACATGAGGTTTTCTGATCCACAGTTGCAGACTTCTGGCAGCAGGTTGCAGAGGACGCCACGCACTCTCCCGAACTCCGATCAGCACGAAACCGGCGGTGACGTCTTCGTGGTCAAAGTAGCTTTCAGCCGAAGGTAACGGGGCTACAATCAGAGGTCGAGGGCAGTCGGTGTACCCTGAAGAGTTGGTACTGGTCGGAGTAGACAGTAGGAGACAGAACTGGAGAGCTCGGGGGAGAAAATTCGTAACTCCTTCCTCCGGCAGCCGAATGAGGTTCTGTTTCTTGATCTTGGAAGAAGACTAGCAGAGGAAGAACTTTGATGAAGGGGCTTCAGCCTGAATCCGCTAGGGTTCGTCGTGGCAGAGTGATCTCTCAGGTTCTAATACTTGGCAGGGAGGGTTCTGCGCAGTCGTGGGAGAACGGAGTTCCTGGACAGCCCCGAGCTCCGATGAAGACGAAACCACTTTGGTGTCGAAGAGCACAGGCAGACGCTTCCACGGATGTATCTTGGGCCTTCAGAATCGCCCGGAGGAAGCCGTGGTCACCTCTGCAAGTCGGTACTCTTCTTCTGATCTGCAACTGAAACTGTAGGTTGAAGATGACGGGGGGGGAATGGGGTATGTGGGAGGGGAAATGGGGGTGGATGAGTGTAGGAGTGACCCCTGGTTGTAAGGGAGTCTTGGAGGGGGTGTTCCAAGGTGTGTATGAGGGAGAATGGGGTCTAGAAGGTGGTGTTTGCAGTGGGTGAGAGGGGAGCTACGAATTTGGGATGGGTGGGGAAGAGAGAAGGAGAGATCTTTCTCCAAAATTTGAAAATGGACTAATGTGGTTAGTGGGGCTTTGGGAATGGGAAGAGTTGTGTTGGGGAAGGGAATGGGTGCTTGGGGTAGTGGGAAGGGTGCTTGGGGAAGTGGGTGGGGTAGTTGGGGGTTGGGAGGTGGAGCTAGGATTGGTGGAAGCTCCCTTGGGACTAGGGGGTGGAGTAATGGTGGCTTGGGGAAGTGGAGGGTCTTAAATGAGGTGGGTAGCTAGTGGAGGTGGTTGGGGAAGGGAGGAGAGAGAAGCAAATTCGGATTTGGGGTTGGAGGAGAGAGAAAGAGGGGTGAAAAAGAGAGATTAAGAGAGGGAAGGGTGGGGAATCTCTCCCCTAGGGCATCTCACCCAAGAAATGTTGGAATCACTCCACTAAACTAAGCTTTGGACTCTCAAATGGCATTTTTCATTGATTGATTCATTGATTGATTAAGTTCAAATGGAGGAAATGGGGTCCTATATATAGGAAACCCACATTTCTACAAAAGACCCTGACAAAAGCCTCATTGACAAATAACCGAAGGGGTAGGAGAGCTCATTGGGCCAAGCCCAAAGAAATGGGCCCAATTAGCACATTACACAATCTAATGACACTCAAACATAGGAAAATAAATGCTAGACCTAGGGAAATGACTCAAATAAAATGAAAATTACATCAATGACTCAAATAAAAATTACATAGGACTCAAAATTAAATGACTAGACCATGCCTGATGAAATAGGAGGTGATGTTCTCATCAGACCCTATCCCTATATTTCTGCAAGAACCTTCTCTGGACTATTTCAATATTCTCGGCCTCACGGGGCTCCAAGGAATAGAACCACTCAAGCGCGGGACCATCCAATGATCTCCGAAAGAGGTATGCCAGGGACCTCTGATCGTTTTGCCAATAGGAGGATTCATACATGAAATCCTTAAGGTGAATGAAGGGGTTGCCGGTACCATTGTATCTGCGGTACGTGGGCATTTCGGAGGGAGGAAGATGAATGATGGGAAGGATTGGCAAAGCAACCTCCGGGGTGGCTTTCACGTCCACCATTCTTCTTAGATTTTGAAACTGCTCGTCCATGCGATTGAACCTATTGAGGAGCGATTGGGCGAGCTCCTCTGGAGGTGAAGGTGGTACTTGCCACTGGGGGAGAAACTGTCTCCCGGAGACTTGAGGGGGGAACCCCGAATGAGAGGGAGCTGTCGGACCGCCGACAGTTGGCCCTGGCTGAAGCGGTGTGTGGGGAACAACGGGAGTTTGAGATTGTGACGGGAACTGGAATGAGGGTGGTTGTTGGCTCGCTTGTCCTTGAAGCGAGGGAGACTGGATGGCTTGTGCCAATGAGGGAGATGGAATGGCCTGCACGGACTCTTGGAGAGGTGCGATGGCCGGAGTTGATTCCTGGGGCGTGGGGGAAACAGATTTCCCCTTTAGAATGGCCTGGAAGGCCCGGAGCTGTTCAGAGGTAAGCTCCGTGTTGGCGAGGACGCCCAGTAAAGAAGAGATATCCTGTGGTGGGGACGTGTCCCCGACAATAACCTGCACCTCATGCCAGGGGTCATGAGAAGGACCCGAGTCCATAGCATAGACTCGCGGGTCGGCTGACAAACCACGGCTAGGGTGGTTCTCCTCAAAAGACTCGTGAGACATGCTCACAGTTTTCCCAGAACGTAAAAACATACACTAGCAAGTAGGTAGCAGAGATTATCAAACAAGTGGATGCCTTTACGCCCTTTTTTTGTGTTTTGATTTTGATGATTTTTTTGTATTTTTAGCGAGATCCGAAGTTCACACAAAATGGGGACCCTAGTTTGTTTTTGTTTCACCGCCGTGTCAGCTAGGGTCTCTCGTCTCACCACGAATGAAATGACTAACTCCGGGGAACTTCAATGGTACAACCAGCCCAGTGAACGAAGAGGAGATTCTTCGATGTCGGGGACTTACGGAGGTCCCAGTGTAGGAGATTCGAGTCCGTTGAGAGGAATTCCCAAACGGAGAGTCCTTCCTTCACCGGGAAAGGGTGATCCTCAAAAAAATGAAAAAAGGATAGAAAAGAGGGATGCATGCATGCAATGAAATGTTGACAGAGATATGGAGTGGGAAAACAACAGAAATAACAGACATGTAATAAACAAATAACCAATCAAAACTGACAGTGCTGCCGTGAGCACAACGGGGGCGCGCGCGGGCGCCAAGGTGGAGAGGCACGGATGGTGCCGAACTTGCAAGGGTAGCCGAAAGGAAGCAGTAGACATCCCACCGTGATCGCCAATCTGTGAGCGACGTCACGCGGTTCGGGGAAGAGCGGAGAAGACGCGGAGCGCGCGGGCTCCTTTTTTTTTGGTGTTTGTTTGCTGCAACACAGAAATAAGAGAAGAGAGAGAAGGGGCCACCACGGGAGATTGCTCCGGCGGGGCGAGCGGGACAAGTGTGATATAGCAAGATATGGGGGTTAAACGGCCATAGCGGGAAGTGACTCGCCGCGGCCTCGGGGGGACGGGAATGGTGCAGAACTTAAATAACAAGAATTGAAACGGCCATTGGGGAAGTGACTCGCCGCGGCCTCGAGAATATGAGCAGATGATATGAGGACAGAATATAAAGAGAATACAAAGAGCGGGAATTTAAACGGCCATTGGGGAAGTGACTCGCCGCGGCCTCGAGAACATAAACAGATAAGAATATAACGTATGTGAATTTAAACGGCCATTGGGGAAGTGACTCGCCGCTGCCTCGAGAATATGAGCAGAATATAACAGAATATAAAGAGAATATAAGAACGGAAATTTAAACGGCTATTGGGGAAGTGACTCGCCGCGGCCTCGAGAATATGAGCAGATAATAAGATGACAGAATATAAAGAGAATACAAAGAGCGGGAATTTAAACGGCCATTGGGGAAGTGACTCGCCGCGGCCTCGAGAACATCAACAGATAAGAATATAACGTATAAGAACGTGAATTTAAACGGCCATTGGGGAAGTGACTCGCCGCGGCCTCGAGAATATGAGCAGAATATAACAGAATATAAAGAGAATATAAGAACGGAAATTTAAACGGCCATTGGGGAAGTGACTCGCCGCGGCCTCGAAAACAAGATGTGATCACCAGGGGCCGAAAGACCCCAAAATATGAAAGTGATCACGCCTACCTCAAGAGTGGGAGATGGCGGGTTGCTTCTTCCTCTCCCTCCGGCCGGCCGACGGAGAGGGCTTTCCTCGGCTACCCTTGCAAAACAACGACAAACAAATGACAAGTGGATTAGAAAGATGGAGGTGTAGTATTCAAATCCTTGCGATAAAAATAACGAAATGATGGCAAGACACACACCTGGTTGGTGTTATCTTTTAAACCCTTCTCGGACTCGAGTAGGAGAAAAATGAGATGATGGGTGTAAGAAGTGTATAAGAAAAGGCGCCCTTATGAAGGGGGATAGGGGATGCAAGATGATGAATGCAAAAGAACTACGAAGAAAAAGAAAGAATTGACTTATTGGATGTGCCGATGGTGAAATCCGGTGGAGCTCCGGCAGCGTGGGGACGACGTGGAAGCGCGGTGGATGAAGACGACCTTCCTCTCGCGAGCGTGAGCACCCGAGAAGCCGGCAGAACCTCCACCTACAAAAGAACCCACGGGTTAGAAAATGACTCCGTAGCCTCTGGGCTCCGGAAGCCTATCGGATCACTTCAAAGCTCTTCCAGAACTGAGAGGGTGGGCCTCTATTTATAGAGCTACGGAGGGTGGAGGCGTCCAGGACCCTGGACACCTCCATCAGGGCCGAACTAATATTTTATTATATTTTTATTAATTTTTTTAGAATATTTTTGTGGGGGCGTCCAGGGTCCCGGACGCCTCTAACAGGTCCACTGAATACTACTGGCGGCCGCACGCAGTTTGGCACAACGCGTGGTTTTGTGAGCGGCGTCTCGTGATTCAGAAATGGGCGCGTCCAGGTGGCTGGACGTCTCTATAATTTGGCTTTTTTCATACACGACAAACCGTCGTTCGGTGGCCCGCGCCCGTGAGAGAGTTGATGGAGGCGTCCAGGGGCCTGGACGCCTCCAAAATATATTATATTTTTTTATTTTGTCTTTTTCTGCTAGGGCTGGCATTTTTGATTTTTTTTTATATATTTTTATATGGAGGCGTCCAGGGTCCTGGACTCCTCCATTAATATATATATATTTTTATTTATTTTTTGTTTTTTATGCCAACTGGCATTTTACACACATTTTTTATTTTTATTTTTTATGGAGGCATCCAGGGGCCTGGACGCCTCCATTAATATATATATTTTTTATTTGGTTTTGGGCCTTGAGAAAATAATAAAATAAATTAAAAAGATGGGGGCGTCCAGGGGCCTAGACGCCCCCATTAAGACCCACCCGGGTCCTCAATCGGCGGCCGCCCGGCAAACACCTTCTTGGTTCCGGAACCTCTTGATGCGTCTGACTGGTGTTGATGCCGTCCGAATGCCGTGACGAGACGATTCTGGATGCCGAAAAAGGCAGAAGAAGACCCAAGAAAAGGAAGTACTCAAGTGATTCGAAATGCGTAAGCCGTCGCGGGGCGTCGTATAGTAATATGAGACTTTCTCAGGAGACGTCAAGAATGGCGTGTCTACAGTTGTTTCTTCACACACACACACACACACACATATATATATATTAATCTTATAACTTTCTATTTATCCGAAACTTTAAAAATCCATATATGTCAATCTATGTAAAATAAAATTATAATCATTATATATTTGAAATCCCTAGATTTTTCTCTGGATTATCATATATTTTGTTCCTCCAAAGTTTCACAAAAAATTGCATCCCTTAAATGTTATTTTTAAAAATTATTAAATTAAATAGAAATTGACCTCTTTTCAAAGAGCCGTGAATTCTCGTTTGAATTAATGCAATTAAATAACATGAAAATCATGAAATTAACGTCCCTCCAAGTGGACGCTAATTAAATAAATGACGCCCCCTCAAGGATGTCATATAATATAAGTTTTATTTAATTATAGTTAATTTTTTAATTAACGCCCTCTTGAACGGACACGAATTTACCTTCTTACAGTTTTCCTCTGATTTTGACCCATACCGCTTTTGGCACTCTCATCTCATGTCCGTAGATGGAGTCCCTGTTTCATGATTGGTTCACGTTATACACCTCAACTCTCGGTGACATACGAGCCCTCCGTTGGATATTCTGTTCCTTGGGACTGGCAAGTTAGTCATCGGGACCTCCGTAAGTCTCCTCGTAGCCTTGGATTCCCTCAAGACCGACTGAGCTGGTTGTACCTTAAACATATTGTACCCATTTTAATTGCCATGTCACTCTGGAGAAACATGGTAACCAGGCCCTTTCATGGTGCTACGCTTGGCCCATGAGAGAAATCTCTCAAGCCAGTGGAGTGGGTGACCGTTCCACTAGGTGAATTATTGAATTGGGTAACTTATGGTTACGTGCCAATTCTTCAGCTTGCTTCATGTTCATTGAATCCATGACTCTTGTTAGACATTTATTCAAAGTATCATGGCAACCTATCTAGGTGCCATTTCCACCTAGTTTATCGACATGTCACGGTTTGTCTATGCCCTTTGCGTGGATTTTATCGCTAGTCTGTCCTCACCCAAGGACCTTGCCCTTGAGTTCCATAAACTCTATTTCTCATTCTATTAAAGCTTGTTCTTGAAACTCCTTATTGGCTATAAACTATAGTGGATGACTAGATCTATCTTTAAATGCTGTGCATATAGGGCCCAATCTGGTCTTGGGAGGAGGACCTGAAAGAACTTCTGCCCATGGGAGCTATATTGATCACGGTGTCTGGCATTACACTGAAGTGCATGACTAGTTTGATCTTTGCCATTCCACACTCACTCTCTCTTTTCGTGACGTTACTTGATATTACTTGCGTGCGTGACTTGACTTGCATGACTCGACTAGCGTGGCCCGGAATGGGCAAGTACTTGCGTGAAATAGCCAATAATCTATAAATTCTCTCATGAATATCTCTTGTTTAAGACTCATTTGGAAGTTTTGCATACCGTTGTTAATCTCCTACTAGTTTTGTTTCACTTACTCGGTTAGCTCTACATGCATAGTCCTACCTACATTTACATATGAAAATATAATTACTTAAACCAATTGCTTGTTCTTGAGATATAATTCCTACTGAGCGTTCGCTCACCCAGTTTTATTCCAACATTTTTCAGGTAGTCAGGTGACTTGCGTGGCCAAGACTCACATGGGAGGGACAAGTGTGCAAGAGAGCTCTGGAAACTAGATGACATGTGTCTTTTCTTTTCTTGAGTCTAGTATGGTGTCTTCTCTCTAGTCTTGTAATGTCTAGATTAGATTGGTGTCTTTTATCAAGTTCCAAATGTCCAAGTCCTGTTAGTGTGTACTTTTTCCTTTTTCTTAATTGAGTCAATAAGTTGTAATGACAAGTTCATATGAATAACAATTATTTTTCACGAATTCTGGTGTTATGTTTTATGCTTTGATTGACACGACTGTTTAACTGCCACGTTCCGAGCAAACGAATACGTTCCGTTGCTATCGGTTCGGGGCGTGACAGAGGTGGTATCAGAGCTTCGGCTTTCAAAATCCTTACATCATTAAGTCCAAGTGATAGGTTGAGTATCCTTGTCGGTCATCCTATAGGAATTCCATGAGAATTGGGTAGAGATTGGGGTTAAATTATAAAAGAATGATAAAATACTTATATTTCATCATTATTAATTCTTGAGTCAACAAATTATCTCCCCACTCATCCATGCAAAAACCTAAATAAAATAGAGGCACCTAAGCCGAGCTTTGTCCCTGAGATGGTCTTAGTGGACGTCCAAGTTTATGCAGACCTTGTTAGAAGAGTCCAGGAGTTAGAAAAGGCCGTGGAAGAAAAAGAGAGAATCGAAGGGAAAAACCAAGCCAATAATTCTGGGAAGTTCACCACTACCAAGAAAAGGCTAAATGAGGGTGGTAGTTCCCAAGAGTGTAAGAAGTGCAAGAAATGCAAGAAGTGTAAGAAAGGGGGAGCTCCGACAGATTACTCGCAGGGTAGGTGTAAGTTTTGTGGAAGGTATAGTCACCAATCGGAAGAGTGTTGGTGGAAGTCGGTAGCATGCCTTCGTTTCGGGAGCTTAGACCATAAGATAGCTAAATGCCATGTTCTGACCAAGAAGCTCCCAGAAGAAACTCAAGCTTTAGCCAAACTTGCCAAAGGAGAAGTTATGGAAGGTACCCCTCATCCTCAATCCTAAATTAGTTCGTTTCAATTCTATATATTTTTGATTTCTTCTTTTTCATGTTTAGTATCATAATGAATTATAGCTAGTCCCCCGTCCGGAGTAGAATGTGATGTGAATTTGGGGACCAAATTCTTTTAAGTGGGGAAGGGTGTAAAGCCCAGCAATTTTAAACGCTAAACAGGAATAAAATAATATATATATATATATACGAATTTATGGTTTGGAAATAAAAAAAAAGATAACCTATACATCATGATGTTTACCTATTCCTATAAATAGTTAATAAAGTTGAATAAATAAGAATTTGTGTACATTGTTCTTAGAATAAATAAATGGCTAGTTGATATTCCCTTTTTGGAATAGAAGTAAATATTTTTACTAGGATCGAACCTGCCTCTAATATCCAAGACAATGACTAATAAAGTAATTAAAGTAAATGAAATTATGAGAAATAAAATCCCCATATGAAGTACTACCTTAAGCAAACTCTCATTCGATTAAGACCCTAGTATATATCATGACCCACCTACAATATAAGCTTAACACAACCCCATAGGAAATGAGCTTAGCATTCAATGCCAACTCATGTACACTAGTAGACCCTTAAAACCCCGTGCATGGGTTAGTATTGGTACATAATGGGCTTTGAGAAGTATATAAACATATATATATATATAATGGGCCATATGGAATGGTAAAGATATGTATTTATAGAATACATGAGCCTTGACCCTAAGTTATTGAGCCCTGGATATACGAGTTTTATTATAGTCACACCAAATTAAATGAAATATAAAACACCAATGGAAAACCCGATAGTCATATGTGCCTTGCATATGAAATTAGCTTAAGGCTAATGGGCCTCAAATATGCATATATAATATATGCAAAACTATTAAAAGATATAAGCCGCGTATAGGAGGTTTAGTAAATAACAAATGGGTTTAGTTATAGATATATATCAAGATACATGAATGATAAATAACACCCACGTACACATAAAAGGGGCCTCATGTTCACAAATGAATGGGCCAAGTTATACAGCCAACCCACTAACTATATATATATATTTAAATATAAACCCATTCAGGGGCCTTTACGCATGGAGGCTAGTGGGTCAACACTCACATATATACATATGCATGGTATTTACAACCCAACATGATAAATGTGCCTTGTACCACATCGAAGGTTCCAATGACCAAACCCATGAAGATTAAAGGCCAAGCCCCAAACCATTACCAACCTTCTATATATTCTTGGGCCTCAACTCACGTACGTTAAAAATGGCTCGACCTGCATGGGCCATGGCAAGGTTAACCACTCATAACCAAGCCCACATACAATAAACCACCCATATGAAAAGGGCCAAACCTCAAAGGCCAACCCAGGAAAGGCCTCGAACGTGGCTTTGCATGGGGGAAAATAGACTTAGGGTTTCATGTAAAAATTGGGAAAGCGGCTGTGAAAATGGCAGGTGAATTAACCAAATGAAGTAACACACGGAGGAACCTTTAGAGCCTTCTAGAGATCCTCTCCACCTATATAACACACCACTCTCGAACCAGCAGAACCCTGTTGATGCTGCTGCCGTTCGAAGACCCCTTGCTGCTACGTGAAGTCGACGTCCTCTCCATCTTTGCTACCTCTTGCTGTCGCCTACAACGTGAAGAAGGCATCTTGTCTCCTGCTACCTGCAACACAAGGGAGTTGTGGAACCTTTCTTTGCATGTGAATGTGAAGAAGTGGATCCTCTCCTTCCTACGTCCCACTGTTGCATAGCTAAAGCTTCTTCCTCTTCATCCCCAGCTTTCCTGTACCTCGTAAATCACCTCAACGATAGGTTTTCTCAAAGAATTGAAGCCCAAGACAGTAGTAATTAGGTTGCATGTTTAAAATTCTTGTTTCGTTTTCCCTGGTCATCGTTTTGCCTAAGTTTTCAGTTTACTGTTTACATGATTATCTTAATTGATTAAATAATCACATCACGTTAAAAATTTTATGTCTACGTAACCACTTGTCTAAAAATCATAAAGTGCATGTGACTTGAATCCCTATGATTTACTCTAAATTTTCATGTGATTATATGATGTGTTAATTAGTTAATAATTAACTTTAATAAATAAGAGGAATTAAAAGGTTTACTCGGCGAATCGGCATTTTCACACTAGCATCTTAGTTACAGAGTTTTGCCTTGTCGGCCTTTTCGTGGGCGCCGGAGCGTCCTTTGGTCATGAAGTTTTATGGGCGTATTATTGGGGTGGAGACCGAGGTAGTGAGGGTGGTACCTCCTGTTTTCAATCCTCCTAACTCAAGATAGCCCTACTCTCAAGAAAAAATATTTTTGAACATTTGGTTAGGTAGAGTTTTCCTAGCTCTTCATTTTGGCATATAGATTGTGCGATTCCGACATATGTATGTCGAGAACATGAGGTTCAAAGATATCGACACTGTTCATAACTGAAATAATGACAGATGTGTTGTCGTTTCTTCTTCACACACACACACACACACACACACACACACACACATATATATATATATATATATATATATATATATATTAATCTTATAACTTTCTGTTTATCCGAAACTTTAAAAATCCATATATGCCAATCTATGTAAAATAAAATTATAATATTTATATATTTGAAATCCCTAGATTTTTCTGCTGATTATCATATATTTTGTTGCTCCAAATTTTCACAAAAATTGCATCCCTTAAATGTTATTTTTAAAAATTATTAAATTAAATAGAAATTGACGTCTTTTCAAAGAGCCGTGAATTCTCATTTGAATTAATGCAATTAAATAACATGAAAATCATGAAATTAATGTCCCTCCAAGTGGATGCTAATTAAATAAATGACGCCCCTCACGGATGTCAATTAATATAAGTTTTATTTAATTATAGTTAATTCTTTAATTAACGCCCTCTTGAACGGACGCGAATTTATGTTCTCACAGTTTTCCTCTGGTTTTGACCCATACCGCGGGTGTTTTGGCACTCTCATCTCATGTCCGTAGATGGAGTCCATGTTTCATGATTGGTTCACGTTATACACCTCAACTCTTGGTGACATACGAGCCCTCCGTTGGACATTCCATTCCTTTGGACTGGCAAGTTAGTCATTGGGACCTCCGTAAGTCTCCTCGTAGCCTTGAATTCCCTCAAGGCCAACTGAGCTGGTTGTACCTTAAACACCTTGTACTCATTTTAATTGCCATGTCACTTTGGAGAAACATGGTAACCCGGCCCTTTCATGGTGCTACGCTTGGCCCATGAGAGAAATCTCTCAAGCCAGTGGAGTGGGTGACCGTTCCAGTAGGTGAATTATTGAATTGGGTAACCTATGGTTAGGTGCCAATTCTTCAGCTTGCTTCATGTCCATTGAATTCATGACTCTTGTTAGTCATTTATTAAAAGTATCATGGCAACCAATCTAGGTGCCATTTCCACCTAGTTTATCGACATGTCACGGTTTGTCTATGCTCTTTGTGTGGATTTTATCACTAATCTGTCCTCACCCAAGGGCCTTGCCCTTGAGTTCCATAAACTCTATTTCTCATTCTATTAAAGCTTATTCTTGAAACTCCTTATTGGCTATAAACTATAGTGGATGACTAGATCTATCTTTCAATGGTGTGCGTATAGGGCCCGATCTGGTCTTGGGAGGAGCACCCGAAAGTACTTGTGTCCATGGGAGCTATATTGATCACGGTGTCTGGCATTGCACCGAAGTGCATGACTAGTTTGATCTTTGCCATTCCACACTCACTCTCTCTTTTCGTGACGTTACTTGATATTACATGCGTGCGTGACTTGACTTGCGTGACTTGACTTGCATGACTCGACTAGCGTGGCCCGGAATGGGCAAATACTTGCGTGAAATAGCAAATAATCTATAAATTCTCTCATGAATATCTCTTGTTTAAGACTCGCTTGGAAGTTTTACATACCATTGTTAATCTCCTGCTAGTTTTGTTTCACATACTCGGTTAGCTCTACATGCATAGTCTTACCTGTATTTACATATGAAAATGTAATTACTTAAACCAATTGCTTGTTTTTCAGATATAATTCGTACTGAGCATTCCCTCAGCCAGTTTTATTCCAACATTTTTTAGGTAGTCAGGTGACTTGCGTGGCCAAGACTCACATGGGAGGGACAAGTGTGCAAGAGAGCTCTGGAAACTAGATGACCCATGTCTTTTCTTTTCTTGAGTCTAGTATGGTGTCTTCTCTCTAGTCTTGTAATGTCTAGATTAGATTGGTGTCTTTTATCAAGTTTCAAATGTTCAAGTCCTGTTAGTGTGTACTTTTTCCTTTTTCTTAATTAAGTCAATAAGTTGTAATGACAAGTTCATATGAAGAAGAGTTATTTTTAACGAATTCTAGTCTTATGTTTCATGCTTTGATTGACACGACTGTGTAACTGCCATGTTCCAAGCAAATGAATACGTTCCGCTGCTATCGGTTCGGGACATGACAAAGGTGGTATCAGAGCTTCGGCTTTCAAAATCCTTAGATCGTTAAGTCCAAGTGATAGGTTGAGTATCCTTGTCGGTCATCATATAGGAATTCCATGGGAATTGAGTAGAGCTTGAGGTTAAATTATAAAAGAATGATAAAATACTTATATTCCATTATTATTAATTCTTGAGTCAATAAATTATCTCCCCACTCATCCATGCAGGAACCTAAATAAAATAGAGGCACCTAAGCTGAGCTTTATCCCTGAGATGGTCTTAGTGGACGTCCAAGCTTATGCGGACCTTGTTAGAAGAGTCCAGGAGTTAGAAAAGGCCGTGGAAGAAAAAGAGAGAGTCGAAGGGAAAAACCAAGCCAATAATTCTGGGAAGTTCACCACTACCAAGAAAAGGCTAAATGAGGGTGGTAGTTCCCAAGAGTGTAAGAAGTGCAAGAAATTCAAGAAGTGTAAGAAAGGGGGAGCTCCGACAGATTACTCGCATGGTAGGTGTAAGTTTTGTGGAAGGTATAGTCACCAATCGGAAGAGTGTTAGTGGAAGTCGGGAGCATGCCTTCGTTACGGGAGCTTAGACTAAGAAGCTCCCAGGAGAAACTCAAGCTTTAGCCAAACTTACCAAAGGAGAAGTTATGGAAGGTACCCCTCATCCTCAATCCTAAATTAGTTCTTTTCCATTCTATATATTTTAGATTTCTTCTTTTACCTATTTAGTATCATAATGAATAATAGCTAGTCTCCCGTCCGGAGTAGAAGGTGAGGTGAATTTGGGGACCAAATTCTTTTAAGTGGGGGAGGATGTAACGCCCGGCAATTTTGAAGGCTAAACAGGAATAAAATTATATATATATATTTATATTTATATTTACGGTTTGGAAATAAAAAAAAAGATAACCTATACATGATGATGTTTACATATTCCTATAAATAGTTAATAATGTTGAATAAATAAGAATTTGGGTATATTGTTCTTAGAATAAATAAATGGCTAGTTGATATTCCCTTTTTGGAATGGAAGTTAATATTTTTACAAGGATCGAACCTATCTCTAATACCTAGGATAATGACTAATAAGGTAATTACAGTAAATGAAATTATGAGAAATAAAATCCCCATATGAAGTACTACCTTAAGCAAAATCTCAATCGGTTAAGACCCTAGTATATATCATGACCCACCTACAATATAAGCTTAATACAAGCTCATAGGAAATGAGCTTAGCATTCAAGTCCAACTCATATACACTAGCAGACCCTTAAAACCCCGTGCATGGGTTAGTATTGGTACATAATGGGCTTTGAGAAGTATATAAACACACATACACACACACACACACACACACACACACACACACACACACACACACACACACACACACACACACACACACACACACACACACACACACACACACACATATATATATATAATGGGCCATATGGAATGGTAAAGATATGTATTTATAGAATACATGAGCCTTGACCCTAAGTTATTGAGCCCTGGATATACGAGTTTTATTATAGTCACACCAAATTAAATGAAATATAAAACACCAATGAAAAACCCGATAGTCATATGTGCCTTGCATATGAAATTAGCTTAAGGCTAATGGGCCTCAAATATGCATATATAATATATGCAAAACTATTAAAAGATATAAGCCGCGTATAGGAGGTTTAGTAAATAACAAATGGGTTTAGTTATAGATATATATCAAGATACATGAATGATAAATAACACCCACGTACACATAAAAAGGGCCTCATGTTCACAAATGAATGGGCCAAGTTATACAGCCAACCCACTAACTATATATATATTTAAATATAAACCCATTCAGGGGCCTTTACGCATGGAGGCTAGTGGGTCAACACTCACATATATACATATGCATGGTATTTACAACCTAACAGGATAAATGTGCCTTGTACCACATCGAAGGTTCCAATGGCCAAACCCATGAAGATTAAAGGCCAAGCCCCAAACCATTACCAACCTTCTATATATTCTTGGGCCTCAACTCACGTACGTTAAAAATGGCTCGACCTGCATGGGCCATGGCAAGGTTAACCACTCAAAACCAACCCCACATACAATAAACCACCCACATGAAAAGGGCCAAACCTCAAAGGCCAACCAAGGAAAGGCCTCGAACGTGGCTTTGCATGGCGGAAAATAGACTTAGGGTTTCATGTAAAAACTGGGAAAGCGGCTTTGAAAATGGCAAGTGAATTAACCAAATGAAGTAACGCACGGAGGAACCTTTAGAGCCTTCTAGAGATCCTCTCCACCTATATAACACACCACTCTCGAACCAACAGAACCCTGTTGATGCTGCTGCTGTTCGAAGACCCCTTACTGCTACGTGAAGTCGACGTCCTCTCCATCTTTGCTACCTCCTGCTCTGGCCTACAACGTGAGAAGGCATCTTGTCTCCTACTACCTGCAACACTAGGGAGTTGTGGAACCTTTCTTTGCATGTGAACGTGAAGAAGTGGATCCTCTCCTTCCTATGTCCCACTGTTGCATAGCTAAAGCTTCTTCCTCTTCATCCTCGACTTTCCTGTACCTCGTAAATCACCTCAACGGTAGGTTTTCTCAAAGAATTGAAGCCCAAGACAGTAGTAATTAGGTTGCATGTTTAAAATTCATGTTTCGTTTTCCCTGATCATCGTTTTGCCTAAGTTTTCAGTTTACTGTTTGCATGATTATCTTAATTGATTAAATAATCACATCACGTTAAGAATTTTATATCTACGTAACCACTTGTCTAAAAATCACAAAGTGCAAGTGACTTGAATCCCCAGGATTTACTCTAAATTTTCATGTAATTATATGATGTGTTAATTAGTTAATAATTAACTTTAATAAATAAGAGGAATTAAAAGGTTTACTCGGCGAATCATCATTTTCACGGTAGCATCTTAGTTATAGAGTTTTGCCTTGTCGGCCTTTTCGAGAGCGTCGGAGCGTCCTTTGATCATGAAATTTTATGGGCGTATTATTGGGGTGGAGACCGAGGTAGTGAGGGTGGTACCTCTTTTTTTCGATCCTCCTAACTCAAGATAGCCCTACTCTCAAGAAAAAATATTTTTGAACATTCGGTTAGGTAGAGTTTTTCGAGCTCTTCATTTTGATATATAAATTGTGCGATTCCGACATATGTATGTCGAGAACATGAGGTTCAAAGATATCGACATTGTTCATAAATGAAATAGCGACAGATGTGTCGTCGTTGTTTCTTCACACACACACACATATATATATATATTAATCTTATAACTTTCTATTTATCCGAAACTTTAAAAATCCATATCTGCCAATCTATGTAAAATAAAATTATAATATTTATATATTTGAAATCCCTAGATTTTTCTCCTTATTATCATATATTTTGTTCCTCCAAATTTTCACAAAAAATTGCATCCCTTAAATGTTATTTTTAAAAATTATTAAATTAAATAGAAATTGACGTCTTTTCAAAGAGCCGTGAATTCTCGTTTGAATTAATGCAATTAAATAACATGAAAATCATGAAATTAACGTCCCTCCAAGTGGACGCTAATTAAATAAATGACGCCCCTCACGGATGTCAATTAATATAAGTTTTATTTAATTATAGTTAATTCTTTAATTAACACCCTCTTGAACGGACGCGAGTTTATGTTCTCACAGTTTTCCTCTGGTTTTGACCCATATCGTGGGTCTTTTGGCACTCTCATCTCATGTCCGTAGATGGAGTCCCAGTTTCATTATTAGTTCACGTTATACACCTCAACTCTTGATGACATACGAGCCCTCCGTTGGACATTCCGTTCCTTCCGACTGGCAAGTTAGTCATTAGGACCTCCGTAAGTCTCCTCGTATCCTTGGATTCCCTCAAGGCCGACTGAGCTGGTTGTACCTTAAACACCTTGTACCCTTTTTAATTGCCATGTCACTTTGGAGAAACATGGTAACCCGGCCCTTTCATGGTGCTACACTTGGCCCATGAGAGAAATCTCTCAAGCCAGTGGAGTGGGTGACCGTTCCACTAGCTGAAATAATTAAATTGGGTAACCTATGGTTAGGTGCCAATTCTTCAGCTTGCTTCATATCCATTGAATCCATGACTCTTGTTAGTCATTTATTCAAAGTATCATGGCAACATATCTTGGTGCCATTTCCACCTAGTTTATCGACATGTCACGGTTTGTCTATGCTCTTTGTGTGGATTTTATCGCTAGTCTGTCCTCACCCAAGGGCCTTGCCCTTGAGTTCCATAAACTCTATTTCTCATCTATTAAAGCTTGTTCTTGAAACTCCTTATGGCTATAAACTATAGTGGATGACTAGATCTATCCTTAAATGCTGTGCATATAGGGCCCGATCTGGTCCTGGGAGGAGCACCCGAAAGTACTTTTGCCCATGGGAGCTATATTGATCACGGTGTCTGGCATTGCACCGAAGTGCATGACTAGTTTGATCTTTGCCATTCCACACTCACTCTCTCTTTTCGTGACGTTACTTGATATTACTTGCGTGCGTGACTTGGCTTGCGTGACTCGACTAGCGTGGCCCGGAATGAGAAAATACTTGCGTGAAATGGCAAATAATCTATAAATTCTCTCATAAATATCTCTTGTTTAAGACTCGCTTGGAAGTTTTACATACCGTTGTTAATCTCCTGCTAGTTTTGTTTCACTTACTCGGTTAGCACTACATGCATAGTCTTACCTGCATTTACATATGAAAATATAATTACTTAAACCAATTGCTTGTTTTTGAGATATAATTCCTACTGAGCATTCCTTCACCCAGTTTTATTCCAACATTTTTCAGGTAGTCAGGTGACTTGCGTGGCCAAGCCTCACATGGGAGGGACAAGTGTGTAAGAGAGCTCTGGAAACTAGATGACCCATGTCTTTCTTTTTCTTGAGTCTAGTATGGTGTCTTCTCTCTAGTCTTGTAATGTCTAGATTAGATTGGTGTCTTTTATCAAGTTTCAAATGTCCAAGTCCTGTTAGTGTGTACTTTTTCCTTTTTCTTAATTGAGTCAATAAGTTGTAATGACAAGTTCATATGAATAACAGTTATTTTTGACGAATTCTAGTCTTATGTTTCATGCTTTGATTGACACGACTGTTTAACTGCCACGTTCCGCTGCTATCGGTTCGGGGCGTGACAACCCCCCTTTCTAGATCTACTTCTCCATTTTCATCACTATCAACCAGGTTTCGGACCCTTGTGGAGTCCGATCGACCGACCCCCTTGATCGAGTCGACTGAAACCACAAGTTCTACATTAGAAATTGGCCTTTTCAGCACCGGGAACTTGGTTTTCCACTCTGAAACTTAAATTGAGATACTTTTAGATAAAATCACATAGAATTTAGCCGTTTGAACCCTACGAGGGCTGTCTCATGGTAGGACGCCCGATGACTTGGTTTAAAATATGTGGGTGTATCCCATGGTGAGAGAATGTGAATAGTTTATGCTTTTCCGAGATAGTAGCCTCGGTGGCCTTGTGCTTTGTAGACTAAGACTCATGTTTCGTGCGACTTGCTTGTGTCCACGATCGTTTACACATTGATAGTTTCATACCAGGTCCATACTTGGAGTGACCTCTCATCCACTAGTCGTTGCTTACTTGGGTACACTTGTGCCGACCCACTTGGGAGTAGTGGTGAGCTAGACCTGAGAGGGATGGTTTGGGGCTAGTTTTCATAGGGCCTCCAACTATGGCGGCTCGAGTCCGGGCTGGGAGGAAAATCAGCTAGAGGGCCTGACGTAGAGCAGTCAGTCAGTATGTGCACACGTGGTCGCAGACTTCGGACACGTGCTGACAAGCATGACCCCGACTAGACCCTTGTCTTGTGTTCCGTGTACGGTGTCTCAGTTTTCGCCTGAGGCAAGTAGGGAGACACCTGAGGCTGTGGACTAAGTCGTTAGTGGACGCATCCAGCCTTCCTTCTAGTGGATAGTACTCCTATCACTCGAGTGTGGTGACCCTAGTTTCTTACTGTTGTGGCTTTCTGTTCAGGCGGTCGAGGGTGTCCTATTGTACAATATCGATTCGTGGGTTACTGTGATTAGTCGTAGTACACTTATGACTTGGTTTAGAGTTGGCGGCTCCGTGACATCGCTAGGCGTGATTGAAACATATTTTCTTGCTACCTTCGAGAGTCTTGTTCTGATAGTATAACTGTGTCATTCCATGGACCGATCGAGAGTCTACCCGATAGCCTAGATTTTAGTGTTTGCCCGCCAGTAGAGACGTTTTGAGACAGGTTATCATGATCCAGTCGTTTAGTCCAAATTACGAGAACATGGATCGATATGGTTTGTGCTCGGTACTCAAGGTGGTCCTTTGTTGTGCAGACTTTGGTAGTCAGTAGTTTAGCATGGTTATGTGCATTTATAGTGTTGATCTTCTGCCTTACTATCTTTCCTTCTTACTATTCTTTACATCTTTTATTTACTGCGTTGTTCGTTACGTTCTGTTGTGTTAGGGATCCATGGGACCCCTACTGAGCCAATGAGATAAGGCTCACCCCTTTTCTTTTCATGTTTGGTGTGTCCCCTCACTATACGGAGGCCTTGAGCAACGCTGAGTGTCCTAGTGTCGCGAGCTTTTGCCAGCCGGGGTATGCCCCAAGGCTTTGTACTTTTCTTTTGTTGAGTTGTACCTTTAGGACTTGTATATCTGGATTGAAAACTATGTAAATTGTGTAAATTTGTTTATAAATGTAAATTTTAATTTCAACACTTTAATATCTACATTTTTTTAGATTTCTGTATACTCCTGTGACACCAACTTGAACCCTTCCTAGCTTTCAGCTTGTGAGTGGTGGCGTAGGATCCGAATGGTATCGGGTTTGACTTGGAATCCGGATCTTGGGTTGTTACAATTGAGAAAATTACTTTTGCATCCCAGCAAGAGTATTGTGGGTATAGATGAGGTTGATTGGACCTCTAGCACCCCAATAATTCTGTGAATTGGTGCACTGAGTGTGCATCAGTAATGGTAGTTAGGGACTCGGTGGAAGTTTTATGGAAGGTTGTAAGAAGAGGACCGGACTGTGACCTTGGTCAGGTGTGCCTAAGCTGTGATGTGATGTGAGGCATTGCCCTTGAGTTTAAGTGGTTCCCATTGGGCGTATGCTGCCGGTGTATGTTGCTCGGAGTTGAGATGGTGTGTTGACCAGCCTTTATCGGGGGGAATGATCTAGGTATAAGGCCGAAGGTGGTGATTGCTGGGAGTGAGATTCTGTAAGGCTGCCGTGCGTAGTCGAAGGGGCTAATGGAGATGTCTGTGCACCCTAATAAGGTGTGGTTTCGTGCACTAGTTGTCCGACAGACATGATGTTCGGGACCAGATGAGTAGTGTAATGACCCAAGATCTGGATACCGGGAAGAACTCGATACCATTCGAATCCTGGCCCGCCGCCCACGAGCCGGAGGGCTCGGAAGTGCTAAAAGGAGTGCGGAGGTACAAAGAAATAGGAAATAAAGAAGGACAATTCAACAATTAATAGAAATAAATAAACAACTACAATAGAGTCCAGTCCAACAGAAGTACAGTCTAAGGTAGAGAGGCATATCCAACACCGAGTGAACACTCGGCCCAGCAAGCTGACAACTAAGAACCTCCGCATAGCACCCTCGAACCTCGAGGAGGAATTGCCACACCTGAAAAGCAGGGGTGAGCCTCCTATCACTGGCTTAGTAGGGGTCCCGCGGAACCCCAACAGTAAACAATGGCGGTAGTGGAAAGCAGCAACAACAGCAGGAACAACAAACTCGGTGGCCGATAAAAACTCGGCACTACAGCTACTCCTACTACATCGGAAAACAACACCCCAATCTCACAGTCGGGGAAACATCGGTCAAACGAAAAGACCTCTAGCTACGCCGCCAGAAAACACATCACAACAACCTTGTCGTGGAGGCCCATCTCACAGACAAAGGCCCAACCCAAGACCATGCGGTCTAGGTAGACACAATCACGACCTTGCCATCATGAACCCTACACTATTTAGGGAAAACCCTCGGTGATGCTCACCAGAAACCCTAGACCTCTACCTTGGGAAACCACCCAAAAACTACATGCAAAACCACATCTCGCAGACGTGAAATGAAAACTTGGGTCACTAGAAATTCACGTCATGTGATGGGAGTACTACCCACCAGAAAAAAGGCCGAATGCGTCCACTGACATCTTACACCGCACCCCAGTGTCTCCCTACGATGTCCCAGGTGGAGACTGAGACAGACAACCAGTACCACGAACAAGGACTAGCTGGGGTCGCGCTCGTCAGCGCCGGTCTGATGCCCCCAACCACGTGTCCACACACAGACCATGCGCCCTAGGTCAGATCCTCTAGCTGGTTCTTCCCCAAAGCTCTGACTCAGCTGCACGGAGGGGCCCTATGGTAACTAGCCTAAAAACTATCTCTCTCGGGTAAGCCGCTCCACCAGTCCCGGGTGGGTCAATACATGCGTGCTGTAAGAAGGCTACGACCAGTGGGAGGTCAATAAACGTGAACATGGAAAGTCACGCATGCACCCATTGTGAGTAACACAGAGTACTAGGTGGCTCAGGACCACCAGACTCTAGATGGTCCACTAGACCTAAAAAACCCAACGGTCCTTGAGTCACGAGACTCGGGTCAAGACCGTTGCACAGGATGGCACATCGCCATTAATCTAGCCTAATCCCTAGGTATGAAACCATGGGAGCACGATTCTAAAGATAGCTCACAAGCCGCCGAGTCGATCCCCTATCCAAGGGAAAAGTGGGAAACCTCTAGCCCCAGGCAGGGCGGCTAGACTCACAGTCCAAGGGCCAAACTCACGGCCCACTCAGAAAATACTTTATCAGAAAGCCAATGATGTGCGGGGATAGCCCTCCGCACTCATACTGATACACGGTGACTCGATCTAGCGAAAACATGAAAGCCCGGAGCACATAGGGTCACCCGGATCCCCAAAACCCATGGACACACTAATCGAGATAAAATGATACCTCCGGATACCCAAAAACATGGTCACAGTATCCACGGGATGTCTGGGACACTCACGGGGCCATAGATTGGTCATTGGGTCTCAACCGGACCGATCGGGACACAAAACGAGCCTGCCCACTGCAGTTCGGTCGACCAGACCCTGGTTGACCAACAAGGTCGGTCAACCGGCCCAGAGAGGTCAGTCGACCACCCACACGCAGGGGAGGGGGGACACCCAGGTCGGTCCACCCGCCCAGGCCAGTCGGTCGACCGAACTGAGGGGAGAACCACCCCTCCGGGGACGCCGATCGGTCGACCGAACTGCCCGTGTCAGTCGATCGATTACGGCAAAAAACCCTCAGATCCCCACCTAGGGGTCCGATTCCAAGCCCCAATCACCCCCAGGTGATGGGGAAAACAACGGGGATCATTCCCCCGACCCCAAAACCCAAAAATGTAGAGAGAAAAGTGGAGAAACCTCGCTCGATCGGGCGAAATTGTCATACACCATAAAACATGCTTTTAACCCCCAAACGGGCAATAAACCCACACTCGGCTCACCACAGCCTATGAAACTCGCAAAAAAGGAAGTACACGGGTTAAGGATCCATCCCCCTACCTCCACCAAAGATTCAGCGGGCTGAGGACGTCGATCCATCGTGAAACGCCCACAAAACTCCCGCCGGTTCACGAACGCGCACCCGGGCTTCGTCACGCCACCACGCCTCGATCCTCTCCCCGTCCATGCCGCTCTTTACCCCACGCAAGTCGCCACCTCACCCCCGTCCACCTTCGTTAGCCACCGAAGAAGAGAGGGAGAGAAAGGAAGAGTGTGAGAAGAGAGAGGGAGAGAGGGAGAGAAATGAGAGTGAGGGAGAGAGAGAAAGGCGTGAGGGTTATATATATAAGAAATCCAGAATTTTCAAAAAATACAAAAAATAGGAAAAAAACACTCCCCATGATCCTCGGAAAACGCACAAAGCACTGATAACATCCCGGAGTCGGAGAATGCAATGGTTCACCCTACACGGGGTTCCGAAGGTCCAACAGATAAAAACACGCGTAACCCACAAAACTCAATCCAGGACCCACAAAAGCGATCCGAAACCCACGGATCCTGATCCAAAAAATATCCAAAAAATCTGGGGCATTACAAGTTACATGATGGTCGTGATTAGAGGATCCTTGGTCGGTGTGGGACCGACGGCTGGTGGATGATTCTTCCCAGCCGATGTGTGGTGGATTGTGATGTCTCGGGCAGTTAATTGTCGACGCTCCACGGGTATTGGTGAAGACTGGTGAGCAAATGTTGCTCAGCTCTTGAGGGTGAGAGTTGTTGGTTGCGTAGTGCCGTTGGAAGTGTTGGCGATAATAGTGGCAGCTGCATAAGCTTCACTTGTGGCCAGAGTTGTGATTGTGCCTTATGGAGATACCCGACATTCGGCATTTGAGGAAGTCGTCATCCTGAGTGGACTTTTGGTCATGGAATCCCCATCAATGGATTGGAGTTGTGTTGAGAGTTGGGTGTCTCTCTCTCTATGTGCGGAGCGTATCAGATCTTGTTCGTGCCCTTAATGTTTTAGAGGAGCTAAGGTGACGCCAGACTCGTCTGTCTATATGTGTCGTGACCAACTTGAGGTCTGGTAGGGTTGGCATGGTTGTTGGGAAGACCTTATTGGTTGTATTGGTCTGGTGTCGTCCCTCGGAGTGCTGTGTGGAGTTTATGGTGGTTGTGCTGTGATCAAGAGGTTTTTTGCGCATTGGGTGAGTTCTTCCTCGTGTTTTTCGTGTGTAGTTGTAAATTTCGAGGACAAAATTTCATTAAGGGGGGAGGATTGTAATATCCCCTAATTTTTGGATTATTTTCTGTGGGTTGCAGATCATGTTCATCTGGATTTCAGAATTTGATATTGGGATTTCGGATCCCTAATCGGTGTTTATGCGAGCCTTGTTGGGCTCGTATTCACGCGTTGAGCGGTCTCACTTTTTTGGTAATTTTTTGGTGTCAAAATATATTTTTCAGAGGTTTATAGAAGGTAATGCAAGTTTTTAAATGAGAAAAGAAAAAATGAAATAAATAAAAAGGCTAATTAAACCATTTTTAACCCCACCCCACCATTCTCTCCCTCTTTCTCTCTTTTCATGTTTCCTCCCACACTCCCACCGTTTCTCCCCCTATCACCCTCCACCTCTTCGGTGGCCGACGGAGCTTGGTGGGGGGTGTGATTGAGGATGGCTCGGGCATCGTGCGGCGGAGATGGATGCGAGAAACAAGGGACGGTGGCGCGACAAGCGAGGTCACAAATTTAGGGTTCAAGATCGCGTGAACAAGCGTTTTCTTGACGGTTCGGCTTCCAAATCACGTGCTTTCTTCGCCAAAAGGTAGACGGATGGAATACTCACACTTTAATCATGATTCCCTATAAATTTATGTGATTAATCGCATGCTAGGAGGCTTAATCTTTGGAATGGTTTGAATAGGGCTTGAGTTCTTTGTAGCTTTTGATTTGAATGTGAAAATGCATGGATTTTTCCATGGTTTTTGGAGACAAATGCGTGTGTATGGATGTATGATAGCAGGAATCAATGTTTTTGTAAGGTTTGCCCCTCGTTTGTAGTGAGCGGGGTGGCTTTCAGGGCAGTTCACCCTCATCTAGATTGGAAGCGATAACGCGATCAGTCTTTCGACCGCATCTAGCTTTGGGTTTTTAACTACGGTGTACCCAAAGACCCCGTCTAAGCATATAGGGGGGACTAAGTCGGTAGCGGAACACAGTGGTCCGACCAACCGCGTTCAGCATTGACGCAGTCTGTTGACCAACCGCGTCCCTATAGGTCACGTCGCCCTTCCCAACCGCATTCATCAAGAAGGTCGATCGACCCTGGAGGCATGTCGACCGGGTTTCAGACGCTTGTGGAGTCCGGTCGACTGACCCCCTTGAGCCAGTCGACCAAAACCCTTAGTGCTACATTAGAAATTGTCCTTTTCAACTCCGAGAACTTGGTTTTTCGCTCAAAACTTAAATAGAGGTACTTTTGGATTAAATCACCTACAATTTAGTCGTGTGAACCCTGTGAGGACAGTCTCATGGTAGGACGCCCGATGACTTGGTTTAAAATATGTGGGTGTATCCCAAGGTGAGGGAATGTGAATAGTTTATGCTTTTCTGAGATTGTAGCCTCGGCGGCCTTGTGCTTTGTAGACTTAGACTCATGTTTCGTGCGACTTTCTTGTATCCACGATCGTTTACACGTTGCTAGTTTCACACTGGGTCCTTACTTGGAATGACCTCACTTCCACTAGTTGTAGCTTGCTTGGGTACGCTTGTGCCGACCCACTTGGGAGTAGTGGAGAGCTAGACTCAAGAGAGACGGTTTGGGGCTGATTTTCGTAGGGCCACCCACTGTGGCGGCTCGAGTCCCGGCCCAGAGGAAAATCAACTAGAGGGCCTGACATAGCACAGTCTGTCAGTGTGTAGACATGTGGTCGGGGACTTCAGACGCATGCGGATGAGCATGACCCTGACTAGACCCTTGTCTTAGGTTCCATGTACGGTGTCTTAGTTTTTGCCTAGGGTGAGTAGGGAGACACCTGATGCTGTGTACTAAGTCCCCAGTCGACGCATCTGGACTTACTTCTAGTGGATAGTACTCTTGTTACTCGAGTGTGGTGACCTTTGTTTCTTACCATTGTGGCTTACTACTCAGGCGGCTGAGGGTGTCCAATTATACGGTATCAATTTTTGGGTTATTGTGATTAGTCGTAGCACACTTGTGACTAGGTTCAAAGTTGGCAGCTCTGTGACATCGCTAGGTGTGATTGTGTTGTGCCCCAACGTATTTTAACGAAGACAAAATGTGTTGCTTTGTGTAATTTGCGTTGCATATCCTTTGATGAATGAGAGTCAATTTGATAGGTTCCATGAATGGTTTTCAATGAGCTAAGCATGATATCTACTATTGTTGGAAGATTTTTCAACTAGGTCTCAATAGGTGAATGAGTTGAGCTTGCCTTGGACTGAACTTGGAACTCATGAATGCTTTGCTTGAACTGAATTGATATGTGGACTTATAAAGAATATGGATTGGAAATGTGTGAATCACTTGGACATATAGCTGCATTTCAATATACTAACTTGCAGGTTGGGAGAGGCAGTGTTGTGTGAAGAACTGCATTGAATTTGGTTTCTTCATATGCATAGATTAAAGGTGACATGATATTCAGTTTCTAAATGGTGCAGGTTCAATAATACCCACAAATCATTAAAGTCATGGTAAGATTTTATGTCTGAATGTATTTCAAGTGGCTAAATTGGGCTTGATCCATTTATAATGTTTTTGGGGTCTTATGTATATAAATCATGCTTTTCATGTGTTAGAGTTATCTCCTTTAATTTTCACAAAATCTTGGTTTTTCTAAACTTCAATCGACCGGCCCTTCCACTTTGGTCGACCAAATTTCCCAGCATTGCTGGGATCAGAACCTGTGAAAAATTGGTCGACCGACCACCTTGCACCGGTCGATCGAAATTCCCAGAGCTCCGTATATGTTTTCTGAAAAAAATTGGTCAACCAATCGATCGAATATGGCGGGCGGACCCATTTTTGTGTGTTTGAAACCCACTTAAACCAGATCCATTTTGACTCAAACTTGACCCTAATACCCTTAGCGCATCCATACATATGTTGGACACATATTGAAGGTTTTTTTTCTGCTGGGCATTTAAGTCATTTTGCATCCCTTTTCTCTGGGTATATGTAGCCGACATTTTCATACGATAGACAATCTTTTTGGGGCTAATATCTCTATTCTTGCAGGAGAAGGAGGAAGGGCGATGCACATAGCAGGAGGAGGAATAAGAAGCCGCTGAAGACGCCATCCATGAGCTTGAGCTTCGATCTGAAGGCTGCTATTGCTGCTCTTCGTGATCGGTTGTTTTGGGCATCTCATTCTACAAGGCTGGCCGCTTCCCACTCCGTGAATCAACTTCCCCAGCGCACCCTACCATCCTATCTATGGGATTTGTTGAAGATCTGAAGAGGGATCTCTTGTTCGTTCTCTTCCATATTTCTATTTGAAGCATAGATCTAAATCTGAACTGGGATTTGTATTTCTTTATATTTTTCATTCATATACGATTTTGGAGCATCGTCTCTACGTGCGTGGTTTCTCGTCGTCGCGCGAGAACACGCGTGTGTGTGGGGCCGCTGTGCCCATGTGTTATCTTTGTGATCATTTTGCTTCCATTGTGCAGCATGGTTAGTGGAATCCTCTCAGGTTGAGAGGGGTGGATGTAGGACTGCACTGGGTGCGTCCGAACCACCTAAAAAATTCTCGCGTTGTGGTTTGTTATTTGTGTGATTGCCATATTATCTTGTCCATTGTCGATTGCATGTGTGATGCGGTGAGTGGAGATATATATATATATATATATATATATATATATATATATATATATATATATATATATAATCTGTGCGCATTTCACACTTTATCCGAGTGGTTCATACAAATTGTCGTTGGTGAGGTGTGAGAGCTTGCTTGATATTTACTCTGTTTATTCTCCTTGTTCTGCGATTAGAGTGTTTATTAATATCATCTAAACTTCACTGCATTTAGTTTTTGAAAAGGGGGCGCACTCAATTCACCCCCCTCTTGCTTGCATTCCTAATCGGGCCAACAATTGGTATCAGAGCCTCGACTCTATTTTATCTTGAAACCTCGCGATTTAGAGTGATCTGTTAGGAATGGCTAACAAGGGGTTGATGCCCGAAGGGCATTCTATACACAAGCCTCCCTACTTTGATGGAAATAACTATAGTTATTGGAAAAATAGAATGATGGTTTTCATTCATGCTCAAAGTCATGAAATATGGACTGTTATTAAGAATGGTCCATACACCTTACCCCCAGATGAGGAGTAGTGGAATGATGATCATATAAAGAAGTCTACTATGAATTTCAATGCTTTAAATATTATTCAGTGTGCTATTCACCCGACTGAATATGCTCGTGTTTCTATGTGCAGCAGTGCGAAGAAAATGTTGGATAAGCTGAAATTGATTTATGAAGGTACTTCAGAGGTCAAGGAGACGAAGGCTAATATGCTTATCCGGGATTATGAGCTGTTTCATATGAAGGACGAGGAAACGATCTCCGAGATGTTTGCATGTCTTATGGAGATCACAAATGGACTGAAGTCACTCGGGAAGGATTTCAAGGATACTGACTTGGTAAGAAAGGTGCTGAGGTTGTTGTCACCTAGTTGTCACACCAAGGCAACAGTGATAGAAGACTCAAAGGATCTATCAACACTTTCATTGGATGAACTCATAGGGTCTTTACTTACAAGAAAGGTTAGGCAGTTTCTGCGCCAAAGAAGAAGGTTTGGTGGAAAGTATAGGAAAGGAAGGAGGCAATTCAAGTAGAAAAATGAACCATCCAAACCGGCTGAAATCATGTGTTATGAGTGCAAGAAGATGGGGCATATGAGAGGTGAATGCCCCGAGCTACAAAAGAAAGCCAAGAAGGACAAAGGCAAAAAGCCAAGGGCCATGAAGGCCACTTGGAGTGATGAAGACGAGGATGATCCTACGTCTGAAGAAGAGGAAGATATTGAAGAAATAGTCAAGAGCTTGTGTCTCATGGCACAAGTGGATCAAGAACAAGTAACTTCTGATTCTGAATTCATTACGAATGATCAATGGCAATTAGCTTATGAGGACTTGTATGAAAAATAAAAAAAGATCAGAAATGAAAACAAAATTCTCAAGAATAAAATTCATGAAATTGTTCATTCATCCAATCCTTGTGAGAAGTGTAGCTTGTTTGAAATTCAAGTTCAAAATGTCAAAAATGTTAATGAAACACTTGAATCAAGATTGGCCTTGTTTGAAGATGAAATTTCCTGTTTAGAGGTAGAAAAACAAAATGCATTCAAACACAAAGAAGAAATTCAAGAGAAGAATGAAATGTTGAAAAAGGAGCTAGATGAGGTAAATGTGAAAATGAGTGAGTGTGAAAAAGTCAAGGTCGAGGTAGAAAACAAAGTTGAATCTCTCACCACTGAATTGAATGAGATGAAAATTGTTTATGAAAACCTTTTAAAGGTAAAAGAAAATCATGTTGAGAAAAGTTCAAGTTTCATGCATGGCAACAAGAATGCTTTTCATCACAAAATCAAAAACTCACAAAATCATGGAGAGTGTTCACACACACACACAAAAACACAAACTGTTCATTCTCAATTCCCCTCTACTTTTAGAAGTGTAAATAAAGGAAACAATTTTGGTAGAAGAAGACCCATTTATTTTTATTGTGGGAGAATAGGACATGACATGTATATATGCCAATTGATGAAGTTTGATGATGACTTGTTTTTGAGAAAATATAATCATACCTTGAGGAATGCTAACACTAGGGGACCCATGTTTGCTTGGGGACCCAAATCAAAATGAGAACCGTTGTTTGTTCTTGCAGGTCTGCATGAAGGCAATGGAAAATAAATGGTTCCTGGACAGCGGATGCTCCAGGCACATGACTGGAAATAAACAACTTTTTACAGATCTAGTAGACAAAAATAGAGGTGCGAACATTTTTGATGGATAGGACAGAGGTTGTAACGACCCAGAGTTCAGGATACCGATATACCGATAACATCGATACACCGATACCAAGAACTGGGGAAGCCACCCAAGAGGCTGATGAAGCCCCTGAAGGGTTAGTAAGGTTATGTCGAGGGAATGTATAATGAACTGCAATTTGGAACGTGTAGATTACAATTAAGTAATAAAATTAACACAAGTGCGGAAGCAATTCAAAATAACTAGAGTGATATATATATATATACTAGTCCAGATAAACAAAAGTACTAGTCCACAAGGGTACAACAACACGGGGCATACCCCGGCAAAGGTACAACAAAAGCCTCAAAAAGGCGGCTCGACTAGAGCTGGCAGCTAGACGCGGTCTCCGAAACAGCTCACAAAGCACCGGGAGACGACGGGCGCGGCTCACCTGAAAGGAGAAGGGTGAGTCACAGCCAGACTCAGTAGGGGTCACGCGGATCTCTACCTCGCACTAAACAAGCATTCATGCATAAATAAAAGTAATTAGAGCATGCATTTAATTAAAATAATAGGCAATGGCGTGAATGAACTACTCAAGTAAAGCTGTAAACTCTAACTAAGCAAGTAGAACAGCTAACACATGCCAAAGCTAAATAAATGCAAGCGACTAAAACTAAATCTACCAAAATAGAATAAGCCTTAACTAATCCAAACAATAAGGAAGGACAACCACTGGAGCAGAAACCAGAAGCGTCCACTGACGACTTACACTGCATCTCAAGCACTCGCAGTCGGTAAACGACAAGCTGAGCGCGTAAACAGTACCAAACCAAGTGACCAGTCGGAGTGGCACCCTTCGGTGTCAGTCCACAGTCTCCGACCATGTGTGCACACACTGACTCTAGCCTGAGCCAGGCCCTCTAGCTAGTTTTCTCCCTTGGTAGGACGCTACCATTAGCTGGGAGCCCACGGAACTAGCTTACAAACCGTGTATGGGAAACACCCCTCCGCTATCCTCAAGCGGGTCGGCACTCAACAGACCTTAGGGCAACAACAGTGGTTCCATTACATGGAAAGAAAAGCTATTCTATTGGGATATAGAAACATGCCACCAAACACTACAGTAGCGTAAACATGGCATATATATAGAATGGAACGCTTAACGAGAAGGCTGGCAACTATTTCAAATCAACAGGCAAGCGGTGGTCGGGTGCCCACGCGCTACATGAAAGCGACGGTCGGAGATTGGCGCGTTACACCAAGAACGATGCATCTGTCTCCATCAGTTACTTCCGCCTGAGTTCCAGCTCAAAAGACCCAAAAGGGAATGTGACATTAGGGGCCCTGTGCGTTACATCAATGCAACGCGTTGGGTCACCGCCGTTACATCCACCCGAGGCCAAAACCCAACATACAGCATTCGAAATCAGTCGCAGGCGAAGCGACGCGCTCGCTCAGGCGCGTCGGACGGAAGCGACGGCCGACCGACTGGCCGTCGGGCTAACCGCCTGACCTGGTCAACGCAAAAAGCAAGACGAGTAACGGATGGGGATCCCACCGTTACTCTCCAAATAACGCACCCTCATCGGGCCGTTGTTTGGAAACGACGCGTCCTCTAAGGACCGTCAGGTGTGTGACGGTTCCTGGCAGGACCGTCACACCACCTGGGACACGGGCGGGTTCAGTTTGAAAACCGGAGCCCTCCCGGACGATAAAAATCGTCGGGTATCGACGTAGAAACCTGTAACCTGTCAAACCATACATCGTATACAACAATTTAACACCTAAAACATCACATGCAATGCCTAAAAAGCATTAAACTCAAGAATTTAGCTAAAACCCCACAAATAGAAAAAATGAACATTACGCGTGCTACGGGGCTCTAATCGAAAGAACGAGCTATAGTAAATGATCCTAGCAAGATCATGATTCCATCGCCCTACCTTTTGCGAGCCGAAACCGACGATATGGCCGCATGCAAGGTGGAAGAGCCACGAGGCCTTCACGCTCCACCTCACTCCCACGATCACCGAATCATGCCGAAATGGGTACCCACGCGTTCCACTCGACGCGAGGAATCCAACGGCGCCAACCACGCTTCGAACCGACGTCGTCTCGCCCAAATCCCAAGAGAAAGGGGGAGAGGCGATCGGCCTAGAGAGAGAGAGTGTGAGGGAGAGTGAGATCGACGAGGGAGAGAGAGAGAGAGGGTGAGGGATTAAAAAAAATAAATAAAATAAAATTAAAAAATATATATTATTGTTAGTGTGCAAGGCCCGGATACAGAGGGGGGTGAATGTATCCTTCTATGAATAATGGCCAATTAAAAACTCAGATGCTAGACGCAATCACAGAATGAAACGAATTCAATTAAACTTATGAGCAAACACAAGGAGCGCGCCTATCCAAGCATCTAGCAGAAGCAAGCACACAAAACAAACCATTGCTCAATAGACTTTTTAGGTAGTTCGGTCCTCCAGACCTACATCCACCCCTCACTCCCAACCGGAGTGAGGCTTCACTAGCCAATGCTAGACAAGCAAACTCAGTCTGCAAACAGTTGCTGCCACACAGCTTGACCAGGGGAACAACCTCCCCTCTTCCTCCCAACCGGAGGGACCCCTGGACTTGCAACCCGCAAGTCCAAAACTGGAGACAAGTCTCCCTTCCTCTGACCAGAGGGAACCCACAAGTAGCTCCCAGCTACTTGCAACCGGAGATCAGATCTCCCTTCTCCTGATCCACAGGAGGAACCCGACCTCACTACTGAGAATCGAAAGAACAAGGATAACCAAATAAGAAGGGGAAAAATAGAAACACGAAATGAAAATAACTTCAGCAAACAGAACGCTGAAAATTGAAATGCACAATGTGGCTCTCAACGGAGCTGACTGGCCTGGATCTGATCCACGGTCCAGTAGACAGATCTTCAGGTAAGCTTCTCTTCCTCTTCTCTTCTCTCTCACTTTCTTTTTCTCTTAACCCTCACGAGCTCTCTAACTCTCTCTTTTTCTTCTTTTCCTTCTGCTCTTCTTCTCTTTCTTTTCTTCTGGATCGAACTCTCTGCACTTCTCCTTTTTTGCTTTTTCCTTTCGATCAACCTTCATCTGTGGACGAAGGATACAATATATAGCAGCAGCAGCAGGTGGGTAAGGTGCAGAATGCGTGTGCCTCCCACGCTTCATCCAGAACCTTCTTGCCACATGCCCTTATAGCATTGGTTCCTTTAGTATCGGATCACGTGCAGCCCAGACACCGGTGAATGTTCTTCCTCGGACCTGCAAGGAGATAAAAGCCATTAACACTGAGGGTCACAAGAACTAAAACTGCATGAGGTATGTGATAGCAATACGAGATGCACTTTACTGAGAACGACACGAGACACACAAGATTATTACAGTACGAGACAAGGAGAGAATGACACGAGGTCAGATGAAAACAGCACGAGGTAAAAAGAGAACGACACGAGATACATAATAATAAGGCTAATACTACTAAGAAAACGACACGAAGTCAGAAGAGAACAGCACGAGGTCAAAAACACAAGAATAACATGAAGACACGAATACAAAAGCAACACGAAGACACGAATACAAAAGTAACACGAAGACACGAATACAAAAACAACACGACATAACAAACAGCAAAGAGAACGGCACGAGGTGAAAACGGCACGAGGCGAAGTGAAGACTTTGCGTTCAACAGGATGTATAGACTTGAACAAGGTAAAGTCTGTACAGACTTGAGGGTTCACAACGTATATACTTTGGCAAGACAATGGTTGTACATACTTGAAGTGAAGACCAATGTATAGACTTCAAAGTTCAGCTGCCAATGAATAGACTTGGAAAGCTTGAAGGCCAATGTACAGACTTGGAAACTTAAACCAATGTATGGACTTAGCTTCGAACATGCTACAGTGTATTGTATGGACTTTGAATACTGATGCATGACACTAAGCCAATGTGTAGACTTTGGCTTGGAACGAAGGTAAAGATGAGGCTCTATAGACTTGGCCAGAACAAAAGACTCGAAGATGAAGGGGTGACACAGAAGGAGTGACACGAGGTGGTACAGAAAGCAGCACGAGGTGCTGCAGTGTTCAGCACGCGCTGGAACAAAACACGACACGAAGACAACCAATAAACATAGATGGAACAACACGATGTTGAAAGAGACAACACGAAGTGAAGTGAACACAACCAACACGAAGTATGAAAGGAACAGTACGGACATGCAGGGTGTTATCTCATAGCAGTTTTTTCTTGTTAATCATGGAAGGTTCGAATGCATAACATTACTCATGATATCTGATTAAAAATAACAATATTTAACATAGTGATGCTCATCATCAAAACACTAGGGAAGTCACAAAAGTCCAACAATCTCCCCCTTTTTGATGATGGCAACACTATATTAAATAACAGAGATGAAGTGCATGAAGATAAGCTGTGAAAATAAGTAATGCAGGCACACACCACACTCGCCTCCTCTGACGACTCCCAAGAGCTCCCCCTGAACACAACATCTACTTACCTCTGACTGGATAACTCAGGGCACTTATCTTTCGCTCCCCCTCAGCAAAGCACAAAACCACAAGCAAGACACTGTCCCTCTTTGACATCATCAAAAACTAGGGGCAGGTCTGAAGATATCATGAAAAGAAAATTGCTGACAGTGGAGAGAAAATAATAGAGAGTATGGCTGATAAAGGAGAGTTATTGAGATGTTTAAGCAATTAAGAAAGCCATTAATTTTATGTGAGGATTTTGAGGATCAGTTAGTCAGACTGTGTGCAAAATGGTGAATGAAGATCCGCTCCATACACAGAACCAGATTCTAAGCAAGTAAGGTACAAGATACCAGTATGGTCAGAGTAAGTCTTTACTCAGAGTGTATAAAGCAAGGAAGTCACGAAAACAAAGACCTGTGGTATTGAGAACAAACAAACCAAGACCGAAATGCTAAGTGAGCAGGATCTTGATACCAAGAGGGAGAAAATATTTCAAAGTTGGTCAAGATCAAAGGTAAATCTGTCAAGTACACCTTTGACATTAGGGAGACACCTTGTTTAGAGGTAGGAATCCCCAGTTACTTGGTGGCAAGACCACATTACCCCTTCTGACAAGAGGACAGAGATAGTATTCTAACTGGTGTTGACATTAAGGTGACACCTTTACCAGAGGCCAGACACCCCAGTTACTAACCAGATATATACCATAGCTCTGTATGATCAAGACAGCTATTTAAGCCAGATTTACTGCCATCTCATGACATGGAATTCTTTCACTTCATTGATGAAAGTCCCAGTTTCTCAATGAACAGATAACAAGATTTGTAAAACTTCTTTCATGAATTTTTCATTAAACTGCACTTGAAGCCTTGTAAATTAATCTCGATTCAGTTTGAGAACAATACACCAGCTCCAAAGTTTTTCAGACAAAAACACTATATACCTCATTTCGGACTCAACTTAGACTAAGTAGGTATGCTGTACTGGCTAGATCAGAAGTCAGTTACAGTGTAGGAAGATAGTCTTGAATTCAGATTTTGATCTCAGTGGGACTAACAGCCGAAATTCTAACAAGAAATTAGATGAACAGTCTTAACGGATAAAACATTCAAAAATTTCTTTTATCCACCTACTCAAACTGATTCTCTTATAAGGTCAGCAAAAGTCCGTTCAAAGTATGTCCAGATTTGGCCAAAAGAGCATGACACCAAATATTAATCTAGCTCCCCCTGAGACCTTGACTCCAACTCAGACTTAACCAAGACAAACCTCAAAACACCTCAAAGAAAACAAAGTGGTATCAATCAGTACGAGTGAATCAGCAAACACCCATAATGAGGTTATTTTCAGCAACAAATAATGAGAAAAGATAAACATAAGAGCACATGACAGATTATTTAGAGATCAATTATTCAATCATGAAATTCTGTAAATACCTAATTCTCTGCGCAATGTGCTAAATTTTTCAGTATCCAGTGGCTTAGTGAAAATATCTGCAATTTGTGAGTTAGTGCCAACATGGATCAATTCAAAGGTCTTCCTAGCTACTTCATCACGAATAAAATGATGCCTGATTTCGATGTGTTTAGTTCGAGAATGAAGTACAGGATTCTTTGCAATGTTTATTGCACTAGTATTGTCACAAAAGATGGAAGTGCAACCTAACTCAACTGAGTAATCTAGAAGCTGGTGTTTTATCCATATAACCTCTGTGCCATAGCTCCCTGCTGCCACATACTCAGCTTCAGCAGTAGAAAGAGCCACAGAGTGTTGCTTCTTGGATCCCCAAGAGACTAGGCACCCTCCTAAAAATTCGCAGTGACCACTATTACTTTTCCTGTCCAATTTACATCCTGCATAATCTACATCTGTATATGCAATGAGATCTAAACTACATGATGCAGGATACCAAAGACCTAGATCATGGGTAGCAGATAAGTATCTAAAGATTCTTTTTACAGCTGCCAAATGCAATTCAGTAGGCCTAGACTGGTATCTGGCACACATCCCTACACTAAATTGAATGTCAGGCATGGATGCTGTTAAGTAGAGGAGTGAACCGATCATACCTCTATATAATTTAGCATCCACCTCTTTACCTTTTTCGTCTGAATCCAGTGAGGAGTTGGTGCCCATGGGTGTTGAGATAGTCTTGAGGTTGGTCATTCCAAACCTTTTTAGCATCTCCAGAGTATACTTGGTTTGATTTATGAAACAACCATCCTCCATCTGTTTGACTTGAAGCCCAAGAAAATACTTTAGTTCGCCAACTAAACTCATTTCAAATTCATGAGACATAGATTCAGAAAATTCTTTACACAATGTTGAATTGTTAGATCCGAAGATGATATCATCAACATATACCTGGACCACTATTAAATCCTTTCCGAGATTTTTGGTGAAGAGGGTTTGGTCAACCTTACCTCGAGTGTAGCCCTTGCTCAAGAGGAATTCAGAAAGTCTCTCATACCAGGCTCGGGGAGCCTGCTTCAATCCATAGAGAGCTTTATTCAACCTAAAAACCATGTTAGGCTGAACAGAGAAATTAAAACCTGGAGGTTGTTCAACATATACCTCTTCCTTCAATACCCCATTTAAGAATGCGCTTTTGACATCCATCTGCTGCAGCCGAATGTTCCTAGAGCATGCAAATGCAAGCAGAATTCATATAGCTTTCATCCTAGCCACTGGGGCATAGGATTCATCAAAATCCACACCAAATTCCTGACTGTAGCCTTGAGCTACAAGTCTTGCTTTGTTTCTAGAGATAGCTCCATTCTCATCAACTTTATTCTTGAAAATCCATTTAGTGCCAATGACATGAGTGTTATCAGGTCTGGGAACTAGTTGCCATACAATATTTTTCTCAAATTGATTTAATTCCTCACACATGGCGGATACCCAAGAATCATGTTTTAAGGCTTCTTCCACAGATTTGGGTTCCACCTGAGATACCAATGCAGCTAAGTCCTATTCTTGGACAATTCTAAAATTAGACCTAGTCCTAGGAGGATCATGCAAATTTCCTATGACATTTTCACTAGGGTGGTCTTTGTGAAATATTATCTCACCTGAGGGTTCACCTACCTCAGCTGCTCCTTCTTGCTGTGAGTTTTCTGGTTGAGCAGCTGGCTGCATTTCTTCTTCTTCAATTCTCTCCAAGAAATCTCCCTCATTAGATGGCTCCCTGTCATCATCCATCACTTTGTTAGAGAAATCATTTTCATCAAACACTACATGCGGTGTTTCTTCAACAGTTTGGTCAGCTTTATTGAAAACTCTGTAAGCCCTTGAAGTTTCTGAATATCCGAGAAAAATTCCAAGAGAGCTCCTAGCTTCAAATTTGTCTAAACCATTCTTACCATTATTGTGGATAAAACATTTGGAACCAAAAACTTTAAAGTAAGAAATGTTTGGCTGCTTACCCTTGAGAAGTTCATACGGAGTTTTCCTATGAGTAGGTCTTACCAAGGCTCGGTTAAAATGTAGCATGCAGTATTCGCAGCTTCAGCCCAAAATCTCCTTGGAAGTCCACTCTCAATCAGCATAGTCCTGGCCATTTCAATTATTGACATGTTTCTTCTCTCAACAATTCCGTTCTGCTCCGGTGTCCTGGGAGAAGAGAATCTGTGAGTCACTCCCTCTTTTGAGCAAAATTCAGAAAATGAAGAGTTCTCAAACTCTCCTCCGTGGTCAGACTGAATAGTAATGATATTATGTTCACCTTGCAGTTTGATTTTATTGAAAAGTTCTTCAAAGTGAACAAAAGCATCATTTTTATTTGCTAAACAAAACAACCAAGAAAATCTAGTGTAGTCATCCACTATGACTAATCCATATCTCTTACCTGACAAACTTTGTATGCGAGTAGGACCAAAGAGATCCATGTGTAAGTGCTGCAGCGGTTTAGATGAAAGACTCTCAGTTCTCAACTTAAAAACCGCACGAGTCTGTTTACCTAGTGCACAAGCATCACATAGCTTGGACCCTAACTGAAATCTTATTCAGGGCAAACCTCTAACTAGGTTATGCTTAGACAGTTTATTCATTGTAGACAAACTAGCATGGCCTAGACGCCTATGCCAGTCAAATGTAACCTGTTCAGAATTAGCAGACATGCACAAGTGAGTTTCAAGATTATCATCCAGGTCTACGATGTATACATTGTTTACTCTATGACCTTTGAACATGATGTTATCAGAATTCAGCTTAAAAACAGTACAGGAATTGTGGTCAAAGAGTACCTTGTGTCCTTTGTCGCAGAGTTGACTTATACTTATCAAGTTGTGCTGAAGTCCTTCTACAAGATACACATCTTCAATGGAGTTAGTAGAGGACTTACCAATTGTACCAATTCCAATTATTCTTCCTCTGTTATTTCCACCGAATTTGACCAAGCCCCCAAACTTCATTTTCAGTTTGCTAAATTTGGACCGGTCTCCTGTCATGTGCCTGCTACAGCCGCTGTCAAGATACCACTTGTTATGCTCGGCTGCCAGGCTAACCTGTGAAAGTTCAGACAAAGTGATGTGGGACCCAATTCAAATTGGGTCCAAAGACAGTTTTCAATTTATCCAAATCACACTTAGGAACCCACATTTGTTTTACTGTTCTTTTCAGAGATTTCATGTAGATTGATTCTTCCTACTTGGCATTTCTCAGTGGGTGTTGAATGAGCCTATTCCTATTAAAATTATGCTGTTTCCGAGCAGAGAAATTGTTGTTTGGCCTCTTAGAGAAAACACGTGTGTGCTGAGCATAATTCATGTAGCCATTTTTATTCAAATGAAAATTGTTCTGAAGGTGATGCATGTTCGCATGCTTTCCTTGATAACTATCATGCTGAATTTTCTTAGCGAAACTGTTCACCTTTCTAGTGACATGAATAGGAATGGTCGTGTGAAAACCCTTGTTACACACATGTTGCACAGGAACAGTTCTAGTCTCAGGATTTCCTGACTTAGTCTGCTGACCAGTGGATTGAATAGATTTGCTGGTCGAAACCTTCAATGTAGAGACAGATTTGGAGCTGGATGGGGTTTCCAGTTTTTCTTTGCCCTTGGCGGGGCAGAACGTGACAGTTTTGAATTCAAAGGGTTTTTTACTAGTGGGATTGTATCCTAATCCCTCCCTATTGAAGTTTACCCTCGACCCCAGAAGGGCATCCAGATTGTTTCTCCCCTTTGTAAATTTTTCTAGCATTTTTCCTTTGTCCTCAATCTCCTTCTGAAGTTCATTACATTGGTCCTGGAGTTCCTGATTAACTTTTCTAACCGCCTCATATTTTTCTGCAATCAGTCTAAACTCCTTTGTACTCTCTTCAGTTTTACTCTTCAGCTCATTCATCCTAGCTAGATTTTCCTCTCTTTCCATTCTAAACTTCTCGATCTCACTTCTAGCCTGATCTAGCTCAATGGCCATCTCCCTGTTTTTCATGTTTTCCGTAACAGCAATAGAGTGTTCCTCAGAAACTGAGTGAAACTTTTGTTTAAGCATTCTGTGCTCCTTGGTTAGAAAATTATATTTAGCTAACAGGTCGCCATAGGCATCCTCCCAATCATCCAAAGTAAAATTCTCAAATAAGTTCGTTACCTCTTCCTCATGGTTGGCCATGAGGCAAGTCTTCTCTTCATCTTCACTGGACGAGGTGGCTTCTGGATCCTCCTCCTCGTCGCTCCATGTGCACAGCATGGCTTTCTTCTTCTTGTGCACCATCTTCTTCTGGTATCCGGGAGCCTTAGCTTGCAGCTCTGGACATTCACTTTTCATGTGACCAGGTTTCTGACAATGGTAGCATGTAACCTTCTTAACAAACCGGTTCTTCTCAAGTTCTCGTTCAGGAGACTTCCTTACAGCATTGAATCTCTTTCTCCTGTAGAATTTCCCTTTAGTCCTCAGGAACTTTCTGAATTGCCTGGTGAGCATGGCCTGCTCGCTCTTGTCCAGGTCTGAGAATCCGTCAGAGTCTTCGCTGCTACCACCACTGTTGCTGCTGCTGCTGCTCTTCTTAGTATGTCGTGAGACCTTCAGAGCAACATTCTTTCCCTTTCTATCATGTCCATCATTCTATTGTCTGAAGTTCATTTCGTGGGTCATGAGAGACCCAATCAGTTGGGTTACTGACATGGTGGATAAATCTCTTGATTCCTCTATGACGGTCACCTTAGTATCCCAGATGGGAGTTAGGGACGTAAGGATCTTCCTGACAATGTCTTCTTGCTGAATCTCCTTTCCAAATCCTCTCAGACTATTGATGATCACAGACAATCTAGCATACATTTCTGTGATCGACTCTTCTGGCTTCATCTTAAACAACTCATACTGAGTTGTAAGCATATTGATCTTGGTAGCTTTCACTTGAGATGTACCCTCATAAATTAACTGCAATTCATCCCACATTTTCTTTGCAGTCTTGCACGCTGAAATCCTCAAGTACTCTTCAGGGTGGACGGCACACTGTATGATGCTAAGAGCTGTCCAATTCAGTGCAGAGAGTTTTACCTGTTCCTCTGTCCATATGTCTTCGTTCGGTGGAAGTTGGTACGGACCATCAATAATTACTCTCCAGAGCTTGTGGCTTTGGGCCCTGATAAAGACTTCCATCCTGTTCTTCCAGAAAAAATAGTTATTACCATCGAAGAAAGGGGGACGGGTGATTGACTGCCCTTCAGCAATGTAGCTGCGAGGACCAGCGGATCCGTTTCCCTGGCCGTTGGACCACATATTGGGAAATACCCGCTCTGATACCAAGTGTTAGTGTGCAAGGCCCGGATACAGAGGGGGGTGAATGTATCCTTCTATGAATAATGGCCAATTAAAAACTCAGATGCTAGACGCAATCACAAAATGAAACGAATTCAATTAAACTTATGAGCAAACACAAGGAGCGCGCCTATCCAAGCATCTAGCGGAAGCAAGCACACAAAACAAACCATTGCTCAATATACTTTTTAGGTGGTTCGGTCCTCCAGACCTACATCCACCCCTCACTCCCAACCAGTGTGAGGCTTCACTAGCCAATGCTAGACAAGCAGACTCAGTCTGCAAACAGTTGCTGCCACACAGCTTGACCAGGGGAACAACCTCCCCTCTTCCTCCCAACCGGAGGGACCCCTGGACTTGCAACCCGCAAGTCTAGAACCAGAGACAAGTCTCCCTTCCTCTGACCAGAGGGAACCCACAAGTAGCTCCCAGCTACTTGCAACCGGAGATCAGATCTCCCTTCTCCTGATCCACAGGAGGAACCCGACCTCACTACTGAGAATCGGAAGAACAAGGATAACCAAATAAGAAGGGGAAAAACAGAAACACGAAATGAAAATAACTTCAGCAAACAGAACGCTGAAAAACGAAATGCACAATGTGGCTCTCAACGGAGCTGACTGGCCTGGATCTGATCCACGGTCCAGTAGACAGATCTTCAGGTAAGCTTCTCTTCCTCTTCTCTTCTCTCTCACTTTCTTTTTCTCTTAACCCTCACGAGCTCTCTAACTCTCTCTTTTTCTTCTTTTCCTTATGCTCTTCTTCTCTTTCTTTTCTTCTGGATCGAACTCTCTGCACTTCTCCTTTTTTGCTTTTTCCTTTCGATCAACCTTCATCTGTGGACGAAGGCTACAATATATAGCAGCAGCAGCAGGTGGGTAAGGTGCAGAATGCGTGTGCCTCCCATGCTTCATCCAGAACCTTCTTGCCACGTGCCCTTATAGCATTGGTTCCTTTAGTATCGGATCACGTGCAGCCCAGACACCGGTGAATGTTCTTCCTCGGACCTGCAAGGAGATAAAAACCATTTACACTGAGGGTCACAAGAACTAAAACTGCATGAGGTATGTGATAACAATACGAGATGCACTTTACTGAGAACGACACGAGATACACAAGATTATTACAGTACGAGACAAGGAGAGAATGGCACGAGGTCAGATGAAAATAGCACGAGGTAAAAAGAGAACGACACGAGATACATAATAATAAGGCTAACACTACTAAGAAAACGACACGAAGTCAGAAGAGAACAGCACGAGGTCAAAAACATAAGAATAACACGAAGACACGAATACAAAAGCAACACGACGACACGAATACAAAAGAAACACGAAGACACGAATACAAAAATAACACGACATAACAAACAGCAAAGAGAACGGCACGAGGTGAAAACGGCACGAGGCGAAGTGAAGACTTTGCGTTCAATAGGATGTATAGACTTGAACAAGGCAAAGTCTATACAGACTTGAGGGTTCACAACGTATATACTTTGGCAAGACAATGGTTGTATATACTTGAAGTGAAGACCAATGTATAGACTTCAAAGTTCAGCTGCCAATGAATAGACTTGGAAAGCTTGAAGGCCAATGTACAGACTTGGAAGCTTAAACCAATGTATGGACTTAGCTTCGAACATGCTACAGTGCATTGTATGGACTTTGAATACTGATGCATGACACTAAGCCAATGTGTAGACTTTGGCTTGGAACGAAGGTAAAGATGAGGCTGTATAGACTTGGCCAGAACAAAAGACTCGAAGATGAAGGGGTGACACAGAAGGAGCGACACGAGGTGGTACAGAAAGCAGCACGAGGTGCTGCAGTGTTCAGCACGCGCTGGAACAAAACACGACACGAAGACAACCAACAAACATAGATGGAACAACACGATGTTGAAAGAGACAACACGAAGTGAAGTGAACACAACCAACACGAAGTATGAAAGGAACAGTACGGACATACATGGTATTATCTCATAGCAGTTTTTTCTTGTTAATCATGGAAGGTTCGAATGCATAACATTACTCACTATATCTGATTAAAAATAACAATATTTTACATAGTGATGCTCATCATCAAAACACTAGGGAAGTCACAAAAGTCCAACAATTATAATTATTATATATATTAAAATATTATTAATTCCTAATAACCCTCAAAGCTGCAAATAAATCCGAAAAAATACCAGACAAATTCCTAAAAATCTAGAAAAATAGCCAAAAATTCCAGAACAAATACTAGAACAAAATTCGTTAAGGATCCATTAAGGCACGGGCCTTACAGTCCCTCCCTCCTAATTAAAATTTCGCCCTCGAAATTTACAACAGAAAAAGGAGGAAACTGCGAAAGGACATATACCTCACTGGAATAAAAAAGGAAAAAGCTGACGCATCTCATCTTCGCGTTCCCAAGTGGACTCATTACCACAGTGACGCTGCCAAGCAATTCTTACCAGAGGAATAACCTTATTTCTCAACCGTTGCTCACGACGGTCTTCAATTCTAATAGGGAACTCTGGCGCAGACAAATCAGCAGTCACTTCAGGCCAAACTGAATCATCGAGAAGATGAGAAGCATCTGGCACATATTTCCTCAACTGAGATACGTGGAACACATCATGAATAGCTTGCATGGCCGCAGGTAATTGCAGACGATAAGCTACTTGACCAATAGCCTCAACGATCAGAAAAGGGCCAACATACCGCGGACTGAGCTTTCCACGCTTCCCAAACCTGGAAACACCTTTCATCGGAGATATTTTAACAAACACCATATCTCCTGGCTCAAACTGTAGTGGACGTCTGCACCAATCTGCATAATTTTTCTGTCGACTCTGGGCTGTCAACAATCTCTATCTGATCAGACGAACCACCTCAGAACACTGTTGTACCATGTCCGGCCCTGTCAATAATCTGTCCCCAACATCAAACCAGTTCAAGGGAGTACGACAAGGATGACCATACAGCGCTTCATAAGGAGCCATACTAATACTGGAATGAAAACTGTTATTATAAGCAAATTCAACAAGTGGCAAATGCTGACTCCACGAACCTTGCCAATCAAGGCAACACGATCTCAGCATGTCTTCCAGAGTCTGAATAGTCCTCTCTAACTGTCCATCTGACTGTGGGTGATACGCTGAACTGAATGCTAACTTAGTGCCCAATGCTTTCTGGAAACTGCACCAGAAGCCGGAGGTAAAACGTGGGTCACGATGTGACACAAGTGAAATAGGAATTCCATGCAGTGGCACGATCTTCTGCACATAAAGCTCGGCCAACCTCTGCACACTCCAAGCAACTTTAATTGGCAACAATCTGGCAGTTTTAGTCAATCTGTCGATAAGCAACCAGATACCATCAAAACCTTGAGAAGTCCGAGGCAAACCCACCACAAAGTCGATAGTAACATGGTCCCATTTCCACATCGGAATCTCTAATGGCTGAAGCAAACCACCTGGCTTTTGATGTTCGGCTTTAACCCGCTGATAAGTCAAGCACTTAGAAACAAATATAGCCACGTCTTTCTTCATACCTAGCCACCAGAACTGCTTCTTCAAATTCTGATACATCTTGGTGACACCTGGATGAATAGTAAAATGGGAATCATGGGCTTCACTCAAAATCTCATGCCTCAAATCATCATCAGCGAGAACATACCATCTACCCTGAAAACTGACAACTAGCTCGTCATCAAATTCCACATTATATCTCGACATAACACGGGCCAAATCAGAATCAGCTTGCTGAGCTTCTTTAATCTGCTGATATAGAGCTGAACCCAAAATCAAACTAGCACAAACCGCCATCTTCGGATCAGAAGGAAACTCTACACTGAATGCCTCGCTCGGAAGCCATTTCCACAATTTCCATTCATGAAGCATCAAATGACTGACCTGCACTTTCCTGCTCAGAGCATCAGCCACAACATTCATTTTGCCTGGCTGATAGGAGAGTGTAAAGTCAAAATCTTTCATGAATTCCATCCATCGTCTCTGCCTGAGATTCAGATCTTTCTGGGAGAATATATACTGTAAACTCTGGTGATCAGTAAGAATCTGAAATTTCTTGCCATACAGATAATGTCTCCAGATCTTTAAGGCAAAAATAACTGCAGCTAGCTCCAGATCATGTGTGGGATAATTTTCTTCATGTCATTTCAATTGCCGAGATGCATATGCGATAACTTTACCATGTTGCATCAGCACTGCACCCAAACCTACTCGAGAAGCATCAGTACAAACCAGAAAACCACCCGAGTCGGAAGGCAAAGTCAACACAGGAGAAGAAGTCAATAGCCTTTTCAATTCAACAAAGCTAGCCTCACACTGATCCGACCAGACAAAAGGTACATCTTTACGAGTCAGTCTAGTCATCGGGGCTGCAATCTTCGCAAAATCTTGGATGAATTTGCGATAGTACCCAGCCAATCCTAGGAAGCTTCGTATTTCTGTCACAGTTCTAGGTCTCTGCCAACTCAAAATAGCATCAATCTTTGCAGGGTCCACTGCCACTCCGTCACCAGAAATCACGTGACCAAGAAAATGAATCTCCCGAAGCCAGAATTCACATTTACTGAACTTCGCATACAGCTCGTGATCTCTTAGAGTCTGCAGAACGATCCTCAAATGCTGCACATGATCTTCATCAGAGGCAGAATAGATCAAAATATCATCAACAAAGATCACCACAAACTGATCAAGAAATGGACGAAAGATACGCTGCATTAGGTCCATAAAAGCTGCTGGGGCATTAGTCAAACCAAATGGCATCACCAGAAATTCAAAGTGACCATATCGAGTGCTAAAAGCTGTCTTTTCCACATCAGATTCTCGGATTCGCAACTGGAAGTAGCCAGACCGGAGATCAATCCGTGAAAAGACAGTAGCAGACTGTAGCTGGTCAAACAAATCATCAATCCTGGGAAGCGGATATTTATTCTTGATAGTCACCTGATTCAGTTGCCTGTAATCAATAAAAAGCCTCAGGCTTCCATCTTTCTTTTTCACAAACAGCACTGGGGCACTCCACGGAGAAAAATTGGGGCGAATATAACCCTTTTCCAATAACTCAAGTAGCTGTGCTTGCAGTACTTTCAATTCAACTGGAGCCATTCGGTACGGTGCCTTCGCTAACGGGCCTGTACCTGGAATCAGTTCAATCACCATCTCAATCTCTCGCTCTGGAGGCAAGCCTGGCAACTCGTCAGGAAACTCATCAGGGAACTCACAAACAACAGGAATATCACTGACTTCCTGTCGTGGTTTTTCAACAGCAACCACAGAAGCAAGAAACCCCTAGCAACCTGCACTAAGCAACCTATAGGCTCGAATAGCAGAAATAATCATACGAGAAGATCGGGATCGAATACCTTGGAAATAAAAAGCTGATTTCCCCTGTGGCTGAAAATAGACTTTCTTCGATCTGCAGTCAACCATGGCTCCATAATGCTCCAACCAATCCATTCCCAGAATAACATCATAATCTGCCAACTGCAATGCATATAATCTCGCCGGCAACTGGTGATTATTGATCAAAACAGGAGACTCTTCCAAACACAGAGGTGTAATCATGAAATCTCCCGAAGGCATCTCAACATACATCTCACAAGTTATCTCTGAAGTCGGTTCCTCAATACATGCCAAGAAAGCCTCAGAAATAAAAGAGTGAGAAGCACCAGAATCAAATAAGACGCGAGCTGAAAGACCATAAAGCATAATCGTACCTTCTACCAAATGGGACGCAACAGCTTCAGCTCTAGTCATATGAGAAACTTTTCCTTTCTGCTTCTTCGATCCAGCTGAGGATTGTTGAGAAGACGCCGATGCTTGAGAAAAGAACTGTTGAGCTTGCGGTGCAGGAGGAGGTCTGAATTGCGGCTGCTGAGGTTGAGGAAACTGAGGGGCTTGCAATTGCTTCGGCCTCAGCGGGAAATCCCGAACCACATGACCCGGCTGGTCACATCGAAAGCAAACAACAGGCAGAGAACACGGCTGGCCCTTGTGATGACCACCGCATCTCCGACACGTCCATGGCTGACTGACAGCCGAACTCTGACGAGTCTGAGTAGAAGGCGCTGTCGGTTGTTGAACAGAATCCGTACCAGACGGCTGCTGGAAAAACTTCTTCTTCTTCTTAAATCTCTTGAACTTGGTCTTGGAAGGAGAGGAAGCACTGCTAACCTCTAACAGAATCGAGGGAACACCTGACACTGGCGGTCGGTAAGCCTGCTGAGACTGCACTGCCGGCTGAACTGACCCTGCCTGAGGATACCCACCCGGTCTCGCCATCTCCAGTTCAAGAGCCACAGCTGTCTGTCACGCACCATCAAGGTCTGCAACACGACTAGCAATCAGGGGCATCTTCAATTCTGGCCTCAAACCTCGCAAGAATTGCTGTGTCTTTAAAGCTTCACTAGCCAGCACATGGGGCGCATACTGACCCAATTCCATAAACTTATTCCGATACTGAAGCACCGTCATACTGCCTTGAGTCAGCTCCATGAATTGATACATCTTTGCCATTTGTAAACAGGCAGGAGTGTAGGCACGCTCGAAAGCAGCTGCGAACTCTACCCATGCGATCTGCCGAAGAGGTCTTGAATGAAAAGCGATCTGCCACTTGGCTTTCCACCACGTAATGGCCGTACCCTGGAGTTGAAAGGCGGCAAGCATAACCTTCTCATCTTTCGCACATTCCATCGAAACAAATACACGCTCGATAGCATCCAACCACTGCCTCGCAACCTCTGGATCAGCTTGACCATCGAAAGGAGGCGGATTGAACATCAGGAATTCCTTCAAAGCCTTGCCTCGACTGCCAGGCACTTCAACCTGAGGAGCAACAATCGGCGCTGGAGGAGGAACAACTGGGACAACAGGAACAGCAGGAACTGCAGGAGGAGGTGCAGAACAACTTTCTTCCCTGGGCACATCTCGAGGAGCACGAGGAACTCGAGGAGGTCTTCCTCGACGAGGCGGCATAATTACTCTGTCGAGGTCATAAAACAACAACAAAATCCATCAATCATACAGAAAACACCCTAAGCTAGCAATAGACGACACAGGACTAGCTCTGGACAAACACAAATTTCAATTCCTTATACAACTCCTCAAACATCAGCTCTGATACCAACTGTAATGACCCAGAGTTCAGGATACCGATATACCGATAACATCAATACACCGATACCAAGAACTGGGGAAGCCACCCAAGAGGCTGATGAGTCCCCTGAAGGGTTAGTAAGGTTATGTCGAGGGAATGTATAACGAACTGCAGTTTGGAACACGTAGATTACAATTAAGTAATAAAATTAACACAAGTGCGGAAGCAATTCAAAATAACCAGAGTGATATATATATACTAGTCCAGATAAACAAAAGTACTAGTCCACAAGGGTACAACAACACGGGGCATACCCCGGCAAAGGTACAACAAAAGCCTCAAAAAGGCGGCTCGACTAGAGCTGGCAGCTAGATGCGGTCTCCAAAACAGCTCACGAAGCAATGGGAGATGACGGGCACGGCTCACCTGAAAGGAGAAGGGTGAGTCACAGCCAGACTCAGTAGGGGTCACGCGGATCCCTATCTCGCACTAAACAAGCATTCATGCATAAATAAAAGCAATTAGAGCATGCATTTAATTAAAATAACAGGCAATGGCATGAATGAACTACTCAAGTAAAGCTGTAAACTCTAACTAAGCAAGTAGAACAGCTAACACATGCCAACGCTAAATAAATGCAAGCGACTAAAACTAAATCTACCAAAATAGAATAAGCCTTAACTAATCCAAACAATAAGGAAGGACAACCATTGGAGCAGAAACCAGAAGCGTCCACTGACGACTTACACTGCGTCTCAAGCACTCGCAGTCGGTAAACGACAAGCTGAGCGCGTAAACAGTACCAAACCAAGTGACCAGTCGGAGTGGCACCCGTCGGTGTCAGTCCACAGTCTCCGACCACGTGTGAACACACTGACTCTAGCCCGAGCCAGGCCCTCTAGCTAGTTTTCTCCCTTGGTAGGATGCTACCATTGGTTGGGAGCCCACGGAACTAGCTTACAAACCATGTATGGGAAACACCCCTCCGCTATCCTCAAGCGGGTCGGCACTCAACAGACCTTAGGGCAACAACAGTGGTTCCATTGCATGGAAAGAAAAGCTATTCTATTGGGATATAGAAACACGCCATCAAACACTACAGTAGCGTAAACATGGCATATATATAGAACGGAACGCTTAACAAGAAGGCTGGCAACTATTTCAAACCAACAGGCAAGCCGCGGTCGGGTGCCCACGTGCTACATGAAAGTGACGGTCGGAGATTGGCGCGTTACACCAAGAACGACGCATCTGTCTCCATCCGTTACTTCCGCCTGAGTTCCAGCTCAAAAGACCCAAAAGGGAATGTGACGGTAGGGGCCCTGTGCGTTACATCAATGCAACGCGTTGGGTCACCGCCGTTACATCCACCCGAGGCCAAAACCCAACATACAGCGTTCGAAATCAGTCGCAGGCGAAGCGATGCGCTCGCTCAGGCGTGTCGGACGGAAGCGACGGCCGGTCGACTGGCCGTCGGGCTAACCGCCTGACCTGGTCAACGCAAAAAGCAAGACGAGTAACGGATGGGGATCCCACCGTTACTCTCCAAATAACGCACCCTCATCGGGCCGTTGTTTGGAAACGACGCGTCCTCTAAGGACCGTCAGGCGTGTGACGGTTCCTGGCAGGACCGTTACACCACCTGGGACACGGGCGGGTTCGGTTTAAAAACCGGAGCCCTCCCGGACGATAAAAATCATCGGGTATCGACGTAGAAACCTGTAACCTGTCAAACCATACATCATATACAACAATTTAACACCTAAAAACATCACATGCAATGCCTAAAAAGCATTAAACTCAAGAATTTAGCTAAAACCCCACAAAAAGGAAAAATGAACATTATGCGTGCTACGGGGCTCTAATCGGAAGAACGAGCTATAGGAAATGATCCTAGCAAGATCAGGATTCCATCCCCCTACCTTTTGCGAGTTGAAACCGACGATATGGCCGCATGCAAGGAGGAAGAGCCACGAGGCCTATTGTGCCCCTTAGGCACAAGCATGTGCTATGTTGCTTGGATGATAGCAATGCTATTTGGTTTTGATGATAGCAAGACAATGAGTGCATTTGAGTGCATTTGATATTGTATTTTGATGATAGCAGTGCTATTGTGTTTTGATGATTGCAATAAACAAAGTGCATTTCTGTGCATTCTTATCCTTGAGCATTCTGCATATGATAGCAACATGAATGATGATGTTTAGCATTGATGGCATTTGTTCTTTATGTATCTGAATTGCATTTTGTCAGATATCATGTCTCTACATGTATCTGCATAGTCTGAATAGTAGTAAGTGCTAGTCTCTACATTGGAAGTGTGCATCATTTGTATTCAAGCCTTGAAGTCTGTACATCATGTTCATTCAGTTCACTTCAAGTCTGTCAGCCGTGCACATTGATTCAGGTTCTCCAAGTCTATACAATGAAGTCTGAACATTGCATTTACATTCACAATGTCTTCACAGCTGAAGTCTATACATTGTGTCGTTCACATCTGCAAGTCTAGACATTGGAAAGTCTATACAGATTTCAGCGTCTCATTTAGCGTCTAAGGCAAAGTCTACACGTTGCTACAGTAACGCAAGTCTATACATTGTCCTAGGCTAAGTGTATACAACGTCTCATTCATGCATTGTTAATGAAGTCTGTACATCAGTCTTCATATTCTAAGTCTGTACAGCCGTGTCATATGCTCCTAAGTCTATACATTCGAGCGTCTCATGCAAGTCTATGCATTACTGTTCATGCATCAGTCTTCATAAGTCTGTACATTGGACTGTCTCTTCCAGCGTCTCATGGCATGAAGTCTGTACACTCGATTTGCCTTTGATTCGGTCAAGTGTGTACATTCCTTCACTGTAGCTTTCACGTATCCAAGTCTACACATCGTGAAAGTCTATACATTCATTACTAACCTTCGTTCTAGGCAAAGTCTATACACTAGGCTTGAAGTGTATACATTGAGCGTCTCAATGAGCATCTCATGTAAGTCCATACATTCATAGTGCATTGCATTGGCTAAGTATATACAACGTCAGTTCATGCATGACTTAGGCAAAGTCTGTACAGCGTCAACGCATCTCACTGGCTCATGTTACAGCGTCAACGCACTTCATTGGAAGTGTGTACAGCGTCAACGCATGAAGTTTGTTCATTCGGTTCTGAAGCTTAAAGTCTATACAGTCCAGCCTAGTCCTACGATCAAGGCTTTAGCTACACTCAAGTCTGTACTATGGCTTCGCTTCATCAAGTCTGTACATTGAATCGCCAACTTCTTTGAAGCCCATACATCGCTCAAAGTCTGTACAGAGTCCAGCGTCTCAGTTAGCGTCTCATGCATTTGAGCAAAGTCTGTACATCGGTCTGTCAGCAAGTCTGAACATCGTCCGTCTTTGTTAGCGTCTCATGCATTGGGCTAAGTCTGTACAGCATTCAATGTCTAGAGCTTCATGAAGTCTGTACATCAGACTGTTACAGCAAGTCTGTACATTGTCCGTCTTCCTTAGCGTCTTGATATTTGAAGTCTATACATCCATCGTGAAGCTTCATGTCTACACATCGCTTCACTCATTCAAGTCTATTCATCTATAGTGGATCTTCAAGTCTGTACATCCATAGTGGAACTTCGAAGTCTGTACACCGCTTGAGCCTCAACAAGTCTGTACATCGCCTTAAGCGTCTCAAGTCTATTCATTGGCTCAAGCTTCCAAGTCTGTACACTGGTTCAAAGTCTACACAACGCCTCCTTGATTCTAAGTCTTTACATTCATTTTAAGGCAAAGTCTGTACATTGCCTTTGTGCTTCAAAGCCTGTCGATTGAAGAGTCTACACATTGGTTGTTCACACTTTTCTATAGTCTGAAGTCTCTACATTGCTTTCGCCTGTTTTTCATCTAAGTATCATAAAGTCTGTACGTTGCTTTAGCCTTTACCTTCACAGCAAAGTCTACACAATGCAATGCATAAACTTAGAACTGATGACTTCATTTCATCTGTCTGACAGGGACTGAAGAGGCTAATGAACCCCTCAAAGCAAGAGGGCTGAAGCCATCCAATTTCCGCTGCTGGAACATACCAATGCGTCAACGCCTTGATCAAGTGGCGTGAGCGCAGTAGTTCAAACAATCAAGAAAGAAGCTTGCGGATTACTCTGGTGCGTCAACGCATTGATCAAGTAGCGTGGAAGCAGCAATTCAAGTATCCCTTATTGCAGCCTTTGGAGTACATTGGCAGCATCGACGCTGCAGCTCCATGCGTCAACGTAGCATGCTGAGAGCGTCAACGCAGCACGTATATCTGCTGAAGACCTGCTCATTGGAACGCATCAATGCGTCAACGCCACGGGTTGGAAGCGTCGACGCAGCAGTTAAAAAGGGTTGAAGATCTCTGAAGGGTGCGTCAACTCCTTGGAGCAAGTGGGTTGACGCCATCTAACTCCAGTTGCTGAGCGTACTGATGAATGGGCACGTGACCTGAAGCTGGCACCTGACACGTGATCCGAGGTGGGTGCTGAGCACGTGATCCGAGGAGGAATCTTCTGGATGGAAGGCATGGGAAGCACACGCCCTATCTGCCTACTGCTGCTGGTATATATTAGAGCCTTCGTCTTCAGATGGAGGCTGATCGTGCTCGAAGCCTGGGAGCAAAAGAAGAGAAGAAAAAGCAGAGAGCAGAAGCTGAGAGAAGAAAAAGGGAAAAAGAAGAGAGAGCTTCCACGATCCAGTAGAGGAAAAGAAAAAGAGAAAGAGAGAGAAGGAGAACAGAGAGCGAGAGAAGAAGAGAAGTGCAGTAGAGAAGAAAGAGAAAGAGAGAGAGTGAAGAAAGAGAGTGAGATCGAGGGAGATCTATTTTTAATGGACCGTGGATCAAATCCAGGCCATCCAGCTCTTTAAGAGCCACATTGTGCTTCATTGCTTACAACTTTTCGATTGTTGTCTTGTTCTATTTTCTGTTTTCTATTTTACATCTTTGTTCAAGCTGTTAGTCAGCAGATTGCAGAGGTGCTGCCTCTAGACGGCTAAGCTGTATTGCCCAGCGGTTTGCAGTGGAGGATTCCATTGGACAGCAAGCTGTGTTGCTCAGCGGGGCGAGGAGGATTCCTCGGACGGCAAGCTGTGTTGCCCAGCGGATGTATGGCAAGCTGTGATGCCCAGCTGTTCAAACTGTGAGTCAGCGGAATCCACACTCGGTTTGAGTGTGGGGTGGATGTAGGTCTACTGGACCGAACCACCTAAAAACCCATTGTGTAGTGGTTTGAATTCTTGTGTGGTTGGCGCTAGATGAATGCTTAGGGGCGCTTTGGTTTGATGTTCTATAAGTGTTCATCTATTTGCTGCACACACTATATGTTTGACTGTGGTTTGATCTCTTTTATCTGATTTCGCTAGATGAATGTTAGGAGCGCCTCAATTGGGTTTTCTGTCTGAATGCTTTAAGGCACAAGCTCCTTTGATTTGATTCAGTCTAATGTTTAGACTTGCTTAGGTTCGCTCTATACATCTGCAATAGTTTTTAATTCCGCATCTCTGATTGCTTTAGATTTTAATTGGGTGAAATTTTTATAGGCTATATTCATTCACCCCCCCCTCTGAATACTTGCACCGAACCCAACAATTGGTATCAGAGCAGGTCTCTGATCTATCAGATCTAACAATCTGCAGAGGATCCTACTAGTGTTTAGTGCATTTCAGAGTGGGTCTTTTGAAATCGTGTGTTGCTTCATTGAGTTGTGCTTTGCTTTGCTCATCTGTTTTTTGGTGTTATTTGAGTTGATTCATTGTGCTTAATTAGTGTTCTTCCTATAACTCTTATTCTGTCTAAAGCATGAAACTCACTGCTGGTCCTCCGAAGTTTGAAGGTTCGGGTTTCTACAATTGGTTTAATCAGTTCAGAGAATATGTGATGCAAACTAATCCAGATCTGTGGATAGTCATTGCACACAGTTCCTATGAAGTTCCAAAGGATGAATCCTTATGGAAAACTTCAGACAGACAAAAATTCTCTGATAATCAGAAGGCCCTGGAGCTAACTCAAAGGGCTATAAATACTGACAAGTTTCCATGTGTAGTTAATTGCTGCAGTGCCTCCGAAGTGGTCGAAATGATAGCAAGCAGCAGAACCCATGATAAAGTGAATTGTCTCATGACAACAGAAGAAGACGAAGATTATGAGGAGGACACTTCATCACAGGTAAACTCTAATACTAATAATTTTTCTCTGGAAAATATGATTGAATTGAATGAGCATTTATTAAATAAATATGATAGACTGAAATCTGAAAAGAGAAAAATAAGAAAAGAGATGTTGCATGAGGTTAGAAGTCTGAAAGCTGAAAATGAAAACTTGAAATCTGACATGAATAAAGAAAAAGATGAGTTGAACAAGTTGAAATCTGAGAATGAAGATCTTAGAAACAAACTCATCAGTGAAGATAATTCTTGTAAAGCATGTGCCATTCTCGAAGACATGATTAATGATTTTGATTCTGATGATAGTTTTCAAAAGGAACAAATCAAATCTCTAAAGGAAGAAAATGTCCACTTGAAAGATCAAAATAAAAAGTTGATGGTTCTGAATACTGTTTTCTCTGAAAGATGGATGACAATTGAAAAAGAAAAATCTGTTTTGAAAGAGTATATCAATTGCAGTGACGAAGAAATTACTAGCTTTGTAATACACACTGCTGATTTTGAAAAAGAACTTTGTCTGTTAAAAGAAAAACTGGCTAGGTATGAGAAGGAGAAAGTTGATTCAAAAAATCTTATAATCTCCTTGGAATTACTGAGCTGAATAGTACTTCATCTAAGTTGGCCAAGGATAAAGGCAAGATGAAAATGTTTCTGGAAGATGAAGTGAGTAGTCAAAGTGAAAAGGTGGAAAGTAGCTTTGGAGTTAAGAATGGTATAAGAAACCTGCTATACACCACATTTGTGCCGAGTTCTAAAGTAGCTGGTCCCTCAAATAAATCATTGAAAGAAGCTGCTGCTCATGAAATTCAAAAACGAAATAAAGATCAGAAAACCCCAAAAACTCAAAGGAACAATCTGCATGCTAAAAACTCATCTGATAAGTGCCATGTTTTAAAGAAATCTAATGGTTCATGTTCTTGTCATTATTGTGGTAATCATGGACACTTTATGAGTGAGTGTTTTGTGATGAAACAAGATGACAGAAAGCATGCTAGAAAAGTTCTGTCTGATCAGAAAAAGGGTAATCTGAATGTTAAAGAATTTCATGCTAGAAATCATGATTCTAGGAGAAAGAATCTGAATTGTTTTTGTTGTGGGAAGTTTGGCCACATTGCTGCTCAATGTTGGCAGAATCCGAGAAAGAGATTCAATTCTGAATTTGTTAATTTCCATGTTAACAAAAATTTCCATGCATATGCATTTAGAACTCCTGCTCATAGGAATGTGCACAAAATAAATTTCAGAACTGCTGCATCATGCCACTACTGTGGTCAGATAGGTCATTCAATGAATGATTGTCATGTGATGAGAATTGATGACCTTCATGCACTGAAGTTGGCTACCATACCTTCTAGGAATGTCACTGTTAATTCAGGACCCAAAAATTCTTGGGTTCCTGCAAGATCACATTGATTGACATGTTGCAGGTGTGCCTTGGTAAGAAAAAAAAATAAAAAGGGGTTAACCAAGGCACTCAACAAGAAAACCCCAGGATACTACAATTCAGGTCAGTTCTGAACTTTGCTTTAAATTCCATTATCTAAATTGTGAGTATGAAAATTGTGAGTTTTATATTGATTTGCTTGATTGATTGTTGATGATCTCTTCATGTCTAACTGATCAGTCTGCATTCCAGACTCAGCTACTGAATTTTACTTTGCATATATCTGATGCTCCTCTCTCACTGATTATTGCACTGAATAAATGGGCTGTTAGATGCTCTGCACAATCATTTTTACAGTCGATGCTTTATATGAACCTTGTGTCAATGGACTGCATACTTGTTGTTGAATGCATAACTTGCTGATTGTGAATAGTTCTTCAGTGTATAGAGTCAATGCATGTGTCTTGTGTCAATGCATTGCATGCTTGATTACATACTTGGACTGAGCTTGAATTGGTCAGTTAGTGCATACAGTCAATGCATGTGTCTAGTGTTTGCATACATCATATGCATGACTGTCAATGAAATTGATCAATGCATATAGGACTGATTTGCATGACTGTCATTTGCCTATTGTCGTAGACTGCATGTTTTTCAATGCATAATAGGGCTGCTTTGCACTACATTATCATTTGCTTAACCCTGGTATATAAAATGATATGTTACTAAAGGGCAAGGAAATCTACGCGGAGGTTTCTACCATGTGTGAGATGGTCTTTGAGACCAGGTTCTCCGCCAAGTACCATGGGTCCTGTCTTCATGTAGAACAGTGTACTGCATCATATGTTGAAAAATCTGAAAAAGGATAAAAATGCTTATAACTTGGATGCATAAATCTGAACTGATTGCATACTTGTCTCATGTATCCTTGGTGCATAGTCTGCATGTAGAACAGTATGTTGCATAGCATATCTCTTGCATCATGATGTCAGGGGGAGCTGAGAGTTCCATTCAATTCATTGAATCCTATTCACTTCTCAGTGTTCTCATTCAAATGATTCATATTCTTTGACATCAGTTGTTCATTGAACCATATTGCCAATGGCTATCTTTTCCCCATCGTTTTCACTAAACAACAGCTTTGCATCTGGTTTAGTACATTGAATGGTGATTATTGCAATTGTTCACTTATAAGAATCACACTTACAAATTGAAAGGATCTAAAGGTTTAACCTTTATAAATTGGAGAGTTAAGTGTCTGCACTTCAGAATTTGAGATAAAAGAAAACCTTTATAGCTCTTAATCTTTGTCTCATGGCTAAAATAGAAAAAGTTTTTGTAATGCCTAAATGTGTTGAACTGGATATGTCTAGAACATGCTAATAAGTGTGTGTACTGATTTTTTAAAAACAATCACTCTAAAAGAATTAAGGGCAGCATTAAATAAGATCATTAATGTTAAGAACTGAACACAGTGACAGAGCAATGGCTGATTGCACTGAGAAACTGTGAACTCCTCCAAAGAAGCAGAAGAATTCACATGTCATGAGGTGATTTAGAATATCTCTGTTCATAGGGTCAAATCTATAGGGGGAGTCCTCACCAAGTAACTGAGGGTACTGGCCTCTAATCAAGGTATACCCTTAATGTCAAAAGTGAAGACTATTCTTTGTGGGTTTTGATCTGAAATAGGTCTAGTAGTTTATGCCTAGTAACTGGGCGTACCTGCCTCTGATCAAGGTGTACACCTAATGTCAACAGCACAAATGCCACTGATCTATTTACTTAGTTCAGGTTCTGAAAAATTCAAAAGTGAAAATCAAACTGCTGTAACCTTTCGAAAAATCAAAAGTCAATGAGTGAAAATTATTTTTATCAATACATGTTCAAGTTGCCTCTCTTGAATTTCCTTGTTTAATCACAAAAGGGTATTATTTTTGACTTATCTATTAATACCATGTGCCCTAGATTCATTGCTATAAATGGAGTCTATAAACTCTTTTTCAGGGGTCAGGTGTTTTACTCTAGATTTATCACAGTTAAACCTGAATTTTTGAAAATTGTATGTTGCTGATTCTTATACTTTAACAGTTGTTTATAATCATGCTCCTTTCTGAACCTATGATTCAGCTGTTGTCAAGTGACCCTCCTACCTTATCTACCTTGTTTATCTGTTCATATTCCTTCTCAAAGGGGGAGCATTTATTTAGGGGGAGAAATAATTCAGGAAGAGTCATACCTTCAGGGGGAGTTTATTGCTCGAGAAGTCACTTGCATGCATACTGCCATGTTGCACTCATGTTCTTATTGTTCTTCCCTTTTCGATTATGTCAAAGGGGGAGAAAATTTTGTGTGTGACTCACTATCACTGTTTATTGCCATCATCAAAAAGGGGGAGAATGTTGTGCCCCATAGGCACAAGCATGTGCTATGTTGCTTTGATGATAGCAATGCTATTTGGTTTTGATGATAGCAAGACAATGAGTGCATTTGAGTGCATTTGATATTATATTTTGATGATAGCAATGCTATTGTGTTTTGATGATTGCAATAAACAAAGTGCATTTCTGTGCATTCTTATCCTTGAGCATTCTGCATATGATAGCAACATGAATGATGATGTTTAGCATTGATGACATTTGTTCTTTATATATCTGAATTGCATTTTGTCAGATATCATGTCTCTGCATGTATCTGCATAGTCTGAATAGCAGTAAGTGCTAGTCTCTACATTGGAAGTGTGCATCATTTGCATTCAAGCCTTGAAGTCTATACATCATGTTCATTTAGTTCACTTCAAGTCTGTCAGCCGTGCACATTGATTCAGGTTCTCCAAGTCTATACAATGAAGTCTGAACATTGCATTTGCATTCACAATGTCTTCACACCTGAAGTCTATACATTGTGTTGTTCACATCTGCAAGTCTAGACATTGGAAAGTCTATACAGACTTCAGCGTCTCATTTAGCGTCTAAGGTAAAGTCTACACGTTGCTACAGTAATGCAAGTCTATACATTGTCCAAGGCTAAGTGTATACAATGTCTCATTCATGCATTGTTAATGAAGTCTGTACATCAGTCTTCATATTCTAAGTCTGTACAGCCGTGTCATTTGCTCCTAAGTCTATACATTCGAGCGTCTCATGCAAGTCTATGCATTACTGTTCATGCATCAGTCTTCATAAGTCTGTACATTGGACTGTCTCTTTCAGCGTCTCATGGCATGAAGTCTGTACACTCGATTTGCCTTTGATTCGGTCAAGTGTGTACATTCCTTCACTGTAGCTTTCACGTATCCAAGTCTACACATCGTGAAAGTCTATACATTCATCACTAACCTTCGTTCTAGGCAAAGTCTATACACTGGGCTTGAAGTGTATACATTGAGCGTCTTAATGAGCATCTCATGTAAGTCCATACATTCATAGTGCATTACATTGGCTAAGTATATACAACGTCAGTTCATGCATGACTTAGGCAAAGTCTGTACAGCGTCAACGCATATCACTAGCTCATGTTACAGCATCAACGCACTTCATTGGAAGTGTGTACAGCGTCAATGCATGAAGTCTGTTCATTCGGTTCTGAAGCTTAAAGTCTATACAGTCCAGCCTAGTCCTACGATCAAGGCTTTAGCTACACTCAAGTCTGTACAATGGCTTTGCATCATCAAGTCTGTACATTGAATCGCCAACTTCTTTGAAGCCCATACATCACTCAAAGTATGTACAGAGTCCAGCGTCTCAGTTAGCGTCTCATGCATTTGAGCAAAGTCTGTACATCGGTCTGTCAGCAAGTCTGAACATCGTCCATCTTTGTTAGCGTCTCATGCATTGGGCTAAGTCTGTACAGCATTCAATGTCTAGAGCTTCATGAAGTCTGTACATCAGACTATTACAGCAAGTCTGTACATTGTCCGTCTTCCTTAGCGTCTTGATATTTGAAGTCTATACATCCATCGTGGAGCTTCATGTCTACACATCGCTTCACTCATTCAAGTCTATTCATCCACAGTGGATCTTCAAGTCTGTACATCCATAGTGGAACTTCGAAGTCTGTACACCGCTTGAGCCTCAACAAGTCTATACATCGCCTTAAGCGTCTCAAGTCTATTCATTGGCTCAAGCTTCCAAGTCTGTACACTGGTTCAAAGTCTACACAACGCCTCCTTGATTCTAAGTCTTTACATTCGTTTTAAGGCAAAGTCTGTACATTGCCTTTGTGCTTCAAAGCCTGTCGATGTAAGAGTCTACACATTGGTTGTTCACACTTTCCTGCAGTCTGAAGTCTCTACATTGCTTTCGCCTATTTTTCATCTAAGTATCATGAAGTCTGTACGTTGCTTTAGCCTTTACCTTCACAGCAAAGTCTACACAATGCAATGCATAAACTTAGAACTGATGACTTCATTTCATCTATCTGACAGGGACTGAAGAGGCTAATGAACCCCTCAAAGCAAGAGGGCTGAAGCCATCCAATTTCCGCTGCTGGAACACACCAATGCGTCAACGCCTTGATCAAGTGGCGTGAACGCAGTAGTTCAAACAATCAAGAAAGAAGCTTGTGATTACTCTGGTGCGTCAACGCATTGATCAAGTAGCGTGGACGCAGCAGTTCAAGTATCCCTTATTGCAGCCTCTGGAGTACATTGGCAGCATCGACGCTGCAGCTCCATGCGTCAACGCAGCATGTCTATCTGCTGAAGACCTGCTCACTGGAACGCATCAATGCGTCAATGCCACGGGTTGGAAGCGTCGACGCAGCAGTTAAAAAGGGTTGAAGATCTCTGAAGGGTGCGTCAACTTCTTGGGGCAAGTGGGTTGACGCCATCTAACTCCAGTTGCTGAGCGTACTAATGAATGGGCACGTGACCTGAAGCTGGCACCTGACACGTGATCCGAGGTGGGTGCTGAGCACGTGATCCGAGGAGGAATCTTCTGGACGAAAGGCATGGGAAGCACACGCCCTATCTCCCTACTACTGCTGGTATATATTGGAGCCTTCGTCTTCAGATGGAGGCTGATCGTGCTCGAAGCCTGGGAGCAGAAGAAGAGAAGAAAAAGCAGAGAGCAGAAGCTAAGAGAAGAAAAAGGGAAAAAGAAGAGAGAGCTTCCACGATCCAGCAGAAGAAAAGAAAAAGAGAAAGAGAGAGAAGGAGAACAGAGAGCGAGAGAAGAAGAGAAGTGCAGTAGAGAAGAAAGAGAAAGAGAGAGAGTGAAGAAAGAGAGTGAGATCGAGGGAGATCTGTTCTTGATGGACTGTGGATCAAATTCAGGCCATCCAGCTCTTTAAGAGCCACATTGTGCTTCATTGCTTACAACTTTCCGATTGCTATCTTGTTCTATTTTCTATTTTCTATTTTACATCTTTGTTCAAGCTGTTAGTCAGCGGATTGCAGAGGTGCTGCCTCTGGACGGCTAAGCTATATTGCCCAGCGGTTTGCAGTGGAGGATTGCACTGGACAGCAAGTTGTGTTGCTCAGCGGGGCGAGGAGGATTCCTCGGATGGCAAGCTGTGTTGCCCAGCGGATGTATGGCAAGCTATGATGCCCAGCTGTTCAAGCTGTGAGTCAGCGGAATCCACACTCGGTTTGAGTGTGGGGTGGATGTAGGTCTGCTGGACCGAACCACCTAAAAAGCCATTGTGTAGTGGTTTGAATTCTTGTGTGGTTGGCGCTAGATGAATGCTTAGGGGTGCTTTGGTTTGATGTTCTATAAGTGTTCATCTATTTGCTGCACACACTATATGTTTGACTGTGGTTTGATCTCTTTTATCTGATTTCGCTAGATGAATGTTAGGAGCGCCTCAATTGGGTTTTCTGTCTAAATGCTTTAAGGCACAAGCTCCTTTGATTTGATTCAGTCTAATGTTTAGACTTGCTTAGGTTCACTCTATACATCTGCAATAGTTTTTAATTCCGCATCTCTGATTGCTTTAGATTTTAATTGGGTGAAATTTTTATAGGCTATATTCATTCACCCCCCCTCTGAATACTTGCACCGAACCCAACAAGGCCTTCACGCTCCACCTCGCTCCCACGATCACCGAATCATGCCGAAATTGGTACCCACGCGTTCCACTCGACGCGAGGAATCCAACGGCGCCAACCACGCTTCGAACCGACGTCGTCTCGCCCGAATCCCAAGAGAAAGGGGGAGAGGCGATCGGCCTAGAGAGAGAGAGCGTGGGGGAGAGTTAGATCGACGAGGGAGAGAGAGAGAGAGGGTGAGGTATTAAAAAAAATAAAATAAAAATAAAATATATATAATATAAATATTATATATATTAAAATATTATTAATTCCTAATAACCCTCAAAGCTCCAAATAAATCCGAAAAAATACCAGACAAATTCCTAAAAATCTAGAAAAATAGCCGAAAATTCTAGAACAAATACTAGAACAAAATCTGTTAAGGATCCATTAAGGCACGGGCCTTACAGAGGTAAAATCATTGGTATTGGGAGAATTGATAAGGATCTCAACCACTGCATTAATGATGTTTTGTTAGTTAGAGGTTTGAACCATAATTTGTTGAGCATCAGTCAACTTTGTGACAAAGGTCACAAGGTCATTTTTGAATCTTCTCACTATTCGATCATTGATGCAAATACTCAAGAAATTAAATTCATAGGTGTGAGAAGTGATAATACTTATCATGTTGATTTTAGTGAACTTGTTTCCAAAAATCTGTGCTTAGTTGCAAATAAAAATGATGATGTGTGGTTGTGGCATCGCCGTTTAGGGCATGCTAGTTTTAATGTCATTAAGAAGTTGAATAGAAATAGTTTAGTTAGAGGTCTTCCATGCTTAGATTTTGAAACTTCAAAAATCTGTGAAGCATGTAATAAAGGAAAACAAACCAGAGTCTCTTTCAAATGCAAAAATATTGTTTCCACTGAAAGACCCCTACAATTGCTACATTTGGACTTGTTTGGTCCCACCAGGACACACAGTCTTGGAGGGAAACTATATGGCTTTGTTATTGTTGATGATTTTTTCAGATATGCATGGGTGTTATTATTGGCTAACAAAAGTGATGCATTCAAAGAATTTACTAAATTTTGTATGAAAGTTCAAAATGAAAAAGGCTACTCTATTCAGAAAATTCAGAGTGACCATGGAAAGGAATTTGACAACTCTGAGTTTGATGAATTTTGCAGGAAGCATGGGTATGAACATCATTTTTCTGTGCCAAGGAGCCCACAACAAAATGGAGTGGTCGAGAGAAAGAATAGAACACTCGTGGAGATGGCGCGTACCATGTTGGAAGAAAATGGTCTTCCACGGTACTTTTGGGCAAAAGCAGTTAACACTGCTTGTTATATCACCAATCGAGCTATGGTAAGACAGCCTATGACAGGCTTGAATGGGACTTCCTATACTCAGTAATGTTCAGATTTGGCTTCAGCAACAATTTCATAAACCTTGTTGAAAGATTGATTAATAACTGTTGGTTTTCTATTCTGTTGAATGGAGACACTGCTGGTTTTTTTAAATCAACCAGAGGTATTCGCCAAGGTGATCCAATTGCACCTTCCTTATTTTTTATTGCTGAAGAAGCTTTGAGTAGGTCTCTTAGAGAAACCTTCAGTAATGGCCGGATAGAGTGGTTCACAGGCTGTCAGAGATGTCCAAGAATATCACACTTACTTTTTGCTGATGATACCCTGATCTTCAGCAAAGCTACTTCTTCTTCCATCAGGAATTTGCTCAAGCTTCTTCACACTTATGAACAAGCTTCTGGTCAGCTGATCAATGTCAGTAAGAGTGGTTTTTTAATCCATCCAAAGAAGCCTATTTCTGTTGTTCAGCGCATTCAGAGACTCACAGGATTCTCCAAACTGTCCTTTCCTCATAAGTATCTCGGGCTTCCTCTGGTGATTGGTAGAACAAAGAAGATTCACTTTGCTGGAATCCTAAATTCCATTCATAAAAGGATTGATGGGTGGAAGGCCAGCCTCTTATCCCAAGGGGCCAGACTAGTTCTTATCAAGCATGTGCTGTCTTCTTTGCCAATGTATGCTCTGTCCTCCACTCCATTGCACATTGGCACTCATATTTTGATTGAGCAGGCCTTTGCCAATTTCTTCTGGGGGTCTTCAGCCCATGGCAAAAAGAGACATTGGAAATCTTGGCATATCTTATGTAGACCTCAATCCGCAGGGGGCCTTGGCATCATATCTCTTAGGAAAATGGAAATTGCTCTCCGTGTCAAAATGCTGTGGAATGCTATTCACAATGACACCTTATGGGCTTCTAATTTTAGAGCAAAGTATCTGTTTAATTGCCATATCCGAGATGCAAAATTCAGGAACATGAAAGGTTTTGCAAGAAGAAGCTGGTTGAAGGCAAAGGAATATATTCTTCAATTCAAAAAGGTCATCATGGGCAATGGAGATAATACCAGTTTTTGGTATGATAATTGGCTGGGCCAACATTGCTTAAATACTTTTGTTTCTGAAGCTCAAATTCCTAATCCAAAAGCATCAGTTAGTGAAGTTCTTTTGAACCCATCCCCTGAAGATATTGTCTTGCTCAATTCTCTGCTGCCTAACAGCATCCAGCAAGCCATCAGATCAGTTAATCTGAACTAGGAACTGGACCTGGGTGTTTGGAGTATCTCCTCATCTGGTCAGTGCTCAGTAGCATCAACTAATAACCATATGGCTAACAATCAAATTCCAGCTGATATCCCCTGGAGTTGCTTGTGGTCTAATTGGGTTCCAATTAAAATTTCAGTTCATATATGGAAGATTATGAATAACTGCTTGCCAACCGATGCCAATATACAAAGAGTGGGCATTGTCCTCTATTCGAAATGCTTTTGCTGTAAAAATCCGCAGGTTGAAGACCTCACACATCTGTTTCTCAACAGTGATATTGCAGTTGCAGTTTGGACTGCACTCAAAGCAGTAGGGTTACAACTTCAAGGGCGAAATCCTAAGGAACTCATTCTGAATTCCATCTGCAATGTTCAGCCAGGTACGGCCTTTGCAGTTTTCTCCCTTGCCTCCATTGGATTTGGTATGTGGGAAATTGGGAAAGCTAGGAACATTGCCAAGTATGAGGATAAAGCATTCTCCAAAAACAGTTGCATCCATCAAACTTTGTTCCAGATCAAGAGAGCATGTTCGACTGCCTCACTCAAGGAACCAAAATCCAGCTATCGGAGAATCTTGGACCAAATGGGAATCGCACACCAAACTTCATGCAGTGATCAAATGAAGATAGTGAAATGGATTTGCCCCCCTTGGCCATTTCTTAAACTTAACACTGATGGTGCTTGCAAGATTTCTATGGACACAGGAGGAGGTGGTATAATCAGGGATTCTAGAGGAAAAGTTCTACTTGCCTTTTCTCATTTTTATGGCCATTCAAACAGCTTAATAGTTGAAGCCCGAGCCCTCCTGGATGGTATTAAGTATTTGAAGACTGTGGATATTTCTCCAGCCCTCATTGAATGTGATTCCCTCACCCTAGTCAGGATCATCAATAAAGAAATTCACTACCCATGGGCTATACTCAGCTACGTCAGGGTGACCTGGAGTATTCTCTCTCAGCATGACTTGATCTCTCATATATTTAGAGAAGCCAACACTGTAGCTGATTTACTTGCTTCTTTAGCTTGCATCAACAAATGAAATTTTTTCTATTCTTACAGTGAGCTACCTTCCATTATAAAAGGGGCTGCTCGGCTGGACTCTCTAGGCTTGCCTAGACTCAGATTGATGTAATTCATTATTCTTTCTCAGTGGAATAAATCCGCCTCCTAGTGGTCCAATGGTGGAGTGGCTTTCTCCTTACCTCTGGTAAGGGGTGCACTCTCCCATCGAACCCTAGGCTAGGTTTTTCTATTAAAAAAAAAGCTATGGTAAGACCGATCCTTAAGAAAACTCCCTACGAGCTATACAAAGGTAAGAAACCGAATATATCTCATTTCAAGCCATTTGGATCCACTTGCTATATCTTAAGTAATGTTAAGGATAATTTGGAAAATTTTGATGCTAAAAGTGATAGAGGAATTTTCCTTGGGTATTCATTGACATCTAGGGCTTACCGAGTGTATAACTCTAGATCTTTAGTAGTCGAGGAAAGTCCTCATGTTGTGGTAGATGAGTTTACTTTGAGAAAGTCAAATGATGATGAACATTTTCTTGTTTTAGGTTAAGGTGAGAATGAGAAAGGAGAGTCTAGCAAACAAGGTGAGGCAAAAAGTCAAGAAAATGATGAGTAGAAAGAACAAGAAGAGGAGCCAATACAGCAGACCTTTCCACGCCAATGGATAACACATAAGGATCATCCTTTAGAGAATGTAATTGGCAGTGTGGATGAAGGAATACGGACACGAACTTCAATAAGGGAAGTTAAACTTCATGATAATCTTGCATTACTTTCCAATGTTGCGCCTAATTCTATAGAAGATGCTCTTAATGATAATTTTTGGGTTCTCGCCATGCAAGAAGAACTGTACCAATTCCAAAGGAATTGGGTGTGGTTCCTCATGCCCCGACCAGATAATCATCCCATAATCAGAACTAAGTGGGTTTTCTAAAACAAACTTAGTGAAGACGGGTGGTTGTGAGGAATAAGGCAAGATTAGTCGCTAAGGGCTACTCCCAAGAATTTGGTATTGATTTTGATGAATCCTTTGCTCCTATGGCTAGATTAGAGGTAGTAAGAATTCTTCTTGCTTATGCATGTCACAGGAACATCAAGTTTTTTCAAATGGATGTCAAGAGTGCCTTCCTCAACGGAGTCATCACGGAAGAATTATGCGTGGAGCAACCGCCAGGCTTCGAAGATGAAAATTTTTTGGACCACATCTACAAATTGGACAAGGCATTGTATGGGTTAAAACAAGCTCCTCGGGCATGGTATGATCGTTTAAGTTCATTTTTGATTGATAATGGCTTCAAACGAGGTAATATAGACCAAACATTGTTTACAAAGACTTGTGATGAACATGCTTTAATCGTGGAAGTTTATGTAGATGATATAATTTTTGGAGCCACGAACATTAAAATGAATGATGATTTTTCCCAACTTATACAGGGAGAGTTCGAGATGAGCTTGATGGGCGAGTTGAACTTCTTCTTGGGACTTCAAATAAATCAACTAGATGATGGTATTTTTATAAACCAGAAGAAGTATACTCAAGAAATTCTGAAAAAGTTTCAATTAAAGAATGCCAAACCTTTTGCTACACCAATGTCCACTTCACTCAAATTGGAAGATGAGAAAGGTAATATCGTTGATCAAAAGCTTTTTAGGGGTATGATAGGTTCATTGTTATATCTTACTGCTAGTAGGCCTGACATTCACTTTAGTGTGTGTCTCTGTGCAAGATATCAATCTTGTCCCAGGGAATCTTATTTGTCGGCCATGAAAAGAATTTTCAAGTATTTGAATGGAACAATTGAACTTGGTTTGTGGTATCCTAAGAATAATTCATTTGATTTGCTTGCTTACACTGATTTTGATTATGCTAGGTGTAAAATGCATCGTAAGAGCACAAGCAGTCACTGCCAGTTTCTAGGGGGCTGCATGGTTTCGTTGGCCTCAAAGAAACAACATTGTGTGGCTTTATCAACTGCTGAAGCCGAATATGTAGCTGTAGGTAGTTGTGCGGCCCAAGTACTCTAGATCCAACACTAGTTGTTAGATTTTGGTATTTGCTTGAAAAACACTCCCATCATGTGTGATAACACTTCTGTAATAAATTTGTCCAAAAATCCTGTCCAACACTCTCGCACAAAGCACATAAAAGTTCGACACTATTTTTTTAGAGATCACATCAATAAAGGTGATTTTGAGTTAACTTTTGTAGATACAAAACAACAACTTGCAGATATTTTTACAAAGCCTTTGAATTCTGATCAATTTGCTTTTCTTAGGAGAGAATTAGGTGTTTACAAATCAGATATCTAAAATCTTTTTGATGCATTGGTCTGTACATACTTTCACTCATAAATCTCTAATAAATCATCTGTGCATACTGGTTTACTCTCTTGCACATAAGAAGTTTCCCATTGCATTTAGGTTCCAATCTTTTCTCTAATGTGCATAACACACTGAATAACATTTAACCTTCATGCATATATTTATTCCTTTGCTTCCGTATGTACATAACCTCATATATCCTAAACTTGTGTGCTTGAATGCCATGATTTCTGGTATATCAAATGACGATTGCGGAAGGTTAGATTATGTCCAGTTGGAAGCTTTCCTCATGCGCGACGGTGGTCTTCGGACTTATGTTCTCCGCCACGTACCGGTAATCAACATGTGTGAAAATTTTATCTCAATGCATGTTTGAGTGTATATAACATATCACCCTTCTTTTTTATTCCTTCTATGACCTTTTCCCTTGCTAAACAAAATTGCTTTGATTTAGACATGTTTGTAACATGGCACATATTAAGGGGGAGGTTCAATTCATAACTGTGCATACATTTAGGGGGAGACATAACAGTGATTAGACTAATTCATCTCTTACATTCAGTGTAATCTCTCACACAATTTGTACTTTTGAGATAAATGACTCTATTTAATAAGGATTTCAGTTATTCCACTCAATACTTTTGAGGGCCCTTGATTCCCTACATAGTAGTCGCATGACTCGTGAGGAAAAAGTTTTCAACCCCACCAAAATTCTAAATAAGTGTGATTTGGCACCGAGTAGTCGGGATTAATCTCCCCTAAAACAAAGGAGGAAACTCACATCGAAAAGTGAAAACAAATCCCCAACAAAAATAAATGACGAAACTGAGTAACCGAGAAGTGCCCCTAAAACAAAGGGTACGACTCGTGTCAAAGGTTAGTCATTTTTTTAGTATTATTAAAATAATGGGGTTGTGCGAAGCTACCAAAAGTCGAGCACTGTGTATGAAAGTGTAGGGAGGAGAGGTTCTTTCCAGTGTTCTTCAGAAAATCTGAAAATCCATATTGCTATAGATCTCATGTCTCATCTTTCACATACACACTTCAGATCGATTGTGTGAATGCACTTTATGAATCAGTCATATTTCACGTCTTATGCAATACCATCATTTTGTAAGCACAACCTTTTTAGTATTGTTCATGGTCATCATGTTCATAAATCAAAAGCATTATTCTTAACCTGTCCATACAGGACTTGCTTGATTCTATATCTTACTATGGATGCATATATGTTTGTGTGATCATCTATTCCTCTTCCCATGCTTTACAATGAGTTAAATGTACATATGAGGCATTCCATGTTATTTCCATCTTTGTTCATCCCCTATTTGACTTTGACAAAAACGGGGAGAATTTGTCTTTGCAATGACAAGGTGAATGAATGCTGAAAACATGTTTTGAACTATTTTAAACTTGTTTTGAAAGCTTTGGTTATCGAGAACTTCAAATGGGTGATGTTGGTCTCGTCTCATTCATGCAAATCCTTGTGGTAATCCAGGAAGTTTTGTCTTCGTCAAAAAGGGGGAGATTGTTGTGCCCCGACGTATTTTAACGAAGACAAAATGTGCTGTTTTGTGTCATTTGCATTGCATATCCTTTGATGAATGTGAGTCAATTTGATAGGTTCCATGAATGGTTTTCAATGATCTAAGCATGATATCTACTATTGTTGGAAGATTTTTCAACTAGGTCTCAATAGGTGAATGAGTTGAGCTTGCCTTAGACTGAACTTGGAACTCATGAATGCTTTGCTTGAACTGAATTGATATGTGGACTTGTGAAGAATGTGGATTGGAAATGTGTGAATCACTTGGACATATAGCTGCATTTCAATATACTACCTTGCAGGTTAGGAGATGTAGTCTTGTGTGAAGAACTGCATTGAAGTTGGTTTCTTCATATGCATAGATTAAATGTGACATGTTATTCAGTTTCTAAATGGTGCAGTTTCAATAATACCCACAAATCATTGAAGTCATGGTAAGATTTTATGTCTGAATGTATTTCAAGTGGCTAAATTGGGCTTGATCCATTTATAATGTTTTTGGGGTCTTATGTATATAAATCATGCTTTTCATGTGTTAGAGTTATCTCCTTTAATTTTCACAAAATCTAGGTTTTTCTGAACTTCGGTCGACCGGCCCTTCCACTTTGGTCGACCAAATTTCCCAACGTTGTTGGGATCAGAACCTGTGAAAAATCGGTCGACCGACCACCTTGCACCGGTCGGCTGAAATTCCCAGAGCTCTCTATATGTTTTCTGAAAAAATTTGGTCGGCCGATCCTTTCGACCAGTCGACCGAATACGGCGGGTGGACCCATTTTTGTGTGTTCGAAACCCCCTTAAACTAGATCTGTTTTGACTCAAACTTGACCCTAATACCCTTAGGGCATCCATACATATGTTAGACAGATATTGAAGGTTTTTTGTCTGCTGGGCATTTAAGTCATTTTGCATCCCTTTTCTCTAGGTATATGTAGCCACGATTTTCATACGATAGATAATCTTTTTAGGGCTAATATCTCTATTCTTGCAGGAGAAGGAGGAAGGGCGACACACATAGCAGGAGGAGAAAGAAGAAGCCACTGAAGACGCCATCCACGAGCCTAAGCTTCGATCTGAAGGCTGATGTTGCTGCTCTTCACGGTCGGTTGTCTTGGGCATCTCTTTCTACAAGGCTGGCCGCTTCCCACTCCGTGAATCAACTTCTCAAGCGCACCCTACTATCCTATCTATGGGATTTGTTGAAGATCTGAAGGGGGATCTCTTGTTCTTTCTCTTCCATATTTCTATTTGAAGCATAGATCTAAATATGAACTGGGATTTGTATTTCTTTATATTTTTCATCCATATACGATTTTGGAGCATCGTCTCCGTGTGCGTGGTTTCTCATTGTCGCACGAGAACATGCGTATGTGTGGGGCCGTTGTGCCCGTGTGTGATCTTTGTGATCGTTTTGCTGTCGTTGTGCAGTGTGGTTAGTGGAATCCTCTCAGGTTGAGAGGGGTGGACGTCGGACTGCACTGGGTGCGTTCGAACCACCTAAAAAATTCTCGCGTTGTGGTTTGTTATTTGTGTGATTGCCATATTATTTTGTTCATTCTCGATTGTGTGTGTGATGCGGTGAGTGGAGAGATATATATATATACATATAATCTATGCGCATTTCACACGTTATCTGAGTGGTTCATACAAATTATCGTTGGTGAGGTGTGAGAGCCTACTTGATATTTACTCTGTTTATTCTCCTTGTTCTGCGATTAGAGTGTTTATTAATCTCATCTAAACTTCATTGCATTTAGTTTTTGAAAAGGGGGTGAAATCAATGCGCCCCCTCTTGCTTGCATTCCTAATCGGGCCAACAGATTGAAACATAGTTTCTTGCTACCTTTGAGAGTCTTGTTCTGGTAGTATAACTGTGTCCCTCCATGGACCGATCGAAAGTCTACCCGATAGCCTAGATTTTAGTGTTCGCCCACTTGTAGAGACGTTTCGAGACAAGTTATCGTGATCCAGTCATTTAGTCTGAATTACGAGAACATGGCTCGGTATGGTTTGTGCTCGGTACTCGAGGTGGTCCTTTGTTGTGCAGACTTTGGCAGTCAGTAGTTTAGCATGGTTATGTGCATTTATAGTGTTAATCTTTTTGTCTTACTGTCTTTCCTGCTTACTGTTCTTTACGTCTTTTATTTACTGCGCTACTCGTTGTTGGATTTTCCAGCGTCTCCCTTAGGGATTTATTGTTCCACGTGGATTATGGGGTCCACGTGGGGTATCGGTGCATTGGCAGCCCATCCCGCCACATGTATTATGGGGTCCATGTGCGAAGCCCCGCATGCCCGCCCACAGCGCGAATAGACGTGGGGTTCCGCAATGCCATAAGGAAATATAGTCCACCTTCGCTACCAGCTCGAGCTTTTAGCGCAATGGTTGGGGCATGATCCAGTAAACTGGTATCAGAGTGAGGTCGCGGGTTCAAATCCCCCAGGTGCCGCTGGGGGGGGGGGAGATTGTTGGATTTTCCAGCGTCTCACTTAGGGATTTGCTGTTCCATGTGGATTATGAGGTCCACGTGGGGCATTAGTGCATTAGCAGCCCATCCCACCGCATAGATTATGGGGTCCATGTGTGAAGCCCCTCATGCCCGCCCACAGCACAGATAGACGTGGGGTTCTACAATGCCATAAGGAAATACGGCCCGCCTTCGCTACCAGCTTGAGGTTTTAGCGCAACGGTTGGGGCATGATCCTGTAAACATATTACCCCTATGATTTTGATGATGCCAAACACTATGACTCATCTAAGCATGATGTCATATGTGTTGATGCTGCATTTATGTGGTTTTGATGATGTCATGATATTAATATGGTTTAATGATGCCAAACATTGATGGATGTGATACATTGCATTTTGCTGACATAATTGCTCTTAAGATGATCTGATTATATGTAGAAGATGTATCAGGTCGATGCAGCCAGGCACTGCCTCGATGCAGTGCTGGTCATAGAAGCAAATATGAAGAGATTGGCTCGACGCAGTAATGGGCTGCCTCGGTGCAGTCGGGAGATGCCTCAATGCAGAGAAGGCATCAGAAACAAAGCAAATGAAACTACCTCGATGCAGGTTGCCAATGCCTCGATGCATTGGTTCACATTCCTCAAGGAAGAATTCTGTCTCGACGCATCTACAGCACATGCCTCGACTCATCAGTTCAGAATCTCAATCTGGAAGTTTGTAAAGTGGAAGCACCAAGAGTTCTACCTCGATGCATCTGAGTACACGCCTTGACACACTAAGGAGATCAACTGCCAGAGTACATATGAAGTCTACACGTCAGGATGAAGCACTGACACAGCAGTTGATCAGGTCGATGCATCTAGGAATTGAAGTGCATGTCTGTATGCTGAGAAGAGACAGGTCGATGCACCCTGCATCTATACATGCATCAGGTCTATGCATCTTGAATTTTCACCTTGATCAGGTTAATGCATTTGAGTACTACCTCGACGCAGTAATGGTCAAAGAAGCCAAGTCTAAGACACTGCCTCGATGCAGCAGTATCAGCTAATAACACTCACGTCGATGCACATCAGCATTCCTTGATCAGGAAGGTCAGTACACATTATGCATAGGTCGATGTCACCTAGAACTATATGCTAGAAGCTGCTTCATTAAGGTCGATGCATATCATAGGTGGTCGATGCTTGTGAGTCAGCGATAGCAATATAAGGTTGGTGCATTAATGATTATCACTCTTAAGGTCGGTGCACCTCAAACAATTCAAGAACACCAAGTCGGTGCACTAAAGAATTTTATTAGCAAGGTCGATGCAACTTCAGTTATTTCAGAAGCAAGGTCGATGCGCCTCAATTATGACCAGAACAAAGGTTGGTGCAGCTATTTCAAGTCTACTATAAAGTCGAAGCAGCTGAAGATGCTACGCCTATAAGCTCGATGCATCTCAACACTTCTCGACAACACAAGGTCGATGCACCAGGTCATGCATTGATGCCTTAGTTCAAGCAAACCACTAAACATGTCGATGCATAAATACAAGCCTAAGTAATCAGGTCGATGCAGATCTTCATGCATTAACAGGTCTGAAGATCTGAATCCCTATTTTGTAACTTGAAATCAGACCCGAGTGGAAAACCAACTCCAGTGATACAATGGCACGTGAACCCAGGAAGTAATGATTGGCACATGATCCAAGGCACTCTGTCAGAAGAACTTTCCCGCCTCTTGCCACATGGATGAATGGGAATTAAATGGTAATCAAATTGCCATATCCAAAAAGCTTCTCCGAAGGCTCTATCTTGGGTATAAATAGGAGGTATCTTCCTCCGAGAATTGTGCGCAAATAGGCTGCTACAGAGAAAAAAAGTGAGCCAATGGAAGAAGAAGAAAAGAGAGCTTGAGTCTGAGCAGAGAAGAAGAAAAGAGAGAAGAGGAGAGAGAGAGAGAGAGAAGAACGAGAGAAAAAGAAGAAGAGAGAGATCGAGTTTGAAGCAACCGGTTCCACATTGAAGATCTGTGTTTGTCTGTTCTTGGATCAGATCCAGAATATTCTTGCTCCTACGAGAGCTATATATTTTTTGGGTTTCTGTCAGTTCTATTTTTCTTTGTTGTTTTCTTTTTTTTTTATGAACGAGACCAAGGATAACTATTGGGGTAATGCACAATTTGTGCTAATTCCACCAATAGAACCTGGCCCTATATTTATTGATATTGAAGAATTATTTACAGCTTATCCATGGGGCATACCCCTGGGAGTGTAACAAAAATTGAGCAAAGAAAGTAAGAAAACAAAGGTGCACTATCTCCTCTAGCTAGGCAAACCAACAGCATCAACAATGGCACATCCACGGGCTTTGTTTGGAAGATCTGTCCAGCACTTGAAGTCCTGATTCCTTCGAGTGGAGCAAGCTAAGGATGCAAGGGCATCCGCGACAGTGTTCCCTTACCTATATGTATGCTGCAAGTTCCATCTATTTCTATGTATGATATATAAGATTTCATCCCACCACTTGCATATCTTCCATGGAGGATGGCCATTAGATTGCATCATGGTGATGAGAGCTTTAGAATCAGAATATATTGCATCTACAGGGAGGCCACACTTTTCTAAAATTCTTAGCCCGTCAAGAAGTGCTCTGGCTTCAGCCACCATGTTGCTCCCCACTCCATAGTAATAAGAAAAACCATGAATGATTTCCCCCCTACTTCCTCTGATGCACCTGCGACCCCCTGCGTGCCCAAGGTTGCCTTTGGCAGCCCCATCCACATTTAAGACATATCCTGTGTTGGGGAAAGACCATTTGATGAGCTTGGGAGGTTTCTTGTAGTAGCTATAAGAAAATCTAAATTGTTCCCTCACGTTCCTTTCACTCGCAGTAGGAGCCTTGCTGAAGCATACCTTACTCAGAGAGAACTCTACCTGCCTCAAAATCCATTGTTGCAACATTCTTCCAGAGGGCCCCTTCTCTTCAAACTTGAATTTACATCGAGCCTTCCAAACCTCCCAAAATATGTGCAACATAGTAAGTATGGTTGCATAGCCATATGGAGACTTAATATCAGCATTGCAGATAATATCCCAACGGAAACCAGTAACCGAGTGTGGTACTCTATAGTTGGCATCATATAAAGGCTTGAAGAACCTCCACAATGGTTTAGCAAGCTGACTTTCGAGAAATAAATGATTTAAACTCTCTTCCTTATTATCACTATGGCAGCAGACACACTTGGAGGGAAGATTAATACCACTACTGTTTATGATGCAGTCAACAGGGACTGCAAGATGCAACACCCGCCAGCAAAAAATGGAAGCCCTCGGTGGAATTTGAGCTCCCCAAATCTTCTTCAATAAAGGTCTTCTATTACCTTGTGGCCGAACTTCATTATAAGCAGATTTACTGGAATAAGATCCATCTATATTGGCTGCCCAAACACATTTATCTACTTTCTGTTGCAACTGTATAGATTTGATGTTGTGTGCAGTGTTAGGTGGGATATGATTCCACACCGGGTGGTTTGGGTTTAGGACTGCTTCCCTCAAAGTGACCTTTGGTATATTGACATGAGGAGCCAAAGTAATTCCACACCAGTTATCCTTCATGACATCAATGGTGTTCCCATCCATGGGGATCCAGCGAGTGTTAGACAACACCAGATTCTTGGCCTTGCTAAAAACATGTTTTCGGACTCCCGCAGGGAAAGTCCTCTCAATGGAACTAAGGTGGCCCTTTATGTATTTTGAAGTTGCAAACTGAGACCAAAGTGATGTGCCATTAAGTATTCTCCAAATCTGTTTGGCCACCATAGAAATTTGAATATGCTGAAGACTTCTAATGCCAAGTCCACCTTCTGCTATAGGTTTGGTAGTTGTAGACCAAGATACCCAGTGACGATTTGAGGCTTCCATGCCACTCCACAGAAAGTTGGCACACAACTTGTTTATGGTCTGAATAATTGTTGCTGGTAAGCATGATGCACTAGTAGTGTAAATAGGTATGGATTGGAGCACAGAGTTTATAAGACATCTTCTACCTGCTTGAGAAAGGAATTTAGATTGCCAACTCTTCAATCTGGCACATACTTTATCTAGCAGATGTTTATAATGTGTGACTCTTTTCCTACCTTCGAATAGAGGAACCCCAAGGTAAGAGTTTAGGCCACTCTTGTGCTGAAAGCCTGTAATGTCTGCTAGTCTTTTAATAACAGCAGGTGAAGCTTTGTGTGATACAATAAAGCTACTTTTGTTGCTATTTACTTTCTGGCCAGAAGATTCCTCATATGCTCTTATGAATGCCAACAGACCTTTGATGTTGTTTGCCGATCCATTGGAAAAGACCAATGTATCATCAGCATACAATAAATGGGAGACTTGCTGACAGCCTCGAGGCACATGAAAATGTTGAACCTTCCCACTGTTAAAAAGGCTAGCTATTACTCTACTTAAGGATTCTTTTGCAATGATAAACAAAGCTGGGGCCAATGGGTCACCTTGTCGGACCCCCCTAGTGGATTTGAAATAACCAGTTGGGCTACCATTGAACAACATAGAGAACCATCAGTTTTTTAGCATCAATGATATCAAGGAGCAAAATCTGTTAGAGAATCCAAAAGCTCTCATGACTGCAAGCAAAAAATCCCACTCCAATCTATCATATGCTTTTGTTATGTCTAGTTTGAAGATGATAATGTTTCATCTAACTTTCCTGCCTAACTCCTTCATCATTTCCGAAGCTAATGAAATTGTATCTACAATGTTTCTCCCTTTAACAAAAGCCCCTTGATTTTCTGAAATTATATGTGGAAGAATGTCTACCAATCTGTTGCTAACAATTCTGGAGATTATCTTATAAGTGAAGTTGCAAAGACTAATCGGCCTCATATCTGAGTATGTACTAGGGGAAGCCACTTTTGGGATCATTGCAATTAGTGAAGATGTAATACCTTTTGGCAGAGGAATACCTCTGAAAAAACCCTGCACTGCTTTCATGACATCTACAGAGATGATGTCCCAACATGAAGTAAAAAACTTTCCTATATATCCATCAGGGTCGGGGGCGTTGTTTGGGGACAATGAGTGAGCTGCATTCCTAAATTTCTCTTCCTCGGGTATGACATAAAGAGCATTGTTCTCCTCAGCTGAAATAAGGCATGGAATGTGCTCCAAGATTTCAAGTTTAATTTGATGCTCAGCAGATGTGAATTGACTTTTAAAGAACTCCACAGCTTTGTCCTTTAGCACTGACTCCTCCTCACACCACTCACCATTGTCTAGTTTAATTCTATGTATGGTCATTCTTACTCTCCTTTGTTTAACATAGAGATGATAGAACTTTGTATTTCGGTCCCCTAACTGCAGCCAGTTGGTTCTGGCTTTCTGCCCCCAAAAAAGTTCCTCTAAATGAAGGCATCTTCTAATAGCAGCTTGTGCACTTTGAAGAGATATCCTGGTATCTTCATTAGGATCTTCATCAAAAGCAGTTTCAGCCAACTTCACTTCTTCCTCTACACTGGCTTTCCTATCAAATATGTTGCCAAATTGTTCCTTGTTCCACTACTTAATCACAGATTTGATTGCTTTCAGTTTATGATGAAGAATAAGGAAAGGGTTGTGGTGATCTAAAGATGCAGCATCCCAAGCATTTCGCACCATTGTTTTAAAGTTCTCATCCTCCAACCACATGTGCTGAAAAACAAATCTGCTAGGCCCAAAGCTAAGTTGAGGATGATAAAGAAGCAATGGAGAATGGTCAGAGGGTTCTCTCATCAAATGCTTCACAGTAAATGTAGGGGCTTTTTCAGCCCAGCAATCATTTATCAATACTCTATCCAGCCTAGCCCTAATGTTCCTCACCCCAGTCTGATTGTTAGTCCATGTATATGAGTTGCCCATATACCCAACATCCATAAACCCTGCCACTGCAACAAAGCCCTGGAAATCTGTCATGGAATTGATAAAGCCCATGGTGCCCCCCTTCTTCTCCTTAGGTGATAAAACGGCATTAAAGTCACCACCCAATAACCATGGTTGATTTACTGAGCTCCCAAACTGTATGAGCTCTTCATACATATCTCTCCTACCAGCCACATTACAAGAAGCATAGACAAAGGTAGCCATGCAATCCGCCCATGTTCCGTTATGGATCTGCACTGTGATGAATTGTGGGTTCCTTTACACAACCGACACTGAAGTAGGGAGTTTCCATAGCAGCCAAAATTTTGAATTCTCCTCCTGATTAACATAGGCACAGTCAAAGTTAAGTCGGAGCCTAACATTATCTAATCTGTCAGCCATAATCTTTGGTTCTATAATGCAGACCATTTGAACATCATTCTTTCTAATATGACTTTTAATACTACGCATAGACTTTGCATTACCTATGCCTCTAATATTCCATATCAAAATGGGACCATTCATTGAGAGAGGGAACATGATTTATGACCACTAGCTAATTGCTTAGCTTGAGCCCTGGTCAGATGTTGCTTCTTTTTCCCTGGCTGTTTCATCCCTCGATCAAAGCATTCCATTAGCTCATCCTCATTTCCCATATGCACTTCATGCATGAATATATTCTCAGCAATAGATTGCTCCGCCACTGACAGGTCTTCAAATTCATTATTATAAGAAGAAATGGATTTATTCACATATGCTAGATTGGTGGTGGTAATAACAAGCTCAGACTGCTGGCTTGCCTCATGGCCTTTTTCACAGTTTCTGCCCACATCACCAATAGTGATAGGATCTATACCTTCCTTTTCAATATCTCCCAAATTAATTGTTGAATCTGCCACAATGACAACATGTTCACTCGCTGGGATTTCAATACCAGTGCCCACACCAGATATCCCCTTCTCTTTTAATTTCCTGATCTTAGTGTCATATGTATTGGCTTTAATTTCCTGACCCTGGTCACCATGTTTATCCTCGGATTTTTCCATATCTGCCAGAATTTGGGATGAAGGGAGCTCAGTATTTTGAGCCTGCCAAGATGTAGAGGGAGAATTAACATTAACAAGATTTTGCATATCCGCACCACCATCTGAATGCTCCAAATTAGCAATATCACAGGCTGACAGAGCCAACAAATTCAGCTGATCCCCATAAATATTATTAGCATTGCCTTTAGGCTCCATAGGATTCCCCTGCTCTGGATTATCATTCCCCTGAAGAACTGTAAACCTGTTGTTCATGAGAGCAACTTGTCGAACAGGTCGTGTGCCTGATGCCTTTGGCCTTAAAACTTTCATGTCTGCCATTTGTTCACCACCTCCCCGAGGCTAAACAATGATCGAATTACCTGTTTTCCTCTTGCACTCCACATCCAAATGACCAAGTTTATGACACACCGCACATAAGTGTGGAACTCTATGGTAATTCACCTGCTGCCAAAAACCATCTTCGTCCATATCAATCCATAATCTCTCTTTCCTTGGGGCAGATAAATCCAGTTCTACACAAGCAAGGGCCTCCGAGGATCTGTCATAGCAACTGTTTTATCATGAATCCTCAGAACAGGACCAAAATTGCTCGTGATGGACCTCATACAATCTTCATGATAGAGGTTTGTAGGCAGCCCTGGAAAGCCTAACCACACCGGAGCAGATGCAGGGTCCACGTCAAAATCAAAATCCGGCGTCCATCTGAAAAATCTAAACAAGTAGCCCTTGATGTACAAATTCTTATGTAGGAGAAGCTTCAGAAAATCATCTTCACAGCCTAGTCGAAGGAGAATATGTATCTTGTTTAATCTGCTAATCACAAAATCCAGGGATAATACCATTCTCTGCATAAGATAGGTTTTGATCTCAGGGAAGGCTAGCCTGCCGTATGAGCATTTGGCTATTATAGCAAACCGAAGGCTCTGCATTGAAGCTTATAGGTCGGCCTTGGAAAAGTATATAGCCGATTCTCCCTGATCTGTAAAGGACGGCTCCTTGAGCGGAATCATCAGCTTGACATTATGGTGTCTCGCCAACAGCATTTGCGCATAAGTCCTGCGAGAATCCAAGGGCTGCGTCGGAGGAGGACCACCTACGATTCCATCTCCAGAGGGTGGTGCAGGGGGGGGGGTTCACCCCCCTCGCCATTCATGGCCGGCAGAGCACCCGACGGCTATCCTCAGCGACGGCGGGAAACTTGAAGAAGCCGCTTCTGTTCCACCTTATCCCCCTCTTTGTTGTTTTTGTTTTCAATCTTACTCTTCTGATACTCTGTTTGGAGTTTGGGGTTCCTCCTGTGTGTTCAGGAGAAGGGAGAGCAATCTCTATTAATTCCCTCTGTTGGTCAGAGGAAGAGAGGACGTGACCTCTGGTTGATGAGCAACGGGGTGTTGCTTGCGGTTCTTCCTGAGGATTCAGGAGAAGGGAGATTTATCTCCGGTTGCCCACTGTGAATTCAGAGGAAGAGAGACTGGTGTCTCAGGTTGTGAGTGACGGGGTGTCACTCACGGTGTTCCCTCTGTGGTCTCAGAGGAAGGGAGGTCATCCTCCGGTTCTAGTTCTGTGGGTAGCAGAGCTATGGTGCTGGTCTTGTGGGAAGCAAGACCAGGTCGAATGATTTGTCTCCCTCGGAGGTCAAGCTGTTAGGCAATGATTGTTTTGCAGACTGAGTCTGCTTCTTGCCCAGTGCAAGGGAAGCCTCACTCGAGTTGAGTGAGGGGCGGACGTAGATCTCTGGTTTGAGATCGAACCACCTAAAAATCTATTGTGTAGTGGATTGCTTCGTGGGTTTGCTCCTTGTCTTCTTCCTTCCCTTCATAGGTTTGTTTAAGATAAAAGTCCTTGCATCATGAGCTTATTTGGGTGTCAACTAATGTTATCTGGCGTAAGATTTTCTCTTTCTGTTGGGCATACGTTTCCACACACCAAGTGTTTGAAAGTTATTTTTCCTTGTTAGCACATCTTCCGGTTGGTGTGTAGTGCGTATTGAGCATTCGAACCGTGGTGTATGCACAGGTTTCTTTTTCAGAGAGCAAATCTTTTAATTGGATAGTTTTTGTAAAAAGATCCATTCACCCCCCCTTTGGATCTATCACAGAGCACAAGCGATTTTATCAATTGGTATCAGAGCGGGTTCTCTGGTTGATCAGATCCAATGATCTGTAGAGAAGATTTTGTCACTTTGGTAATGTGTTAGTTTCATCCGGGTTTATTGTCTGAATTGAGCGATGGACTGTCCATCGGTTTTTGATGGTGCTAACTTTAGTGAATGGCTAGGCGGCCTATGTGTTTTTATAAACTCCATTGACCCTAATCTATGGAGTCTTGTATCTCGCGGCCCATATCAACTGCCTTATGATCATACCAAGTGGTCTAATGGGGATAATTTGAAGAACCATGATAATATCACAGTTCTAGATATTTTAACTGCTGCAGTTGATATTGACATGTTTCCTTCTGTCTGCAGATGCGCATCTGGAAAGGAAATCTTGGATAAAGTAATTGCCATCTATGAAAAGAAGGAAGAAGAATGCCTAATGGCAAACAAGAGTGATCACAATAGTGATCAACCAAATGATAACTCATCGTCTCAGGTAAGCTCCAAATCTGGAGTGATTTCAATTAATGAATTAATGAGCATGTATGAAGAACTCTCTGATAGATATAAGAAAATAAAAATTGAAAATAAAAAATTGAAGAAGAAGGTTGAACTGAACAATTCTAACTCTCCTTGTAGAAAGTGCTCACAGCTGGAAGAATTAAACATTCTTATGAGTTAGATATTAGAATGCGTAAGGAACAAATCTATCTACTGAAAAGTGAAAATAAAGAATTCCTAAATAAAATGTCTGAACTAGAAGAAAAACCGAATGCTATGAATAATGATCAAACCACTATCACTGGTCTAGTTCAGAATGAAGAGTTAATAAAAGAAAATGAAGAATTGAAGCAGTTAAACACTGCTATGTCCGAAAGGCTATTGAATCTGGAGAAACGTAAATGTGTAGCTTCTAATGAATTTGAAAAGCTAAATGTTATGGAAAAAGAGATTGAAGACTATAAAGCTACGAATGAAATTTTGAAAAATAGGTTAGAAGAATGTGAAGGGGAAATGCTTAATTCTGAACTAAAAATTTCAACATTACAGAACCAAATTTTAGATCCAAATGATTCTCTGTCAAAATTTGTGAAAAGAAAAAATAACCTGGATAGACTCTTGGGAAGTAAAATCAATTTTTAGAGAGAAGGGCTAGGATACAATTCTGAGAATAAGAAAAGGTTTGAAAACAAGCTGTACACACACTTTGCTCACAGCACAAAATCACCTAGCACTTCCAAAAATTCCCCAAAACATGTCATGCATTCTAAGAATACTCATGTGAAAAATCATGTCTCAGAGAAAGTGAATGCATCATGTCATTATTGTGGTAAGCATGGACATCATATGCATAATTGCTTTGTCATGAAGAGGGATGATGAAATGCATGCTAGGAATTTTCATGATAGAAAATATCCTATTGTTCAGAAAAGAAAAATTCAGTGCTTTCACTGTGGGAAAATAGGACATGTTGCTGCACAATGCTGGTTTGCTAAGAGTAAAAGTAAATTTCATTCTCATGCCAATCATGTCTTTAAAAAGAACAAATCTATTTCAATAGGCTAGCATGTAGTGTGCTTCACCTATGGGAAGCCAAGCCATAGGGCAATTGAATGATGGCTAAATGATGAAAGAAGAAAATTTTCTTCATATTATAACTGTGGAAAGCATGGCCATTCAGTCGAGGACTGTTGGCAGAAAAGAAACTTTAGTGATAAAAATGATAACAAACCTCATTATTCATAAAATTTCAGAAAATGTGCTTATGAAAAACCTATGAAAAATTCAGGATGTTGTCATTATTGTGGTCTTCATGGGCATTCAATGTTCAACTGTAACTTCTTGAAACATGCTGATTTAAATGCTCGAAAGTCTTGGAAAAAACCTATGAGAGGTATTACTAACTATTTAGGACCCAAGAATTCTTGGGTACCTATGTATTCAAAATGAGATCTGTTTTGCAGGTGTGCCTTGAAGAAGGAAATAAAAGGGGTCAATAAAATCACGGCACATGAAGTTTGGTAAAACCCCATTTCTGCATTTTACTAATTTTGATATTTGATTTTCAATAATTCATCTCAAATTGTTGCATATCATGTTTTGAATCTGTTTGTTAGAAATTCATGCATTCATCCACTTTAAATTATTTTTGTTCAAACCATGAACAACCCACATCTGAAAGTGTACACATCATCTGCAAATTAAGGTTCATGCATATTCATGTTTAATCTGAATTGAATGACTCTGGTTGAGTGAAGTAGTTTGAGTTGTATAGACTTCCATATCTACATCTGAAATCTTGCATGCTAATTGGACACATGATGTACATACAATTTCCATATGTCATTTGCATTGTTTTTATGAGTCTCTGATGTTTTACTTAAGCATACATTAAGTTGAGAATGAATTGCATTTCATGTTTGAAAATCTGTCAGATTAATCTGAGTTGTTTATCTGTTTAATTGGTTCCAACTGAGTGAATGATTGAAGAGGAATTCACAAACCTGCAAGTGATGAAAATTCATTTTGCAGATTGAAAATCTGAATTGCAAATGGTTGATGCCTGCATGTATCATAATGCATATATTACACAATCACTGAAAATCTGTTGCATACAATTTTCATCTGCATAAATATGTGCTTAGCCAACAGTTTTTTTTTTAAAAAAAATATTTGCATTGCATATAGGACTGTACTATATTAGTGATGCACCTTTATGCATGACTTTATGGTATAATAAATGGTGATATGAATAAGGACAGATTAAACCTGTCTTGAAGCTTTCACCATGCGAGAGGTGATCTTAGGATCTAAGTCCTCCGCATGGTACCATAGGTCAAATTGCATATAGACAAATTTAGTCAGTCGTGAGCTTAGTTAAATATTCCCATGCATGGTCTTCATGTCACATATGATGGTTCAAAGCATTTAAATAGGGGGAGTCCTTGCATTTCATAGTTAACTCATGTGAATTTGCTATCATGCATATACTGATTTCAGAATTGATTGCATATCATTCATATTGAAAATACCAAAAAGATTGATTGAGTGCATTCGGTTAGGGGGAGCATATAACTAGATTTTGAACAGCATGGCTATATATCTATTCTATGTTTTTATCACTGTCTAGTTCGGTCGACCAAAACTACTCATTTCGGTCAACTGAAATCTTCACTGAATAGCCATCGCCTTGCTCATTCTGCTATCTCTGCTCTCCTAGTAATCTACACTGTCAGCTGGCATCACCTGCCTCCATCTGTTCTATATTCACCCATGCTCAACACTCTCATGATTATTGAAATCAACTATGTATTGCTCCTAAAGTTGCTGAGGGGAGTCTGTTGTCTTAAATCCTTTCTGAGAATGAAACCTGCTCCTACATGCATGAACTTCAAGTGTCTCTCACATACAATGCATGTTCTTGTTGATGCTTCTATTGAAATATTGGTTGTTCTCAAACTTCTTTGATCTAAAAATTGAAAAGATTTCAATCTATATATCATGACCATAAATCTGAAAACCTTGTCAATAAGGAATCTTCTATTATACATGATTATGAATGTCTAAAAGATTGAGTTGGTTTAAGTTTAATGTATTCCTTGAGTTTGGATTTAAATAACTTAAAAATATCTAAGTCAACTTTAATAAACCTTAACCAACACTTTTATGTTATTTCATGCAAAACCTTCTGAAATCTGAAAAATTTAGAAAATCATGACTATCTTTAGTTGAGATACATGAAGTGAGTATTATTTTTAAACATTTGATTATTCTGAGAAATGTTCGAAAGTAAATTGATTCAGAGCAACGACTTTGGTCACCTAGAAACCATGTCTAAAATTAGACTGTGTCATGAAGTGCCATAGTTACCTCTGATAGAAAATTATTGCAATATCAGTGAAAATGATGGCAGAGCAATGACATAATATGTGGTAAGTAACTGGGTCACTTCACCTAAGACGTGTTGTGCCTCACGTCAAAAGCCATACTATTGTTATCTCTGTTCAATTTGAAGCATGATAGTTAGTCATTCCAAGTGCTTAGGGATACTAGCGTCTAAACAATGTGTATTTTCTAGTTACAAGGATGTACTAAACTCAATTGCTCCTAAAATTTGAACATGAAAATTGTTGCTAATCCGAAGAAAAATCTGGAAAATGGTTGCAAGAGAAAAATTATTTGTGTAATCCTGGACAAAATCAGATGTATTCATAGTTGTTTAACCTCAATACTATGTTTTGTAATTCCTAAAGGAGTCATTGAAAATTAAATGAGTAAGATGGAAGGAGGTTAAATAAGAATGTCATATGAGGGCTTGGTTCATTTTTTATTAAAAATTGATTTCAGATATGAGTATAAAACTTTATTGACAAACCGTGTATACATCATATTTAAACCTGGCTAGTCATAAAGATTCATTCATAAGCCCTTATGATGGAAGACTCTGAAACCTTTTTATCTCAAGATTTATGAAATTGATATCTCATTGAAAACCTCTCTTAATCCATTGGAAGTCCAGTTGAAATTCCTGTGCTCAGCTTGCTCATGATATCTGTTTCAACTGCACTGCACATTAAATTCATATATCAGATTCTGTAATATTCATGTATAGATGTCCCTGTGATTTTGATGATACCCTCAATTGACAGTCCTTCTCAAATCCTTCATTATCATCACTACTGCATGATTTCAATATCTCTAGTGTTTACACCTCCATTTCACTCGTCTGATATGTCCAAGGGGGAGATAATTAGATCTGGGTGATGAATTCTTTCATTTAGGGGGAGAGTCCTTGAGAAAACATCATTGTGCATAAATTTTATTTCAAAAGGGGAGAATATTTTTGTGGGTCATTACTCTTTGTGTGATGTGTGGGAAGGAGATGTTGCATCCTCTTGCATACTTCATATACATGATTTGCACTGTCTGGGAGTTTCCGTTCATGTGGAAAGGGGGAGAATAGCTTTTATTTCAATCATATCAATGCATGCTTTGCATTTATCTCCACTGATTTTCTCAAACTATTATTTGCTTTTTGATGAAGTCAAAGGGGAAGAATAGTTTGAGATATGAGTAAGCATGTTGTTTCATGACTCATAGTGTTACCATCATCAAAAAGGGGGAGATTGTTGTACCCATGTGGTTTTGATGATGCCAAACACTATGACTCATCTAAGCATGATGTCATATGTGTTGATGCTACATTTATGTGGTTTTGATGATGTCATGATATTAATATAGTTTAATGATGCCAAACATTGATGGATGTGATACATTGCATTTTTGCTGACATAATTGCTCTTAAGATGATCTGATTATATGTAGAAGATGTATCAAGTCCATGCAGCTAGGCACTGCCTCGATGCAGCGCTGGTCATAGAAGCAAATATGAAGAGATTGCCTCGACGCAGTAATGGGCTGCCTCGGTGTAGTCAGGAGATGCCTCGATGCAAAGAAGGCATCAGAAATAAACCAAATGAAATTGCCTCGATGTAGTTGGACAATACCTCGATGCATTGGTTCACATTCCTCAAGGAAGTGTTCTGCCTCGACGCATCTACAGCACATGCCTCGACTCATAAGTTCAGAATCTCAATCTAGAAGTTTGTAAAGTGGAAGCACCAAGAGTTCTGCCTCGACGCATCTAAGTACACGCCCCGACACACTAAAGAGATCAACTGCCAGAGTACATATGACGTCTACACATCGGGATGATGCACTGAAGCAGTAGTTGATCAGGTCGATGCATCTAGGAATTGAAGTCCATGTCTGTATGCTGAGAAGAGACAGGTCGATGCACCCTGCATGTATACATGCATCAGGTCGATGTATCTTGAATTTTCACCTTGATCAGGTTGATGCATCTGAGTACTGCCTCGACGCAGTAATGGTCAAAGAAGCCAAGTCTAAGACACTACCTCGCAGCAGCAGTATTAGCTAATAACACTCAGGTCGATGCACATCAGCATTCCTTGATCAGGCAGGTCGGTGCACATTATGCATAGGTCGATGTCACCTAGAACTATATGCTAGAAGCTGCTTCATTAAGGTTGATGCATATCATAGGTGGTCGATGCTTGTGAGTCAGCGATAGCAATATAAGGTCGATGCATTAATGATTATCACTCTTAAGGTCGGTGCACCTCATACAATTCAAGAACACCAGGTCGGTGCACTAAAGCATTTCAGTAGCAAGGTCGATGCAACTTTAGTTATTTCAAAAGCAAGGTCGATGCACCTCAGTTATGATCAGAACAAAGGTCGATGCAGCTATTTCAAGTCTACTATAAAGTCAAAGCAGCTGAAGATGCTATGCCTGTAAGGTCGATGCATCTCAACACTTCTTGACAACACAAGGTCGATGCACCAGTTCATGCATTGATGCCTTAGTTCAAGCAAACCACTAAACAGGTCGATGCATAAATACAAGTCTAAGTAATCAGGTCGATGTAGATCTTCATGCATTAACATGTCTGAAGATCCGAATCCCTATTTTGTAACTTGAAATCAGACCTAAGTGGAAAACGAACTCCAGTGATCAATGGCACGTGAACCCAGGAAGCAATGATTTGCATGTGATCTGAGGCACTCTGTTAGAAGAACTTTCCCGCCTCTTGCCACGTAGATGAATGGGAAATAAAAGGTAATCAAACTGCCTTATCTAGAAAGCTTCTCTGAAGGCTCTATCTTGGGTATAAATAGGAGGTATCTTCCTCCGCGCACAATACACAAATAGGCTGCTACAGAGAAGAAAAGTGAGCCAGTGGAAGAAGAAGAAAAGAGAGCCTGAGTCTAAGCAGAGAAGAAGAAAAGAGAGAAGAGGAGAGAGAGTGAAATGTCCCAAGATCCAGATACCGGGAAGAATCCGATACCATTCGAATCCTGGTCCACCGCCCACGAGCCGGGGGGGCTCGGAAGGGCAAAAAGGAGTATGGAGGTACAAAGAAATAGGAAATAAAACAGGACAATTCAACAATTAACATAGATAAATAATGATGCGGGGCGGACACACGACTTGACTCCAATTGGATATGCGATCCTTGGACTCTAAGCAACCTCGCGATCGCCCCTAACGAGGGAAGCGTCGGACGTGCGCGGTTGAGAAACCGGCAAAGAGCTAGGGTGGTCAACTCACAAATTCGTACCCGGATCGGGTCACGGGACGGCCTCGCTCTCTCTCGCAGCAGCGGTGAAATAAATATATCAAGCTAATGGCCCTAACACATGCTCTCTAGCAGCGGCATATAAAAGCATATACAAGAATAGCAAATGCCGAGTAATGGAGCAACACGATACCTCCATGCGCCTGGCGTGGGGAAGATGATCCCGGTCGATCTCGTACTCTCGGAACAATAATTAATTAAATTACAGCAATGATTTACTGTCCACTCCACGCAGGGAGGTAAAGGGCGACACAGCGGGACCTGGGAGTAGCGGGTTCGAGTTGACGGGCAGCTTCTTGTGTAGCTTCGGCGGCACACGTACTCACGATCGTGGGACCCACGTGCTGGTCAGTGGGGCCGTGTGGGCTCGGAGCTGCACCGCTATGACAGGGACGTACGGAAGGGTGCTCCCTGGGAAGGCAGTGCGCTGGTTCACCTCGCGGAAGGCGAGGAGGCTCCGATCGGTGCGGGTTGGAGTTGCTGCCCACGGATCTGAATTCTATTTCAGACCTGCGCGTCCCGACGAAAACTGATGCTGCGACCAGTACCGACGTCGGATCGACGCACAAGAGGTACAGTTAAAAAGCTCTCTCAAAATCCTTCGACTCTCTGGGGCTCTAGAAAATTCGTTGGGACTGTGCTTCAGATGGGGAATTTTAGAATCGGACTGATCTCTGTTTCAGATCTGGCCGTACAGAAATGAACTTTCCTGAGAGTTGGCGTTGACTGCGATGTGGAACTCCGATTCAGCTGTTGAGATCTTCATAAAAGTGGTATAGGGCGAAGAGAGGAAAACGGGGATAATTTTTATGAAAGATTTGGTGGAGATTTGACTGGGGAAAAGTATTTTCTAGTACCGGGTGGTCGGATCTGGACAGTAGAGACAGAACAGAACTTGGGATCTGAAGTGATTTTTTAGAAAATATAAATGAGATCCTAAATTCACAATAAAATTTTTGGAAGTGATATTAGGTGGACAGAATCTCCAGTAAAATTGGGGGTTCAAACAAAAATCAAGAAGGGGAACAAAAGGGAGAAACTCAGGGCTGCTGTGAAACTGGACAGACTACAGACAGAATTGGTGGATTGGGAGGCACGAAAATGGAAAAATATAAAACGGGGGCTGCAATTTGTTTTAAATTTTTTGGGACATGGTGATGACCTCTAGAACTCACCCTAAAAATCGCATCTCCAGAAGATGTAGGAGTTGGGAGCTAAAATTATCGGAGTAACCCTCTATCCAGCAAAATAGAACCTTGGATAGAACTTCCGAACTTGCTTCGCGGTGGCTCGTTGGCTGCATGAACGGCGGCGGCAGAGATAGAAACCAGAGGTGGAGGGGCTAAGATAGAAGGATTCTACACCCTGAAATGCTGAAGGAGGAAGAAGGAACCAGAGAGAGAGAGAGAGGGGGGGGCGCAGGTTTGCTCCAAGCTCAATTCAATAATTTCTTCTCATTAATTCTCTAAAATGTGGAAATACAAGTATTTATATAAAATGGGAAATGACTCAAAATGCCCTCAGATCTCGGGTTGGAAGGGGCACTAAGGGGATAAGAGAAAGTATTTATCCCATGTGGTCAAAACACATTCACATATTCTAATCAAACTTACCTAACTTAGCCTAATAAGTACAAAGAAGGGGGCGCCCCCTTCATGGGCCTATCTTGGGCCAAGTTGGTCCAAGGCCACCCCAAGTTGGTCCAAGGCCACCCAAAGGCCATTCACAAGCCCATGATAGCCTATAGGCCTTCCAACCTAGGTGGCCCATGAGAAGGAGAAGCCCAATTGGGCCTTAAGTGATTTAAAGGTCCATTAGGAAGCTTAATGGTCCAATATGAACTAACCCCCCTTAATGGACCTAATAAAAGAAACCTAGTAATGGACTCTTCATGGAATGTGACCCAATGGCTTATTAAAAGCCTTACAAAGGAGCCCAAATGAAAAAAATTAAAAAACACACAATTACAAGCCAATACAACCCATAAGACACACTAATACAAGCCAATACACACTAATACAACCCATTAGCCTTTGATGCCCCCGTCAAATAAACTACAACAACAGAGTCCAGTCCAACAGAAGTATAGTTTAAGTCAGAGAACGTACCCAACACCGAGTGAACACTCAGCCCGGCAAGCTGGCAACTAAGAACTATCGTACAACACCCTCGAACCTCGAGGACAAACCATCGCACCAGAAAAGCAGGGGTGAGTCTCCAAACAGAGACTCCGTAGGGGTCCCACGGAACCCCAACCGAGAAAACAACAGCGGAAAGGAAAGCAACACTAGCTAAGCAATAGCAATAGTGGTGGAGTTATAGCTACGGTGAAGAGAATCTATTCACCAACCCGCAATAGCCGGTAAAACCACGGCTCTACAGCTACTCCTATCGTAATGGGGAAAAAGGAACCCTCGATCTCACCATTGGGAACTGGGCGTATCTAACACCACCTACAGAGGCAAAACTTATGACAATCCTGCCGTGAAGGCCTGTCCTCCCAGACAAGGCCAACCTAGACCACGCTGTCCAAGGCAAAATCATGACCACGCTATCGTGAACACAACTCTTACGGGGTGAAGCCTCGGTAAGGCCATCGACACCCCGACCTCTACCTCGGGAAACATGCATCTGCAGTCCGAAAAACCTCGTCTCGTAGATGAGAAAATACAACCAAAAATAGGAGAGTCACATCTCATGTGACGGGAGTACCTACCCACCAGAAGCAAGGCCAGATGCCCCCCTTGGCGTCTTAGTCTGTTCCTCAGGTGTCTCCCTACCACGCCCCTGGTGGAGACTGAGACACCGTACAAGTAACCACAGAACAAGGGTCTAGGCTGGGTCATGCTCGTCAGCACGCGTCCGAAGTCCCTGACCACGTGTGCACACACTAACCATGAGTCCTGGGTCAGGCCCTCTGACTGGTTTTCCCCTCAGCCAGACACTGGCTGCAAGACATGGGGCCCTATGGTAACCAGCCTAAAAACCGTCTCTCTCAGGTAAAGCCTCGCCACCAATCCCTAGTGGGACCACACGTGTGTCGGAAGGCAACGACTAGTGGGGAGTCACTAATGGGACCACTCTCCGAGGAGAAACTACGAGAACACGCATGCACCCTATGCGAAAGTCACGAAGAACCAAGTGGCTCCGAGCCACTAGACTTTGGACAGTCCTCTAGACTTACTAAATCTAACGGTCCTTGAGTCACAAGACTCAGGGTCAAGACCGATGCACCAAATGGCTCCACGCCGTCAATCTGCCCTAACCCTAGGGTTAGAAACCTCAGCACGATGACTCACGAGGCAGTTCACAACCACCAAAACCATTCCCTCAAAAAGGAATTTAAGAAACCTCCAGCCCCAGTGTCACGCCCCGACGTGAAAAATCGGAACATAGCAGTTTATATAATTCATGTCAATCAGAGCATACATTGCCACAAGAGACCAAACCACCAGGCTAATAATAAAGAAAAACAATTAACCCATCTTTATTGATAATAATAAGAGAAAGTACTTAATTGACTCCTTGTGGACTTCTAACTTATTAACGGAAAATACATCAACTCTAGATAACAACTCAACAACTAATCCAAACTTGACTTGAACATCATTCTAAATGGCGCGCTCTTGGAATCACTCATTCCCATCCCCATCGGAGCGCACGTCCTCATCCGAACTACCTGAAAAGGATTGGAAAGTAGGGATGAGCAAAGCTCAGTAAGATTTTATATCTCTATCATCAGGCATAATTAAAGTAATTAACCATTTAATTAGGAATAACGTTGCAACGAAAGTAATGATAAATAATGACAAAAGATAGATAGAAAAAGAATATGAACTTTCAAGTAAAGAATATAGCAAGTATAGCAAGAACTATTCATGAAAATTGCATGAAAATGATATATGGAATTGGCCATAACAAGCACGCATGTCACGCAGGAATTTCAAGTAAATGAGTAAAAGTGGAATGTCTCAGACCAATCACGCTAGTCATGCACTTCGGTGCAATGTCACACCTTGTCATTACAAACTCCTCGGGGCACAAGTACTTTCGGGCGCTCCTCCGAGGACCAGACCGGGCCCTTTATGATGCATTGGCATTGAAGGGTTGGATCATAGATCCTAGTCAAGACATTCATCACATTAAATGGCCAAGAATTCCAAGGTTTAAGCTCACGAACTTACTTCTAAGATTGAGAGAAATTCCAACATCGTTGGAATGAACATTAGGTAGAAAGACAAGGATGCAAACAAGGATCACGCACGATTTCACAGTTCATGGCCAACCTTGATGACTGCTACACGATAATAAAATAAGGGAAACGTATGAAATATCTTACCTGTGGCAGTTGATAACTGGGCCGCTACAGGAACGTGACGGTCTGACCTTAGTCCGTTACGGTGACGTGACGGTCCAACATTGGGCCGTTACAGTTCACAGGTCAGTCCAGTTTGGACTGGCCCAATACATGATTCAAACCACGTTCATGGGTTCAGGTCTTTGGGGTACAACCTGCCCGGCGTCCTGGTGGGAATCTCAGGCTCACGGGGTCTTACGGAGGTCTTATAATAGTGGTCCTAGTTCGACGGAAGGAATATCCGACGGAGAGTCCCATCTATTACAAGAATTGAGGCTTAAACAAGCATGGAAAACCAAGACGGTGCGGTCAGTCAATCCCACCGGAGTGGAATGACTGTAAAACAAAAATGCGAAGACAAATATACATCTAGCATGGATCAGAATTTATACAAGTATTAAGGGTTTTCATCAAATTTCATATGATCATTCATCTTAGGATTATCTAACAACTTTCATGTAGAGAATAAACATTTAATGTTTATGATCATGATACTAGATTATCATCACGTTCTGTGTTGTTACAGATCAAGATGTCATACTAAAACATAGCAAGTTCCTGGTTCAAAACACATGAATTAGAGGTTAAATCACCCTGCAAGAAGAACGTGACGGTCCATATAAGGGGCGTTACACAACAGAAATAATTAGTTATAAATCTTATAAATTTTAAAAAAATACAGGGCACGTAACGGTCTATCGTGGGGCCATTATACCATGGTGACGGTTTATCGTGCGACCGTCAGAGTTGTAACGGTCACTGAAAGGGCCGTCAGATCAATCCGAGTCCCGCCAGCGGTGAACCTCGATATGCCACGATAAAACTTTGATTTCTCACGATAGAGTGAACAGAATTTAGGGAAAATACCACCGTTCGAAAGAGCATTAAAAATCGTACAAGATAGCATGCTTTGATTAAGACCTAAAATGATTAATTTCAACATTAGACTTGTTAACATGGAAGTTACCCTTTTGTATACCTCGGAGTAAAACATGAAATTAGAACAGCATGGTGTACGAAAATTAGGCAATTAGGTATCAAAAGAAAGAGTTCAGGAAGATGAACAAGATGGTATCATTAGATTTTCGTTTGGCCTGAGAGACACCTACCTTTACTTGAAGCAAAGAAAGATGAAAAGAAGGGTCACCGGAACCCTAGGTACCGCTCCTAAAACACCCAAATTCTCTCCCGTCCGGTCACGATCAGCTACGCCACCCGCCGCTGGTGCAAATAGGGTTCTAGAGCGTCGAAAGCCCTCAATAAATAGGACATATAGGGACTCCTAGTGATCGAATTTGGTTGAAGAGTCCAATGAAGAAACTCCAGCAAAAATCTCGGATGGGGTTCTAATCCACCGCCGCCACCGCCAGTAGAAGCATCTAGACTTAGGGTTTCAAAGAGAAAACAAGGACCTATCAATGGGCTAGGGTTTGGCTCGAATTGGAGCGCAAATGGGCTTAAATTGGACCCAAATTGCGATGGTTAAACTAGGTCTTCTAAACCCACGAAAAACTGCTAAAACATGAAATTATGTGTTCACGAATTTTATTTTGGGCTCTTACCTGAAGACAAAGTTATTACAAATTCAATTTTACACTAGATACATATTTTTCTAGATTTTTAATAATTTCATTAGAAGTTGAGCCAATAAATAATTAACTTATATGGAATTATTATAATAAAAATGCAAGATGCTATACCCTACCCCTCTTTAAGGAATTTGGTCCCCAATATCACCGAATCTGATAACAACCAACCTTAAAACAATTCGGGATATGACTTCCTGATTGCATCCTCGGACTCCCATGTTGCTTCCTCTGCTCCACGCCGACTCCACTGGACCTTGACCATCGGAATAGATCGATTCCTGAGTTGCTGTTGCTTGAAGTCCAATATCTTGATAGGCTTTTCTTCATAAGATAAGTCTTTCTTCAATTCCAAATCAGCATACTGGATAATGTGCGAAGGGTCATACACACACTTTCGAAGCATGGATACATGAAACACATTTTGAATGCTTGCTAACTGTTGTGGTAAGGCCAATCTATAGGTAACTTCGCCTACCCTCTCTAAAACTTCAAATGGGCCAACGAACCTTGGGCTTAACTTGCCTCGAATTCCAAATCTTCTAATTCCTCTTGATGGTGAAACTTTCAGAAATACGTGTTCCTCAATCTGAAATTCTAACTCCCTTCTTCTATTATCTGCATAGCTCTTTTGTCTGGACTGGGCGACCTTCAAACGGTCTCTGATAACTTGAATGTTCTTGGATGATTCTGAGATAAGATCTGGCCCGAGCCATTGCTTTTCACCAACTTCTTCCCAACAAAGAGGAGATCTACAACTCTTGCCATACAAAGCTTCAAACGGTGCCATCTGAATGCTGGATTGGTAACTATTATTATATGCAAACTCAATCAAAGGTAAGCGTTCATGCCAACTGCTTCCCAAATCAATTACGTAGGCTCTCAACATGTCTTCAACAATCTGGTTCGCTCTCTCAGTCTGCCCATCAGTCTGAGGGTGAAAAGCTGTACTGAAGTTCAAACAGGTTCCTAATGATGCTTGTAGTCCTTTCTAAAAGTGAGATGTAAACCTGGGGTCTCTGTCAGATATGATGGATACAGGCACTCCATGTAATCTTATTATTTCCTTCACATACAGGGTAGCCAAAACATCCACAGTCCACTTTGACTTGATAGGCAAAAAGTGTGTGGACTTTGTTAGTCGGTCAATGATCACCCAAATTCCATCAAGGCCTCCTCGTGTTCGGGGTAAACCCATAATAAAATCCATACCGACACTTTCCCACTTCCATTATGGTATTTCAAGAGGCTTTAATTTCCCAGCAGGCCTGGAATGCTATGATTTTACTTGTTGACATACTAAACACCTGCTCACAAAATCAGCCACTTCTCTTTTCATATTCGGCCATCAAAAAGTTCTCTTCAAATCTCTGTACATCTTTGTAGCTCCTGGATGTATAGTATACTTAGATCTGTGCGCTTCTTCAAGAATCTTCTTCTTTATCTCTGTGGAATCAGGGACACATGTTCTCCCTCAAAACAACAATCTCCCATCAACAGCTAACATAAAATCTTGTCGACTATCCAGCTGTTCTTTAATTTCAACGAGCACTGGGTCATTATCCCGCAACTGCTTAATTTCTGCTAGCAATTCTGAACGAAGCTGGACATGAGCCACCAAGATTCGATCTTCCTTTTCTGTAATATCTAGATTGGCAAACTGTTCTAACAACTTCCACTCTTGAAGCATCAAACTGGCTAATCTAGCTGTCGGCTTCCTGCTCAAAGCGTCTGCTACAACATTCCCTTTTCCGAGATGATATTCAATGGAGAAGTTGAAATCCTTTAAGTACTCTAGCCACCTTCTCTGTCTCATATTCAATTCCTTTTGAGAAAATAGATATTTTAAGCTCTTATGGTCTGAGTACACAGTGAAAGTTTCTCCATAAAGATAATGCCTCCATATCTTAAGAGCAAATACAACAGCTACTAACTCCAGATCATGAACATGGTAATTCTCTTCATGTTTCTTGAATTGTCTGGAGGAATAAGCTATCACTCTCCCTCGCTGCATCAATACGCAACCCAAACCGATTCCTGAAGCATCAATGTAAACTTCAAAACCTCCTTCACCTAAGGGCAAGGCCAAAATTGGGGCAGTGGTCAAACACCCCTTTAGAGTCTGAAAACGCTTCTCACAATCATCAGTCCACTCAAAATAATTCTCCTTACGAGTTAACCTAGTCAAAGGCACTACAATCTTGGAGAAATCCTTAATGAACCTTCGATAATAGCCTGCTAAGCCTAAGAAACTTCTGATCTCAGTTACATTCACAGGTCTTTCCGAATTACGTACAGCCTCAACTTTGGAAGGGTCTACTGCGATTCCCTCTTTAGAAATAATGTGTCCTAGAAAAGATATCTCTTGTAACCAGAACTCACATTTACTAAACTTGGCGTATAGCTGATGATCCTTTAATATTTGTAACGCCATTCTCAAGTGCCTTTCATGCTCCTCCTTGCTCCTTGAATATATCAGAATATCATCAATAAATACCACGACCCACTGATCCAAGTAGGGCCGGAACACACTATTCATTAGCTGCATAAAAGCTGCAGGAGCATTAGTTAGTCCAAACGGCATTACCACAAATTCAAAATGCCCATACCTACTATAGAATGTCATCTTAAAAATATCTTCATCTTTGATCCTCAACTGATGATACCCAGATCTGAGATCGATCTTTGAGAAGTACTGGGCTCCAGATATCTGATCAAATAACTCATCGATCCTTGGTAATGGGTACTTGTTCTTCACGGTGAGCTGATTCAACTGACGATAATCAAAACACAGCCTCAAGGAACCATCTTTCATCCTTACAAAAAGAACAGGAGCACCCCACGGGGAAGTACTCAGACGAATGAACCCTCTCTCTAGCAAGTCTAACAACTACACCTTCAATTCTCTTAACACAGTAGGGGACATACGATAGGGGGCTCTCGAAACATGCGAGGCGCTAGGAATCAGATCGATAGAGAAAACCACCCCCCTTTTAGGGGGAAGATCTGGTAATTTATCTGGAAACACCTCTGGAAAATCCTGAATAACAGGGATATCCTTCAACTCCACTTTCTCCTTATCAGTTAAAGAAATCAAAGCCAAGAATGCTGGACACCCCTTTCTTAACAACTTATCCGCCCAAAGTGCCGAAATGAGCGGCACGGACTTGGATAGCCTAGAGCCAGAGAAAGAAAGCTCAGGACGTCCAGGGAAAGACACTACTCCTGACTTACAATGAACACTAGCACCATGCTTAGATAACCAATCAGCCCCTAAGATTACGTCATAATCTTTCATCTTCATGCATACTAGATCGATAGACAAATTACAACCATTAATCAAAACTTCACTGGAAGGATAATAATATTTAATCTCGGATCCTGAACCAATCGGGGTGGATATCATAAGATGAGAGTCTAATAATACCGATTCCACAGATAAGGTCTTAGCAAATTTCAGAGATATAAAAGAATGAGTGGCTCCTGTGTCGAAAAGTACGAATGCTGGCTTGGAAAGAATAGTAAGAGTACCTTCGACAATACCTCCTTCCTCGGTAGTTTGGTTCTCAGTCTCTGCCTCCTGGAGGGCTTGGAGCCTGCCTTGCCGCTTGAAACTTCCTTGCGACTTATCGGATGCTGCCGGTTCATTAATAAGGGGACATTCTAGAATTCGGTGGTCCCTACTACCACACCATAAACAAGCGCCTAACTTGCGCCAACATTCTTCCATCTTGTGACCTGGACGGTCACAATACTTGCAAACTACCTTAGATGGCACAGCTGGTCCAACCTTGTTCTCACCTTCTCTGGGTTTTTTGTTCTTAGAAAAACTCGGCCCGCCTTTGGGCCTCTTCTGACCATTACCGGGTTTATAGTTCTCGGAACTGGTAGTCTGTTCCTTCTTCTTATCCCGACCTCTTATTCGGTCAGTCATCTCCATCGTGTCTTCCAAAACTTGTGCTTTTCTTACTATCTCAGCGTAGATATAGATTTCCAAGGGTGCCAATTGATTGATGTACTGAAGCTTCAAACCATTCAGAAATCTTTTAGCCTTCATTTTCTTAGTGGACACCAAGTGTGGGGCATACTTACACAATCTGGAAAACTGTGCTTCATACTCTGCAACCGACAACTTTCTTTGTTTCAAAGCAGCGAACTCGGCCGCTTTCTTCTCCTGCACCCGATCTGAAAAATACATGCTATTGAAAAACTCTTTGAACTCGTTCCACGTGGCACGCCTATTCCCAAGCGTGGCTTCCACGGCTTCCCACCAAGCACGAGCATCGTGTTCTAACTGGAAAGTCGCTAACAGGACGCGATCCCGATCCTCACATTGCATAACCCTGAAGATCCTCTCTGTCTCCTTCAGCCAGTTCTCGGCCTCATCTGGGTCCGAAGATCCACTGAAACGTGGGGGATTCAAGCCTTGAAAGTTCCGATGTAGATTGCCTGCTCCTTGTTGTCCGCCATCTTGGGCTACTTGCTATAAGGCCTGGGTCAGGCCCTACACTGTACGTTGCATGTCTCGCCATTGAGGACGTTCTGCCGCCATTACGAGAAATTCCTACAGCATAAAAGAAGTGATTTAGAACGTTCTATTGAATCTATCTTCTTATAGGTAATTAATTAATCGTATCCCAAGTCTCTACCCAACTCACTGGGTCGGATTCAGACTTACTAATGTTAAATGTTCTATAACACTACTAGCAACCTAGGGTCTAAAGAAAACCTAGGCTCTGATACCACAAAAATTGTCACGCCCCGATGCGGAAAATCGGAACGTAGCAGTTTATATCATTCATGTCAATCAGAGCATACATTGCCACAAGAGACTAAACCACCAAGCTAATAATAAAGAAAAACAATTAACCCATCTTTATTGATAATAATAAGAGAAAGTACTTAATTACGCCCGACTCCTTGTGGACTTCTAACTTATTAATGGAAATACATCAACTCTAGATAACAACTCAACAACTAATCCAAACTTGACTTGAACATCATTCTAAACGGCTCGCTCCTGGAATCACTCGTTCACGTCCCCATCGGAGTGCACGTCCTCATCCGAACTACCTGAAAAGGATTGGAAAGTAGGGGTGAGCAAAGTTCAGTAGGATTTTATATCTCTATCATCAGGCATAATTAAAGTAATTAACCATTCAATTAGGAATAACATTGCAACGACAGTAATGATAAATAATGACAAAAGATAGATAGAAAAAGAATATGAACTTTCAAGTAAAGAATATAGCAAGTATAGCCAGAACTATTCATGAAAATTGCACGAAATTGATATATGGAATTGGCCATAACAAGCACGCATGTCACGCAGGAATTTCAAGTAAATGAGCAAAAGTGGAATGTCTCATACCAATCACGCTAGTCATGCACTTTGGTGCAATGCCACAACTTGTCATTACAAACTCCCTGGGACACAAGTACTTTTGGGCGCTCCTCCTAGGACCAGACCGGGCCCTTTAGGATGCGTTGGCATTGAAGGGTTGGATCATAGATCCTAGTCTAGACATTCATCACATTAAATGGCCAAGAATTCCAAGGTTTAAGCTCACGAACTTACTTCTAAGATTGAGAGAAATTCCAACATCGTTGGAATGAACATTAGGTAGAAAGATAAGGATGCAAACAAGGATCACGCACGATTTCATAGTTCAAGGCCAACCTTGATGACTGCAAAACGATAATAAAACAAGGGAAACGTATGAAATATCTTACCTGTGGCGGTTAATAATTGGGCCGCTACAGGAATGTGACGGTCTGACCTTAGTCCGTTACAGTGACGTGACGGTCCAACATTGGGCCGTTACAGTTCACAGGTTAGTCCAATTTGGACTGGCCCAATACACGATTCAAACGACGTTCATGGGTTCAGGTCTTTGGGTTACAACCTGCTCGACGTCTTGGTGGGAATCCCAGGCTAACGGGATCTTATGGATGTCTTATAATAGTGGTCCTAGTCCGACGGAAGGAATATCCGGCAGAGAGTCCCATCTATTACAAGAATTGAGGCTTAAACAAACACGGAAACCAAGATGGTGCGGTCAGTCAATCCCACCGGAGTGGAATGACTGTAAAACAAAAATGCGAAGACCAATGTACATCTAGCATGGATCAAAATTTATACAAGTATTAAGGGTTTTTATCAAATTTCATATGATCATTCATCTTAGGATTATCTAACAACTATCATGTAGAGAATAAAAATTTAATGTTTATGATAATGATACTAGATTATCATCACGTTCTGCGTTGTTAGAGATCAAGATGTCATACTAAAACATAGCAAGTTCCTGGTTCAAAACGCATGAATTAGAGGTTAAATCACCCTGCAAGAAGAACGTGACGGTCCATATAAGGGGCGTTACAAGCATGTAACGGTCTATCGTAGGGGCGTTACACAACAGAAATAATTAGATATAAATCTTATAAATTTTAAAAAAATACAGGGCACGTGACGGTCTATCGTGGGGCCATTACACCATGGTGACGGTTTATTGTGCGACTGTCAGAGTTGTAACGGTCACTGAAAGGGCCGTCAGATCAATCCGAGTCCCACCAACGACGAACCTCGACATGCCACGATAAAACTTCGATTTCTCATGATAGAGAGAAAAACATTTAGAGAAAATACCATCGTTCGAAAGTGCATTAAAAATCGTACAAGATAGCAAGCTTTGATTAAGACCTAAAATGATTAATTTCAACATTAGACTAGTTAACATGGTAGTTACCCTTTTTGTATACCTCGGAGTAAAACATGAAATTAGAACAACATGGTGTACGGAAATTTGGCAATTAGGTATCAAAAGAAAGATCTCAAGAAGACGAACAAGATTGTATCATTAGATTTTTGTTTGGCTTGAGAGACACCTACCTTTACTTGAAGGAAAGCAAGACGAAAGGAAAGGTCACCGGAACCCTAGGTACTGCTCCTAGAACGCCCAAATTCTCTTCCGTCCGGTCACGATCAGCTACACCACCCGCCGCTGGTGCAAATAGGGTTCTAGAGCGTCGAAAGCCCTCAATAAATAGGACCTATAGGGACTCCTAGCGATCAAATTTGGTTGAAGAGTCCAATGAAGAAACTCCGGTGAAAATCTCAGATGGGGTTCTAATCCACCGCCGCCACCGCCAGTAGAAGCATCTAGACTTAGGGTTTCGAAGAGAAAACAAGGACCTATCAATGGGCTAGGGTTTGGCTCAAATTGGAGCACAAATGGGCTTAAATTGGACCCAAATTGTGATGGTTAAACTAGGTCTTCTAAACTCAGGAAAAATGGCTAAAACATGAAATTAGGTCTTTACGAATTTTATTTTGGGCTCTTACCTGAAGACAAAGTTATTACAAATTCAATTTTACACTAGATACATATTTTTATAGATTTTTAATAATTTCATTAGAATTTGAGCCAATAAATAATTAACTTATATGGAATTATTATAATAAAAATGCAGTATGCTACACCCAGGCTGGGTAATTGGACTCACAGTCCACAGGCCATACACTCGGCCCACTTGGGAAACATCTTCCAGAGAAACCCACGACTTGCGAGGAAATCCCACCGCACTCGCACCGATACACGGTGACTCGATCAAGCGTAACACGAAAGTCCGAAACACATGTACAGGGTCACCCGGACCCTCTAAATCTATTGGCACGCTAATCGAGATAATATGGTATCTCTAGATACCCCAAAAATAAGGACACAAAACCCACGATGTGTCTGGAATGCTTATGAGACCGAAGGTCGATCACTGGGTCACAACCGGGTCGACAGGGGGTCAACACAACGCAACCGAAGCACGATTGACATGGAAACACAGTGGCGGTCATCCCCAGACTGTCACGACGAAAGGATGTCCTCACCGGACCACAAATCCTTGAGTGGCAGTCCTCCCTGGACCGTAAAACACTCACGACGGTCCACGCCTGACCGCAATTCACCAGGAACAGGCGGTCAAAGGGGCGATCACCTCTGGCCCGCACCTGAATTTGGCGGTCCTACCCTGGCCGCTATTCAGAGAGTAGCGTCCAGTCACAAGACCACCACAGAAACTAGTGGTCACCCTCAGACCGCCACACGCATGCTACGACGAAGACCGTAGACGGTCCTGTCCTAACCACTGCTCAGAGAGTAGCGGTTAGTCGCGAGGCCACAAGAGGAAGTGGCAGTCCAACGCCAGACCGCCTGAAGATATAAGCGGCCACCACAAGACCGCAACGCCATGGGGCTATAAAAAGGGGAAATGGTCACCTCCTGGCCGTTTCATCCCAAAAACGGTCACCTTGGGACCGCAACCGGGAACGAGGCGGTCACCCCGTGACAGCTAAAACGGAGAGAATCTTACAACTGTCAAAACTTGCCCTCGGGGGTCACGCCAGCCCCACGAGGGTAGCGGTCAACCACCAGGCTGCCATTGCGCCTTGGCAGTCTATCGCGCGACCACCGAGCCCTGCCAACACTTGGGTCAGAAAACGGCCCACCTAGGGCCGCCTCTTTTAGAAACGGTTCCTGGAAGGACCATTTTTGCTCCGAAAACCCGAGAATGACGAACATGGTGGAAATCATCATTTCCACGCCCCATTCACCCGCAAGTGAAGGGGAAACAAAGGGTAAACCCTTCCCCAACCTCTCTAGCACCGAGAGGACCCATTTAAACCCCAAAAATGTGGTTAAAACGCGAGATCCGGCTCACTCCCCAAAATCAAGCATTTTCACCCCGATGTGGAAATAAACCCACTCGGCTCGCCTCGGGCTACCAAATTCACGAAATGAAAGTACACGAGTTGGGGATCCATCTCCCTACCTCCACCGAAGATTTCATGCACCGTGGATGCCGATCCTTCACGAAACGCCCACGAAACCCCATCGGTTCATGGAACTCACCACGAGCTCCACCGCGCCTCCACCGCCTCGATCCTCGATCCTCGCTCCATCCTCACCGCTCCATGCCCCACGAACCTCGCCGCCTCGCCCCCATCCACCTCCGTCGGCCGTCGGAGAAGAGAGGGAGAGAGGAGAGAGTGTGAGAAGAGAGAGGGAGAGAAGAGAGAAATGAGGGCGGGGGAGAGATAAAAAAGGGGGGTTATATATATAGAAAATCCAAAAATTCTGGAAATTACCAAAAATTGGGAAAAATAGTCCCCACGATCCTTGAAAAATGTACAATGGAGTGGTAACATCCTAGAGTCAAAGAACGCAACGGTTCAACCTACACGGGGTTCCGAAGGTCCGACAGCCAAAAACATGCGTGAACCACAAAACTCAATCCGGGACCCAGAAAAGCGATCTGAAACCCACGGATCCTGATCTGAGAAATATCTAAAAAACCGGGGGATTACAACCCTCCCCCCTTAAGGAAATTTCATCCTCAAAATTCAAGACAAACGCGGGAATATAGGGGAAGAATGCCTTAACCAACTGACAATGCCGTCAGAGCCCCAGCACAGAAAACCTTGATTCTCACGAAAGCTCTTATCGTGAGGGATACAACCAGACTATAATCACAAACGACACCTCACTCCACACGCCGCGTACGCCGGCCATCAGAGTAGGCATACACCAAAGGACACAGTCTAACATCACCTCAGTCACAACAAAAATCAATCATGGCACTACTGCCACCATCTCGCTCCCCAAGGAGACACAATCCTCGTTACAAGAAACAGCTACAGATCCATCCTATGGTCGGGGGACAAATCACACATCAGCTTCATAACTAGCTGACTGGTTTCACGCCCTGCTCAAGGGAACAACCAATACAGAGTCTCCATCAGCTCACGCAGCCATCTCAATAGACCGCAACCAGATCATCGGCTCAGCGCCAAGAATCACCTCATACATGGCAAGCCGAAAGCCAGACATATCACTGTGCCAACTCTGCCAGAAGACAAACTTCGACAAAGCCCAGATCCCATCCGGAAGGCACATCATGGAAACGACCGCCAAAGGCCTCACCGATACACGACTCTCACCATTCACGATGCACAACCAACAACATCTTCTGTCTGTGAAAGACCACACGCTGGTCACCAGCTGCTCATCAATAGGAAACCCTCCTCTTGCTTAACTTCTTCGATCTTTCCTGGTCCTTCACCAGAACCGACAACCACGTTCCAGACCTCGATGGGCCATCCCCTGACTCACACACAGACAATTACCACATCTGGAGCTGAACTTCTCTCGGACACCGCATCCGATCTTGATCATCGCGCTGACTCAACCCTCTCAGGGGAGCACGACGAAACCAATGACAAGACTTAGGAGTCCTTAGTTCTAACCTTACTCAGCACAAACTTATAGGGAAATCTTCCCGTGCTGGTCGCCAGACTAAGGATCATCATCCAATGCCAATCTCTCTCCAAAGACCTCCACCCACAGGCATCACTCTTTCGTCCTGTCTCATCGAAACCTTCGTCTTAACTCATCCAAGTGGACACCTGTCACGCCCCGATGCAGAATATCGGGACTAGCAGTAGAAATATTTAACTATATTATGCTCATTTCCAGACATGCTACACTAAAACATAAGGATTAACCATGTACATAAAATGACTTCATTAAATAAATAATAATTTCATAATCCATGATCCCATTTACATAACCAACTTAAACAACCTTAATGAAATTTCCATCATAACATCTACTAGACCACATTACATTGACTGACTTCACATTACAACTCTTTAGAACAACATTCTAAAACACAACTAAACATAAACAATTATTTCTGGCTCCACAGCATCTAATTGGCTCGCTCCATGATCAACACTCTTGCCCGTTCCCATCGGATTTCCAGTCCTCACATGAGCTACCTGAAAAGGGGGGGAAACAACTAGGTGAGCGAACGCTCAGTAGGTAATAACAGGCAAGTTTAAGTGATTAACCAATTAATTGCATTAAATGTGCGAAAAGAAATGACATAAGTAAAAGAGGTACAAGATCATGAATATAATGAAACTAGAAATTGGCCAACAAGCAAGATTTAACCAAGTCAAGAGATTATTATCATAGACATCACGCTAGTCATGCACTCGGTGCAATGCCTCACCATGTCATTCAAACTCCCCGGGGCACAAGTACTTTTCAGGCGCTCCTCCCAGGACCAGACCGGGCCCTTATGATGCGTTGGCATTGATTTAAAGGATCCAAGATCTAAAGTTATGTCTAGACGTTAATCAAGTGAAATGGCCAATTAATCAAGATAGAACTTTCCTCGGAAAGACCTAAGGATAAGTTGAAGCAATACCTGACCTAGAAAGTTCAAATTATTAAGAACCAATAGGTTCTTGGATTCAATATCATAAACCATGGGAAAAACTAGTTCTGGATGATACGCCGTTCTCACTGGGCCGCTCAAGCAATTGTACCGTCATATATGGGCTGCACACAGAGAATCTGGGCTGAGAATCAGCCACCATTAGTTCAAGGAATAAACGGACCATTGTGGGCCGCTCAAAGAAGAATGGTCCTAAATGGGCCTTTTAACTATAATGGACGGTCAAAGATGGGCCGTATAGGGCTAGAAGGACATGAAGCCCACGAATAAGATAAACGAGCAGTATTGGGCCGCTTCAGGGACAAACGGTCCAATAGGGTCCGCTCAAGATCACGGATGGTCCAATCCAGTCCGCTCAACTGGGCTTGAATTAAATAACTAGAATCCACCCAATTTGGGCTCCGGGCTGCCATAGGTGGGGCAGAACTGAACCAAGGTCCAGCCCACTCTCCACTGGTCAGCCTAGGGCTTATTGGGCCGATCAAAACAAGTTTTGGTCGAAGATAGAACAAGGCTAATCGACCAACGAAATTGGCACTGGGCTAGGGATGAACGGTTCATATTGGGCCGCCCACTGAGGTGAACGGTCCGTTTCCGACCGCACAAGACTCAGTCGGTCCAAAGTGATCTGTGGCTCACAACACGATAAATTCAAGCGGTCTGATCGCGTTAACAGGTTCAGGTCTTGGTGGTACAACCTACCCGGCATCCTAGTGGGAATCCTAGGCTCGTGGGGACTTACGGAGGTCCCGTAATAGAGGTCCTAGTCCGACGGAAGGAATATCCGGCGGAGAGTCCCAACCATTACAGGAAATGGGGCTGTTAAATAAGCGGAAACCAGTAATGCGGTCAGTCAATTCTACCGAAGTAGAACGACTGTCAAACAATCCTAATATAATTTTCAATTAATAATGAATCATGATTAATATTAACATTCATTGAAGAAGATGATCCAAGGTCAAGATGAATAAATCAGCAAGAGTTTATAATCATTTACCGTTATAATTTTCTAGGGTTTTTATGCATGTTGCTAACTTACATTTAACCACTAGTCTACTATCATAAATCATGCAAGAAAGATAATTTAATCAATTTTGTAAATATGGACGGTCCAGTAGGGACCTTTCATCTTCCTCGGTGGTCACACGACAAGCCGTTTATCCCCCTCAGGTCCGAAGGCCTGCTGGAGATGAGCGGTCGGTAATGCTGGGGGAGACAAACGGTCAATCACTGGCTGCCTGATAGAATGGCGGTCGAGGTCATGCCGCGCTTCCCAGAACATATTACGAATCACAAACACATAAACGGTCAATAATATGCCGCCTAACCAGGTTGGGCGGTCTATTGCGAGGCCGCACAAGTCAGAAACAGTCAAGCCCCCTTTCGCCCTGCCCGCCTCCGGCGAGTTGGCTAGGGTTATAATAAATTACTAAATACGCACAGCATGGAGCATAATAATTAGGGCTTTTGGATTCAAAAGAAGGAGCACAAAAAGTTTTACAATATAGCATGCTCAATTTAATCTTTAGTGCCTGAAATCGCTACTTAAAACGAGATGAAACAAGTATAACCCTAGATGTGACATGTTTCTACTAAACCCTAAAATTCTCGCAGGATACTAAGCAACTTTTAGGGCTTTTACATTCAATAGAAAGAGCACTCGATGCTGGTTCTAACCATATATGATACTTAAGGTTTGGCTTGTTATAACCTACCTTAATTGGAGGAAGAAGGAAGAAGAAGGGATGACGACGCGCTAAGACCACCCCGCCGGTGATCGCCGGAATTCTCCCTCATCCACGATCCTCGTCGGCCGCCACAGCCCCCAAATGAAACTAGGGTTGACAAGGGTCATTTTTATAGGTCATATGAGGTCTAGAGTCTTCTATTCGTGGAGATAGAGTCCAAACAATAGGGTAGTGCGCGAACGGCACATATAGGGTTTTTCAGCCGCCTTCTATCCAAAAATTCACTCTCTAGGGTTAGGGTTTCGGGGATAACTAAGAGGGGAAATGATCCTCTCATCCTAACCTTTCATTTGGATCCGGTCTCAGCCTAAATGATCGGGTATTGGGCTCAAATTTCACGTTTTAAGGTCCAATTTCGTGTTTTAAGGTCCTAAGGCAAATGAGGTATCGATAATGCCAGGTGTGCTATTTAGTGATGCCCGCTTGACAAGAGCCAAAGCCAAGAGAATGGTAGTCCAATCATCCTCCTCTTATGACAATGTTTAATTCAGCTCCAATTTGGAATGTCAAAGGAATTGGAAATAAAGCTACTGTCAGTAGTCTGGCCCAGCATATTAACACTTATAATACCTGCTTAGTTGCTATCTCTGAACCTAGGATTGATATCAGCAGAGCCCAAAGAGTGGCTCGGAGAATAAATATGCAAGTGCCTATTGGTAATAATGGTGGTGCTTCCAAGATATGGCTTTTCTATAAATCTCATGTGCCTTGATACTGTAGAGGCACATCCACAATATCTGATTGTTGCTATTAAGGAAAATAATAAGACTGTTCTTTTTTTCACAGCCATTTATGCCTCCTGTAGTATTAGTGAGCGAAGGATTATGTTTGATTCTCTTATGGATTTTAGCCAAAGTGTAAATATTCCGTGGATTATAGGAGGTGATTTTAACTGCATTGTTTCTCCAGAAGAAAAAAGGGGAGGGACTTTCTCCTCTTTGGCTGCAATGATAGACTTTCAAGGATTCCTAACAGCTACTGGTCTTGTTGATGCTGGTTTCTCTGGTTCTCATTACACCTGGACAAATAACCAAACTGGGTCATCAAATATCAGGGCTCGTCTGGACAGAGTACTGTTTAACTCATTTTGGGTTCAATCAAATCATCTTCTGTCAGTGAGACATCTTATCCGTGGCCCATCAGATCATGCTCCACTGCTAATTTCTTTAAAGTGCACCCAGCCTTCTCCAGGAGGTTTATGTATCAACATATGTGGCATTCACATGAGAACTACTTGGATTTTGTAAAAGACTGTTGGAGCAAATACATACAGATAGATAGCCATCCTTTCTACAATTTACAGAGGAAACTAAAGTGCTTGAAGGCAGATCTTAGTAAATGGAACAAAGTTGTATTTGGTAATATCTTTCAGGAAAAAATCAAAGCTGAATCTCAAGTTGAGCTACCTCAAAATCAATATGATGATAACCCCTCAATTGAGAATCGTATGTTACTTCATAAGGCTAATGCTGAATTGCGCATAATTCTTCATCAAGAAGAAATTTTTTGGTATCAAAAGGCTCAGGTGGATTGGATCTCCTGTGGGGATCGTAACACTCAAATTTTTCACCACTACACCAAGGTAAAGAGGCAAAAAAATTACATTCACAAATTGAAAATTAATGAGCAGTGGGTGGATGACCAAGATGCTTTGGCAGGTGGTGATATGGAACACTTCAAAGTCCTATTAACTTCTGAGAATCACACAATTGATGAAAATTTGTTTACTGCTATCCCTTCCCTAATAACTGCACAGCAAAACAGCTCCTTATGTGCTATCCCTTCAGATGAAGAAGTTAAGAATGTAATGCTCTCATTGTCTGGAAATAGCTCACCAGGTCCGGATGGTTTTACAGGGGGTTTTTTCTCACACTGCTGGGATATCATTGGTAAAGATATGATTCTAGCTATCCAAAGCTTTTTTCAGGGATGGGGTCTTCCAAAGGGGGTTACCTCCACCATTCTTTGCCTCATACAAAAGGTGAAAAACCCCATTTCATATGTTGATTTTAGACCTGTCAGTTTATGCAACTTTACATACAAAATAGTGTCGAAGGTGATTTGTGATAGGTTGAGGTCCATTCTTTGATTAATTATTTCAAATGAGCAATGTGGATTTGTTAGAGGAAGGCATATAGCAGATAATTTTTTGTTTGCCAAGGAGCTGCTTATGAAACTAGATAGACCTGTCAGAGGTCATAATATGATTCTTCAGCTAGATATGGCTAAAGCATATGATCGCATGGAGTGGGATTTCCTATTCATGGCTCTTAAAAGGTTTGGTTTTTGCAATAGTTTTGTCTCTTTAATTGCCCAACTATTGGTTAATTGTTGGTTCTCTATAAGTTTCAATGGTCAAATCTGTGGTTTCTTCAAATCGATAAGAGGGATAAGACAAGGGGACCCTCTAGCCCCTGCATTATTCATTATTGCAAAAGAGGTTTTGAGTAGGGGCCTCAACCTCATTTTTTCAGCTGGTATTTGCAAATATTACCATGTTCCTCGGGGAGTTCAGCCCATCTCACACGTATTATATGCTGATGATTCACTGATTTTTATGAGTGGTGATGTGACTTCTCTCAAACATCTCCTTCTATTTCTGGAAAGGTATGAAACATCTTCAGGGTAGAGAATTAATACACACAAAAGTTTTTTTATTGCTGCTAAAAAAATGCCACAAAGAGCCATTGCCCGCATAAGTCAGCTGTCTGGATTTCACCACAAAAATGGAAGCATTAAGTACCTGGGTATTCCTCTCTTTAAAGGAAGAGTCAAGACACCACATTTTAAGAACCTGCTAGATAAAGTTAATGCCAAACTTGCTGGTTGGCAAAGCAAATTCTTGTCTCAGGCCGGCAGATTGGTTCTCATTCGTTCAGTATTAACTGCCATTCCATTATATACTGCTAATGCTGCTTCTATTCCATATACTACACTTAAGCAGATTGGGAGAATTTGCTCTAATTTCTTCTGGCAGGGATTTGAGACAACGCATAGAAAACATTGGGTTACATGGGAAAAAATTTGTCGCCCAATCACTGAAGGTGGCCTGGGGATCCGAGGGCTTAGAGACATACAACTATGTTTTTACACCAAGTTGATATGGAATTCAATACACAGCAATTCTCTTTGGGCTGAATTTGTGCAGAGTAAATACCTACATGGACATCATATATCTAACAGTAAAGCCACTTTCCCTGCAGGGATAAAAAAGCAAGATTTTGAGAAGGCTCGGAATCTCCTTATGACTGGTTACAGAATGATTGTTTGAAATGGGACCAATACAAATTTTTTCAAAGACAGCTGGTATAAGGAAAAACCCCTGGCTGATTTCCTATCATTACAAAACCAATCGGACCTACAAGATTGTTCAGTTCAGGAAGCCTTGTCTAACTTTCAACACCCTGTATGGCTGAAATTAGAAGACCAGCAGCAGAGGGAGCAAATCCAAGGATTTGGTGCTCAAGCTGGAGAAGATATTCCCATATGGTCCTACTCTAAATCAGGGAATTTCAGCATCCAATCCACCTATAAAGATCTTATAGGGCAGTCTGTCTATTCCATTATCTTGTTCAACAAGCACAAGCTTTGGCATAATAAGCTTTCTCCACGGGCCTCCTTATTCTGTTGGAAACTGTTGAATCATGCTATCCCAGTGGACAGATTAATTAAACAAAGAGGTATTAACCTGGTCTCTATTTGTAGCTACTGCCCTAAATCTCATGAAATTGAAGATGTAGACCATTTGTTTGTGAACAGTGAAATATCTAAATATATTTGGGGTAAATTTGGCCCCCTGTTCAGTAAAGACTGCTTGGAGAATTCCAATACAATTAGCAGTCTAAATTGTATTATAAACAAGGCAGTAATCAATAAACCAAAAGGATTCATACGTCTCAAGCTGGCTACATTGATCGTCTGGGAGATATGGAAGCTTAGATGCTACAGCAGGTATGAAGGAAAAAATATTAACTAAAGGAGAGTTGCTGAAAATATTATTGCAGATATCATTTGCTCCACTAGTCAGTTGAAATTCCAGCGAGGGGCCAGTTCTGGTTATCAGAATTTACTGCATAGTTTTGGCATTGATATCACTTGCTTTCGGCCTGTCTGCCTTATGGTCCGGTAGAATGCTCCAGTGGTTAACTTTTCTTTATATGTAGATGGAGCTAGCAAAGGAAATCCCGGTCACTCCGGGGGAGGAGGCTGTTTAAGAGACCAACAAGGAAAGCTTGTTCTGGGCTTTGCCTACTACTACGGCATTGGTTCAAACATGGCTGCTGAAGGAAGAGCACTACTAGATGGTCTCCGATTGGCTCAGTTTCACAACATTCCGATATCAGTTATATACACAGACTCTTTGGCTTTGATTGGCTTGTTGAACTCTAAGAAGGATCCACCTTGGACTCTTCTCCCTTGGTGGCAAGAGCTGTTACAGCATTACTCATCACTTCAATGCCCCATCATTCACTCATATAGAGAGGCCAACCAGCTAGAAGATGCTTTAGCTAACCATGCAGTTCATTTGGGGAGAAATAAAGAATTCTTTTCTATTCGGGAGTTACCTACATTAGCTAAGGGTTATGCAATAGCTGATGCTAGTGGCTTACCCAATATCCGCATGAGGAGTGTATAGTTTTTTCACCTTTTCTTTCTCTCATTGTTCCCCAGAGGCTTGCCTCCTCAGCTGATGTAATTCTTTTCTTGAAAAGGTAATAAAATTAGCATCTAATGGTTGGTAGGTGAAGTGGGAACATTCCCTTCCTCTGGAGTGGGGGTGCACTCTCCCTTCTCTCCCATTAGATGATTGGGTTGAAAAAAAAAAGTTTAAGTGTGGATTTGGGCCTTAATCAGTTAATTTAGCCTAATTACGAGTTTTATTTGGGCTGGTCACAGAAGACACTATTATTAAACATTTTATCCTCTACAAGATTCTAAATTTTCTATATTTTAACAAAATGGTCAAAATTTAACTTATTCTATTTATTAAGGATTTTATAATTAATTTCTTATAAATTTTCAAGAAATTTTTATTTGTTAATAAATCGCGGTATTACACCCTCCCCCACTTCAAAGAATTTGGTCCTCCAAATTCACTACACTTAACATAATGGGGAGTGGTACAAATCACCTAGAACAAGTCGGGATACTGCTTCCGCATGGTATCTTCTCACTCCTAAGTAGCTTCTTTGGTTCCACGCTGACTCCATTGCACTTTGACCATAGGTATGGATCGGTTCCTGAGTTGCTGCTGCTTGCGATCCAGAATCTTAACAGGTCTTTCTTCATAAGTCAGATCTTCCTTTAACTCAAGATCTACATGCTGAATGACATGAGTGGGGTCATACACATATTTTCTCAACATTGACACATGGAAGTGTTGTGCCCTTGTGATTTTGATGATAGCAAACACTATGAGTTATCTGATCATCTGTGACATATTTTTCAACTCTATGATTTTGATGATAGCATATCATGAACATCTGATTGACTATCTTGCTATGGGCATATATCATGTCAGCTCTACAGCTTTGCATATCATGAATCTGTGTTTGAATTATATTTATGCTTTGGGCATATGAATGTGCTATCTTGCATTAGCAGACATTCAGTTCATACAGCATTGCATTCTGTCATATGTCAGTTCATACAGCATTGCATTCTATCATTTATCAAGTCTATACACTGCTTGATTCAATGTCGGTACAGCCTTCACAAGAGCAAGTCTGTACATCGTTCTCTCCATCAAGTCTATACATCAGACATCATAGTCTAGACAAAATGGGTCGACCCCCCCTTCCAGATGGGTCGACCCCCCAGATTCGCAAGTATATACATTGTCACCTGCATGCATTACCTCAAGTCTATACAGCCTGTCTTCATGGTATTGCAAGTCTATACATTGTGCATGGTTCAAAACAAGTCTGCACATTGTCTGTCGCATGTCACTCATTCAGAGTCTATACATCAGTCAGCATTGCCTGTTGCATTGTTCATCAAGTCTAGACATTGTGCATTCCTTCATATCAAGTCTAGACATTGCATGCCATAAGTCTACATAGTGGTCTTCATTCATGTGCATCAAGTCTGTACATTGCCTTTGCATAAGGTCACTCAAAGTCGATACATTGTTCACAGCATTGGCCAAGTCTACACATCGCCTCCTTGCTTCAAGTCTGCACATTGGCCAAGTCTGTACATCGCCACATTGTTCATGCATTGCTTAGCCCAAGTCTATACATCGGCCCTGTAGCTTGCTTAGCTAAAGTCTGTACATCTACCGCTGAACCTTCCAAGTCTATACATTGTCCTGTAGCTAGCAAGCCATTCATCAAGTCTATACATTCCTCCCGTCTTTACCTACGTTCTGAACTGAGCAAGTCTATCCACTCATTATCTTTTCCTACATTCAGTTCAGCAAGTCTGTACATTGGGCTTTCTCTTAAAGTCTATACATCGCTGCATTGGCCAAGTCCATACATTGTCTCGCTCACATCTTCCAAGTCTGTACATTGGACTTCAGGCTTTCCAAGTCTGTACATTGGCCTTCAAGCTTTCCAAGTCTGTACAGCCCAAGTCTGTACCTCCACCGTCTCATGCAACGTCTCTAAGGCAAAGTCTATACATCGCATGCATTGCACATTGCAAGTCTGTACAGCCCAAGTCTGTACATCCGACCGTCTCATTCAGCGTCTCACACTGTGCAAGTCTATACATTGCCTTTGGGCATCAAAGTCTATACATTGGCAGCTGAACTGTGCAAGTCTATACATTGCCTTTGGGCATCAAAGTATACACATCGCTTGCATCATTAAGTCTATACATTGTCGCTTGCATCATGAAGTCTATACATTGACTGCCTGCCCTGCACACACCAAGTCCATACAATGCATCAAGTCTATACAACAAAGTCTATATAGTGTCTCATATTGGCAAAGTCTGTACATCGTTTGGCCTGTGTATGCTTCATCTTCTAAAGTCTATACATTGCTGTCTCATGCATTCTAAGTCCATACACCATCCAGTTGGGCATCATCATTACAGCAAGTTTGTACACTGTCTGCACGCTCTCAAAGGCTGAACATTCTTCAACAAGTCTGTACACACTTCAGCACTCAAAGGCTGAACGTTCTTCAGCAGAGTCTGTACACACTTCATCACTTAAAGTCTGAACATCCATCAGTGAAGACTGTACACACTTCAGTGCACATGTGCATCTCCTTCAAGATGAAGTCTATACACTCGTTTCCAAGGCTTCAAGTCTATACACTCGTTTCCAGGGCTTCAAGTCTATTCACTCGTTTTCAAGTCAGCAAGCCTGTACATTGGCTTCTCATGCACATTCACACTTCAAGTCTACACACTGGTTACCTGCATCTCATGCAGTTAAAGTATGTACACTCGTGAATGTAATGTCTGTACATTCATTCTCGCTGTACATACTTTCTCATATGTGCACACTTCAATTGATCAAACAAGTCTGTACACTCCTTATTTCTAAGTCTATACATTCTATCCTTCACACTAAGTCTGTACACGGTGGTCTTCCGTTACCCAGCAAGTCTGTACATCCTTCTGATTATTTTCTTATGACTATGTGACAGGTACTGTTCGTGAAGCCTATGAAGGGCACGTGATCCGAGGTTGGCACCTGGTACGTGATCCGAGGACAACGCCCTAATTACTGCTGCTATAAATATGAAGCCTCATCCATCTAGAGAAGACTGATCAAGAAGTGGATGAAAGACAGAAGAAAGAGAGTGATCAAGAGAAAAAGAGAAGCAGATAGAGAAAGAGAGTGATCGAGATAGAAGGAAAGAGCTGCAGTAGTAGGAAAAGAATAAGAGACAGAGAGAGCCTGCGAAAGAGAAGAAAAAGAAGAGTAGAAGAAGAGAGAGCTAGAGTAATAGAAGCTTCAACTGAAGATCAGTTTCTGCTGGACCGTGGATCAAATCCAGGCCAGCCAGCTCCTGCGAGAGCCACATTTTGATTTTATATTTCCAGCTTTTAGTTGCTGTATTTTCTTTTATTGTTTTCCTTTACCTTGTTCTTCCGATTGCCCTGTTGGGGATCGGGTTCCTCCTGTGGTTTCAGGAGAAGGGAGATTTGTTTCTCCGGTTTGCTGGTGACCTTGTGTCATCAGTGGTCCCCTCCTTTGTGGAGGAAGAGAGGTCCGAGACCTCTGGTTTGCAAGTGACCGGGAGTCACTTGTGGGTTCCCTCCTGGTTTGGAGGAAGGGAGATTTGTCTCCGGTTCTGGTCTTGTGGATTGCAAGTCCAGGTGTGCCCTCCTGGTCTGGAGGAAGAGAGACTTCGGTCTCTGATTTTCTAGTGACTGGGTGTCACTAGTGGTTCCCTCTGGTTGGGAGGAAGAGGGGAGGTTGTTCCCCTGGTCAAGCTGTGTGGCAGCATTTGTTGCAGACTGAGTCTGCTGTTCTAGCGTTGCTAGTGGAAGCCTCACTCCAGTTTGGAGTGAGGGGTGGACGTAGGTCTGTGGACCGAACCACCTAAAAATCCTTGTGTCCCTTGTGGTTTGATGTTTTTATGTGTTCATCTTATTGCTTCGCACATTAGATGTTTGCTTAGGATCGAGTGAGAGCTTATTCTTTGTGTTGCTTTGCGAGATCCTTCTAAGTATCTTCAGAATATATCTGCAACTGTTCTTTAAGTCTGCATATCTGAGCATTAGTTTTTTATTAAGCTATATTTTTAAGGGGAGATTCATTCACCCCCCCTCTGAATCTATCGCACATGTCTCAACAATTGGTATCAGAGCGGGTTGCTGTGCATAGGATCTAACAATCCGCAGCAGATCATGTATCTTTAGTGGTGCATTTCAGAGTGGGTTTCTGGTGATCGGTGTTTTGCTTCACTGTCTTAGTGCCTAGCTTTGCTCATCTGTATGCTGTGCATTCTTGTCGATTGTCTTGTGTGCCGTTGCTTTCTATCTATTGTAATGGCTCATCCGTCAATCTTCAAAGGTAATGATCTTGATCTATGGCTGAAGAACTTACATTAGTATGTTAGATCGACTGATCCTGAACTTTGGAAAGTCATTGTCCACGGTCCACACAAATTATCAAAAGATAAATCTAGATGGACTGATGAGGATAGATTGAAAAACTCTGTCAACTTGAGAGCTTTAAAATTAATGAAAGCATCACTTGACAGATCTCTAATCTCATGCATTTCTTCTTGCAGGTCTGCCAAGGAGATTTTAGAAAGACTGAAGCTTATCAGTAATCGCAACATATGTCTGATGGTTGACAATGATGGACAACAAGAAGAAAAAGAAGAAGGAGATGAAGATGAGGTACCTTCTGAATTTGATAATTATGATATAGATGATTGGATTGTAGCATACAATGATTTGCTTGATGCTTACGAAAAGTTGAGAAAATGAAATAAATCTCTAAAAAAGAAGCTAAAGAATCACGAGGATGCTAAATCTCGAGGTGAAAACCCTGAAATTCTGAAAATTGAAAATGACATATTTAGAAGATAGTTAACAGATTTTGATTCTATTAGTTTAGATTTAGATCATTTGAAATCTGAAAAATAAACTTTTATGAAACAAATTGATTTACACAAAAAGGAGAATCAAGAGCTTGTTTGCGAAATTGCTGAACTAAAGGAGAGGCATAGCTTAATTGATGATGATCAGGTTCATCACAATAATGCTGTTCAGAATGAAAAATTAGTGAGAGATTTAGAGTGTGTCAACTCTGAATTGGAAAACATGAAATCTGAAATTGAAATACTCAAAAACTAGCTCAAAGAATCTGAACACAAATCAAATAATCTTGAAAAAGTAAATAGTTTGGTTTCTGAGAAACTGGAGGCTGAGAGAGTAATAAACTTAGAGCTTCAGAAAAATCTCGACAAACAGCAAGAAATGTTTTATGAATGTCAGTCTTCAACAGATGAATGGGTGTTTGATGATGAACTCCTAGAGCAGAACAGTAAACTGAAAGAGGAAATTAATAAGCTGAATCACCTAAACTCAGCAATGTCTGAGAGGCTAATCACTTTAGAAAAAGGAAAGAGTGTAAGCCTGGTGAGCTCTTGTGAGTTGCTGAATGCTGAACATGAAATTACAAATCGGAAAAACATCAACCTAATGTTGAGTGGGAATGTCACTTGCTGTGAACAAAAGATAGCTAAATATGAGTTAACAATCACATCCCTTCAACAAGAAGTTGATGATCTTTATAAGTCCCTATCTGAAGCTGACAATGAAATAAAATTAAAACAGGAAGTTGAAAAACTCAAAAGTTTGAATGATACCTTGCATCAACAAGTCATTTCCTGTGAAACAGATCTGTCCAAATATGAAGCTAATATTTGTGACTTAAATTCTGAAATTCAAGATTTGAAAATCTCATTGTCAAAATTTGTCAAGGGAAAGGACAATCTGAATAAGTTTCTGGGAAAGAGTGATAACTCTCAGAGAGAGGGGCTGGGTTACAGTTCAATAAACAAAAGGATCAATAGCAAGAAAACTTCAACTGTGTTTGTAAAAGCTTCTGATCAAAACACAACTGCTGGTTCTTCTGTTTTTCAATTTACTGCACAAAAACCCACTGTCAGTCCCAAAACTGTAGGTCAAACTCAAAAATTAAAAAAGGATGAAAACCTACAGAAAAAGGACAAAACTACTCCAGTTGGTACAAAGACTGCTGCACACAATTCACATGACCTCTCAAACACTCATACTAAAAAGGGGTCGTGCTATTATTATGGGAAAGTAGGTCACATAATGGAAGATTGCATATTAATGCTAAAAGATGAGCATGGTAGTGAAACATCACATTCTAGAAATTCTTTTGATAGAAACCATGCTGCTAGGAAGCCTGATGCTTCATGTTATTATTGTGGGAAGCATGGTCATCTCATGAGTGAATGTTTTATCATGAAAGAAAACAATAAACTGCATGCCAGCTCTTCCAATCATTTTCATGGTCCATATGGAACTAAACACAAGTCTAATCAGCACATTGTGTGCTTTAACTGCAATAAGCCTGGGCACAAGGCTGCTGAGTGCTGGTTTGGATCCACTTGGGGTAAAAATGGTTTTCATAGAAGAAATTCTTATGCTTGCTCTCACTGTGGGAAGAATGGCCATACAGTCAAGAACTGTTGGCATGTTTAGAAGAACTCTGTTAACCCCTATGTTGTCAAATTCCCTGCAAAACCATTTGCAAGATTCTCATGCTATAATTGTGGGAAGCCAGGCCATAGATCTGCTGAATATTGGCTAGTTAGGAATAAGAAACAAACTGTTCATGCATACAACATAAAATCTTATGATCATGTTTATAAACCTCATACTGATGTTACTATGCATCATAAGAACCAGAAACCAGTCACATCATGTAGATATTGTGGAAAGTATGGTCACTCTATGAAAAATTGTTATTTGATGGATCATGATGACCATGTTGCTAAGAAATTGTTTAGAACACCTGTCAGGGCTAACGCATGACCCAAAGCTGCTTGGGTCCCTGCAGGATCAAAATGATCAAAAACTTTGCAGGTGTGCCTTGGGGGCTGAAGAACAAAGAGGGGTTAATAAACCAAGGCACTCAAAAAGGAAAACCCTAGGATTCTACTCTTCAGGTCAGTTCTGAACAATCTGTTTAAATTCCATCATCTGAAAATTGACTATTTGAGATGGTTAAGCATCTTGTTAATTTGATCTATGCTTAGTTGGAATTTTCTGAAATGGAATTGCTCAATCATGTTCATGGTAGCTCACTTATGTCTGAAGTGCATGGATTATATTTGAATGTCAAATCTGAAATCATGTGATGTACTTTCAATGCACATCATGCACTTAGTCAGGGGGAGCTCAATCATTCTTAATTAACCATACTACTGCTCATGCTTTGTTGTATATATGTAGCATCTAGTCAGGGGGAACTTTCCTGTTCCATCTCTTCATCTCTTGAACTCTCACTGTCTAGCTATCTGATCCATTCTTGGCAAATGTGTGGTTCACTTGAATTCTCTGCTTTCTACACTTATGTAGCTGTTCTGTCTGAACTCCAGACTTAGCTATTGATTTCAAAACTGCACTGTTCTAATGATTCACTCCTTGTCTCATCATGATTGCTCTTTGCTAATCTCTCAATAAAAATACTTTGTTGACTCCACTGATTTCCTGACAATGTCATTGATTCATCTGAATGAGGAAAGATTTTAGTCAGTGCACCCTAGACATAAATCAGACATATTCTGAAAAGAAGAAACTTCTATTATACTAGCTTAAGAATGTTTTGATAAATCAAATTGATTTAAGTCTAATGTATTTCCTAAGTTTTGATGTAAAAGATTTGAAAATATCTGAATCATCATGCTTAATAAATCTTAACCAATTGTCTCATGAACTTCATGCAAAACCTTCTGAAAATTGAAAATTTAAAAGACATGGCTATCCTTGGTTAAGATACATGTAGAAGGTATTGTTCTTAAACATTTCAGTGTACTGAGCATTGTTTGAAAAATTTGAAAACACTTAAAAATTTAAAGCAAGGGCAATGACTTTGGTCAGTAAGAAGCTGGGTTCTCTATCAAAGAAATGGAGTAAGCCCAAGTCATGAAGTGCCATAGTTACCTCTCCTTTCAAAAATATTTGAAAATCTGGCAGAGCAATGGCATGGATGTGTTGAGTAACTGGGGATTCTGGCCTCTGATCAAGGTGTCTCCTCATGTAAAAAGATACTCCATTGCTAACTCTGTTCTCCTTAAGAGGCAATATAGTTGTCACACTGAGTAACTGGGTCACTTCACCTGAGAAGTGTTGTGCCTCACGTAAAAAGGTGTTGACTGAACCAAACTTGCTCAGGAAAAATGAGTGCTGATGAATAGAAAATTCTAAAAATCTAAAGACATGTTCAAATACAATTATTTCTATTTAATCTCAATATCATCTTGTGTAACTTCCATATGAGTCATTGAATTTAAATGAGTAAGATGGAAGGAGGTTAAACATGAATATCAGATGAATTGTTGGTTCATTTCTATTAAAAGGTGTTTCAGATATGAGTATTAAATTTTCTTGATAAACTTTGAATACATCTCTCTTAAATCATGATGGTAAGTTTAAACTCATTCATAATCTATTATAATTGAAGAATCTGAAATTCGTTTACAAAGATTTATGAATTTGGTGTGCTTCTGAAAATCTGTCTTCCTCATTTATTCATTGTACTTATAGATTGTGGTAATCCTTGAGTGCCAATGTGCTTTTGCTGATAGATGCTTATCTCCTCTTGTCATACCTCAACTCAATTCTGGCTTTAAGGGGGAGATTAACATCTGCATCATAGACTTGATTTGTGCATGTTTTTATCTGGCTGGTATAGGAGAGCATATATATGCAACATAGACTTGTCTTGATTTGAGCTTCATTGTTTAACTACCTCTATGTCTTTCATGTCTAAAAGAGTGAGTCAAAGGGGGAGTATTTACTTTATTCATATTATGAATGCTTGTATCTCTCATCTCAAACTATTTTTTTTGATGAAGTCAAAGGGGGAGAATAGTTTGACATGAGTCAGTGTGACTCATAGTGTTGCCATCATCAAAAAGGGGGAGATTGTTGTGCCCCTGTGGTTTTGATGATAGCAAACACTATGAGTTATCTGATCATCTGTGACATGTTTTTCAACTCTATGATTTTGATGATAGCATATCATGAACATCTGATTGACTGTCTTGCTATGGGCATATATCATGTCAGCTCTACAGCTTTGCATATCATGAATATGTGTTTGAATTATATTTCTGCTTTGGCATATGAATGTGCTATCTTGCATTAGCAGACATTCAGTTCATATAGCATTGCATTCTGTCATATGTCAGTTCATACAGCATTGCATTCTGTCATTTATCAAGTCTATACACTGCTTGATTCAATGTCTGTACAGCCTTCGTAAGAGCAAGTCTGTACATCATTCTCTCCATCAAGTCTATACATCAGACATCATAGTCTAGATAGAAATGGGTCGACCCCCCCTTCCAGATGGGTCGACCCCCCAGATTCGCAAGTATATACATTGTCACCTGCATGCATTACCTCAAGTCTATACAGCCTGTCTTCATGGTATTGCAAGTCTATACATTGTGCATGGTTCAAAACAAGTCTGCACATTGTCTGTCGCATGTCACTCATTCAGAGTCTATACATCAGTCAGCATTGCATGTTGCATTGTTCATCAAGTCTAGACATTGTGCATTCCTTCATATCAAGTCTAGACATTGCATGCCATAAGTCTACACAGTGGTCTTCATTCATGTGCATCAAGTCTGTACATTGCCTTTGCATAAGGTCACTCAAAGTCGATACATTGTTCACAGCATTGGCCAAGTCTACACATCGCCTCCTTGCTTCAAGTCTGCACATTGGCCAAGTCTGTACATCGCCACATTGTTCATGCATTGCTTAGCCCAAGTCTATACATCGGCCCTGTAGCTTGCTTAGCTGAAGTCTGTACATCCACCGTTGAACCTTCCAAGTCTATACATTGTCTTGTAGCTAGCAAGCCATTCATCAAGTCTATACATTCCTTCCCATCTTTACCTACGTTCTGAACTGAGCAAGTCTATACACTCATTATCTTTTCCTACGTTCAGTTCAACAAGTCTGTACATTGGGCTTTCTCTTAAAGTCTATACATCGCTGCATTGGCCAAGTCCATACATTGTCTCGCTCACATCTTCCAAGTCTATACATTGGACTTCAGGCTTTCCAAGTCTGTACATTGGCCTTCAAGCTTTCCAAGTCTATACAGCCCAAGTCTGTACCTCCACCGTCTCATGCAGCGTCTCTAAGGCAAAGTCTATACATCGCATGCATTGCACACTGCAAGTCTGTACAGCCTAATTCTGTACATCCGACTGTCTCATTTAGCGTCTCACACTGTGCAAGTTTATACATTGCTTTTGGGCATCAAAGTCTATACATTGGCAGCTGAACTGTGCAAGTATATGCATTGCCTTTGGGCATCAAAGTCTACACATCGCTTGCATTGTTAAGTCTATACATTGTCGCTTGCATCATGAAGTCTATACATTGACTTCCTGCCCTGCACACACCAAGTCCATACACTGCATCAAGTCTATACAACAAAGTCTGTACAGTGTCTCATATTGGCAAAGTCTGTACATCGTTTGGCCTATGCATGCTTCGTCTTCTAAAGTCTATACATTGCTGTCTCATGCATTCTAAGTCCATACACCATCCAGTTGGGCATCGTCATTACAGCAAGTTTGTACACTGTCTGCACGCTCTCAAAGGCTGAACATTCTTCAGCAAGTCTGTACACACTTCAGCACTCAAAGGCTGAACGTTCTTCAGCAGAGTCTGTACACACTTCATCACTTAAAGTCTGAACATCCATCAGTGAAGACTGTACACACTTCAGTGCACATGTGCATCTCCTTCAAGACAAAGTATATACACTCGTTTCCAAGGCTTCAAGTCTATACACTCGTTTCCAAGGCTTCAAGTCTATTCACTCGTTTTCAAGTCAGCAAGTCTGTACATTGGCTTCTCATGCACATTCACACTTCAAGTCTACACACTGGTTGCCTGCATCTCATGCAGTTAAAGTATGTACACTCGTGAATGTAATGTCTGTACATTCATTCTCGCTGTACATACTTTCTCATATGTGCACACTTCAATTGATCAAACAAGTCTGTACACTCCTTATTTCTAAGTCTATACATTCTATCCTTCACACTAAGTCTGTACACGGTGGTCTTCAGTTACCCAGCAAGTCTGTACATCCTTCTGATTATTTTCTTATGACTGTGTGACAGGTACTGTTCGTGAAGCCTATGAAGGGCACGTGATCTGAGGTTGGGACTTGGCACGTGATCTGAGGACAACGCCCTAATTGCTGCTGCTATAAATACGAAGCCTCATCCATCTGGAGAAGACTGATCAAGAAGTGGATGAAAGATAGAAGAAAGAGAGTGATCAAGAGAAAAAGAGAAGCAGATAGAGAAAGAGAGTGATCGAGATAGAAGGAAAGAGCTGCAGTAGTAGGAAAAGAAGAAGAGACAGAGAGAGCCTGCGAAAGAGAAGAAAAAGAAGAGTGAGAAGAAGAGAGAGCTAGAGTAATAGAAGCATCAATTGAAGATCAGTTTCTGATGGACCGTGGATCAAATCCAGGCCAGCCAGCTCCTGCGAGAGCCACATTTTGATTTTATATTTCCAGCTTTTAGTTGCTGTATATTCTTTTATTATTTTCCTTTACCTTGTTCTTCTGATTGCCCTGTTGGGGATCGGGTTCCTCCTGTGGTTTCAGGAGAAGGGAGATTTGTTTCTCCGATTTGCTGGTGACCTTGTGTCATCAGTGGTTCCCTCCTTTGTGGAGGAAGAGAGGTCCGAGACCTCTGGTTTGTAGGTGACTGGGAGTCACTTGTGGGTTCCCTCCTGGTTTGGAGGAAGGGAGATTTGTCTCCGGTTCTGGTCTTGTGGATTGCAAGTCCAGGTGTGCCCTCCTGGTCTGGAGGAAGAGAGACTTCGGTCTCTGGTTTGCTAGTGACTGGGTGTCACTAGTGGTTCCCTCCGGTTGGGAGGAAGAGGGGAGGTTGTTCCCCTGGTCAAGCTGTGTGGCAGCATTTGTTGCAGACTGAGTCTGCTGTTCTAGCATTGCTAGTGGAAGCCTCACTCCGGTTTGGAGTGAGGGGTGGATGTAGGTCTGTGGACCGAACCACCTAAAAATCCTTGTGTCCCTTGTGGTTTGATTTTCTTATGTGTTCATCTTATTGCTTCGCACATTAGATGTTTGCTTAGGATCGAGTGAGAGCTTATTCTTCATGTTGCTTTGCGAGATCCTTCTAAGTATCTTCAGAATATATCTGCAACTGTTCTTTAAGTCCGCATATCTGAGCATTAGTTTTTTATTAGGCTATATTTTTAAGGGGAGATTCATTCACCCCCCCTCTGAATCTATCGCACATGTCTCAACAGGAAGACATTGTGTACTCCAGATAACTGAGGTGGTAGTGCCAAACGGTATGCAACCTCCCCCACTCTTTCCAAAATCTCGAATGGACCAACATATCTTGGACTTAGCTTGTCTTGAATGCCAAATCTTTGAATCCCTCTCATGGGAGAAACCTTCAGAAACACATGTTCACCAACCTGGAATTCCAAAGCTCTTCTTCTGTTGTCGGCATAACTCTTTTGTCTTGATTGTGCTACTTGCAACCGGTCTCTGATAATAGGAATATTCTTGGATGATTCAGAAATAAGATCTGGTCCCAGCCATTGCTTCTCACCTACCTCGTTCCAACATAATGGAGACCGACAGCTTCTTCCGTACAAAGCTTCAAACGAAGCCATCTGAATGCTGGACTGATAACTATTGTTGTATGCAAACTCAATCAAGGCCAAGTGATCACTCCAACTGCCTCCAAAATCAATCATGCAGGCTCTAAGCATATCCTCCACTATCTGGTTGGTTCTTTCCGTCTGTCCGTCTGTTTGTGGATGAAAAGTAGTACTGAAGTTCAGACGGGTTCCCAAAGATTCTTGCAATCTTTTCCAAAAATGTGAAGTAAATCTGGGGTCTCTATCAGACACAATACTGTCCGGAATACCATGGAGTCTCACCACTTCCTTCATATACAAAGCTGCTAAAACATCAACAGTCCACTTAGATTTAATAGATAAGAAATGAGCAAACTTTGTCAATCTGTCAATGATAACCCAAATTGCATCAAATCTGCTACGAGTCCTAGGTATGGCCATAATGAAATCCATGCCAATACTCTCCCACTTCCATTGAGATATGTCCAGTGGTTTCAACTTCCCTACAGGTCTGAAATGCTCAGCCTTAACTTGTTGGCACACCAAGCATCTACTCACAAATTCTGCAATTTCCTTTTTCATATTTGGCCACCAGAAAGATCTTTTCAAATCCTTAAACATCTTCGTACCTCCAGGATGAATGGTATATCTGGATCTATGAGCTTCCTCGAGGATCTTGTTCTTAACTTCAGCCACATCAGGTACACAAGTCCTTCCCTGAAACAACAATCTACCATCATCAGCTACCATGAATTCAGGTCTGCTACTCAAGCTCTCCTTGATTTCTACCAACTCTGGGTCATTATCTTGCAAGGACTTGATTTCCGTCAATAATTTTAGTTTAAGCTGAATCTGAGCAATCATGACTCGGTCCTTGTCAACATTAAGATCCAAACTAGATAATTGCTCTAACAGTTTTTATTCTTGTAACATGAGGCTTGACAATTTAGCTATTGGCTTGCGACTTAAAGCATCCGCCACCACATTACCCTTCCCGGGATGATACTCTATGGAGAAGTCAAAGTCCTTTAGATACTCCAACCATCTTCTCTGCCTCATATTAAGTTCTTTCTAAGAGAATAAATATTTCAAACTCTTGTGATCTGAAAATACCATAAATGTCTTGCCATACAAGTACTGCCTCCATATCTTCAAGGCAAACACCACTGCTGCTAGTTCCGAATTATGAACGGGATAGTTCTCTTCATGCTTCCTCAACTGCCTAGAAGAATAAGCTATCACTCTCCCATGCTGCATAAGCACACAACCCAGACCAATTCCCGAAGCATCAGTGTATACCACAAAGCCTCCTTCTCCAGAGGGTAAAGCTAGAACATGGGCAGTAGTTAAACACTCCTTCAAAGTCTGGAAGCTTCTCTCACGATCTTCCGACCAATCAAACTTGTTCTCCTTGCGGGTTAATCTTGTTAAGGGTACCGCAATCTTGGAGAAATCGTTAATAAACCTTTGATAATATCCTGCTAAGCCTAGAAAGCTTCTAACTTCTGTTACACTAGTAGGCCTATCCCAATTCTTCATTGCCTCTACCTTAGACGGATCAACAGAAATACCTTCTTTCGTAATGATATGCCCTAGAAAGGACACCTCCTGCAGCTAGAATTCACACTTGCTAAACTTGGCGTATAACTGATGGTCTCTCAATATTTGGAACGCCATCCTTAAATGTTCAGCATGTTCTTCCTCACTCTTGGAATAAATCAGAATGTCATCAATAAACACCACGACCCATTGATCAAGATAGGGCCGAAAAATATTGTTCATCAACTGCGTAAAAGCTGTAGGTGCATTTGTTAGTCTAAAAAGTATTACAACAAATTCAAAATGCCCATACCTGCTACGAAAAGCCATCTTATAAATATCCTCTTCCTTAATCCGTAACTGGTGGTAACCTGATCGAAGATCAATCTTATAAAAATACTGAGCTCCTGCTATCTGATCAAATAACTCATCAATCCTCGCGAATGGATATTTGTTCTTGATAGTCACTTGATTCAATTGTCGATAATCAATACACAATCTCATCGAGCCATCCTTCTTCCAGACAAATAATACTGGAGCTCCCCACTGGGATATACTTGGACGAATGAACCCCTTCTCAAGTAATTCCATTAACTGCTGCTTTAATTCCCTCAGCTCCGCAGGAGACATACGATTAGGAGCCTTAGAAACAGGGGTAGCGCCAAGAATTAAATCAATAGAAATGATAACTTCCCTCTCCGATGGAAGTCCTGGCAATTCCTCAGGAAAAACATTCAGAAGATCTCGGACAATAGGAATGTCCTGAATCTCAATCTTCTTCTCAGGGGTCACATAAACAAAGGCTAGGAAAGCCTGACATCCTCTCCTCATCAACTTATTAGCTCGGAGGGCCAAAATAAGTGGCACAGACTTATGGTGCCTAACCCCTATAAAAGAAAGTCCCGGGTGTCTAGAAAAAGACACGGAACTGGAACTACAATGAACATTGGCCTCATGCTTAGCCAACCAATCTGCTCCTAGAATAACATCATAGTCTTTCATATCCATGCATACTAAATCAGCCGGTAAATTCTGTTCATTAACCATGACCTTGCTAGAAGGATAAAAATACTTAATCGCTGAACTAGAACCAATAAGAGTTGATATCTCTAATGGGAAATTCATCAAAACCGACTTCACAGCTAATGACTTAGCAAATTTCTGAGAAACAAATGAATGAGTGGCACCGGTATCAAAAAGAATAAAAGCTGGCTTGTCGTGAATAATAAGGGTACCTTCAACGAGTCCACCCTCCTCGGTGGTGCCTGCATCATCTTCCGGTAGGGCCTGGAGCTTGCCCTGCTATTTCTTATAACCTTGAGGTTTGGTCGGGGTAGCTTGCTCAGATAAAAGAGGACACTCTGGGATGCCGTGGTCCCTACTTCCACAACGCAAACAGGCGCCCAGCTTGCGCCAACACTCTTCCATCTTGTGACCGGGACGGTCACAATACTTGCATACGCCCTTAAATGGAACAATAGGGTCAGGCTTCTTGTCTTCATTCTTTGGCAATTTCCCCTTCTACAAACAAGACCCGCCATTGGGCCTCTTCTTGCTATAACCGGGCTTAGCACTCCTGGAACCAGTAGGTTGTTCTTTCTTGACATTCTTCCCACGGATTTTCTCCGTCATTTCCAAAGTATCTTCTAAAACTTGGGCTTTCCTCACCATCTCTGCATAGGTCTGAATCTCCATCGGCGCCAACTGGTTGATGTAATGCAATTTTAGCCCATTGAGAAAATGCTTCACCTTCATCTTTTCTGTGGAAATCAAGTGAATGGCGTAACGAGAAAGTCTAGAGAATTGAGCTTCATACTCCGCCACAGATAAACTTCGCTGCTTCAGAGTAGCAAACTCAACGGCTTTCTTTTCTTGGACTATGTCGGAAAAGTATTTACTGTTAAAGAATTCCTCAACTCCTTCCACGAGATTTGCCTATCACCGAGGGTCGCCTTTACTGCTTCCCACCAAGTCCTAGCATCACGTTCCAACTAGAAAGTTGTTAAAAGCACACGCTCATGGTCGCTGCATTACATCACCTCGAAAATCCTCTCCATCTCTTTAAGCCAATGCTCGGCCTCATCGGGATTGGTCGAGCCTCCAAAACGTGGGGGATTCATCCCACGAAAATTTCTATGAAGATCGCCAGCACCATGATTTGCCGCTCCACCTTGGCCCACTTGCTGCAAGGCCCGCGTAAGCCCTTGGACAGTTCGCTGCATGTCTCGCCACTGTGCGCGCTCGGCTACCATCGGAACGTCCTACACGAAAATAATTCATCTTAAGTTCACTTAGGAGAAAAATTTTAGAGTTTGATTATTAACTCAACCCAAGTCTCTACCCAAATCTCACTAGGTTTGGTCCTTAGACTCATAACAAGGGTATAGGTTCTACGACAAACACTTAGAATCCTAGAACTTAGATAACCAAGGCATATTAGAAACCTAGGCTCTGATACCACCTAACTGTCATGCCCCGATGCGGAATATCGGGACTGGCAGTAGAAATATTTAACTGTATTATGCTCATTTCCAGACATGCTACACTAAAACATAAGGATTAACCACGAACATAAAATGACTTCATTAATTAAATAACAATTTCATAATCCATGATCCCATTTACATAACCAACTTGAACAACCTTAATGAAATTTCAATCATAACATCCACTAGACCACATTACATTGACTGACTTCACATTACAACTCTTTGAACCACATTCTAAAACACAACTAAACATAGACAATTATTTCTGACTCCACGGCATCTAATTGGCTCGCTCCATGATCAACACTCTTGCCCGTTCCCATCGGATTGCGAGTCCTCACCTGAGCTACCTGAAAAGGGCGGGAAACAACTAGGTGAACGAATGTTTAGTAGGTAATAACACGCAAGTTTAAGTGATTAACCAATTAATTGCATTAAATGTGTGAAAAGAAATGACATAAGTAAAAGTGGTACAAGATCATGAATATAATGAAACTGGAAATTGGCCAACAAGCAGGATTTAACCAAGTCAAGAGATTATTGTCATAGACATCACGCTAGTCATGCACTCGGTGCAATGCCTCACCATGTCATTTGAACTCCCCGGGGCACAAGTACTTTTCGGGCGCTCCTCCCAGGACCAGATCGGGCCCTTATAATGCGTTGGCATTGATTTAAAGGATCCAAGATCCAAAGTTATGTCTATACGTTAATCAAGTCAAATGGCCAATTAATCAAGATAGAACTTTCCTCAGAAAGACCTAAGGATAAGTTGAAGCAATACCTTACCCAGAAAGTTCAAATTATCAAGAACCAATAGGTTCTTTGATTCAATATCATAAACCACGGGAAAAACTGGTTCTGGATGATACGCGATTCTCATTGGGGCGCTCAAGCAATTGTACGGTCATATATGGGCCGCACACAGAGAATCTGGGCTGAGAATCAGCCACCACGAGTTCAAGGAATAAATGGACCATTGTGGGCCGCTCAAATAAGAACGGTCCTAAATGGGCCTTTTAACTATAATGGACGGTCAAGGATGGGCCGCACAGGTCCAGAAGGACATGAAGCCCACGAACAAGATAAACGGACAGTATTAGGCCGCTTCAGGGACAAACGGTCCAATAGGGTCCGCTCAAGATCACGGACAGTCCAATCCAGTCCGCTCAACTGGGCTTGACTTAAATAACTAGAATCCACCCAATTTGGGCTCCGGGCTGCCATAGGTGGGGCAGAACTGAACCAAGGTCCAGCCCACTCTCCACTGGTCAGCCTAGGGCTTATTCGGCCTGTTGAACCCCCTCTATGTGGTTATTTGTAATGAATTTTGATGATGATTAAAACACTACATATCTTTTTGTTCTAACTTGAATGCCATGATAAGCTTTGGAATCGTTTCCACTTAATGAGATAAGGAGATTTGGAAGTACAGGAGTCACCTCTGTTGGTAAGAAGTTCAATCTTAATTTGCAAACACCAAAGCTAACTCAGAATGCATGTCTTGACAGGGGCAAGGAGGCAGTTAAGGACTTGAATGACACAAGGACATTTGGTGAGATCAATCCTAACTCTTTTAATATCCTTTTTAAAATTCATGCCTTGCATTAAGTAGGCAATAGAGTATTTTTCAGAATCTAAGGCAATTTAATTGGTTCCTCATTATTCATGCCTTAGATTCATGCATCTTACTGTTGTGTACTCTATTCCTTAATCCCACTAGGTTGGTACCCTATCTTGGTGGTTTTTACAACATCTTTGTTTGTTCTGGCACTTGGGTCGACCCCAAGGGTCGACCCCTGGAAAATTCTGTTTATACAGAATGATCCCATCGTGAGGGTCGACCCCAAGGGTCGACCCCTGTAAAAATTTCTGGTTACAGATTTTGTTTGAATGAGGGTCGACCCCAAGGGTCGACCCATTTTTCCTGGCATAGGCTACCCTCTTCGAGGGTCGACACCTTCAGTTCTGACCTCCAGCCGCCATCTTTGACTTCAGTTTTCTTGTACTAAAAGTCTTCCTATCCTAGTCCAACCTCCACAAAACATTCCACAAATTGTGGATCTGGTTTCCTAGCCTCTTTTGACTGTCTTAAGCAATTAAATAATCCCAAGTGGCCTATGATAAAATCGATGCTAGGTGAGATCAAAGGGAGAAGAGTTTTTTTGAAGAAAAATATTGTTCTTTGTGTGCAGGGTCGCAGCTGCAGCTCCCATGCCTTCCTCCACCTAGATCTGAAGCTGAAAGTGAAGGGAAGAGGTCAGAAACAAGTCTCCATATCATATGCAATTGGAAGCTGCAAGGGATTTCAAGCTACAACTTCATTTCTACACCATTCTCCTCCAATCTTCCTCCAAGATCAACCGTTCCTCCTGAAGAAGCATTCAACTACCTTCAAAGAAGTGAAAGGGGGAGCTTCAACCACGATAAATCTGTCTTCACTCCCTATTCTCTGAATCATTCAGTTTGAGCATGAGCATCTATAGTAAAACTTGATTCATATTCTTGTGTGTGGTGTTCGTGCTCGGAAACACGAACGTGTGTGTGTGTGTGTGTGTGTGTGTGTGTGTTGTTTGGCATCCCAGATCGGGTGCCGTGTGTGTGAGTGTTTGCTGGTATACACAGCGTGTGTGTGTGGCTCACCTCATAGTGAAGTCTTGATCCTCACGAGTGAGGGGTGGACGTAGGGGACACGGCAGTGTACCCGAACCACCTAAAAATTCTGTGTGTCTCTTGTGGTTTGTCTTTCCGCTTCCTTAATCGAGTGGGCTTCACGGTGAGTTGAGCGTACACCTATTTCATTGTCAAACATCTACATTTCTCACACGCATTAACAAGTGCATCCATGTTTCGGTGAGTTCTAGTGCTTGCATGCTTAATTTACAAGTTTTCTCGTAGAAGTAAATTTTATTGGCCAATCAAGTCACCCCTCCCCTCTTGATTGCCGCCCTTTGGGACTCAACAATTGGTATCAGAGTTTTGGTCTCTGTTTCACTCGACCACACGGTCGTAGAGTAGATCCCTCCTTATGGCAAACAAGGGGATGATGCCCGAAGGGCATTCGATCCAAGGACCCTTGTTCTTTGATGGATCAAATTACCCTTATTGGAAGAACAGAATGTATGTCTTTCTACGAGCCCAAGAGTATGACGTGTGGCGCGTCATAAGCAAGGGTCCGTATACTCTGTCTCAATATGAGGATGAGTGGGATGATGAGGATATAAAGAAGTGTTCAGCAAATTTTAAAACCATGAATATAATACAATGTGACATTCATCCTAATGAATACTCACGTATTTCCATGTGTTCTTCCGCGCAGGAGATGTGGAACAAGCTACGGTTGATCTGTGAAGGAACATCACAAGTAAAGGAGACCAAGGCGAATCTGCTAGTCCGGGATTATGAGTTATTTATGATGAAACTAGAATAGTCCATTTCTGATATGTTTGCAAGATTGACAGAAATCACGAATGGATTAAAGGGTCTTGGTAAAGAGTATTCCGACAAGGAACTCGTCAGAAAGGTACTGAGATCCTTGTCATCACAATGGCACACAAAGGCCACTGTAATCGAGGACTCAAAGGATCTCAACACTTTGAAATTGGACGAGCTAATTGGCTCCTTGATAACATACGAAATCAACATCAAGAGGAGCGGGGAGGACCATAAAAAGAAGAAGGTAGTCACACATTTGGCTCTAAAAGTGAATCCACAAGATTCAGAGGGCAGTGACAATGATTCAACCGGCAACACTGAAGATGAAGAGCTGGTTGCCATGATTACAAGAAGGGCAAGAAGGTTCGTCAAAAGGACCAAAAATTTCGGTGGTCAATTCAGAAAGGGACCAAGAAGGCAAGGTCCGAACAGAGGAGAAAGTAGCAAGAAAGAAGAAGTGATATGCTACAAATGCAAGAAACGGTCACATGCGGGGTGAGTGCCCTGATCTGATGAAGAAGCTGAAGAAAAGAAAATTCAAGAAGCCCAAGGCCATGGTGGCCACTTGGAGCGATGAAGATGAGGAAGAGTTCGAGAATGAAGATGGACTAGATGAGCTGGTCCAAAACCTATGCTTCATGGCAAATGACGACGATGGAAATGAGGTACATTCTGAAACTGAAACTCTTACTTGTGAACAATAGTAAATTGCATATGAGTCGTTATATGAAAAATGTAAAAAATTCAGATCTGAAAACAGACATTTGAAAAAGAAAATTGAACATCTAGTGCATGCTGAAAAGTCATGTGAAAATTGCCATGTGTTGAAATCGGAAACTGAGAAATTGATAAATGAGAAAGAAATTCTTGTGTCAAAAAATGAATTGCTTGAAGAAGAGATTTCATGCATGAGAGAGGAGCAATTCACACTAAGCAAAATGCATGATGATTTGAAAAATAATCTGGAACAAGAAAGGCTTGAAAGCATGGCATGCAATCAAGCAAAAGAAAAGGCCGAAAATCAAGTCCATTCTCTAATGCATGAAAACCATGAGTTGAAGGATGCTATTGCCATTTTTAAAAAAGGGAAAACTTTACAATCTGAAACACATTCAACTCGCATGTCTCCCAGAAGTTCATCTCCATCCACGTCAAAAACACATGTGCATAATTCATCCTTGAATAAAGGAAGGAGAAGAAACAAGGATAGAGCCATTACATGCTTTTATTGTGGAAGGTTAGGCCATGATATGTATGATTGCAGAATTCTGAAATTTGATGATGAAAGTTTTGCTAGAATGAGAAATAGATCATACATATCTCATGTTTCTAACCATCATGGACCCAAGCTTGCTTGGGTATCAAAATTTGCATAAGTACGGTTGTTGTGACTGCAGGTCTGCTTGAGAGCTCAATGGAATAGGTGGTATTTGGATAGTAGATGCTCTCGGCACATGACGGGAAACAAAGAATTGTTTGCGGACCTGCATGAAATGGATGGTGGAACAGTGGCATTTGGTGGTAAGGGCAAAGGCAAAATCATCGGAGAAGGTAAGATAGGTAAGAATCAAAATCATGCCATTGAGAATGTCTTGCTCGTGAAAGGATTGCATCATAATCTTTTGAGTATAAGTCAACTTTGTGATAAAGGATGCAATGTGATTTTTGACTCTAACTACTGCACCGTTGTAAATAAAAATACTCATGAGATAAAGTTCATTGGTCTCAGGCATAACAATGTATATATGATTGATTTGGATGAACCCTCTCACAAAAATATGTGTTTGGTTGCAAGGAATAATGATTATGTTTGGCTTTGGCATCACCGACTTGGGTATGCTAGTTTTAATGTTTTGCTAAAACTGTCTCGGAATGATTTGGTTGTTGGATTGCCTAAGCTGAAGGTTACTGATGAAGGAGTCTATGGGACGCGCAGCATGGGTAAGCAAACAAGGACATCATTCAAGTGTAAGAATGATGTAACTACATCAAGGCCCCTTGAGTTAATCCACATTGACCTATTTGGACCAAGCAGAACACATAGCTTGGGTGGTAAATTGTATGGGTTTGTCATTGTGGATGATTACTCAAGATTTTTTTGGGTTTACTTCCTTTCACATAAAAATGATGCCCTGACAAAATTTGAAGCATTTTGCAGGGTAGTCCAAAATGAAAACGGGTGTTGCATCAAGGCCGTGCGGAGCGATCACGGCAAGGAATTTGATAACCATGAGTTCAGCAATTTTTGCAAGGCTCAAGGCTATACGCATGACTTCTCCGCACCGAGAATCCCCGAACAGAATGGTGTTGTAGAAAGGAAGAACATGACGCTAATTGAGATGGCAAGAACCATGCTAAACGAGAATAATTTACCGAGGTACTTTTGGACTGAAGCAGTGAACACGGCTTGCTACATTGTCAATCGCGCCATGGTAAGACCATTGTTGAAGAAAACCCCTTATGAGTTGTACCGAGGTAAGAAGCCAAACATTTCCTATCTTAGACCGTTCGGCTCAGTTTGTTACATTCACAATAATGGTAAGGTGGACCTGGCTAAATTTGACCCCAAAAGTGACAAAGGTATATTTCTTGGATACTCTCTTAGCTCAAGAGCTTATCGAGTGTATAACTTGAGAACTCTTGGAGTTGAGGAAAGCCCCCATGTCATCATTGATGAATCATCTTCTAAAAGCACTAATGAAAATTCTGTATTGCAGGACGATGAATTGAATGACGGTAATATCAAGATGATGAAAGGAAAAACTGAAAAACAAGAAGTAAAAGAACCACAAGGAGATGATGCAAATCCGGAAGATCAGTTGGAACAACAGCTTCCAAGGCAATGGACTTTCGAAAAGGACCATCCGTCAGAGAATGTGATCGGTAATGTTAAAGACGGAATAAGAACACGAGCCTCCTTCAGGGAAGTTAAAAATCAGGACTATATTACCTTACTCTCTCAATTTGAACCTCACTCTATTGAAGAGGCCTTGAAGGATGAGTCTTGGATCATGGCTATGCAAGAAGAACTACACTAGTTCTAATGGAACAAAGTGTGGTTCCGGTTGCCATGTCCTGGGAACCACTCAGTGATCGGAATAAAGTGGGTTTTTTGAAACAAAATAAACGATCAAGGAGTGGTAACTAGGAATAAGGCCAGGCTAGTAGCTAAAGGCTATAGCCAAGCGCTTGGAATTGATTTCGATGAGTCTTTTGCTCCAGTAGCAAGACTCGAGGCTGTGAGAGTCCTATTAGCATTTGCATGCTGTAACAACATTAGATTGTTTCAAATGGATGTTAAGAGTGCATTTTTGAATGGCTACATATAGGAGGACGTGTACGTGGAGCAACCACCGGGGTTTGAGGACACAAAGCATCCAGACCATGTGTACAAGCTAGACAAGGCACTCTACGGTCTGAAACAAGCACCCCGGGCATGGTATGAATGGTTGAGTAATTTCTCATTCAAAATGGATTCAAACGAGGTAATGTTGATCAAACCCTTTTCACGAAGTTGAATGGTGAGGAAATCTTAATTGTTCAAATTTACGTAGATGATATTATTTTTGGCTCCACCAACGATGCTCTCAGCAAAGACTTTGCCAAATTAATGCAAAGTGAGTTTGAAATGAGTCTTATGGGAGAACTGACATTCTTCTTGGGATTGCAGGTCACACAGACGGCTGACGGTATGTTCATACATCAGAAGAAGTATGCATTGGAGCTGCTAAAAAAGTTTAACTTGACCTCTACCAAACCACAACCAACTCCCACGTCCACCTCAATAAAAATTGATCAAGATGAATCAGGTAAATCCGTGGATCAAAAACTTTTCAGAAGCATGATAGGTTCCTTGTTATATTTAACCGCCAGCAGGCCTGACATTCAATTTGCTATGCGTTTGTGTGCACGATTTCAGTCCAATCCAAAAGAATCACACATGTCGACTGTTAAACGAATTTTCATATATATCGCTAGTTCAAGTAATCTAGGATTGTGGTATCCGCGTAATTCGAGCTTTGATTTAGTTGCTTATTCTGACGCCGATTATGCGGGTTGTAAAGTGGATCGGAAAAGCACCAGCGGGTATTACCAATTTCTTGGGGGGTGCGTGGTCTCATGGGCCTCCAACAAACAAAACTCAGTGGCTCTATCAACCGCCGAAGCCGAATATGTGGCTGTCGGGAGTTGTGTTGCCCAGGTGCTATGGATCCAACAACAAATGATTGATTATGGCGAATCCTTCAAAAACACTGTAATTCTTTGTGACAACACATCAGCCATAAATCTATCCAAGAACCCTGTCCATCATTCTCGCACCAAGCATATTAAAATTAGACATCATTTCATTAGAGATCATGTTTGCAAGGGTGATGTAGATATCAGCTTCACTGAGATAGATCATCAAATTGCCGACATTTTCACAAAACCCCTCTGTGAAGAGAAATTCACAACCTTTAGAAGAGAATTAGGGGTCTGTAGAATAGAAGAGTCTACATCATGATTATGTGTGTCAGTGTGTGTATAGATCACCTCATTACATCCATTTGCATTAGTCATATGCTAGTTTATATTTTCCTTGTCATACATGTGCATCAAGTTGTGTGAAAAATCAAAAAGACCAAAAACATTGCATGATCAATTATCTTCGTGTGTTCTTGCATTTCTTCTATCTATATTATATTCCCACATATTTGTTGTCACTTCTATGGCCAATTATGACCTTGAATACGTTTGCATGCCATCAATGGAGCAAAACTGTCCTAATTCTGAATTCCGGAGCAATGGATATAAGCACGCCAAAATATGATTTTAAAGTTAATATGGTTTTTCCCCAATTGTTTAAAACCTTAAAAACACTCTCATTTTCATTAATTCCACATTTTTTCTACATTGGGGACTCGAGCCTAACATTTATTTTGGCCCTCCGGTTATTTTTCCATCCTTCTGCTGAATTTCAGTAAAGGGGTCGACCCCTAGGGTCGACCCTCGCAAAAGTAGTTTCTGTCGGGGTTTGACTTACAGGGGTCGACCCATTCCGGCGGCGCGGTTCATCCGCGTCCGGGCCGTCCGCGAATGGGGTTCTAATCCTAAGTTAGCCCCTCCCATGCCTATATAATACTCTTAACCCCCTCCAAGGCCAGCCACCACATCTTGAAAACCCTAAAAACACATTCTTGGCTCCAAAATCTTCCAACCCTAGCCGCGAAGCTCCCGGTGGCTACCCGCGCGAGTTTCCTTCCTTCTAGTCCAAGGATAGTTCCTTGCTCCTCCAATCTCTTGAGGTACGCTCTTGGTGTGTGTGGAGGATCATAAATTCTTTTGGATAGCTTTCCTCTCCGGTTGAACCATCTCGCTCTATACCACATCATGAGGCCCTTTCAACTTTTGTTTAGATGGCCCCAAGGAGACGTCCATCTCGCCGAGGTGAAGAATCGAGCACGGCAAGAGAGCTTCACTCTAAACAAGCTGAACAATGTGCAGCACTATGTGGTCACCCATCGTCCAGCAGGTGCTCGATCAGAAGGTTCTCCATCCCCGGGTAGTCGATTTCGGTAATCTGAGCAACCATATTCCAAGTCTAGTTGATGTCATTTGTAGTCAGCCGAACTTGGACGTTTTCATGTCTGCCCACCGACGGATATATCCCAACTTAGTGCATCAGTTCTATAGCAACCTGTCAATGGCCGGTGACAATCCGATCTCTAAGGTCAATGGGGTTCAACTTATTCTTTCCCCACAGCTACTAGGTGAAGCATTTCAGCTTCCTCATGAGGGATATGCTTTTGGTGATATTCTTGTTCCAGAAGATACAATTTATCTGTACATGACTTCTGAAGACCGAGCAGGCCGTTACGTTGCTGGGTTGAATGCCAATCGCTTCCCTCCTGTTCAACACATTCTTCATAGAATGATTACTACCATTCTGCTTCCAAGAGGGGGAGGTCATGACAAAGTAACAGAAATTCATATGTTTCTTATTTATTGCCTCTTGGATGGGATTCGAATCAACTTTCCAGCACTTATTTTGGAGCATATATGCTCGAGCATCAAACACACGAATCGAACTTTGCCTTATGCTGCTACATTAACTGCCATTTTTCAATACAAGGAGATAGATCTTTCAGCATAATCTTCACAGACTATGTGAGATGCTGATATTTTTACCATTCACTCAATCTATCACAACATGGGCTAGGTTATGCAAGATGGTGAATTAGTTCTCCAGCTGAAAAGCGCCATTCCAGTTGCAAGTTCCGAGGAGGACGATGAGGCTGAAGAAGAACAAGATGGGAAGGGATCACCCCTTGCTCCTGTGGCAGATATACCCTCCGAGGCGGCCAGGATAATCATAGATCGTTTGGATCACATTGATGAACGGTTGGACAAGTATGGAGAGACCTTGGAAGTTATTGAAAACGAACTTCATGATCTGAAGCTTTCTCACCAAGAATGCACTCAATCATTCATCGATGCCTTGGCTCATCACACCCAACTGTACCACGAAATTTTGGATCATATCAGGCGTCCTCCAAGTCCACGCACTCCGGATGATCATTAGGCCGTTGCACTTCATTCACATGGCACACTTCTTATCCCGTTTCACCCCCTCTTTTTGATGTTGCCAAAGGGGGAGAAGTTTTATCTATACTAGCTATTCGGCGTAGCTACTTATAGTCTATGTGTGATGTATGCTTGCATGCATGTGTGTTGCATTCTCATATTGTCTTTAGTGTCGTCTTGTCTCTTTAATCATGGCATGGCATCTGGTGCATTTTGTTGCATTGCTCATTTCCCCTTGTTAATGAAATCAGATTATGGACTGTGGTTGTTATTTCAATTCAAGCGTTGTTGGATGATGGAATATGCCTTTTTATCAATCTTATAAGTCTTTGCTCCAGTGGAATGAAGTTATCTTTTGGGATGAAGTATTTTGTCATCATCAAAAAGGGGGAGATTGTTGAACCCCCTCTATGTGGTTAATTGTAATGAATTTTGATGATGATTAAAACACTACATATCTTTTTGTTCTAACTTGAATGCCATGATAAGCTTTGGAATCGTTTCCACTTAATGAGATAAGGAGATTTGGAAGTACAGGAATCACCTCTGTTGGTAAGAAGTTCAATCTTAATTTGCAAACGCCAAAGCTAACTCAGAATGCATGTCTTGACATGGGCAAGGAGGCAGTTAAGGACTTGAATGACACAAGGACATTTAGTGAGATCAATCCTAGCTCTTTTAATATCCTTGTTAAAATTCATGCCTTGCATTAAGTAGGTAATAGAGTATTTTTCAGAATCTAAGGTAATTTAATTGGTTCCTCATTATTTATGCCTTAGATTCATGCATCTTACTGTTGCGTACTCTATTCCTTAACCCCACTAGGTTGGTACCCTATCTTGGTGGTTTTTACCACATCTTTGTTTGTTCTGGCACTTGGGTCGACCCCTGGAGAAACATTCATTCTTCAGAACCCACCAGTGTGAGGGTCGACCCCAAGGGTCGACCCCTGGAAAATTCTGTTTATACATAATGATCCCATCACGAGGGTCGACCCCAATGGTCGACCCCTGTAAAAATTTCTGGTCACAGATTTTGTTTGAACGAGGGTCGACCCTTAGGGTCGACCCATTGTTCCTGGCATAGGCTACCCTCTTCGAGGGTCGACCCCAAGGGTCGACCCCTTCAGTTCCGACCTCCAGCCGCCATCTTTGACTTCAGTTTTCTTGTACTAAAAGTCTTCCTATCCTAGTCCAACCTCCACAAAACATTCCACAAATTGTGGATCTGGTTTCCTAGCCTCTTTTGACTGTCTTAAGCAATTAAATAAGCCCAAGTGGCCTATGATAAAATCGATGCTAGGTGAGATCAAAGGGAGAAGAGTTTTTTTGAAGAAAAATATTATTCTTTGTGTGCAGGGTTGCTGCTGCAGCTCCCATCCCTTCCTCCACCTAGATTTGAAGCTGAAAGTGAAGGGAAGAGGTCAGAAACAAGTCTCCATATCATCTGCAATTGGAAGCTGCAAGGGATTTCAAGCTACAACTTCATTTCTGCACCATTCTCCTCCAATCTTCCTCCAAGATCAACCGTTCCTCCTGAAGAAGCATTCAACTACCTTCAAAGAAGTGAAAGGGGGAGCTTCAACCACGATAAACCTTTCTTCACTCCCTATTCTCTGAATCATTCAGTTTGAGCATGAGCATCTGTTGTAAAACTTGATTCATATTCTTGTGTGTGGTGTTTGTGCTCGGAAACACGAACGTGTGTGTGTGTGTGTGTGTGTGTGTGTGTGTGTGTGTTTGTTTGTTTGTTTGGCAGCCCAGATCAGGTGCCGTGTGTGTGAGTGTTTGCTGTTATACACAGCGTGTGTGTGTGGCTCACCTCATAGTGAAGTCTTGATCCTCACGAGTGAGGGGTGGACGTAAGGGACACGGTAGTGTACCCAAACCACCTAAAAATTCCATGTGTCTCTTGTGGTTTGTCTTTCCGCTTCCTTAATCGAGTGGGCTTCACGGTGAGTTGAGCGTACACCTATTTCATTGTCAAACATCTACATTTCTCACACGCATTAACAAGTGCATCCATGTTTCGGTGAGTTCTAATGCTTGCATGCTTAATTTACAAGTTTTCTCATAGAAGTAAATTTTATTGGCCAATCAATTCACCCCTCCCCTCTTGATTGCCGCCCTTTGGGACTCAACAAGGCCGATCAAAACAAGTTTTGGTCGAAGATAGAACAAGGTTAATCGACCAACGAAATTGGCACTGGGCCATGGATGAACGGTTCATACTGGGCCGCCCACTGAGTTGAATGGTTCGTTTCTGGCCGTGCAAGACTCAGTCGGTCCAAAGTGATCTGTGGCTCACAACACGATAAATTCAAGCGGTCCGATCGCGTTAACAGGTTCATGTCTTGGTGGTATAACCTGCCAGGCGTCCTAGTGGAAATCCCAGGCTCGCGGGGACTTACAAAGGTCCCGTAATGGAGGTCCTAGTTCGGCGGAAGGAATATCTGGCGGAGAGTCCCAACCATTACAAGGAAATGGGGCTATTAAATCAGCGGAAACTAGTAATGAGGTCAGTCAATTCTACCGGAGTAGAACGACTGTCAAACAATCCTAATATAATTTTCAATTAATGATGAATCATGATTAATATTAACATTCATTGAAGAAGATGATCCAAGGTCAAGATGAATAAATCAGCAAGAGTTTATAATCATTTACCGTTATAGTTTTCCAGGGTTTTTATGCATGTTGCTAACTTACATTTAACCACTAGTCTACTATCATAAATCATGCAAGAAAGATAATTTAATCAATTCTGTAAAGATGGATGGTCCAGTAGGGACCTTTCATCCTCCTCGGCGGTCGCATGATAGGCCGTTTATCCCCCTCAGGTCCGAAGGCCTGCTGGAGATGAGCGGTCGGTAATGAGCCGCTGGGGGAGATGAATGGTCAATCACTGGCCGCCCGATAGAAGGGCGGTCGAGGTCATGCCGCACTTCCCAGAACATATTACAAATCATAAACACATAAACGGTCAATAATATGCCGCCTAACCAGGTTGGGTTGTCTATCGCGAGGCCGCACAAGTCAGAAACAGTCAAGTCCCCTTTCACCCTACCCGCCTCCGGCGAGTTGGCTAGGGTTACAATAAATTACTAAATACGCACAGCATGGAGCATAATAATTAGGGCTTTTGGATTCAAAATAAAGAGCACAAAAAGTTTTACAATATAGCATGCTTAATTTAATCTTTAGTGTCAGAAATCCCTACTTAAAATGGGATGAAACAAGTATAACCCTAGATGTGACATGCTTCTACTAAACCCTAAAATTCTCGCATGATACTAAGCAACTTTTAGGGCTTTTGCATTCAATAGAAAGAGCACTCGATGCTAGTTCTAACCATATATGATACTTAAGGTTTGGCTTGTTATAACCTACCTTAATTGGAGGAAGAAGGAAGAAGAAGGGATGACAACGCGCTAAGAACACCCCGTCGGTGATCGCCGAAATTCTCCCTCGTCCACGATCCTAGTCGGCCGCCACAGCACCCAAATAAAACTAGGGTTGACAAGGGTCATTTTTATAGGTCATATGAGGTCTAGAGTCTTCTATTCGTGGAGATAGAGTCCAAACAATAGGGTAGTGCGTGAACGGCGCGGATAGGGTTTTTCAGCCGCCTTCTATCCAAAAATTCGCTCTCTAGGGTTAGGGTTTCGGGGAGAACTAAGAGGGGAAACGATCCTCTCATCCTAAACTTTCATTTGGATCCGGTCTCAGCCTAAATGATCGGGTATTGGGCTCAAATTTCGCGTTTTAAGGTCCAATTAGATTAAGTGTGGATTTGAGCCGTAATCAGTTAATTTGGCCTAATTACGGGTTTTATTTGGGCTGGTCACAGAAGACACTATTATTAAATATTTTATCCTCTACAAGATTCTAAATTTTCCATATTTTTACTAAATGGTCAAATTTTAACTTATTCTATTTATTAAGGATTTTCTAATTAATTTCTTATAAATTTTCTAGAAATTTTTATTTGTTAATAAATCGGGGTATTACAACAATCCTGATTCCTCCCTTACCACCGAGCCACGGGACACCACCGGAACAATTCATGGCACACATCTCTAGGGTAGGAAAGTGCCATCCAAACTTACGGCAACCTGGTCGCCAACGCTGCGACCAATGCATACGGGTTCGCAAACAATACACATCTCACCGTGGTCGACTACAAGACTAGCCTTACCAGTCACTCACAGCTACCAACTGGAACCTAAAATCTCTGAAAGATCACTTCCTCTAGAACACGATCTCATTCGAGAACACGACTTGCAACACAAGTCGGGCACCAAGCCACCGACTCTGACCAGCACGCCCTCGACCTCCGTCAAGTGACATCCTCAACAACCCCATCCGGGTCTAACATCGACGCCTGACACGGCTTCCATCACATGAACAGGGTACTCATGCGGCACACTTGCCAACATTTTTCCCCAACACTCCATCCTGCCTGTTCCAAGAACCATAATACCTCAAGTAACAACACGGCAACAACACGTCTCACACAGAGGAACCAATCCTTAGATGCTCAAGGCAACCTCAGGAAATCTGCCCGTAGCAACCAATGCTACGATCCTGAACCTGTGGGTTATGGGCCCACCAGGCTTCCGCTGCGCACTCTGTTCCACACACGCAACCAACATAACAACTCGGGACTCACCATCCCGACAATCTACAACTCGGTCAGCCAACTTAAAAAAAAATAGGTTGAGGAAAGCCCCATTACCTTGAACCCCAAGCATAGATTCTCCCTCATAATCTGGCAATCCTCTGCAACTCTGCAGGCTCCGATCCGCCACCCATCAGAAAGTTCCAACACCAGCCAAGAATTCTCTCAAACACCGCCCAACCAGCACTTGTCCTTCTGGAGTAGTGCCGATGCACCCTCACACAACAAGGAAAACGGGCACGACTTCTCACAAGCAACCACCTTGCCAAAACACGGAATACATCTCACACGGACTTCATGGCACACAGAGGCCAACCCATCCGGACACATAATGCAAGATGATGAACCCTAGACAAACACATTCTCTCCAACCAAAGGAGGAACCAATCACACCTCCGACCAACGAAAAATCTCCACGCTCGACCTGGCCTCAAACCTTGCACGCATTGGGAACAACACCTTCCAGCACAGAGAAAAACCATCACTTCGCTCAGGTCAGCGCCTTCGACACACTCAGCGAGTGTCACGTTAGACCACGATCACAACATCTCTTGATGCACCACCACTGCAATTCCTCGAACTACAACACGCCATGCCAAGAGCCGCAATCATGAGCCATAATCGGCAACCACCAATGCTCATCCTCGAGTCCCGGATCCACCACAGAACCTTCACATCTCAAGCCAAATCCAGGGCGAACACAACTCATCCACCCCTAGAAGCGCAGGACTTAGAACTCACTGGGACATCTCTGCCCATTCCTACCTCAAAATCCACAAAAATAATCAGGACCGAACACGTCACTTCTGACCCCATAGAGCATGACGAGGACATCAAGCTTGACGATCAGCAGCACAGCAAGAAGATCCTCCGCTCACCCGAGCGCACCTCTCGATCAGAACATCTGCTCGACTGCTTTGAACCACAGCCTTAACACCTCAGGGGTGGGATAAACCTCAAGCTGGAGTGGCCAGACACGACAACAGCTCCCTCAGAGCACGCTCACGGCCACTTAACCATGAACAATCCTCGCCAGCCACCTGACCTCGCTATAGAATCCTCGAACACAGCACCGCAGTAGCGCATTTGTCGGCAACCTCTGCCCAAAGCAGCACAACTGTGGCCATAACCCATCAGAAAGAAATCTCTCTATCACATCCCTTGGGCCCCACACTGGCACTCCAATAGAAGCTGCAACCGCCTTCACAGTGCCAACGCCGCGCACTCAAGCTTTCAAGCGAGAAACAAAGCGAAAAACATGTACAAAACCCTATGCCAGCTGCCAACTGTACTAGACCTTATGGACTCTAATCACTGCAATATCTCGAATTCCTATGTACGTCCACAACCACGCTCTAATACCAACTGTAACGATCCAAGATCCGGATATCGGGAATGTTGTGCATCCCTTGGTTTTGATGATGACAAAGGATATGTTTAATTGCTCCTTCAATGTTAAGTAATGAACTCATGACAATTTGATGATGACAAAAGATGTGTTTAACTAATTCAATGCAAATCTGATAGTTCAAGTCACTTCTGATAGTTCAGGTAATTTCAGGTATACTGAAGCACAAGTGAAGTCAACAAATCAGAAGAAGTGTCAAAGGTTGCTTGTCGACCAGTGAAGTGGTTATTGTCGACCAACGAATCCAACCAAACACAGCTCAAGTCATTCTCCTTCTGTACGTGCTTTGGTTGTCGACCAAAGCCCTGCTCGTTGTCGACCATGGAATAGACAGAGCATCAGCCTGAACTACCAGTCATCTGGACATTGCTTCTTGTCGACCAGCGACAGGGTCGTTGTCGACCACAAGCGATACAGCGTCCAGAACCGAAACTCAACTGAATTCAGTTTCTGTTCCTAGAAACCTGCAGGTTGTTGGGCGGTTCAGATGATAAGATTCCGCACTGGATTTAAGGAGAGAATCTTGGAAAGAACCAGTCAAACTTATTCAAATCTTTCGGGTAAATCTTCTCCCTGTTTTCTAGCCGATAATCCAATGGATGTGCGCTCAATTACGAATCTGCGCGGGAAAAGCCTATGCTTTTGAAAAGAACTGGTACAAAAGGTAAAGATGACAGAGAGCGGGGTGTGGAACACAGAGTAGAAGAAAAAGAAAGAATACACCCACGAAGATACTCTGAAAGAGGAAAGAAGGAGTGGCTCTTCAGAAACCAAAAAGACTGCACAAGACCGAAGGCATCTTCATTGTTGCAGAAGGAAGACTGACTCAAGGCAAGCAAGACTCTAGCAGCGTCGCAGCTGAAGGCAATCGTCTGGAAGTTCCACAGGGAGTCTATTCCTGTTATCTGCAGTCCCAGGCTGAACTCTTTTTCTTTGATTCAAAAGCTCTTGTTCAGTCCTGTTGAATCTTTTGTTCTTTTCATTACATCAAGTGTCAAGCTGTGAGGCAGCGGGTACAAGCTGTGTGTCAGCGGGAAGAAGCTATGTATCAGCGGTGTGTTGGTTGAGATCAGGAGTTCTCATTTAGTGAAGCCTTGCTCAAGTTGAGCGAGGGGTGGACGTAAGTCTCGGGAAGAGACTGAACCACCTAAAAATCCTGTCTTGTGGTTTTGCTTGTGGTGTGTGCTCTTCTTATTGCTTGCTGTCGCTGTAGTTATCAGTTTTATCTTTGCAACCCATAGTTTGCTTAAGGTCTAGTCGATCTTTGGTTTATAAATTGAAAAAGGGGCTAGATCTATTCACCCCCCCTCTAGATCTATTCAGTCCGTACGCAACACGTGGTATCAGAGCTAGACTCTCCGAAAATGTGGTCTAACAACCAAGAGAGACCTAGCGGACTGAACTCTAGAAGTCTAATGGCTGAGGGACACTCAGTGACTAGACCACCATACTTTGATGGAAATGATTACTCATACTGAAAAAATCGTATGCAGGTGTTCTTGAGAGCACAAGATCATGAGATGTGGAGAGTAGTGAGCCGCGGACCCTATGATCTGCCCGAAGACGAGGATACCTGGACCAGAGAACAGGTCAGAAAATCGATCATCAACTGGGGAGCCATGAACGTAATGCAATGCGCACTTCATCCCACGGAGTTCTCAAGAGTCTCACAATGTGCAACAGCCAAGGAGATGTGGGATCGACTCGAAGTCATCTATGAAGGTACGTCATAGGTAAGGGAGTCAAAAGCAAATATGTTAGTCTCAGAATATGAAATGTTTAGAATGAAAACTGATGAAAACATTTCTGATATGTATGCAAGACTAGTACAACTAACAAATAGCTTAAAGAGTCTAGGGAAAACTTACAAGGAGCAAGAGCTAGTGAGAAAAATTTTAAGGTCCCTCACTCCTATGTGGCATACCAAGGCCACAGTCATTGAGGACTCAAAGAACCTCACTACTATGACTGTGGATGAACTAGTAGGTTCCCTAATGGCCTATGAGGTCAATCTAAAAAGAAAGGAAGACGAGGGCAAGAAAAAGAAACAGCTAGCTCTGAAAACTAAAATAGGCACCTCTGAATTATCTGACACTGATGACTCATCTAGCACAGGTGAGGAAACTGGTGAGCTTGCCATGCTAACAAGAAAGTTCAGAAAGTTTCTGCGGAAGGAAGGTAAGGGATTTAGAAATCCGAAGGGCATGGTAAGAAGGTCACCCCAGTTTAAGTCTGACAAAACTAAAGCCTCATCTAACAAACTTGTCTGCTACAACTGCAGAAAACCAGGACACATGAAGGCTGAATGTCCAGAGGCTCCTAAGAAATCAAGCTTCAAATGGAAAAACAAGAAAACAAAGGCAATGATCAGCACATGGAGCGAGGATGAAGAAAGCAGCGAAGAGGAAACAACTTCCGAGGTAGAAGAAGGAAACACATGTCTAATGGCCAAAGGAGACAGCAACGATCTTGAGGTAACCTCCCCTTTTCAAGACTTTTCTAGCTCAGATTGGGAAGAAGCCTATTCAGATTTACTTGATACATATGAAAGAATAAGAAGGGAAAATAAAAGTTTGAAGAAGAAGGTTAATCAGTTCAATAATGACAGCAACTCAATTGCCAACAGAACTGAACTAGAATTGGAGATCACCACCTTGCAAAACAAACTGAATCAACGCGAGATAGATGAAGAAAACGTCAAAGGGCTATTAGAAGAAAATGAAGTACTGAAAAACACAATTGACGAGTTAAAATTAAAGACTCAAGAATATGAACAGGAAACTAAGCTAACTCAAGAAAGAAACAACTCACTCAAGGAAGAAAATAGTCAACTTCTGAAAGAAATAGAAAGAATCCAAAGTGAACTGAAATACAAACAGGAAACATTGGAAAAAATGACTAAGGGTCAAGAAAACTTGAACGCTGTGTTGGGAATAAAAGTAAATTTCCAGAAAGAGGGGTTAGGGTACAATCCAACGGCTAAAAAGGAATTCCAAATAAAAACTTTAAATGAAATAGCTGACTCTAAAGGAAAAGGCCCCTTGATAAACTTATATCAAAACAAACAAAAGGATATAGCTGAAAGCTCCTCTAAACAGATTAATGTCACCTTGGAAGAGAGGAATTCTAAAGGGAAAATGGATAAGCCACATCAGTTTAAAAACAACAGTCATATCAGACAAGAAGTTCAAATTCACAGAAGTAACCAGACAAACAAAGCATTAAATCATGTTAATAAACACAAACCTGTAAAACAAGGTGTCTGGAAACAAGCTGGTCGACAACAGACCCCTCCTCTGTCGACCAGAGGCTCAACCAGAACAGATACTAGTATCTGGAGAAACTATGGTCGACCACAGACTTACCAGATGTCGACCATGACCAGACACGCAAACAGAACCCACAAATTCTCTCAGCTGAAACAGAATGGAAATTGGAACTTAAGAGAGTGGACTCAGAATAGACACAACCTGAACAAGTTCAGAAATGAAAAGACAAACTGTTCTAACAAAAATTTGGGTTCCCAAGGTGTTGTTACAGCAGTTTCATGATTTCACAAGCTATCTTGGACCCGGGTACCATTTGGGTCCAAAAGTTTCTGTGTAATTTGTGATGCAGGAATGTCTGGCAGCCATGCACAACAAGTGGTATTTAGATAGTGGTTGCTCAAGACACATGACGGGAGACAAGACCAAGTTCTCCCAGCTGAGTGCAAAAGATGGAGGATATGTGACGTTTGGAGGAAATAACAAAGGCAAAATCATTGGGATAGGTGAAATAGGTAAGAAACCCTCAAGCTGCATTGAAAATGTATTATTAGTGGATGGACTGGAATATAACTTATTGAGCATCAGTCAATTATGCGACAAAGGCCATAAAGTGGTGTTTGACTCCAAGATCTGCAGAATTATTGAGCCAAATTCAGAAGCAGTCAAGTTTATGGGCAAGAGGGTAAATAATGTCTACATGATAGACTTGGATGATCCAGCCCACTCCAACTTGTGCCTAACCGCCAAGAAGGAGGACTTGACCTGGTTGTGGCACCGAAGACTAGGGCATGTTAGCTATAGGGTGTTGCACAAACTTGTGAAAAATAAAATGGTTTTTGGTATGCCTGAAATTTCGTTTGCTCAAAATGTCAAAGTATGTGAAGCATGTACCCAAGGAAAGCAAACAAGAAAATCATTCAAAGGTAGAACTGAAAGTCAGTCATCAAGACCCCTAGAACTTGTGCACATGGACCTTTTTGGCCCAACAAGAACTGCTAGTCTTAGTGTTAAGAAATATGGTAATGTTCTAGTTGATGACTTTTCCAGATTTACATGGGTAATGTTCTTATCACATAAAAGTGATGCTTTTTATGAGTTTCAGGAATTTTACAAAAGAATGAAGCAGGATGGTAAGTCCAAAGTGTGTTCAATCATATCTGACCATGGGGGGGAGTTTGAAAATTCTGATTTTGATGTATTCTGTAGAAACACGGGCATAACCCACAGATTCTCCTCACCAAGGACACCGGAGCAAAATGGGGTTGTGGAGAGAAGGAACCGCACTCTTGTCGAGATGGCTAGAACCATGTTGGTTGAAGCTAATCTTCCAAAGAAATTTTGGGCAGAAGCGGTCAACACAGCATGATACATTGTAAACCGGGCAATGGTCAGCAAGGAAGAAGAAGATGGGGAATTTCTGGATGGCAAAGAAAAACCAATGGAGAATGAAGAAGAACTGAATCAAGAAAGAAATCAAGGTAATTCTAATGATCAAACCGAAGGAGAGGTCAACTCAGGTAACAATCTTGAAAACTTAAGACTTCTTAGAGATCATCCCTTGGATAACATTATTGGTGGAATTCATGATCCTAGGAAGACTAGATCTCAGCTCAAGGACATTAATGAACTAGATCAACTTGCCCTTGTGTCCCAAATAGAGCCCAAGTCTGTAGAGGAAGCTTTACAAGATGAATCATGGATAAATGCTATGCATGAAGAACTAAATCAGTTTGAATGAAATCAGGTGTGGAGTCTTGTCCCTAGACCCTCATCTCACCCCGTTATTGGAACCAAATGGGTTTATAAAAATAAGCTAAGTGAAGAAGGGGTTGTGATGAGAAACAAGGCTCGGCTGGTGGCTAAAGGGTACAACCAGGAACTTGGAGTTGATTTTGAAGAATCATATGCTCCAGTTGCTAGATTAGAAGCCATAAGGATATTGTTAGCCTTTGCAGCATCTCATGGAATTAAACTACAACAAATGGATGTAAAAAGTGCATTTCTAAATGGTATTATAAAAGAAGAGGTCTATGTGGAACAACCCCCTGGTTTTGAAAATGATGAACTTACTAATCATGTTTTCAAATTGCATAAAGTTTTGTATGGATTAAAGCAGGCTCCTCGGGCTTGGTACGAAAGGTTGAGCTCCTTCCTCACTAAAAAGGGATACACAAGAGGTAAAATTGATCAAACATTATTTTCCAAGACCCAAGGTAAGGATATACTGATTGTACAAATCTATGTGGATGATATTGTGTTTGGATCTACTGAAACCTCTTTGTGTACTGAATTTGCAAATTTAATGACCAACGAGTTTGAAATGAGCCTAATGGGTGATTTACAATTCTTTCTTGGATTGCAGATCTCACAATGAAGAGAAGGATACTTTATAAATCAATCCAAGTACATAAAAGAGATGTTGAAGAAATTTGGCATAGAAAGCTGCAAGCCAATCGAGTCACCCATGGGGACAAATGCAACTTTGGAAGCAGATGTAAAAGGTAACATGGTAGATGCCAAGAAATACAGAGGTATGATCGGATCCCTACTATACTTAACTGCATCAAGGCCAGATATTCAGTTTAGTGTATGCATGTGTGCTAGATATCAGTCTAGTCCTAGGGAATCACATTTAGGAGCTGTCAAGCGTATCTTTCGATACCTTGCCGGCACCCAAGAATTGGGTTTGTGGTATCCGACATATTGCAAACTTGATCTGATTTCATATTCGGATGCTGATTATGCTGGTTGCAAAATTGATAGGAAGAGTACTAGTGGTTATTGTCAATTCCTAGGTGGGTGTTTAATTTCATGGGCTTCTAAGAAGCAGCACTCTGTGGCACTCTCCACTGCTGAGGCTGAATATGTCGCAGTAGGGAGTGTGGTACACAAGTTATGTGGATAAAACATCAACTCCAAGACTACAATGTAGATCTTGGCTGTGCACCCATTTTATGTGACAACACTAGTGCTATTAACTTGTCTAAAAACCCCATTCAACACTCTAGGGCAAAACACATTGAGATCCGTCATCATTTTCTGAGAGATGAGGTATCCAAAGGAAATTTCATGCTTCAATTTGTAGAAACTGGAAAACAATTGGCAGATATTTTCACTAAACCTCTTAACAATGACAGGTTTTCAACTCTAAGAAGGGAGTTGGGGGTATGTAGAATATCTCCTGAAAATTCTTGAAATGCACATATTCATGTGTTCTCTGTATAGCTTTCTGTCATTTCTATAATTAGATATGTCAGTTCGATCTCTGGTACTGGTTGTGTTTAGAAGCTCTGGTGTCGGTTGTTACTCAAGCAACATTCTACAAATTCCTGGCACTGCTACTGGTTAGCTCTGGTGGTCGACCAACGACAGGGCATTGGTCGACCAAGGCATCAAGACAGGAAACTGTTTGGTTCTGTGACTACGCAGATGTCGACCAGAGACAGCTCCATGGTCGACAATGGATCTGTAAGGAAGCAAATGTCCACTTTAGACAGGTTCCTGGTTGACACTAGTTCTGGTAGGGAATCTTCTGGACTGTTTAAACTGTTTGGGCTCAGATTCATCTTCACTCATTCATCATCATCCATACCTTCCATTCCCTGTGTCTTTCTATCTCATCCTGGCCAACATTATTTTTTATTTTCAGCATGGATTCTCAAATTGAGGGGGAGAAAAAGTGTAAACTCATTCCTTGATAAAACATTGAATAACCTAACCATATCTTCCAATAAAATCACCAATGTAATCAATAAGAGTAGAGGTTGAGTGTAGTAATGAGGATTTGGACTGTACTACTTCAATAAATTCAAACCATAACTATGATTCTGTCACATGATTTTGAAGACTTATGATTGTTAGTAGTAAGTTGGTTTCTCTACTTATGCCCGTGCTGAACAGTTAATATAAATCCAAAAATATAGCATGAATGCACGTGGAATACGCCATAACTCTGTCTTCATGGTAGAGCAATGGATTGGACTCTGAGAAACTACTGCCTCCCATTTTAAGAAAAAATGGATGAAAAATAAGTGAGAGGCATGTGTGTCATGAAGAATCAATCTATCTCTGCTACTATCAAAAATTATTGAGATTGGGCATACTGAGTAACTGGGGATATTGGCGTCTGATAAACGTATATCCTCACGGATAAAAGGTGTGTCCCAGTTAAAAGTGGAATGGTTAGGCATGCTAAGTAGCCGAGGTTTCTGGCGTGTAAAAAGCGTGTCTCCTCGTGTAGAAAAGCATGTGATAAACCTGACCACAGCTTTCAAAATGATTCCAAAAGGAAAAACTCAAAATTATCTAAAAGGCAGAGGAAAATGGTTGACCAAAGGTATGGCATGCAAAGAAAAGTTGAAAACACTGTTCAGCAAGTGCAGCTATTAAAATCATCTCATGAAATCTATTATAAGTTTAAGAAGTCATGTGGAGGAAATTAGATATGGGGCGTAAGCTTATTGGTGCAATACTTTCAAATTCAAGTGAACCACTAGGCCCACTCCACTTGTTTACAAGGTGGTCTCTGCTAAGGGTGGATAGGTTAAATAAATGCTTCATTAAGGAAAGGGCGTACACTTCAATAAATTCCCCAAATTTAATTCGGCTGATTTAATCCTGTCCCTTCGTTTTCATCATTGCGCTGGTTCCACAACCCTAGGATTTATGATCCAGGTCTTATCCACTGATATCTTGCCCCTATAAATTGAACAGACTGGGTCCCTAGGTCTTCACCACCTTGCTACTTCGCCGTTTTCACCTTTCACGGTACTCTTCCGTTTCCAGTTCCCTTCCGCTCCCTTGTGCATCCCTCTTTCGCATCCTTCCACCATGAGGTCCTCCAAGAGAACAAGGGATGAGGCCCCTGCCGAAGCATCAATGCCGTCCAAGCGTTCCAAGCAGAAGGCCACGCAGGGTCCGCCATCGACCCCTCGGATGTCGACAACGGAGAATCCGGCTGGATCGGGCGGAAAGTTGGTAGCTTCAGAAGTACCCAACGTCCATCCAGTCTCTGGAGTTCTCAAGCCTCGGAACATCATGCCGCCGAGAAGAGTAGATATTTCCGATCAGCGGCTGATGGAGATGTTCCCAGAGTTGCTGGAAATTTTGGACGCCCAAGGCTGGACAGAGTTTGTCTCCGCACATACTCAGTATTCCCCACAGCTTGTGCAAGAATTCTACCACAACCTGCAAGTAGTGGATGGCCAGGTCTATACAGTAGTTCAAAGGGTCGTCGTCAGCCTCGACGTCAAGTTACTCCACAAGGCGCTGAAACTTTCTAGACATGGTGCTGTCTTCAATCCTGAGGATTTTGACTTCAGATCAGCATATGCCGTGGTCACTGGCCAACCAGCCCCTGAGGTCCTTCCCAAATCCATCAATGCCAACACCTTCCCTCCTCTTCATCGATTGCTCCATCATCTTCTTACTACCATAATCCAACCGAGAGGAGGCGCCAGGGAACATGTAAGTCGCCTTCACTTATTTCTTCTCCATGGCCTCATCACTCGCCAACTCATTCGCCTTCCCAAGCTCATGCTGAACACGTTTCAAACCATTTTGCATTATCCCCTAAACTCTCTTCCATATGCTGCCCACATAACTGCCATTCTGGAAACAGCAAATATACCCATTCCTCACGCTCAGCGTGTTGTCATTCCCAAATGGCACGTATACTCTTTTCATTACGTGACCACCTTTTTGGGCTATAAGAAGGTAGGAGATCAAGTCCAGCACAACCTACCATCCAAGGGTAAATCCAAAGCACCGTTGCCACCCTCTTCTCCACCACAGACACCAATTCATGTCAGCCCTGCTGTAACCCCTCCAACTATGGTGATTCCTACTCACACTCCCACTACTACAACCACTGCTACCCATCCTTCACCTTCACTCGTCATAGTGCCATGGCAACCAGGCACTGCAGCCACTCATGTTCCAGCTACTTCTGTTCCATTTACCTCCGCTCCGTCTACTTCTGCTCCACCACCTCCTTTCACCTCCACCACTGAGTCTCAAGGAGTGCTTCTCCAGATAGCATCTCAGTTGTCCTCTCTCACCACTCAATTCCAATCCTTTCAAGAGAGTATGAATGCTGCCATCGGGCGCTTGGAGCTGCGAGTTCAGAGACTAGAACAGCAGATGGAGACCAGGTTCATAAAACAACAGGAACACTCAGAACATGCTAGCTCTCGGTTTAACAGACTGGTTGGTACTTTAGCTGAAGTGTCAGCAGAAATGGGCACCCGCATTGAGTTCACCACCCAGCAGAGTAAACAGTATCACCACGATACTATATCAGAGATCCAGAAGCTAAGGCTGTCTTATGCCCACATCGTTGATAAGCTCGATCGGATGGCAGAGCGAGTGAAGCCCGAGAGTTCTTCGTCCTCCTCAGAGTGATAATCTACATGCTCCTCTTTTTGTTGTTGACAAAGGGGGAGATAGGGTCTTATGTGTCATTGTGTATCTAGGTGTGTCTAGATGTCAAGACTTTGTGTCATTGTGTGTCTTTCTCCTTTTTGAGTCTTTCATGTAACTAGTGTTATGATGCTTTTGTAAGACACATCAAACGGCACATCAAATGAATTGTCTGGCTAAAATCTATGTTATGATAGTCTTGAATGAAATACCAAATGAATTTTATAATCTGTTGATTGTCACAATGACTCATGGTTGTCATCATCAAAAAGGGGGAGAATGTTGTGCATCCCTTGGTTTTGATGATGACAAAGGATATGTTTAATTGCTCCTTCAATGTTAAGTAATGAACTCATGACAATTTGATGATGACAAAAGATGTGTTTAACTAATTCAATGCAAATCTGATAGTTCAAGTCACTTCTGATAGTTCAGGTAATTTCAGGTATACTGAAGCACAAGTGAAGTCAACAAATCAGAAGAAGTGTCAAAGGTTGCTTGTCGACCAGTGAAGTGGTTATTGTCGACCAACGAATCCAACCAAACACAGCTCAAGTCATTCTCCTTCTGTACGTGCTTTGGTTGTCGACCAAAGCCCTGCTCGTTGTCGACCACGGAACAGACAGAGCATCAGCCTGAACTACCAGTCATCTGGACATTGCTTCTTGTCGACCAGCGACAGGGTCGTTGTCGACCACAAGCGATACAGCGTCCAGAACCGAAACTCAACTGAATTCAGTTTCTGTTCCTAGAAACCTGCAGGTTGTTGGGCGGTTCAGATGATAAGATTCCGCACTGGATTTAAGGAGAGAATCTTGGAAAGAACCAGTCAAACTTATTCAAATCTTTCGGGTAAATCTTCTCCCTGTTTTCTAGCCGATAATTTAATGGATGTGCGCTCAATTACGAATCTGCGCGGGAAAAGCTTATGCTTTTGAAAAGAACTGGTACAAAATGTAAAGATGATAGAGAGCGGGGTGTGGAACACAGAGTAGAAGAAAAAGAAAGAATACACCCACGAAGATACTCTGAAAGAGGAAAGGAGTGGCTCTTCAGAAACCAAAAAGACTGCACAAGACCGAAGGCATCTTCATTACTACAGAAGGAAGACTGACTCAAGGCAAGCAAGACTCTAGCAGCGTCGCAGCTGAAGGCAATCGTCTGGAAGTTCCACAGGGAGTCTATTCCTGTTACCTGCAGTCCCAGGCTGAACTCTTTTTCTTTGATTCAAAAGCTCTTGTTCAGTCCTGTTGCATCTTTTGTTCTTTTCATTACATCAAGTGTCAAGCTGTGAGGCAGCAGGTACAAGCTGTGTGTCAGCGGGAAGAGGCTGTGTATCAGCAGTGTGTTGGTTGAGATCAGGAGTTCTCATTTAGTGAAGCCTTGCTCAAGTTGAGCGAGGGGTGGACGTAAGTCTCGGGAAGAGACTGAACCACCTAAAAATCCTGTCTTGTGGTTTTGCTTGTGGTGTGTGCTCTTCTTATTGCTTGCTGTCGCTGTAGTTATCAGTTTTATCTTTGCAACCCATAGTTTGCTTAAGGTCTAGTCGATCTTTGGTTTATAAATTGAAAAAGAGGCTAGATCTATTCACCCCCCCTCTAGATCTATTCAGTCCGTACGCAACAGGGAAGAACCCGATACCATTCGAATCCTGGCCCGCTGCCCACAAGCCGGGAGGGCTCGGAAGGGCAAAAAGGAGTGTGGAGGTACAAAGAAATAGGAAATAAAGCAAGACAATTAAACAATTAACAGAGATAAATAAACTACAGCAACAGAGTCCAGTCCAATAGAAGTACAGTTTAAGGCAGAGAACGTACCCAACACCGAGTGAACACTCGACCCGACAAGCTGGAAACTAAGAACTGCCGTAAAGCACCCTCGAACCTCGAGGATGAACAGTCTCACCTGAAAAGCAGAGGTGAGTCTCCAAATAGAGACTCAGTAGGGGTCCCGCGGTACCCCAACCGAGAAAACAACGGCGGAAAGGAAAGCAACGCTAGCTAAGCAACATCAACAGTGGTGGAGTAACAACTATGGGGAAGGGAACCTATTCACCAACCCGCGATAGCTGGTAAAACCATAGCTCTACAGCTACTCCTATCGTAATGGGGAAAAAGGAACTCCCGATCTCACCATCGGGAATCGGGCTACTCTAACACCACCTACCGAGGTAAAACTCACGGCAATCCTGCCGTGAAGGCCTGTCCTCCCAGATAAGGCCAACTTGGACCACGCTATCCAAGGCAAAGTCACGACCATGCTATCATGAACACAACTCTAACGGGGTGAAGCCTCGGTAAGGCCATCGACACCCCGACCACTACCTCGGGAAACATGCGTCTGTAGTCCAGAAAACCTCGTCTCGTAGATGGGAAAACACAACCAAAAATAAGAGAGTCACTTCTCACGTGATGGGAGTACCTGCCCACCAGAAGCAAGGCCGAATGCGCCCCCTGGGGTCTTAGTCCGCGCCTCTAGTGTCTCCCTACCACGCCCCTGACAGAGACTGAGACACCGTAATAGTAACCACATAATAAGGGTCTAGGCGGGGTCATGCTCGTCAGCACGCGTCCGAAGTCCCTGACCACGGGTGCACGTACTGACCATGCGTCCTAGGTTAGGCCCTCTGACTGGTTTTCCCCTCAGCTGAACTCTGGCTGCAAGATGTGGGGCCCTACGGTAACCAGCCTAAAAACTCCCTCTCGAGTAAAGCCTCGCCACCACTCCCTGGTGGGACCACACGCGTGTCGGAAGGCTACGACCTGTGGGTAGTCACTGATTGGACCACTCTCCGAGGAGAAACTCTGAGAACACGCACGCACCCTACGTGAAAGTTGCGAAGAACCAAGTGACGCCGAGCCACTAGACTTTGGACAGTCCCCTAGACTTACTAAATCCAACAGTCCTTGAGTAACAAGACTCAGGGTCAAGACCGTTGCACCGAATAGCTCCACGCCGTCAATCTGCCCTAACCATAGGGTTAGAAACCTCAGCACGATGACTCACAAGGCAGTTCACAACCGTCGAAACCATTCCCTTAAAAATAAATTTAAGAAACCTCCAGCCCCAAGCTGGGTAATTGGACCCACAATCCACAGGCCATACATTCGGCCCACTCGGGAACCATCTTTCGGAGAAACCCACGACATGCGGGGAAATCCCACCGCACTCGCACCGATACATGGTGACTCGATCAAGCGTAACACAAAAGCCCGGAACACATGCATAGGGTCACCTGGACTTTCTAAATCTATGGGCATGCTAATCGAGATAACACGATACCTCCAGATACCCCAGAAACGAGGACACGAAACCCATGAGGTGTCCAAAATGCTTACGAGACCGAAGGTCGATCACAGGGTCACAACTGGGTCAACCGGGGGTCAACACAACGCAACCGGAGCACGATTGACATGGAAACAGAGTGGCGGTCATCCCCAGACCATCACAACGAAAGGCGGTCCTCCCCGGTGTTGACACCCGTTTTAGCCCACAAGTTGTGTCGTTTCTCTTATTCATCATTTTTGATGCCCCGAATTAGCCATTATTTTGGAGCTTCCTTGGATAGACTTTTGAGCCCATTTTTACCATTCCCTATCCTTTGAGTCTTGGAGATCATAATTTCCTAGAGCCCTTGAGCTTATCTTATCAAATTCTGGCTTCTAAGTCGACTTACGGCCCATTTAGGTCGGCTTCCATCAAGCAATCGGCTCTCTCTCACTACGCAGTCCTGAAAGTGGTTCTTTTTCACCCTCTTCCAATCCTCTTTTCAAAAAGTTGTCTTCATCAAAGTTGTTCCTCTACAACTTCTTCTTCTACGCCGTTGGCCAGTTCTACCCCGTTTGTGAGATATTCATATTTTTCTATCATGCTATGCTGTTTACCTGTGTCTCAGAATTTTCCTCTCTGTTCCAGCCCCATTTTCTCCATCTTCCAATCATTTTCTCAAATTTATTTCTTCATGAAAGTTGTTCCTCTCTTAGTTATCTACAATTTCTTCTTCTACTACTTTCACTAGTTCTTCCTCGTTTGAGAGATACGCTTCAATTTCTAAAGTCGCGCGTAGTCTGCTCAAGTTTTTTCCTCCATCAATGTGACGGCCCTACATAGGTGCGTTACATCAGTGTGAGGGTCCTACGATAGACCGTCACACCGAAACTTACCTGAAACACCCTATTTAACACCCAGAATGTGGCGGTCCTACCCTAGACCATTAGAGTCCATGTGACGGCCTAGTATGAGTGCGTTACACAGGAACTTGTCCGAAATCGCCCCGTTCGACCCCCAGAGTGTGACGGACCTACCCTAGTCCGTTACATAACTCTGACGGTCGTACGATAGACCGTTACACACGCCTGAGAGTCCAATTCGTGTCGGACTCTGCTCCGTTTCTTTGCGCCCGTGGCCCTCTTGCAGAGTCCATAACTTCTTCAATTCTTATCCAAATTGATCCCCATTTTCTCCTACTTCTAGCCCTTTATATTATCTTGAATTTGGTTCATAGAAATCAAATTTTTATTGGCAATATCTCTCAGGATCTGGGTCACAAGATCAAGATTTAAGTATCCTGGTTCAACTAAAACTCTACAGATAAGGCTCCGGGGCTACCTTCCAAGAGCCATATCTTCTAGAATCCTCCTCCGAATTGATTCCCGTTTATTTCTATCTCTTGTCCTTAGTATTATATCGAGTTTGATCTAGAGAACTCGATTTATCTTGGACTCTATCTCTGGGAATCGTGAGAGGAAAATCAGGATTTCTTACAAAACTCTATAAAAACTGCCCAGTTCGCAGTCGCGATGGGGGGCTCTTTCCGGACGTGCGGCGAAGCCATGCTGCAATGCCGACTCACAACTTCGACCCTATCTTGAAGAGGTAAGTATTAGCTTTCCATTGCATCATTCTGGGCTTGATTTCATGGTCTACACTCTTAGTTCTGGTCCTCTCAAAATCACAAATCATCACAGTTTTCTGCACTTTCTGCTACACATGCGTTTTTCTCTGTTTTGCATTAATGATTTCTCTCTATTCTCTCAATCAAATCTCGTGATTTCGAATCTCATGCATGCACAACACACCCACCTATCTTTTCCACCCTTCCACAGGGGTTAAAAACCTCCCCCCGGTGCGTTCTCCCCCTTTTATTCATGCTATTTTATCACTTTGGGCAGATTTCTACACTTCATGTTCTAATGGATTTTTGCCTTTGTGCTTCATCTTTGTTTTGCAGGAGAGCATGAATACAACGTGAGGCCCTCTTCATCTAGCCGGCTGGAAGGAGAGGAGGTCGATCCCACACCATTCCCCGCATCCCGTTCTTAAGCGCGATCAAGTCTTCATCCCTTTCCGAGGTACACGGCGTCGCTGCACTCCTTTCTTCATCCTTGCGGCGTTGTTAATCCTTGGTGGCGATCACGGTTAGTATTTCTATCCTTTCATCCTCCTTGTCTTTGACTCACATGTTTATGCACGTATGTATATATTTAAAGGGGGTGGGATAGGAATCTAATTAAAAAAACAAATCTATAGTTTTTTGGCGATCACGGTGGGACACCAATGCCCATCACGCTTGTTTTCATGCTCTTTTATAGGTTGGGTGGGTGCATGTTCATGTTTAGGTAGTATTTCCTCCATTCTCCCACTTTTTTTGTGTTTTATGGGCTCTAGTTATGTGACGGTCTTATGGTAGACCGTCACGGTCATATAACGGTATTTGGTAGACCGTTACAACTTCTGGCAGTCTTGCGCGTATGCTCACAGGGCCATATTCATCGAGGCATAACTTTTGATCACGGAGTCCGATTGAGCTGATTTTTGTTCTGTTGGATAGCCCTTCGTATTTACTTTCCATCCATATATCATTTGCATCTTTTGGTTAACATTTGCATATTATAATATTGTCCAGCTTTTTGAGTTTTGTGCATAAGTTCTGCAGGCAGGCTCAGGGATAGGTTCACAGGTACATCTTTACTCAGTGATTTGACTGCCTTCCCGGTGTCTGATTGTAGTGATTTTTGTTCCATTGAATAGTCCTTTGTATTGTCTTTCCATCCATAACTTATTTGCATCATTTGGGTCTCATTTGCTTAGTTAAAAATGGTCATCATTTTAGCATTTTGTCCATAAAATCTGCATGTGGTCTGCACATAGGTTCACTGGGGCATCTTTGCTCAGTGATTTTATTGACCTCCTGGGGTCAGATTGATATGTTCTTGGGCCCGTTGTGCAGACCTTTGTATTGTCTTTCCATCCATATACTATTTGTTTTAGTTGGATGATGTTTGCATAGTTTAATCTAGTCTTGATTTTCTAGTTTTAAGCTAGAATTTGCATGCACTACGGTGCACATAGGGCCATACATTGCATATCATAGTTGCATTCTCCTACCTTGGTGCGTGGACCTCTCATCTCCATATTCCTTGGAGCCGACCAAGAAAGCACATCAGGGACCTCCATAAGTCCCCGTGAGCCGTGGATTCCCGCACGGACGCCGGGCCGGTTGTACCTTCCCACCCCTTAGGCTTGCATTTGCATACGTGTGAGGGAGTTAGCCTTAGTCAACCCAAAGTTTGGACCTTATTCCCATAGGATTCCTATCTTGAGGGAATTATTATTAATTCAAATCATTAAAAGGTCTATTAAAATCTCTAAAATATTTCCCATCATATCAACTTGTTTGACTTAGGTGAAAACTCTCACATTGAATTGTTCGTGTTGATTGGGCTTGTCCAAGCCCATTAGTGATTTTTGTGTTGCATTCTTTCATCATCCATATGTTTTGTTGTTGTTAGGCCCATTTAGCTTAGTCCATTTTGTGTGTTCATTTGTCTAGTCCATTGTCCTGTAGTCCGTTGTCCATTCGTCTTTGCATTAGTGGGTCAGCCCCCCTTGTTCTCAAGCCCATTAAGCCCTTGCTTCCCCATTTGTATTGTCCATTATCTCCTTGTATTAAGTCTCCATTTTCCCTCATGGAGCAGTATTCTAACCCTTTGTATCATTCTTTTTCCCAATATTCCTCTTATTCCCGCGTGGAATCCTCTTCTCACGCGGGCCCATCTTTTCGTGGTCCTTCTGATCCATCCAAGGAACAGGCTAATCTCATGGCCCATCTTTCAAGCCTTGTTCACCAAATGGACCTGGCCCAGGCCCAACGTCTTATTGCATCTCATCTTCATGGGCCTTCTTCTCATAATGGGCCATCTTCTATTCATGGGCCTTCTCCTTCTCCTTCATATGTTGCTGGCCCAATTGCTAATGGGCATTATTCTCTTAATGGGCCTCATTATTCTGCCCATGTTACTGCTGGCCCATTCAACCCATGTTCTAACATCTCTTCTAGGCCCGCTCACCCTTCCATTCCCAGAATGGGCCCTTTTTCTTCTCAGCCCGGATCCTCTTATCCGGCCCAATACCATGCTCCTGGTCCTAATTCACAACCTCTTGCTCAAGCTGGCCCATATTCTTCTCGATCTCTCCCTACCCAGGAGATGATTGCTCAAACCCAACGCCAGCTTGATGAGCTTCAACGTCAGATCGATCCCAAATCCTCTTTAAGTGTTCCGTTCGCATTTCAAGGTCTTCGGCTTCCGCCATCTTCACAAATTCCTGCATATCGCCGTTATAGTGGAGTCGGTGACCCATATGTGCACTTGAAGGAGTTCGTTTATGAGTCGACCCAATTTCGACATGACCAACACTTGATGGCTTATCTGTTTGGTCTGTCATTGGAAGGCCCGGCTCGGGATTGGTTCTTCTCTCTTCCGCAAGAGCAAGTTGTGAATTTTCAAGCTGTACAAGAGGGATTTATTCAGCAGTTTCAAGACCAGGTTGGGCCCAAGTACTCTATTGTGGATCTGGCCCATGAGATGATGAAGCCCGAAGAGGAGTTTTCTACCTTTGCCGATTGTTGGCATCGCCTTGCCGTGCAGGTCCCGGGGCACATACCGGAGGGAGAGCAAATCAAGATGCTGATATCCAATGCCGTGCCCGAGTATCGGTTCATCTTAGCCCTCAACGACATCACCTCCTGGCAACAATTATACAACCGAGCCCGCTTCATTCGCCAACAAATCCAAGATTCCCTTGACCCCGAGTCTCCACCATCCACCTCCACATATCAACCTTCACCCTCCACGTGCCAATCCTACGCTCCCATGAGCCGGCCCGCCATGAGTCAGCCTTCCGCCACATATCCCTCTACGAGCCAACCTCCCGCCTCTACGTACCCATATGCCTCCGCATATCAACCTTCCATGAGTCAGCCTCCCGTGTCCACATACCCGTCTCCGTCTCCACTTTCGGTCAAGGGAACACCACATCCCGAGCAGGTGGATGCCGTCTACATACCTCCCCACTCCGCTCCACATATGCCTTCACCAAATCCCTCCACCACTAGCCACACACTATTGCCTACGCAACCTCCACTTCCGTCTCCACAACCATCTCCATCACATATCCCTCAGCATTCACCTTTCCCAAAGCGGGCTCCTTGTCCTCCATTGCCGGAGTGCTTTATCGACATTTTTAGGGCTTTGATGGCCACTCACACGTTGTCGCTCTCTCCGGTTGTGCCTTGCCGACCCGCGGTCGGGGATATGCTTCAGTTCTGTGATTTTCACCGCCAACAGGGTCATTTGGTTGAGGATTGTCCCGAGTTCCAGGATTATGTTTATTACCTAGAAGCTAAGAAAATGATTGATTGGGCCGCTATGCATAAAGTCATTTTACATCTCCGCAGCCAACAGCAGCAGCAAGAAGTTCAGCCTGGGCAGCCGTCTCCGTTACTTCAAGACCAGGGGCACCCCTGTGGTTCTTTATCTAGCAATGCACCCGCTCCATTACCTACTCAGTTACCTCTGCCATCTCCTATCCAATCTCCGCAACCTCCACAAACCCAAGCCTCCACTTAGGCTAGTGCCTCCCCTTCTTCTCCCGTCGCAACTACCACTAATTCTATCCCTAACACCGCTCGACGCGTTGTGTCGACACGTCGACGGTGGGCACCACAACCACCCTCTTCACCCTCTCCACCTCCATGTCCACTACCCCCATTGCCTTCATCACTATCCTCACCATCTCCATTGCCATCACCATCATCTCCATATCCACCACCAGTGCTTCCATCACCACCTCCATCTCCACCCTTGCCTCCATCTCCGCCATCACCTTTGCCCGAGCCTGAGCAAGCCACACATTTGCCTTTACCTTTACCATTAGCCACGCTTTCACCTTCGCCTTTGTCGCCACCCGAACCTATCATCACCACATCGCCCGCGCCTTCACTTTACATCACCACTCCCGTTGGAGCCTCCATGCCTTAAAAATCTTCACGTGTTCCACCCAAACATATTCCCTTTACTTCTCCAACCACTTCCACCCCACGGAGCGGGTGTGCGCTTCCTTTGGTGCCCCTCGGGTCTAATCCCCAGGGAGACAATAAGCCAAGTTAGGATGATTCAGTGTCGGCCTTGCATTTCAAGATTCAAGATTTTATCTGTCGGATGCCGGTTCGTGTCCTCGTCCCTGGTTATTTTACGGATGATGCGCCTCTACTTTCAAAGATGAGAGTTGCTAAGAAGAGTTCCCTTGAGTTGATGCCAGTTTCTTCCCGAGCGAGGCCGGTGGCAATCTCCTTGCTCGCCGGAGAGTTCACCGTTGATGTTATTATTTCTCCTCGCTCTATTGCTGTTCAGATGACAGGCCAAGAAGGGTTCTCTACCCGTGTTGTGCTAACGCATACGGTCGCCAAGCAGATTATGCACTCTATGTTCAAAGGGCAATTGGCCGTATCTTCTATATTCTCCAAGGACATTCTGCACATTCTATGCAATCTCCCTTTGTTCATTAGCAAGCCGGCCATGTCAATGCCGCGCATTACTCTCCCTCAGTTTCGTCATGCTCTTCTGGTAAGGGAGTTATGCTTCGTGCCCAGTTGCCGAGTGGAGATGCCGAATCTCATGCTACTTGTGCCAAGTAACAAGACTCCATGGTTTTATGATATTCAACATTATGAGGAGTTAGTTGTTCAAGAATGTCCATCTACTGTTGTTAGCACTGGGTGTCTAGGGGCAACTGCCTTATGAAGCTGCATATTCATGACCGGGCCAGGCCATCTGTCAGGTGGACCCATTATCTGAGAAGGTATTACAGATTAAGAAGGCCGAAGGTCCGAGTCCACGCCAGGCGAGTCCATGTTCAAGAAGTATCAGCTAAGAAGAGGCGGTGGCGTAAGTTTAAGGGCCGTCAATTGTGCACTCAGGGGTCCACTTCTCTTCCTTCTTCTTCATTTCACTCATCATTTCTTTTGCTCGGTTCCCACCCCTGGGTGGTGTATCTGCCCTCTCCTAATTCTCCCTCCATGATTCTCTATTCCCATCTCGGGTCCGCGAATCCCCGTTCTTCCTTTTCCTATCCGAAACCTCCGAACTTTCCATCTCCTTACCATTCTTGGCCTCAGCCTATGTCCTCCTCTAATTCTCCTCCGGTATCTCTAGGTTCTCCTTCTTATTCCCTGACCTTGTCGGATGTCTCCCATTCTCCTTCTCCGGCATTGTCGGATGATTCTCGTCCCTCTTCTCTGACCACGTCAGATGATTCTTCTTATCATCTTTCTACTCTCTCCTCTTCACCCTTTCGGGGTCTTCACCATTTCTCTTGCTATTTTCGAGGCTTTAGCCCGCCTTGATCTCGGCTAATCTGGTTTCTTCTGTAATTGGTTCCTTGTTATCAAGGTCTCTGCGCCTTAACGAGGGAGTTCTAGCCCTCGTCTCTCTTCCTTTTTATCCTTATTCGTCTAGTTTAATGTATGCCGCTCCTCCGTGTAGAGGAATCTTTGATCCTTTGCTATCCTCTCCCTTTCGTCCTGTCAAGCAAGGAATACATAGCTACTCGCGCTCCTCAAAGCTCGATGATCGAGATCGCTTCAGGATGCCAGTTTTCACGCCATGGATTTGCAAAGGTATCTTTATGTTGAGCAAAGAAACATGCTTTCATTTTCATTATTTTTATTGTTTCTACACATGGTTATAATGCTATTCCTCAACATGGTTAAGTGGCTTTTAGAGATTTGCTTAGTTAAGCTTAGTAGGATGAGTTCGCTTCTGCAGCATCCTTAGACCGGTGATAGCTCCACGCTGAGAGTCTAGTTTCTTTTCCCGATCGTTGAGCGTGTCCTTTGAGCATGGGTTTTTCACACACTTCACGGCAAGCCATAGTCGATTCCTCTGAGCAACACCGTTGCTGCTTTGGCCATAATTTGGGTATGCACGAAGGTCTTTTCTCTTCTCTGCTCGGCCAAGTGCAGGGGCAAGAGATTGATAGATAAGATGACCAACCTAGGTGCTCCCTAATACGAGAGAGGTCTCAAATAGGGGCAGTCTTGACCCTCGAAAGTGAGCTTTCATGCAATATCTAGCCAATAAGGGCTACCAAAATGAGAAAATGAATCCATGAAATATTATGAATCAAAGGCATGGCAAGAGTGGCAGTACAGTTCCCCGCGGGACGTCATGAGCCCGGTCGCATGCGTGCCTGATAAATATGAGTCTCAAAATCAAAGACACAAAGTCCCGACGCAACAGACCTACTCTTTGAGGGGTGGTGCCCTGGAAGGAATTCAAATCCTGATATCTCTCATCCTGCATAAAGCTTGTCTCCAATTTTTCTTCTGCTCCTCCCTCTTAGACTGGGCTGTATCCCGGGTATGGCCTTAGTAGGGGCACCGTTCTTTAGAGGCGGTTGGTTATGGTAAGCCACCCTCACATGCACGCCCTGCTCAAGGGAAGTCTTTAATGAGAGGGGAGGGACAGCGATCCCTGGCCAGTAGTTCGAGCTTGTCTTTGGGTGCTGCGGATTGCTATTTTCAAAAATCAAAAAAAATGAAATATTGTCAAAATCCAAAAAATGAAATATGTTAAAATTCCAAAAAATGAAATAAATGTGTCAAAATTCTAGAAAAAATCAAATATGTCAAAATTCCAAAAAAAAATCAAATGTGTCAAAAAATCCCAAAATTTTGAATATGGCAAAAAAAATCAGAAATACAAACAATCCAAGAATACTTCTCTTTTGTTTCTTTTATTTTTATCTTGAGGACAGAAACGTAATCTATTTGCTAAGTGTGCAGGCTGCAGGTTGCAGGTTCAAGCTTTCCTTGCTCTATCTTTCGCTCTGCCTCCTGCTCATGTTCATCTTTTGATCTGTTCTCATCTCTTCAATCCTATCTGTGGATCTGTTCTGAAGCTCATGGCCTTCTCAGCTTTCGCTTATCTACTTAATCATGTCTTCATGAGAGGGCATTGTCCTACGATTTTGAACCTGGCGGTTCCGCTTCATCTGATCTTGGGCTTTGATTGAAGAATGTGTTTGTTGTCTATATCATGTCTATGGTCCTCCATGTCTTTTGTCCCACTGTGTCCTTGTCATATGTGTCTATGTCCTCTCATGTTGGTCGTATCCTTTGTCTCGCCGTGTCATACATCACACGTGTCTTTGTCCCACCATGTCCTTATACCACCGCGTGTGCTGTTCCACCGTGTGCGTGTTTTCTTGTCCCACCGTGCCTTTAGTCGCATGTATGCTTGCCATTTGTTTGTTTGTTATGTTTCATCCATCTTCGTTATGTTATGTTGTGCCATATTTTGTTCATATTTCTCTTATTATGTCATGTTCATGTCATGCTCGTTCATATTCGTTCATGTTCACATCATGTCATGTCATGTGGTTGTGTCTTATGATGAAAATCCATAATAGTAGAAATTAAAAATTCTAAAAAAGATGCCGTTTCGCTTGGCAGGTAAGTCAGGTATGGCTCTCTACCCCTTCTCATTGTTGCATTACTATATGGTATCTACATTATTATAGTCTCTCAAGGACCGGCTGGTTGCCCATGTGTTCTGGGATCTGATGTTCCCCTTTAACAAAAACGACGATGATCTAGGAGCATACGGTTAATCGTTGGATAAGCCGCTCGGTTGAGCCGGGTGGGGGACGATAGACTCTGTCTCGCACGCCGTGGTTGCAGGAAGACTCTTGACCTCGTCTTGCTCAGTCTAGCAATATTATCCTTGAGTACTTTCTATTTTATCTTTCTTTGCATTCGTTTTAATGATTTCTTTATTTTAGCCCAGCATGCATCATGTCATTTTGAGCATTCATGCCTTGTGATCTGTTCAAGGATTTCTCCTCAACAATGGTTAATTGCACTTCAATTCACTTCGATAAGAGATTCTCATTCCACTCCGAATTTGAACGATTTCTCTGATCTTGCCGCTTGGTCTGGTTGGCTAGCGTGATTCCTGTCTGGATTTTATCTCAGTTTTATCTCTCCTTTTCCAGCTCTTATGTTGTGTTTCCTTCCGACCCACTCATTATCTGGGGATTGTGTCCCCAATGAGGCTGGACATGTTTCCCCTCCCTTAGTTAGTTCTCCAGACATGTCTCATCCTTGTCATCATTCCTTGTGGTTAGTTCGGCATTTTCGGGAGAATTCCTGTCACTTGTTGGTTGTGACGGGTGTCTTTTTGCCTTGATGCCCGCTTATCAGTTCTCTCCGCTTCATCTCCGCTTCATCTCCATTTCACGTTGCTATCGCTTTCGCTCCATCTCCTTTCTATTCCATTTCGCCTTCGCGTCGCTTTTGCTCATTCCCTTGCAAAGCGGACATCAAGGAGGGGCATCTGTTGACACCCGTTTTAGCCCACAAGTTGTGTCGTTTCTCTTATTCATCATTTTTTATGCCCCGAATTAGCCATTATTTTGGAGCTTCCTTGGATAGACTTTTGAGCCCATTTTTACCATTCCCTATGCTTTGAGTCTTGGAGATCATGATTTCCTAGAGCCCTTGAGCTTATCTTATCAAATTCTGGCTTCTAAGTCGACTTACAGCCCATTTAGGCCGGCTTCCATCAAGCAATCGACTCTCTCTCACTACGCAGTCCTGAAAGTGGTTCTTTTTCACCATCTTCCAATCCTCTTTTAAAAAAGTTGTCTTCATCAAAGTTGTTCCTCTACAACTTCTTCTTCTACGCCGTTGGCCAGTTCTGCCCCGTTTGTAAGATATTCATATTTTTCTATCATGCTATGCTGTTTACCTGTGTCTCAGAATTTTCTTCTCTATTCCAGCCCCATTTTCTCCATCTTCCAGTCATTTTCTCAAATTTCTTTCTTCATGAAAGTTGTTCCTCTCTTAGTTATCTACAATTTCTTCTTCTACCACTTTCGCTAGTTCTTCCTCATTTGAGAGATACACTTCAATTTCTAAAGTCGCGCGCAGTCTGCTCAAGTTTTTTCCTCCATCAATGTGACGGCCCTACATAGGTGCGTTACATTAGTGTGATGGTCCTATGATAGACCGTCACACCAAAACTTACCCGAAACACCCTGTTCAACACCCAGAATGTGGCGGTCCTACCCTAGATCGTTAGAGTTCATGTGACGGCCTAGTATGAGTGCGTTACACAGGAACTTGTCCGAAATCGTCCCGTTCGACCCCCAGAGTGTGACGGACCTACCCTAGTCCGTTACATAACTCTGACGGTCGTACGATAGACCGTTACACATGCCTGAGAGTCCAATTCGTGCTGGACTCTGCTCCGTTTCTGTGCGCCCGTGGCCCTCTTGCAGAGTCCATAACTTCTTCAATTCTTATCCAAATTGATCCCCGTTTTCGCCTACTTGTAACCCTTTATATTATCTTGAATTTGGTTCATAGAAATCAAATTTTTATTGGCAATATATCTTGGGATCTGGGTCACAAGATCAAGATTTAAGTATCCTAGTTCAACTAAAACTCTGCAGATAAGGCTCCGGGGCTACCTTCCAAGAGCCATATCATCTAGAATCCTCCTCCGAATTGATCCCTATTTGTTCCTATCTCTTGTCCTTAGTATTATATCGAGTTTGATCTAGAGAACTTGATTTATCTTGGACTCTATCTCTAGGAATCGTGAGAGGAAAATTAGGATTTCTTACAAAACTCTATAAAAACTGCCCAGTTCGCAGTCGCGACGAGGGGCTCTTTCCGGACGTGCGGCGAAGCCATGCTGCAACGTCGACTCACAACTTCGACCCTATCTTGAAGAGGGAAGTATTAGCTTTCCATTGCATCATTCTGGGCTTGATTTCATGGTCTACACTCTTAGTTCTGGTCCTCTCAAAATCACAAATCATCACAGTTTTCTGCACTTTCTGCTACACATGCGTTTTTCTCTGTTTTGCATCAATGATTTCTCTCTATTCTCTCAATCAAATCTCATGATTTCAAATCTCATGCATGCACAACACACCCACCTATCTTCTCCACCCTTCCACAGGGGTTAAAAACCTCCCCCCGGTGCGTTCTCCCCCTTTTCTTCATGCTATTTTATCACTTTGGGTAGATTTATACACTTCATGTTCTAATGGGTTTTTGCCTTTGTGTTTCATCTTTGTTTTGTAGGAGAGCATGAATACAACGTGAGGCCCTCTTCATCTAGCCGGCTGGAAGGAGAGGAGGTCGATCCCACACCATTCCCCGCATCCCGTTCTTAAGCGCGATCAAGTCTTCATCCCTTTCCGAGGTACACGGCGTCGCTGCACTCCTTTCTTCATCCTTGCGGCGTTGTTAATCCTTGGTGGCGATCACGGTTAGTATTTCTATCCTTTCATCCTCCTTGTCTTTGATTCACATGTTTATGCACGTATGTATGTATTTAAAGGGGGCGGGATAGGAATCTAATTAAAAAAATAAATCTACACCCGGACCGCAAAGCATTGAGTGGCGGTCCTCCCTGGACAGTAAAACACGCACGGCAGTCCACGCCTGACCTCAACTAACCAGGACCTGGCGGTCAAAGGGGTGGTCACCTCTGGGCCGCACCTGAATTTGGCGGTCCTGCCTCGGCCGCTATTCGCAGAGTAGCGGTCGATCGCGAGACCACCGCGGAAGCTAGGCGGTCACCCTCAGACCGCCATACGCCTACTACGACGAAGATCGTAGACGGTGCTGGCCTGACCATTGCTCAGAGAGTAGCGGTCAGTCGCAAGGCCGCAAGAGGAAGTGGCAGTCCAACGCCAGACCACCTGAAGGTATAAGCGGCCACCACAGGATCGCCACGCCACGGGGCTATAAAAAGGGAAAAACGGTCACCTCCTGGCTGTTTCATCCCAAAAATGGTCACCCTGGGACCACAACCGGGAACGAGGCGGTCACCCCATGACCGCTAAAATGAAGAGAATCTTACAATGGTCAAAACTCACCGTCGGGGGTCACGCCGGCCCCACGAGGGTAGCGGTCGGCCACCGGGCCATCGCTGGGCCTTGGCGGTCTATCGCACGATCGCCGAGCCCTGCCGACACTTGGGTCAGAAAACGGCCCACCTAGGGCCGCCTCTTTTAGAAACTGTTCTTGGAAGGACCGTTTTTACTCTAGAAAATCGAGAACGGCGAAGATGGCGGAAATCGCCATTTCCATGCCCCATTCACCCCCAGGTGAAGGGGAAACAAAGGGGAAACCCTTCCCCAACTTCTCTAGCATCGAGAGGACCCATTTAAACCCCAAAAACGCGGTTAAAATGCTAGATTTGGCTCACTCCCCAAAATCAAGCATTTTTTCCTAGCGTGGACATAAACCCACTCGGCTCGCCTCGGGCTACCATATTCGCGAAAATGGAAGTACACGAGCTGGGGATCCATATCCCTACCTCCACCGAATATTTCACGCGCCGTGGACGTCGATCCATCGTGAAACGCCCACGAAACTCCGCCGATTCAGGAACTCACCACGAGCTCCACCGCGCCTCCACCGCCTCGATCCTCGCTCCATCCTTGCCGCTCCACTCCCCACGAACCTCGCCGCCTCGCCCCCGTCCACCTCCGTCGGCCGCCGGAGAAGAGAGGGAGAGAGGAGAGAGCGTGAGAAGAGAGAGGGAGAGAAAAGAGAAATGAGGGAGGGGGAGAGAGAAAAAAGGGGGGTTATATATATAGAAAATCCAAAAATTCCAAAAAATACCAAAATTTGGGAAAAATACTCCCCACGATCCTCAAAAAATGCACAACGTAGTGGTAACGTCACGGAGTCGGAGAACGCAATGGTTCACCCTACACGAGATTTCGAAGGTCCGACAGACAAAAATACGCGTGAACCATAAAACTCAATTCGGGACCCATAAAAGCGATCCGAAACCAACAGATCCTGATCCGAGAAATATCCAAAAAAACTCGGGGCATTATAGAGAGAGAGAAAAATGAGAGAAAAAGAAGAAGAAAGAGATCGAGTTTGAAGCAGCCGGTTCCACATTGAAGATCTGTGTTCGTCTGTTCTTGGATCAGATCCAGAACAGTCTTGCTCCTGCGAGAGCTATATTTGTTTTGGGTTTCTATTAGTTCTATTTTTCTTTGTTGTTTTTGTTTTCCATCTTACTCTTAGGATACTCTGTTTGGAGTTCGGGGTTCCTCCTGTGTGTTCAGGAGATGGGAGAGCAATCTTCGGTAATTCCCTCTGTTGGTCATTGGAAGAGAGAACGTGACCTCTGGTTGATGAGCAACGGGGTGTTGCTTACGGTTCCCCCTGAGGATTCAGGAGAAGGGAGATTTATCTCCGATTGCCCTCTATGAATTCAGAGGAAGGGAGACTGGTGTCTCCGGTTGTAAGTGACGGGGTGTCACTCACGGTGTTCCCTCTGTGGTCTCAAAGGAAGGGAGGTCATCCTCCGGTTCTAGTTCTGTGGGTAGCAGAGCTAGGGTGCTGGTATTGTGGGAAGCAAGACCAGGTCGAGGGATTTGTCTCCCTTGGAGTTCAAGCTGTTAGGCAGCGATTGTTTTACAGACTGAGTCTGCTTCTTACTCAGTGCAAGGGAAGCCTCACTTGAGTTGAGTGAGGGGTGGACGTAGATCTCTGGTTTGAGATCGAACCACCTAAAAATCTAGTGCGTAGTGGATTGCTTCGTGGGTTTGCTCCTTGTCTTCTTCCTTCCCTTCACAGGTTTGTTTAAGATCAAAGTCCTTGAATCATGAGCTTATTTGGGTGTCAACTAATGTTATCTGGCGTAAGATTTTCTCTTTCTGTTATGCATACGTTTCCACACACCAAGTGCTTGAAAGTTGTTTTTACTTGTTAGCACATCTTTCGGTTGGTGTGTTAAGGGGAGTTTGTGGAGGAAAATGTTGTGTCCTCTCTAATTTTTTAATCTCCTAGATTGAATGTGTTTTGATGTTGGCAACAATGAATTTTGCTTCATGTTTTAGTATTGGCAATAGCATATTTTGTTTTGATATTGGTTACAGTGCTTTGTGTCTGTGAGTCACAGGTTGACAATAGTGTTTTTTCATTAAATTTCATTATGGCATTACTGTCATCATTTTGTAGTATCATGCCGCAAGGTGTGTTTTTGTTCATGTATAAGGTCGATGTATATGTCTATCGCTGCACATAAAGTCTGAGCACATGCAGCATGAAGGTCTATGCACATTCATGTCTTATGCATATCAATCGGTGCCCATTAATGCTCTATTCATATAGGTCAGTGCACTCTCATGTCTAAGTCATAGAAGGTCAGTGCACATTCATGTTTCATTCATATAGGTCAGTGCATTATCATGTCTTAGTCATCAGTAAGGTCAGTGCATTTTCACGATGTTGCACACAAAGGTCTATGCACATCTGCATTATAGCACAAAGTAAGGTGTGTGCACATTTGCATTTAACAAGGATAGGTCGAGCACATGTTTGTCTCATTGCATGAACGTCGATGCACATTTGTCTTGTGCATACATAAGGTGGGTGCACATGTCCATTTCATTACATGAACGTCGATGCACATTTTCCTTGTACATATATAAGGTCGATGCACATTAAGGTTGATGCATATTAAGGTCGATGCACATTTTTCGCTGAGACTAGAAGGTCGGTGCACATTTGCCTCGTGCACATATCAAGGTCGGTGCATATCTCCATTACTATTTTGAAGGTCGATGCATGAGCAGAATGGTTGCATATCAAGGTTGATGCACATGTTGCATCTTACATACTAAGGTCGATGCACATTGCATCTTGCATGAACCAAGGTCGATGCATGTTTTGTGGCCTGATCTATAAGGTCTGTGCATGTTTACATATAGCACTATAAGGTCTGTGCATGTTTGCATATATGCATTATAAGGTCTGTGCATGTTTGCATATCACTTTATAAGGTCTGTGCATGTTTGCATATAACTCTATAAAGTCTGTGCATGTATTCATATATGCATTATACGGTCTGATCATATGTGCTAGCTTGTACCATTAAGTCTGAGCACATGTGCTAGCTTGCCTAATAAGGTCTAAGCATATATGCTAGTGTGTAATACATGGTTGAAGCATATGTTTCAGACATGTCTAAGCATATGCACTGAAGTCTGAGCACATGCACTATTAGATCTGAGCATACCAGTAATAGGTTAATGCTAGAGTGTTTAGGTCTCATATCATGTCAATGCATCATATGTGCATAATGCTTAGTCCAGTCTGTGCATCTTTCACACATGTTTGAAACTCATTTATGTACTGAGACTTTTATCTCAATAGGTTAATGCACATTAGTTATCCACTCATGGTTACAGAGTGTTTGACAAAATGCCTTCTGTCTTATGTTCAAATCTAGAGGGACTTACGTCACTGAAAGACCCAGAATCAAACATATGTAAGGCAGCATGCCTTATATTGAGTATGGTCACATGGCTTGAGGTCTTTATCCACAGGCACGTGATCTAAGGAAAGTCTCAACTGGAAAATCAGCCACGTGGACAGCAAACCTTCAACGTCTGCCACATGGACATCCATTAGTGCATTTGTTCAAATTTCCTTGAGTGGGAACGTGTTCTCCACGCGCCAAGTCTTTCACGAGCCTATAAATAAAAGCCTGATCGCTCAACGGAGGGGTGTGGAAAAGAGAAGCAAAAGAATAGAGAAGACTAGCAGAGAGTGAAGGAGCATCTAAGAGCCAGAGAAGTAAGGAGACCAGAAGAGCAGTTGAAGAAGGGAGAATTCCTTAAGAAGAGTTTGTGAAAGTTGGAAAAATAGAGTATCAGATTTTGGTGCTCTGAAAGAGGTGTATTTTAACTACTGGATCAAATCCAGAGTTGAATTGCTCATTGGGAGCTACAATTTTTTTTTTTCTCTTCATTTCATCTTTTCTCTTTGAATCTATTGTACGCTGTGTATCAGTAGAGCAAGCTGTGAAGCTCAGCAGGCGAGGTTGAATCCTCAGACAACAAGCTGTGAAGCTCAGCAGTTGAAACTGTGAATCAGCAGTCCAGCAAGCTGTGATGCTCAGCAGTCTGTAGGGATTTTATCCCCAACGTTGTGGATCAGCAGATTCAAGCGGTGAGTCAGCAATAAGGCTTACTCAGTTGAGTAAGGGATGGACATAGATCTCTAGATTGAGATCGTACCACCTAAAATTTATTGTGCCTCTTGTGTGATTGCCATTGCTGCCTGTTAGCTTCGTGCATCTACCTCGATGAATATTTCCTTTAATTCTGATAGATCTAATTCGCCGGATATTACTCATTACTGTTGGTTGTATGAAGAGGTATATAAAAAGATGCTACTGAAAGGATGGGCTAAGGCTATCTGAAAGGTAGTCATTGTTGCGTGAGTAGACTCCTTGAGTCACACCTCCACCTCATACCTCTTACATCATTTGTTTGCTTCTCATCTATCTACATTTTAAGTCTGAATTGATAGTAATTGGTTGAATCTTTTAATTCGGCATTCTAACGGCTTATTTCTACGAATTTGGGGTAGATCTATTCACCCCCCCTCTAGATCTTATTGTTCATCCATTCCAACATGGTGTGCAGTGCGTATTGAGCATTCGAACCGTGGTGTATGCACAAGTTCCTTTTTCAGATAGCAAATCTTTTAATTGGATAGTTTTTGTAAAAAGATTCATTCACCCCCCCTCTGGATCTATCACAGAGCACCACCGATTCTATCACTCGTTATGTTTTGTTGTGTTGGGGATCCGCGGGACCCCAAATAAGCCAATGAGATAAGGCTCACCCGTTTTCTTTTCAGGTTTGGTGTGCCTCCTCGCGGTACAGAGGCCTTGAGCAATGCCCGAGTGTCCTAGTGTCACCAGCTTCTACCAGCCGAGATATGCCCCAAGGCTCTGTACTTTTCTTTTGTTGAGTTGTACCTTTGAGACTTGTATATCTGGACTGGAAACTGTGTAAATTTGTTTATAAATGTAAAATTTAAACTCAACACTTTAATATCTGCTTTTATTTTAGATTTCTATATACTCCTGTGACACCTACTTGAACCTGGGTATCCGGATGGGATCGGGTTTGACTCGATATCCAGATGGGATCGGGTTTGACTCGGTATCCGGATCTTAGGTCGTTACACCCTCCCCTCTCCCGCTTTCTCGACTACCAACCTCTTTCGGCCTCCCACCCTCTCTCACTCTCTCACTCTTCTCTCTCTCTGGATGTAGAGGATGTCAGTGCTAGAGTGGGTGATCTCCTCTGACGTCCTCCTCTCTCTCTCTCCCCCTCCCCCTGCCGCCCACATCCTCACCAGTCCCCCTCACCAGTCACCCCTCTCACTCTCTCTCTCTCACTCCTCTCTCTCTATAGCAGGGGATTCTAGTACCCTCCCCTCTCTCTCTCCCTGACCGCCTACCTCTTTCGGCCTCCCACCCCCTCTCTCTCTCTTATCATTGGAGATGTAGTTGGCTATGGATTGCGAAGACAATTCTTAATGCCCATGAAGGCAATATATATAATGTACGATGTAGTCGTTTGTTTAGTGTCTAAACGATTAAAAATAAAATATCCACTTGGTGATACTGGGCTAGTGCCTTTATCGGTCGTTCTCTATTTTCCCTGATTTAGATTTTGTCATATGTATCCCTATACATATACACACATCTTTCTAACATTTGCCGAAAACAACCTTGAATACTTCTAAATTGATGTGGTTTCATACTTCAACATCACACTCTAGCTATAATCTTTGAAGGAGTATTCTTAAAAGATGCTGATAAAATTGGTAATAAACTTTAGTGTAATCTCATCAACCCCCTTTGAAACCTAACATGTTCACAATTTGGTCATTTCAACATTTAGATTTTATTTAAGTCATGATAAGAGTAAATTTTGAATAATTGGATACATCTAGTATTTTTGAAAATTCATGCGAATCAGGGGTATGTTGTTGGAATCTACGTTTTAAAATTTAAAAGGTTTGAGTATCTCTTTATGTTAATTAGTCCCATATTAGAAAATGGAAAAGGTTTCCATCAACTTTAAGTTGGGACTCTTGTCTTTATTGTGTACTCCTTTGAGGAGACTATGAAGGTTGGGCTATTTGAGCTAGTGGTGTGCGTGCGTGTGATTCCCAAAAATTATTTTATTTTTTTCTTTTATTTTTGACCGTTTGACCAAGTATCTTTGGAATTCTTTCCGCATCTTTTCAGATTCCCCTCTTTGGGCGGATGAGTGTGACTCAATCAAGAGTCACTTCTCAAGAGAGTATTTTATGAGAGTCGATTTCCTGTGAGAGGCACAGCTTAGAGTTCTCTCTCACCCGATGGCTATCTCTCCCGAGCTCCGCTCTCCCAATCATTTTCTTCTTCTTCTTGCAAGAGCATGTTGTCACTGTAGTGTTCGCCCCCAGCAATGTGAGTTGGAGTGCACCTTCCCGTAGCCACTGGTCTGGGTCATCGTATCTTGTCACTCCTCTCTCTCTGTAGCAGGGGATTCTGGTGCCCTCCTCTCACTCTCTCCCTAACCGCCTACCTCTTTCGGCCTCCCACCCCCTCTCTTTCTCTTGTCATTGGAATTGTAGTTGGCTATGGATTGCGAACACATTTCTTAACGCCCATGAAGGCAAATTATATTCTCTACGTTATAGTCATTTGTTTAGTGCCTAAACGATTAAAAACAAAATATCCACTCGGTGATACAAGGTTAGTGCCTTTCTAGGTCCTTCTCTATTTTCCCTGATTTAGATTTTGTCATATGTATCCCTATACATATACACACATCTTTCTAACTTTTGGCAAAAACAACCTTGAATACTTCTAAATTGATGTGGTTTCATACTTCAACATCGCATGCTAGCTATAATCTTTGAAGGAGTATTCTTAAAAGATGCTGATAAAAATGGTAATAAACTTTTAAAACAAAATTTATCCGATTACATTTGTATGATCTCATCAACCCCCCTTTGAAACCTAACATGTTCACAATTCGGTCATTTCAACATTTAGATTTTATTTAAGTCATGACAAGAGTAAAATTTGAATAATTGGATACATCTAGTATTTTTGAAAATTCATGCGAATCAGGGGTATGTTGTTGGAATCTACACTTTAAATTTTAAATGGTTTGAGTCTCTCTTTGTGTTGATTAGTCCCATATTAGAAAATGAAAAAGGTTTCCATCTACTTTTAGTTGGGTCTCTTGTCTTCGTTGTGTACTCCTTTGACCAGACTATTAAGGTTGGCCTATTTGAGCTAGTGGTGGCGTGCATGTGATTCCCGATAATTATTTTATTTTTGACTGTTTGATCAAGCGTCTTTGGATTATTTCTGCGTCTCTCCAGATTCCCCTCTTTGGGCGGATGAGTGTAACTCGATCAAGAGTCACTTCCCAAGAGAGTATTTGAGGAGAGTCGATTTCCTGTGAGAGGTAAAGCTTAGGGTTATCTCTCACTCGATGGCTATCTCTCTTGAGCTCCTCTCTCCCAATTGTTTTCTTCTTCTTCTTGCAAGAGTCTCCTGTCACAGTGGTGTTCACCCCCGACAATGTGAGTTGGAGTGCACCTTCACGTCGCCATTGGTCTAGGTCGTCGTATCTTGGGAGAAATTTTGTCGTGAAGTCCATCTGCACCAGAGTAGTGGCGAAATGACTCTAACGAAAGTAACTATGCACTTCAACTCGAGTTTGCCTTTCTTGATTGTTTGATTCCCTTTGGCTCTTGTGCTTAGATCTAATAGAATATCTCTACCCGTGCATAGTTTTATCCAACAGTTTAGAATCATTCCTTTCTATTAGATCAAATGACTCTAGAGATAGTTGCACGCCATGATCAATTTACTAGCCAATTTTTTAAACATTGGCAATAAAAAATGCGCTATTGGTTGAACTCTTTGGCTCTGTTCTCTATCATAGAATCTAACCCCCCTGCAGATGATGAAAATGAACCTGCTAGGTTGGTAGATGTAGCCATGTTTAAGAAGAGGGATTACCTGTGTACTGGTAGCATCCTCTCGTGCCTTTCCGATAAACTTTTTGATGTCTATTGCTCTACTAAATCCGCCAAAGACCAATGGTTCACCTTAAAGAAAAAGTAAGGCTCTGAGGATGCTGGTCTAGATAAAATTATGGTATCCAATTACTTTGGCTATAAGATGAAAGATAGCACAACCATTGTTGACCAAGCCCATGAGATCTTGTAGCAACCCTAATAAATGAATAATTGAAATGAATTAAAACATATATATTACAGAAGTAATATATATATAAAAGGAATAGGGTTAATTGGACGAAATAAAACAAATTAAAAATAACGCCTCTTATTAAGGCGTTAATTTATAAAGAAGCGCCTCTATACATGGCGTGACTAAAGAAAGGACGCCCACACATGCGGTCGTCAGTTCTCATGCGACCAAATGGGTAAGTAAAAGAAACGCCCCTATCTTGGGCGTGTTTTAAAACACGAAACGCCCTTTTTCAAGGCGCTTTTTAAGAAACGCCCTAAAGTAAGGCGTCAATTAACGAATACACGCCCTGACCTAAGGCGTTAATTCAGTTCGTGAACCGTTCGAACCCAGAGCTTATCCAGGGAAGATCAACCTAATCTAGTAAGTATCTATTAGAGTAAGGACTCTATTAGGGATATACTACCCTCAATCAAACCCTACTCTTGTTAGGACTCCAAAATCCTATAAATAGTCTTGATCGAACAAACCCTAAACCTATTTTATCGATCATCTGCTACGGTGAGTGAAGAACCGCACGTTCTTCTCTTTTTTTTTTTTAAAAGCATATGAAGAGTTACTGACTCTTCATCTCCTTCTTTTCTGTACAGGTTAAGAAGATCTGCGTCCTGAAGAACTTATGTAAGTTCTTATTTCTTCGCTTCCAGCAAGCCATTACAAAGAAGATTGATACCTTTGATATATCTTCTGCAGGTTCTCTCATCCTCATCAATCATCTTCCTGCCCTTTCTTGCTGCCAAGTCGTAGGAGTTTCAGAACACCTCACGTCGATCTCCAGATTATCAATTAAGGTAGGATTTTCTCAAGTTATTGTAGCCCAAATAAGAATTAATGCAAGATATCTATACATACGTATATGAGCATGGCATGCATACTGTTTATAAGGTTTTATTACGTTTTCTGCAAAATTTTGAAAGAAACGCCCTTGATTAGGGCGCTAATTTAAAAGAAACGACCATGCTAGTGGTCGTCAATTTAATATTTGACGCCCTCTACGCAGGCGTTAATTTCATAAGAATCGCATGTGATTAATAATTGATCCTGTTTAAAAATTGCAATACATATGAAATATTGATTTTTAATATCTTGCATGACTCTGTGAATTCCTGTTAAATTTTACTGCCATGACATGTCTCCTGTCTCTCGAAATATTATTTATTAAAATATCGTAAATCCCTTGAAATTCACGACTTGGACAAAGTCGTTTTCCATATTCTAACGCCCCAGTACAAGGCGTGAATCTGAAAAGTAACGCCCCTTCCTAGGGCGTGTATCTGTTAAAATCCTGAAATTCACATATTCTGTAAAATGGAATTAGAAAGTAACGCCCCTTCCAAGGGCGCGTTTTTGATAAATTTCTGAGAATAATTATATCCTGTCGAATATGTAAATGATGAGACGCCTGCCTCTGCAGTCGTCAACTTTGAAGAAACGCCCCCAGGAAAGGCGTGTTTTTGATAAATTAATGAAATAATGGAAATTCTGCAAATTGGCAATACATGTAAACGCCCTTCTGTTAGGCGTTAATTATTCAATACACGACTTTACTTAAGTCGTTATTTTACTGTAAACTGATTTTATCCTGATTCTATTACCGATGGTTTCATATTATACATATATATATATATATATCGGCACTATTCTCCACTCCGTGAGTATAGTCCCACGTTTCATGTTGATTTATCGATCACACTCAACTCTCATTGACATACAAGCTCTCCATTGGACATTCCGTTCCTTTGGACTAGCGAGTTAGTCATAGAGACCTCCGTAAGACTCCTCGTAGCCTTGGATTCCCTCAAGGCCGACTGAGCTGGTTGTACCCTAAAAACCCATTACACGATCCTTGCCATGTCAATCTAAAGAAACATGGTATACCGGCCCTTATGATTATACAAAGAGTATATCATAAGAAATTCTTGATGGGATGATGATATCATGCCATATCGTGTCATTCTTGTAAACCCCAATTCTATGATAAGAATGAGGGTATCTTGCTTGATCTAATGTTCATGTGGACCTCAATTCTATATAAAGAATGTCCATATTGATTTGTCATGGTACCTAAGTTAAGGGAACCATATTCTACCTAGTTTTATCGAACTCGTGATTATACCGTTATTATCGCCATTCTATGTCCTTTGTCATATTTTGGACTCTATTCTATCAAAGTTGTCATACGTATCTACAAGCTTGATTATTAAAATTCTATATTGGCTATATAAACAAGAGTGGATGTCAAAACACATGATAAATGCCTGCGCATATAGGGCCCGATCTGGTCCTGGGAGGAGCACCCGAAAGTACTTGTGCCCATGGGAGTTAAAATGATAAGGTATCTGGCATTATACCGAGTACTTGACTTGCTTGATTGGACATTCCACACACATCTTGTACTTGACTCGTACTTGACATGAAATGAAATGCGTGGCCCGAAAAAGGGTAATTTACTTGCTTGATACATGATAGCCAAAGTTCTTGACATGACTTGTTAAATGTACTTGCTTGAATATCTCGAATAAACTTGTTATCTTGTTGGAAGTTCATGACTAAGTTCATCTTATTTTCTTGATATTACATTCTCTCTATCTTGTCGTTTCATGCGAGCATGCATAGCTTTATTGCATCCATGAAAATGTAATTACTTAAACCACTTGCTAGTACTTGAGATATAATTTCCTACTGAGCGTTCGCTCATTCCGTTTGTCCCTTTGTACTTTTCAGGTAAGTCCGACGACGATGGAAGTCAATCGGATGGGAATGGTCAAGAGTGAAAGTGATAGAGCTTCTACAAGTGTCGTCTAGTCTTTTCTATAGTTTCTTGAGTCAAATATATATTCTTTTCCTTTTTATTAAACAGAGTATTGGATTTGTAATAGTCTATCCAATATGAAATAAAGGATTGGGTTATCTTGCTATTTTGCGCATCTCTGTATTCGTGTCGAATACACGACCACTCTGATTGACATGATTGATATAGACACGTCGCGCATCTCCGGGTATCTTCCGCGCTCGGGGCGTGACAGTCTTTGTGGTATCAGAGCCTAAGGTATTCAATTCCTAGGAAACCCAAGTCCAAGGATAGGTTTCAAAACCTTTAACCAAGTGAGAGTGGGTAGAACCAAGGGTTAAATGATCAATGAGTCCTTTATAAGATCATAGTGATATAATACTAACATAGCTATTGTAATTGTAGGATAATGGCTGCCGAACGTGCTCAATGGCGCAACATGCAGCGTACCCTTCAAGGGATGACCCAAGTGCTACAACAGGTAGCACAAGGTGGTGCTCCACGAGCTGGAAGCTTACACCAAGCATTCAAGAATATGAATCCCCCGAAGTTCATGGGATCGACCGATCCAGACGATGCCGAGCATTGGGTTCGGGAGATTGAACGTATATTCCGTGTCATGCAATGCACGGATCAGGACAAAGTCTTATTAGCTACTTTCCAGTTAGAAAAGGATGCTAGATGCTGGTGGGAGTCGATTGAAGCTACTATTGACCCAACTCAAGTTACATGGGGTGAATTCGTTGAATATTTCAACGCCAAATATTTCTCTGATAGGGTCCAGGAAAGGAAGGCCGCCGAATTTGCCGCATTAAAGCAAAGATCTTTATCGGTGGCTGATTATGAAGCACAGTTCTCTAGACTGTCTAGATATGCTAAGCATTTAATTGGCACAGAAAAGATGAAAGCCCGTAGATTTCTTAATGGGCTTAGGCCCCACTACATTACTCAACTGGCGCCTATGGATATTCAAGTTTATACTGAAATAGTGCGCCGAGCTCAGTTGCTTGAAGATGCCACGGAACTATCTGATAGGATCCGTGGGAAAGACAAAAAGGAACAAGTCACAAGTTCGGGTTCTTTTAAACCCAACTTTAAGAAGAGGCCCAATAATGGAGGTTCTTCCTCTCAAGATCAGAAGTACAAGAAATCCAAGCCTTTCTCTATCACCACTACCCCTTCAAACGTAGTATGCAAGCATTGTGACAAGGCTGGTCACAAAACAGAAGAATGCTGGAGGAAATTAGGAGCATGTCTCCGTTGTGGGAGTCGTGAACATCGGATTCCCGATTGTCCATTAATGAATGACCAAGACGGTGAGGGTAAACGCCCAGTGACAAGGAACGCGCGTCTTCATGCAATCCAAGAGACCGAACCAGAAGAAGAAGGCGGATTGGTGGAAGGTACATTAAAAATTTGTTCCAAATATGCACATGTCTTATTTGATACGGGTGCATCGCATTCCATTATTTCCAAGAAGTTTGCTGACCCATTACCTCTAGAACCAGAATGGATGAAAATAGTGTTGTCTACTCCTCTCGGAAACGAGACGGATATCACGCATCATTACCAAAACTGTGAGGTATTGGTTCGAGGAAAGAATTTTCCTATTGATCTTATCTGCTTAGATCTAAAAGAGTACGATGTTATACTAGGAGCAGATTGGTTATCCAAATACCAGGCAACGGTTGATTGCCGGGATAGCAAGATTGTTTTCAAGGAATTTCCGGAACTGACTTATACTAGTCCTAAGAGTCGAAGCAAATCCCCTCTTATTTCGGCTCTTCGAGCAAGCAAGCTCGTCAAGAAAGGATGTGTATCCTTCTTTGCTTTTGTCACTATTAAAGAAGCTAAAGAAACCGAGATAGAGGACATTCAGGTAGTGCGAGAATTTCCAGACGTATTTCCGGAAGAATTGCCGGGATTACCCCCGCAAAGAGATGTGGCCTTTACCATCGACTTAGCCCCTGGTGCTGGTCCTGTTTCAAAGGCACCCTATAGAATGTCTCCTGCAGAACTAAAAGAATTAAAGAAGCAATTGATGGAATTGATTCAAAAAGGGTTCATTAGACCAAGTACTTCCCCGTGGGGAGCCCCAGTCCTATTTGTAAGGAAGAAGGATGGATCCATGAGATTGTGTATCGACTATCGACAGTTGAATCATCTTACTATCAAGAACAAGTATCCACTGCCGAGAATCGATGAATTATTTGATCAGATTTCAGGATCCAAATATTTCTCCAAGATTGATCTCCGGTCGGGATATCATCAATTAAGGATCAAGGATGATGACATTCACAAGACCGCATTCAGAAGCAGGTATGGCCATTACGAATTTGTTGTTATGCCTTTTGGACTAACAAATGCCCCTGCTGCCTTTATGCAGTTAATGAATAGCATATTCAGGCCTTACTTGGATCAATTCATAGTAGTCTTCATCGATGATATATTGATATATTCTAAGACTAAGGAAGAACATGAAGAGCATTTGAGGATTGCATTGCAAGTCTTGAGGACAAATCAATTATATGCTAAACTCAGCAAATGCGAGTTCTGGCTTGAAGAAGTGGCTTTTCTCGGACATGTCATATCCAAGGACGGTTTATCTGTGGATCCGTCAAAAGTTGAAGCTGTGAGAAACTGGGAGAGACCCACTAATGCAAGCGAGATCAGAAGTTTCTTAGGTCTTGCAGGCTATTATCGGCGATTTATCAAAGATTTCTCTAAGATCGCCGTACCACTTACAAGATTAACTCGTAAGGAGATCCGATATGAATGGAGTGAGGAATGTGAAAGCAGTTTCCAAACTCTCAAGGATCATCTCACCACAGCTCCGGTCTTAGCCCTACCAATTGAAGGAGAGAAATTCGAGGTCTACACTGATGCTTCTGGCATTGGCCTCGGATGTGTTCTAATGCAACATGGGAAGGTCATAGCATACTCTTCTCGTCAACTGAAGAAGCATGAGGAGAATTACCCCGTCCATGACTTGGAATTGGCCGCGGTAGTATTTGCCCTAAAGATATGGAGACACTATCTCTATGGGGTACAGTTTACTGTATACTCCGATCACAAAAGTCTCAAATATCTATTTTCACAAAAGGAGCTGAACATGAGACAAAGACGTTGGCTAGAATATCTCAAGGACTTCGACTTCAGTATACAATACCATCCCGGAAAGGGTAATTATGTGGCTGATGCCCTTAGTCGAAAGCCGAGAGCAAAGATAGCAAATTGTATGATACAAGAATGGAGGTTACTTGAACAATTCTCCGAGCTCAATATAAGCTTGGACACGGAATCCAAATTTGTCACACTATCCCATGTAAGCATACAGTCAGATTTGTTATCTGAGATACAAACACTTCAGGATGATGATCCTATGTTAATAGAAATCAAAGGCAGATTAGAAGGACAATCTGATTTTCAACTAACTTCTGATGGAAGATTATCGTTCAAAGATAGAACTTGTATACCCGATTGTCCGGAATTAAAGAAGAAGATCTTAGATGAAGCTCACAGATCAAGATACACTATTCATCCTGGATCAACTAAAATGTACCAAGATGTAAAGAGGAACTTTTGGTGGCCCAATATGAAAAGAGAAATAGCGGACTATGTATCACGCTGTCTCACATGCCAACAGGTCAAGGCGGAACACCAAAAGCCTGCGGGAAAACTACATCCTCTAGATATTCCTAAGTGGAAATGGGAGGATATTGGTATGGACTTCATCATGGGTTTGTCTAAATCTAAAGGAGGACATGATGGAATCTGGGTTATCATTGACCGATTGACTAAATCGGCACATTTCTTGCCAATCAAAAGCCGATGGTCGATTGATGTGCTAGCTGCACTATACATTAAAGAAATAGTCAGGATACATGGAATTCCGGTCTCAATCGTGTCTGATAGGGATCCCCGTTTTACTTCTCATTTTTGGAAGGGATTACAACATTCGTTGGGGACAAGGCTCAACTTTAGTACTGCTTTTCACCCACAAACGGATGGTCAGACCGAGCGAACTAATCAAGTTGTTGAAGATATGCTGAGAGCATGCATTATTGACTTTGGAGGAAGCTGGCATGACCACTTACCTTTAGTTGAATTTGCATATAATAATAGCTACCAAGCTAGTATCCAAATGGCACCTTTCGAAGCCTTATACGGAAGGAGTTGCCGATCTCCCATATGTTGGAACGAAGTTGGAGAGAAACAACTATTAGGTCCAGACATGGTAAGGGATACAACTGAGAAGATACAGGTAATCAGAGAAAGATTACAAGTTGCTCAGACCAGACAAAAGACTTATGCAGATACAAGAAGAAGAGATCTTGAATTCCAAATCGGAGATCATGTATTTCTTAAAATATCCCCTGGACGTGGCATACGAAGATTTGGTGTTAAGGGCAAGCTTACGCCAAGATTCATCGGACCATTTGAGGTACTCGAAAGAGTTGGCGAGGTTGCTTATCGCATCGCGTTGCCTCCTCAGTTGTCCGAGGTACACAATGTATTTCACATATCTATGTTGAAGAAGTATGTGCACGATCCGTCACATATTATTGAGCATGGAGATCTGGTGATCCAGAAAGATCTCACATATGAACAGAGGCCCTTGAAGATATTAGATCGAGAAATACGAGCTCTAAGGAATAAGGTTATTCCCATGCTTAAGGTGCAATGGAATAAGAATCCTGAACGCGAAGCGACATGGGAGACCGAGGAATCTATGAAGAAACGATTTCCCGAGTTATTCTAAGAGGTATATGTCCTACACTCTCCACGTATAATTATATATATATATTGAATTTGGGGACCAAATTCTTTTTAAGTGGGGGAGGGTGTAGCAACCCTAATAAATGAATAATTGAAATGAATTAAAACATATATATTACAGAAGTAATATATATATAAAAGGAATAGGGTTAATTGGACGAAATAAAACAAATTAAAAATAACGCCTCTTATTAAGGCGTTAATTTATAAAGAAGCGCCTCTATACATGGCGTGACTAAAGAAAGGACGCCCACACATGCGGTCGTCAGTTCTCATGCGACCAAATGGGTAAGTAAAAGAAACGCCCCTATCTTGGGCGTGTTTTAAAACACGAAACGCCCTTTTTCAAGGCGCTTTTTAAGAAACGCCCTAAAGTAAGGCGTCAATTAACGAATACACGCCCTGACCTAAGGCGTTAATTCAGTTCGTGAACCGTTCGAACCCAGAGCTTATCCAGGGAAGATCAACCTAATCTAGTAAGTATCTATTAGAGTAAGGACTCTATTAGGGATATACTACCCTCAATCAAACCCTACTCTTGTTAGGACTCCAAAATCCTATAAATAGTCTTGATCGAACAAACCCTAAACCTATTTTATCGATCATCTGCTACGGTGAGTGAAGAACCGCACGTTCTTCTCTTTTTTTTTTTAAAAGCATATGAAGAGTTACTGACTCTTCATCTCCTTCTTTTCTGTACAGGTTAAGAAGATCTGCGTCCTGAAGAACTTATGTAAGTTCTTATTTCTTCGCTTCCAGCAAGCCATTACAAAGAAGATTGATACCTTTGATATATCTTCTGCAGGTTCTCTCATCCTCATCAATCATCTTCCTGCCCTTTCTTGCTGCCAAGTCGTAGGAGTTTCAGAACACCTCACGTCGATCTCCAGATTATCAATTAAGGTAGGATTTTCTCAAGTTATTGTAGCCCAAATAAGAATTAATGCAAGATATCTATACATACGTATATGAGCATGGCATGCATACTGTTTATAAGGTTTTATTACGTTTTCTGCAAAATTTTGAAAGAAACGCCCTTGATTAGGGCGCTAATTTAAAAGAAACGACCATGCTAGTGGTCGTCAATTTAATATTTGACGCCCTCTACGCAGGCGTTAATTTCATAAGAATCGCATGTGATTAATAATTGATCCTGTTTAAAAATTGCAATACATATGAAATATTGATTTTTAATATCTTGCATGACTCTGTGAATTCCTGTTAAATTTTACTGCCATGACATGTCTCCTGTCTCTCGAAATATTATTTATTAAAATATCGTAAATCCCTTGAAATTCACGACTTGGACAAAGTCGTTTTCCATATTCTAACGCCCCAGTACAAGGCGTGAATCTGAAAAGTAACGCCCCTTCCTAGGGCGTGTATCTGTTAAAATCCTGAAATTCACATATTCTGTAAAATGGAATTAGAAAGTAACGCCCCTTCCAAGGGCGCGTTTTTGATAAATTTCTGAGAATAATTATATCCTGTCGAATATGTAAATGATGAGACGCCTGCCTCTGCAGTCGTCAACTTTGAAGAAACGCCCCCAGGAAAGGCGTGTTTTTGATAAATTAATGAAATAATGGAAATTCTGCAAATTGGCAATACATGTAAACGCCCTTCTGTTAGGCGTTAATTATTCAATACACGACTTTACTTAAGTCGTTATTTTACTGTAAACTGATTTTATCCTGATTCTATTACCGATGGTTTCATATTATACATATATATATATATATATCGGCACTATTCTCCACTCCGTGAGTATAGTCCCACGTTTCATGTTGATTTATCGATCACACTCAACTCTCATTGACATACAAGCTCTCCATTGGACATTCCGTTCCTTTGGACTAGCGAGTTAGTCATAGAGACCTCCGTAAGACTCCTCGTAGCCTTGGATTCCCTCAAGGCCGACTGAGCTGGTTGTACCCTAAAAACCCATTACACGATCCTTGCCATGTCAATCTAAAGAAACATGGTATACCGGCCCTTATGATTATACAAAGAGTATATCATAAGAAATTCTTGATGGGATGATGATATCATGCCATATCGTGTCATTCTTGTAAACCCCAATTCTATGATAAGAATGAGGGTATCTTGCTTGATCTAATGTTCATGTGGACCTCAATTCTATATAAAGAATGTCCATATTGATTTGTCATGGTACCTAAGTTAAGGGAACCATATTCTACCTAGTTTTATCGAACTCGTGATTATACCGTTATTATCGCCATTCTATGTCCTTTGTCATATTTTGGACTCTATTCTATCAAAGTTGTCATACGTATCTACAAGCTTGATTATTGAAATTCTATATTGGCTATATAAACAAGAGTGGATGTCAAAACACATGATAAATGCCTGCGCATATAGGGCCCGATCTGGTCCTGGGAGGAGCACCCGAAAGTACTTGTGCCCATGGGAGTTAAAATGATAAGGTATCTGGCATTATACCGAGTACTTGACTTGCTTGATTGGACATTCCACACACATCTTGTACTTGACTCGTACTTGACATGAAATGAAATGCGTGGCCCGAAAAAGGGTAATTTACTTGCTTGATACATGATAGCCAAAGTTCTTGACATGACTTGTTAAATGTACTTGCTTGAATATCTCGAATAAACTTGTTATCTTGTTGGAAGTTCATGACTAAGTTCATCTTATTTTCTTGATATTACATTCTCTCTATCTTGTCGTTTCATGCGAGCATGCATAGCTTTATTGCATCCATGAAAATGTAATTACTTAAACCACTTGCTAGTACTTGAGATATAATTTCCTACTGAGCGTTCGCTCATTCCGTTTGTCCCTTTGTACTTTTCAGGTAAGTCCGACGACGATGGAAGTCAATCGGATGGGAATGGTCAAGAGTGAAAGTGATAGAGCTTCTACAAGTGTCGTCTAGTCTTTTCTATAGTTTCTTGAGTCAAATATGTATTCTTTTCCTTTTTATTAAACAGAGTATTGGATTTGTAATAGTCTATCCATTATGAAATAAAGGATTGGGTTATCTTGCTATTTTGCGCATCTCTGTATTCGTGTCGAATACACGACCACTCTGATTGACATGATTGATATAGACACGTCGCGCATCTCCGGGTATCTTCCGCGCTCGGGGCGTGACAGATCTGGTCACTTGTTTTAGACATTCAAAGGTGTGGAATGTCTATTGATGAGTAATTCAAGGTCTGTGCTTTGATAACAAAACTCCCACCTTCTTGGAATGATTTTTCTCTATCTCTTCAACACAAAAGTGATGAGATGATTGTTGAACAGTTGATCTCTACTATTCAAGTTGAATAGAGAAATAGGGACAGGATCAAAACTAGAAATCATCCACCTGAATTTGAATTCCAATCTAATGCCAATTTGATTGAAAAACCTACCTCTCGTTCCTTCAACAAAACTTTTAAAAAATCCAACGACATCAAGGGGAACAAAAATATCATGAAAGAATTAGAGAACATAACATGTTATGTGTGTGGAAAGCTAGGACATAAACCCTACAGGTGCTTTGAAAGAAAAGATAGAAAAATAAACCCTACAAGGGAAATAATTAAGTCTGCTGTAACTGATCAACAAGTCATTGTGTTGACTTTTGGCTCCACCTCTGATGAAAAGTTTATTTCCTTTAATCCTGAAATTCATGTGGCATGTCTACCAATTGATTGGTAAGTAGGCATGGGAGCAAATGTCCATGTCTACTGAGATAGAGCTTTGTCCTTTTCTTATCAGGGCCTCGAAGGCAGGAGCGTGACAATGGGCAACTTCACTACTGCAGTCAGAGTAGAGGGTGAAGGACGTGTTGACCTGAAGTTTACTTCGGGGAAGACCTTAATCCTCTACAAAGTGCAGCATGTGCCAGATGTCAGGAGGAATTTTGTTAGTGGATCTTTATTAGTGAAGTAAGACTATAAAGTTATATTTAAGTCTAACAAAGTTGTAATCACCGGATATGAAAACCTTGTAGGAAAATGATATTTGTGTAATGGTTTGTTTGTACTCAGTGTTTCAGACAACTTTTCGTTAAATAAATCTTCTTTTTCTATCAATTTTCATGTATAAAATAGTGACTTGTGGCATGCTAGATGTAGCAAACCGGTTTCTTATATAGGTTAATTTGAATATTTGTAAAAGATAAATAAAATGGCTAAAATGGAAATCAATGAAATTATAATAAGTTTAATAATGGGCCAATAAATTAAGGGTAAATGGGCTTAAAGGCTAAATTAATTCCTAAAATTCAGAATTACAAAAACCTTGGTTTTAATTAGGCTAAATTGGTTTTAATCCAACCCTGATGGGCTAATAACTTTAACCAAATCCTAATCCACTGAGAAGTGGTCGAATCTAACCAAAACCCTATCTCTAATTTGATCTAGATGCGGTAGGGCGGCCCTAGATATAGATAGAAAACATGGTTTTCAGAGTTCTTCCCTATCTAGGTTTCCTTGACCTAATTATGACTCTTAGGAGCCTTAAATCCTATAAATAGGACCCCATAGCCTCCTTGGTCGATAGATCATGGGAACAAGCTTCCGGGCGTGGGAGGATTGAGCTTGGAGGAAAATTCGTGGGTTTCTTCGAGTTTTGGGGGCGTTCATTGTTCTTCTTCCTCTTCTTCCTCTTCTTCCTCTTCTTCCTAATCCATCTTAAGGTAGGTGATCTCTGTTAGGTACTGAGAGGCTGATCTAGAAGGGGGGTTGAATAGATCTACCCCCTTTTTGAATTTCTTAAATGATATAGATATATAACAAAATGTAGAATATCCGAAGTTATGCACGCACGGTCCTAAGTAGCAACTAGCGCTTCAAGGACATGCAAAGATATATGAAAGCACACACCACACAGAGAGAGTGATTTAAGAGCGCCGACTGTCTTGATCGGTCGAGTAGATAGGAAAAGGAGGATTTTGGAGTCTTCCAGAAATCTTTGGGATAGTCACCCATTTTAGGCCGTTGCCATATTTTGAAAGCACGTGAGTGTGTGCATATTGCCTGCCCCTTGGAGCATTAGCTTAGCTTGATAGAATTCTCCTCGGTTCCGGTAGATCAAAGTCTTAATCCACCGAGGCTTTAATGCAACCTGACCTTAACATACATGAAGGGATGGAAAGTGAAATGCATGGCAGCTGCCAGACAGTTGATTTTGTTCGATTTCTGATTTTTTTGTGATTTTGGGTTTGAATTTTCTATATTTTTTGGATTTTGGATTATAAACTATGTACAAGGGTTCCTACAGAGCGGACGGGATCGTCTGGGCACTCTGTGGACTGCTGGATGGAGGAACAAGAGCAGTCCACCTCCTTGGTTGGCTGGAAACAAGGTTCAAGTGAATGGGAAGCAAGTACGAGGCCGTGGACACGACCCCTATACCTACTAGGATTAGTGGGCTCTTTGACTTGAATGTGTTTGACCATAGGAGGCGGGTTAGAACGTTCCTCATCTTGTAACAGTTTTATTGAATTCGTTAAACTAAACATTAAGATTTGAGTTAACAAATTATAACTTTCGGGTAGACCTGACGAAAGCTGGTAGGGAATTCGGGTGCCCCTAGCTTTCTTGTGTGGTGTAGCCAAAGGCTTGGACTCTTCTAAAGTTGACCTATTATGTACAACGCAAGTGCCCCTGGTAGGGCTGTTGATTGGAGTAGTGTGATTGGGGATGGAGGATGAAGATACTTGAGCTGGGGAATCATGGATCGAAAGTGTTGCCCCTAGAGTGGGCTCCTCGATGACAGCTTCAGGCTTTTTTTTTTGGGATTGATTAGTTTTGGAGATGGAACCACTTTTAAATAATGTGAACAAGAGGAGTAGAAAAGAAAGGAGGACTAAGAGAGTCGGTTCTCCTTTTGCTTCATGAATTTCTTCTTGGGTTATCGAGTGGGACAAGAATTCTTCAGAGAATAGTTTTGATAAACCCAAATCCTCTATGTCTACATCATCTAGCTTTTCTTTTGAATCCACATGTTCATCTTCCCGAAACGTTTCTACATTTGGAATTCTCTCTTCCAAAGGACACAATTTGTCACGCCCCGAGCCTTTATGACAGCGGAAGACTCGCTCGAGAAATGCGAACAGCTGGCATGGTAAGCCTCTTGCAAGCAAGAATGATCAGAGCGTAAGGCAATCACACATAAGAATGCAATCGCACAATATTTACTCAACTTTGATTTTCATTAATAATCAAATCCAATATTCAAATACAACCACTAATTCAACTTCCATCATGCTAGACTCAAAAAATAAGAAATTACATAGACTTTATCTAAACAATGTAAACTTCCTAAGTCTTCGCTCATTCTTTAATCACTCTCGGATCTGCTACTTGAACATTCCGAATCCGAACCCGACTCAGTTCCATTTCCTGAAAAAAAAAATGAAATAGGTAATGAGCACACTTGCCCAGTAGGTATCTTCGCATCAACATGAAGGCATCATTAAAGTAATTAATATTTTAGCAATAGAGAAATAAGGTAAAATCATGCGAATGCGATCAAACACGCGATTAAATCAAAGTAACATGATGATCATGAAGATAGACTGAGATCAAGTATGAACTAGCAAGAATGTTATAAGAACATGATTATGGCCGTTCATGAACAAGAATGTAACGAGAATGTACTAGCAAGCCACATAATCATCACTCCAGTATCTTTTGCTTATGAGCAAGTACTTCATGAATTTTCGTGGAATATCAAGCAAGAAAGTCATGTACTAGAATGTCATGTCATGCCGTATCGGGTTGTGTTGTGGATTTTCACTTATTTATAAAGAAAGTACTCCCAGCGCAATGCGACGCCAGTAGCATCATATCCCATGGTTTATAATAGTATCTTTCCGACAATCAGCCGAGGGGACTAGCATAGAGCCCTTGAACACAATCAGTGCTCGATCGCATCTTCACGTATACATCAAGCTTTTTCCACGCATGTAACAATAAAGTAGGGCCAAGAATGTACAATTCCAACAAGCTCTTGATAACAACAATTCAATGAATGAATGCTTTAATAAGAATCATGAGAAATCAAGAATGACTTATACTATGTTATGCTTATGGAAATAAATCGGCAACATAACGGTACGTTCTTTATCTTCCATTCATTATATTAGGTTTCTTGATCAATATGATAAGTTCTAGATCATCAAGAGTCTATCTAGAAACCTTTGAAATATCAACCCTTGGTCAAACCTTGGGTTAAAATACTCAAGCAGTGTGACGATCGTGTACTGGGCCGTTACATGATGTGACGCTCCAGTATTGGGCCGTTATGTTGACGTGACGGTCTAGAGTTGATGTGTTAGAACAATAAAATCCAGAAATAGTAATTGGACTCAGTTAAATGTGACGGTTGTATATTGGGCCATTACATATGCCTGACGGTCCAATATAGATCTGTTACACTACTGATAACCAGAAACCTTAATAGTGTATTCTAATCACTTGGGTTTTAATGGTACAACCAACTCGGCATCCTAGTGGGAATCTCAGGCTCGCAGAGAATTACGGAGGTCTTGAAACAAGATTTCCTAGTCCATTGGAATGAATATCCAATAGAGAGGTCCTCATGTCCAAGAATAGTGTTCTTATAGTGCAAAGTGTAAACTAATGGACATATACCTGAATATATGCCATGTACTTAGAGAAATGACTCTATAGATAGAAAAGAATGTGTAACAATGTGAAACCAAGATAAAATCCCATCAATTCAACATTGGAAAATCATGATTTAGAATATACAACTATAGAGTTTAGCCAATGAAATTAGCATAACCTAAAATAACTCAAAATGATGTATTCATACAATTTCCTATCATGAATCAATTAAGAAACTCAAAGTCATGAAATAAGGTTAAAACTTAGATAACTAGGCTTATTTATAAGTAAGCTTGGCTGTCCTCAATCCTGTCTTGGTTTGACAGTAAACCGCACTCTGACGATCTAGTATGGGCGCGTCACAAGGCGGTGACGGTTTATCGTAGGACCGTTACAGTATTGTAACGCTCCTGTTATGGTGCGTCAGAGACAACGGAGAAACTTTAATACAACAGAGGTTGTGACGGCTTATCGTAAGACCGTTACAGTCGTCTAACGGTCCTAGTATGATGCGTCAGAGTCCCAGCTAACAGTATAATGAAATAAAAAGACTGATTTGAAACCATGTTATGTTTTGAAAAGATTTAACTACCCCAATCATGACAAAATGAAGTAAAACGTCATCTAGATGCATAGGTTGCAGTGAATTAACAAGATTATATCTTTGATCTTAGATTAGGGCTAAGAATATGTATGTATGCACGAACCCACTAAAATATAAAATTCATAGTCTATAATGCATGAAATCAAACACAATCAGAGGGTTTTTATCCCTAACAAGATATTTTTTCTAATCATGAGATAACCTACCGCTTAACTAGGCTTTAAACTTCTAATTTGAGCTTTCTAGGACCGCCCTAGTTCCTCTCTTTTTGTGACTTTCAGCAACTTCACGCTGCCCTAGCTTCTCAGCCTCTTGACCTAAGGAAGTGAAATTTTATGGGTAAGAAGATGAAACTAAGGTGAATAAAAAGTTCTAAATAACCGAACTCTAATAACCTTGTTTAGACGTCCTAATTCCCTGATCTTCAGTGGCCCTTAACTCTGATTCCTGTGTTACTATGGTCGAACCAGCAACTTTGGAATCTTCAATCTCCTGGTTGCTTGATCTCCTAGCACGAAATTTGGAGAACTATTAGTCTAAAGTATACTAAACAAAATCTTCTAAATAACTTACCCGAAATTATATCTCCTTATCTTGATTCTTCACAAGCCAAAAGTAAGGGTCGCTCAGTTCAGAACTAGGTCCTATTTATAGGGTTTTGAAGATTTGATTGATTCTAGAGTCCTCAATTTGCTAGAACCTAATCCCTAAGAGTCCATAGTAATGTTATAAGCTCTCCCTAGTCGATCTCTTGTAGATAAGATCTCAAAGTTCTAATCTTTTTGCTCGTTCTTTCTTTCACGGAACTGTCAGAGTGTAACGCATCAGTCTAGGTGCGTTACATGCATGTGGTGGTCGCCCGATAGACCGTTACACCAAACGTATGCAGAGTTTCAATTCAATAAAACTCTCTTGCTCATTTAGCCTTATAATTATCCATGAAAATTGTAAATATGCTAAATAACTTTCTAGAATATGGGCCAAACTTAATGGGCTTGGTCCTTAAACCTTTTGGATTCTATTTAAATAGGCTAGGTTAATTATTTAACATAATTGGGCCTTATAATGACTTATTGATCTAATATTCTATTTATTAATTTATTTTGGCCGTTATAAATTCCAGAAAATAATTAAATATTTCAAAATAATTTATAAAAGTTCTGGGGTCTTACACGATTCCTTCACAAAATGATCATGTAAATTCCACCTTGTTGATTCATCTTTGTTAACCTTAGTTGGTTGACACCCTAATCCAAATCTCTCAAATATTCCATTTTCCTCAATCGGCTCCTTAATTCCTTGTTCTTCCTTTCCTAACCCTGCACCAAATGTATAACCCACCTTAGACATTATCTGCCATCCTACATCTTGAGGCTTCTCCCTAGGTATGGATGACTCTAAGGATTCACAGGATGGAGTAGACTGGTGGGCATCTAGAGTGGAGATGATGGGCTCCTCACCTTGTGATGACATGAACATGGCCGGGTCCAACACCGTGGAGATGTCGGCCAAGATTTCGGAAGCAGGAGCAATCTGGGGGTTGGGGATATGTAGAGAGCTTGATTGGAAAGTTGGAATGACATCTTTATTTAGGACAGAAAATCCAGCATCTGGCTCATCAAAAGGAATGGATTCATATTGGGGAAGCTGAATCGGAGCTAGATCAATTGGGGTAGGTGTCCCAAATGACTCATCAACAACATGGGTTGGTTCAAATCGGAGCTAGATCAATTGGGGTAGCTACCCCCTGCAACCCCCAGCCAACTTACCGTGAAGCTGGATCCGCAAAGGGACAGGGTGGAGCCTACCTAAATAAGGATAAGACCCCATGCCCTCAATCAACCCAGGAAAAGACGTCACTTCTATGATGGTTAGACAAGGTCCGTGGGATGTCCGAAATTAGGCATCTACAAATGCCCCACCCGAATGCCCGTTTTGCAAGGGAGCCCGACAGACTAATAAATGGGTGTTTCGGTAAAGAAACAAGCCTAATTAGGACATCCCGCTCAAGGAGATTCTCGAGCTGAGATTGAGCTTCACATAAGAACGGACAAGCATAATGGGACAAGAGAGGTCATTCAAAAGGGGGAAGGAAAGAAAAGTAATCTGAGAGGGCTTGTATCTACAGTCCAGTGGGACCCCCTAGCATGATGCTGCGGGACTTGAGGGGACGAACGCAATCCAGGCTCAAGGAGATACAAGACACCTAAAATAGGAGTAAGTAACATAATCAGGATAAGGGGAAAATGACCTTCAGATCTCAGAATACTCATGACGATCGCATGTAAAACACACTCTCGACTTGTCAAATCGGAGTGGAATAAGGTAGTCAACAAAAAGTGATGGAATTGAAGAACTTGGATGATTGACAAAAGAGAGGGATAGAGTCCAGGGCAGGCCAAGGGCAAACCCTTCTCTCGACCCTTGTTTCCTTCTTACTGCATGAATGCCATGCTTTTTTCTAAGTGCATTTTTTTTGTTTTTTGTATGATCGACGGTGGGATTAAAATGTGACCTAGATGATGCATGTTGGGTTTAAAAGGAAAAAACATATCTAATGCATATCCAGAGGTATTATTGTCTAGCTCCGGGAAAGACATTGGTCGAGAGTCTGACGAGTCCATCATCCCGAGGTCAATCATGAAACCAAACGGCCATCGAATCACTTAGGGAACATAAACCCCTCATTGTTTTTGTTAGAGAGGAACTCAGAGTTTATGTGCTCGAAGTTATTAGCCTTCGGGTTCTATATAATATAGTATATGTAATAGTATGAGAAGGCGATGAAGAGTGAATCCCAATGCTATATGACCTGCAGCTGCATAAACACACATTAGTGAAGTTCACAAATAAATAAGCATTTAAATAGGAAGCATTCACTAAGGTAAGGGAAGTGGGGAAGCAAACATCATCCTTCGGCTTCATAGTGAGCCTAATGGGCATAATGAATTCCACGGGGATAGTAACCAGGGCGAAAGCACGTCCCCGAGGTGATCATTCTTGATGATAGGAGAGTCCATGCTAACTTCACCTAGCATATCAATTAACCCCAGCAAGGTGTCTGATTGGGGGAAGACCAACAAAAGGATAGTTCAAGCTCCACAGCCGAAGTCCGTCTTGGACCCACTGACATAGGTAGGACGTTTGTCCAATCTGGGGGATATGAAGTAGAAAGTGTATGGAAAAGGTATGGTAATGCAACCAGGCATCTGCTGAGAATCAAGTGACCTGGAGGTGTCATTTACTTAGGACTCAAGTTGAAGCGCCAAGCTGGCGGAGTTCAATTGCCATTAAGATTTATGGAAAGTGAAGGAATGAGGAATGCTCTACCTCCCGACAAGGTAGCCAGGGGTTTGACTAGCTTGGATGGCCAGATGGAAGTGCAATTTGCCCCTAGTTTGGGTGTTGATAGTAGTCCTGGTATAAATCTTCTGGTGGGATGGAATGAAGAAAGGGGAGCAGCCTTTGGGGTTCGCAGTTGTGAGGTAGTGATAAAGGAAATGAAGTGGTGTGGCGTGGTAGTGTGTGAGAGATGCATGTATCGTATTGGGGAGATGCCCCTCCATTTTTTGGACTTTTGAATATTTAGATTTTTTTGAGATTTTGTCATATTTTGATTTTTTGGAATTAAGTATTTTGAATTTTTTATGGATTTTTGACATACTTAGATTTTTTTTTGGCCAACATCTGGAAATTGCCCATGAGACATCACAACAATGAAGAAATGATATGCTCTTTCTATAACCTCCCAGGTATCCTGAGCGCACATCTAGGTTGATTTGGGCCTCTAGACTCCTCGAATGATGGTCTCGCCGGTTAAGTCTTACCCTGATGACAATACCGTCATGCCAAGCTTAGGCTCCCAGTTGCTTCCGACCGCGGAGATACACCCAAAAAGTGCTCAAGGTAAATGATTTGCCCGACCCGAGTCTATTTCCTCACAACCATAGATGATATATGATGGAACACCTTGGAACCCTATTGGCCAACCGCGCGACGCTGACCCGGAATCAGACGTCGTCGCACTGACAGGTGACGCGCATGCATTGACCTAAGCCCGAGGTTGATGAAAGAAAACACTAAAAGGTAATAAGAACATTGACATACCAGAAATATGGAGATTTCTTGTAGCAGAGGCTTTTGTTCTTTTGGGGTAGGCAATCATACAGTGTGTTTTGGAAAAAAATGGCTACAAGCCGTCAATAGAGTTATATCCTTCGGAGTTTCCATCAGATTCTGTATCCTCAAAAGGAAAAAGAGTGTATGGGATAAACTTCACAAGAGGATCGGCAAAGCCGTTAAAATGATGAGCTCTGAGCGGGCTTAATTCACTCCACCCTTTCAATGATGTCGGACCACCTTCGAGACGTTATGCTTTTTATGTTGTCCCTTGAATTGGAACTTGATTTGTAGGGCTTTCTTTATCTTGACCCGGCACGGTCACGACCAGGCTTTTCCATTTGTTCCCTTTTCGGGATTTTTCTTTCTTTTCATTGCTTGGGAGTTTGAGAATTTTGGGTTTTGCACCCTTTTTGAATTTTCATTCATTTTTTTTCTTGCCTGCGGGGACACTACCCTCTTCACGTGCTCTGGTCTCATTTTTGAAGAGAAGGTAGGTGAGTCCTACTCTCACTTGAGGGCGTCATGTTTCAACTGCTGAGCTTAAGGCCTTAAGAGCGCCGACTATTTTGATCGGTCCAGTAGAGAGGAAAAGGAGGATTTTGGAGTCTTCCAGAAATCTTTGGGATAGTCACCCGTTTTAGGCCGTTGCCATATTTTGAAAGCATGTGAGTGTGTGCATATTGCCTGCCCCTCGGAGCATTAGCTTAGCTTGATAGAATTCTCCTCGGTTCCGGTAGATTAAAGTCTTAATCCACCGAGGCTTTAATGCAACCTGACCTTAACATACATGAAGGGATGGAAAGTGAAATGCATGACAGCTGCCAGACATTTGATTTTGTTTGATTTCTGATTTTTTTGTGATTTTGGGTTTGAATTTTCTATATTTTTTGGATTTTAGATTATAAACTATGTACAAGGGTTCCTACAGAGCGGACGGGATCGTCTGGGCACTCTGTGGACTACTGGATGGAGGAACAAGAGCAGTCCACCTCCTTGGTTGGCCGGAAACAAGGTTCAAGTGAATGAGAAGCAAGTACGCGGCCATGGACACGACCCCTCTACCTACTAGGATTAGTGGGCTCTTTGACTTGAATGTGTTTGACCATAGGAGGCGGGTTAGAACGTTCCTCATCTTGTAACAGTTTTATTGAATTCATTAAACTAAACATTAAGATATGAGTTAACAAATTATAACTTTCAGCTAGACCTGACTAAAGCTGGTAGGGAATTCGGGTGCCCCTAGCTTTCTTGTGTGGTGTAGCCGAAGGCTTGGTGATGGGGGCATCACCTCCCATGCCCACACTCACGGATCGTCTCCTCGCCCCGGAAGCATCCGACATGGTCTAGTCATTTATCTTGAGTCATATGTTGTATTTCCTCATTTTTATTTAAGTCATATCATTGTAATTTTTCTTTTATTTGAGTCATGTACTAGGTTAATGAGTCATCTACCTAAGTTAAGTGTCATAGGGTTGATTAGTTTGGTTATTGGGCCCAATTCTATGGGCTAGGCCCAGGGGCGCCCCCTACCCCTTAGTTTTTTGTCATTGTAGCAAGAGTCAGGGACTTTTTATAAAATGTAGGTTGCCTATATATAGGACCCCATTCCCCCCCATTTGAAGTTAATGAATGAATGAATATTTGAATTTTCTAGTGTCCAACTTAAATCTTCTTCTTTTGGTGAGAAGCCAATTGAGTGGGTGAGAAGCCCCTATCCCCCCCTCTCTCTCTACCTCTCTCTCTAGGAAGTCATTTTCACTCTCCTCCACTTTCTCTCTCTAAAACTTGCGCCCTTTTCTCTCTCCTCCCCTTCCAACCACCTTTCTCTCTCTTCCCCCCTCCAATAACGCATCCCCAACTCCCCACCACCCCACCACCCCACCTTAACTCCACCCCAGCCCCAAGGGAGATTCCACCACTCCCCACTCCACCCTCCAACCACCAACCACGCACTCCCCTTCCCCAAGCACCCTCTCACCTCCCAAGGGAGAATTCCCACTCCCCAAGCCCCCCCTTTACCTTCCCCACACACCCCTTCCCATCCCCAAGACCAGAAATTAATCTCACCCTTAAACCCATTTTCAAATACCCTTTCCCTCTCTCCCTTCCAACAAAATTCGCAGCTCCTCTCTCACCCACTGCAAACACCACCTTCCAGACCCTATTCTCCCCTCCCACACCTTGGAACACCCCCTCCCAGACCCCCTCACAGCCAGGGGTTGCCCCCTCACCCATCCACCTCATTTCCCATCCCTTCTACCCCATTCCCCCACCACCTTTCAGCACCTGCAATTCTCAGCTCGCATGCAGCAGAGTACCAGCAGCTTCCAGAGCCGGCCCCGACTTCATCCCAGCATCCCTGGAGGCCCAAGAGGTACCGTTGGAAGCGTCTCTCCGTCCTCTTCGGAACGGTGGTGGTCCCATCCCTTTCTGAGCTTGTGGTCGCCCGGGGTAGCCGTTCTTCTCCGACTGCGCAAGACAGATCCGATCAGCAACCTGAAGCCACTTCCAGAAGTTCCCATGGCCACATCCCTCTTCTTATTGAGGCGCCACTTGGACGAGAGCTTATACAATGAGTCGCCTTCCATCTCCAAGAAGCGACATCCCGTTCGGCATCCGGAGCTAAGATTTCTCAATTTTCTCCCCCGAGTGCGCTGTTCTGTCCGCTCTGGGACTGAACTGACACCCAAGCGCTGTTCGGACTGTCCCTATCTACTCTGACATCATCTGGTGCCCCCGTGGGTCTCCGCTCGAAGAGGACTCGACAATGAAGCCGAAGACTCTAGCCACGCCTGAATCAGAGCTCTGGATCACCCGTAGTGATTTCATCTTCTTGCTGTTGAGGTCCTGCTGCAGTCAGAACCAGAGATCTGCATCCCTATTCGTGCCTCTGCCCCGACCAGCACCGACTTCCAGAAATTCCAAAAATATTTGGACGACTTCCTGGGTCACCTACGAAGACTCTCCAGCCAGTCTCATCGCCAAAAAAATTCGGGAGTGGCTGCAGCGTCAACAACTTCAACTGTCTGTCCTCAGTCAAAGAGAGCGGGCAGAACCGTCATCATCCAACCGTTCGACTTCAATTTCAGTTTTTCCCCTCCCCACCTGGCCGGCTTACCGCCCCTCCCTATGGTAGGTAGTGTTTGTCTGTAATCTTTGGCTTCCCTTCCCCAAGATCCCCCCCCTTGTATGGGGTGTAGTGTTGTAAGATCATAAACAGGTCAAGCTGCTCAGGCGCGGCGTGTGGGGAACCCACGCGTCCCTGCTCGCCCACGTCTCCGAGCGGGACCGGTTTCTTCAAACCAGTCGAGTAAGTGCTCCAGCCTTAGCTCTCTTTAGTACTTGTTCTTTCAATATTAGCTTATAAACTCCGCTGGTCCGTGAGAGTGAGCGCTCGAACCTCAAGCCCCATTGCTTCGAGTGACCATCGTGGGAGAGAGTGTGCAACCCGTGCCCTCGGCACGATGTCGGCTCCATTTAATTGGCCTGCCTTACTCTTGGGGAATAACCTTGGACTTGCTGGCCCTCTACCAGCAAGGGCCCATCCCTCACATCCTCCACTTGGCATTGCCAAGTTACCCCGGGACTTGGGTGAGCGTCGAGTGAGTGGTCGCCAATATCGGTCCGTTTTGATTGTGAATTGTGCTTGCTTGCTTAAGTCCAAGGTTATGTCACATCACTTGGACTCTTCTAAACTTGACCTATTATGTACAAGGCAAGTGCCCCTGGTAGGGCTGTTGATTGGAGTAGTGTGATTGGGGATCGAGGATGAAGATACATGAGCTGGGGAATCATGGATCGAAAGTGTTTCCCCTAGAGTGGGCTCCTCAATGACAGCTTCAGGCTTTTCTTTTTGGGATTGATCAGTTTTGGAGATGGAACCCCTTTTGAATGACGTGAACAAGAGGAGTAGAAAAGAAAGGAGGACTAAGAGAGTCGGCTCTCCTTTTGCTTCATGGATTTCTTCTTGTGTTATCGAGTGGGACAAGAATTCTTCAGAGAATAGTTTTGATAAACCCAAATCCTCTATGTCTACATCATCTAGCTTTTCTTTTGGATCCACATGTTCATCTTCCCGAAAAGTTTCTACATTTGCAATTCTCTCTTCCAAAGGACACGATTCCTTCACAAAATGATCATGCAAATTCCACCTTGTTGATTCATCTTTGCTAACCTTAGTTGGTAGACACCCTAATCCAAATCTCTCAAATGTTCCATTTTCCTCAGTCGGCTCCTTAATTCCTTGTTCTTCCTTTCCTAACCCTACACCAGATGTATAACCCATCTTAGACATTATCTGCCATCCTACATCTTGAGGCTTCTCCCTAGGTACGGATGACTCTAAGGATTCACAGGATGGAGTAGATTGGTTGGCATCTAGAGTGGAGATGATGGGCTCCTTACCTTGTGATGACATGAACATGGCCGGGTCCAACACCGTGGAGATGTCGGCCAAGATTTCTGAAGCAGGAGCAATCTGGGGGTTGGGGATATGTAGAGAGCTTGATTGGAAAGTTGGAATGACATCTTGATTTGGGAGAGCAAATCCAGCATCTGGCTCATCAAAAGGAATGGATTCATATTGGGAAGCTGAATTGGAGCTAGATCAATTGGGGTAGGTGTCCCAAATGACTCATCAACAACATGGGTTGATTCAAATCGAAGCTAGATCAATCGGGGTAGCTGCCCCCCTATAACCCACCACCAACTTACCGCGAAGGGGCAGGGTGGAGCCTACCTAAATAAGGATACGACCCCATGCTGTCAATCAACCAAGGAAAAGGTGTCACTTCTATGATGGCTAGACAAGGTCCGCGGGATGTCTGAAATTAGGCATCTACAAATGTCCCTCCGGAACGCCAATTTTGCAAGGTAGCCCGGCGGACTGATAAATGGGTGTTTCGGTAAAGAAACAAGCCTAATTAAGACATCCAGCTCTAGGAGATTCTCGAGCTGAGATTGAGCTTCACATAAGAACGGACAAGCATAATGGGACAAGAGAGGTCATTCAAAGGGGGAAGGAAGGAAAAGTAATCTGAGAGGGCTTGTATCTACAGTCCAGTGGGACCCCCTAGGATGATGCTGCGGGACTTGAGGGGACGAACGTAATACAGGCTCAAGGAGATACAAGACACCTAAAACAAGAGTAAGTAACATAATCAGGATAAGGGGACAACGACCTTCAGATCTCAGAATACTCATGATGATCGCATGAAAAACACACTCTCGACTTGTCGAATCGGAGTGGAGTAAGGTAGTCAACAAAAAAGTGATGGAATTGAAGAACATGGATGATTGACAAAAGAGAGGGATAGAGTCCAGGGCAGGCCAAGGGCAAACCCTTCTCTCGACCCTTGTTTCCTTCTAGCTACATGAATGCCATGCTTTTTTCTAAGTGCATTTTTTTCTTTTTTGTATGATCGACGGTGGGATTAAAAAGTGACCAAGATGATGCATGCTGGGTTTAAAAGGAAAAAACCTATCTAATGCATATCCAGAGTTATTATTGTCTGGCTCCGGGAAAGACATCGGTCTAGAGTCTGACGAGTCAATCATCTAGAGGTCAATCATGAAACCAAATGGTCATCGAATAACCTAGGGAACATAAACCCCTCATTATTTTTGTTAGAGAGGAACTCAGAGTTTATGTGCTCGAAGTTATTAGCCTCCAGGTTCTATATAATATAGTATATGTAATAGTAGGAGAAGGTGATGAAGAGTGAATCCCAATGCTATATGACCTGCAGCTGCATAAACACACATTAGTGAAGTTCACAAATAAATAAGCATTTAAAGAGGAAGCATTCACTAAGGTAAGGGAAGTGGGGAAGCAAACATCATCCTTCGGCTTCACAGTGAGCCTAATGGGCATAATGATTTCCACGGGGATGGTCACCAGGGCGTAAGCACGTCCCCGGAGGTGATCATTCCTGATGATAGGAGAGTCCATGCTAACTTCACCTAGCATATCAATTAACCCCAGCAAGGTGTATGATTGGGGGAAGACCAACAAAAGGATAGTTCAAGCTCCACAGCCGAAGTCCGTCTTGGACCCGCTGACAGAGGTAGGATGTTTGTCCAATCTGGGGGATATGAAGTAGAAAGTGTATGGAAAAGGTATGGTAATGCAACCAGGCATCTACTGAGAATCAAATGACATGGAGGTGTCATTTACTTAGGACTCAAGTTGAAGCGCCGAGCTGGCGGACTTCAATTGCCATTAAGATTTATGGAAAGTGAAGGAATGAGGAATGCTCTACCTCCAGACAAGGTAGCCAGGGGTTTGACTAGCTTGGATGGGCAGATGGGAGTGCAATTTGCTCCTAGTTTGGGTGTTGATAGCAGTGCAGGTATAAATCCCGTTGTGGGATGGAATGGAGAAAGGGGAGTAGCCTTTGGGGTTCGCAGTTGTGAGGTAGTGATAAAGGAAAGGAAGTGGTGTGGTGTGGTGGTGTGTGAGAGATGCATGTATCGTATTAGGGAGATGCCCCTCCATTTTTTGGACTTTTGAATATTTAGATTTTTTTTAGATTTTGTCAGATTTTAATTTTTTGGAATTAAATATTTTGATTTTTTATGGATTTTTGACATATTTAGATTTTTTTTTGGCCAACGTCTGACAATTGCCCATGAGACATCACAACAATGAAGAAAGGATAGGCTCTTTCTACAACCTCATAGGTATCCTGAGCGCACATCTAGGTTGATTTGGGGCACTAGACTCCTCGAATGATGGTCTCGTCGGTTAAGTCTTACCCTGATGACAATACCGTCATGCCAAGCTTAGGCACCCAGTTACTTCCGACCGCGGAGATACACCCAAAAAGTGCTCAAGGTAAATGATTTGCCCGACTCGGGTCTATTTCCTCACAACCATAGATGATATATGATGGAACACCTTGGAACCCTATTGGCCAACCGCGCGACGTTGACCCGGAATCAGACGTCGTCGCACCGACAAATGACGCGCATGCATTGACCTAAGCCCGAGGTTGATGAAAGAAAACACTAAAGGAGAATGAGAACATTGACATACAAGAAACATGGAGATTTCTTGTAGCAGAGGCTTTTGTTCTTTTGGGGTAGGCAATCATACAGTGTGTTTTGGCAAAAAATGGCAACAAGCTGTCAACAGAGTTATATCCTTCGAAGTTTCCATCGGATTCTGTGTCCTCAAAATGAAAAAGTGTGTATGGGATAAACTTCACAAGAGGATCGGCACAGCCGTTAAAACGATGAGCTATGAGTAGGCTTAATTCACTCCACCCTTTCGGTGATTTCGGACCACCTTCGAGACGTTATGCTTTTTGAGTTGCCCCTTGAATTGGAACTTGATTTGTAGGGCTTTCTTTATCTTGACCAGGCATGGTCACGACCAGGCTTTTCCATTTGTTCCCTTTTCGGGATTTTTCTTTCTTTTCATTGCTTGGGATTTTGAGAATTTTGGGTTTTACACCCTCTTTGAATTTTCATTCATTTTTTTCTTGCCTGCAGGGACACTGCCCTCTTCACGTGCTCTGGTCTCATTTTTGAAGAGAATGTAGGTGAGTCCTACTCTCACTTGAGGGCGTCATGTTTCAGCTGCGGAGCTCAAGGCCTAAAGAGCGCTGACTGTCTTGATCGGTCGAGTAATGAGAAAAATGAGGATTTTGGAGTCTTGCAGAAATCTTTGGGATAGTCACCCGTTTTAGGCCGTTGCCATATGTTGAAAGCATGTGAGTGTTTGCATATTGTCTGCCCCTCGGAGCATTAGCTTAGCTTGATAGAATTCCCCTCGGTTCCGGTAGATCAAAGTCTTTAATGCAACCTAACCTTAACATACATGAAGGGATGGAAAGTGAAATGCATGGCAGCTGCCAAACAACTGATTTTGTTTGATTTCTGATTTTTTTGTGATTTTGGGTTTGAATTTTCTATGTCTTTTGGATTTTGGATTATAAACTATGTACAAGGGTTCCTACAGAGCGGACGGGATCGTCTGGGCACTCTGTGGACTGCTGGATGGAGGAACAAGAGCAGTCCACCTCCTTGGTTGGCCGGAAACAAGGTTCAAGTGAATGGGAAGCAAGTACACGGCCGTGGACACGACCCCTATACCTACTAGGATTAGTGGGCTCTTTGACTTGAATGTGTTTAACCATAGGAGGCGGGTTAGAACGTTCCTCATCTTGCAATAGTTTTATTGAATTCATTAAACTAAACATTAAGATCTGAGTTAACAAATTATAACTTTCGGCTAGACCTGACCAAAGCTGGTAGGGAATTTGGGTGCCCCTAGCTTTCTTGTGTGGTATAGCCAAAGGCTTGGACTCTTCTAAACTTGACCTATTATGCACAAGGCAAGTGCCCCTGGCAGGGTTGTTGATTGGAGTAGTGTGATTGGGGATGGAGGATGAAGATACATGAGCTGGGGAATCATGGATCAAAAGTGTTGCCCCTAGAGTGGGATCCTCGATGACAGCTTCAAGCTTTTCTTTTTGGGATTGATCAGTTTTGGAGATGGAACCACTTTTGAATGACGTGAACAAGAGGGGTAAAAAAGAAAGGAGGACTAAGAGAGTCGGTTCTCCTTTTGCTTCATAAATTTCTTCTTGGGTTATAGATTGGGACAAGAATTCTTCAGAGAATAGTTTTGATAAATCCAAATCTTCTATGTCTACATCATCTAGCTTTTCCTTTGGATCCACATGTTCATCTTCCCGAAACGTTTCTACATTTGCAATTCTCTCTTCCAAAGGACATGATTCCTTCATAAAATGATCATGCAAATTCCACCTTGTTGATTCATCTTTACTAACCTTAGTTGGTTGACACCCTAATCCAAATCTCTCAAATGTTCCATTTTCCTCAATCGGCTCCTTAATTCCTTGTTCTTCCTTTCCTAACCCTGCACTATATGTATAACCCATCTTAGACATTATCTGCCATCCTACATCTTGAGGCTTCTCTCTAGGTACGGATGACTCTAAGGGTTCACAGGATGGAGTAGATTGGTGGGCATCTAGAGTGGAGATGATGGGCTCCTTACCTTGTGATGACATGAACATGGCCGGGTCCAACACCGTGGAGATGTCGGCCAAGATTTTTGAAGCATGAGTAATCTGGGGGTTGGGGATATGTAGAGAGCTTGATTGGAAAGTTGGAATGACATCTTGATTTAGGAGAGCAAATCCAGCATCTGGCTCATCAAAAGGAATGGATTCATATTGGGGAAGCTGAATCGGAGCTAGATCAATTCGGGTAGGTGTCCCAAATGACTCATCAACAACAGGGGTTGATTCAAATCGGAGCTAGATCAATTGGGGTAGCTGCCCCCCTGTAACCCCCCGCCAACTTACCGCGAAGTTGGATCCGCGAAGGGACAAGGTGGAGCCTATCTAAATAAGGATAAGACCCCACGCTCTCAATCAACCAAGGAAAAGTTATCACTTCTATGATGGCTAGACAAGGTCCGCGGGATGTTTGAAATTAGGCATCTACAAATGCCCCTCCGGAACGCCCGTTTTGCATGGAAGCCCGGCGGACTAATAAATGGGTGTTTCGGTAAAGAAACAAGCCTAATTAGGACATCCCGCTCAAGGAGATTCTCGAGCTGAGATTGAGCTTCACATAATAACGGGCAAGCATAATGGGACAAGAGAGGTCATTTAAAGGGGGAAGGAAGGAAAAGTAATCTGAGAGGACTTGTATCTACAGTGTCACGCCCCGAGCCTTTATTACAGCGGAAGACTCGCTCGAGAAACGCGAACAGCCGGCATGGTAAGCCTCTTACAAGTAACAATGATCAGAGAGCAAGACAATCACACACATAAATGCAATTGCACAATGTTTACTCAACTTGATTTTTATTTCGTAATAATCAAATCCAATACTCAAACACAATCATTGATTCAACTTATTCCGATATATCAGACTCAAGAAATAGGAAAATTACATAGACTCAATCTAAATAATTTAGACTTCCTAAGTCTTCACTCTCATCTTGACAATACTTTCATTCGCTCTCGGACCCGCTACTTGTATAACCCGAATCCGAATTCGAATCACTTCCATCTCCTGAAAAGATTAGAAATAGATAATGAGCACACTTGCCCAGTAGGTATCTTCGCATCAACATGAAGGCACTATTAAAGTAATTAATAATTTAGCTCTAAAAAATAAGGTAAAAATCATGCGAATGCGATCAATCACGCGTTTAAACCAAGTAATAAGACAATCATGTAAGATAGAATGAGAGCAAGTACGATCCAGCAAGAATGTTATAAGAACATGATATTGGCCTTTCATGAACAAGAATGTATCGAGAATGTACTAGCAAGCCACATAATCATCACTCTAGTATCATTTGCTTATGAGCAAGTACTTCGTGAATTTCTGTAGAATATCAAGCAAGAAAGTCATGTACAAGAATGTCATGTCGTGTCGTATCGTATTGTGGATTTTCACTTATTTATAAAGAAAGTACTCCCAGCGTAATGCGACACCAGTAGCATCATATCCCATGGTTTATAATAGTATGTTTCCGACAATCAGCCGAGGGGACTAGCATAGAGCCCTTGAACACAATCAGTGCTCGATCGCATCTTCAAGTATAAATCAGGCTTTTTCCACGAATGTAACAATAAAGTATGGCCAAGAATGTAATAAGTTCAATAAGGTCATGATAACAATAATTCAATGAACAAATGCTTTAATAAGAATCATGAGAAATCAAGAATGACTTAAGCAAGGTTATGCTTATGAAAATAAATCGGCAGCATAACGATACATTCTTTATCTTTCATTCATTATATTAGGTTTCATGATCAATATGATAAGTTCCAGATCATCAAGAGTCTATCTAGAACCTTGGAATATCAACCCTTGGTCCACCTTGGGTTAAAATACTCAAGTAGTGTGACGGTCGTGTACTGGGCCGTTACATGATTTGACGCTCCAATATTAGGCCGTTACATTAGTCTGGAATCAGAACTAAGAAATCGGACTCAGTGAAATGTGACGGTCATACATGGGCCGTTAGATGCTCCTGACGGTCCAGCGTAGAGCCGTTACATTACTGATAACCAAAAACATCGATTGTGTAATCTAATCAATGGGCTTTAATGGTACAACCAACTCGGCGTCCTAGTGGGAATCCCAGGCTCGCGGAGAATTACGGAGGCCTTGAAACAAGATTTCCTAGTTCATTGGAAGGAATATCTAATAGAGAAGTCCTCATGTACAAGAATAATGTTCCTATAGTGCAAAGTGAACTAATGGACAATATACCGGAATATGCGCCATGTACTTAAAGAAATGACTCTATTGATAAAGAGAATGTGTAACGATGTCAAACCATGATAAAACTCCGTCAATACAACATTGGAAAATCATGATTTAAATACAAAACTATAAAATTTATGGCACATGAAATTAACATAACTTAAAATAACCTAAGACACATTAATCATGCAATTTGATTGTGAATCAGTAACTAAATTTAAAGTCATGATAACATGTCCAACTTAGCTATCTAATCTTATTTATAAGTAAACTCTAACTGGTTATCATTCTGCCTCGGGCTGACAGAACACAGTGCCTGACGGTCTAGGGTAGGCGCGTTACAGTATTGTGACGGTTTATCGAGGGGCCGTTACAGTGGTGTAACGCTCCTGATAGGGTGCGTCAGAGACATTAGAACAATAAAAACACAATAGAATGTGACGGTCTATCGTAAGGCCGTTATATGCATGTGACGGTCTCACGTTAGTGCGTCAGAGAACCTGCTGACAGTAAACTAAAGTAAAGGTTTATGAAAACATAACATGCCTGGAAATCAACATACTACCACTGTCCTAATCATGATAACGATGCATAGGCCAACTATATGCAAGGGTTTAGTGAATAGACAAGATAATACCTTTTAATTTCCATTTAGGGCTAAGAGATGCATGAATGTATAAAACTATGAAATCATGAAATTCTAAGTCTATAATGTATGAAATCAAACACAATCAGAGGGCTTTTATCCCTAACAAGTTATTTATGCCAATCATGTGATAACCTACCTCTTAAGACCTTTAAACTTCGAATTAAATGCTAGGTGCTACCCTTAGACCCTTGTACTTCTTGTGATAAATCAGCAACTTCAATCTGCTCTATTTTCTCAGCCTCTTGACCTAAGGATGTGAAATTTTGAGGGTAAGAAGATGAAACTATTAGGTACAAAAAGTTCTAAAGGATCAAACTCTAATTACCTTGTTTAGATGTCCTAATCTCTGGATCTTCAGGGGTCTTGCGTTCAGATTCTTGGGTTGCTAAGGTTGAATCAGCAACTTTGGAAGCTTCTATCTTCTTCGTTGCTTGGTCTCCTAGCATGAAATTTGGAGAACTATTAGTCTATAATATACTAAACAAAATCTTCTAAAGAACTTACCTAAAATTATGACTCCTTACCTTGATTCTTCACGGGCCAAAAGTAAGGGTCGCTCAGTTCAGAACTAGGTCCTATTTATAAGGTTTTGGTTAGGGTTTGAAGATTAGATCGATTCTAGAGTCCTTAATTTGTCACAACCTAATCCCTAAGAGTCCTTAGCAATGTTATAAGCTATCCCAAATCGATCTCTTGTAGATAGGATTTTAAAGTTCCATTCTTTTTGTAATTTCCTCACCTTACAGAATCTGAAGGATGTAACGGTCGTGTCTAGGTGCGTTACATGGCTGTGGCGGTCGCCCGATAGACCGTTACATTTAACGTGTATAGAGTTTCAATTTAATAAAACTCTTTTATTCATTTATCCATATAATTATCTTATATAATTAGTATTTATCTTTAAAATACGTGAATAAGCCAATTACCATTCTAGAATATGGGCCAAACTTGATGGGCTTGGTCCATGAACCTTTTGGATAAATATTAGATAGGCTAGCTTAACTAATTAGCCTTTTTGAGCCTTATAATGACTTATTAATCCAATAACCCCTTCATTAATTTATTTAAGCCTTTATAATTTCTAGAAAATTATTTTAAAATAAATAAATTATTTATATAAATTCTGGGGCACTACACCCTCCCCCACTTAGAAGAATTTGGTCCCCAAATTCAATATATGGATTTCGGAGACTGCACTTACAGTTAAATAATTATGGGAATCTTTTCCGCATGGTTGCTTCGGTTTCCCATGTTGCTTCATATGGCCATGTTTCCTTCCATTGAATCTTGACCATAGAAATAACTTTATTTCTTAGTTGACGCACTTCCCGTTCCAGAATCTTTATTGGCTTTTTCTCGTACGTCATATCCTTCTGAATTTCCAGATTTTCATAAGTAATAATATGGTCAGGATCATATACGTACTTCTTCAGCATAGAGACGTGAAATACGTCATGAACTCCTGCTAATTGTGGAGGTAAAGCCAGTTTGTAAGCCACTTCACCAATCCTTTCAAGAATTTCAAATGGGCCAATAAATCTTGGAGTTAACTTCCCTTTAATGCCAAATTTTTGAATACCACGACCTGGAGAAACCTTTAAATATACATGATCTCCTACCTGAAACTCCAAGTCACGTCTTCGATTGTCAACATAAGACTTTTACCTATCTTGTGCCATTTTCATTCTTTCTTGAATGAACTTGATCTTCTCTGTAGAATCTCTGATAATATCGGGACTTAAGAATTATCTTTCCCCTATTTCACTCCAACATATTGGTGATCGACAGCTTTTTCCATATAAGGCTTCAAAATGTGTCATTTGTATGCTGGCTTGATAACTATTGCTATATGCAAACTCTACTAGAGGCAAATGATCATGCCAACTACCTCAAAAGTCGATAGCACAAGCCCTGAGCATATCTTCTAATACCTGATTCGTTCTTTCCGTTTGACCATCTATTTGTGGATGAAAAGCTGTGTTGAAATTCAATCTAGTCCCTAGTGATTGTTGTAGACCCTTCCAGAATTGTGATGTGAATCGAGGATCTCTATTGGATATAATAGTGACTGGGACACCATGTAGTTTGACAATCTCCTTTATGTATAATGCTGCTAGAATATCCACAGACCATCGACTCTTTATTGGTATGAAATGTGCGGATTTAGTTAATCGGTCTATGATTACCCATATTCCATCGTGTCCACCTCTTGTCTTGGGTAAACCCATAATGAAGTCCATCCCTATACTCTCCCATTTCCATTCGGGAATATTCAAGAGATGTAATTTACTTGCGGGTCTAAAATGTTCTACTTTTACTTGTTGGCAGGTGAGACAACGGGACACGAAATCAGCTATTTCTCTCTTCATATTGGGCCACCAGAAATTTCTTTTGAGATCTTGATACATCTTTGTTCCTCCTGGATGAATTGTGTATTTGGAATTATGCGCTTCATCTAGGATCAATTTTTTCGTAGCCTCGTGATCTGGTACACATATTCGGCCCTTGAATAACAATCTTCCGTCATTAGAAATACAAAAATCTGACCTTTGTTCAATATTGGCTTTAATTTCCAGTAATATAGGATCATCATTTTACAGCTTGACCAGATCTTCTATCAATGTAGGTTGAGCTCGAATATTAGCTATGAAACAATCTTCTTCCTTTATGTCAATATCTAAGTTCAACTAAGCAAATTGAGGAACAATGTTAGTTACACTTATCATAAGACTTGATAGCATACCCATTGGTTTTCTACTGAGTGCATCTGCTACAGCATTATCCTTGCCAGGATGATATTGAATAGAAAAATCAAAGTCTTTGAGATATTCTAACCACCTCCTCTGCCTCATGTTAAGCTCTTTTTGAGAAAATAAGTATTTCAAGCTTTTGTGGTCCGAGTATACCGTGAACTTTTCTCCATAAAGATAATGACGCCAAATTTTCAAGGCAAAAATAACCGCTGCCAATTCCAAATCATGTACAGGATAATTTTTCTCGTGACGTTTTAATTGTCTTGAAGAATAACAGATTACTTTTCCATTCTGCATGAGAACGCATCCTAAGCCAATGCCAGACGCATCCGTATACACTTCGAATCTACCACCCTCCATTGGTAGTGATAAAATAGGAGCTATCGTAAGATGATTCTTAAGGTTTTGAAAGCTCTTTTCACAGTCCTTTGACCAGACAAAAGGGTTTTCTTTTCTTGTGAGCCTAGTTAAAGGAATCGCAATTTTTGAGAAGTCTTTAATGAATCTCCTATAATAACTTGCTAAACCCAAAAAGCTTCTTACTTCAGATACAGTCGTTGGCCGACTCCAATTCTTGACAGCTTCTACCTTAGAAGGATACACAGCAATACCTTCTTTTGAAATAATGTGGCCTAGGAATGAAACTTCCCCGAGCCAGAATTCACACTTATTGAGTTTGGCATAAAGCTTGTGTTCTCTGAGTGTTTGTAAAGCTATTATCAAATGTTGTTCATGTTCTTCTTTTGTCTTAGAATATATCAAGATATCATCAATGAAGACGATGATGAACTGGTCCAGATATGGCTGGAAGACATTGTTCATAAGTTGCATGAATGCTGCTGGGGCATTAGTTAACCCAAACGGCATTACTACGAATTCATAGTGGCCATAACGACTTCGAAAAGCTGATTTATAAATGTCCTCTTCCTTAATTCTAAGCTGATGATAACCTAATCTGAGGTCAATCTTAGAGAAATATAACAACTTGTTATTTCTCATGAATTGGAATGAACAAAATAAATCTTAAAGCTAACTATCTTATCCCGGGCTCTACCCAATTCTCACATGGCTATGGAAACTTCTTCCTTAGCTCATAGGCAGATGTCCTTAAACCTTGGACTTATCCTATGACATGATTCCTTTTCCCTAAGTCCTGAGACTTAGGCTCTGATACCAACTTAACTGTCACGCCCCGAGCCTTTATTACAGCGGAAGACTCGCTCGAGAAACGTGAACAGCCGGCATGGTAAGTCTCTTGCAAGCAAGAATGATCAGAGCGTAAGATAATCACACACATAAATGTAATTGCACAATGTTTACTCAACTTGATTTTTATTTCGCAATAATCAAATCCAATACTCAAACACAATCATTGATTCAACTTATTCCGATATATCAGACTCAAGAAATAGGAAAATTACATAGACTCAATCTAAACAATTTAGACTTCCTAAGTCTTCACTCTCATCTTGACAATACTTTCATTCGCTCTCGGACCCGCTACTTGTATAACCCGAATCAGAATTCGAATCACTTCCATCTCTTGAAAAGATTGGAAATAGGGAATGAGCACACTTGCCCAGTAGGTATCTTCGCATCAGCATGAAGGCACTATTAAAGTAATTAACAATTTAGCTCTAAAGAATAAGGTAAAAATCATGCGAATGCGATCAATCACGCGTTTAAACCAAGTAATAAGACAATCATGTAAGATAGAATGAGAGCAAGTACGATCTAGCAAGAATGTTATAAGAACATGATATTGGCCTTTCATGAACAAGAATGTATCGAGAATGTACTAGCAAGCCACATAATCATCACTCTAGTATCTTTTGCTTATGAGCAAGTACTTCGTGAATTTCTGTAGAATATCAAGCAAGAAAGTCATGTACAAGAATGTCATGTCGTGTCGTATCGTATTGTGGATTTTCACTTATTTATAAAGAAAGTACTCCCAGCGTAATGCGACGTCAGTAGCATCATACCCCATGGTTTATAATAGTATGTTTTCGACAATCAGCCGAGGGGACTAGCATAGAGCCCTTGAACACAATCAGTGCTCGATCGTATCTTCAAGTATAAATCAAGCTTTTTCCACGAATGTAACAATAAAGTATGGCCAAGAATGTAATAAGTTCAATAAGCTCATGATAACAATAATTTAATGAATGATTGCTTTAATAAGAATCATGAGAAATCAAGAATGACTTAAGCAAGGTTATGCTTATGGAAATAAATCGGTAACATAACGATACATTCTTTATCTTTCATTCATTATATTAGGTTTCTTGATCAATATGATAAGTTCTAGATCATCAAGAGTCTATCTAGAACCTTGGAATATCAACCCTTGGTCCACCTTGGGTTAAAATACTCAAGCAGTGTGACGGTCGTGTACTGGGCCATTACATGATGTGACGCTCCAGTATTAGACCGTTACATTAGTCTAGAATCAGAACTAAGAAATCGTACTCAGTGAAATGTGACGGTCGTACATGGGCCGTTAGATGCTTCTGACGATCCAGCGTAGAGCCATTATATTACTGATAACCAAAAACATCGATAGTGTAATCTAATCAATGGGCTTTAATGGTACAACCAACTCGGCGTCCTAGTGGGAATCTCAGGCTCGCGGAGAATTACGGAGGCCTTGAAACAAGATTTCCTAGTCCATTGGAAGGAATATCCAATAGAGAGGCCCTCATGTCCAAGAATAATGTTCCTATAGTGCAAAGTGAACTAATGGACAACATACCGGAATATGTGCCATGTACTTAAAGAAATGGCTCTATTGATAAAGAGAATGTGTAACGATGTCAAACCATGATAAAACTCCATCAATACAACATTGGAAAATCATGATTTAAATACAAAACTATAGAATTTATGGCACATGAAATTAACATAACTTAAAATAACCTAAGGCATATTAATCATGAAATTTGATTATGAATCAGTAACTAAACTTAAAGTCATGATAACATGTCAAACTTAGCTATCTAATCTTATTTATAAGTAAACTCTAACTGGTTATCATTCTGCCTCGGGCTGACAGAACACAGTGCCTGACGGTTGTTTGCGATCTTTTTTTATCTCTTATTATTATTTCACGTGTCGATCAACCAATTAATTAACTAGTAATTAACTGACTGATTGACGACGCGGGCGTGCCAGTCACATACGTGACAACTTTATTGTGCGCTCGTTCTGACTTGGTCAGACGAATGTGAGGTTCGGTCGGGACCAGTAGTCTGCCATACCATAAAGGCTATGGCGTTAATTACATCCCCCACGAGGAGGGAACACCTTTGATTAATTGCCGAGATAGTGGGCTGTCGAGGCCGGAATAAAGGATGCGACGTTATGAGCATGACGAGATCACATGCGATTTATTTATCATGAAAGGGGGACGTGATTCATTAAATTAGAGACCCTGGGTACGTGGTGGAGGACGTAGGTCCGAAGACCACCATCGCGCATAGCAGAAACTTCCGATCGGGCATAACCTGACCTTCTGTCAATGCCATTTGATATACCCGAAGGTCTATGCAAGCATGCAGGCATGATGATGATGACTATGCTGAGCATGGCAACAGAATTATGAAAGCGAGGAGTGCTCACTCACGTTTGTCGATCTCCGCCAAGTGAGGCAAGAATAATAGCACAAACCGGATAGCAAAGCGATTCGGATCCAAACATCACTTCTCTTACTCAGTTTATTAGGATTCGTTAATTCCGGTCACGGGAGACGAAGGTCACACCGAGGGTAGGTGGATGATTAGAACAACATCAGGGCTTAAGACCGCTGCAGCCACGCGTAGGGGTAGAGTTCCCTGGCGCGGCCAATCGTGGGCAAACAGAACAAATCTGGCACGGCCAAAACGTAGGTAAAAGTCTAAATCAGCGCGGCCAAAACGTAGGAAAGGTTTAACACGGCGCGGCCATAGGCACTTGTTAGCCCGGCGCGCAGGGAACGGGGCGCGCCGGTTTAGGGTGCACCGGGAATTGGCCAGCCAAGAAAATATAATTTATGAGTCTATTGCTAATCCGGCACGGGGGGGGGACCGCGCCGTATTAGGGCGCGCCGGACAAAGGCCGCGCCGTTTTGATTTGTTTTTTGATGCCTCTTGAAACCATTAAGTTTGTTAAGCTTATTTTGAGAGTTTTAGAGTTATTTAGGCCAGCTATTTGTTTGATTGAAGTCCAAAATCCTTCGGAAATGGTGCAGTGAGTCAGTGCAAGGTTCATACTCAAGCACTGAGTTGATTGAGTCCAGAACGGGCGTCCGATTATGGCTTTACTACTCTGAGTCTGTCCAAAATTGGGCAGCATCTCCCCTGAACATGAAGAGTTACAGGGGAGGAACGGGGTCATACTCACTCACGGAGTAAGCCCCTAAACCGCCGGTCTGCACAGTGGCAGCCAGCAAATTCCCGTCGGATAGGATACCCCGAGGACTAGCCTGCGAGGGGCACCAATACTCCGTGGGTGAAGATAGAAGGATGAGGCCATTGATGATGGGAGCAGCACCCCGAGGGCTAGCCTACGAGGGGTGGATAACCCACAGCTTATGGCACATCCATTGAAGGGACCGGCCGTTAGGAGAGCGGAGCTCCGAGGGCTAGCCTACCAGGAGCATACATCCCTTGGCCTTGATCGGGTCTCCGATTGTCGGGGCTAAGCTTGTTGGGCTAAGACCTCTGTCACTGTCTGCTATAGCCTCGAGAAAGCATCTACCATCGAGAGGTAGAGCCCCCGATCGCCCAGCAATTCCATGAAGCAATAGGGGAATGTCCCCCTCCCCGGGTGATTAAGACGGGATGAGAGAATCTCAGAACGGTTCAAATGACCATGATGCAGAGGGGTAGTAGATGCACAGATGAGACAGGCCCATCGTAGAAGCATATGCTCGAACAACTAGGACGCAGCATTCAGGGGGATGGATCCGGCCGTCCCCAAAGGCAACTCCCACCTTGCGAACGATCAGAGCAGTACGAAGGGAGGAGTTAATGGGAACTAGACCCTCGATACCACGGCGGGAAGAAGCATGCGCATAAGCACAGCTCTGTCCACAGGGGGGATACAGAGATCCTTAAATTAGAAACGAAAGTAGTCAATCGGAAAGACCCGGGGAGGGGTCGTTTCTGTAGCCCACGATGCTTTGGGGCATGATCGGGACTTCGGGGAAACCGGAATCAGAGACCATGCGCGAAAGAACTCAAACATACACATTGATATAAATAGAGAAGGGGACAGAAGCTTCGAGCATTCATTCGACCTGCTGGTCTAAGCATTTATATACATATTACCATCCCAGAAACGGGAATGGGCTAACATTTACATGTTAAGAATCCGCGCCGGCATCATTGCTCGGTCGCCGTTCATCAATGGCAGAGGTAGAGGGACGTGCAGAGGCACAACAATAAAGCAAAGAGAAAGAGAGAATTGCAGAGAAGGGGGAGGGGGGTCGGCTCATATCATCGCCATCCCTCCCCCTCTCGCTTACATCTGACAGATAGAAACCTCAAAAGAAGAGAATCCATGAAAGCAGAGGAAGATAGGCACCGACACCCACCTATTCTTGAAACAGAGTATCGTATCTTCAGCGAAGGAAGAGGAAGATGGCCGGCGGAGGACGCTCAGAAGAAACCCTATTTTTTTTAGGAAGCTTTCTCCCGATTCCTCCTTTTCTCTCTCTGTCTCCTCTTCGAAAGCCTCTCTCGAAAACCTCTCTTCTATCTTCTTCTATCTGCCCCCCCCCCCTTATCTCTTCTCTTCTCGTCTCTTCTTTCAATCGAACAGCCATATATATATAGGAATAGGTGTGAGACCTTGATCTGGCGTGGAGATTGGCGCGCCGGGTAAGGGCTCCACTTTTTTGCGCGTCGGGCTAAGAAGGTCGCTGGATAGTGAGGTTATTGCACGCCGGGATAAGGGGCATCAGGTGGGGCGCGCGCCGGTTTAAGGCGCGCCGTGCTAATGCTCCTCGCGCGCTTCGAGCCAATCGATGAGTCCGGGGATGATTCCGGGGGTCACCATGAACATTTATCTTGCCAATGCTCATCGAAACCTTGACGAGATATCTTGTCAAAGCTCCTAGGTTGACGTACGGCCATTCTCGAGACTCCAAATAGCTTTGATTTGATCATACGGGCCTTCCGCTGACACGGCCTTCGGCTCTATGATCCGTGCTGCTGGCTCTGCCTGGCTCGTGCCCAAAGCTCCTTAGGGGGTGGGGTAACACCAGGGATAGTTCCGCTTGAGCTGGGCGATCATTCGGCCACTAACGGGCCCATCTTGGCGGGAAGCCGTACCCGTGCCAGGTGATCGGGATCTTCTGCCGTCAGAGCTTTCGATCCTCCATCTCGGAGAGCCAGGGGGACTCTTTCATCTTCAGGAGAGCCCTTCATGAGGTGGGAAGTCACTGGGTAGACCGTTGTCCTTGATCGGACAACAGGTGTAGTGTATGCGACACAATAGAGTCGATGCCGGTTCATTGGGCAGGCTTGATCGCACTACCGGTTGGTTGTGAGTTTGTCTTGGCTCTCCTGAGGTGAAGTCCCCGTGTCCATACGGGGTGACTCGAGGCTCTGGCAGCTTGAGAAATCTTCAATATGTTGATCTTTATCGGCTTCCGTGCTTCAGCGGGCCGGGTCCTTCGTCTTTGTGGCTTGGTCGCCGACGATCATATTTTGGGTGCCAAAAAATGCCCCCCAGACGTGGGTGTTGCACGCAAGGCACGAGTGCAGCAGGGCCAACGGATGAATTTCACCCAGACTGATTTCCTCTTTGGTTGATAGGAGCTTGGGATGGCCCTTAATCCGGCACGGATGTTAACTCAGCGCCGTTTAGATGTTAATAAGGCACGGGTAACCCGGCACGCCCCCTTGGCCTTAGACGTTAATCCGGCGTGGCCCTGGGTGCCCGCCTGTTAATCCGGCGCGGCTCTGGGTGTCTGCCTGTTAATCTGGCGCGGCCGATTTTGGCGCGCCTTTTGTTGTTGGGGGGATGTTAATTCGGTGCGCAAAATCGCGCGCCGGATTAACCACAGGGGTTCCCCCCTATATATTTTCCTTCGGTTCTTTTTCTTCTTCATCACCTTTCATTTTCGCAACTTCTTTCTCTCTCCTCCCTTTCTTCTCTCTCTGCGGTGCCGAGTGAGCTGAGGGCGAGAGCGGCGACGGTTTTTTCTTCGGGGTGAGCAAACTGCTGTCCCTTTGGGTTTCAAACCCATTCTTTGGGCCCCGGGAGGCTTCTAGCAGGGCTTGCCCTCGGAGCTATTTCCCCGGGTGTTCCTTTTCGCCTCGGTGTGATGCCGGTGGCTGCTTTTAGGGGCCGTTCCCTTAGTGGACGCGTTCCCGCTTTCCTTTGGCAATCTCCCGTGCTGGGGAGACTCTGCCGAAATTTTGTCAGAAATCTGCCTTTGATCAGCTATTTTCTGACTTTTGCTTATTGTTTGATGTGCTTCTTTGTAGCTATTATGGCATCCGGCTCTTCTTCTCGTGCCGTGGTGACGTGGGCGAACGTCAATTCCATTGATCGGGGGCACGGTCAAGTGACCGTGGTTGCGGAATCCTCAGATTCGGAGACAGATAGTGTGGATACCAGCCATCTCCTCATTCTTGGGGGTGACTCCTTTCATTATGACAGGGAAGGTGTCGCCATGAGGGACTACCCCAAGGACAAACACCTAATGTCCCTTCTCCAACGCTTCAACCTTCAAGGGAAGAGGGACGTGTTCGTTGTCTGAAAAGTTGAGCAGGCCCTGCTGGTGGAGAGGGACAGTCTGACAGATTGTGTGGTGCGGGGAAGACCCATTTACCTCCCCGGAGAGGTCAGGAAATGGAGCGTCGTGCTGGGACTGCAAGATCTGGCTCCAGAAGACGGGCTGTTGACCAGGGCCCCTGAATTTGTACCCGCTAGGTGGAATGATTCCGCGGGCAGAGTGGATCGGGAGAAGCTGATCTTTGGCTTGTTCCTTGCCCCGCTGAAGTGGGGGTACAGAGAAGAATCATTCTTGCTGGATTGCTTGGTGGTCCGCTTCAAGCACCAGATATCTGTGGGGTGGTTTGCCGAGCTGAGGGCCACCGACGCCCACGCATTCAGGCCCGGAGCAGTGGAGTTCACAGACTATGTGTTGCATCATTATGCTCAAATTCTGACCAGGGATGGCGTATATCACAGCGTGTATGCATCAAGGTACCGCTACCCCATCTCCCGAGGCTTGTGCTGCGGTATGATTGAGGAATTTTGCCCCGAATATAACACTTTCTATACTTCGGAAGGAGAGACCTCTCTAGACTTGTGGAGCCTTTCGCAGCTTAGCGGCCTACCCATTGATGGGGAAGTGTATGAAGAGGTTTGTTGGCCTGACTGGCTGAAAGATCAGACCGACGGTGACGGTCGGTATCTGGCGGGTTACGCCTATCGATATCTGATGAAGGCGTACCGCACCCTCTTTCATTCTTTGCACGACACGAGGGAAGCTCGGAAGTCGGGCGAGAAGCAAAGGGTGCGGATGGGCACCTGGCTTCAATATTTCTTCAATGGGAAGAATAAGTATGAAGACTTTCCCCCGATAGCGCCAGTGGCTCAGAAGCGGAAGAAGAGGGTGCGACGCTAGGCCGCTTCATCATCTTCTTCGAGAGGAGGGCAGGGGGAGAACCCAAACCCTACCGGTGTTGACGCAGTCACCCACTGTGCTGCGTATCTGGTTTACTGGCGTTGTTCTTTCGCTCTTCTGCAAGGTGACGAGAGCGTGATTAGGGCAGAGGCCATTTATCCGGCATGTCTCATGGCTTGGGGTATCAAGCTATCTCTTTGTCCGGTGGCTTTATGCCTTATTTACAAGATGTTGGGAGACCTACACAAGACGCGTCTCCCCAGAAGTCTTCGGACGGTCAGTCTGTTACATTTTTTCAAAGCTTGGGTTTGTACCCTGTTCCCGGAGGCGGCTCCTCGGGCATTACAGGCGGTTCCTCTTGTTTCGCGGATGATAGAGTTTGCAAGCGCCGAGCCATCTTTACTAGCTGAGCAACTCTACGCCATTCGGGGCAAATTGGCTCGTATTCCCATGGATTCGCCTAGGGTTCTTCATTTTTGGAGCTGAGCTACCCATTCCAGCCCGCTGGTGAACAGGACGAGACAGTGCAAGCTTTTTGAGACTGAGGAGTATATTCATCCGCTTTTCGAGGCCAAATGTACAAGGCCTATTCTCGAACCAGAGTTGTTTGACTGGGCGCTGGCTATCAGGCCGAGTGTCCTTGTATTCCGCAACATCGGCATTTTGTGGTTGGAGCCATACTATCCACTCCGCTTCAGCCGGAACTTCGGCTATGACCAGCACATTCCACACTCTTCTTCACAGTTTGCATTGCCCAACAGGCACAGGGCCGGGCAAGTTTCAAATGACGATGCCCTCATATGGTGGGACTTCTTCCATCGTCGGGAGGATGTTTCTTTCAGGGTGCCAACCCCTGCCCGTTTCCCCCACGTCACGCCTAAATATATCAAGTGGTGGAACGCGCGGACTGGGTTTTACAGGAGCTCCCGGCGAGAGTGCTGGGCCGTGGCAGAGCACAGGTTCCTGGATTCCCAGCCAGAGCCAGTTCTTGACATTGAATCTTCTTATTTGAAGAAGTTGAAGTCCTGGACCAATACGGAAGTGAAGGCCTATCTAGAGGCCCGCAAGGTCGTAAAAGGTCACAAGACGAAGGTTGACCCGAAGCTGCCCCCGATCAACAAGGACGACTATGTGAAAACCCTTCGGGGTTTATGCCGGGTAAGCAGCGAGAGAGTGGTCCTTCAGCAGCTCCCTCTGTCGGTAGAGGAGCCTATCTCGGCTGTGGCCGACTGGCATCCCGAGGTGGATAGGTTGTACCCCTATCGGGCCTTCATTCTCAAGGAAGACAGGCGGGCCGCCTTATATTACAACACCTCGTGGCTATTCATGCTTCTTCGCTCGCACGGTCTTTCAGTGGGTGGTCCCAGCGAAGCCATCTTGGACCGACCTCTTCATATCTCTTTCAAATATGCTGACAGATGGGGGCTGGACCACCTGAGCCTATATTATCTCCTATCTTCTCGTGGTCATGAGGACCTGGCACTGCTGGCCGAGCCGAGTGAAAAGATCGGAGATTTATGATGGTGTTGGCAGTCAAAATATGATCCTTCGGCAACCAAGCTGCAAAGACGAATGATACGGCCCATTGAAGCACAGAAGCCGATGAAGACTGGCTTACTGAAGGCTCTTCAAGCTGCTAGAGCCCCGAGCCACCTTGAAGGGAACACCGGGGACTTCACCTTAGGAGAGTCGGAATGAACCTAGAACCAACCGGTAGCGCGATCAAGCCTGCCCAATGATCCGGCATCGACCTCGTCATGCCGCTACCCCACATCCGTCGCCCGACCAAAAACGATGGTCTACCCAATGGCTCTCCTAAGGAGGAAAAACGTCATCGGCCGTCCACAACAAGGGGCCGAGGGCTCTGTCAGCAGAGGGTCCTGATTACCCGACATGGGTTCGGCTCCTCGTCATAATGGGCCCTTTAGTGGCCAATTGATCGCCGTTCAAGGTGGAATTATCCAGGATGCAACACCATCCTGCAAAGAAGCTTTGAGCACGAATCCATCTCAACCAAGAGCACAAATCGCAGTGCCGAAGGCTGTACCACCAGGACATCCGTGTGCTCGGACCAGACACACGCGGAAGTCTGATCAAGGCCGTTCGTCGTGTCGAGAGCTTCCTCGACTCCACGTCAAGGTTTTTCAAGGACCAGGGCAAGAGGAATAGTCAACGGGAGCTTCCGAAATCATCTCCGGACCCACCGGACCGGCATGCCGAGTAAACAAGTTAAAACGGCGCTGTCAAACCGGCGTGCCAATTACAATAGGGGATGCGTTCCCCGGCGCTGTCAAATCGACGCGTAAAAACCGATCGGGACGTGTTCCCGAGGCCACCAAATCTGGCGCGCCCCCTTCTCGGGGCGCCGAATTAACAAAAGGGCTATATATATAGCCTGCCTTCGCAAAAAAACAAAAAAAAGAGGGAGGGATCGGAAGAGAGCGAGAAAGAAAAAAAAGAGGGAAGCGGAATCAAAGGAGAAAAGAAAAGAGAATTAGAAAGAGAGAAGAGAGGTCCAGGGAGATGAGTCGAGGGTTTTCGATCTGAAGAAGCCTCAGTCTTGAGCTTCTCGGCGGCCGCCACCACGCTCCACTCGAGCCTCCCGGAATCGGAGAAGGAGACCGTCCGTTTCTTATCGATTTAGGTGGGTCTCCGCGTTTCATCCGGTGAATCCCTCTGTTCTTCTTTTGGTTTTCTTCCTCTGGCACAATGTAAGTGAAGGAGGGGAGGGGCGATGATATGATCCTGACCTCCCCTTCTCTCACCATTTCCTCTCCCCACTTTATCTGTAATCGTTTCTTCATTAATGTAAACGACGGCCGATCGACAACGACGGCGCCGGAATCTGTATATTATGCATATGTCTATCCGTATCGATTCATAGGATGAATGAAATGCCGTTTGTGGCTAATGTCTTCTATCTCATGAATGCCTTCTCTAATTCCCCTTCGAATATACGTTCAATGATTTCCCAGTGTATCTACTCCCGTGTAATAGGTTTTCTCCGGCGCTGGATAGGCTCTCGGGCCATATGAAACCTTCTTCCCCCCTCCCCGGGGTTTTCTTCTTCTGATTCTAATGTGACTGCAGGGCTCTGCATCTCATATGCCACGGGTTCTGTGATTGGAGACGCACTTATGTGCGTATCTCCGTCTATCTCTGTCGAGGGAACCTATCCCTCGCCTCCTCCTGTGCCTCTCTTCATAGGTCGGGGGGGGGGGGGGGGAAGGGAGGATTGCCTCTGTCGTCCCTCTCTATTCTTGTCGGCTCGTGCCCAAATGTGGCATATGTACATCCCTTCCCCGGCACCTCTATGCCAATCGCACAGCATCGATCTATTTAGCCTATGGACTTTGTCGTTCTCGCATTACTCTTTTGTTTCGTGCGCATCTCAACGGGAGTGTGCTCTGTAGCATCATTCCAGCATCCGGGGAGGGGACATTCCCCCGATCTTCCACGTTAGTCATTCGGCCGGCGGAAGGTTCGTCCATCAATGATGAATATCCCAGCAGGCTATTGAATGCACAGCAACGGGGCCATGTCCCGACAGATCCAAATCAACGGTCCTTAATGGGCCTCGTGGTGGCCGTGGGTCGCGTGCCCCTCGTAGGCTTGCCCTCGGGGTTTCCCTCCCGTATCGGTCGTCCCGATTTGAGTGTTGTGGTGACTCGGGTTGCGTGCCCCTCGTAGGCTAGCCCTCGGGGTCTTCGCTCCCGTATTGAGTTGCTTCATTTGCTCGCTGTTACCCACGGATTTGGTGCCCCTAGCAGGTTTGACCTCGGGGTTTTTCCTCTCCGTTCGGGTTTTTACCGGCCGCCGTTGTGCCACCCGGCTCTTAGGGGTTGCTCCACTACGTGAGTACTCCCCGCTTCTCCCCGATAAATCCTCCGGGATGGGGAGATGCTGCCGAAATTTTGGCTCGAACGAGTCTAACTCGGAATGATCGCCGCGTTCGAGTACGAACCTCGAGCGGGCCCGTGACTCGGCTCCCGGATGCCCCGGGGTCGACCCTGTGAAATAATAGCTTAAATAAATTCTCAAAGTTTTCCAAAGTATTTCAATAAACCCAAGAAAAATGAACAAATTCTCGGTTTTAAGTTAAACTGGCGCCATTCGTTTACGGCGCGGCCTAAGCGACGCGCTCTAAAACGGCGCGCCCTCCCCGGCGTGCTTCTCCCCGGCGCGCTCTCCCCGGCGCGCCTCTCCCCGGTGCGCCCCAATTAGGGCCGCGCCGTTTTAAACTCCTTTTATTTACCTACGGTTTCGACGCCGTTTTAAGTCCTATACCTACGCTTTCAGGCGCCATTTCTAATCGCTGTACTCTTTAATCCCTGGCTAGCCCCGAGCGACCCCCGCCTTCCCGAGGGCGAAGTTAATCAACCCTAATTAGGAATAAATTGAATAAAGAGAGGGCCTTTCGAGTCGAAACCTTCTTGCTATCATGTTTTCACCATTATGTCTGTCTTCACTCTACCCTTATCATCATGCTTGTGCCATCCTTTCCCTCGTTGGCGGGGCTTAATAAACATGTGACTGAATCATATTCATCTTGGTGCTGACCCCCAAGCAGTTGAGCGGCGCGACATGCCGAGCCACCGGTACCGCACACGGAGCACGACTCGAGCCACCTCAGCGTCAATCTGGATCGGAGACAGCCTGGAGACTCCGCCTTGAGCCTCCCCATTTATCATATTTAGTTAGCTATTATGTGTGTGTAATTTGTGTTTATTTCGTTGTATTCGGTTTGCTATTTTGATCGTAAGAGGGGCTTATGTGCAATTTGGACCTCGTGGGCCCCACGGGCCCCTCAGGCCCCATCCCATTGAGCCACCTCAGCCAAGGGCCCCATGTGGGGTCAGTCAACATGTCAAATGGAGGCTTCTAGATAGGTGGGCCAAGTGGGGGGACAAGTGGCTTGGAAAGTCCAAGTTGGCCACCCACCCCACCTACCAAGTCCACCTTCCACCTCCTTGGTCCAAGGGCCGCCCCCCCCCCCTTAAATATTTTAATGTATTTTGTGTGTGTGTGTCACACTCAATCCAGGCCACCCATTCCCATCCCCTAGATCCAACGGTGGACAATGGATGTGAGATGTACCACATAAATACTTGTAATTTCCCATTTTTGAGAATTAATGCCATTTGATTCAAACAAATTCAAGAGCAAGGGCTGGTGCGCCCCCCTCCTCTCTCCTCCCTCTCCCCCTTGAAGCTGTGAAGGCTTCCATTCTGAGGTGTGACGCCTCGTGTATCGGTTCCGACGATCACCGCCGCCGCCACGAGCCGCCACCGCACCGCCATCGCCGTCAACGGAGTTCTGCCCGCGCAGTACCACAAAAGCTTCCACGAATTTCATGTCTCAGCCCTGAGCTCAGATAGATCTGGGGATTTTAGTGGACGTTCCAGAGGTGTCAAGGACATCCCACAAATTTTGGTTTACCATTCAGATCTTGTTTCATATTTTTTGATTTTCGTCCACTCCTCCATTTCGGTTCTGCCAGAGTTCTGTCCAGATTCATCCCCGCCCTGAGTTTCATGTCTTAGGTCCACTTTTTGAGTTTTGTTGGTTCTCCCAATTTTACTGGGGGTTCCATGCATCCACCCCTTCATCCACAATTTTTATTAATTTTTAATTCACCCACCTCATATTTTCTAAAAATCATTCTCAGTCCCATCTACAGTTCTGTCCTCCTGTTCCCAGATCCGACCACCGGTCACCCCAAAATTCATAGTAAATCCCCACCACCTCCAAATCAAATTCCAAAAATAGTCCCCGTTCCGTGGTTTGATACCCTACAACTTTGAAGAAGCACTCGAAGATTGAAACCAATTTTAAGTAGGCGTTCAACGGCCATTTACAGGAAACTGATGTGCTGATCTAATATTTTGGGAGCTGTGGAGTAGAGGATTGGAAAATTCTTAAAGCCCAGGTCCGCCTAGGTTCCGAAGAGTCCACTAGCCCTAGATTGAAGGATTTTGAATCCTCTTTCCAACGGCGCTGGTTTCGTCGCATTCCGGCGACGAGCTTGACTGCAGCGGCCGTTTTCGCCGGAGCGCGCGCCTGAAAATAGCAACCAAACTCTGTGGGCAGCAACTTCAAGACTTGGGAATCGGGACCGATCGACCCCCAATCGGTGTTCCCGGCCGACCGCCGTCCGTGGAGGTGCGCCACCATGGGTCCCCATCATAGTGGGTCCCACCCCCGCACATCCGGAGGACAGCGCCATCCGTGGACCCCGCGGGCCCGCAGAACCCGCCGTTCGGAAAGCACGAAAACGCGGAGTTCGGCACCGCCGGGCGACATCAAGATGCTGCCCGCCAACCTGAGTTGCGTGATTCCCGGGCTCCATATGTGACCTTTTACCTCCCTGCGTGGAGTGGGTCAAATCTTTGTATTGCTGTGATATTGTTTAACCGGGAGTCGTGATTTGGTCGGGGTTGTCTTCGTCACGCCGGGTGCGTGGAGGTAAAGGTCTTAACTCCTTGGCGTTACATTGCTTAGCTAGTATACGGTCTTAGGCCGCTGCCGAGAGTGTAGGTACTGGCCTGTGTGTCCATGTCACCGCTGTGAGAGTGAGAGTGACCCGTCCCGTGACTCGATCCGAGTCCGGAAGTTGAGTCGGACTACCCTTGACCTCCGCCGGTTCCTTAACTGCGCACGGTCCGCGCTTTCCCTCGCTTGGGACGACGAGTGAGCTTCCACTTCTGTTAGCAACGTTTCGCCACTAGGAGCTCGTAGTGTCAGCTTAGTGTCTCCCTGGTGTGTGTTGCTAGTCGTGTCTTCATCTAGAGTCCGAGGGTGGCACCATATAGTGTCATCTCCCGTGTCCGTCCCGCATCACATCTTCATAATTCTGTCATCCTACTTATCATCATCATCATGCATGCATGTTCGCATGGACCCTCGGGTATATCAAATAGCGTTGATAGAAGGTCGGGTTACGCTCGATCGGAAGTCTTCGCTATGCGCGATGGTGGTCTTCGGGCCTACGTCCTCCGCCACGCACCAAGGGCCCATAATTTGATAAACTATGCATCTTTGGCATGATAAATAAATGCATCCCGCATGCCTTCGTCATGGTCATCATGTAGCTCCTTTTTTATTCCAGCTTCGACAGTCCGTTATCTCGGTAATTAATCAAAGGTGTTCCCTCCTCGTGGGGGATGTAATTAACGCCATAGCCTTTATGGTATGGCGGACTGCTGGTCCCGACCGAACCTCACACTCGCCCAACATGGGTCAGAATGAGCGCACCATGAATCGTCACTCATGTGACTGGCACGTCCGCATCGTCAATCGGTTGCTTGACCACCAGTTGGTCAGAGTGGTCGATCGACCCATGAAATAAAAGGGAATAAACCTAGCAAGGGTAAAATCCCGTCCGAACAAGTCTGGCACGCCCGGTGGGACCAGTGTCGCCTTTCATCTCTTTGCCGAGATATTCGGGCTTCGAAGCCCTCTCAAAGGCTACTGATTATTTCCCTGTTTGTCTTTGCAGGTAAATCAATGACGATCAATGGGATAACTGGCGTCGACTTCGATCATTCGATCGTTGCTAGACACGCGCAAGGGTACCTGGCGGTACCCATGGAATTCGGCAGCTTCCCTGCCGCTGTGGGCTTCCCCAACTTTTTGGGGTTAGCCTTCGTCGATATCCTGGAGGTCGAAGCCCCAGTGCCTGCCAAGGAAGTCGCAGAGAAAATGGAGCCCCTGAAGGTTCCCTGCTGCAAAGACTTGCCTGAAAGTCCGGCCCCGGCCACTAGCTGTTTGGTGCACCACGTCATACCTAGGACCCAACCCAATGTCATCAACAAACACCCTGGAGGACGCCAGCGTCGCCAGGCCCGCAAGAATGCGGCTGTAATCACCGGAACCCTATCTCAGTCCGGGAAATCTATGCTAGTTGGAGGCATGCGCGTCTTCCTCGACGGACGCACGGCCTGGGTGACCCCAGACCGAGTCATCCCCAACATTTCTGTCCACAATACCTATCAAGCTCTCGCTGGAAGGAGGACAGAAAGAGAAGAAACCGGCCCCTATGGCCAAGGAAGCTCGGCACTCAGGCCGAAGAAGTTCAAACAGGTGTGGGTTCCCAAGCGGACCCGACCTACCTACCATCTAACACCCGTCCGCCGCCGTCCTATGAACGACGAGGCGGAGGTGAGAAGAGAAAGGGGCTTGCCCCCGAAGAAAGAAGAAGAGGTGGTTGCGGATCCTCCGCGCCGCAGAAGTTTCCGGGCTGCTGCCTGCCAAGCCAACGTCCAAGTCACGGGACGAAGATTCCAACATCCGGTCGACAGAGCTCGGCTGGCCTATATCCCTCCTGCTGGAGGTCGACAACTATCCCCCGTACTCTATCAAGAGCGGGGTCAGAAGGAGGTAACCTGTCTGATCAGGAACTACTTTCGAGGGCTGGGCAGCCCCTCACTGGGTCAGCAGCGACTAATGCAGACAGTCGCCATTGAGGAAGATTACCGCCCATCAGCGGCGGATGAAGAGGATATAGAAGATAGAATGATGGTGTCGTCAGTCGACGACAATGGATACAACGATGGTTTCGAGATCGAAGCCGATGAAGCCTTCCCCGAGCGGGAAGAAAAAAGAAGAGTTTCTGTGTTCGAGATACTGACCTTTCTGCAACAAGCCAGACGGAGGGTCCATCGACAGAGAAGAAGGATGCAGGTCTTTACTTGCAACATGGCTGGTATATCCAGCCGATATGGGGAGCTTCCTGAAGACCCCCAAGAACTGGCTCAATTGGCCGTACGGCCCAGGCCAACTACCTGCAGAACAGAAACAGCAAGAGAGCTTCTGATGATCATGAGAGGGAAACAACCCTAGGTCTATCCCCGCTGGGATGATAAGGCCCCCATCTTGACCGCTAATGTGGTGACGACGGAAGAAGAAGACGATGTCCTCCTCGACATCCTGCCTGAGGGTACGTCCGGGGAAACGACAAAGGGTATCCCCACCACTATAGATCCATCAGTTCCGATGGTGCTACAAAAATATCAACGGGAGATAGACTCTCTGAAGAAACAGCTGATGGAAAAGACTGAACATTCATCGGCTTCTAAACCACCCGAAGTCCAGGGTGAGTCATCCCGGGGAGCGGCTCGTCATGACGACCCTCCACCGCTCTATACATTGTCCCAGCCGTCAGAGCCAAGCATGGCGACGGCACAACAGTGGCCGCCACAGCCTCAGCCGCTGCTACCTCCGGTGCTCCCCCAGGTGCATCCGACACCCCCGCTGCTGCGTCCTCCACAGGCGACCACCTTGGTCACTCCATACCTTCAGCCAACGCACTTCTATCTGAAGCCAGTCGACCCCACGGTCATGAACCGGATGATGGTGGAAAGGATGATCGAGCTGAAGCTCACAGAGAAAAGTGAAGGCGACTACGTTGCATTCGATGCCTATAGGGTGCCCTACCCGCAACACCATGCGGCCAAACGACTTTCCCCAAGGGTCAACAAGCCACCCAAATTCGACAAATTCAACGGGAAGGGGTCCCCTAAAGAGCATATTGCATATTATATGACCGTTATGGGTGATCTGGCCACCGACGAGTCATATCTGCCGAAGTTCTTCGGGTCCTCGCTGACAGGGCTCGCATTTGAATGGTACTCTAGCCTCTCGGCTGAGTCAATCAGTGATTGGTCGGATATGCAGAGAAAATTCAGAGAAAGATTCCATGTCACAGAGAGGGAGGTCACAGTGGCCGAACTCTACTCAACAAAACAAAGGGCAGATGAGACAACCCTTGATTACATCAAGAGGTGGAGGAACCTCGGAATGAGGTGCAAGCGGCCCCCGCATCAGGAGGACGCTGTGCAAATATGCAAACAAAATCTCAGGAGCGAGGTCCTGGAAAAGATGATTGGTATGGAAAGACGGTCGTTCGACCGGCTGAATAATGTAGTGGCTGAGGTGGAGGCTTTTCTAGCCAAGCCTGTCCCGGCGTCAACTGCCAGCACAGCCCAGAAAGGCAAGGCTGCGGAACGGCGCCCCACACCTAAAGAAGCGAATGCGCTTGATATCAAGGCGTTTGAACAACAGAAGGAGAAAGGCAAGAAGGCGGCTCCCCCGTAACCTGCAAAAGCTCTAGATGATAAAGAAGGTCCTTCGCTGAGGGACAAAATGAAGAAAGCCTATTCCTTCCCAAAAGACAAGACCCGAGTCCTGTTCGACTGGGTAACAGAATACAGCATGGTCACTCTGCCTGAACCAAGGAGACCGAAGGACCTGAAAAGAAAAGACAGTCCAAGATTCTGCCCCTACCACCAGATCTTGGGACATCCAATCGAAGACTGTTATGCTTTCAAAGACGTCATCGAAGGAATGATAAAGAAGAGTGAAATAGAGCTGGGAGAGTACAAAGTAGACCCTCCTCAGCCACATGAATCCCCTCTCAGGAGAGCAGCAGTCAACATGATCTCCCTCTACCAGGCATTGCCCGAGGAGATCTCTGAAGCAAGCACACGGAGCACCTATGAAATCCATTTCCTGGAGCCCGTAAAAGAACAGCAGGGGTGGCAGCAGATCCCTGTAAAGCACAAGAAGAAGAGGGCACCCCGCCCGGAAAAGGGGGCACATATCCGTGGCATTACACCCCGGCCTGCTCCGTCAGTGGTAGCACCCGTATGGGTCACTCCACCTACAGCCACCAGAATACATACACCTAACAGGAGGAGATAGACTCCGCTGCCAGTAATCAAGGAAACCAATCCTGGGATCCTTCGACTACAGTACCTGATTGAAGGGCTAGATGAATATGTGCAGCCCGAATTGAAACCTCTGCTGGTACGGGACCACGTCCCGTGACAAGAATTGGAACAACTCTCACTCAAACAGGTGGAGGAAGCTGAAGCAGCATCCCTGAAGAGGGCAACCTTTTCTGGGGGCAGGCACCCGTAGAAACCAAAAAGAAGAGAAAGCAAAAGAAGAAGAAAAGAAAGGCCGCTGGGGCCAATAAAACACAGGTTGTCTCCTGTAATACCCTGTCAGCACTCTTCAACCTACCTGGAGAAGAGGAAGAAGAAGAAATTTGCTTCACACCCCATGCTGGGGGAGGCAAAGCCGAGGCCGCAACTGCTGCGCATGCCACTCGGTCGGGCCGAAAATGGGGGCGCCAGCCACCACCCAATCACAACATCATGTTCAGAGGGGAGCAACCCTACAAGACACCTCCGCCGGAGGTTAAGGGAGTCCAAATCCCTCCTCTGTCAGGCCTATACAACAAGAGTGGGGGCAAGGCGGCCCCTTCATTCCTTGAATTTATGAAAATGTCGAAGGGGAAACAGCCCTGTCAAGATGCTAACTGGTGCGGACACCCGAGCGCATGCGACACACGAGCCGGCGAGCCACCAGTACCGCACGAGGAGCACGACTCAGGCCACCTCAGCATCCCTATGGCTCGGAGATAGTCTGGAGGTTCCCCACTGAGTCATAGCATTTATCATATTTTTGGGGATTTTTATTTGTGTGTAATGTATTTTACTTTCTTTCATCAGTGTGTAATTTAGATAGTTCGAGGGGCTTATTTGCAAAGTGGGACCCTCGGGCCCCATGGGACCCCCAGGGCCCCTCCCATTGATCCACCTCAGCCCATGGGCCCCATGTGGGGTCAGTCAACATGTCAAATGGAGGTATCTAGAAGTTTGAATGGTAAAAGGCACATGGGAGACAAGTGGACTTCAAAGTCCAAGGTGGCTACCAAACTTATCCCCCCTTGCCACCAAAGTCAATAGGGCGCCCCCTTCCTTGTATTTTTTTATTTTAATTTGTGTGGATGGTCACATGCTATCCCAGCCCTCCATCTCACACCCCTAGATCCAACGGTTGAGGGTTGATTAGACATATGACCTATATATGCTTGTATTTCCCATTTTCTTGAATTAATGCCATTTGAACTTGGAAAATTGCTTGAGCAAAGGCCTAGGCCGCCCCTCTCTCCCCCTTGAAGCTGTGAAGGCTTCCCTCTGGAGGTGTGACTCCTCCCCTTATCATTCCGGTCGTCGCCGCCGCCGCCGCCACGAGCCGCCACCGCACCGCCATCGTCTTCATCGGAGTTCTGCCCGCGCAGTACCACAGCAACTTCCATGAAATTTGTGTCTCATCCATGATCTAAGATCGATCTGGGAATTTTACTGGAGGTCCCAGAGGTGTCAAGGATACCCCGTAAAATTTGGTTTGTCATTCAGATCCCGTTTCACAATTTTTGATTTTCGTCCACCCTTCCATTTCAGTTCTGCCAGAGTTCTGTCCAGATTCATATCCGCCCTATGTTTCATGTCTTAGGTCCGTCTTTTGATTTGTTTTAGTCCCATAAATTTTACTGGAGTTTACTTCCATCCACCCCTTCATCCACAATTTTTCTAAATTTCTGGTTCGCCCATTTCATATTTTCTAAAAATCATTCTCAGTCCCATCTACAGTTCTTTCCACCTGTTCCCAGATCCGACCACGAGTCACTCCAAAAATCATATCAAATCGCCACCACCTCCAAATCCAATTACCAAAATTGTCCCAGTTTCATGGTTTGATTCCCTACAACTTTGAAACAGATCTAGAAGTCTGATTCCAACGGAAAGCAGGCGGTAAATGGCCATTTACAGGAAACTCATATGCTGATCTGATATTTCGGTTACTGTACAACAGGGGCTTGTAAATTCAATAAAGTTCTGATCCGACCAGATCTAGCAGATCTCTTTGGGTGTAGATTGAAACATTTCAAGAGAGCTTTCCAACGATAGCTCATGCATCCCGATCCGATATCGGGATTGCTCGCAGCGGCCATTTTCACCGGAGCGCGCGCCGGAAGACAGCAACCAAAATCCGTGGACAGCTAGTTCAAAGCTTGGGAATCGGGACCGATCGACCCCCGATCGGTGTTCCCGGCCGACCGCTGTCCGTGGAGGCGCGCCACCAGGGGTCCCCATCACAGTGGGTCCCACCCCCGCAGATCCGGAGGACAGCGCCATCCGCGGGCCCCGCGGGCCCGCAGAACCCGCCGTTCGGAAAAAATGAAAATGTGGAGTTCGGCACCGCCGGGCGACATCAAGATGCTGCCCGTCAACCCGAGTTGCATGATTCCTGGGCCCTACATGTGACCTTTTACCTCCCTGTGTGGAGTGGGTCAAATTATTGTATTGCTGTAATATTGTTTAACCGGGAGTCCGTGATTCGGCCGGGGTTGTCTTCGCCACGCCGGGTGCGTGGAGGTAATGGTCCGAACCTCTTGGCGTTCATTTGCTTAGCTAGTATATGGTCTTTTACCGCTGTCGAGAGTGTAGGTACTAGCCCGTGTGTCCATGTCACCGCTGTGAGAGTGAGTGTGACCCGTCCCGTGACTCGATCCGAGTCCGGAAGTTGAGTCAGACTACCCTTGACCTCCGCCGGTTCCTTAACCGCGCACGGTCCGCACTTTCCCTCGCTTGGGACGACGAGTGAGCTTCCACTTCTGTTAGCGACGTTTTGCCACTAGGAGCTCGTAGTGTCGGGCTTAGTGTCTCCCTGGTGTGTGCTGCTGGTCGCGTCTTCATCTAGAGTCCGAGGGTGGCACCTAATAGTGTCGTCTCCCGTGTCCGTCCCGCATCAGTTTGGTATCAGAGCCAAGTTGAGTCTAGGGTAGTCATTGCATAAGTCTTGCATGCATCATGGTCTAAGTCAAGTCTAGGATCATCATTTTTAAAAAAACAAAAAAAGAGTGTTTTAAAATTACATTTCATCCCGATAATTCGGTATCTTAAAAGGTGTTGTCCGAACGTTAGGCTACGCCTATCGGGAAGACCGCACACTTGCGCGAGTGATCTTCGGATCGATTAACTCCACCATGTACCGGATATTGGTTTAGGTCTAGGAGCATTAGTCGGTGTTTGCATTAGTTAGTGCATTCCAACCTTACATAGCCGGTCTAGTGTAGTGTCCAAGTGTCGGCATGTCCAACATATAGTCCCCCCCCCAATTTCCCATGGATTCCCAATCACCCGGGCAATATGGCCGTTGGTCCACCCATGGGCTTGGCAACCATCCCCTCCACTTCCGTAGGCCCGAAGCCTCGGACTTTTATGGCTCTAATGACCCAGGTGACTACCTCAAGTGGGAAGCCGCCATGGACACATACTTTGATTGTTATACTATGTCCGATGCCATGCAAGTTAGTTTTGCCCGAGAGAGGCTTGTCCACAAAGCCGCCTGGAAATGGGAGAGCATTGAGCGCATGAGAGAGGTTAGGAGGCAAAGGCCCATCGAGTCGTGGCATGAGATGAAGGACGAACTTAGGAAGGTCTACCTACCCGGCCCGGTCACCTCTAACCGACCCCACCCAATCACATCTTCCCAAGTGGGCCATAATCGAAGGCAACGCGTCGCGCATGTAGAAGAGCCTAGGTCCACGACTAGGCCGACTTCATATGGGGGAGTCCATCACATCACTCCTACTCCAAACCCCACCATTTCTGAACTCTTCCAAATCATTTTGGATAAGGTGGATAGGAAGTGTGATTATATTGAGTCCCTGCTTCCCCCTTGCCTACCTCCTAGCCGAGATAGAACCAAGCATGACCCTAAGGAGGTAGCAACCGGTAGTCCCAATCCAGTGTCATCTAGAGTGCCATCCCGAGGTCCTCTCCCCATCTTGGTGGATCCTCTTCCCCCACCCACGAGAGCCCCATTGCCTACACCCCCTATCCGTCAGGAGGATAAGGGTAGGGACCCACTTATCAAGGAGCGTAGAGGATCACGACAACAGTGTTATCGCTGCCAGGGGTTTGGCCACTTTGCCGGACAGTGTCCCACTCAGATATCTCTAGCCCTAGGGGATAAAGGGGTTGGAGAAACCTCACCTTCCGATCTTATTTTGGAGCCCTCTCATTTGGAGCCGCCAAAGCCCGAGCCACCCGTGTTTCTAACGGGTACACTTTTCATAGCTGAACCACTTCTTAGATGGCTCAAGAACGGCTTGGCCCCATCTCTCCTCCCATCCATGGACCCTACCCTACCATTAGTGCCGGTCAACTCATTCCATACCACCTTCCGGTCTAGTCACCATGTGGATACATTAGATGATCTTCTTAAAGGATTAGACCGGCAGTTGACATTTACGCACTTGTTGGCCCCACGCTTCGACCGACCTACAGGTCGTAGCTTCACACATCCATCCCTAGGGTCCATCACCTCCGTGTACACTGTGGGTCATGTTACCACGGAGGTTCTTCTACTCCTCCCTTTGCCGGCCGAGTCCAACTTCATTCCCCTTTGCCCAATGGAGGAATCTTACTTTCTACCTATGACTGTCGTCCCATATCTCGCAATGAATGAAGGTGATCATTTACACCTCCAAGATTTCCAAATGTGGGACAGTGATTTGTGGAAGCCTAGTCCGAGGGGTCATACCTTCTTTGATCCCTTCGACCCATTCTCTTATGGACTCCGTGACCCACCATATTTACATCACCTTTTCGAGAGAGTCCACCATCATACCCCTACCGTCTCATCTCCCTTCACGGATGAAGGTGACCATCAACACCTTCTATAATTCCACACATGGGACCTTGAAATGAGGGAATCCATATCGAGGGGTCACACATTCTTTGATCCCTTCGATCCCTTTCTTCATGGGCCCTTTGGCCCACAACCTCCATTCCACCTCTTTAAGAAAGTCCACTATCACACCCCTCCTACTCGGGCCTGGCAACCTTTACATGGCAATAGGTCCGAACCGTCATTTGGGGGTAATGAGGACTTTGGTTTCCCAAGGCCACCTCAACCACCCAAACCTCCCGGACTTCCCACATCCAAACCCCATGTCCATGGTTGGTGCATCGTAGGATGTCTAGGAGTCCACCATGACATTAACCTCCGGTTATGTCAAATGCATGCATGGCACACATTCGGATGTCCTGGACCACCTTGCATATGATTGGGTTTTACTAACTGTAGGGTTGTTTAGGGTCGTGTGTGCATCCGTGTGTTTCTTTTCTTTTGGTAAGCATGTTAGGTCGTGTGTGCATCCTGTGTTTCTTTTCTTTTGCTAAACATGTTAGGAGTCTGCATGACGATGTCCGTCGTCACAGTTGAGGCCAGCAATGCACGGTACAAGGAGTTAGCCGATGTCCATCGACACCACCGAGAGTTCCAAGAGGGTGAATATGTCATGATCAGGGTAAGACCTGAACGGTTTCCCTCTGGAACCGTTAAGAAGTTGCAAGCTCGTGGAGCCGGTCCCTTTAGAGTGTTGAAACGCGTTGGATCTAATGCGTATGTTGTGGACCTGCCCGAGGAATATGGTATAAGCTCTACCTTCAATGTATCAGATCTTGTTGCATATAGGGACCCAGCGGTGATCCCTAGTGAGCCTTTTGAGCCATCTCCTCCCCCTGAGAGTGATCCCACACCTGAGTGTCCACTTCCACCTCTAGCCCCTTTTTCACGGCAGCGTGAGCATATAGATCGTATACTGGACGAGCAAGTGACAGTTACCAGGAGTGGATCTTACCCGCGCTACCTAGTGCAATGGAGTGGACGGCCCGCTACTGAGGACACATGGATCACACATGGAGAGTTGCAGCGGATTGATCCGGATCTTCTGGAGCGATACCGGAGCGATGCAGACCCTTACTCGACAGGGTCGAGTTTCTCCCACCCGGGGAGAATTGGTGCGGACACCCGAGCGCATGCGAGACACGAGTCGGCGAGCCACCAGTACCGCACGAGGAGCACGACTTGAGCCACCTCAGCATCCCTATGGCTCGGAGATAGTCTGGAGGTTCCCCACTGAGTCATAGCATTTATCATATTTTTGGGGATTTTTATTTGTGTGTAATGTATTTTACTTTCTTTCATCAGTGTGTAATTTAGATAGTTCGAGGGGCTTATTTGCAAAGTGGGACCCTCGGGCCCCACGGGACTCCCAGGGCCCCTCCCATTGATCCACCTCAGCCCATGGGCCCCATGTGGGGTCAGTCAACATGTCAAATGGAGGCATCTAGAAGTTTGAATGGTAAAAGGCACATGGGAGACAAGTGGACTTCAAAGTCCAAGGTGGCTACCAAACTTGTCCCCCCTTGCCACCAAAGTCAATAGGGCGCCCCCTTCCTTGTATTTTTTTATTTTAATTTGTGTGGATGGTCACATGCTATCCCAACCCTCCATCTCACACCCCTAGATCCAACGGTTGAGGGTTGATTAGACATATGACCTATATATGCTTGTATTTTCCCATTTTCTTGAATTAATGCCATTTGAACTTGGAAAATTGCTTGAGCAAAGGCCTAGGCCGCCCCTCTCTCCCCCTTGAAGCTGTGAAGACTTCCCTCTGGAGGTGTGACTCCTCCCCTTATCATTCCGGTCGCCGCCGCCGCCGTCACGAGCCGCCACCGCACCGCCATCGTCTTCATCGGAGTTCTGCCCGCGCAGTACCACAGCAACTTCCACGAAATTTGTGTCTCATCCATGAGCTCAGATCGATCTGGGAATTTTACTGGAGGTCTCATAGGTGTCAAGGATATCCCGTAAAATTTGGTTTGTCATTCATATCCCGTTTCACAATTTTTTATTTTCGTCCACCCTTCCATTTCAGTTCTGCCAGAGTTCTGTCCAGATTCATATCCGCCCTGTGTTTCATGTCTTAGGTCCGTCTTTTGATTTTTTTTAGTCCCATAAATTTTACTGGAGTTTACTTCCATACACCCCTTCATCCACAATTTTTCTAAATTTCTGGTTCGCCCATTTCATATTTTCTACAAATCATTCTCAGTCCCATTTATAGTTCTATCCACCTGTTCCTAGATCCGACCACTAGTCACTCCAAAAATCATATCAAATCGCCACCACCTACAAATCCAATTCCAAAAATTGTCCCAATTTCAAGGTTTGATTCCCGACAACTTTCAAAAAGATCTAGAAGTCTGATTCCAACGGAAAGCAGGCAGTCAACGGCCATTTACAGGAAACTCATATGCTGATCTGATATTTCGGTTACTGTACAACAGGGGCTTGTAAATTCAATAAAGTTCTGATCTGACCATATCCAGCAGATCTCTTTGGGTCTAGATTGAAGCATTTCAAGAGAGCTTTCCAACGATAGCTCATGCGTCCCGATCCGATATCGGTATTGCTCGCAGCGGCCATTTTCGCCGGAGCGCGCGCCGGAAGACAGCAACCAAAATCCGTGGACAGCTAGTTCAAAGCTTGGGAATCGGGACCGATCGACCCCCGATCGGTGTTCCCGGCCGACCGCCGTCCGTGGAGGCGCGCCACCAGGGGTCCCCATCACAGTGGGTCCCACCCCCGCAGATCCGGAGGACAGCGCCATCCGTGGGCCCCGCGGGCCCGCAGAACCCGACGTTCGGAAAACACAAAAATGCGGAGTTCGGCACTGCCGGGCGACATCAAGATGCTGCCCGTCAACCCGAGTTGCATGATTCCCGGGCCCTACATGTGACCTTTTACCTCCCTGCATAGAGTGGGTCAAATTATTGTATTGCTGTAATATTGTTTAACCGGGAGTCCGTGATTCGGCCGGGGTTGTCTTCGCCACGCCGGGTGCGTGGAGGTAATGGTCCGAACCTCTTGGCGTTCATTTGCTTAGCTAGTATATGGTCTTTTACCGCTGCCGAGAGTGTAGGTACTAGCCCGTGTGTCCATGTCACCGCTGTGAGAGTGAGTGTGACCCGTCCCGTGACTCGATCCGAGTCCGAAAGTTGAGTCAGACTACCCTTGACCTCCGCCGGTTCCTTAACCGCGCACGGTCCGCGCTTTCCCTCGCTTGGGACGACGAGTGAGCTTCCACTTCTGTTAGCGACGTTTTGCCACTAGGAGCTCGTAGTGTCGGGCTTAGTGTCTCCCTGGTGTGTGCTGCTGGTCGCGTCTTCATCTAGAGTCCGAGGGTGGCACCTAATAGTGTCGTCTCCCGTGTCCGTCCCGCATCACTAACCCTACATCCGGGGCCATTCACCCGCAGCCAGTGCAATCTACTGAGGATGCGAATGCAGATGGAGCTTGCCCTACGGCAACTCATAAAGAAGACCCGACAGCTGGTGCCAGTCAAGAGGGTGCCGGGTCCGAGGAAGAGGAAGCAGGTCCGCCTGGACCCACAAATCAAAACCTCCCCAAGCCCAGATGGGCTGAAGAGATAAAGCTCTCCAATGTCCGGGCTGGGAGCCGAATAATGAAGTTGCTCAAAAAGCTCCCCGCTCAATTTACAATCTGGGAAATTCTCTCTTTGAGTGAAGAAACTCGACAGGCGATCATCACTGCTCTGCAGACGCCTGCTCATTTTGAAGCCTGCATAGCTGAGGCTATACCAGAAGCCAGTATGACCTTCTCTCCAGAAGACATGCTACTGCCTACTGCCAGCCACAACAGGCCGCTATATATGAAAGGGCATCTGAATGGAAGAGAACTGAACCGGATCCTGGTCGATCCTGGTGCAGCAATCAACATCCTGCCATACAGAATATACGAGAGGTACCACTTTAATGTGCATCTCGAGAAAGTCGGGGATATGCGTATCGCTGGCTTCAACCAAAAATGTGAAGTATCTATGGGAGTGACAGAGTTCACACTGACCTTGGCAGATTTCACTACAACGGTGCAGTTTCATGTCATTGACTCTCGCACCTCCTACAAAGCGCTGCTCGGCCGCCCATGGCTGCATGAAAATATGGTGGTGCCCTCCACACTCCACCAATGCATCAAATACAGCCTCCAGGGGAAGGAGGAGAGGATATTTGCTGATATCCACCCATTCGAGGTGTTTGAGTGTCACTTGGCAGACGCCAACCTATATACAGGGCCTTCCCGGAAGGTTTCTGAAGCTGAAGCCCCCATACGGGCCTCGAAGAATAAATCGGGTGACGGTTGGTATCCACCACCGCCGCGCGGATATGTCAAGCCGAAGGTGGTCTCCCACATCACAGCTTCTGGAGACGTCGGCAGGGTGACACCCCCAGCATTATACCCCAAGGCTAAGGAAGTGCAGGTCGATCGACAGCACGACCGCATCGGAGTCCCGACCGGCCTCACCAAGTCAGTCCCCAGCCTCAACGATCCCACTGTCGAACCTTTCAAAGCCTGGGAGGTGACACAGGAAGATGGGCCCAGTAGCTTGTTCTATACAGCTGAGGAGCATCCCACTCGGGAAGATACAGATTGCATCCTCCCTGAAGATCTAGGCAACCCGCGGGTTCCTGTCCAAGGTCTGGCATTTACAACTGATCGGATGGCTAAGATGTTTCAGAAGCAACACATCCCTCCCGATCAGCCTCAAAAGCGCAAAGAAGCTTTCCAGAAGATGTGGCATCCAGCAAATCTGGATAAGGAAATGAGACGTGTCTCTCAACATCTGGGGTTGGGCTTCACCCTGGAAGAATATTATTACAGCGGGCGGTACGAGGTGGATACTATCTCCGCCTTCTATCCTACTGAAGATGGCCCTTTGAGGGCAACCTTTGATGAGTATCCGGTGAAAGCCGAATATTCTGAACTGGCTCGGTCCGGAAATCAAGAAGTGGAAACCTCGGCCCCTTGCCGATGCTGGGAGCAGGTTCACCCTGAAGAAGCGGCCCTTCAAGCCGAATTTGATATGGCTAGCAGCAGCGAAGCCGAAGACAGTCAAGAAGCAGGAGTCTCTCCCTCCATGGAGGTCCTACTAATGGCTACTTCAACACCCTTTCTGCCAATTAGGGAAGCCTTAGTCAACTCCAATCAAGGGGAGCCAACTACCAGGAAAGAAAAGGCCACTTCTGCAGAAGATACAACTGTCCCAGAAGGCGAAACATCTTCAACTTCTACTGTAAAAACAGCATGCTGTCCGGGCCTGGCAGTGAACAGTTACCAGCCCGTCATGGCTGCAATCTCATCTGCAAACACCAAGGCTGCTCTCTCATCCTTGGAGGCTGCGACGGTAATGGATTTGCTAATAGAACAATCCACTCAGCCGCTGGCACAAGAGATCAAGAAACCTCAGGAAGCTCTGGCGGTGTCTGACGAGGAAGTCGAAGTGCTCGACCCTCAAGATGGCATTCCAGACTTCGTTGACCTCCAACCGGCACCTCCGGAGATAGAAGACGGAGGCCAAGCCACAGTCGATGAACTAATAGAAGTCAACCTGGGAAATGAGAAGGACCCTAGGCCTACCTTCCTCAGCGCCCAACTATCCCCAGAAGAACGGGAGCTGTACATTCAGCTGCTGCTAGAATACCGGGATTGCTTCGCCTGGACTTACAAAGAAATGCTAGGTCTAAGCCCCGCTGTCTCGCAACATGAGTTGGCGATCAGCCCTGACGCCGAGCCGGTGAAGCAACCACCGCGGCGCATGAGGCCAGAGCTCATCACCCAAATTTGTGCTGAAGTCGACAAGCTCATTGATGTGGGATTTGTTGAAGAAAACCAGTACACTACATGGCTGGCGAATATCATCCCCGTGAAAAAGAAGAATGGACAGATCCGGATATGTGTCGACTTCCGGGATCTAAATAAAGCCTGCCCCAAAGTTGACTTCCCGGTGCCGATAACCGAGGTCATGGTTGATGCTACAGTCGGCCATGAGGCCCTATCATTCATGCACGGGTCTTCCGGCTACAATCAGATCTGGATTGCGGAGCATGACCGAGTCCATACTGCTTTCCGAACTCCTAAAGGCATTTATCATTACAAGAGAATGCCGCTCGGATTAAAGAATCCTGGCGTAACCTATCAGCGCGCAATGACCAAAATATTTGATGAACTGCTCTACCACAAGGTCGAGTGCTACATAGATGACCTGGTGGTCAAAACCAGAAGAAAAGAAGATCATCTGCAAGACCTCCAGATTGTTTTTCAGAGGCTGAGGCAGCATGAGCTAAAAATGAACCCTATGAAATGTGCGTTCGGAGTGTCGAGCGGAAAATTATTGGGCTTCATCGTCCGATATCAGGGAGTCGAGATAGACCCCGCAAAGATCAAGGCGATTCAGGGGTTACCTCTGCCAAGGAACATCTCCGAGCTGAGATCACTACAGGGCCGTTTGGCTTATATCTGGCGTTTCATTTCCAATTTGTCAGGGCGGTGCCAGCCTTTTCACAAGTTGATGATGAAAGATGTCCCCTTTTATTGGGATGAAGATTGCCAGGTAGCCTTCGACAAGCTAAAAGACTACCTGAAAACTCCTCCAGTGTTGGGCGCACCGGTGAAAGGACGACCATTGATACTGTATATAGCAGCTACACATAATTCTCTAGGGGCAATGCTGGCCCAGAATAATGAAGAAGGGAAAGAGCAAGCCCTCTATTACCTCAGTCGGAGACTGGTCAGAACTGAAGAGAAATATACTTATATTGAGAAGATCTGTCTGGCGCTGGTCTTCGCAGTTAAAAAGCTCCGACGCTATATGTTGTCGCATGAAATCAGCTTGTTATCCAAAGAGGATCCCCTGAAGTACATTATGTCTCAACCGGCACTCAAAGGCCGCCTGGGCAAATGGGCGGTAATCTTTATGGAGTTTGATATCTCCTACGTGCCGCGCAAGGCCGTCAAGGGCCAAGCTATTGCAGACTTCTTCGCTGAGCACCCAGTGCCCGGGGATTGCCCGTTGGAGCCGGAGCTTCCTGAAGATGAAACCCTAGAAGCCGTGCAAGTACAGCCCTCTCTATGGCAGCTATACTTTGATGGTGCTTCCAGAATTGACACCTCTGCCACCGGGTCAGCTAGGGTCAGAGCAGGAGCAGGCATAGTCCTGAAATCCCCAGAAGGAGAAGTGGTGCATACATCCTGTTCCATAAACAAGCAATGCACAAACAATGAAGCGGAATATGAAGCCATGATAATCGGGTTGCAAATTGCTCTGTCCATGGGAATTCAGATGCTAGAAGCATTCGGAGACTCCATGCTAGTTATAAAACAGCTGGAAGGAGAGTTCGATGTGCGAAAGCAAGAGCTCCTCCCCTATCACCAGTTGGCAACTCGCCTGATGTCAAGATTTTACTTCATCAGCATCAAGCACATCAATCGAGGCCGGAATGCTCAGGCAAATTCATTGGCGGTCCCGCCAGACACAAGCCTGAATATAACAGTGATCAACCGCCGACAGGTCCCCAGTGTGACAGAGGTCCTGATCGACAAACAGGAGATGGAAGTAGCAGTCATCGAAGGGGTTCAGCAGCCCGATTGGCGAGAGCATCTCCTACGCTGGTTTCAACACCAACAACTTCCAAAAGAAAAGGAACAGAGAATGAAGCTCCTAAGGATCAAGGATTCTTACGAGATGAGAAGTGGGACCTTGTTCCGAATTATGGCAGATGCCCAAAGGAAAGTCCTACTCCGTTGCTTGTCTTCAGCAGAAGCGGGACAAGTGATGCAGGAGGTCCATGCAGGATCAGCTGGAGCACACCAGGCTGGCCCGAAGATGAAAATTGAGATAAAGAAAATGGGTTACTATTGGCCCACTGTATTTGATGATTGCTGCAGGTTTGCCAAAGCTTGTCAGAAGTGTCAAGAACACGCTAATGTGGCAAGGAGACCTCCAGTGCCATTGCATCCCACCCTACCAAGCTGGCCGTTTGCTCAGTGGGGCACGAACGTAGTAGGGCCGCTACCAGCATCTTCATCAGGGTGTCGATATATCTTAGCAGCTACAGACTACTTCTCCAGATGGGCGGAAGCAGTAGCACTAAGAGATGTGACGGGAGAGCTAGTTACAAGATTCTTCCGGCAAAATGTAATATTCCGGTTCGGGATCCCTAGCCGAATCATCTCTGATAATGGCAACCATTTTAGAAATCAGAAGATTTATCGGCTGGCCGACAAATACAAAATCGACTAGAGGACATCCTCCCCCTACAACCCTCAAGCTAACGGACTTGCAGAAGCCTTTAACAAGACACTGTGCACGCTGCTGGCAAAGACTGTCAAGTCTAATAAAAAAGATTGGGAAGAAAGGATGTACGAAGCACTTTGGGCCTATCGTACTGTCTACAAGACCCCAACCGGCTGTTCACCTTTCTCCCTCGTCTATGGGTCGGAAGCTGTAGTGCCCATTGAACTTGAAGTTCCTTCATTGCGAGTTGCCATCCAGCATGGACAAGTCAGTGGTGAGCAGACCAATGCAGAAAGAAGATTGGAGGAGCTCACTGAGCTCGAAGGAAAACGCTTCCGGGCACAGCAAAACATCCAACTCTACCAAGCTCGCATGGCCCGTGCTTTTGACAAGCTAGTCAAGGGTCGAGAATTCAAGAAAGGAGACCTGGTAATGGTCAAAAGAAGAGAAGTAATGGCCTCAAACCCCAAAGGGAAGCTGGTCGAAAACTGGGTCGGGCCATATATCGTCTGCCGAGTATATGAAGGAGGCGCCTACGTCCTGGTAGACCACAAAGGGGTTATCCAGTTCTCTCCCCTCAACGGAAAGCATATTAAGCTGTATCATGCAGCGCAGCCAGCATTCCCCGAGTGATCAGTCGGAATACATTTTCCTTGGTTTAGTGGCACTCCGCCCTAACCAAGCTACATTTTCCTTGGTTTAGTGGCACTCCGCCCTAACCGAGCTACATTTTCCTTGGTCTAGTGGCACTCCGCCCTAACCAAGCTACCTTTCCCTTGGTTTAGTGGCACTCCGCCCTAACCGAGCTACCTTTTTCTTGGTTTAGTGGCACTCCGCCCTAACCGAGCTACCTTCTCCTTGGTTTAGTGGCACTCCGCCCTAACCAAGCTACATTTTCCTTAGTTTAGTGGCACTCCGCCCTAACCGAGCTACCTTTTTCTTGGTCTAGTGGCACTCCGCCCTAACCGAGATGCCTTCTCCCTGGTTTAGTGGCACTCCGCCCTAACCGAGCTACATTTTTCTTGGTTTAGTGGCACTCCGCCCTAACCGAGCTACCTTTTTCTTGGTCTAGTGGCACTCCGCCCTAACCGAGATACCTTCTCCCTGGTTTAGTGGCACTCCGCCCTAACCAAACTACATTTTCCTTGGTTTAGTGGCACTCCGCCCTAACCGAGCTACATTTTCCTTGGTTTAGTGGCACTCCGCCCTAACCGAGCTACCTTTCCCTTGGTTTAGTGGCACTCCGCCCTAACCGAGCTACATTTTCCTTGGTTTAGTGGCACTCCGCCCTAACCGAGCTACCTTTTCCTTGGTTTAGTGGCACTCCGCCCTAACCAAGCTACATTTTCCTTGGTTTAGTGGCACTCCGCCCTAACCGAGCTACATTCTCCTTGGTTTAGTGGCACTCCGCCCTAACCGAGCTACCTTTCCCTTGGTTTAGTGGCACTCCACCCTAACCGAGCTACCTTCTCCTTGGTTTAGTGGCACTCCGCCCTAACCGAGCTACATTTTCCTTTGTTTAGTGGCACTCCGCCCTAACCGAGCTACCTTTTTCTTGGTTTAGTGGCACTCCGCCTTAACCGAGCTACCTTTTCGTTGGTTTAAGTGGCACTCCGCCCTAACCGAGCTACATTTTCCTTGGTTTAATGGCACTCCGCCCTAACCGAGCTACCTTTTTCTTGGTTAATGGCACTTTGCTTTAGCCGAGCTACCCTTCCTCGGTTAGTAGCATTCTGCCCTGACCAAGCTCCCGAAAGAATACACCACGCTGTTGCCATTACCGGCCTTACGCCGAATCGGCGAGAGATCACTCCTTTGCGTTAGCATTCAGCCCTTGCTAACGAATGAACTGTTCTGCCCGGCGCAAGGTCTGATGCTCCGGCCGACAGCCATCTACTGTCAACCAAGGGTCGAACGTCGCACTTCGGCCTGCCACCCTACACGAATACAAAAAAAAAAGAGAAAAGAAATGGGGTTAAAAATAGAGATACCCCGCCAGACTTGCTCCTATGCCAAGACAAGTGCAAAAATGGCCGTAACCCAGCTGTGGTGAAAACCCGGAAGGGCGTTGATAAGTGTCCATTTCTTATGACAATTCATTACATGTACACCATTTTATGTGCATATAATTAGGTAATTATGCATATTTCATAGTTAACCTCAACTCCGTATTTAAATTGGAGCTTTCACGTAAATTGATTAATTTGATTGTCTTATTTAATAATAAATTAAAGTTGAGGGACATGAGCATTAATTCTCCATTGCATAATCATGAGCATTTGAGATTTATGTGCACATTGTGGTAATTTTTATGGACTAAAGTGCAATTATATGTGTGTAGGACACCGAAGGCAATTACAAAAGAAGCCGGGGGCAAAATTGTCACCACTACTTTGACCAAGTCAAAAAGCACATATTTTGGTTGGAGGGAAAAGAAAGTTCAAAATTTTGAATTCAAAGTTTGAAAAGAAGGAATTCAAAGTTCAAAGTTTGAAAAGGATGAAAAGGACATTCAAAGTTTGAAATAAAGGAGAGACATGATGAGCCTTGGGAAATGGGGTACCTAAAGTCCAAGAAAGGGGGTGCCCACCTACTTTTACTCTTCCCCATGCATCATATTCCACTTGAATCTCAGCCATCCATCTCCTTTTGATATAATCTCCACCCTCTATCTACCCAACTTTCCCTATAAATAGCCCATGGTAAGGAGGAGAAGGGGAGTTCTTCTTTTGACAATTTTTCTCTCCCTCTCCCTCTCACATCTTCTTAGGCCGCCGAGTTCGCCCTCTTCCGTCCCTCTTCTCCTCTTGTGGTCTTCATGAAAGTTCTTTGTTTTTAAGTCCTCTACACTTTCTTATTCTGCATCATCTTCTAATTCCTTCTGGTTTTCAAGCTATTTTGTATTTTTCACTGTGCTATCCTGTTCATCTGTGAAACAGTGTTTGTCTCTGTTATTCCCCTTATTTCGCCCCCTTCTAGTCATTTTCTGCTCCTACTGTCTTCATGAAAGTTCTTTGTTTTTAAGTCCTCTACACTTTCTTCTTCTGGATCATCTTCTAATTCCTTCTGGTGTTCAAGATATTTCTCGTTTTTCAACTTGCTATCCTGTGATTTCACTGTTCATCCGAGGTGCTAGTTTATGTTATTTCTCTATTTTGAAGCTCTTCTACTCTTTATTTCTATCTGAGTTCTTCATCAAAGTGCTTCCTCTCTCCCTCTTCTTCAACTTCTTCTTCTTGGGCATCCCCTAATTCATCTTGGTTTCAAAGTTATTCACCCTCTAAAGGCGGCTTCAACAACGAAGGTGACTTCCTCCCGGCGTAGACGACATCTTCCGTGAGGTGGTTCGTGATCCAAGGCTAAGAGAGGACGGTGCCGTCATCACCATTGTTGCTGCCATCTCCAAACTCCAGGCTCCTCTTATTGTTATTATTTTTATGTTATTTTACTTTATTGTAATCTTGTCACCTCTTTGTTGTAAGCTTGTCTTGTACTTCATGTACTCTTTCTTTTAAGTTAATGAAGAGAGTTGTTCTTTTGATCTAGTTCTTGACATTCTTCCCTCTCTACCTTCTTCTTCTATCTCTTCTTTTCACTTCATGCAATTAATTTCTATAGCATAGGCGCATAATCATAGGTGTTTTTAATTAAGTGTTTGGTTTGCTCTTCATTTCACTATTTTCTTTAAGCAAAACAAATCAACAAGTATTTTTTAAAGGACTCTAAAGTTTTTTAACTCTAAAAATCTCTTCTTCCCTGTGGATTCGACCCTTCTCGCCACCATATTACGTCTCTCTTTCATCTAGTGCGAGTTGGAATTTTTAAGATTGATACGCGTGTTTTAAACGATGAACTTTCGCGTTATCAATTTTTGGCGCCGTTGCCGGGGAGGAATGATGATTTTTGATTTAAGAACTTTATTTTCCTTGTGTATATAGTGTACTAATAAAGCTCTCTCTTCTTTTTTTTTACAGGTTAAAAAAATCAGAAAAAAAGAGGTAAGTTTGTATTTCTTTCTTTCATTTTTTTGTCATTTCATTTCAAAAAAAAAAGGAACGAGGGAACGCTTTTCAAGTAAGTATCCAAACTTTTCCTCTTTCATTTCAATTTCATTTCTCTACATTTCATATCTTATGGTTAGATAGGTTCATTAAATAAAAAAAAAGCATCACTTGAACTTCAATAAAAATGTTCATTGCAAGAGTAGAACCCACACTTCCATATTTTAGGTCATGCATCATTTATGATAGAATTTATTTTTCTTTATTGTTTAATTATTGTTAATTGCATTATTGAAGATTGCGGGAGGCAAGGTGAGTACTATAATTTTTTTTCAAAAGCATGCTCATGCATTTCCATGCTTGTATAGAATCCCTTGTTTGAACTTGGTTTGTTGCATATCATTTCTAAAATATTCTAAGGGCAACACCCATAAACAAGATAAGGTGAGGATTTCATCACCCTTCCTTAGCCCACAAATCATAATTCCCTTGCATCTTTGCATCACCTAGACCTTAAATAAAATTCAGTAGACATTGGCCCTAGGTTCACACTGTGGTTCTTGTGTTATTTGGGCTTACCCCCTTGTGAAAATCGGTGCCTAAGGCAAGACGGTCGGACGGCAAACGCCTTAAGCGGGCTAGTGGTTTGGCATAATTAGGTCCCTACGAAAGTAGGGGGAACCTCCCACTGCCCTACCCCTTACCTGACCGGTGGAAATATTGAGGGTGAACTTAAGTTTCACTTTAGTCATTTTGTGAAACCCAATTTGTAGGTCTAGGTCACATCTAAGGCAGTAAGTAAGTTGTGTGATAACTTGTTTGTGTTTACATAATAAAAATAAAAATAAAAATAAAAATAAAAATAAAAATAAAAATAAAAAAATCTCATCTTCTCTCTCTTCGTCCTAGTTTGTATCAAAATTAAAAAAGAGAAAAAAATAAAAATAAAAAAATTAAAATCATCTCTCTCTTCGTCCTAGTTCATGCAAGGTAGACGATCTCAACATCCAAACCTACTAGGACCCATTCAAGAAATTGAGAGAGTCTTGTATCCAGGGAACGATCTCCAACAAGATCTCATGGTCGAAAATCAAGGACCTCACCAACAAAATCTAATGGCCGAAAATCCCGATCCTCCAAAGCAAATGAAGGATTATTTCTTGCCGAATTAATACCAACCGTCCTTCTATGTCCAAGCACCTCAGAACCAGGCGGTTCATTATGAAATCAAGTCTAGTACAATCTAAATGTTGTCATCTTTCTATGGAAATCCTAATGAAGACCCTTACAAATATCTTGATGAGTTCCTTCAAATCTGCTCCACAGTTAAAATCCAGAATTTCTCTGATGATGCTCTTCGACTAACTCTCTTCCCATTCTCTCTCAAGGATAAAGCCAAATATTGGTTAGGAGCCTTGGGTAGAATCATTGATACATGGGCAGAAATGCAAAAAGAATTTTTGAAAAAGTTCTATCCTATAGGACGAACCAATACCATGAGAAGAGCAATTACTGGATTCACACAAAACCCAGGGGAACATATCCATGAAGCATGGGATAGACTAAAAGATTTATTGAGGAAATGCCCCCACCATGGGTTATCAAGATGGCAAATTGTACAGGCATTCTATGAGAGTTTAGCGGAGAATTATAGACAGATGGTGAATGCATCATGTGGGGGAGCATTCATGAGTAAGAGCGAGGATCAGGCTTATGATTTATTCGAAATGCTTAGTGAAAATTTCATAAGTCATACCTCGCTTTCATCATATGAAAGAATGATTGGGCCTTCTAAGAGGGGTGGACTTTATGAAGTTAAGAGCCAAGGTGAGTGTGAGAACAAGATGGATATTAATGCCATAAACTAAAAGTTGAATAAAATGGATTTGTTGGCGCAAAAGATAGAGAAGGTCGATATGGTTGCCCAAAAGCTAGACCAGTTGTTGTCCATGTCTAGACAGGAACCCTCTTTCCCTTCTGCCCCTCAACCTCAACAATTCTCAACCCCAAGTCAAGAAGAAATATGTGCTTTGTGTTCGAGCCCTAGCCATTCCGTGATTGGGTGTCCCACAGCAGCCCAACTCCCCCCATTTATCTAAGAATAAATCTTTGCTGCTCAAGGTGTCTCCAAACCCACATATGATCCTTATTCAAACACTTACAATCCGGGCTGGAGATATCATCCAAATTTTTCTTGGAAGTCTAACCAAGGCCCATCCACCCAATCTCATCCCTCACACCATCCAAATTGAAAACAATCATTTTCCATGCCAAGTCAGTTAAACCAAAATCTCTCTTATCACCCTCCTTTCCATCAACAATCACCTTTCCATCAAGCTCAGGCCCCATATCCTCAAGCTCAATTTGCTCAGGGCCAATTTCAGCAATTTCATGCATATCATTCACATCAACCACATTATCAACCACCTCCTACTCAGCCCACTTTTGATGACAAGTTTGAACAACTCCAACAACTCATCCTTACCCAAGCACAATCCATTTCCAAGTTGGAGAACCAGATAGGGCAACTTGCTGCCAATAACATGAGAAGAGAGGTAGGTCAGCTCCCTAGCCAACCGGTGGCCAACCCCCGTAATCAACAACCTCCAGGCTTCCCTCCAAGAGCTTCTATTCTTCCTCAACCCAATCAGCCAAACCAACCTCAGCTGCCCCCTCCTATAGGTCCTCAGTTCGAGAATGCCAAAGCCATCTCTAGCCTTAGGAGCGGGAAAATTCTTAATGACCCTTATCAGGCTAGGGATGTGGGTAGTAGTTCGGGCCAAGATGCCCACGAGGAGAGTGATAGTGAAGATGAGGAGCCAACAATTTTGTAAGAAAAGAAGACGCAAGAGGGGGAAGAAAATAAGCTGGACAAAGGGAAAGCAAAGGTTGATGAAGGACCCCAAAAGTATGTTCCTAAGGTCCCATTCCCTGATGCATTGAAGCCTAAAGCTCAAAAGAGAAAGCCGGTCCAACAAGAAGAACTAGTGGAATTGTTTAAACAGGTGAACATCAATATTCCACTATTGGATGCGATTAAACATGTACCGACATATGCAAAATTTTTAAAAGAGCTATGTAAACCAAAAAGGGAACCAAAGGCAATAACACAAAAGGTCCGCTTGTCTGAAGATGTCAGCGCAGTTGTTATGAATCATTTACCTAAAAAATTGAAGGACCCCGGAGCTCCACTGATTTCTTGTGATATAGGTGGAATTACATTTGATAGAGCATTGCTGGACCTTGGAGCCAGTGTGAACTTGTTACCCACCTTTATATATGAGCAGTTTGATCTAGGGGAGTTGAAACCCACATCTATAATCCTTCAACTGGCAGATCGATCTGTAAAGACTCCGAGGGGACTATTGGAAGATGTGATTGTGAAGGTGCATGAATGTTATTTCCTGGTGGACTTTCTTATTCTGGATATAGCCTCGTCCCAGGAATTAAAGCACACACATATCATTTTGGGACGTCCGTTTCTTGCTACGGCCAAGGCCAATATAAATTGTGCCACGGGGATGATGGATATTTCCTTTGGAGGAGAGAATGTTTCTCTGAATGTGTTCAAAGCATCTCAATATCCAGACGATGAGGAGGAATGTAATGTCATTGATGTTTTTGAAGAACTAATTGAAGAAAGTCTGGAAGTTAATGAGGAATGTCTAGAAGAGGGTACCATGCTCCAGGATTCCCCACTTTCTAGTGCACCCCACTCTAGAGTAGAACCACTCCCTCCACTTCAAGTTGAACCTATTCTTCCATCTTTGGATCAGCCGCCCAGTCTAGAATTGAAGGCTCTACCGGATCCTTTGAAGTATGCTTATCTAGGTCCTAACCATACTCTGCCCGTAATCATTGCTTCCAACCTCACTGCTACTCAGGAATCCCAACTCCTAGATATCCTTCAGGAGCACAAGAGGGCGATAGGTTGGTCAGTGGCCGATTTGAAGGGTATCAGTCCGGATGTGTGTATGCATTACATTTACTTGGAGGATAATGCCAAGTTGAGCAGAGAGATGCAACGTTGGTTGAATCCAAGTATGAAGGAGGTAGTGAAGAAAGAAGTTGTCAAATGGTTGGATGCCGGGATCATATATCCCATTTCTGATAGCAAGTGGGTCAGCCCAACTCAAGTTGTTCCCAAAAAGTCAGGGCTGACAGTTGTAACAAATGAGAAAGGAGAAGAAGTTCCCACACGATTACCAACTAGACGGAGAATCTGCATTGATTACATAAAATTAAATTCAGTCACGAAAAAAGATCATTTCCCACTCCCATTCATTGATCAGATCTTGGAGAAACTGGCTGGGCAGAAGTATTATTGCTTCCTGGATGGCTATTCTTGGTATAACCAAGTTGTAATTTTCCCAGAAGATCAAGAGAAAACAACCTTCATATGCCCCTATGGCACGTTTGCTTTCAGAAGAATGCATTTTGGGCTCTGCAATGCCCCTGCCACATTCCAGCGATGTATGATCTCCATTTTCTCTGAAATGGTGGGGGAATGCTTGGAAGTTTTTATGGATGACTTTTCAGTGTTTGGTGATTCATTTGATGATTGTTTGGGAAATTTGACTCGGGTATTGAAAAGATGCATTGAGTCGAATCTAGTGTTGAGCTGGGAGAAGAGCCATTTCATGGTAAGAGAAGGGATCGTTTTAGGCCATGTAGTTTCAGAGAAGGGAATAGAGGTTGACAAGGCCAAGGTTGATGTGATTTCTAATCTTTCTCCCCCTTCTTCGGTCAAACAGATCCGTTCCTTTCTTGGCCATGCAGGATTTTACCGCAGATTCATTCAAAACTTCTCCACCATTGCTCGACCACTTACACAATTGCTCGCCAAGGACACTCCCTTTCAACTTGATGAGTCATGTCTAGAGGCACTCAATTCTTTGAAAGCGGCTCTCACACAAGCTCCCATTCTCCAATCTCCTGATTGGTCGCTCCCTTTTGAGATCATGTGTGATGCCTCAGACTATGCTTAGGAGCTGTCCTAGGTCAAAGAGTTGAAAAGAAACCCGTGGTGATCTACTATGCTAGCCGCACCCTCGCTGATGCCCAAGTGAACTACACCACCACGGAAAAGGAATTATTAGCTGTTGTGTTTGCCCTCGAAAAGTTTCGATCATATCTGTTAGGGGCGAAAGTCATTGTTTATTCCGATCACTCAGCATTAAAATTTTTGATGTCTAAGAAGGAAGCCAAACCCCGTCTCATACGGTGGATTTTATTACTACAAGAGTTTGATTTGAAAATAAGAGACAAGAAGGGGTTGGAAAATGTTGTAGCTGATCACTTGTCTAGGATTGTAATTCCTGAAAGTGCCCCTATGTCTGATTCCTTCCCTGATGAACAAATTCTTTCCATCTCTCACACAACAACCCCTTGGTTCGCTCATATAGTCAACTACCTGGCAGTAGGGCAGATTCCCGAAGGGTGGTCTAGACAGGAGAAGGATCGATTCTTTTCTAAGGTAAGGCACTATTTTTGGGACGACCCGAAGCTATTTCATATGGGTCCAGATCAAATAATAAGAAGATGTGTCCCCGAGGAGGAGCAACAATCTGTTTTGAACTTCTGTCATAATCTCGCTTGTGGGGGACATTTTTCAGGAAAGAAAACATCGGCGAAAGTGTTGCAGAGCGGATTCTATTGGCCCACATTATTCAAAGATGCTTATGAATTTTCCAAAACATGTTTAAGGTGCCAAGCCGTAGGAAATAATTCAAAAAGAGATATTGTAATGCCCCGGGTTTTTCGGATCCTTCTTCTCGGGTCCCGGATCTACGTTTCTGGTATATCTGGCTCCGTTGTGTCCGAAATGATGTTTCGGACGTCTTTCGTGTTCGGATCGGCGCGAGCCGGAGTTGTTTCGGAGGACCGGAGTGCGTCCGCGGCTTTTCCGCGTGTGTTTTCCGATTCCCGGTGTGTGTTTCGGTAATTCCTTCGGAACCTCGTTGCGGGTGGACCGGGCCGTTCACCTAGGCGAGTGTGGTACCGTTGCGATCGGTGCGTTCCGAGGATCACGAGGGTGTGATTTTCTATTTTTCGAGATTTTTTCGATTTTCCGGATTTTCGTATATATTAACCCTTTCCTCTCTCCCCCTCTCATTCTCTCATTCTCACTCTCTCTCTTCTCTCACGCCCTCTTTCTCCCCTCTCTTCTCCGGCGGCCGACGGAGCGAGGTGGGGGCGAGGTGGAGGCGGCGCGGGCGAGGATGCGGGCGAGGATCGAGGCGGAGGCGGGCGCGATCCCTCGGTGGATTCCGAGATGGCGTCGTTCGCGTTCCGGGCGGTTTTCGGCGTGGATTAGTCGCTTCGGCGCACGGTTTCTTCGGTGGAGGTAGGGTGACGGAACACTGCTACGTTCTGCTCGTTTCCCCTGCCATTGCACGTCGTTCGGCGCGGAAACGGCTGTGTTTGGGTCCGTTCTAGCGAAACTGTGGTTTTGTGGGTTTCGTAGGGTCGGTCGGGAAACGGCGACGGTTTCCAGATCGGTTACTGTCAACGGATTCCTTGGGGCGAGAGCGTTCTTTTCCCCCTGATTTCGTCTCGATTGGTGGTCCCGTTGGACCGGTAGAGCTCCGAGAAGCTCGGTAACCCTTTTTGGGTAACTTCGGTAGAATCGCTCGTTTCTCGCGATTCGTGCGTCGTTTTGACTCCGGTCGGAGTCCATGTGATTGCCAGGGTGGTTGTGGTTGTATCCCCTTCGTTTCGGCACGAACGGGGCGTGGAAAGGCTACGATCGGGAGACCCCCTGGGTTTACCCGCCGTGATGGTTGGGCGGTCGAACCGGGCCCGTCCATCGCGAGGGCGGTTGCCTTTGGCCCGTTCATTTTCTCTTGGTTTTGGGGTTGTGCGGTCGCACGATAGACCGCACATTTGATGTGCGGCCAGGTGAGAACCGCATGTCTCCCCCATGGACGGTTGGTACCCAGCCGTCTGTCCTTCCGTGGGCTTGTGCGGCCAGGAGCTGACCGCATATCCCAGTTGACCCTTGGTCAACAGTTTAGTGTCGGTTGGGTTGTGCGGTTTGGTCAAAACCGTTTTGACCGGCACTGAAGTAGGTCGGTTAGGTTGTGCGGACGATCCTTGGCCGCACATCCCCTTGGGCGGTCCAGCCCTAACCGTCCATCCTCCATTTGGGGTTAGTCCGATTAGAGCCTTGTGCGGCTCCTGCCTGACCGCATGTCTTTTGAGCGGCTGTACCCTAGCCGCACATCCCTTGAGCGGCCCAGGGTGAACCGCACATGTGCCAGTCTAACCCGGTGTTTCCGTTTTGACTGATTCGAGTCCCGGGTGTGTGGTTCTCGAACCACGTGCCGACCTGTGGCCTGACGGATGTTGTGCACGTCGTCGGGGCCAGGTGTCGTGGTACGTTGTAGTCCCGGGTGTAGAGTTCTCGACTCGTGTCACCGTGTGTTGACGTGTGTCATCGGTTTCTCCGAAAAGCGATCCCCGAGTGGGTCCTGTGTGAGGCCTTGGGCTGCGAGCCCAGTTATCCAGTCTGGAGCTGGAGGCTTCCCTCTTTTCCTTGAGTTGGGCCACAGCTTGGTGGTGTGCAAGTTGCCTTGGGAATCGTGCTTCTGTGCTTTCCGCGTGGGCCGTGTGTGTGGCCTTAGTCCTGTGAGTTCCCTTCCCAAGGGAATGGTTTCGGCGGCTCGTGAGCTGCCTCGGTATTCGTGCTACAGTGGTTTTAGACCTAGAGCTTGGACTAGATTGACGGCCTTGTGCTGTTGCGTGCAACGGTCTTGACCCCGAGTCTTGTGACTCAAGGACCGTTGGGTGTAGGGCGTCTAGAGGACTGTCCAGAGCCCAGTGACTTAGCGTCACTTGGGTTTTCTCGACTCTCGCGCAGGGTGTGTGCGCGGCCGTGGACTGTGAGTCCCGTTTCTTCTCCGACTGTGGTCATCGTGCGACGGTGCTAGTACGTGGGATGGTCCCCGTACTTTGTCGGATGCGGACGTTGTTTTCCGTTGACTTGAGAGTCTACTCCTTCAGTGACCCTCCACTAGTCGTAGCCCACCAGTACGCGTGTGCTGGTCGCACCAGGGAGTGGTGTACGGGCTTACCCTTAGAGGCGGTTTGTGGACCGGTTGCCGTCGGGCCCCACGTCTTGCAGCCAGAGTCCGGCTGAGGGGAAAACCGGTCAGAGGACCAGACCAGGGACGCGTGGTCTGTGTGTGCACACGTGGTTGGGGGCGGTTGGACCCACGTCGACGGGCGTGACCCCAGCTAGTCACTTGTTTGTGGTTACTTGTACGGTGTTCGTGCCTTTGGTAGGAGCTACCACGTCAGGCAGTTCACTTGCGGTGCGGTGTAAGACGTCAGGGGACGCTACCGGCTGTGCTTCTAGTGGGTGGTACTCCTGTCGAGTACGGAGTGACAGACTATCAGTTTCCGTGATTTCGACCTTCGGGTTTTCGGTCGTGTTGACCGTTGAGTTCGGTTGTTTCGCCGTGGCGCGTGTGTTGGTTTTCGCGCCAAGGATCTAATGCTAGTGGCTTTACCGAGGTTGGGTCTTGTTGTGCGGTACCCGCGATCGGATGGTCGGGGTTGCACCTTGGACAGCGTGTCCAGGTCGGCTGTGTCCGAGGGACAGGCCTCTACGGCGTGGTTGCCGTGTGTTCTTGCTTCGGTAGGTGGTACTAGTGTGGTTCGGTAGCTTCGACTGCGTGATCGAGGTGTGCCTTCTGGTACAGTAGGAGTAGCTGTAGTGCCGAGTTTTTGACCGGCCACCGGTTTGCTGTTCCTGCTGTAGTTGTAGCTCTCCTTTCCGCTACCGCCGTTGTTTCCGGTTGGGGTTCCGCGGGATCCCTGCTGAGTCTCTGTTTTGGAGACTCATTCCCTGCTTTTCAGGTGTAGCGGTTCTTCCTCGCGGTTCGAGGGCGCGGAGCGGAGGTCCTTAGTTGCCAGCTTGCCGGGCCGAGTGTTGACTTGGCATGTGGTACGTTTTTACTGCTTTAGACTGTACTTTCTGTTGGACTGGACTCTGTTGTAGCTGTAGCTGTTGCTGTTCTTTCTTTCAGCTTGTCGTTGGTTGTCCTGCTTTATTTCCTATTTCTTTGTGCCTCCACACTCCTTTTAGCCCTTCCGAGCCCTCCCGGCTCGTGGGCGGCGGTGCGAGTCTCGGGTTATCGGGCCTTCCCGGTAATCGGATTCTCGGGTCGTTACAGCTGGTATCAGAGCGGTGGTTGTGGGCGTACTTAGGAATTCGAAACATTGCAGTGATCAGAGTCCGTAAGGTCCAGTACAGTCGGCAGCTGGCTTAGGGTTTTGTGCTTGTTTTTCGCCTTGTTTCTCGCTTGAGAGCTTGAGTGCGCTGTGCGGCACTGTGAAGGTGGTCGCTGTCCGCGACTTTCGTGCCAGCATAGGGTCTAAGGATCGAGGTCGAGAGCCTTCTCCCTCATCGGTGGTGGCCCTGGTTGTGCTGCGTTGGGCAGAGGTTGCTAGCAGGTGTGAGCTCGCGGTGCTGCATTCGAGGAACCTGCAGCGTGGTCAGGTGTCTGGTGCGGACTGTTCGTGGTTAAGTGGCCGTGAGCGTGCTTCGAGGGAGCTGCTGTCGGTTTTTGGTCACTCCAGCTTGAGGTTTGTCCAGCTCCTGAGGCGTTCTGATCGAGAAGTGTGCTCCGGTGAGCGGAATGTCTTCTCGGTGAGCTGCTGTTTCGTCGAGCCTGATGTTCTTGTCGCGCTCTGTGGCGTCAGAAATGACGTGTCGGTCCTGATCGTTCTGCTGATTTCGAGGCAAGATTGGGCTGTGGTGTCCCAGTAAGTCTTGCTCCTGCGCTCTTCTGTGCGGTTGGGTTGTGTTCGCCCTGGAGTTGGCTTGAGATGTGAAGGCTCCGCGGTGAGTTTCGGGACTCGAGGGTGAGCATCGGCGGTTGTCGGTTATGGCTCGTGTGGCGGCTCTTGGCATGCCGTGTTGCAGTTCGAGGAATTGCAGCGGTGGTGCATCGAGAGATGCTGTGATGGTGGTCCGACGTGACACTCGTCGAGTGTGTCGGAGGCGCTGACCTGATGGAAGCGATGGTTTTCCTTGGTGCTGGATGGTGCTGTTTCCAGCGTGCGCGAGGTTCGAGGTCAGGTCGAGCGTGGAGTTCTTCCGTTGGTCGAAGTGCGCTGGTTTCTCCTTTGGTTGGAGAGATTGTGTTGGGTTAAGGTTTGCCGTCTTGCATTGTGTGCCCGGATTGGTTGGCCTTGTGTGCCATGAAGTCCGTGCGAGACGTGCTCCTTGTCTTGGCAAGGTGGTTGTCTGTGAGAAGTTGTGCCCATTCCCTTGTCGTGTGAGGGTGTGCTGGCGCTGTTCCGGAAGGACGAGTGCCGGTTGGGCGGTGTTTGCTTTCTCGGCTGTGCGCGCGTGGATCAGAGTGCGCAGCGGAAGCGTGGTGGGCTCGTGACCCATTGGTTCAGGATCGTAGCGTTGGTTGGTACGGGCGGATTCCTGAGTTTGCGTTGAGCATTGGAGGATTGGTTCCTCGGTGTGAAACGTGATTTTGCCGTGCCGTTGCTCGAGGTATTATGGTTCTTGGCACTGGCAGGATGGAGTGTTGGGGAATGTGCTGGCTAGTGCGCCGCATGAGTACCCTGTTCCTGTGTTGGAAGCCGTGTCAGGCGTCGGTATTGGACCTGGATGGGGTTGTTGAGGATGTCGCCTGACGATGGTCGAGGACGTGTTGGTCAGAGTCGGTGGCTTGGTGTCCGACTTGTGTTCCCAGTCGTGTCCTCGGTTGAGATCGTGTTTTGAGGAAGTGGTCTCTGGCAGACGATGGGTCCCGGTTGGCGGCTGTGAGTGGCTGGCGAGCCTAACCGTGTGACCGACCACAGCAGCATCTGTTGGTTCTACGGTCTTGTCGGATTGTGACGGTGAGACGTATAATCGATCGGGGACCCAGAGTGCTTTGGTCGTGGTGTCGGCAACCAGGTCGCCGTGAGCACTATTCAGGTGGTGTCCCGTGGCTCTGTGGTAAGGGCGGAATCGGGATTGGCAGGTGTCCACTTGGATTGATCGAAGGATTTGATGAGACCAGACGTAAGAGTGACGCCTGTGGGCGGAGGCCTTTTTAGCGAGATTGGCGTCGGAGGGTGGTCCTTGACGGGACGTTGGTGTCGCAATGGTTATCCCTGGTTTGGTGACCAGCATGGGATGGTTCCCCTGTAAGTCTGAGTCGAGTGAGGTGATGACTGAAGACACCAGGATCTTGTCATCTGGTTTCGTCGTGCTCCCCGAGAGGGTCGAGTTGGCGCGATGATCGAGCTCGGATGCGGAGTCCGAGAGGAGTGTAGCTCGAGATGTGGCATCGGTCTATGTGTGAGTCAGCGGATGGCCTGCTGTGAATTGGATCGTGCCTGTTGGGCCGGTGGAGGTTTCCCGTTGACGTGTATTTGGCGACCAGTGGATGGTCTTTTCACAGACAGAAGATGCTGGTGGTTGTTTCTGTGATGTGCCTTTCCGGATGGGATCTGGACTTTGTCGAAGTTTGTCCTCTGATAGAGTTGGCACAGTGTTATGTTTGGCTTTTGGCTTGTCATGTGTGAGATGTTTCTTGGTGCTGAGCCGATGTTCTGGTTGCGGTCTGCTGAGATGACTGCTTGAGCTGGTGGAGGCTCTATTTTGGTTGCTCCCTCGAGGAGGGCGTGCGACCTGTCAGCTGGTTGCGAAGCTGTTGTGCGATTTGTTTGCTGACCATTAGATGGATCAGTAGCTGTTTCTCGTGACGAGGGTTGTGTTTCCTCGGTGAGCGAGATGGTGGCAGCGGCGCCTTGATTGGTTTCAGTGGTGTCTGAGGTGATGCCGGACTGTGTCCTCGGGTATATGCCTGCTCTGTTGGCCAGTGTGCTCGGCGCGAGGAGCGAGGTGTTGTGTGTGATTGTAAGTCTAGCTGTGTCCCTTAGGATCGGTGTTTTCGTGAGAATCGAGATTTTCTGTGCTGGGGCTCTGACAGCGTGTCGGTTGGTTCAGTGTTCTTCCCCTGTGACTTTGTGTTAGGTCCTGAATTTCGAGGACGAAATTCCTTTAAGGGGGGAGGGCTGTAATGCCCCGGGTTTTTCGGATCCTTCTTCTCGGGTCCCGGATCTGCGTTTCTGGTATATCTGGCTCCGTTGTGTCCGAAATGATGTTTCGGACGTCTTTCGTGTTCGGATCGGCGCGAGCCGGAGTTGTTTCGGAGGACCGGAGTGCGTCCGCGGCTTTTCCGCGTGTGTTTTCCGATTCCCGGTGTGTGTTTCGGTAATTCCTTCGGAACCTCGTTGCGGGTGGACCGGGCCGTTCACCTAGGCGAGTGTGGTACCGTTGCGATCGGTGCGTTCCGAGGATCACGAGGGTGTGATTTTCTATTTTTCGAGATTTTTTCGATTTTCCGGATTTTCGTATATATTAACCCTTTCCTCTCTCCCCCTCTCATTCTCTCATTCTCACTCTCTCTCTTCTCTCACGCCCTCTTTCTCCCCTCTCTTCTCCGGCGGCCGACGGAGCGAGGTGGGGGCGAGGTGGAGGCGGCGCGGGCGAGGATGCGGGCGAGGATCGAGGCGGAGGCGGGCGCGATCCCTCGGTGGATTCCGAGATGGCGTCGTTCGCGTTCCGGGCGGTTTTCGGCGTGGATTAGTCGCTTCGGCGCACGGTTTCTTCGGTGGAGGTAGGGTGACGGAACACTGCTACGTTCTGCTCGTTTCCCCTGCCATTGCACGTCGTTCGGCGCGGAAACGGCTGTGTTTGGGTCCGTTCTAGCGAAACTGTGGTTTTGTGGGTTTCGTAGGGTCGGTCGGGAAACGGCGACGGTTTCCAGATCGGTTACTGTCAACGGATTCCTTGGGGCGAGAGCGTTCTTTTCCCCCTGATTTCGTCTCGATTGGTGGTCCCGTTGGACCGGTAGAGCTCCGAGAAGCTCGGTAACCCTTTTTGGGTAACTTCGGTAGAATCGCTCGTTTCTCGCGATTCGTGCGTCGTTTTGACTCCGGTCGGAGTCCATGTGATTGCCAGGGTGGTTGTGGTTGTATCCCCTTCGTTTCGGCACGAACGGGGCGTGGAAAGGCTACGATCGGGAGACCCCCTGGGTTTACCCGCCGTGATGGTTGGGCGGTCGAACCGGGCCCGTCCATCGCGAGGGCGGTTGCCTTTGGCCCGTTCATTTTCTCTTGGTTTTGGGGTTGTGCGGTCGCACGATAGACCGCACATTTGATGTGCGGCCAGGTGAGAACCGCATGTCTCCCCCATGGACGGTTGGTACCCAGCCGTCTGTCCTTCCGTGGGCTTGTGCGGCCAGGAGCTGACCGCATATCCCAGTTGACCCTTGGTCAACAGTTTAGTGTCGGTTGGGTTGTGCGGTTTGGTCAAAACCGTTTTGACCGGCACTGAAGTAGGTCGGTTAGGTTGTGCGGACGATCCTTGGCCGCACATCCCCTTGGGCGGTCCAGCCCTAACCGTCCATCCTCCATTTGGGGTTAGTCCGATTAGAGCCTTGTGCGGCTCCTGCCTGACCGCATGTCTTTTGAGCGGCTGTACCCTAGCCGCACATCCCTTGAGCGGCCCAGGGTGAACCGCACATGTGCCAGTCTAACCCGGTGTTTCCGTTTTGACTGATTCGAGTCCCGGGTGTGTGGTTCTCGAACCACGTGCCGACCTGTGGCCTGACGGATGTTGTGCACGTCGTCGGGGCCAGGTGTCGTGGTACGTTGTAGTCCCGGGTGTAGAGTTCTCGACTCGTGTCACCGTGTGTTGACGTGTGTCATCGGTTTCTCCGAAAAGCGATCCCCGAGTGGGTCCTGTGTGAGGCCTTGGGCTGCGAGCCCAGTTATCCAGTCTGGAGCTGGAGGCTTCCCTCTTTTCCTTGAGTTGGGCCACAGCTTGGTGGTGTGCAAGTTGCCTTGGGAATCGTGCTTCTGTGCTTTCCGCGTGGGCCGTGTGTGTGGCCTTAGTCCTGTGAGTTCCCTTCCCAAGGGAATGGTTTCGGCGGCTCGTGAGCTGCCTCGGTATTCGTGCTACAGTGGTTTTAGACCTAGAGCTTGGACTAGATTGACGGCCTTGTGCTGTTGCGTGCAACGGTCTTGACCCCGAGTCTTGTGACTCAAGGACCGTTGGGTGTAGGGCGTCTAGAGGACTGTCTAGAGCCCAGTGACTTAGCGTCACTTGGGTTTTCTCGACTCTCGCGCAGGGTGTGTGCGCGGCCGTGGACTGTGAGTCCCGTTTCTTCTCCGACTGTGGTCATCGTGCGACGGTGCTAGTACGTGGGATGGTCCCCGTACTTTGTCGGATGCGGACGTTGTTTTCCGTTGACTTGAGAGTCTACTCCTTCAGTGACCCTCCACTAGTCGTAGCCCACCAGTACGCGTGTGCTGGTCGCACCAGGGAGTGGTGTACGGGCTTACCCTTAGAGGCGGTTTGTGGACCGGTTGCCGTCGGGCCCCACGTCTTGCAGCCAGAGTCCGGCTGAGGGGAAAACCGGTCAGAGGACCAGACCAGGGACGCGTGGTCTGTGTGTGCACACGTGGTTGGGGGCGGTTGGACCCACGTCGACGGGCGTGACCCCAGCTAGTCACTTGTTTGTGGTTACTTGTACGGTGTTCGTGCCTTTGGTAGGAGCTACCACGTCAGGCAGTTCACTTGCGGTGCGGTGTAAGACGTCAGGGGACGCTACCGGCTGTGCTTCTAGTGGGTGGTACTCCTGTCGAGTACGGAGTGACAGACTATCAGTTTCCGTGATTTCGACCTTCGGGTTTTCGGTCGTGTTGACCGTTGAGTTCGGTTGTTTCGCCGTGGCGCGTGTGTTGGTTTTCGCGCCAAGGATCTAATGCTAGTGGCTTTACCGAGGTTGGGTCTTGTTGTGCGGTACCCGCGATCGGATGGTCGGGGTTGCACCTTGGACAGCGTGTCCAGGTCGGCTGTGTCCGAGGGACAGGCCTCTACGGCGTGGTTGCCGTGTGTTCTTGCTTCGGTAGGTGGTACTAGTGTGGTTCGGTAGCTTCGACTGCGTGATCGAGGTGTGCCTTCTGGTACAGTAGGAGTAGCTGTAGTGCCGAGTTTTTGACCGGCCACCGGTTTGCTGTTCCTGCTGTAGTTGTAGCTCTCCTTTCCGCTACCACCGTTGTTTCCGGTTGGGGTTCCGCGGGATCCCTGCTGAGTCTCTGTTTTGGAGACTCATTCCCTGCTTTTCAGGTGTAGCGGTTCTTCCTCGCGGTTCGAGGGCGCGGAGCGGAGGTCCTTAGTTGCCAGCTTGCCGGGCCGAGTGTTGACTTGGCATGTGGTACGTTTTTACTGCTTTAGACTGTACTTTCTGTTGGACTGGACTCTGTTGTAGCTGTAGCTGTTGCTGTTCTTTCTTTCAGCTTGTCGTTGGTTGTCCTGCTTTATTTCCTATTTCTTTGTGCCTCCACACTCCTTTTAGCCCTTCCGAGCCCTCCCGGCTCGTGGGCGGCGGTGCGAGTCTCGGGTTATCGGGCCTTCCCGGTAATCGGATTCTCGGGTCGTTACAGATATGATGCCTCTCAGTCCCATTCTGGTAGTAGAAATTTTTGATGTTTGGGGATTAGACTTTATGGGACCATTTCCACCTTCATTTGGTAATGAATATATTTTGGTGGCAGTGGACTATGTTTCAAAATGGATTGAAGCTGTTGCTACTAGGACAAATGATCACAAGGTTGTGATGAAGTTTGTAAAGAAACACATCTTTTCTAGATTTGGTTGTCCTAGAGCTATCATTAGTGATGGGGGCTCTCACTTTATTCATTTTCAATTCCGAGCTCTGCTTCGCAAATATGGCATCACTCACAAGCTCGCTAACCCCTACCATCCCCAAACTAGTGGCCAGGTAGAAGTGTCCAACAGGGAGATAAAAACCATTCTGCATAAGACAGTTCGGCCGGATAGAAAAAACTGGTCCGAGAGACTAGATGATGCACTTTGGGCCTACAGAACTGCATTTAAAACTCCCATTGACATGTCACCTTATCGCCTCATTTTTAGAAAAGCCTGCCACTTGCCTGTAGAGCTTGAACATAGAGCATATTGGGCCATCAAACAAGTCAACTTTGATCTCATTCAAGCCGGGGCCCAAAGAGCTCTACAACTCAATGAATTGGAGGAACTAAGAAATGAAGCCTATGAAAATTCAAAAATCTATAAAGCCAAAATGAAAGCCTTTCATGATAAGCATATTCAAAGGAAAACTTTTCAACCAAATCAGAAAGTCTGGCTTTTTAACTCTAGGCTGCGCTTGTTCCCTGGAAAGCTTAAGTCCAGATGGGATGGACCGTTTGTAGTTGTCAAAGCTTTTGACCACGGTGCTGTCAAAATTTTGAATCCTAAAAATGGTCACATTTTCACTGTCAATGGTCAAAGATTGAAACCTTATTTGGAAAATGATCAGTTGCAAAAAGAATCCATTGTTCTAAGTGGTCTGGAATAAAATCTTCATGAGCTCTCATGCGTCTGGCTGAAGACGGAAAACTTAGCTCTTCTGGGAGGCAACCCAAGGCTGTTGTTTTGACATTTTTGTTTGAGTGTGTTGTAGTAGTCAGGTTAAGACCAAGGAGAGGAAGTCATCGCCGCCTATGACATTGATGGAGGTTTCGTCCCGCATATCCGGTTGTCTCTTTCCCTCTCAGAAGTATTTATTGATACATTATTCTTTTGCTTTCAATTCTACATGCCATTGAGGACAATGTCATTCAAGTTGGGGGGGAGAGAAATTTTCATGATGCATATAGTACAACCTGATAGGAGTTCTGTCTTGCATAAAGATGTAAACCCCATTTTGAGTTTCATGATTCATGCTTAAATTAAAAGTATTTCTGGAATAGAAAAGGTTAGGGAGAAGGATGATGGAAAATTTAGTCAATCTAGCCATGAAAAACTGATATAAGAATCCCTTTAAAGTTCATGTGCACTAAAAAAAAAAAATTTACATTACACACTAATGAAACAAGCATGACAAGCCCTCTGCTATTTTAGGTATATTGTCTGATATTCTGCACTTCTTAAGAAAAGAGATCTTTATACAAAGCTTTCTGCCAAATTATCTATCAAATAAGTGCAATGGCACTATGAAAAAAAAAAGAGAAAAAAAAAGAAGAAGAAAGAAAAAAAACACCATGAAAAATGCCTCTAATCTTAGTAACCGGGCCTACTTCACCTAAGACATGTTGAGGTTCGCGTAAAACGGAAAAGGGAACTTGGATCTGCGAAACTGGGCCTGCTTCTCCTAAGGCAAGAGTCGAGGTTCACGTTGAGCAGTGAAGGGTAGTGCAGCATCATGTGTGGTATAAAAGATCCCAAAGGGACAAAATAATAAGGCAGATAAAAAGCTAATATACTTAATGCTCTGATCTAAGAGGTGCAGGGTTGAAAGACATTTGCTTGGAATAGCGAATGGAGGATGCAATTGTCTAAGCTGTGGATTTTGTAGTTACACATGCACAAGTGCTATTGAGCTTTAATTTGAATTCTTAATCATGTACTATTAATTTCCTACATAAGGCTAGTGTGCATTAATGATTCTAGATTCCTAATCTTTGGTTGATTCTATGAAGGGATAACTGGATATGAGAGTATGAATTTTGTAAACTCTTGTTAGTCCTAAAATTCAATTTATTGGCATTGCTAAGGGACTAGCAATGAGTAAGTTGGGGGGTGTGATAAGTGTCCATTTCTTATGACAATTCATTACATGTACACCATTTTATGTGCATATAATTAGGTAATTATGCATATTTCATAGTTAACCTCAACTCCGCATTTAAATTGGAGCTTTCACGTAAATTGACTAATTTGATTGTCTTATTTAATAATAAATTAAAGTTGAGGGCCATGAGCATTAATTCTCCATTGCATAATCATGAGCATTTGAGATTTATGTGCATATTGTGGTAATTTTTATGGACTAAAGTGTAATTATGTGTGTGTAGGACACCGAAGGCAATTACAAAAGAAGTTGGGGGAAAAATTGTCACCACTACTTTGACCAAGTCAAAAAGCACATATTTTGGTTGGAGGGAAAAGAAAGTTCAAAATTTTGAATTCAAAGTTTGAAAAGAAGGAATTCAAAGTTCAAAGTTTGAAAAGGAGGAAAAGGACATTCAAAGTTTGAAATAAAGGAGAGACATGATGAGCCTTGGGAAATGGGGTACCTAAAGTCCAAGAAAGGTGGTGCCCACCTACTTTTACTCTTCCCCATGCATCATATTCCACTTGAATCTCAGCCATCCATCTCCTTTTGATATAATCTCCACCCTCTATCTACCCAACTTTCCCTATAAATAGCCCATGGTAAGGAGGAGAAGGGGAGTTCTTCTTTTGACAATTTTTCTCTCCCTCTCCCTCTCACATCTTCTTAGGCCGCCGAGTTCGCCCTCTTCCGTCCCTCTTCTCCTCTTGTGATCTTCATGAAAGTTCTTTATTTTTAAGTCCTCTACACTTTCTTATTCTGCATCATCTTCTAATTCCTTCTGGTTTTCAAGCTATTTTGTATTTTTCACTGTGCTATCCTGTTCATCTGTGAAATAGTGTTTATCTCTGTTATTCCCCTTATTTCGCCCCCTTCTAGTCATTTTCTGCTCCTACTGTCTTCATGAAAGTTCTTTGTTTTTAAGTCCTCTACACTTTCTTCTTCGGAATCATCTTCTAATTCCTTCTGGTGTTCAAGATATTTCTCGTTTTTCAACTTGCTATCCTGTGATTTCACTGTTCATTCGAGGTGCTAGTTTCTGTTATTTCTCTATTTTGAAGCTCTTCTACTCTTCTTTTCTATCTGAGTTCTTCATCAAAGTGCTTCCTCTCTCCCTCCTCTTCAACTTCTTCTTCTTGGGCATCCCCTAATTCATCTTGGTTTCAAAGTTATTCACCCTCTAAAGGCGGCTTCAACGACGAAGGTGACTTCCTCCCGGCATAGACGACATCTTCCGTGAGGTGGTTCGTGATCCAAGGCTAAGAGAGGACGGTGCCGTCATCACCATTGCTGCTGCCATCTCCAAACTCCAGGCTCCTCTTGTTGTTATTATTTTTGTGTTATTTTACTTTATTGTAATCTTGTCACCTCTTTGTTGTAAGCTTGTCTTGCACTTCATGTACTCTTTCTTTTAAGTTAATGAAGAGAGTTGTTCTTTTGATCTAGTTCTTGACATTCTTCCTTCTCTACCTTCTTCTTCTATCTCTTCTTTTCACTTCATGCAATTAATTTCTATAGCATAGGCGCATAATCATAGGTGTTTTTAATTAAGTGTTTGGTTTGTTCTTCATTTCACTATTTTCTTTAAGCAAAACAAATCAATAAGTATTTTTTAAAGGACTCTAAAGTTTTTTAACTCTAAAAATCTCTTCTTCCCTGTGGATTCGACCCTTCTCGCCATCATATTACGTCTCTCTTTCATCTAGTGCAAGTTGAAATTTTTAAGATTGATACGCGTGTTTTAAACGATGAACTTTCGCGTTATCAGACGTCACAGGCAAAATCGGGTACCCCGCCACGTGAAAACTCGAAAGGGCGCGTGGGCAAAAGCAAGAGGGGGCTGGCTTCGGCGAAAACCCGAAAGGGCGCTTGAGTCAGTAAAGTGGTAATTTCCAAATGCCTCTCCTATTCTCCACCCAATGAAACTCCGAAAGGGACAATCATCAAAGTCCCACCGGAAATCCTTTAACAAACCCACATTCGACCCGCGTCATCATCGGCAAGATCGGTCGCTACCCTATCCAATTTTTGTCATCATCGGCAAGACTGTCTACCTTTTCGACCCTTGTCACCATCGACAAGATCGGTCACTATCCTATCCGGTTTTTATCATCATCGGCAAGACCGTCTACCTTTTCGAACCTTGTCACCATCGGCAAGATCGGTCGCTACCCTTACCCGGTTTTTGTCATCATCGGCAAGACCGTCTACCTTTTCGACCCTTGTCACCATCGGCAAGATCGGTCGCTACCCTACCCGGGTTTTGTCATCATCGGCAAGACCGTCTACCTCTTCGACCCTTGTCACCATCGACAAGATCGGTCGCTACCATATCCAGTTTTTGTCACCATCGGCAAGACCGTCTACCTTTTCGACCCTTGTCACCATCGGCAAGATCGGTCGCTACCCTTACCCGGTTTTTGTCATCATCGGCAAGACCGTCTACCTTTTCGACCCTTGTCACCATCGGCAAGATCGGTCGCTACCCTACCCGGGTTTTGTCATCATCGGCAAGACCGTCTACCTCTTCGACCCTTGTCACCATCGGCAAGATCGGTCGCTATCCTACCCGGTTTTTATCATCATCGGCAAGACCGTCTACCTTTTCGACCCTTGTCACCATCGGCAAGATCGGTCGCTACCCTACCCGATTTTTGTCACCATCGGCAAGACCGTCTACCTTTTCGACCCTTGTCACCATCGGCAAGATCGGTCGCTACCCTACCCGGTTTTTGTCACCATCGGTAATACCGTCTACCTTTTCGACCCTTGTCACCATCGGCAAGATCGGTCGCTACCGTTACCCAGTTTTTATCATCATCGGCAAGACCGTCTACCTTTTCGACCCTTGTCACCATCGGCAAGATCGGTCGCTACCCCTACCCAGTTTTTGTCACCATCGGCAAGACCGTCTACCTTTTCGACCCTTGTCAGCATCGACAAGCTCGGTCGCTACCCTATCGGATTTTTGTCACCATCGGCAAGACCGTCCACCTTTTCGACCCTTGTCACCATCGACAAGCCCGGTCGACTACCCTCTAACCTGGGCCTCCCGCCCTCATTGATCAACAAAGCATAATTGCGTCTACATTTGACCCACGTCGATGGTTACAACACGCCTCTCATCACCAGCGGCAAAGTTCGCTAGGTACATCTGTCTACGTTACCTATGTCCCACCTTGGCAAAGGCCCTGTTCCGGGAACGGCTGCGTCGCGGTGGAGCGAACACCTCACCCCTTCCCTGAAGGCGTGAGCGCTCTCCTGCGCCATCGGCAAGTATCCCCAGGTTCGGGTGATCAGCCCGAAGAGATAAAAGAAGGGAAGAAAAGAAGTCGTGATCGAGACGACGAAAAGAGATATTTTCATTTAATAAGAATTGGCGGAACACATTTCTTTGGCCCGGGACATCCCCCGGGGATACATAAGCTCCGAAGATAAAAAGGAGCAAGATTGGATGCAAAAAAAAAAGAAGGAAGCAAGGTTATGACAAAGGACGTCGGAAGATATCTGCCAACTCCAAGAGGCTCAGTGAGGAGTGTCGGGTCAATTCTTGCAACCGTGCCTCAGTAGCTGTCAGCTGTGATAACCTCTCGTCCAATGAGGCAAGTTGTCCTTCAGCCAGATCAGCTTCCTCTCTTGACTGGGTTTCGAGGCGCTTGCCTTCCTGCAGTTCGGCTTCAACCTCGGCAAGCTCAGCACGCAACTCCGCCTCCCGTGCCCTGAGGAGCAGCTGGCGTTCTGAGATATTACCGGCAGCGTTTCTCAGCTGTTCCACGGTCACCCTCAAAGAAGAAGCAGCAGTGCGGCAATCTGCTCTCTCCAGCTTCACAGCTGCCAGCTGATCGGAAACCTCTCGGCTCAGGAACTCCCGCCTGTTGGCGTGCTTTAACAGCATTACAACTCGCGGGGTCCAATCATCCATTGGGCAGCCGAATGCTAAAAGTGATCGGGAGAGATGATCTATCAAGCTTCTCAGCTGCATATAAGTCAGGCCCGGAGAGGCTAACATGGCCCGCTGGAGATTATCCAGAGACTGCCATACCATGTCACCGGAGAATTGTAGGCCCAATGGCGAAGTCTCGGGGAGCTGAAAGTCTACCATGCTATCTACCTCGGCCCAAATGTCATCGGCCACCCCGAGGGACGTCGACGGCATAGTCTGCACGACGCCCACACCCGGCCCGACTATTGCAGCTGCAGTAGCTAAAGGGGCCTCCATGGTGACAACTTCTTTGCCCGCCCTTTGGGGTGAGGCTACAACAGCCGTATCGGCAATGAAAGGCGCTTGTTCCTCTTGAGCAGTCTCGCTGGCCACTAAAAGAGGAGAGCCCTCTATGACCGACAAAGCTTTAATGATATCGGCCTCGTCTGCAATAATTTTTCCTGCTTCTATGTCCGGGGGACCACTTGGCGATGGCAATGATTCTGCGCCGGCCACCAAGGCTTGAGCCCTTGCAACCCTGGTCGGAGCGCCACCTTCGGCCGTCACGCCAGGCTCCCTTGAGGTCGCTGCAGCAGCATAGGTCCGTGGAAGCTGCAGGGCAATGGGCCGCACAACCGGTGGGAAGGCCGACTGACCCATATCCACGTCTGGAAGGGGTATGCGGATCATTATAGCTGGCGGTACCACCTCAACCTGCATTCCATATATGTACATCAGCCAGCTGGCTTGAAAATTAAAAGAAGTGTTGCAAGCGGGAATCAGAATACTTCCTACCTCAACCGGCACTATATTTAGGCCTCCAAAAGTGGCCTCTGAAGATTCTGGCCCTTCCCCTACAATCGGGTACGATGGCCCGTACTCGGCTCCCAATAGCCTCAGAGGGCTAAACGTTGGCAGATCGCTCTCGTAAGCTGAAGAAGCCCCTGCGTCCTCAGCCTCGGTGTCGACCATGGGGAATCCCTCGTCATCGCCGGAGCCGCCACCATAATCAACTTGTTCAGAGGAGGATGATTCTTCTGCTTGTTCTCGGACCTCCGGCACCTGAGCGGGAACCGCGCTAGGCCCTCTATCCAGAACCCCCTCAGCGGTCTCTGTCTCGGGAGCATCCATCGGCGGAATATCCAGGGGCCGGTCCCTTGGAAGCCCTTGCTCTCCAATGACAACTCCTGCCGTGGCACTGACCTCGGGGAGCAGTGTGGGCCTAACACCGACTAGAATTGAAAGACAATAAACAGTCAAGACCCGACTGAAACCACAACATGCCGCTAAGCTCTATAGGCATGCTGTAAATTACCTTCTATTTCTCGATGGGGTGTCGGTGAAGGCAAGTCACCCTCAGCCGAGGCCGAGGGGGCTTCCTCCTCTCTCTCCCCAGCAGCAACTCCGGTTGCCGCCTCCAACCCAACAACGGCGGAGGTAGTGCCAGCAGCTACTAAAAGGAAGGATGATCAGCCAGGGCGGCGGAAATAAACAAACAAGCCAGGCAAGAATAAGAAGTCACCTTCACCCTCAGGCCCTTGCGTCCAGGCGGCCTCAAATTCGGAGAAAGACGGAACCCGAGGAAGGGGAACCGTGGGCTCCTCTTCAGCAGCCTTCCTCCGACGTGCCCGGGTAGCGCGGGACTCTGCCCTCTTGGTTTTCTTGGCCCTACTGATGGCCTCCCTGACCTGGGACCTGGTTCGCTTTCGCGAATCCCCAGGGGGTAATGGTGTCGTGGTCGGAGCTGGCTCTGGAATATTAAAATATGAAGGCTTCTGTGCCTTAGATATCAACTGCCTACAGTGTCGGGTCGCCTCCATAGAAAGGTGAGCTGCAAAAGCACATAAGTGAGAAGATGCACACTGAATATAGAAGAAGCAGCTTCAGGGCTGAAGAAGAAAACAAGCATTACCTGGTAGCCCTATATATCGGGGACTAAGCGGCCAGTAAAGCAATGCTGGCGCCTTGTCCCGGGTAGCCGCCTCGCGGATGAGCCAGCACACATCACCAATTATTTCACTTTTCTCCGCCAGTTGAGCCAAGTCTTCATGGCCACAGGATGACAAGTGATGATATAAGCTCAAGTGGTCGAATCCCCAGCCATCGACATACTTGAAAGATATCAGAAGCGGATGGTCTCGGATGGCTTCTAACGGACTGGAAATTGAAAGCCCATGAGAATGGAGCAGGGCGAATATCCAGGGGGTGTTGGAATATAAGTCAGCCCGCCTGTCTTCCCTCCTGATAAAGGTCCGGTAGGGATAAAAACGGTCGAGTTCTGGGCACCAGCTCGCCACAGTAGGAAGAGGCTCTTCCACCGGAAGGGGGATTGTCTGAAGAGCAATCCGGTCACTGCTGACCCGGCACAGCCCCCAGAGGGTCTTCACGTAGTCATCCTTCTGGATCTCTGGCATCTTCGGGTCGGCCTTGGATGACCTACCCTTCACAGCTTTCCTGGCCTCTATATATGCCATCACCTCGGTGTTAGACCAGGACTTCAGCTTCTTCAAATAGGAGGGATCAACATCCAAAACAGGCTCCCGCTGCGAATCTAGGAAACGACGCTCGGCACTATGCCAGCAGTCTTTCCGGAAGTTCCGATAGAAGCCCATTCACGCATTCCACCACTTGATGAAGTCTGGAGTCACTCGGGGCCGACGGGCTGGGATTGGCGCCATGAATGACACGTCCTCCCGACGATGGAAGTAGTCCCACCATCCACGGGCTTCATCCGTAGTCGTCTGACCAGCCCGATGTCTATTCGGTAGATTGAATCGGGCTGAAGAAGAAGGAATTTGCTGGTCGTACCCAAAATTCTGGCCAAAACGAAAGGGATAATATGGCTCCAACCACAGTAAGCCGCTCTTCCTGAAGACAAGAACACTGGGACGAATGGACAGCGCCCAATCAACTAGTTCCGACTCCAAGATGGGCCTTGTGCTCTTCGACCCAGTCAGCTGATGAATAAATTCCTCTGTCTCAAATAATCGGCATTGCCGCATCCTGTTGACAAGAGGGCTAGAGCTGGCAGCCAAGCTCCAAAAGTGCAGAACGCCAGGGGAATCTGTTGGAACTGTAGTCAACTTCCCCCGAATGGCGAAAAGTTGATCCGCCAGTGAGGACGGTTCGGCACTGGCAGATTCGATCATCCGCGGCAAAGGACGATCTGACTGCATCGACCGGGGAGCTGCTTCAGAAAATAGGGTGCAGACCCAGGCATTAAAAAAGTGGATGGGACCAACTGTCTATGAATTTCTGGGGATGCGCGACTTGTGCAAATCCCCCAACATTTTATATATGAGGCACAGAGCCACAGGGCACAGGGACAGCTTCGTCCCCCAGGCCATTAAGCAGGCAGGGTAAATAGCCTCCGATCTGATTACTGTCTCGTCCCCTTGAGGGAGGGCAAACGAACAAAGTCAATAAGTCAGATACGCAGCACAATGTGTAACTGCATCAACTCCTGTGGGATTCGGGCCGACTTGTCGCCCTCTCCCCGAGACAGCGGGATATGTTGCTTGGCGTCGAGCCCTCTTCTTCCGCGCCACCGCCGTCGGAACCACCGTGGGGAAGTCCTCGTACTGCTGCTCCCCACCGAAGAAATACTGGAGCCACGTGCCCATCCGCACGCGTCTCTTTTCGCCAGGCTTCCGCGCCTCTCGCAAGTCAAGCGTCAGGCGCAGCAGGGTGCGATATGCCTTCATCAGATAATGGTAGGCGAAGCCCGTGAAATATCTACCTTCCCCATCCGTCTGGTCTTTCAGCCAGTCTGGAAAACAAACATCTTCATACGGCTCCCCGTCTATGGGCAAGCCGCTCAGCTGGGAAAGACTCCAGAGGTCCAGTGAAGTCTCACCCTCTGCAGTGTAAAAAGTGTTGTATTCTGGGCAGAAGACTTCGATCATCCCGCAGCACAGACCTCGGGAGATCGGGTACCTGTACCGTGAAGCATATACACTCTGGTATACGCCCGCATGCACCAGGATGGGGGCGTACTGCCGCAACACAAAGTCTGTGAATTCAACTGCCCCCGGTCTGAAGGCGTGAGCGTTGGTGGCTTTGAGCTCTCCAAACCACCCCACTGAAATCTGATGTTTGAACCGGACCCCCAAGCAGTCTAAAAGAAAAGGCTCGTCTCGGTATCCCCAATGAAGCGGGGTGAGGAATAAACCGTATACGGGCTTCTCCCTGTCAACACGTCCGGCAGTTTCATTCCAGCGAGCTGGGGTATACTGCGGCGCTCTCGTCAGCATCCCAGCCTTGGGGGATAACTCCTGCACCCCGAGCACGGCTCCCCACTTTCTGGGCTCCCCCAGGATATATATAGGCATGCCCTGAGTGACTGACTCGGACAAACTATCTCTCTCCGCCAGTAGGGCTCCCTCGGCTCGACGGACGAGGATTAAATCGCGCTTCCCTCCAAGGTTGAAGCGCTCAAGGAACGCCATCAGATGCTTGTCCTTAGGATGGTCGAGTCTGACGCCATCCCTTCGATCATACTGGAAGTGGTTGCCATCAAGAATCAATAAGCGGCCGGTGTCGATGGTGTCGGTCTCTGAGTCTGAAGACTCAGCAACCACAGCTATCTGTCGAGGCCCCCGATCAAGGGAATGCACATTCCCCCAGGTCACAGCAACCTGGGATGCAGAAGAAGATGATCCAGATGCCATATTATCTGTAAAAACAACGCCCAGAGGCGAACAAGCAAAGTCAGAAATCAGTTGACCGCAGCAATATTTCTGACAAAATTCCGGCAGCATCTCCCCAGCTCGGGGATTTGCCGAAAGAAAAGCGGAAGCCATCCACGGAGGGAGTAGCCCCTAAAAGTAGCCATAAGCATTAAGCTAAGGCCGAATGGGACACCTGAGGGGTTTAGCTCCGAGGACAAGTCCTACGAGGAGCCTCCCGGGGCCCGAAGAGCGGGTTCAAAACCCAAAGCACATCAGCGACTCAACTCACCGGCTCACCCGAACCCGGAACCCACTCGGCGCCGCGGAGGGAGAAAAAGGGAGGAGAGAGAAAGAATTTTCGCAAATGATAAGTTGTGAAGAAAAAAAATGAAGAGGAAAAGCATTTATAGGGGGGCTCCACCCCTGTTAAAACGGCGCGCCCCGGGGCGCGCCGTTTTAAGACTTTTGCGTGCCGCTTTTAGCGGCGCCGTTTCAATTCCAAAAGCTTAGGGCGCGCCGGATTTAGCCGCGCCGTTTTAACCAATGAAGTAAGGGGCGCGCCGTTTTAAGTGATGCCGTCAAGCTTCCTGCCTCGCCGGATTAACGTCCAAAGCTGGAATTAAGTGCCGTTCGAGCTTCTGTCAACCAAACGAAGCTCATCCGTAGGCCTTACCGCATTCCTACCTCATTTGCACCGCCTACGTCTGGGGGGCATTTGTTGGCACTCAAAATATGATCCTTCGGCAACCAAGCCGCAAAGACGACTGATACGACCCACTGAAGCGCAGAAGCCGATGAAGACTGGCTTACTAAAGGCTCTTCAAGCTGCCAGAGCCCCGAGCCACCTTGAAGGGAACACCGGGGACTTCACCTTAGGAGAGTCGGAATGAACCTACAACCAACCGGCAGCGCGATCAAGCCTGCCCAATGATCCGACATCGACCTCGTCATGTCGCTACCCCACATCCGTCACCCGACCAAGGACGACGGTCTACCCAATGGCTCTCCTAAGGAGGAAAAACGTCCTCGGCCATCCACAACAAGGGGCCGAGGGCTCTGTCAGCAGAGGGTCCTGATTACCCGACATGGGTTCGGCTCCTCGTCATAATGGTCCCTTTAGTGGCCAATTGATCACCCTTCAAGGCGGAATTATCCAGGATGCAACACCATCCTGCAAAGAAGCTTTGAGCACGAATCCGTCACAACCAGGAGCACAAATCTTAGTGCCGAAGGCTGTACCACCAGGACATCCGTGTGCTTGGACCAGACACACGCGGAAGTCTGATCAAGGCCGTTCGTCGTGTCGAGAGCTTCCTCGACTCCACGTCAAGGTTTTTCAAGGACCAGGGCGAGAGGAATAGTCAACGGGAGCTTCCGGAATCATCTCCGGACCCACCGGACCGGCACGCCGAGTAAACAAGTTAAAACGGCGCCGTCAAACCGACGCGCCAATTACAATAGGGGATGCGTTCCCCGGCGCCGTCAAACCGGCGCGCAAAAACCGATCGGGATGTGTTCCCGGTGCCACCAAATCCGGCGCGCCCCCTTCCCGGGGCGCCGAAATAACAAAAGGGCTATATATATAGCCTGCCTTCATAAAAAAACAAAAAAAAAGAGGGAGGGATCGGAAGAGAGCGAGAAAGAAAAAAAAGAGGGAAGAGGAATCAAAGGAGAAAAGAAAAGAGAATTAGAAAGAGAGAAGAGAGGTCCTGGGAGACGAGTCGAGGGTTTTCTATCTGAAGAAGCCTCAGTCTTGAGCTTCTCGGCGGCCGCCACCACGCTCCACTCGAGCCTCCCGGAATCGGAGAAGGAGACCGTCCGTTTCTTATCGATTTAGGTGGGTCTCCGCGTTTCATCCGGTGAATCCCTCTGTTCTTCTTTTGGTTTTCTTCCTCTGGCACAATGTAAGTGAAGGAGGGGAGGGGCGATGATATGAGCCTGACCTCCCCTTCTCTCACCATTTCCTCTCCCCACTTTATCTGTAATCGTTTCTTCATTAATGTAAACGACGGCCGATCGACAACGACGGCGCCGGAATCTGTATATTATGCATATGTCTATCCGTATCGATTCATAGGATGAATGAAATGCCGTTTGTGGCTAATGTCTTCTATATCATGAATGCCTTCTCTAATTTCCCTTCGAATATATGTTCAATGATTTCCCAGTGTATCTACTCCCGTGCAATAGGTTTTCTCCGGCGCTGGATAGGCTCTCGGGCCATATGAAACCTTCTTCCCCCCTCCCCGGGGTTTTCTTTCTTCTGATTCTAATGCGACTATAGGGCTCTGCATCGCATATGCCATGGGTTCTGTGATTGGAGACGCACTTATGTGCGTATCTCCGTCTATCTCTGTCGAGGGAACCTATCCCTCACCTCCTCCTGTGCCTCTCTTCATAGGTCGGGGGGGGGGGGGGGGGAGGGAGGATTGCCTCTGTCGTCCCTCTTTATTCTTGTCGGCTCGTGCCCGAATGTGGCATATGTACATCCCTTCCCCGGCACCTCTATGCCAATCGCACAACATCGATCTATTTAGCCTAAGGACTTTGTCGTTCTCGCATTACTCTTTCGTTTCGTGCGCATCTCAACGGGAGTGTGCTCTGTAGCATCATTCCAGCATCCGTGGAGGGGGACATTCCCCTGATCTTCCACGTTAGTCATTCGGCCGGCGGAAGGTTCATCCATCAATGATGAATATCCCAGTAGGCTATTGAATGCACAGCAATGGGGCCATGTCCCGACAGATGCAAATCCACGGTCCTTAATGGGCCTCGTGGTGGCCGTGGGTCGTGTGCCCCTCGTAGGCTTGCCCTCGGGGTTTCCCTCCTGTATCGGTCGTCCCGATTCGAGTGTTGTGGTGACTCGGGTTGCGTGCCCCTCGTAGGCTAGCCCTCGGGGTCTTCGCTCCCGTATTGAGTTGCTTCATTCGCTCGCTGTTACCCACGGATTTGGTGCCCCTAGCAGGTTTGACCTCGGGGTTTTTCCTCTCCGTTCGGGTTTTTGCCGGCCGCCGTTGTGCCACCCGGCTCTTAGGGGTTGCTCTACTACGTGAGTACTCCCCGCTTCTCCCCGATAAATCCTCCGGGATGGGGAGATGCTACCGAAATTTCGGCTCGAACTAGTCTAACTCGGAATGATCGCCGCGCTCGAGTACGAACCTCGCGCGGGCCCGTGACTCGGCTCCCGGATGCCCCGGGGTCGACCCTGTGAAATAATAGCTTAAATAAATTCTCAAAGTTTTCCAAAGTATTTCAATAAAACCAAGAAAAATGAACACATTCTCGATTTTAAGTTAAACTGGCGCCATTCGTTTACGGCGCGGCCTAAGCGGCGCGCTCTAAAATGGCGCGCCCTCCCCGGCGCGCCCCAATTAGGGCCGCGCCATTTTAAACTCCTTTTATTTACCTACGGTTTCGACGCCGTTTTAAGTCCTATACCTACGCTTTCAGGCGCCGTTTCTAATCGCTGTACTCTTTAATCCCTGGCTCACCCCGAGCGACCCCCGCCTTCCCAAGGGTGAAGTTAATCAACCCTAATTAGGAATAAATTGAATAAAGAGAGGGCCTTTCGAGTCGAAACCTTCTTGCTATCATGTTTTCACCATTATGTCTGTCTTCACTCTACCCTTATCATCATGCTTGTGCCATCCTTTCCCTCGTTGGCGGGGCTTAATAAACATGTGACTGAATCATATTCATCTTCATAATTCTGTCATCTTACTTATTATCATCATCATCATGCATGCATGTTCGCATGGACCCTCGGGTATATCAAATAGTGTTGATAGAAGGTCGGGTTACGCTCGATCGGAAGTCTTCTCTATGCGCGATGGTGGTCTTTGGGCCTACGTCCTCCGCCACGCACCAAGGGCCCATAATTCGATAAACTATGCATCATTGGCATGATAAATAAATGCATCCCGCATGCCTTCGTCATGGTCATCATGTAGCTCCTTTTTTATTTCGGCTTCGACAGTCCATTCTCTCGGCAATTAATTGAAGGTGTTCCCTCCTCGTGGGGGATGTAATTAATGCCATAGTCTTTATGGTATGGCGGACTGCTGGTCCCGACCGAACCTCACACTCGCCCAACATGGGTCAGAATGAGCGCACCATGAATCGTCACTCATGTGACTGGCACGCCCGCGTCGTCAATCGGTTGCTTGACCACCAGTTGGTCAGAGTGGTCGATCGACCCGCGAAATAAAAGGAAATAAACCTAGCAAGGGTAAAATCCCGTCCGAATAGCTGGCTTATTCGCGAGGCAGCTTCAAGAGACAAAATGTCATCGCTGTATTATTGGCCTCTCTTCCCCTTCTATACGGGGCCGGCAAGTATGTTTCATTTCTTCATTCAGGCCCTTCGGCCAGCTTCTTTCTTTCATTATGGTGCATTATTCTCACCCTTGTGCATGTGCAGTCCGACCAACTTCGGAGGAGACCCGACACTTCAGGGAGCTGATAATAAAGGCCCATAAGCCAGCATATTTCGAGGTTCCCGAGCCGGCCCCGACCACGACGCCACTGCCTCCTGGTGATTCAAGAAAGCGGACTCGATCCCAGTTGAGAGAGGCCGTCGGGAAGGTGAAAGTGGCGGTGACCCGGGTGACACGGGCGCACCGAAAGAAGGCCGCAGAAAGGGAATCGGCAACCGTTCTTCCTTCGGTTGTATGTTTCGAAGAGTTTGAGGCCTCTCGGACACAAAGGCCAGAAGCTAAAGGTAGGCTCTTCTTTTCTTCAGAGTTCATTGGCTGACTTTGACTGCCTTGGCTAACCCACGCTGACGGTTGCCGATGCAGTTGCCGCGGTCGTCGGGCTGGAGGCGCCGGTAGATGCCGCGACCAGGAAAGGGGCCAAGGAAATTCCTGCTACTCCCGTAGAGAGAGATCTGCCTTCTCCCACACCCATGCAGGAAATGGAGGGTAATTTATAGTTTAATTGTGATGCCCTCACGAATCTTCATGTCTTTAGCCAGCTTGACCATTTCTTGCCGTAAATTCCAGTTGACATACAACTGTCATTACTTCCGGGCTCGGAGAGTGTAGAGGAAGCGATTGTCCAGGGACAGGGTGAACCTGTCCTCGAGATCCCACCCACCATTGCTTCTGGTGTGGAGAGCACGGGGGAAGTTCCTGCTGCGGGTGATGCTTCTGCTGGTGAGGCTCCTGCTTCGACAGTGGAGCGTCCCGAAAGAGCAGAGGGGTCTTCCTCCTCTGAGCAGGTTGATTATGGTGGCGGTTCCAGTGATGAGGAGTTCCCGCCTGTTGACACAGAGACGGAGGATGCCGGGGCATCCTCGGCCTATGAAAGCGACCATCCGACTTTTAGCCCACTCCGGTTGTCGTGGAGTGGCCTTGGGCCGTCAGGCTCGCTGGTGAGCGGAGAGGCTAGCGCCGGAGAAGTTGCTCTTAGAGATTTGAGCTTAGTACCAGCTGAGGTAAGGACCCACCCGTGGTCGGCGCCTGTTGCCCTTCTTTCTCTTTCTTCTAGCTCCATTTTTAATGTATATATCTCTGGTGCAGACTGAGGTGGTGCTGCCAACCATGACCGTGCAGATACCCCTCCCGGCTCTAGGCACAGGCCATGCAACTCTCTCGTCCGTCCTGCGGCCTATCGCGCTGTGATACCCCAAGGACTATGCAGCGACAATGGCTCCAGCTGGAACCGGAGCACTTGTGAGGGTTGATAGTTCGACAGCAGTTGCGGACTTTCAGCCATTAGAAGTCACACAACGGTCAGCTCCGGAGAAGGGTGGCCCCTCCGAAATAGAAGCCGGAGAGATCGTCGAAGAACAGACGTGCTTGGCTCTTGATATTCCTGTCGCACCTCCATCCCAGGGGGCAGGCAAGGAAATTATTGTCATTGAGGCTCCAGCCACCGTATCGGCCAGCATGATTATTCCCCATAGCAGTGGACTGCAGCTCATGCCATCGTCATCTTCTGGGACGGGTGACGATATTTGGGCCACTGTGGATAGCAGAGTGGAATTTGAACTACCCGAGACGTCGCCGCTTCGCTGTTGGCCTTTGGTTGCCCCATGGACGACTGGACTCCACAGGTGATCCTGCTTCTGAAGTATGTGAACAGGAGGGAATTCTTAGGCCGGGAAGCAACTGACCAGCTGGCGGCCGTAACACTGGAGCGGGCCGAATGCCGAACCGCTCTCATTTCTCTGAAAGGGACTACGGCGAGGATGAGGGACGATGCCAATGCCTCTTTGCAGCGCCGAAGCTTTCTGACGGCCCGGATGGTAGCATTACAGGCCGAACTCTCAAGGGCAGAGGCTGAACTTTAAGAGGTAGAACGCCTGGAAGCTTAGAGGGTGGAGGAGGCAGAAATGGCCGAAGGGCAAGTTGCTTCCCTTGGGGAGAGATTATCCAAGCTGGAGGCCACTGAATTCAGACTGCAGGAGCTGGCCCGCCATCCTTCCCTGGGCATTCCGGCGCTGGAGGACATCTTCCGACGCCCTCTGCCATAGTTCTTTTCTATTTGCCTCTTTTTGATGGACTTCATGTATTCCGAGGAATGCCCCGCGTAACATGTACTCTTTATTCCGTAGAATGAAAATCTTCATTTTGCTGTCAAATGATGACTCCATTATTTCATCATTCTTCTTTTTTTTTCCTTTTCATTCGCCAGTTGTTTCTAGTCCGAGTGCGTGGGTCACGAGGGCAGGAGAGCGCTCACGCCTTCAGCAAAGGGGTGAGGTGTTCGCTCCACCACGCCGCGACTATTCTCAAGACTAAACAACGGCCTGTGCGAGTCGAGAGTCTGGAGGACTTAAAAGGGTATATGAGAGACGAATACCAAAACTGATAGCGAGCGGCCCTGCCGACGGTGACACGGGTCGAAAGAGTAGCGACCGATCTTGCCGATGATGACAAGGGTCGAAAGAGGTAGCGACCGATCTTGCCGATGATGACAAGGGTCGAGAAGGGTAGCGACCGATCTTGCCGATGATGACAAGGGTCCAAAGGGTAGCGACTGATCTTGCCGATGATGACAAGGGTCGAGAAGGGTAGCGACCGATCTTACCGATGATGACAAGGGTCGAAAGGGTAGCGACCGATCTTGCCGATGATGACAAGGGTCGAAAGGGTAGCGACCGATCTTGCCGATGATGACAAGGGTCGAAAGGGTAGCGACCGATCTTTCCGATGGTGACAAGGGTCGAAAGGGTAGCGACCGATCTTGTCGATGATGACAAGGGTCGAAAGGGTAGCGACCGATCTTGCCGATGATGACAAGGGTCGAAAGGGTAGCGACCGATCTTGCCGATGATGACAAGGGTCGAAAGGGTAGCGAATGATCTTTCCGATGATGACAAGGGTCGAAAGGGTAGCGACCGATCTTGCCGATGCTGACAAGGGTCGAAAGGGTAGCGACCGATCTTGCCGATGATGACAAGGGTCGAAAGGGTAGCGACCGATCTTGCCGATGATGACAAGGGTCGAAAGGGTAGCGACCGATCTTGCCGATGATGACAAGGGTCGAAAGGGTAGCGACCGATCTTGTCGATGGTGACAAGGGTCGAAAGAGTAGCGACCAATCTTGCCGATGGTGACAAGGGTCGAAAGAGTAGCGACCGATCTTGCCGATGGTGACAAGGGTCGAAATGGTGGCGAATATATACATATATGTAGGACATTGGATGAAGACTCCGCTTTGACCCTGTAAAGGGCCTTCAGGACGGAGGATGGATCATCACTATTCATCATTCATTTATATATCTTTATTCTCATTACTGACCTAAGTGCCCTTTCGGGTTTTTGCCGAAGCCAGCCCCCTCTTGCTTTTGCCCACGCGCCCTCTCGGGTTTTCACATGGCGGGGTACCCGATTTTACCTGCGATGCCCTTTCGGGTTTTTGCCACAACTGGGTTGTAGCCATTTTTGCACTTGTCCTAATATAGGAGCAAGTCTGGCGGGGTATCTCTATTTTTAACCCCATTTTCTTTTCTCTTTTTTTTTTGAATTCGGAGCACAGAAGAATTCGACTGCGAGAATGCTGACCGGCCTTGCCGAAGATGACAAGGATTGGTCTCTGGTTTAGTTCGTCGACATTGGTTGAATGTCGAAGCAAAGATCATGGTTTGTTAACAAGGATGTAAGATCCGAGTTAAGGGTGGAGGTTTACCGATCTCGTCGATGATGGCGAGGGTCGAACATGGGTTTGTTCATCAGCATGGGTCATATGCTGAAGCAAGGGTAGGGTTATTAATAGGGACAGAAGGTCCAAATTAGGGGTAGAGATCGACCGATCTCGCCGATGATGACGAGGGTCGAACATGGGTTTGTTAAAGGATTTCTGGTGGGACTTTTGATGATTGTCCCTTGTGGAGTTTCATCAGGTGGATAACAAAAGAGGCACTTTTAAATTACCACTTTACCGACCCAAGCGCCCTTTCGGGTTTTCGCCTAAGCCAGCCCCCTCTTGCTTTTGCCCACGCCCCCTCTCGGGTTTTCACGTGGCGGGGTACCCGATTTTGCCTGCAGCAACCTTTCGAGTTTTCGCCACAGCTGCGTTATAGCCATTTTTGCACTTGTCCTAATATAGGAGCAAGTCTGGCGGGGTATCTCTATTTTTAACCCCATTTTTCTTTTCTTTCCTTTTTTTTTTATAAAGGATGGTAGGTCGAAGTGTGATGTCCGACCCTTGGTTGGTAGTAGACGGCTGTTGGCCGGATCACCGGGCCTTGTGCCGAGCAGAGCGGTATATTCGTTAGCAAGGGCTAAATGCTAACGCAAACGAATGATCTTTCACCGATTCGGACGTAAGGGCCGCAACGGCAATATGGTGTATTCTTTTTGAGAGCTCAGCCATGGCGGAGTGCCACTAGACCAAGGAAAGGTAGCTCGATCAGGGCGGAATGCCACTAGATCAAGATAAGGGTAGCTCGATCGGGGCGGAATGCCACTAGACTAAGGAGAGGTAGCTCGATCAGGGCGGAATGCCACTAGACCAAGATAAGGGTAGCTTGGCTAGGGCAGAAAGCTACTAAACCAAGGTAAGGGTAGCTCAGCTAGGGTGGAGTGCCACTAGACCAAGGAAAGGTAGCCTGATCAGGGCGGAATGCCACTAGACCAGGATATGGGTAGCTTGATCAGGGCGGAATGCCATTAGACCAAGATATGAGTAGCTCGGCTGGGGCGGAGTGCCACTAGGCCAAGGAAAGGTAGCTCGATCAGGGCAGAATGCCCTTAGACCAAGATAAGGGTAGCTCGGCTAGGGCGGAGTGCCACTAGGCCAACATAAGGGTAGCTCGGCTAGGACGGAGTGCCACTAGGCCAAGGAAAGGTAGCTTGATCAGGGCGGAATGCCACTAGACCAAGATATGGGTAGCTTGGCTGGGGCGGAGTGCCACTAGGCCAAGGAAAGGTAGCTCGGCTAGGGCGGGGTGCCACTAGGCCAAGAAAAGGTAGCTTGATCGGGGCAGAATGCCACTGGACAAAGGAGAGGTAGCTCGATCAGGGCGGAATGCCATTAGACCAAGATATGAGTAGCTCGGCTGGGCGGAGTGCCACTAGGCCAAGGAAAGGTAGCTAGATCAGGGTGGAATGCCACTAGACCAAGAAAAGGGTAGCTCGATCAGGGCGGAATGCCATTAGACCAAGATATGAGTAGCTCGGCTGGGCGGAGTGCCACTAGGCCAAGGAAAGGTAGCTTGATCAGGGTGGAATGCCACTAGACCAAGGAAAGGGTAGCTCGGCTAGGGCGGAGTGCCACTAACTATTGTGACTCCTATGTGTTGATGGTGTTGACATGTAACTTTACTTCATATGGCAACACATTGTTTTGATTGATTGGCAACACTGTTTATGTTTTGATGAAATTATTTTATCAGTTTGTCTGTGTGTAATATGCATTTTATCTTGTTTTCACACTGAACACACACTCAAAGTCTCAAAGTTTATACATCGCTGTTGGGCATCAAAGTCTGCACATGAGCATCAGGCAGCAAGTGTGTACAACGCCCTGTGTAGGCACGACAAGTCCATACACTGGTTGCACATTGTACAACATGCGAAGTCACTAAGTGTGTGCATTGCATAGCATGCAGGCGTCAAAGTCCATTCATCCACAGTGCATTGGCCAAGTCTATACACTGTCCGTCTCATTTAGAGTCTAAGGCAAAGTCTGTACAGTGAGCGTCTCATTGGTGAAGTTTGTACACTCACCAGTTGAACTTCAAAGTCCATACATTGGACTATAGCTTGCACAAAGCTAAGCCCATACATCGCTCAAGTCTGTACAGAGTCCAGCGTCTTAGTTAGCGTCTCATGCATTTGGGTAAAGTCTGTACATCGGTCTTTCAGCAAGTCTGAACATCATCTGTCTTTGTTAGCGTCTCAGGCATTGGGCAAAGTCTGTATAGAGTCCAGCGACTCATTCAGTGTCTCATTTAGCGTCTCATTGCATGGGCTAAGTCTGTACAGCATTCAGTGTCTAGAGTTTCATGAAGTCTGTACATCAGACTGTTACAGCAAGTCTGTACATTGTCTGTCTTCCTTAGCGTCTTGATCTTTCAAGTCTATACAGACGTTCTTTCAGAAAGTCTATGCATTGGTCTTCACCTCAAGTCTGTACAGTCATTTGTTGACAAGTCTTCGCATCGTGAAGTCTACACACTCAACTCCTTCACATATTGCAAGTCTGTACATTGCATTCATCAGTTCTGAAGTCTATATATCTTCTGTCTTCAATTGAGTCTCACTGAAGTCTACACATTGCATCTTCTCACTGAAGTCGACACATTGCATCTTCATTTATGAAGTCTACACATTGCATTGATCTTCACTTAGTCTATACATTGACAGTCTTCATATCACCTAAGTCTGTACAGTGGTTGCTTCATACAGCAAGTCTGTACATAGCTTTCACTTATATGAAGTCTATTCAATGCAGTTCTTCTGATAAGTCTATACAGAGTTGTTATTTAATCTGATCATCTGATACTCTGTCTGACAGGGATTCTCTACTGAGATTGCTGACATGGCTCGTGATCCCAGGAGGACGAGGTGACCAGATGCTGCCACGTGGATGGAAGCACCTGTTGTGCCCCTTAGGCACAAGCATGTGCTATGTTGCTTTGATGATAGCAATGCTATTTGGTTTTGATGATAGCAAGACAGTGAGTGCATTTGAGTGCATTTGATATTGTATTTTGATGATGTCTAGCATTGATGACATTGTGCTTTGATGATAACTTCATGATTGTGATTTGTATATCATCTGGAGAATGCACGTGTATGACTGATATATTGTTTGTGTTAGACTTCTGGTATGTGCATAGTCTATACATTGCATCGTGGGGTTTATGCTCTAAGTCTATACACTGCATAGCAAGCTCAAAGTCGATACGTTGAGCGTCTCATGCATCATTCGTCTAAGTCCATACATTGGACTGTAGTATGCATTTGGCGAAGGCATCGCAAGTCTAGACAGTGGACAGCGTCTCGTGCATATAGCAAGTCTAGACATTGCACTGTAGCATGCATTTCTTCATAGTCTATACATTGTGCATTTCGTTGACAAGTTTGCACACTCATGAAGTCTGCACATTGGACTCTTGATCAAGTCTACACATTCATTGTTAAGACAAAGTCTATACAACGTCAGTTCATGCATTGTCTCAGGCTAAGTGTGTACAGCGTCTTAGGCGAAGTCTGTACAGCCGTGTCATATGCTCCTAAGTCTATACATTGGTGTTGGGCATCAAAGTCTGTACATCGCCCTCAATCTTCAAGTCTACACATTGGTCTTTACTTGAAGTATATACACTGTTTCACTGTTCATCGCCTTTGGGCATCAAAGTCTATACAATGGCTTTGGGTCTCCAAGTCTATACAGCCTTCTGATTCGTCAAAGTCTGTACAGCGCACTTCATATACAAAGTCCAAGTCTGTACAGCGTGAAGTCTCACCTCGTGTTGCTTTCAGTTCCACTTGAGTCACACTTCGTGCTGTTTCCCCTCACTAACACGAAAAGATTTCGTGTCGTCTGAGCTTACGACACTTCGTGTTGATTTCAATGATTGACAGGAAAAACTTGTATGAGGTTATACTTCGTGTCGTTTCTGTTTTTATGACTTCGTGTTGTATCCTTGTTGTGGTCAGCCCGTGTCGTTTTCACCTCGTGCTGTTCTCATGACTTCGTGTCATTTTTCCTCTCATGACTTCGTGTCGTTTTCCCTCTCATAACTTCGTGTCGTGTTTCTGAGGCAGCTCGAATAGTTCTGATGAACTTCGAGTCATTTCCCTGTAGATCTCGTGTCGTTCCTGTTTAGTAACCACACTTCGTGTCGGTTACTGTTGTTTCTTTGACTTCGTGTCGTTTTCCTTGTCTTTCGTCTTCGTGTTGTTTTCAACCCGTGTCGATTTTAGTTTTCATCTTCGTGTTGTTTTCAACTCGTGTCACTTACTGTTTCGTCTCCGTGTTGTTTCATGTCTTCGTGTCGTGTTTCCTACACCTCGTGTCTTTGTCGCTTTGTGACTTCACCTCGTATCATTTTCATCATCTTCGTGTCATTTTTGTTCTATTGCGTGCAGGACATCGTAGCACCTCGTGTTGCTTTCTGTGCCACTTCGTGTCGTTCTCTGTGTAGTGTGTGTTTCTGTCACTACTACACTTCGTGTCGTTCTTATTTCACTTCGTGTCGTTTCCGTATTATGTCTTCGTGTTGTTCTTCCTAGACCTCGTGTCTTTCGTATGTTGAAACCACACTTCGTGTTGGTTTCTGTTTTGTCTTCGTGTTGTTCTCTATGTAGTGTGTGTTTCTGTCACCTCTGCACCTCGTGTCGTTCTCGTTTCACTCCGTGATGTCTCTGCGTCTGAGTCTTCTTTGTTATTTCTATCTTCGTGTTGTGTCGTTCTAACCTCGTCCAGGTTTCTTCTAAAACGCTGTTCTTCTGATAAGTCTATACAGAGTTGTTCTTTAAACTGATGACTTATCCGATACTCTATTTAACAGGTGCTTTGATCGTGAAGCTTAAGGAGAGCACGTGATCCGAGGAAGAACATTCCCCAGTGACTGGCATCACGTGATCCGAGGCTGGAATGAAGCCTGCTGAGAGACTGCCACGTGGCCCGAGTATCTGTGCAGGAAATGTGGAGGTCACACGTTGGGGCTGATCCTGCTGGCTGCTGCTATATATATGAGCCTCCTTCCACAGAAGAAGATAGATTGAGTTGGCGAGAAGAAAAGCTCATACAGAGAGCCACGATCCAGATAGCAAAAGAAAAGAGAAAGAAGAAGAGCAGAAGGAGAAGAAGAGAGGCAGAGAGCTCGAGAAGAGTGTGAAGAGAAGAAGAAGAGAAAGAAAGAGAGACAGTGAGATTGAGAGAAGAAGAGTGAAGTCTGAAGATTTGTTTATTGGACCGTGGATCAAATCCAGGCCAGTCTGCTCTGTTGAGAGCTATATTGTGTTCTTCATTTATAGCTTTCCGATTGCTGTTTCATTCTATTTTCATTTTCCTTTATACATTTCTTCAAGCTGTTTGTCAGCGGTTTGCAGAGGTGCTGCCTCTGGACAACAAACTGTGTAGCTCAGCGGGCAGTGGAGGTTTCCACTGGACAGGTAAAGCTGTAATCCTCAGCTGGCGAGACTTGGTCTTGGACGGGTTAAGCTGTATTCCCCAGCGGGTTCAAGCTGTGAGTCAGCGATGGCTAAGCTGTATTGCCCAGCGGAAGCAAGCTGTGATGCTCAGCGGTTGGCAAGCTGTGAGGCCCAGCTGATTGTTGGCAAGCTGTGTTGCCCAGCGGTTAGTGAAGCCACACTCGGGTTGAGTGTGGGGTGGATGTAGGTCTGCTGGACCGAACCACCTAAAAACCCTTGTGCATTGTGGTTTGATTTGTTCATTTGTGCTTCCGCTAGATGAATGCATAGGGGCGCTCCATGTGTCTGCTAACTGGTAGAACAGAATAGTTGATTAGCTTTCAGATTTGGTAAATCTGTCTAGTTAGCATCATAGTTCCTTTTTGAGCGAAATTTTATATTGGGTGAAAGTTTTTATAAGCCATATTCTTTCACCCTCCCTCTGAATACTAGCACCGAACCCAACAATTGGTATCAGAGCGGGTCTCTGATCTATCAGATCTAACAATCTGCAGAGGATCCTGCCGATTTGTTTGGTGCATTTCAGAGTGGGTCTCTTGAAATCTTGTCTTGCTTCATTGACTTGTGTCTTATTTTGATTATCTGGTTTCAGTGGAGTTCGTGTCATTTGTTTTACTTCGCTGAACTTGTCTTCCATCTGTTCTAATGGCTCGACCTCCGATTTATGATGGTTCTAACTTTGAAAGTTGGCTAGGAGGCCTAGCTGTGTACATAGACTCAATTGATCCACATTTGTGGAGTCTTATATCTAAAGGCCCACACCGCTTACCTAAAGATCAGACCAATTGGTCTAGTGAGGACAGCTCTAAGAATTGCGATAATACCATAGTTCTTAATATCTTGAGAGCTGTAGTTAATACTGATATGTATCCTTTTGTTCTCAGGTGCATATCTGGAAAGGAAATATATGACAGAGTCATTTCTGCGCATAATCAGCAAGGTGATAGCTGCTTGATGGCCAACCGGGATGATGAAGATGAGATTTCATCTCATGTAAGTTCTGAATCAGAAGGATACTCTTTCGATGAATTAATAGAGATGTATGAAAATTTGTTAGAAGTATCCAAGAAATTGAAATCTGAGAACAAAAAGTTGAAAAAGAAATGTGATAGAATAAATCTGAAAGATTCCTGTGAAAACTGTCCAAATATGAAAAAGTCTTATGATGCATGCATGCTAGATGTTCAGAATCTTAAGAAACAAAATGATTCTCTAAAAATTGAAAAACAAACATGCTTAGATAAAATGTCTGAACTTGAGAATCAACTGAATGATAAGAAAAATGAGCATCTAAAAGGCATGCAAGAACTAACTGAAGTTAATTCTGAATTGGACAAAATGAAATTGGAGAATGAGGATCTTCAAAAGAAGAATAAAACTCTTATTATCAGAATGAATGAAATCAATGAGGTTTCACAGTCCTCTTCTGCTAAATCAGATTGTAAAATATGCTCTGCTTTAAGAGAACGAAATGAAGATCTCTTTAGTGAGAATGAACGGCTAAATAAACAAATTGCCTCACTTAAAGATGATCACAAAAATCTGCTCGCTGAGAAAATTAAAGCAGAAGAAAGAGAAGATGAACTGATTAAAAAATTGAAGCACATGTCTGGAAGAGAGAGATGTGCTAACAATGAAATTCATGATAAAAATCTTGAGGAAGAAAACACTGAATTAAAAGCTGAAGTTGAAAAACTGAAGTTGTTGAATACTGGCTTGTTTGAAAGACTTCTCACTACAGAAAAAGGAAAGACTGTCTATGATGAAAATTCAGAAATTTTGAACAGCCTAAAACAAGAAATTGAGAAGTATAAAACTGCAAACCAAGTTCTAAGCAAATGTGTTAATTGCAGTGAACAAGAAATAGCCAGTTATGAACTTCACATTGTTAGCTTGGAAGATAAAATTCATAATCTGGAAAATTCAGCTATTGAGTCTGCCAAGATTAAAGAAAAAATAAAAACTGTTGGGAAGAGGAAGGATGATAACTCTGAAGGGGGAACTAACTGCTGTTCTGATATAGCTGGTACTTCAAGGCAATCCCCAAAACAAAGTGAAAATCAGAAGTCACCTTCAAAAATTTTCTTTCAGTTTAAAGCTCAGAAAATTGAAAAACAAACAAAGCCTGTTGAGGATAATCAGAAATTGACAAGGAAGAGTCAAACAAAAAGGGCAAAAAATAATTCTGGTTATACTCTGAAATTTGTTAGCTCTGTTGAATCTGATGCTTCTTGTACTCATTCGTATGCTTCTAGGAACTCATATGATAGAAATCATGTTCCTAGGAAATCTGATGCCTCTTGTTACTACTGTGGTAGGCATGGTCATTATATGGATGACTGCAGAGTGATGATAAGTGATGATATGATGCATGATAAAACATTTCCAAATAATCATCACCACCCCAAAAGAAACATGTCTTCCTCAAACCAACATATCATTTGTTACAATTGTAACAGACGTGGTCATAAAGCTGTTGAGTGTTGGTTTAGGCCTTCATGGGGATTTACTGGCTCAAGAGGTAAGCACCCTAGGTGCATTGAATGTGGCAAGTATGGGCATGCAGTCAAGGACTACTGGTTTGTTCAGGGAAATCATTTTAATTCCAAATTTGTAAGATTCCCTCCAAACAAAAATTTCTTGGGCAGAAATAAAGCTGGTCTTAAAGAAAAGACTCTTGTTTGTTATGAATGTGGAAAACCTGGCCACCGAGCTTCTGAATGCTGGTGGGCAGGTAATGGTAAATCAAAAATGCATGCTTACAACAGAACAATTCATGCTCATTATCATAGGTCTCATGCTGCTGTTGATATGCATCATAGGACCAGAAAATCTGTTGTTTCATGTAGATATTGTGGTAAACTTGGTCACTCTATGGACAATTGTTTTCTGATGAAATTTGATGACCATGTTGCTAAGAAACTGTTTAGAACACCTGATAGGGGTAGTGCAGGACCCAAGACTGCTTGGGTCTCTGCAGGATCAACTTGATTGACTTGCTGCAGGTGTGCCTTGGAAGGAGAAATAAAAGGGGTCAACCAAGGCACTCAAAAAGAAAACCCCATGATTCAATTCAGGTCAGTTCTGAAATCTGTTTTAAATTCCATTATCTGAAATTGTGAGCATGAAAATTATGAGTTTCATGTTGATTTGCTTGGTTGATTTTTTTTAATGAACTCTTCATGTCTAGCTGATCAGTCTACATTCCAGACTCAGCTATTGAATTCAATTCTGCATATCTGATGCTCTTCTCTTGCTATATGTTGAACTGAAATTGAATACTTCTTTAGTGTATACAGTTGATGCACTATATAGACTCTGTGTCCATGCATGTGTTTTGTGGTAATGCATTGCATGCTTGTTATTGAATGCATACTCGGACTGATTGTGTATAGACTGATTGTCATTGCATGTGTCAATGATGCTGTTCAATGCATGAAGAACTGCTTTATGTTGCATTGTCCTTGTTAACCCTGGTATATCAAATGGTATGTTACTAAAAGACAGGGAAATCTGCCCGGAGGTTCCTACCATGTGTGAGATGGTCTTTGAGAGCAGGTCCTCCGCCTAGTACCATGGGTCTAGTTTTCATGTAGAACAGTGTACTGCATCATATGTTGAAAAAAAAATCTGAAAATTTAAAAGGAAGATGATGCATTTGATAAATTCTCTCTCTGATTGAACAAAGCATGAATTTTTCTTGAGCATATTCTAAAATTATGAGCAGTTCATTATTTCTATTTCATGCACTTTGTCAGGGGGAGTTTGACTAATGTTGCATAGTCTGCATGTAGAACAGTCTAATGCATAGCATATTTTTGCATCATTGTGTCAGGGGGAGCTGAGAGTTCTATTCAATTCATTGAATCCTTGGTACTTCTCATTGTCCCCTTTCAACTCATTCATATTCACTGTCATCAGATGCTATGGATCATAATGCTTATTGCTATCCTTTCCCCATTTCTTCACTAAACAACAGCTTTGCATCTGGTTTAGTACATTGAATGGTGACTATTGCAACTGTTCACTTATAAGAATCACATTTACAAATTGAAAAGAACTAAAGGTTTAACCTTTATAAATTGGAGAGTTAAGTGTCTACACTTCAGAATTTGAGATAAAAGAAAACTTTTATATCTCTTAATCTTTGTCTCATAGCTAAAATAGAAAAAGTTTTTTGTAATGCCTAAATGTGTTGAACTGGATATGTCTAGAACAGGCTAATAAGAGTGTGTACTGATTTTTTAAACAATCACTCTAAAAGAATTAAGGGCAGCAGTAAATAAGATCATAAATGTAAAGAACTGAACATTGTGACAGAGCAATGGTTAATTGCACTGAGAAACTGTGAACTCCTCCAATGAAGCAGGAAAATTCACATGTCATGAAGTGCCTCAAGCTAACTCTGTTCATAGGGTCAAATCTATAGGGGGAGTCATCACCAAGTAACTGAGAGTACTGGCCTCTAATCAAGGTGTACCCTAATGTCAAAAGTGAAGACTATTCTTGTAGGTCTTGATCTGAAATAGATCTAGTAGTTTATGCCTAGTAACTGGGGGTACTTGCCTCTGATCAAGGTGTACACCTAATGTCAACAGCATAAATGCCACAGGTCTATTCACTTAGTTCAGGTTCAGAAATCGAAAAATGAAAATCAAACTGCTGTAACCCTTTGAAAATCAAAAGTCTATGAGTGAAAATTGTTTTTATTAATACATATTCAAGTTGCCTTTCTTGAACTTCCATGTTTAGACACAAAAGGGTATTATTTTAGACTTATCTATTAATACCATGTGCCCTGGATTCATTGCTATAAATGGAATCTAAAACTCTTTTTCAGGGGTCAGGTTCTTTACTCTAGATTTATCACTGTTAAATCTGAATTTTTGAAAATTGTATGTTACTGATTCTTATACTTTAACAGTTGTTTATAATCATGCTTCCTTTCTGAACCTATGATTCAGCTGTTATCAAGTGACCCTCCTACCTTTTCTACCTTGGTTATCTGTTCATATTCCTTCTCAAAGGGGGAGCTTTTATTTAGGGGGAGAAATAATTCAGGGGAGTCTTACATTCAGGGGGAGAATGCTCTAGCAGTCACTTGCATGCATAATGCACTTTGCACTCTTGTTTTTACTGTTTTTCTCTTTTTGATCATGTCAAAGGGGGAGAAAATCTTGTGTGTGACTCACTGTCACATTGTGTTGCCATCATCAAAAAGGGGGAGAATGTTGTGCCCCTTAGGCACAAGCATGTGCTATGTTGCTTTGATGATAGCAATGCTATTTTGTTTTGATGATAGCAAGACAGTGAGTGCATTTGAGTGCATTTGATATTATATTTTGATGATGTCTAGCATTGATGACATTGTGCTTTGATGATAGCTTCATGATTGTGATTTGTATATCATCTGGAGAATGCACGTGTATGACTGATATATTGTTTGTGTTAGACTTCTGGTATGTGCATAGTCTATACATTGCATCGTGGGGTTTATGCTCTAAGTCTATACACTGCATAGCAAGCTCAAAGTCGATACATTGAGCGTCTCATGCATCATTCGTCTAAGTCCATACATTGGACTGTAGTATGCATTTGGCGAAGGCATCGCAAGTCTAGACAGTGGACAGCGTCTCGTGCATATAGCAAGTCTAGACATTGCACTGTAGCATACATTTCTTCATAGTCTATACATTGTGCATTTTGTTGACAAGTTTGCACACTCATGAAGTCTGCACATTGGACTCTTGATCAAGTCTACACATTCATTGTTAAGACAAAGTCTATACAACGTCAGTTCATGCATTATCTCAGGCTAAGTGTGTACAGCGTCTTAGGCGAAGTCTGTACAGCTGTGTCATATGCTCCTAAGTCTATACATTGGTGTTGGGCATCAAAGTCTGTACATCGCCCTCAATCTTCAAGTCTACACATTGGTCTTTACTTGAAGTATATACACTGTTTCACTGTTCATCGCCTTTGGGCATCAAAGTCTATACAATGGCTTTGGGTCTCCAAGTCTATACAGCCTTCTGATTCGTCAAAGTCTGTACAGCGCACTTCATATACAAAGTCCAAGTCTATACAGCGTGAAGTCTCACCTCGTGTTGCTTTCAGTGCCACTTGAGTCACACTTCGTGCTGTTTCCCCTCACTAACATGAAAAGATTTCGTGTCGTCTGAGCTTACGACACTTCGTGTTGATTTCAATGTTTGACAGGAAAAACTTGTATGAGGTTATACTTCGTGTCGTTTCTATTTTTATGACTTCGTGTTGTATCCTTGTTGTGGTCAGCCCGTGTCGTTTTCACCTCGTGCTGTTCTCATGACTTCGTGTCGTTTTTCCTCTCATGACTTCGTGTCGTTTTCCCTCTCATAACTTCGTGTCATGTTTCTGAGGTAGCTCGAATAGTTCTGATGAACTTCGAGTCGTTTCCCTGTAGATCTCGTGTCGTTCCTGATTAGTAACCACACTTCGTGTCGGTTACTGTTGTTTCTTTGACTTCATGTCATTTTCCTTGTCTTTCGTCTTCGTGTTGTTTTCAACCCGTGTCGATTTCAGTTTTCATCTTCGTGTTATTTTCAACTCGTGTCGGTTACTATTTCGTCTCCGTGTTGTTTCATGTCTTCGTGTCGTGTTTCCTACACCTCGTGTCTTTGTCGCTTTGTGACTTCACCTCGTGTCGTTTTCATCGTCTTCGTGTCATTTTTGTTCTATTGCGTGCAGGACATCGCAGCACCTCGTGTTGCTTTCTGTGCCACTTCGTGTCATTCCTTGGGTAGTGTGTGTTTCTGTCACTACTACACTTCGTGTCGTTCTTATTTCACTTCGTGTCGTTTCCGTATTATGTCTTCGTGTTGTTCTTCCTAGACCTCGTGTCTTTCGTATGTTGAAACCACACTTCGTGTTGGTTTCTGTTTTGTCTTCGTGTTGTTCTCTGTGTAGTGTGTGTTTCTGTCACCTCTGCACTTCGTGTCGTTCTCGTTTCACTCCATGCTGTCTCTGCGTCTGAGTCTTCTTTGTTATTTCTGTCTTCGTGTTGTGTCGTTCTAACCTCGTCCAGGTTTCTTCTAAAACGCTGTTCTTCTGATAAGTCTATACAGAGTTGTTCTTTAAACTGATGACTTATCCGATACTCTGTTTAACAGGTGCTTTGATCGTGAAGCTTAAGGAGAGCACGTGATCCGAGGAAGAACATTCCCCATTGACTGGCAGCACGTGATCCGAGGCTGGAATGAAGCCTGCTGAGAGACTGCCACGTGGCCCGAATATCTGGGCTGGAAATGTGGAGGTCACACGTTGGGGCTGATCCTGCTGGCTGCTGCTATATATATGAGCCTCCTTCCACAGAAGAAGATAGATCGAGTTGGCGAGAAGAAAAGCTCATACAGAGAGCCACGATCCAGATAGCAAAAGAAAAGAGAAAGAAGAAGAGCAGAAGGAGAAGAAGAGAGGCAGAGAGCTCGAGAAGAGTGTGAAGAGAAGAAGAAGAGAAAGAAAGAGAGACAGTGAGATTGAGAGAAGAAGAGTGAAGTCTGAAGATTTGTTTACTGGACCGTGGATCAAATCCAGGCCAGTCTGCTCTGTTGAGAGCTATAGTGTGTTCTTCATTTATAGCTTTCCGATTGCTGTTTCATTCTATTTTCATTTTCCTTTATACATTTCTTCAAGCTGTTTGTCAGCGGTTTGCAGAGGTGCTGCCTCTGGACAACAAGCTGTGTAGCTCAGCGGGCAGTGGAGGTTTCCACTGGACAGGTAAAGCTGTAATCCTCAGCTGGCGAGACTTGGTCTCGGACGGGTTAAGCTGTATTCCCCAGCGGGTTCAAGCTGTGAGTCAGCGATGGCTAAGCTGTATTGCCCAGCGGAAGTAAGCTGTGATGCTCAGCGGTTGGCAAGCTGTGAGGCCCAGCTGATTGTTGGCAAGCTGTGTTGCCCAGCGGTTAGTGAAGCCACACTCGGGTTGAGTGTGAGGTGGATGTAGGTCTGCTGGACCGAACCACCTAAAAACCCTTGTGCATTGTGGTTTGATTTGTTCATTTGTGCTTCCGCTAGATGAATGCATAGGGGCGCTCCATGTGTCTGCTAATTGGTAGAACAGAATAGTTGATTAGCTTTCAGATTTGGTAAATCTGTCTAGTTAGCATCATAGTTCCTTTTTGAGCGAAATTTTATATTGGGTGAAAGTTTTTATAAGCCATATTCATTCACCCCCCCTCTGAATACTAGCACCGAACCCAACAGCACCTCAAATGTGGAGAATTCCTTGGCAGGAAAACGTGGAAGCCACGCGCCCTTATCCACCTGCTGTTATATATATCAGTCTTCATCTTCTGTAAAGGCTGATCGAAGTTGGTGAAGTATATACATCCAGTCTGAAGCAGCAGCCACCGAGATCCACTGTGAGAGAAGAAAAGCAGAGAAGAAGAAAAGGAGAGAAGAAGAAGGAGAGAGGAGATGAGTTGAGAGAGTTATTGTGAGAGCTTGTGAATCAGTCTCTTGGTCCAGTTACCAGAGCTGATATTGCTCAACTTTGAGCTACAGTCGTGTTAGTTTTCTTCCATTCGATTGTATGTTTTGTTTGTTTTCAGTCTTGCTATTTTCTCTTTGAAAACTCTTGTTCTATCAAGCTGTTAGTCAGCGATTTCAAGCTGTGAGGCAGCGGGTTGCAGAGGTGTTCCTCTGGTCGGCTAAGCTGTAGTGCCCAGCAGAGCAAGCTGTGATGCTCAGCTGTTGCAGAGGGTGCTCCTCTGGTCGGGATAAGCTGTAAGCCCCAGCCGTTGTTGGCAAGCTGTAGAGCCCAGCAGATTGAAGCTGTGTATTAGCAGTAATCCACATTCGAGTTGAATGTGGGGTGGACGTAGGTCGGATTGACCGAACCACCTAAAAGCCTTGTGCCTCTCGTGTGTTTGATTGCTTGTTCAGCAGATCTTGTGTGTTTCATTCGGTGCATTGGCTGTGTTCGTTTAGTGTTCTTCTAATTCCGCATTTGATTCTAGGCCTAATTTTTAAAATATCCAGTTGATCTATTCACCCCCCCTCTAGATCCACATCCTGTGGTGATAGAGCCTTCCATCTAACTTCAACATTTGGTATCAGAGCTAGACTCTTCTACAGGGACTTACCGCCCGAAGAGGATAAGCACAGATGGATGGAAGAGGGATGATAGCTGAAGGACACTCCACATCCAAGCCCCCATACTTCGATGGAACCAACTACGCATACTGGAAGCACCGTATGCAGGTATTCTTGAGGGCTAAAGATTATGAAATTTGGAAGGTGGTTAGCAAGGGACCTTTCGAGCTGTCCCCAAATGAAGATGTATGGACCAAGGAGGAAATTAGAAGGTCCACGCTCAACTGGAGTGCAATCAATGCAATCCAGTGCTCTCTGCATCCCACCGAGTTCTCACGAATATATGCCTGCTCCTCAGCGAAGGAAATGTGGGATGCACTTGAAGTCATCTATGAGAGAACTTCACAAGTCAGAGAGACTAAGACTAATCTACTAGTTTCAGAATACGAAGCTTTTAAAATGAAGCCTAATGAGACGATCAAGGAAATGTATGCTCGGCTGACTATTATCACAAATGGTCTCAGAGGCTTCGGGAAAAAATATTCTGAGTATGATGTAGTCAGGAAGATCTTGCGATCCTTGACTCCAATTTGGCACACCAAGGCCACAGTTATGGAAGAGTCAAGAGATCTGCATAATACTAAGGCAGATGAGCTGATCGGATCTCTAATGGCTTATGAGATGAATATGCCGAAGATAGAGGAGGCTGACAGAAAGAGGAAGCCTATAGCTCTGAAGGCTGGTGCTAGCAGATCCAGTCGATCCAGCCCCAACGGATCATCAACTGAAAAGAGCTTGTCTGAAGAAGAAGTGGCAAATGCTGATATTGCCATGATTACTAGGGAATTTCGGAGATTTCTCAAGAAGGAAGGAAGAAGATTCAGCCGAAGAAATCCCAACAGTGGCCGCCGAGACACAAGGTATAAATCAAACCCTGTAAAGAAAGCTGAAACTAATGTTTGCTATCAATGCAAGAAGGCGGATCACTTTAAAGCTGAATGTCCGACAAATCAGAACCTCAAGGATAAGTCCAAGAAGAAGAACACAAAAGGGAAAGCTATGGTGAGTACCTAGAGTGATGAGGACGAGGGATCTTTGAGTGCCACTTCGGACAGTGAAGTTGAAGCTGAGAAGCCAATCTGTCTCATGGCAACCAGCTCAGAAGATAGAGAGGAAGAATCTGATGAGGTATCCTCTCACTATGAAAATTTTACTATTACTGATTGGATGGTTGCTTATGATGAACTTACTGAAAGAGTAGATGAGGTCAGAAAAGAAAACAGACATCTACGAAGAAAAATTAAAATCATGCAAAATGATACTTCATTGTCTGATAAAATTGCCTGCTTAGAAACTGATAATAGTAAGCTGAAACTCACATGTTATGAAGTTGAAGAAATCAATAAAGAACTGAAAATTTCTAAGGAAGAAAATGTGAGATTAGACAATGAAATTGATGCATGGAAACTGAAAATTTAGAATTATGAAAATGAGATAAAAATTGTTTCTGAAAAATATGAAGTTGTCCTCAATGTGAATAATGAGTTAAAAAATCTATTGATGAAGTTCAGAAAGATAATGAGGATAAGCTAAAAACAATTGAGAAAATGACCCAAGGATCTGAAAATTTAGATGCATTATTGGGGTCAACGGTAAATTTCAGAAGAGAGGGCCTAGGATTCAACTCTAGTGCAACTAAAAGCTTTGGAATGAAAACTATTTCCTTTGTTGCACAAAAGGAGAAAGGACCTCTGATCAACATGAATTCTAATAATGCTGTAAAGATAAATTTGAATCTGAAAAGGCTAAATGCAGAGGATAAGGGCAAATAGAAAGTAGGTGAGCCTAGTAGAATTGGGACTTCCAAACCTAGCTCTAGTGCTCAACCCAAGGTTAGGGGTCAGCCTGCTCAAGTAAACAAACCCCAGGTCAATGCCAAAAAGTCTTCACCACCATCATCACAGAAAAGGACCCAACCAAAACCTATGAATAGGTCAGCAGGGTCAAGGGTGTAGGGAAGACAAAATATTTTCAGAAGTCAGCCTAACAAATTCAATCCACCTAGAGTTCAGTCCCACTACCCCACATAGCCAATCTATCCTAATGGGTGTGGGTGGACTATAACTCAAGGGATGTATATAGGGTATGTTCATCAACCTACACACTTTTACAGACCCTATGTCAGAAATTGGGAAAATGGGTATGGCAGTCGGATGCCTAGGAATTACCAACATTTCCACAGCCAGCCCAGGAACTACTATGGCCAAAACTTTATGAATGCAACCTGGCCGAAGCATTGGCACAATAACAACAATTCTGTGAATAACTCTGTTGGTGCATATAAGAAGAAAGTCAACAAGAAAAAGCAAAACAAAAAGAAATCTGGAAAATCCACTGAACAGAACTGCTTCAAACAAATGTGGATTCCCAAAAACATGTTTTCTTTCTTTACTTGCACTTCATCTGCATTGGAGCCCAATCAGACTTGGGTTCCAAACTCTTTGCCCTAATTGTGTGTGCAGGTATGCCTGGCAGCCAAGAGCAACTTGTGGTACTTGGACAGTGGCTGCTCCAGGCATATGACAGGAGATAAGGCCAAGTTTTGTATGCTAACTGAAAAGCTAGGAGGCCTTGTCACCTTTGGAAGCAACACAAAGGGTAGGATCATTGGATCAGGTAAGGTTGGTAAGTGTTCTACCTGCTGCATTGATGATGTGATGCTGGTTGAAGGGTTAGCTTACAATTTACTTAGTATCAGCTGGTTGTGTGATAAGGGTCATAAGGTTTTATTTGATTCTCAATGCTGCAAGGTTTTTGAACCTGATTCAGAAATTGTAAAATTCTCTGGAAAAAGAATAAATAACACATACATGATAAATCTAGATGATATTCAGCATTCTAACCTATGTCTTACTGCCAACAGAGAAGATTTAGCATTTTTATGGCATCGTAGGTTAGGCCATGCTAGTTATACCATTTTGCACAAACTAAACAAGCATAGCATGGTTAGAGGACTTCCTGAAGTTTCCTTCAAGAAAGAAAATAAAATCTGTGATGCATGCACTCAATCAAAGATAACTAGAAAGTCATTTAAGTCTAGAACTGAAAATCTGTCTTCAAAACCCTATGAGCTGATACACATGGATCTTTTTGGGCCAACCAGATTGTCAGCTTATCAGGAAGGAGGTATGGGTTTGTCATGGTATATGACTTTTCTAGGTATACTTGGGTTTATTTCTTATCTAATAAGAGTGATGCCTTCTCAGAATTTCAGGAGTTCTATGTTAAAATAAATCAGAAAATTGAAAATATTTTGACTGATCATGGAGGTGAGTTTGAAAACTCACAGTTTGATGAACTCTGCAGGTCAAATGGAATCAACCATAGGTACTCCTCACCAAGGACACCTGAGCAGAATGGGGTTGTGGAGAGAAGGAACAGAACCCTAGTGGAGATGGGTCATACACTTCTTGTTGAAGGTGGTCTACCAAGGAAATTTTGGGCTGAAGCAGTGAACACTGCATGTTATGTAATTAACAGAGTCATGGTAAGACCTTCTACCCAGCAAACACCATATGAGATCTTAAATGGTAAGAAATCTTCTATTGCTCATTTCAAGGTTTTTGGTTGTAAATGTTTTATTCATATAAATGATAAAAGAGACCTTGATAAATTTGAACCTAAAGGTGAACCAAGAATCTTTCTTGGTTATTCTGAAAACACCCGAGCATATAGAGTGTACAATCTGAACTCTAAAACTGTTGAAGAATCTCCACACATAGTTTTTGATGAATCCTTGGTAAATTCTAACGTTGGTCAATGCAGGAATGAAGACAATGGTGAAATCTTGAAGGAAGGAGATCCTGCAGACAAATCCGAGGATGAAGAAGGACATACAGAACTTAATGAAGAGGAGCCTACAGTTCAGGGAGAGGTAAATCAAACACATGACAATTCAATTGTTAACATTAGATATCTTAAAGATCATCCTGTAGATAATGTAATTAGAAATCTGCATGACCCCCCTAGGACTAGAGGCCACCTGAGAATTCAACATGAATTAAATGCATATGCTCTTGTCTCTCAAATTGAACCCAAGTCCATTGACTGTGCCCTCAAGGATATGCATTGGATTAATGCCATGCATGAGGAGCTTAATCAGTTCGACAAGAACAAGGTGTGGCACTTGGTCCCACCTCCTGATCATGGAACAGTCATAGGGACTAGGTGGGTCTTCAGGAATAAATCTGATGAATTAGGAAATATTGTTAAAAATAAAGCCAGACTTGTTGCTCAGGGGTACAACCAGGAGTTTGGTATTGACTTTGAAGAGTCATTTGCCCCTGTAGCCAGATTAGAAGCTGTTAGAATTTTATTAGCTTATGCATGTTCCCAAGGTATAATCCTCCAGCAGATGGATGTAAAATCTGCATTCTTGAATGGGGAAATTAATGAGGATGTCTATGTTAGACAGCCCCCTGGATTTGAATGTCTAGATTTTCCTAATCATGTTTACAAATTAAATAAAGCTCTCTATGGTCTTAAGCAAGCTCCCAGAGCTTGGTACGACAGGTTGAGCAAGTTTCTCACTGATCAAAATTTCACTAGAGGAGTAGTTGATCAGACCTTGTTTACAAAGGTGAGTCATTCTGAAATTCTTATTGTACAGATTTATGTGGATGATATCATTTTTGGGTCAGCTAACCCCAGATTGTGTGAGGAATTTTCTAAAACAATGACTAATGAGTTTGAAATGAGCTCAATGGGTGAGCTCAAATTGTTTCTTGGACTGCAGGTTACACAAACAAAGGATGGAATGTTTATCACTCAGTCCAAGTACACAAGGGATCTACTCAAGAAATACAAGATGGATAACCTTAAAGAGATAGCTTCTCCAATGGGTACCTCTACAAGCTTGGATGAAGACACTAAAGGTAACCCATTTGACCAGAAGTTATACAGAGGTATGATCGGATCCCTTCTCTACTTAACAACATCTAGGTCTGATATTCAATTCGTTGTAGGATTATGTGCTAGGTTTCAGGCCAGTCCTAAAGAAAATCATTTTAAAGCAGTGAAAAGGATTTTTAGATATCTGCTAGGCACCCAAGAGATAGGATTATGGTATCCTGCTAGGTGTGAGTTAGAGCTTCTAGCTTACACTGATGCTGATTATGTTGGGTGTCGAGTAGATAGAAAAAGCACTAGTGGCTACTGTCAATTCCTTGGTGGCTGTCTAGTATCTTGGGCATTGTGGACGCCAAAAAATGACGATGATGATCATGGCGACATTCGCGTCTACACATTCGAGCGTGAGTCGATGAAGAAATGCCGAATAAACCCCATGCCTCGTCCGATCAGAACGAGAACTCGCTTGGTGGTCCGCTACCCGCTAAGGAAGCCCCCCAGGCAGAAGATACAGCTACAATGCTCCGACCGGCCATGCCGAGAGCTGAATCAGAGAGAAGTCGGGAACTCCGGCACAATCTCGGCATGCACAGAAAGTTACGTAGAATCTGGGACCGAGTCCCAGAGGCTACAAACGGAATATTGCAGAGGCCATACATTGCAACCGAAACATTCTGGGAATGCCGACATTTCATATGAACGGCCGCGACTTCGAGAAGAATCCGTTTAGTGCTTAAAACGGCACGAAAGGGCCTTAAAACGGCGCGCCTTAAAACGGCGTGCCCCTTTCCTTTTTGGCTACACGGCGCGCGAAGAGGCATCCCCTTTGATGCTTAAAACGGCGCCCCTTTGAATATGGCGCCGTTTTAACCCCTCATTCTATTCTCTGAAGTGCTTCCTCGGCGCGCAATCAACCCATCCCGTCGGCATGCCGATGCTCTGTTTAATGATGTGTAGAGAACATTGAATGCCCGACGCTCTGTCTCTACCTCCGTTCGACAGCACAGAAGCGGCAACGGCGAAGCAGGCTCCGGTAAATCCGCAAATGTCCCATCCTCGGACGAACGCCAGTGTACTCCATGAACCAGCATCATCCAGCACAACAACAACGTTGTTGCGAACAAGGCAGAAGTGGCGGGAGTTTTCTCCCCCACTGTCCGTTCTATAAAAGGCATGCCCCACTGGTGAAGAAGGAAGAGGAGGCTCGAACCACCCCCCAGTTGGGCTATTGAAGAGAGAAGAGAGGGCCCTTGGCTGGCCATTGAAGAGAAGAAGGAAAAGAGAGAAGAAGCCCCGTCCCTGCGCCTGCTAGGTGAAGAAAAAAGAGAGATTGAGCGTGAAAGAGAGAGGTGAGCTCGGAGGGGGAGGAGCTTGTGCCCCGTTCCCCCTCCCCCACCGATGTATTTCTTTCCTCTTTCTTTGATGTGTTTTCCTTGCTTTGGGGTAGATCTCCCCTCCAGTATTTCTTTTCCCCCCCTTTTTTTTCTTGGGGATGAATAAAAAGAATGCTTTCTTTGTGGGCATGGGCGGTGTTCTTCTGCTTCCCTCTCCCTCTCTCTATTTTCTGCTCACCTAGGGCCCTTCGAAGCTTGCTTCTGCGTAGCGCAGCCTTCGGAGGAACCCGTCAGAGAGGTGAACATTCATGGCCCTTGTGGCAAACACTTGTCCCGTTTGGAAAGTTCCTCACCCGTGAGCTGTGGTCGTTCTTGTAGGTTGGCCCTCGAACGTTCCATACTCACCTCTGGGTTCGGACCGCCGTGAGGCTACTCCGATTTTTGAGAGTTTACCCCGGAGCAATCCGTGTGGTGACTCTCCTTTATCTCCGGCAAGTCCCGGTCCGGGGGAGGTGCTGCCCAATTCTTGCCAGGGCCAAGAACAAGATGAACAAAGAACAAGAACACATAAGGATGAAAAAACGAAGCTTCTTCGGACTGAATCAACCCCACTCTTGAAGCCCCTGAACAGAATGAACCCTCTGAGTTCCTGTATAACAAACAAACCCTTCGAATGAACACTTAAGCATTCATGTTAATTCACCTCAATAAACCACTAAAATGATTAAACCCCCTCTTCATCAACCTAATCTTTCGAATGGATGAACAAACGTATCATGAAACCCACTTACGGGTGAAAGAAAAGAAAAGAAACACACAGTCAATCGCTTTGAAACAACCCTTGGAAGAGTTTACCCCGGCGCAGTTATTATTCCCTACGCCGTTTTAACCTACACTCGAAACCCCTTTCGACCTTAACCCGGCACCCTTAAAACCGGCGCGCCCCTCTTCCATTGCAAGGCTATTCCGGCGCGCCTCTCTTTTGCAACCCTTAAAACGACGCCCCTATAACCGGCGTGCCCCCCTTTTTAATGTCCTAAACCGGCGCCCATCTGTGCTTCACTATTCACCTTAAAATGGCGCCCCATTTCCTCCCTTGAGCTCTAAAACGGCGCCATCCTCTTCCTTCGCTAACCGGCGCGCCTCCTTAATACAAAAAGGGAATAAACAAGCAAAAAAATAATGATAAAAGGTCAATCATGCTAATAAAAGAATGAAAGGAACTCCATCAGCCGTGCCTTAATTGAATTTTTGTTCTGGGGGCGCTGCCCCCGGAAACCCCCGCAAGGGGCGTTGCCCCCTTGACCCCCACGACCTGACCGCGCAGGTCGATCCGCGTGCGAGGGCGCACGATGGCAAGTTCAGGCTCACACTTAACAATTCACTCCCTCGGACTCGGTGCAAAGAGAAAATCAATGATGCCTTATGGTATCGGATGTGGACCTCGGAACCTCCGACATGGTCATGATCCGAACACATCTCGGGCCAATAGTTCGTTAACTCGACCCGCTTCTCCCGGAATCTAATCCCGCAACCCCACATTAAACTTGTCGTGTCTACGGCAGACATTTGCACGGTTTTATCATCGTCTTTGATGCTTCAAACGTGGACTCATGTCCGAACAATGAATGGTCTGACCGAGACCGACACGCACGTATACCTTGGAACCTTCGTTTCCCAAGACTATGCGTGAAGAGGAAAGTAATGGCGCCCCATGGCATCAGACGTGGCCCTCGGAAACCCCGATATGGCCATAGTCCGCAACCACCTCGGGCCAATAGATCATCAGCTTGACCCATCTTCATCGGGATCCGATCCCGCACCCACAGGAAACGTGCCATACCTACGGCATACATCCGTATGTCTTTGTCGTTGTCTCCGATGCTTCGAATATGGACTTTCATCTGAATACTGAATGGTCTGTTAGTGACCGACGTATATCCCGGGATCTAATCCCGCAACACCACATTAAACTTGCCGTACTCACGGCAGACATTTGTATGGGTTTATTTCCGTTTACGTCTTCAATACGGATCTTGTCCGAACAAAAAATGGTCCATGAATGACCAACAAAATCTGAATGCAACGAGACGGCTCTCGTCTTCCCCGAACCCTACGTGCAGGAATATCAATAAGACCTTCGTGAGTCACATTTGGACCTCGGGTTCACCCCAACCATGGTCATCGCCTGACCCACATCCTAGGCCTATAGTCGGCTATCTCTGTACAAATCTTTGTTTCGGAATCTAGTCCCGGGACACTTTCCCGCTGCCCTTCGGCACCGGAGATATTAATGATGCCCACGCAAGCCTCGTTTTGACTGCGGGAGGCGCCCCCGAAATGGTCCTGACTCGATCTCGCACCGGGCCAATAAACTCACTGATTTCTGACTGCTCTAATCGGGATTCAACCGAATGTCTTCTATCCCTTTAAACAATAAATTTGCCATACCCTGGCATACATATGCTCCAGCTTTCCCCGTGATGATCACGATTCTCTAAAGCCGGACGCTCGTCCGAATATCGAAATGGTCCCTTGAGTGATCGACATATTTCGAATGCTTGTTTCCCTAGACATAGGGCTTTCCGACTGATTCGAGACCGCTATCGGCTTGTTTCTCTCGATATATATTTTCCTGTCCATGAGGCCCCTTTTCCCGGTGATTAATCAAGGGTGTTCCCCTCTCCGAGGGGATGTAAATGACGTCGTGACCTTTATGGCGCGGCGGGTTCCAGTCCCGACACGAACCACATAATCGTCTGATTAGTCAGATCGAGCACGCAATAAATCGTCACTTTGTGACTGGCACGCCCACGCACTTAATAAACGAATAAACCCACCAAATAACCCGACTTAAAGAAACAAACAAATGAGCGTGTCGAAAAGTGCGTCCACAGGCATCTAAGAAGCAACACACTGTAGCCTTGTCTATAGCTGAGGCTGAATATGTTGCAGCATGTAATTGTGCTGCCCAAGTACTTTGGATTAAGCACCAACTAGATGATTATCAGATAAAACTGGAATGTATTCCAATTCTATGTGATAATACTAGTGCCATATGCCTTGCTAAAAATCATGTTCATCATTCTAGGACTAAGCACATAGAAATAAAACATCATTTTCTGAGAGATGTTGTGAACAAAAAGGAAATTGAACTGGACTTCATTGAAACAGACAAACAAGTTGCTGATATCTTTACTAAGTCACTTGGAAATGAAAATTTTAAATTTTTTAGAAGAGAACTTGGCTTGTGTAAATTTCAGCATAATGAATGAACTTTTTGTTGACTTGAATAAAATTTTTGAGCTGCTTTGAATAAACTTCTGATTTGGACTTGCTGTTGATAGATTGAATAAACATTGTGCAACAGACTTATGATAATGCATGACTCTCATATTTTTATTTGCACTCATGATCATCATCGCATATATATGTCTAGATGCATGATATGTCTATATTTCTGCATGGGTCATACTGCACAATAAGATAGTCTGAGTAAGCATGAACTTCAAAAAATCATCTGATCTGTCATCTTTTGCAAAAATTGCATGCATATAGACAGGGGGAGTCTTGTCAGTAATTTCAAGGTGAACTGCTGCGTCGACGCTGCTATAATGTGGCATTGACGCAGTGAACTAGATCTGTGAATATCTCTGTCTCTTTATTCTGATGAGTTGACGCTGCAATAGCATGGAGTCAACGCACTGACACTATCTCAGTGTCTTATACTGTTGCCTCTTCAACTGATGCGTAGACGCCTTGAACTCCCAGCGTCGACGCTGTCTATTCAATTCTTGACTCTGAATGATTGAGTCTGACAGTATGGCAATCTTTTAGTCAGTTCTAATCTTAAGCTATAGAAAATAGATTTCTTCTTTCATAAGAACTTTAATTGCTTAAAGACTGACTTAATGGTTTAAAATTTATAATCTTTAGAGTTGAAAGACTACAATCAGTAAATAAGGATGCTGAAAATTGATAAAGCTCTCAACCTTATCTTATTTCATGTCAGACAAAGCTAATTATATCTGAAATCTGAAAACTCATCTGAAATCATGTTAGAGAAGCTAGGTATGTGTATTGTCCTTAAACAAGTCATTCTGAAACAAATAAAGGGCAGCTAAGAAAGATATTGAAAAACATTGAAAATCATTTAAAAAATAGCATTGACAGAGCAATGACTGGTAAATCACTGAGAAACTGAGTGATCCATAAAAGAAGTGGACACCACTCATGTCATGAGGTGTATCAGCTATCTCTGTATAAAATGATCAAAACAGTAGGTTGTTTTCACTGAGTACCTGGGAGTAACTGGCGTCTAATAAACGTGTACCCTCACACAAAAAGGTGTCAATCAATTCTACTGAATCTGATCATAGGCAAGATGGTCCATCATGTTGAGTATCTACGGGTATTGGCGTCTGATAAACGTACACCCTTACACAAAAAGACTTTTGGTACCTGAATGCCCTAAATGAAAGAATACTGAAAAATGATATTCCTTCAAAGAAATTTCATGGATGTCAATTGTTTAATTTCAATACATGACATAGTTTCTCTTAACACATTTTACTGAGTCTATGAAAGTACGATATTCTGAAACTGAATCTCTCATGTAAATGTGACTCTGGTTTATTGTTTTATCATGCACATCTACCTTATCCAATGAGTGTAGTGCATGAACTCTCATTTAAACCTTTAAACCAGAATTTCAATTTCTAAGCCGTTTCTCAGTTCATATGACTGAAGGTTCTGTGCTTTAGCTGCTTAATTTCTGAACTACTTACTAAGAATGCCAGTCAGCTGAACTTTCTTTTTCCTTCACTTGCCCTCACTTTCCCTCCTATTTGTTGATGGCAAAGGGGGAGAATATTCAGTTCAGGGGGAGAATTCTGATTCAGGGGGAGTGTATGCATCTGCATCACGGTATGGCAAAGGGGGAAATTTTTGTTAGCAGGGAGTTGCTTACATTTTGTAGCATGCAGCATGTCATTCATAGCATCTACATGCATCTGCATAACAATCTGAATAACAAATCATGTCCTTCATCAAAAATTGCATCTGTATGACAGGATGTTGCTACTCTACATGATAGGGGGTTGCCATCATCAAAAAGGGGGAGATTATTGTGACTCCTATGTGTTGATGGTGTTGACATGTAACTTTACTTCATATGGCAACACATTGTTTTGATTGATTGGCAACACTGTTTATATTTTTATGAAATTATTTTATCAGATTGTCTGTGTGTAATATGCATTTTATCTTGTTTTCACACTGAACACACACTCAAAGTCTCAAAGTTTATACATCGCTGTTGGGCATCAAAGTCTGCACATGAGCATCAGGCAGTAAGTGTGTACAACGCCCTGTGTAGGCACGACAAGTCCATACACTGGTTGCACATTGCACAACATGCGAAGTCACCAAGTGTGTGCATTGCATAGCATGCATGCGTCAAAGTCCATTCATCCACAGTGCATTGGCCAAGTCTATACATTGTCCATCTCATTTAGAGTCTAAGGCAAAGTCTGTACAGTGAGCGTCTCATTGGTGAAGTCTGTACACTCACCAGTTGAACTTCAAAGTCCATACATTGGACTGTAGCTTGCACAAAGCTAAGCCCATACATCGCTCAAGTCTGTACAGAGTCCAGCGTCTTAATTAGTGTCTCATGCATTTGGGCAAAGTCTGTACATCGGTCTTTCAGCAAGTCTGAACATCGTCTGTCTTTGTTAGCGTCTCAGGCATTGGGCAAAGTCTGTACAGAGTCCAGCGTCTCATTCAGCGTCTCATTTAGCGTCTCATTGCATGGGCTAAGTCTGTACAGCATTCAGTGTCTAGAGTTTCATGAAGTCTGTACATCAGACTGTTACAGCAAGTCTGTACATTGTCCGTCTTCCTTAGCGTCTTGATCTTTCAAGTCTATACAGACGTTCTTTCAGAAAGTCTATGCATCGGTCTTCACCTCAAGTCTGTACAGTCATTTGTTAACAAGTCTTCACATCGTGAAGTCTACACACTCAACTCCTTCACATATTGCAAGTCTGTACATTGCATTCATCAGTTCTGAAGTCTATATATCTTCTGTCTTCAATTGAGTCTCACTGAAGTCTACACATTGCATCTTCTCACTGAAGTCGACACATTGCATCTTCATTTATGAAGTCTACACATTGCATTGATCTTCACTTAGTCTATACATTGACAGTCTTCATATCACCTAAGTCTGTACAGCGGTTGCTTCATACAGCAAGTCTGTACATAGCTTTCACTTATATGAAGTCTATTCAACGCAGTTCTTCTGATAAGTCTATACAGAGTTGTTATTTAATCTGATCATCCGATACTCTGTCTGACAGGGATTCTCTACTGAGATTGCTGACATGGCTCGTGATCCCAGGAGGACGAGGTGACCAGATGCTGCCACGTGGATGGAAGCACCTCAAATTTGGAGAATTCCTTGGGCGGGAAAACGTGGAAGCCATGCGCCCTTATCCACCTGCTGTTGTTATATATATCAGTCTTCATCTTCTGTAAAGGCTGATCGAAGTTGGCGAAGTATATACATCCAGTCTGAAGCAGCAGCCACCGAGATCCACTGTGAGAGAAGAAAAGCAGAGAAGAAGAAAAGGAGAGAAGAAGAAGGAGAGAGGAGATGAGTTGAGAGAGTTATTGTGAGAGCTTATGAATCAGTCTCTTGGTCCAGTTACCAGAGCTGATATTGCTTAACTTTGAGCTACAGTCGTTTTGGTTTTCTTCCATTCGATTGTGTGTTTTGTTTGTTTTCAGTCTTGCTATTTTCTCTTTAAAAACCCTTGTTCTATCAAGCTATTAGTCAGCGGTTTCAAGCTGTGAGGCAGCGGGTTGCAGAGGTGTTCCTCTGGTCAGCTAAGCTGTAGTGCCCAGCAGAGCAAGCTGTAATGCTCAGCTGTTGCAGAGGGTGCTCCTCTGGTCGGGATAAGCTGTAAGCCCCAGCCGTTGTTGGCAAGCTGTAGAGCCCAGCAAATTGAAGCTGTGTATCAGCAGTAATCCACATTCGAGTTGAATGTGGGGTGGACGTAGGTCGGATTGACCGAACCACCTAAAAGTCTTGTGCCTCTCGTGTGTTTGATTGCTTGTTCAGCAGATCTTGTGTGTTTCATTCGGTGCATTGGCTGTGTTCGTTTAGTGTTCTTAAAATTCTGCATTTGATTCTAGGCCTAATTTTTAAAATAGCCAGTTGATCTATTCACCCCCCCTCTAGATCCACATCCTGTGGTGATAGAGCCTTCCATCTAACTTCAACACTAACCAAAGGAAAGGTAGCTCGATCAGGGCAGAATGCCACTAGACCAAGATAAGGGTATTCTGGCTGATCACTCGGGGAATGTTGGTTGCCCTGCATGATACAGCTTTATATGCCTTCCGTTGAGGGGAGAGAATCGGATGACTCCTTTATGGTCTACCAGGACGTAGGCACCCCCTTCATATACTCGGCGGACGATATACGGTCCGACCCAGTTTTCGACCAACTTCCCTTTGGGGTTGAAGGCCATCACTTCTCTTCTTTTGACCATTACCAGATCTCCTTTCTTGAATTCTTGACGTTTGACCAGCTTGTCGAAAGCACGGGCCATGCGAGCTTGGTAGAGTTGGATGTTTTGTTGTGCCCAGAGGCGTTTTCCTTCGAGCTCAGCGAGCTCTTCCAATCTTCTTTCTGCATTGGTTTGTTCACCGTTGGCTAGTCCGTGCTAGATGGCGACTCGCAGCGAAGGAACTTCCAGTTCAATCGGCACCATAGCCTCTGACCCATAGACGAGGGAGAAAGGTGAACAGCCGGTTGAGGTTTTTTAGACAATACGATAGGCCCAGAGCGCTTCGTACATCCTTTCTTCCCAATCTTTTTTATTAGACTTGACAGTCTTTGCCAGCAACGTACATAGTGTCTTGTTAAAGGCTTCTGCAAGTCCATTGGCTTGAGGGTTGTAGGGGGATGATGTCCTCCAGTCGATCTTGTACTTGTCGGCTAACCGATAAACCTTCTGGTTCCTAAAATGGCTGCCATTATCAGAGATGATTCGGCTGGGGATCCCGAACCGGAATATTATATTCTGCCGAAAGAATCTTGCAACTAGTTCCCCCGTTACATCTCTTAGTGCTACCGCCTCTGCCCATCTAGAGAAGTAGTCTGTAGCTGCTAAGATATACTTGCACCCTGATGAAGATGCTGGTAGCGGCCCCACAACGTCCGTGCCCCACTGGGCGAACGGCCAGCTTGGCAAGGTCGGGTGTAATGGCACTGGAGGTCTCCTTGCCACGTTAGCGTGTTCTTGACACTTCTGACAAGCCTTGGCGAACTTGCAGCAATCATTAAATATAGTGGGCCAATAGTAGCCCAATTTCTTTATCTCGATTTTCATCTTTGGGCCAGCCTGGTGTGCTCCAGCTGATCCCGCATGGACTTCTTGAATCACCTGTCCCGCCTCTGTTGAAGACAAGCAACGAAGTAGGACTTTCCTTCGGGCATCTGCCATTATTCGGAACAGGGTTCCGCTTCTCATCTCGTAAGAGTCCTTGACCCTCAGGAGCTTCATTCTCTGTTCTTTTTCTTTTGGAAGCTGCTGGTGTTGGAACCACCGCAGGAGATGTTCTCGCCAATCGGACTGTTGAATCTCCTCGACTGCTACCACCTCAATCTCTTGTTCGTCAGTCAAGACCTCCGTTACACTAGGGACCTACCGGTGATTGATCACTGTTATATTCAGGCTTGCATCTGGCGGGATCGCCAATGAACTGGCCAGCTTAGCGAGGGCGTCTACCTGAGCATTCCGACCTCAGTTGATGTGCTTGATGCTGATGAAGTAGAATCTTGACATCATGCGGGTTACCAGCTGGTGATAGGGGAGAAGCTCTTGCTTTCGCACATCGAACTCTCCTTCCAGTTGTTTTATAACTAGCATGGAATCTCCGAATGCCTCTAGCATTTGAATTCCCATGGACAGAGCGATCTGCAACCCGATTATCAGGGCTTCATATTCCGCTTCATTATTTGTGCAATGCTTGTTTATGGAGCAGGATGTGTGAACCACTTCTCCTTCTGGGGATCTCAGGACTATGCTTGCCCCTGCCCTAACCCTGGCCGATCCAGTGGCAGAGGTGTCAATTCTGGAAGCGCCATCAAAATACAGCTGCCATAAGGAGGGTTGAACCTGAACGGCTTCCAGGGTTTCATCTTCAGGAAGCTCCGGTTCTAGCGGGCAGTCCCCGGGTACTAGGTGCTCAGCGAAGAAGTCCGCAATAGCTTGACCCTTGACGGCCTTGCGCGGTACATAGGAGATGTCAAACTCCATGAGGATTACCGCCCATTTGCCCAGGCGACCTTTGAGTGCCGGCTGGGACATAATATATTTCAGGGGATCCTCTTTGGATACCAAGCTGATTTCATGTGACAACATATAGTGTCGGAGCTTTTTAACTGTGAAGACCAGTGCCAGACAGACCTTCTCAATATAAGTATATTTCTCTTTAGTTCTGACCAGTCTCCGACTGAGGTAATAGAGGGCTTGCTCTTTCCCGTCTTCATTATTCTGGGCCAGCATTGCCCCCAGAGAGTTATGTGTAGCTGCTATATATAGTATTAATGGCCGTCCTTTCACCGGTGCGCCCAGCACTGGCGGAGTCTTCAGGTAGTCTTTCAGCTTGTCGAAGGCTGTCTGGCAATCTTCATCCCAATAAAATGGAACATCTTTCATCATCAACTTGTGGAAAGGCTGGCATCGCCCTGACAAATTGGAGATGAACCGCCGGATATAAGCCAAGCGACCCTGTAGTGATCTCAACTCGGAGATATTCCTTGGCGGAGGTAACTCCTGAATTGCTTTGATTTTTGCGGGTTCTATCTCGATTCCCCAGTATCGGACAATGAAGCCCAAGAATTTTCCGCTCGACACTCTGAACGCACATTTCATGGGGTTCATTTTTAGCTCATGCTGCCTCAGCCTCTGAAAAATAATACGGAGGTCTTGCAGATGATCTTCTTTTCTTCTGGTTTTGACCACCAGATCATCTATGTAGCACTCGACCTTGTGGTAGAGCAACTCATCAAAGATTTTGGTCATTGCGCGCTGATAGGTTACGCCAGCATTCTTTAGTCCGAACGGCATCCTCTTATAATGATAAATGTCTTTAGGGGTTTGGAAAGCAGTATGGACCCGGTCATGCTCCGTGATCCAAATCTGATTGTAACCGGATGACCCATCCATGAATGACAGGGCCTCATGTCCGGTTGTAGCATCGATCATGACTTCCGTTATTGGCACCGGAAAGTCATCTTTGGGGCAGGCTTTATTTAGATCTCGGAAGTCGACACATATCCGGATCTGTCCATTCTTCTTCTTCACGGGGACGATATTCGCCAACCATGTGGTGTACTTGTTTTCTTCAACAAATCCCACGTCAATGAGCTTGTTGACTTCAGCACAAATTTGAGTAATAAGTTCTGGCCTCATGCGCCGTGGTGGTTGCTTCACTGGCTCGGCCTCAAGGTTGATTGCCAGCTCATGTTGTGAGACAGCGGGGCTCAGACCCGGCATTTCTTTGTAAGTCCAGGCGAAGCAATCCCGATATTCTAGCAACAGTTGGACGTATAGCTCCCGTTCTTCTGGGGACAGCTGGGCACTGAGGAAGGTGGGCCTAGGGTCCTCCTCATTTCCCAAGTTGACTTCTATCAGTTCATCGACTATGGCCTGGCCTCCGTCTTCTATCTCCGGAGGTGCCGGCTGGAGGTCAACGAAATCTGGAATACCATCTTGAGGGTCGAGTACTTCGACTTCCTCGTCAGACACCACTAGAGCTTCTTGAGGTTTCTCTATTTCTTGTGCCAGCGGCTGCGTGGATTGTTCTATTAGCAAATCCACTGCCTTTGCAGCTCCCAAGGGCGAGAGAGTAGCTTCAGTGTTTGTAGATAAGGTTGCAGCCGCGACAGGCTGATAGTTGTTTACTGCTGGGCTTGGACAGCATCCTGGTTTTGTAGCATAAGTTGAGGAGGTCTCGCCTTCTGGGGCAGTTGCATCTTCCGTAGAAGTGGCTTTTCCTTTCTTGGTAGCTGGTTCTCCTTGATCGGAGTCGACCAAGGCTGCCCTGATTGGTAGAGGAGGTGTTGAAGTTATCATCAGTAGGGCTCCACTGGAGGGAGAAATTCCTGCTTTTTTAGTATCTTCGGCTTCACTGCTGCTAGCCGTATCAACTTTGGCTTGAAGGGCCGTCTCTTCAGGATAGACCTGCTCCCAGCATCGGCAGGGGACCATGGTCTCTGCTTCTTGATTTCCAGGTCGAGCCAGTTCAACATGCTCAGCTTCCACCGGGTATTCATCAAAAGTTGCCCCTAGCGGGCTATCTTCAGCAGGGTAGAAGGCGGAGATGGTGTCCACCTCGTATCGCCCACTGTAATAATATTCCTCCAAGGTGAAACCCAACCCCAGATGTCGAGAGACACGTCTCATTTCTTTATCCAGATTTGCGGGATACCACATTTTCTGGAAAGCTTCCTTGCGTTTTTGAGACTGATCAGGGGGAATGTGTTGCTTCTGAAACATCCTGGCCATCCGATCAGTTGTAAATGCCAGACCCTAGACGGGAATCGGTGGGTTGCTTATATCTTCAGGGAGGCTGCAGTCTGTGTCTTCCCGAGTAGGATGCTCCTCAGCTGTATAGAACAAGCTGCTGGGTCCATCCTCCTGTGTCACCTCCCAAGTCTTGAAAGGTTCGATAGTAGGGTTGTCAAGGCCGGGAGTCGGCTTGGTAAGGCCATCCGGGATTTCAATATGATTGTGCCGCCGAGCGACCCGCACTTCATTAGCTTCAGGGTATAATGTTGGAGGTGCTGTTCTGCCTACGTCCCCGGATGCTGTGATATGGGAGATCACCTTAGGCTTGACATATTCACGCGGCGGTGGTGGATACCAACTGTTGCCGAATGTGCTTCTCGATGCCCCCACAGGGGTCTTAACTTCAGAGGTCTTCTGGGAAGGCCCTGTATATAGGTTGGCATATGCCAAATGACATTCAAACACCTCGAACGGGTGGGGGTCTGCAAATATCCTCTCCTCCTTCCCTTGGAGACTGTATTTGATGCATTGGTGGAGCGTGGAGGGCACCACCATGTTTTCATGTAGCCATGGGCGGCCGAGCAGTGCCTTGTACGAGGTGCGGGAGTCAATGACATGGAACTGCACCGTCGTAGTGAAATCTGCTAAGGTGAGGGTGAACTCTGCCACTCCCATGGACACCTCACATTTTTGATTGAAGCCGACGATACGCATATCCCCGAGTTTTTCGAGATGCACATTAAAGTGGTGCCTCTCATATAATCTATATGGCAAGATGTTGACCGCTGCACCGGGATCAACCAGAATTCTGTTCAGCTCACTTCCATTCAGGTGCCCCTTCATATACAGCGGCCTGTTGTAGCTGATGGTAGGCAGTAGCATGTCTTCGGAGTGAAGGTCATACTGGCTTCCGACATTGCTTCAGCCAGACATGTCTCAAAATGAGCAGGCGTCTGGAGAGTAGTAATAATCGCCTGCCGGGTCTCTTCACTTAGAGAAAGGATCTCCCAGATTGTAAATCGAGCAGGGAGCTTCTTGAGTAGCTTCATTATTCGGCTCCCAGCTCGGACATTGGAGAGCCTCATCTCTTCAGCCCATTTGGACTTTGGAAGGTTTTGATTTGCGGGACCTGACGGACCTGCTTCATCTTCCTCAGATTCGGTGCCCTTCTGGCTGGTACTGGCTTCTAGGTTTTCTTTGTTAGTTACTGCGGGGCAAGCTCCGTCTGCATTTGGCTCTTCGACAGATTGTGCCAGCTGCGGGTGAACGTCCCTGGGTGTAGGGTTAGCCTCCTGACAAGGCTGCTTCCCCTTGGACATCTTCATGAATTCAAGAAATGAAGGGGCCCCCTTGCCCCCACTCTTGTTATATAGGCCTGACGAAGGAGGGATTTGGACTCCCTTGACTTCCGGAGGAGGTGTCTTGTAGGGTTGCTCCCCTCTGAACATGATGTTGTGGTTGGGTGGCGGCTGGCGCCCCCATTTTCGGCCTGACCGGGTGGCATGTGCAGCAGTTGCGGCCTCGGCCTTGCCTCCCCCAGCATGGGGCGTGAAGCAAATTTCCTCTTCTTCCTCCTCTCCGGGCAGGTTGAAGAGTGCTGACAAGGTATTACAGGAGACAACCTGCACTTTATTGGCCCCAGCGGCCTTTCTTTTCTTCTTCTTTTGCTTCTTCTTCTTTTTTGCTTTTGCGGGCGGATGCCCCCAGAATAGACTGCCCTCTCTGTCGGGTGCCTCTTCAGCTTCCTCCTTTTGTTCAAGTGAGAGCTGCTCTAATTCTTGCCACGGGATGTGGTCCCGCACCAGCAGCGGTTTCAACTCGGGCTGCACATACTCGTCTAGCCCTTCAATGAGGTTTTGCAGTCGAAGGACTCCAGGATTGGTTTCCTTAATCACTGGCAGCGGAGTTTGTCTCCTCCGATTATGTGTATGTATCCTGATAGCTAGAGGTGGAGTGACCCATACGGGTGCTACCACTGGCGGAGCAGGCCGGGGTGTGACACCACGGATATATGCCCCCTCTTTCAGGTGGGGTGCCCTCTTCTTCTTGTGCTTCACAGGGATCTGCTGCCATCCCTGTTGTTCTTTCGCGGGCTCCAAGAAATGAGCTTCGTAGGTGCTCCACGTGCTTGTTTCAGAGATCTCCTCCGGCAATGCCTGGTAGAGGGAGATCATGTTGACTGCTGCCCTCCTCCGAGGGGCTTCATGTGGCTGAGGAGGGTCCACTTTGTACTCTCCCAGCTTAATTTCATTCCCCTTCACCATCACTTTGATGATGTCTTTGAAAACATAGCAGTCTTCGATTGGATGTCCCAACATCTGGTGGTAGGGGCAGAATCTTGGACTGTCTTTTCTTTTCAGGTCCTCCGGCCTTCTTGGCTCAGGCAGGGTGACCATGCTATATTCTGTTACCCAGTCGAACAGGACTCGGGTCTTGTCTTTTGGAAAGGAATAGGCCTTCTTCATCTTGTCCCTCAGCGAAGGACCTTCTTTGCCGTTTGGGGCTTCTACAAGCTGTGGGGTGACTCCCTTTTTGCCTTCACCTTTCTGTTGTTTGAACGCCTTTATGTCAAGAGCGTTCGCTTCTCTAGGTGAGGAGCGCCGCTCTACTGCCTTGCCCTTTTGGGTCATGTCGGCAGCATATGTAGGGGCAGGTCTGGCCAGGAAAGCTTCCACCTCGGCCATGATATTATTCAATCGGTCGAACGACCGTATTTCCATCTCGATCATATTTTCCAGAACCTCCCTTCTGAGATTCTGTTTGCATATCTGCACAGCGTCCTCCTGATGCGGGGGCCGCTTGCACCTCATTCCGAGGTTCCTCCACCTCTTAATATAATCGAGGGCTGTCTCATCGGCCCTCTATTTTGTTGAGTAGAGTTCGGCCACTGTGACCTCCCTCTCTGTGACATGGAATCTTTCTCTGAACTTCTTCTGCATATCTGACCAGTCGCTGATCGACCCGGCCGAGAGGCTAGAATACCATTCAAATGCGAGCCCCGTCAGCGAGGACCCGAAAAACTTCTGCAGATATGAATCGTTGGTGGCCAAGTCACCCATGACGGTCATGTAATATGCAATGTGCTCTCTCGGGGATCCCTTCCCGTTGAATTTATCAAACTTGGGCGGCTTGCTGATTTCCGGGGGAAGCCGCTTAGCAGCATGGTGTTGCGGGTATGGCACCTGGTATGCATAAAATGTGACGTAGTCGCCTTCACCCCTTTCTGCGAGCTTCAGCTCGATCATTCTTTCCACCATCATCTGGTTTATGATTGCAGGGTCGACCGGCTCTGGATAGAAGTGTGCCGGCTGCAGGTACGGGGTGACCAAGGTGGTCGCCTATGGAGGATGCAACAGCGGGGGTGTCAGGTGCGCTTGAGGGAGCACCGGAGGTAGCAGCGGCTGTAGCTATGGCGGACGCTGTTGCATTGTTGCCATGCTTGGTTCTGACGACTGAGGCAGTGTGTAGAGTGGTGGAGGGCCATCACGACGGACTGCTCCCCGAGATGATTCACCCTGGACTTCTGGTGGTTTGGAAGCTGAGGACTGTTCAGCCTTCTCCATTAGCTGCTTCTTCAGCAAGTCTATCTCTTGCTGATATTTTTGAAGTAATATCAAGACCAGTGGGTCTATAGTGGATGTAGTGGGGATAACTTCTGCTGTATCCCCGGACGTACCGTCGGGCAGGATGTCGAGGGGGACGTCGTCTTCTTCCTCTGACGTCACCACATTAGCGGTCAGGACGGGGGCCTTATCATCCCACTGGTGGTAGACCTGGGGTTGTTTTCCTTTAGTCATTATCAGGAGCTCCCTTGCTGCTTCCGTTCTGCGAGTGCTCGGCCCTGGCCGTGCGGCCAACTGAGCCAATTCTCGGGGATCTTCGGGAAGCTCCCCATAACGGTTGGATATACCAGCCATGTTACAGGTGAAGACATGCATCCTTCTCCTCTGTCGATGGACCCTCCTTTTAGCTTGCTGCGGGAAGGTCAGCCTATCGAACATGGAAACTCTTCTTCCTTCTTCCCGCTCGGGGATGGCTTCATCGGCTTCGATTTCGAAGCCGTTATCATATCCATTGTCGTCGACTGACGACACCATCATTCTTTCTCCCATATCTTCTTCATCTGTCACTGACAGGCAATAGTCTTCATCGGCGGCTGCTTGCATCAGTCGCTGTTGACCAAGCGAGGGGTTGCCTAACCCTCAAAAATAGTTTCTGACTAGACAGGTCATCTCTTCTTGACCCCGCTCTTGATGTAACACGGAGGATGATTGTTGACCTCCTGCAGGAGGGATATAAGCCAGCCGAACTCTGTCGGCAGGTTGTTGGAATCTTTGTCCCGTGGCTGGGATGTTGGCTTGACGGGCAGCAGCCCGGAAACTTTTGCGGCGCGGAGGATCCGCAACCACTTCTTCTTCCTTCTTCGGGGGCAAGCCCCTTTCTCTTCCGCCCCGTCATACATAGGACGACGGCAAATAGGTGGCAGCTGATGGACAGGTTGGGCCCGCTTGGGAACCCACACCTGTTTGAACTTTCTCGGCCTGGGGGCCAACCTTCCTTGGCCATAGTGGCCGATTTCTTCTCTTTCTGCCCTCTTTCCAGCGAGGGCCTGGTATGTATTGTGGACGGGGATGGCGGGGATGACTCGATCTGGGGCCACCCGTGCATTGCGTCCGTTGAGGAAGACGCGCATGCCGCCAGCCATCATGGATTTCCCGGACTGAGATAGAGTCCCGGTAATCACAGCAGCACTCTTGTGGGCTTGGCGATGTTGACGTCCTCTAGGGTGCTTGTTGACAATATTGGGGCGGGCCCCACGTATGACGTGGTGCACCAGACAACTAGCGGCTAGGGCCAGACTCTTGGATGAGTCGTTGCAACAGGGAGTCTTCAGAGACTCCATTTTCCCCGCGGCTTCCTTGACAGGTTCCGGGGCTTCGATTTCCAGCATATCAACAAAGGCTAACCCCAAGAAGTTGGGGAAGCCAATAGCGGCAGGGAAGCTGCCGAACTCCATGGGCACCGCAAGGTACCCTTGTGGATGCCCAACAACGATCGAAGGACCGAAGCCGACGCCAGTTAATCCATTTTTTGTCATCGTTCGCCTGCAAAGACAAACAAGCCAATGATCAGTAGCCTTTGAGAGGGCCTCGAAGCCCAAGTATCTCGGCAAAAAGATGAAAGGTGACATTGGTCCCACCAGGCGTGCCAGACTTGTTTGCGATCTTTTTTTATCTCTTATTATTATTTCATGTGTCGATCAACCAATTAATTAACTAGTAATTAACTAACTGATTGACGACGCGGGCGTGCTAGTCACATACGTGACAACTTTATTGTGCGCTCGTTCTGACTTGGTCAGACGAATGTGAGGTTCGGTCGGGACCAGCAGTCAGCCATACCATAAAGGCTATGGCGTTAATTACATCCCCCACGAGGAGGGAACACCTTTGATTAATTGCCGAGATAGTGGGATGTCGAGGCCGAAATAAAGGATGCGACGTTATGAGCATGACGAGATCACATGCGATTTATTTATCATGAAAGGGGGACGTGATTCATTAAATTAGAGACCCTGGGTACGTGGTGGAGGACGTAGGTCCGAAGACCACCATCGCGCATAGCGGAAACTTCCGATCGGGCATAACCCGACCTTCTGTCAATGCCATTTGATATACCCGAAGGTCTATGCCAGCATGTAGGCATGATGATGATGACTATGCGGAGCATGGCAACAGAATTATGAAAGCGAGGAGTGCTCACTCACGTTTGTCGATCTCTGCCAAGTGAGGCAAGAATAATAGCACAAACCGGATAGCAAAGCGATTCGGATCCAAACATCACTTCTCTTATTCAGTTTATTAGGATTCGTTAATTCCGGTCACAGGAGACGAAGGTCACACCGAGGGTAGGTGGATGATTAGAACAACATCAGGGCTTAAGACCGCTGCAGCCATGCGTAGGGGTAGAGTTCCCCGGCGTGGCCAATCGTGGGCAAACAGAACAAATCCGGCGTGGCCAAAACGTAGGTAAAAGTCTAAACCGGCGCGGCCAAAACGTAGGAAAGGTTTAACACGGCGCGGCCATAGGCACTTGTTAGCCCGGCGCGCAGGGAACGGGGCGCGCCGGTTTAGGGTGCACCGGGAATTGGCCAGCCAAGAAAACAGAATTTATGAGTCTATTGCTAATCCGGCGTGGGGGGGGGACCGCGCCGTATTAGGGCGCGCCGGACTAAGGCCGCGCCGTTTTGATTTGTTTTTTGATGCCTCTTGAAACCATTAAGTTTGTTAAGCTTATTTTGAGAGTTTTAGAGTTACTTAGGCCAGCTGTTTGTTTGATTGAAGTCCAAAATCCTTCGAAAATGGAGCAGTGAGTCAGTGCAAGGTTCATACTCGAGCACTGAGTTGATTGAGTCCAGAACGGGCGTTCGATTATGGCTTTACTACTCTGAGTCTATCCAAAATTGGGCAGCATCTCCCCTAAACATGAAGAGTTACAGGGGAGGAACATGGTCATACTCACTCATGGAGTAAGCCCCTAAACCACCGGTCTGCATAGTGTCAGCCAGCAAATTCCCGTCGGATAGGATACCCCGAGGACTAGCCTGCGAGGGGCACCAATACTCCGTGGGTGAAGATAGAAGGATGAGGCCATTGATGATGGGAGCAGCACCCCGAGGGCTAGCCTACGAGGGTTGGACAACCCACAGCTTATGGCACATCCACTGAAGGGACCGGCCGTTAGGAGAGTGGAGCTCCGAGGGCTAGCCTACCAGGAGCATACATCCATTGGCCTTGATCGGGTCTCTGATTGTCGGGGCTAAGCTTGTTGGGCTAAGACCCCTGTCACTGTCTGCTATAGCCTCAAGAAAGCATCTACCATCGAGAGGTAGAGCCCCCGATCGCCCAGCAATTCCATGAAGCAATAGGGGAATGTCCCCCTCCCCGGGTGATTAAGACGGGATGAGAGAATCTCGGAACGGTTCAAATGACCATGATGCAGAGGGGTAGTAGATGCACAGATGAGACGGGCCCATCGTAGAAGCATATGCTCGAACAGCTAGGACGCAGCATTCAGGGGGATGGATCTGGTCGTCCCCAAAGGCAACTCCCACCTTGCGAACGATCAGAGCAGTACGAAGGGAGGAGTTAATGGGAACTAGACCCTCGATACCACGGCGGGAAGAAGCATGCGCATAAGCACAGCTCTGTCCACGGGGGGGATACAGAGATCCTTAAATCAGAAACGAAAGTAGTCGATCGGAAAGACCAGGGGAGGGGTTGTTTCTGTAGCCCACGATGCTTCGGGGCATGATCGGGACTTCGGGAAACAGGAATCAGAGACCATGCGCAGAAGAACTCAAACATACACATTGATATAGATAGAGAAGGGGACAGAAGCTTCGAGCATTCATTCGACCTGCTGGTCTAAGCATTTATATACATATTACCATCCCAGAAACGGGAATGGGCTAACATTTACATGTTAAGAATCCGGCGCCGGCATCATTGCTCGGTCGCCGTTCATCAATGGCAGAGGTAGAGGGACGTGCAGAGGCACAACAATAAAGCAAAGAGAAAGAGAGAATCACAGAGAAGGGGGAGGGGGGTCGGCTCATATCATCGCCATCCCTCCCCCTCTCGCTTACATCTGATAGATAGAAACCTCAAAAGAAGAGAATCCACGAAAGCATAGGAAGATAGGCACCGGTGCCCACCTGTTCTTGAAACAGAGTATCATATCTTCAGCGAAGGAAGAGGAAGATGGCCGGCGGAGGACGCTCAGAAGAAACCCTATTTTTTTTAGGAAGCTTTCTCCCGATTCCTCCTTTTCTCTCTCTATCTCCTCTTCGAAAGCCTCTCTCGAAAACCTCTCTTCTATCTTCTTCTATCTGCCCCCCCTTATCTCTTCTCTTCTCGTCTCTTCTTTCAATCGAACAACCATATATATATAGGAATAGGTGTGAGACCTTGATCCGGCGTGGAGATTGGCGCGTCGGGTAAGGGCTCCACTCTTTTGCGCGCCGGGCTAAGAAGGCCGCTAGATAGTGAGGTTATTGCGCGCCGAGATAAGGGGCATCAGGTGGGGGGCGCGCCGGTTTAAGGCACGCCGTGCTAATGCTCCTCACGCGCTTCGAGCCAATCGATGAGTCCGGGGATGATTCCGGGGGTCACCGTGAACATTTATCTTGCCAATGCTCATCGAAACCTTGACGAGATGTCTTGTCAAAGCTCCTAGGTTGACGTACAGCCATTCTCGAGACTCCAGATAGCTTTGATTTGATCATACGGGCCTTCCGCTGACACGGCCTTTGGCTCTATGATCCATGCTGCTGGCTCAGCCTGGCTCGTGCCCAAAGCTCCTTAGGGGGTGGGGTAACACCAGGGATAGTTCCGCCTGAGCTGGGCGATCATTCGGCCACTAACGGGGCCATCTTGGCGGGAAGCCGTACCCATGCCGGGTGATCGGGATCTTCTACCGTCAGAGCTTTCGGTCCTCCGTCTCGAAGAGCCAGGGGGACTCTTTCATCTTCAGGAGAGCCTTTCATGAGGTGGGAAGCCACTGGGTAGACCGTTGTCCTTGATCGGACAATGGGTGTAGTGTATGCGGCACGACAGAGTCGATGTCGGTTCATTGGGTAGGCTTGATCGCACTGCCGGTTGGTTGTGAGTTTGTCTCGGCTCTCCTGAGGTGAAGTCCCCGTGTCCATACGGGGTGACTCGAGGCTCTGGCAGCTTGAGAAATCTTCAATATGTTGATCTTTATCGACTTCCGTGCTTCAGCGGGCCTGGTCCTTCATCTTTGTGGCTTGATCGCCGACGATCATATTTTGGGTGCCAACAACGGTCTAGGGTAGGCGCATTACAGTATTGTGACGGTTTATCGAGGGGCCGTTACAGTGGTGTAACGCTCCTGCTAGGGTGCGTCAGAGACATTAGAACAATAAAAACACAACAGAATGTGACGGTCTATCGTAAGGCCGTTACATGCATGTGACGGTCTCACTTTAGTGCGTTAGAGAACCTGCTGGCAGTAAACTAAAGTAAAGGTTTATGAAAACATAACATGCCTGGAAATCAACATACTACCATTGTCCTAATCATGATAATGATGCATAGGCCAACTATATGCAAGGGTTTAGTGAATAGACAAGTTAATACCTTTTAATTTCTATTTAGGGCTAAGAGATGCATGAATGTATAAAACTATGAAATCATGAAATTCTTAGTCTATAATGCATGAAATCAAACACAATTGTGAGCGACGTCACGCGATCGAGAAATGATGCGGAGCGCGCGGGCTCGTTTTTGTTTTGCTGCAACACGGGAAGAGGAGAGAAGAGGCCACCACTGGAGATTGCTCCGGCGGGGCGTGCGGGATAGATGCGATATAGCAAGATATGGGGGTTAAACGGTCATAGTGGGAAGTGACTCGCCACGGCCTCGGGGGATGGGAATGGTGCGGAAATTAAATAGCAAGAATTGAAACGGCCATTGCGGGAAGTGACTCGCCGCGGCCTTGAGATTATAGCAGATATGGAAGCAGTTCAAGATATAACAAGGAGCAGACAGAATTTAAACGGCCATTGCGGGAAGTGACTCGCCGCGGCCTCGAGAGTATAGCAGAATAGAGATATGACAAGATATAAAAAGAAGTGAAATTCAAACGGCCATTGCGGGTAGTGACTCGTCGCGACCTCGAGAATATAGCAGAATAGAGATATAATAGGGTATAAATGACAGAATTTAAATGGTCATTGCGGGAAGTGACTCGCCGCGGCCTCGAGAATATGGTAGGTATAAGAGCAGTTCAAGATATAACAAGGAGCAGACAGAATTCAAACGGCCATTGTGGGAAATTACTCGCCGCGGCCTCGAGACTATGATGTGATCGCCAGGGGTCGAGGACCCCAAAAATAAAGAGTGATCGTGCCTACCTCACTAGCAGGAAGTGGCGGGTTGCTTCTTCCTCCCCCTTCGGCTTGCCGACGGAGAGGGCTTTCTTCAGTTACCCTTGCAAAACAACAGACAGTAGATAAACAGAATTAGAAAACGGCAGTGTAGTATCAATCTTTTGCAATAAAAGTGATGAAATCGTGGCAGGACAGACACCTGGTTGGTGTGGTTTTAAACCCCTCTCGGACACGAGTAGGAGGAAAATGCAATGATGAATGAAATTATGCAAAGAGGTATATAAAAGAAGGCACCCTTATAAAGGGAGGTTGAGGATGCGAGATGATGAATATAAAAGAACTACAAAGAAAAGGAAATGATTGGCTTATTGGATGTGCCGATGGCGAAATCCTGCGGAGCTTCGACAGCGTAGGGATGGCGTGGAAGCACGGTGGACGAAGACGGCCTTCCTCCTGCGAGCGCGGGCACCCGAGAATCCGGCAGAACCTCCCCCTGCAAAAGACCCATGGGTTAGAAATGAGATCCGGCAGCCTGTCGGACCTCTTAGAAGCTCTTCCTCCGACTGAGGGGGGGTCTTCTATTTATAGAGTTTCGGAGGATGGAGGCGTCCAGGGGCCTGGACGCCTCCATCAATAAATTAATATATTTTTATTATTTTTTATTTTTAACTTTTTATGAAGGCGTCCAGGCACCTGGACTCCTTCATAAAAGCCCACCGAAATTCCGCCGAAAGTCACACATAGTTTGGTACCACACGTGGTTTTGATGGGCGTCCGTGACTCACGAGTGGGCGCGTCTGATTGGCAAGACGTCTTCACATTCTTAGATTTTTGCTCAACGTCAAATCGAGCGGAGGGTCGGTTTGTCCGGATGTTGGAGATTGAAGGCGTCCAGGAACCTGGACGCCTCAAAGTTTTTGGATTTTTATGAAACGACAGATCGATCGGCCTGTCGGGGGCGCCCGTGAGCTGGATAATGAAGGCGTCCAGGTCCCTGGACGCCTTCAACAATATTATTCTTTTTTTATTTTTTTTATATTTTTATTTTTGGCCATTGATGAAGGCGTCCAGACAAGTGGACGCCTTCATGAATTTTCATTTTTTATTTATTTTTTATATATTTTAAAATTAATGGAGGCATCCACGGGCTTGGACGCCTCCATTAAGACCCCCCGGATTCTCCCGAAAGGGCGTCGGCAGCCGTCCGTCGGACAATTCCTGTCTCCAGAATCTTCTGACGCGTCCGATCGGTGGTGATGCCGTCCGTATGCTACATGATTTTCACGACGAGGCGGTTTCCGGATGCTGCGGGGGCGTCACGTTACCCACTCAAAAGATGAGAGAAGGCCCAAGAATGGGAAGCACTCAAGTGATTCAAAATGCGAAAGCCACTGCGGGGCGTCATATAGTAATATGAGATTTTCTCAAAGTGATGTCAGGAATAGCGTGTCTACAGCTGCCCCGCCTTGGCGTCTGCTTTGGAAGGGAGTGACACGTAATGGAATGGTATCGAAGTGAAGTGAAATGGAGTGGGAATGGACTGAAAAGTTGATGCCAAGGTGCGATGGGACATGCTTTTGACATTACTGTCTGGAATCTTTCCCGGATTCTCAATGAGGCGACCTTGAAGAAGGTCTTTCAAATTTTGACGATTGCTTGGATAGAGATCAAATAAGGGAGGGTGAGATGTGCGCTCAGGCACGAAACTAAAGGAGACCAACTTCTCGGTGTGGAAGTACCTGGGTCATAAACCTGCAGGTTTCACCTTTGGGGAGCGGTTACCAGCCAATATGGAAGTGTTGCGGCCAAGGTGGGTCAAACAAGGTAAAAAGTAAAGGAATATCTGAGGGTCTGTCCAAATAAGGGTCTCCTTTGGAAGAACAGCGTAGGGCCGTTTCAAGGAAACTCAATATTTCATTCAGAGTGGAATATCTCATATTTGTAAGAATTGAAGCATAACGGCTTTCACAATCGAATCACTTTAATGATCTTCCGCAAAAAAACTCAAAGTCCTATATGAATGCATGTTGGGTTTAAAGAAAAATTTAAAACAAACTAAAATAGGAAATAGCCAAGGATAATATTGTCAACTCGTTAAGAATGGGTCAGGATATCAGTCCAGTGTGCTGATACTAAGCCGGGGCCCATTTATCCACGCACCAACTCGCTGAACGGAACCGTCGTCCCCATGCTACCACAAGTTAACGACCTATCCGTACAACCCAAATTCTTCTGGAATCATCACTGTTTTTGTTGAAGGGGAACTCAAATCCCAGATTCGTTCGGGTCGCAAGGTCCTTGACATGCTCTAATAGCGTAGATATCATATAATATGATGCATGACATGGGGGGACCAAACACCGAAGGACGATACACAAGATAGGACAAAGACGTCCATTAGTAAAACCTGCACAGACCAACATAGATTAAATACATCAGAAAGTAGTAGAATTACAACATAATCGCACCACAGTACAAGGGGATCCGGATAAAACCCTGACAACTGACCACTGATGTGATGTGTTTCGTCCTATAGCGCCTCTCCTTTCCTATAAGTACCTCCCTTAGGCTAGTTCAACCAAATGCACCAAGGAGAGTTTTGAAAGCTCAGGAGAAGAAGGAGAGGAGGATCTAGGGATTTCAGGATGGAAGGAGAGTCTTCCCACGTTATGAAGAGGAGTAGGCCTAGCAGCGAGATCAGGCGACTCTCCGACCTTGAGAGTCATCTGAGTGGGACGATCCAGTCGCATATGGTAGGCTAATTCATTTCAAATTCTCTGCGTGAACCTTATTTTCACTTCTTTTCCTTTCTCTTCTTCTTTCCAGCCATATCCACTCTTCCCAGGACCGAGGAAGTTTTCCAAACTGCTGTGGCTCTCAAAGTTAACTTCCAACATCTCCATTGGCATGAGGGCCATACTCTCGAGGTGGCATCTTCAGGGGCTCCTTATTCATGCCAAGCACTATGGGAGGATTCGCATGGACTGGGCGGCTATGGGCGCACTAGTACAGATCTGGCATCCCCAGACCCACACTTTCATCTTCCCGACCTTCGAGGCGACTATCCTCCTCTAGGCGGTGGAACTTCTGCTCGGACTGAAGAAATTCAAGAGCGACGGGAAGATAAAGGTTATGCGGATGCTGACAAGGGTGACTTCCGAGAGTGTCCTCGGAAGCTTCATGCCGCCTAGCGCAGTCAGAAAGGTCCGCACTCAAAAGGGAATTGATTTGCAAAAGCTCACGGAATGGGTCATGGATGCCCTAAGAGGGTCACCAGATGATGGCCATTTGGAAGGAATCATGAAAGGGTTCACTATTTATCTAGCGGGTGCTCTCTTATTCCCTTACACTGACAACATAGTGGAGGAAGACCAATTGAGTGCCATCTGTGGGATTTGGAGCGGCAAGAGGGTAGGACCCGCCGTCCTTGCCTACCTCTACAGTGGCCTTACTGCCTCCAGCATGGGTAAGCCTCCTTTCGGTTGCGCACTTGTTCTGAATTGCTGGATTGATTTGCACTTCAAATTTGACCACCGTGAGGGGATGCCGACTGCTTCGAAGCTCTTCCAACAAAGCCCCCTTCATCATATAGCCGACGTGTCAGGCTTCGGTGGTACCATAGTGAACCGTGTTCCGTGGCTGAGGAAACGTGAAGACTGGCGGTCTCACTTCAGAACCATGACACAAAGCTTCTTTACTTGCGCGCCGGCATGTCTACTCTTGCTTGAACTCCTCACGAGGTCTTCTCCCGGAGCGACAGAGTTTGTTCTTTACAACGCGCATCGGTGCTGTATCCAGATCGGCATTCCACGCCACTCGTTCCCACTGCTAACCGGCATCGTTCCTTTGAAGAAGAGGGAGTTGGGCACGGAAGCGGATGCGAAGGAAGCGAAGGTCATTAAAGCACCCTGGAAGACAAGTGTTGTGGGATAGGCATTAGCGCACGTGGAGGAAGAATGTGAGCTGTGGAGGGCTTATGTAACCGAACTGGGGAAGCTAAGACCTAGAGTGCATAAGCCCCTGATGTAGCTTACTCTGCTTTCTGATGGAATAAAATCTGGAATTTGACATTTTGGACCATTGTTCCCCTTTGTTATCATTTTATTTTTTTTATTTTTTCTTTTTCTTTTTCTTTTTTCTTTTTTATTCATATTATGATCATATATATATACACACAATTTTTTAAAGGGGGGGCGTCCAGGGGCCTCGACGCCCCAAACTTTTTGAAATTTTTTTTAATAAAAAAAAATTATGGGGGCATCCAAGGGCTTGGACGCTCCAATCTTTTTGAAATTTTTTTAATTAAAATTTTTTATGGGGGCGTCCACGTGCCTGGACACCCTAAAGATTTTTGAATTTTTTAATTAAAATTTTTTATGGGGGTGTCCAGAGGCCTGGACTCCCCAAATATTTTTTTGAATTTTTTTTAAAATTTTTTATGGAGGCGTCAAGAGGCCAGGACGCCCCAATCTTTTTGATTTTTATTTTAAAAAGTTTTTATGGGGAGCGTCCAGGCGCTTGGACGCCCCAAATATTTTTTGAATTTTTATAAAATTTTTTAGGGGAGCGTCCAGGCGCCTGGACGCCCCAAACCTTCTGAAAATTTTTAATTAAAAACAAATTATGGGGGCGTCCAGGCGCCTGAACGCCCCAAAAAAACTCATATCTCTATAAAAGGGGCTGCACCCCCCCCCCCTTTTCTCTGTTCCTGTTCATTCCCACGACCCATTCTACTCTGAGCGACCCATTCTCAGTTCCTAATAGAGCAAGGAGGCCCGAGCCAGGGTGGAGAGAAGCGGAAACGACTTGCTCGTCGTCCGAGGAAGTCGAGGGATCATGCAGAGGAGGCTACCGTGGAGGAGGAGGTTGCCGCGGAAGAGGAGGCACCTCCCTTGGCCGTGGAGGGTCCTGAGGGCCCCGGCGATGCGGGGGATGATGAGCACGACCCGGTAAGCCCCTTAGAACTTCACTCTGTTGTTTTATTAGGCTAAAAAGGTGGGCGAGAGACAACGTTTAAAAAGGGAGGAGTGAGGGAAGGAGGCGTCCAGTGGTCTGGACGCCTCCATTCTTTCTTTTTTGATTTTTGTTTTAATTTTATTTTTTTGGGGTTATTATGTAATTCAATATATATATATTTATATATATATAAAAGGAGGCGTCCAACTAATGGGACGCCTTTATGAATATATTTATTTATTTATTTTATTATTATTATTTTTTATATTATTTATTATATGTATAAAAATAAAATAAAAAATAAGGCGTCCAAATAGTAGGACGCCTTTAAGAAAACTAAATATATATATACATATTATTATTTTTTGAAAAAAGAAAAAAATGATAAAAAGATCAAAAGGGCGTCCAAGAGGCTGGACGTTTTTAAAAGAATTTTTTTTTGAAATAAATAAATTATTATGTATAGTGTTGTTTATTATTCATGATTCTGATGTGTTTCTTTTTTGTTCGTTTTGTGGTGTGTAGGGTGTGATGAAGAGCTGGATCAGCTGGTCCCTGGTGGTAGCAGCGTACCGGGGACTGCCAGACTTCTAGAGGGCGCGGGTGGACACCATGGGTTTTGGAGCCTTCCTGAGGATCGAGCCCTTCCGGCTTGACTTTCCTCTCATCCAGGCGTTGAGGGAGCGTTGGCACGTGCCAAGTCGGGCATTCCTGATGCCCTGGGGGCACATGGTGCCAACACTAGAGGACGTAGCTCAGATCACCGGGCTACGAGTGGACGGGGAGGCAGTCAGCGGGGTCACTTACCCCGACTATAGAGAGAGCGCCTTGGACCTGCTGTGGCTAGAGACGAGCGCGACAGATAGAGACAGCAGGATAGTCGGTAGAGTAGAGATTATGGAGGCGTTCGGATTCGTTGACCCACGCCAGCGGGTCAGCGAGACTGGAGCGGAGTTTTTGGCAAGACTGGAGGGGGACGCCCGTGCAGCTTTCACCCAGGACCCGAGTGAGCGGGAGCTGGTGGATCTAGACCTCTGGAGGTTCCACTTCTTCTTCCTGGGACGCCTTCTGTTGGGGACGAAAGGGGACGGCATCCATTGCCGCTTCCTTGGGATCCTGGCGGACCTGGACAGAGTGGGGGACTATGCGTAGGGAGCAGCCCTACTCGCCCACTTGATCGCCGATCTCTCTCAGACTTCAGAGAGGGAGATGACAGTCAGCGGCTTTGCACCTTTTCTCCAAGTAAACATTTTATTTATGCATTTTACCGTAGTTAAATATGTAATTATTCGTGCTAATGATGTATGATGGATGCAGGTGTGGAGTTACTACTACTTCCCGATGGGAAGAGCCAGGCAGGGGAATAGGAGAGCCGTGCCCCTGGCGCGGCGACAGAGGCAGGTCATGGTTACGGCACCACACGGCTACCAGCTGGCATCGCTTCGACGGGAGCTGACCGAGTACCCCGACGCTATGGTATGATGCGTATGATTTTTTTATTTTTATGTGACTCAATTGAGTAAAATGTCAACTAATATGATGCATGTATGGCGATGCAGGTGGTGTGGAGGCCCTACCTGGGCATGGCCAATGCTGGCCAGCCTTGGCTCATAGCGGGTCGTCCTCGTTTCGGGCGGGATGTGTGGGTCCATTACCTGAATGAGATTGAGCCGCTACGGCTCAGGCTGGTCATGAGGACGTTGGGGTTAGCCCAGGAGTGGGTCGAGGTAGATGAGCCGGTCCGCGTCGGGCGGAAGACCCGGGGGAAGGCGAAGGTCATGGACTAGCGTACGCGCTTCCCTGCGCAGTACCAAGACTGGCAGCAGGGCGGTGTCCCAGTGGTGTCCCATGTACAGAACAGCACCGACTACTTGAGACGGTACTGGGCCACGTACGGGGAGCGCCTCCACCTTGGTGGTGCGACAGGGTAAGTGTGTAATGAGGGTGTTTGCTTTTCTATACATATATGCATGTGACACTAATCTATGTGCAATGCAGGATGCCCGGGATAACATGATTGCCGACCTGCGTGCCCAGCTAGCGGACGCCAGGCAATAGTTAGCGGTTGTCCGGCAGGAGTTGGAGATCCTGGTGAGTCTATACAATGTATGATGCATTTTTTTTTGACCTGAATTTTTGATGCTTAGCCTCCGACTGTCGTTTGCTCTTGTGTTTCAGCAGGCCCATCAGGCAGCGGCAACCGGGATGGCTGGTGGAGCGGGTTCCAGTTCGTGGGGCCCTCCTCCGGAGGTCTCTTCCCTTCAGGAGTAGCTGGCGTACGCGGTGGCCCGGGCTGAGGAGGACGAGCGCGACCGCGAGGCTCGAGTGAGTGCTTGCTTGACTCCGACTTTCTTTCCAGTTGCTTTTCTTGATCTCTTACGGGGCATGTGGACTTTTGCAGGTGGCGGAGATTCGGGATGCCCTGCCTCGTGCAGTCCGTGCCGAGTAGGAGCGCGATGCCCGCGACGCTTGGGTGGCAGAGCGTGACGCGCGGATAGTAGAGCTAGAGGAGGAGCGACGGCGGGAGGCTGAGGAGCTTCCTCGCGACGTGCTGGAGCTACGGATTGCCCTCGAGCTGTCGAGGAGAGAGGCGATGAGAGAGAGGGAGAGGGAGAGGGAGGATAGAGAGAGAGAGAGGGAGGAGAGGGAGAGGGTGAGAGAGAGGACAGGAGGGCAGAGCGACAGCGAGATTGGGACGAGAGGAGGGCTCTGGAGGTCCAGATGATGGAGCTCCGACTGAGTCTCGGCACAGTGGAGGGGAGGCTTCGTGAGAGTGAGGAGCGGTATCAGAGGGTGAAGGAGCGCGGGGCGTGACTTCATCAGTCTGGTTCCTTCTCCATGGGCAGCTTCCTAGTTTCTTCGGCCGAGGAGCATCGTCGCGCCTTTGAGGCTGGAGTGGCACCACAGGGTGAGGCGAGCACCACTTCTCAGGGTTCGCGGAGGCCCCCTAGGGATCCCCGTCAGAGGAGGGAGGAGAGAGATGATCAGGAGGGTGGTAGCGAGAGTTAGAGAGTTGCTTGTACACTCCACCTTCCTCACTTTATGATGTACAACTAACTGTTTGCTTATGGGAAATGAAATGGTTCCTTGTTTTGTGTGTACTTTCTCTCTCCCATGCTTCTTTCCTTGCACCGAGTTGTTTCGAGGCATGCTTCACGAGACCTTGCCCTGAAAAGCAGGGAACTACGCCTTGCACAGAGGGGTCCTCTTTTTTTTCTTTTTTCTTATTTTCTCCTTTTGGGCGCGTCCAGGCGCGGGGACGTGTCTTAACTTTCAAATTCAAATTTAAAGCGCCAGGCATCCCTTCTTCTTCCGTGCCTTGCCCGCAAATGAGCCCGCCTCCCGTCGAGATTTGCTCATCTATCTTCGTCTTCTTCCACTCTCAATCGATGGAGTTTGGTGGGCCAAATTGTGATGAAGGGAGAGAGGAGCGAGGAACTCCTCGCCCGAGGAGGGACGCGCAAGAGCACGGAGAGGCGTCCATGGAAGAGGAAGCGCCCCTTCGGGCACTTGAGGGGCCCGAGGGTCCCGATGGCACGGAGGGAGGTGAACACGGCCCGGTATGTTCTTCGATCATCTCCTCTTTGATCTATTTTGAGTTTTGAGTGAGCCATGTGAGAGGGAAAAGGGTTCGGTGAGTGTTGCACTCAAATGATTGACGCGTCCTTGACAGGAGACGCGTTCTTGTTGTTTGACGTAAGACCCTTCTTTCTTGGTGTAGGGCATGGCAAGGACCCCGGGCTTGGCTGATGAATGGGCGAGCGCTGATGAGCCGAGCCGTGTCAGGAAGGAGAGTCGCGGAAAGGCAAAGCTCGAGGACTGGCGCATACGTCTCCCTGGACAGCAAGGGAGCGTACTGGTACATGACAGTGCCGACTTCCTACGGCAGCAGCGGGAGAGTCATGTGGGACCTCTCCAATCCGGGGATGCACGTGACATTTATGGCTTGCGTGCCCAACTAGCAGAGGCTAGGCGGCAGCTGACCGTCACTCAACAGGAACTAGCGATCCTGGTAAAGCAATTTTTTTTAATTTCTTACCTTTTTTTTTAAAAATTTGGAACTTAGTCGATGGCTGTTATGTTTGTTCCAGTGTGCCCAGCAGGCAGCGATGGCAGGAATGGCTGGCGGCGCATCTTCTAGCTCCTCGGCCCCCTTTCTTGAGATTGCCTCCCTCCGAGAGCAGCTTGCCGGTGCGGTGGCCCGCGCGGCTCGGGCTGAAGAGGAGCGTGATGCCTGGGTAGCGACTGTAGCGGAGCTGTGGCATCACAGTGAGGAGAGGCCACATCCGGACATCTTAGAGTTGAGGGTGTTTCTCCAGGTGACCAAGAGAGAGGTGGAAAGAGAAAGGCTAGAGAGGGAGAAGGAGAGAGAGGACAGAAGGGCCATGGAGGCCCAAGTTAGGGAGTTCCAGCTAGGCCTTCGAGCTATGGGACAGAGGCTAGAGAGCATGGAGGCAAGCTATGAGACGGCACGAGAATTCGAGGCACGACTTCGCCAGTCCGGCCAGCTCCATATGGGTGGCTTCTTTGTTACACCAGGGGAGCATCAGCGGGTCGCCGCTGCTGAGCAGGCGCCATGAGGGGAGGCGAGTGCTGTTGCACGGGGCTCCAAAAGGCCTCTGAGGGACCCTCTCCTCAGGGGAGAGGTGTGGGACGCCTAGAGGGACGAGCATGAAGATAATGGCGAGAGTTGGCGAGCCAGTGGACCCGCCTCCTCTCTATGATTGTGATGTTCAAGACAGCTTATGTAGACTTATGAATGGAGTGATTTGATTTTCTGCTACTTGTTTATTCTCTTGTGCGTTCCTTCTTCCCTACGCTTCTTCTCATTTGCACTGTTCCCATGTGATGTGTCTGCCGACACTCCGCTCTAGACGGAGAATCGCGCCTTGCTGTGACCATTGTTCCACGGGAATCTGTCGTCAAAGCCAACAATGACGGCTCTGGCCCCTTCTCCTGGACGATCTTTCAAACTTTGCGGACGACCTCCATAACATGATAGGGCATCCCTAGACGGCATAGGGGGAGAGTCGTCATATTACATCGTCCAATCAATCACCCTGCGCGAGTGGTGAAGTGACACATGGGACCGCAGGGCAGGTGCCCTATCGCGAGGGCTATCGTTAAAGGTGATGGAGGCAATCTTGGCCCGCACCTCTCCCATTTCTATAAATGCCTGTCTCTTTCATTCTCCCAAGGACATCGAGAGCCAACTTGAAGAGTACAAGTTCCCACGGGAGAGGAGGAACTCAGAATTCTGAGGTGTGGATAGAGGGCGAATCTTCCCACTCCTCAAAGAGAAGTAGGTCTAGTGGTAGCAATTTCAGGAAACTCTCGGACCTTGAAGGGCACTTCAGCGAGAGGACCCAATCGCAACTCGTAAGCTGAGCTTTCCTGCCCCCTTTTCTCATTGTTCCTTTCCTCCTTTCTTTCCTTCTTTCTTTCCTTTGACAAAACCCTTCTCCATTCCTTGTGCATGCGCAGAGTGTGATGAAATCACATATTTCATGGGAGTTAGTAGTGGCAGCATACAGGGGTCTCCCGGATTTTCAGAAGGCCAGGCTAGATGTGATGGGATTTGGTGCCTTTCTCCGGATCGAGCCGATCAAGCTCGAACCGGTCCTCATCCAAGCCTTGCGTGAAAGATGGGACCCAGTGAGCTGGGCATTCTTGATGCCCTAGGGCACATGGTGCCCAGTCTGGAAGATGTGGTCCGAATCACTAGCCTCAAGGTGGATGGCGAGGCAGTGACCGGAGTCACCTACGCGGACTACCGAGAAGGCGCCCAGAAGCTACTGGGGTTGGACCTAGATGGTCGGAAGAACAGGTCAGTAGCCAGGTCATCTATCATGGAGGCATTAGGGCTCACTGATATTCGTCGACGGGATGATGAGTCCTCGGAAGAATTCATGGAAAGGATGGAAAGAGGATGTCGTGCTGCGTACTGCACAGATTTTGGCAATTGGGAGAGATCCAACATGGATTTGAGGAGATTTCTCCTCTTCTTACTGGGAAGATTGATACTGAGCTCGAAAGGAGACGGTATCCATTGTCATTTCCTGGAGCTGCTATTAGACCTCGAAAGAGTAGGGCAGTATGCCTGGGGAGCTGCCATGCTGGCGCACCTGTTTACAGGTCTGTCCCAAGAGGTAGACCGTGAGATGACTGTGAGTGGTTTCACACCACTTATCCAGGTATATTTTTGGTTTCATTTTTTTTTGTTTTTTGTTTGTTTTCTTAAGGTACTGATGGCATATGATCCAGCTGTGGAGCTATTATTACCTCCCGATGGGGAGAGCTCGACATTGGCGACCAGTGATGGTGCTGTTAGCCAAGCGGTGGCAACCCATCATGAGTGCAGCACCTCTGACCTACCAACTGATGGTGCTACGGCGTGAGCTACAGGAGTTCCCTGCAGCGATGGTGGGATTCATTTTTGGAATTATTTTTATTTTTATTTTTGGTTCTGACCAGCTAAACAGGTATGTACAACCTAACCTAGGTAAACTGGAGACCCTACTCAGGCATGGTTGATGTCGACCAACCATGGGTTTTAACAAGTCGTGCCCGGTTCGGACGGGAACTGTGGATGCACTGCCTGAATGAAATCGATCCGCTTCGGCTACGATTAGTTATGAGGACTTTAGGACTAGCTCAGGAATGGGTGGATACGGCTGCGCCACCTCACGTCGGGAGAAAGACACGGGGACCGGCAACCTGCATTGATTGGCGTGTGCGGTTCCCCGAATAGTATGAAGACTGGCAACGGGGTCGCACAATTGTGGAATCGCATGCGCAGGATAGCGAGGATTACCTGCGTCTGTATAAGACAATGTATGCAGAGCGGCTCCAACCCTGGGGACTTGTGGAGGTAGATCTCCCCCTTTCCTCTTTTCCCTCTCTCTTTTGGTTTTTGTTGTGGAAATGCTGACTCTTATGGCTGCAGGATGTCCGTGATACCATGATAGCGAGCTTGCGATCTAGCCTGGCAGAGACAGAGCAACAATTGGGTGACACACGTGGAGCCTTGGGTGCCTTGGTAGGTGTATACAGTGCACGCTCTGAATCACGGCCCTAGATTCATGGTGTTCGGCCACTAATTATCATCTCATGATTACAGCGCGCCCAGATTAACGCGGCCTCATCGGCGATGGGGGCCGGTGGAGTCTCTTCCAGCTTATGGATCCCTACCTCAGAACTTGACTTACTTCACGAGTAACTTGCTCGTGCCACGCAGCGTGCCGCGGGGGCAGAAGGAATGCTCTCTATACAGGTAAGAGTCTCAGTGTTGAGTTCTCCTTGTTTATGTCTTGCCGCATATCTGAGATGGTATATCTGGTAGGAAAAAGAGACGCAAGAGTCACTTGCCCAAGCTGTGTAGAGGGAGGCTAGAATAGTAGAGCTGGAGGAGGAACTACGACGCCGTACAGATGACGACTCTTCTAGGGATGCCATAGAGCTGAGGATCACTCTCCAGTTGGAGAGGGAAGACCGTGAGAGAGAACGGGCAGAGAGAGAAAGAGACAGAGAGAGAGAAAGAGCCGACAGATTGACTGAAAGGGAGGAACGAAGGGCCATAGAGGCCCAGCTGTTCGAACTCCGAACCAGCCTTGGTCTCGCTGAACATTGGCTGAGAGATGGTGAGGAGCGCTACCGAAGAGCACGAGAGTGTGGCTTTCGTGTTAGTAGCTTTTTTACTGCCCCCACGGATCAACGTCGGGGTGTGGGAATAGGAAGAGGAGTACAGAGCGGTAGGAGTACCGCTTTTCGTAGTTGGGTAGCACCCTTGAGAGCGTTTTGCCCGGAGAGTAGCGGGACGAGTAATGCAGAAAGAGAGGGTGGAACTTGATGTAATTTTTTTATTTTTGGAATAGAATAAAAGGTTCGGTTTTGTTTGGTTTTCACCTTTGCTCTTGTTGCCTCGAATCCCTGCACACATAACTGAAACAAACAAATCAGAATTTCTGCTCTGACTTGGCCTCTTGCTCAATAAGCAGATGGTCACTTTGACTGTCCTTGATAACGGGTCAAGGGGCCAAGCCTTTATTAACGAAGGCAAGGGAAAGATGTGGTGATGATGAATGCGACAGACAAGCACACGAATGCAAGCGAGATTAAAAGTGAAATGCTGCATACAAATGTAATCATGTAAAATTGATTTATTTTTCTTTTTATATTTGGCATTTTTTTGTTGTTTTGTTATATTCAATTTTTTTGTTTACAAATATGTACATTTTCTCTTTTCTTTTCTTTTTGTTTTTATCATTTCATTTTTTTTTGTTGCTAACGCCTGGCAAGCATCCAAATAGCACCTAACCTACATGAGAATAGGGGTTTCTTACTAACCTCCCAGGTATCCTAAGTACACATCTAGGTTGATTTGGGCCTCTGGACCCCTCGAATGATAATCCCGCAGGCTAAGACTTACCTTGATGACAATACCGTCATGCCATGCTTAGGCTCCCAGTCGCTTCCGACCACAGGGATTCACCCAAAAGGTTTTCGAGGTAAATGATTTACCCGACCCAGGTCTATTTCCTCATAACCCTAGGTGGTATATGATGGAACACCCTGGAACCCTAACGACCAACCGTGCGACGCTGACCTGGAATCAGACGCCTTGCACCCATAGGTGACGCGCTTGCATTGGCCTAAGCCCAAGGTTAAATAAGAAGACATCAAGGTGGTAAACAGGGGTCTTGACCGGCCAGAAACACAGAGACTCCTTCGCAGCGATAGCTTTTGCTTTTCAAAGTAGGCAACCATATGTGTATATTAAAATAAGGTCGCAAACCTTGGCGGGTTTCACCCTTTAGAAACTCCATCTAGCTTTCATCTTTAGAGGAGGAAGGAAGAGTGCATGGGGTAAACCTCCTAAGAGGACCGGCAAAACCGTTAACCTGGCGAGCCAATAAGGGCCCATTAACTCTCCTCTTTCGAACAACTTCGGACCAAATCTTGAGCATTTACATTCCATGGCCCCTTTTGTGGATTCAGACTTTTGTTTTGAGGGGTTCCATTTATCGCATCAGGCACGGTCACGACCAGGCTTTTCTCTTGATTTTGATTTTGTGTTTCTTTTTACGAGGGAGATATAGTCGTTTGACGTTGTGAGCTCCCTTTTGTATGCCTGTGGGGACACTGCCCTCTTCTCGTGCTCTGATCGATGCTCGAGGAAATGGATCCTACTCTTGCTTTAAGGGGTTTGAGTTTTGGTTTCTTATGCTCAGCATTTTAAGGGCGCCGACTGTCTCATTTGGTCGAAGAGAAAAGAATAAAGATTACATCTTCTGGAGATCTTCTGGGTGAGGCCCCACCGTAGGTGATGCTACCAACTGTTTTTGGATAAAATACGTAAGTGAGTACATGTTGGCTTCCTTTGAGCATGCATAGGCCGATGTGGCCGGACAGGGATCTCCACGGTTCTGGCAGACCAAGACCCGGTGTCTACCAAGCCTTAATGGGCCCTATCCTAACATGGAGGTTGGATGCAGCGACTTAACTACATGGTGACCACCACGCATCGGCATTTTAAGATTTTATATATTTTTAGTGATTTTCAATATTTTTTTATTATTTTTATTTTATTTTTTATTTTTTTTATTTTGACACTATGCTAAGGGTAGTACTTTTTAAGATAAAGCCCATTCCAAGGGTGGGATAACTCGGTCCCTTCGACGTTGATTAGCTTGTAGGCATTGCCATGGTACACGGCTTGAATTACGTAAGGTTCTTCCCAATTGGGTTGGAGCTTAGAACGCGGCCCTCCAGGTTTGACAAAAATTCTCCTTACGACCATCTCACCGACTTTGAATTTTCTCTCAATGACTTTCTTTTGGTAAAAGCGAGCGAGTCTATTTTGATACACATGTGCATGCTCGGCAGCGGCCAGCCGCTTCTCGTCTAAGACTTCCAACTGGGCAAGGAGTGAATTGAGACGTTCGTCGAGGGGAAATTCCTCATCCAATTGTACTCTGAGAGAAGGGATCAGAGTCTCGTACGGGACTACCGCTTCCGTCCCATAAGTAAGGGCAAACGGAGTCTGCCCGGTGGTGGTACGGATTGAAGTGTGATAGGCCCATAGAGCTTCGATAAGCTTTTCTGGCCAGTCTGAAAACTTACTAGACTCGCAGGTTTTCTTTATGATTTTGATCAATGTCTTGTTGGTGGCCTCTGCTTGGCCATTACCTTGTGGGTAATAAGGTGATGAATGATACAATGCAATTGCATACCTTTTGCAGAGGTCCTGAAGGTCCTGAGAAATGAACTGTGGCCCATTGTCAGTGACGATTGTGCTTAGGACGCCGAACCTGGCGAGGATGTTCCTCATGATGAATTTGCAGACTGTTGATGCCTTGATTTCCGCGTAAGCTTCGGCTTCGGCCCATTTGGTGAAGTACTCCGTCACAGTGAGGATGAAGGATTTCTATTTGGTGAGGGAATTGGGATCACCTAGAGGACCAATGATGTCGAATGCCCACATGGAGAAAGGCCATGGGGAGGATATTGGATGAAGTGAGGAAGATGGTGAATGAATCTTATCGGCGTGAAGCTGACACTTGACACACCTACGGACATAGATGGCACAATCCTCTTCCATAGTGGGCCAGTAAAAGCCTTGCCGAATGATCTTCTTAGCGAGCATCTGGCTATTCGCGTGGCCACCGCACACACCTGAGTGTGCTTCCTCTACGCATTTCCAAACCTCATTGTCGTCAAGACACCTTAACAGAACGCCAGTAAGGCTCCTCCTATAGAGTAGACCTCTAACCAATGTGTATTTCTGAGCCACCCTTCTTATGGCTTTCTTATCTTCTGTGGTGGCTCCTTCAGGATAAGACTGATCTTTACAGTATTTGACAATTTCATAGAACCATGGTTTCTCCTCGTCAGTCAGCTCTTCTTCAACTTCTGCCAGCATGATCTCCCTCTTCTCAAGAATTTCTCCCTTCTGGATCTTCTATAGGACTCGTTCCTTGATCTTTAAGAGGTAAGGGTCCTGGACGGCAGGGACAAGACGCTTGTAGAGAATGATGGATCTAAATCATGCACCTAAAGGGAATTTGAAGGATGACACCAAGGAGGCGAGGGCATCGGCCAGAATGTTCTGTTCGCGAGGAACATGGACAAAGATAAGCTTGGTGAACAATTTGGCATAGGCAGAGACCAGCTCCTGATAGGGTTTGAGCTTGGGATCGAGGGTGCGATATTTGGTAAGCACCTGGCGGAGAACAAGTTGACTGTCACCCACGACTCGCAACTCAGTGATATAGTCAGAACGGGCTAGTTTCAGGCCAGCTAGAAGAGCCTCGTATTCAGCAATGTTCTTGGTGACTGGGAACGCGAGCTGAAATGCCTCTGGGATGGTAATGCCTTCAGGCGTTAGAAGGACAATGCCGATACCCTTCCCTTGGGAATTTAGAGCTCCATCAAAATATAACGTCTACATTGGCTCATCAGATTGGGTGATGGACATTAGTTCCTCATCTGGAAACTCTGATTGGACAGGATCGAACTTGGGAAGAGGATGGTGAGCGAGATGCTCGGCTATGGCATAGCCTTTAATCGCCTTTTGTTGGATATAGGTGATGTCAAATTGAGAGAGGAAACTCTGCCAGCGTGCTAGCCTATCAGTAAGGACGGATTTCTCCAGAAGGAACTTGATAGGGTTCATGCGAGCAATCAGATGGACCTCATGAGCCAGGAAGTAGTGCTTCAACTTCTGCACTACCCAAATGAGGGCAGCACAAGTTTTCTCCATAGCTGTGTACTTTTGCTCACAGGGATTGAGGAGTTTGGACAAGTAATAGGTTGCCCGTTCCTTGCCTTCTTCATCGGCTTGTGCGAGTACAGCTCCCACGGAGTCGTCCAAGACTGAGATGTAGAGGATCAAAGGTTTTTCTGGTTTGGGTGGAATGAGGACAGGTGGACTAGCCAGATATTCCTTTAACCCTTCAAAAGCTTTCTGGCATTTAGAATCCCAATGGAATTCTACTCCCGGCTTGGTCAACTCATAGAAAAGTCTACACCTTTGCGAGTGCTGAGACACAAACCGACGGATGAATTGCAGCCTCCCAATTAAACCTCAGACTTCCCTCAAATTTTTTGGAGGTGGCATGTCCCTGATGGCCTTAGCTTTGTTGGGATCTATCTTAATCCCCCTTTTGCTCACAATGAAGCCCAACAATTTGCCCGATGATACACCAAACACACACTTCTTCGGATTCATTTTCAATTGGAACTCCCTTGATCTTTGCAACACCTTAGCCAAAACTTCCAGATGTTTCGCCCTGGTTCTTGATTTCACCAATAAATCATCCACGTACACCTCTAGATATATATGCATCATGTCATGAAATATGGCCATCATAGCTCTTTGGTAAGTAGCTCCAGCATTCTTTAACCCAAACGGCATGACCACATAACAATATGTTCCCCATGGTGTAGTGAATGACGTCTTCTCCTGATCCTCTTCTGCCAAACGGATTTGATTATATCCTGAAAATCCATCCATAAATGAGATGGTTTCATATCATGCTGTGTTATCGATTAACACATCAATATGAGGCAAGGGAAAATCATCCTTTGGACACGCGCGGTTAAGGTCCTGGAAGTCGATGCAAATCCTGACTTTCCCATCTTTCTTCATGACCGGAACAATGTTTGCCACCCATTGAGGATAAAGGACGAGTCTAATAAACCTGGCTTTATGGAGCTTGTCAACCTCTTCTTTCATTTTCAAAGCCATTTGAGGGTGGAAATGCCTTAACCTTTGTTTTACCGAGGCGGATCCTGGTTTTAGAGTTAAGCGATGTTCAACTAAGGCGGAATCCAATCCCGGCATATCCTCGTAGCTCCATGCAAACGTGTCCTTGTACTCTTTAAGAACTTCGACCAATGCCTCTTCTTCAGAGGGTGGTAGATTATCACTTATGAGGATGATCCTAGGGTCTTCCTCGGTTCCCAAGTTGACTTCTTTGGTGGACTCTTCTATGGCGGCTGACGGCTCATCGAATCTCCTTATTCCACTAGCATACGCGTCAGCCGCATCCTCGTATTCTTCACCCTCATCTTCACTAGGGTATTCTTCATCCGTGATCTCGTAGACTCCATACCCCACATCGATTGTACAGTTGCCCTCACATTCTATTTCCGGTAGCTGGATGGGATTTTCTAGCAACTGAGGGATGGCAAGAAGGGCCTGACACCTGGCGGCTAAATCCAGAAGGAACCAACGAGGGATCTGCCTACCCTTGGATTTCTTCCTAGGTACTACCTTTGACGTATTATTCCTAGATTGACTGACATTATTTACAGAAGAAGAAAAAGATGAAGAGGAAGGGTGAAGAATTTACAGGGAAAGTCCCCTGAGAGGAGGGGTAGAAAAGGTCGCTCATCGGACCTTGGACGGGTAGTCCGCAGGGAGGGACGCGCCCGTGGGAGATGTAGGAGGTTTCCTCGACGAAGATGTGTTGTTGGGGAGTTTGAAAATTGACATTTTTTTTTCATTTTCGTTTTTGATGACAAAACAGTGAAAAGAGATCGGAGGAGAGAGAAAAATTGTTATGGCTAGAGGATTGGGAGGCTCGTAGAGCAGATCATGATTGAAAATCTGGCGCAGGTTTAGAAACCCACGCATGTATGTAAGTAAAGAAGGATATCTGGGAAGATCATCAGACAACCGTCTAGCCCAGGAAGATGACAGCAACAAAGGCTGTGACGAGTGAATGGAGAAGATGACAGCTAACGAGTCGTCAGTGGTGGTGGTGATGGCGGATGAAGATCCGCTGGTGACAGGGTCCTTCTGGCGAGGACGAGGATAGTTTGGAACCTTGGCAACAGTGGTGATATTCTCTGGCATTCCGGAGATCAATGGCGGTCCTTCAAGATGTGGAGGCGAGAACATTCTTTCCAGTGTAACGGAGATGTCCCGTATATCAAACCATTTGTCCCATTCGCATTCTGGATCTTTGATCTTGCCTCTTTTGGTGACCCTCGGATAATTTTCAGCCGAATATACAGCATGTGATCCCCCATGTGCTTCTTGCAGGTAATCCCCCATCTGAGTAACGGGCCCTTTGTTGAAGTGGTTTGATAGGGTCCATGTGAGGGGCTTCCAATCCGCCTTGAATGGTCCTTTGAAGCCTAGGCCGAACTTGCGGTTCGGCCTAATCTCCTTTGGTGGTTTCAGCCTACCCTGTAGCTGTGCGCCCAGACCTTTGCCCTGTTGATAGCGGATGTTTCTCATAATCTCCCAACCTTTGGAGTGAAAAGGGAGATATGGCGTTGTTGCCTTGATCGATTTCTTTGGTGCTAGCGGAACGTGAGATGAATCACACACGTCCAGCAATGACAATATGGGCCGATGAGACGGCCAAACAGAGGGCAGAGAGGTGTTGATAGCATCCACCGTGTGAAGGACAGGTGTGCTGACTACTTTAATAATTCTTCCATTGTAAGGAAACTTCAAGCACTGATGGTTGGTGGAAGGCACAGCATCTATGGCTTCAATGTAAGGGCGACCCAGTATGGCCTTGAATGTGGGGTCCATGTCGAGGACATGGAATTCCGTGGGGACTGACATAGGGCCTAGCTCTGCCCTCAGAATAATCAACCCTTGTGACGGCCTTTTGCTATTGTCATAAGCCGTGACTGTGATTGAAGAAGGTCTTATCTGTTCCTGTTCGACCCCACACAACTGAAGGGTGCTCATGGAGATCACATTTATGGACGCACCCGTGTCTACAAGGCACGGGTTTATGGATACCCCATTAATTTTTATTGAAATGCACAACGCATATTTCCGAGCTTCCTTGGGAGAGAGCTCATAGTTGTGGAACATGATGGCCGGTTGTGTGTCCGTTGGGGTCAAAACGGCCGAAATCTTCTCTACAGGGAGGTCCTCATTCACCATGACCTTTTGAAGATATTCCATTAAGGCCGCCTGATGGGACGTGGACCTTTGAAGCAGCTCGAGGATGGAGATCCGAGCAGGCGTCTTGTCCAAGTGTTTCAACAGATCATACTGTGTTCCAGGGATAGATTTTTCTGGTTGTTCTCCATCGTCCTTCTCTGGCTGAGACTGCTCGGGGTTTTGACTGTTCTTGGGGAAGACCCTGTGGAAAATCCTTCCACTCCGGAGCACCATTGCCTGCGGCTTTTGTACCTCTATGGGGGTAGCTGTGGGTTTTAACAGAGGTTTGAGGGGTAGTGGTGGAGGAATGGTTGACGAAGTAGGAGTAGCAATGGGAGCAGGGATTCTGATGAGAGGTTTGTTCGGTGGAGGCATGGTGGAGGTAGAGGGAATATCATATGGGCGATGAAGGATAAGGGGTTTGGAAGGTAGAGGTGTAGGTAAAGTGGAAGTGGATAAGGCTTGAGGCGGGTAATGGTTTTGAGAGGGATGGTGGGTAATGAGTGGTTTTGAAGGCATTGGTGATGGTATTGTGGAGATAGGCGGGGTCAGGTATGGTTGACGGATGATGAGAGGTTTGGAAAGCATAGGGGTAGATGTAGTAGAGGTGGACGGCAAAATGGAAGAACAAGAGAAGATGAGAGGGTGTGGGGGCGTAGTGGAGGGTGTTGGCTGATAGGTCATTGGGGTGCGAATGAGAGGACGTGATGATAGTGGAAATGGTGAAGGCAGTACTAACGCGGGTTGATGAGAGAGAGGTGCTACCCGGGCAAGGCGAGGGGGTTGCATGACGATAGGGTTGATGGTAGAAAGAATAGAGGTACTTTCTGGGTGCCACACCTGCTCTCTCCCAACTTCCGGGAAGGAGGAGATGGGGTTGACCTGGTGATTGGGTTGTTGGTGCTCCGGTAATAGATTCTGGATTATGCCCATGTTGGGCTGTTATGGTTAGGCCTGCTGAGGCTGTTGTTGTTGTTGTGGTTGTTGCTGTGGCTGCTGTTGTAACTGCTGCTGTTGTTGCTGGAACTGTGGCCTAGGAGGAGGTCTCCTAGCCTTGAGAGTGGCGACATATCGCCTCATTTCATCCCAGTCAATCCCGCCTTCATCATTCGTATCATGGATGTAATCTTTAAACTGAAAGCAGTTATCCACTGTGTGTCCTGGCTGCCTGTGATAGATGCAGTATCTGGAGGTATCAACATTCGGGGGCCACACGGGCCTTTCCCTGGGTAGGATGAGTGTGTTTGAGGCCATGAGGGCGTTGAAAATATCTGCCAGAGTTTCTGGCAATGGTGGGTAATAGGCTCTCTTGGGACCAATCGGCCTCCTTTGTTGCTATGGGAGACCGTAATTTCCTGGGGGTGGAACTTAGTTGTACTGAAGTGGTGGTTGTTGTTGCTGGGGTCGAGGTTGTTGCTGGGGTTGAAGTAGTTGAGGCATGTTGTTCTGAGGTGGATCGTTTTGGGGTGGAGGATGAGAGGGGAAAGGACATGGTTGGAGGGGAAGTCGGGGCATTTGTGGAAGTCTTGGGTTGGCTGTATAGTTGGCGTTGTTGACCGCACTCACTTGCTCATTTGTTACGACCCCTTCTGTTGCTCCGCCTGGGACACCAGCGCCTATCTTTCTGACCACCTTGGGCTTCGGCGGCTCAAACATGTTCATAATGGGGGAGTCTTTTAACTGGGTCTGGATGTACCGGGCTCTTTCATATAGCTCTTCCATGGTGGTGAGCTTGTTCATGGCCAAGACATGCCTGAACTGTGGGGTTGCATTGGACACAATCATCTTCACTTGTTTAGGCTATGAGAGGGTATCTCTTATTCTTTCTGCCAGGGACCTCCATCTGTCGGCATAGCAGACAAAATCCTCGTCGGACTTCATCTTCTCGGCCACTAGGTCGGTAATGGAAAGAGAGGGACCGACCCTATCCCGATACTTTTGCAAGAACCTTCTCTGAACTGTTTCAAAATTCTCGGCCTCGCGGGGCTCCAAAGAATAGAATCACTCTAGCGCAGGACCGTCCAATGACCTCAGAAAGAGGTATGCCAGGGATCTCTGGTCGTTTTGCCAATAGGAGGACTCATACATGAAATCCTTGAGGTGAATGAAGGGGTTGCCAGTGCCATTGTACCTGCGGTACGTGGGCATTTCGGAGGGAGGAAGATGGATGACCGGAAGGATTGGCAAAGCAACCTCCGGGGTGGATTTCACGTCCACCATTTTCTTTAAATTCTGAAACTATTCGTCCATCCTATTGAACCTATTGAGGAGCGATTGGGCGAGCTCCTTGGGCGGTGAAGGTGGCACTTGCCACTGGGGAGGAAAATGTCTTCCGGAGACTTGAGGGGGGAACCCCAAATGAGAGGGAGCTGTCGGGCCGCTGACAGTTGGCCCCGGCTGAAGTGGTATGTGGGGAACAACAGGAGTTTAAGATTGTGAAGGGAACTAGAATGAGGGAGGTTGTTGGCTCGCCTGCCCTTGAAGCGAGGGAGATTGGATGGCTTGCACTAGTGAAGGAGATGGGATGGCCTGCACCGACTCTTGGAGAGGTGCGATGGCTGGAGTTGATTCCTTGGGGAGTGGGGGAAACCGATTTCCCCTTCAGAATGGCCTGCAGGGCGCAGATCTGTTCAGAGGTAAGCTCCGTGTTGGCGAGGACGCCCAGCAAAGAGGAGATGTCCTATGGTGGGGACGTGTCCTCTACAATTAACCTGCACCTCATGCGAGGGCTCATAAGAAGGACCCGCGTCCATAGCATGGACTCGCGGCTCGACTGACTCACCACGACCAGGGTGATTTTCCTCAAAAGACTCATGAGCCATGCTCACAGTTTTTCCAGAACGCAAAAACATACACTAGCAAGCAAATAGCAGAGATTATCAAACAAGTGGATGCCTTTATGCCCTTTTTGTGTTTTGATTTTGATGATTTTTTTGTGTTTTTAACCAGATCCGAAGTTCACACAAAATAGAGACCCTATTTCGTTTTTGTTTCACCACTGTGTCAGCTAGGGGTTCTCGACTAACTCCGGGGAACTTCAATGGTACAACCGGCCCAGTGAATGAAGAGGAGATTCTTCGATGTCGGGGACTTACGGAGGTCCCAGTGGAGGAGATTCTAGTCCGTCGAGAGGAATTCTCGAACGGAGAGTCCTTCCATCATCGAGAGAGGGTGATCATTAGAAAAAAATAAAAAAGAATAGAAAAGAGGGGTTGATGTATGCAATGGAATGCTGACAGAGATATGGGGCACAAAAGAACAAGAAAACAACCAAGATGTAACAACACACAAGAGATAGTAAAGCCAATCACAAGAAATTGCAAGGGTAACTGAAAAGAAAGCAACTGAAGTCCCACCATGATCGCCAATCTGTGAGCGACGTCACGCGGTTGAGAAATGATGCGGAGCGCGCGGGCTCATTTTTGTTTTGCTACAACACGGGAAGAGGAGAGAAGAGGCCACCACGGGAGATTGCTCCGGCGGGGCGTGCAGGATAGATGCGATATAGCAGGTGGTGGTGTTGTTTTAAGAGACTCTCACGGCTCCCTTCTTTGGGCCGCGGCTGCAGCTTATCCTTTTGCCTTCTCCAGCCTTGAAGCTGAAGCTCTTGCTCTTCGGGATGGTCTACTTCTTTGTTGTCAACGCGGGGTGTGGTCTATTGCCGTTGAGACGGACTCCCTTGTTTTGTCACATATTGTTTCTGGCCGTGTATCCTGTCCGTGGAGGCTATCCCTCATTTTGTTTGATATCGTCTCCTCTTGTAGTCGCATCCGTGTCTCGATTTCACATGTATTTAGGGAGGCTAACCAGGTACCAGATATGTTGGCTACTGTGGGATGCACTCTCTCCTTCCCTTCTTTTTGGGCGTCGTGGGCTGATCTTCCTCACTCTGTAAAGGGCCCCTACCGGCTTGATAAGGTAGGGTGTCCCTCCTTACGGCCCTAGCTCTCTTGCTGTACCTTTTTGCTCAGTTATTACACTTCTTTCCCTATTCAGTGGCTGGGGTTGAGCGCCCCACCCCTTCCTAGGGGTGATCGCTCTCCCTCCTACCCACTGCAATAGGTTATCACTGGATTAAAAAAAAAATAGATGCGATATAGCAAGATATGGGGGTTAAACGGCAATAGCGGGAAGTGACTCGCCGCGGCCTCGGGAGATGGGAATGGTGCGAAAATTAAATAGTAAGAATTGAAACGGCCATTGCGGGAAGTGACTCGCCGCGGCCTCGAGATTATAGCAGATATGGAAGCAGTTCAAGATATAACAAGGAGCAGACAGAATTCAAACGGCCATTGCGGGAAGTGACTCGCCGCGGCCTCGAGAGTATAGCAGAATAGAGATATGACAAGATATAAAAAGAAGCGAAATTCAAACGGCCATTGCGGGAAGTGACTCGCCGCGGCCTCGAGAATATAGCAGAATAGAGATATAACAGGGTATAAATGACAGAATTTAAATGGCCATTGCAGGAAGTGACTCGCCGCGGCCTCGAGAATATGGCAGGTATAAGAGCAGTTCAAGATATAACAAGGAGCAGACAGAATTCAAACGGCCATTACGGGAAATTACTCGTCGCGGCCTCGAGACTATGATGTGATCGCTAGGGGTCAAGGACCCCAAAAATAAAGAGTGATCGCACCTACCTCACTAGCAGGAAGTGGCGGGTTGCTTCTTCCTCCCCCTTCGGCCGGCCGACGGAGAGGGCTTTCTTCAGTTACCCTTGCAAAATAACAGACAGTAGATAAACAGAATTAGAAAATGGCAGTGTAGTATCAATCTTTTGCAATAAAAGTGATGAAATCGTGGCAGGACACACACCTGGTTGGTGTGGTTTTAAACCCCTCTCGGACACGAGTAGGAGGAAAATGCAATGATGAATGAAATTATGCAAAGAGGTATATAAAAGAAGGCACCCTTATAAAGGGAGGTTGAGGATGCGAGATGATGAATGTAAAAGAACTACAAAGAAAAGGAAAGGATTGGCTTATTGGATGTGCCGATGGCAAAATCCGGCGGAGCTTCGGCAGCGTAGGGATGGCGTGGAAGCACGGTGGACGAAGATGGCCTTCCTCCTGCGAGCGCGGGCACCCGAGAATCCGGCAGAACCTCCCCCTGCAAAAGACCCACGGGTTAGAAATGAGATCCGACAGCCTGTCGGACCTCTTAGAAGCTCTTCCTCCGACTGAGGGGGGTCTTCTATTTATAGAGTTTCGGAGGATGGAGGCGTCCAGGGGCCTGGACGCCTCCATCAATAAATTAATATATTTTTATTATTTTTTATTTTTAACTTTTTATGAAGGCGTCCAGGCACCTGGACTCCTTCATAAAAGCCCACCGGAATTCCGCCGAAAGTCACACATAGTTTGGTACCACACGTGGTTTTGATGGGCGTCCGTGACTCACGAGTGGGCGCGTCTGATTGGCAAGACGTCTTCACATTCTTGGATTTTTGCTCAACGTCAAATCGAGCGGCGGGTCGGTTTGTCCGGATGTTGGAGATTGAAGGCGTCCAGGAACCTGGACGCCTCAAAGTTTTTGGATTTTTCTGAAACGACAGATCGATCGGCCTGTCGGGGGCGCCCGTGAGCTGGATAATGAAGGCGTCCAGGCATCTGGACGCCTCAGAAGGAGGCGTCCAGGTCCCTGGACGCCTTCAATAATATTATTCTTTTTTTTATTTTTTTATTTTTTTATTTTTATTTTTGGTCATTGATGAAGGTGTCCAGACAAGTGGACGCCTTCATGAATTTTCATTATTTATTTATTTTTTATATATTTTAAAATTAATGGAGGCGTCCACGGGCTTGGATGCCTCCATTAAGACCCCCCGGATTCCCCCGAAAGGGCGTCGGTAGCCGTCTGTCGGATAATTCCTGTCTCCAGAATCTTCTGACGCATCCGATCGGTGGTGATGCCGTCCGTATGCTGCATGATTTCCGCGACGAGGCGGTTTCCAGATGCTGCGGGGGCGTCACGTTACCCACTAAAAAGACGAGAGAAGGTCCAAGAATGGGAAGCACTCAAGTGATTCAAAATGCGAAAGCCACTACGGGGCGTTATATAGTAATATGAGATTTTCTCAAAGTGATTTCAGGAATAGAGTGTCTACAACAATCAGAGGGCTTTTCTCCCTAACAAGTTATTTTTACCAATCATGAGATAACCTACCTCTTAAGACCTTTAAACTTCGAATTAAATGCTAGGTGCTACCCTTAGACCCTTGTACTTATTATGATAAATCAGCAACTTCAATCGGCTCTATTTTCTCAGCCTCTTGACCTAAGGATGTGAAAATTTGAGGGTAAGAAGATGTAACTATTGGGTACAAAAAGTTCTAAAGGATCGAACTCTAATTACCTCGTTTAGACGTCCTAATCTCCAGATCTTCAGGGGTCTTGCGTTCAGATTCCTGGGTTGCTAAGGTTGAATCAGCAACTTTGGAAGCTTCTATCTGCTTGGTTGCTTGGTCTCCTAGCATGAAATTTGGCGAACTATTAGTCTATAATATACTAAACAAAATCTTCTAAAGAACTTATCCGAAATTATGACTCCTTACCTTGATTCTTCACGGGTCAAAAGTAAGGGTCACTCAATTCAGAACTAGGTCCTATTTATAGGGTTTTGGTTAGGGTTTGAAGATTAGATCGATTCTAGAGTCCTTAATTTGTCACAACCTAATCCCTAAGAGTCCTTAGCAATGTTATAAGCTATCCCAAATCAATCTCTTATAGATAGGATTTCAAAGTTCCAATCTTTTTGCAATTTCCTCACCTTACGGAATCTGAAGGATGTAACGGTCGTGTTTAGGTGCGTTACATGGCTGTGGCGGTCGCCCGATAGACCGTTACATTTATCGTGTATAGAGTTTCAATTTAATAAAACTCTTTTATTCGTTTATCCATATAATTATCTTATATAATTAGTATTTATCCTTAAAATACGTGAATAAGCCAATTACCCTTCTGGAATATGGGCCAAACTTGATGGGCTTGGTCCATAAACCTTTTGGATAAATATTAGATAGGCTAGCTTAACTAATTAGCCTTTTTGACCCTTATAATGACTTATTAATCCAATAACCCCTTCATTAATTTATTTAAGCCTTTATAATTTCCAAAAAATATTTTAAAATAAACAAATTATTTATATAAATTCTGGGGCACTACATACAGTCCAGTGGGACCCCCTAGCATGATGCTACGGGACTTAAGAGGACGAACGTAATCCAAGCTCAGGGAGATACAAGACACCTAAAATAGGAGTAAGTAACACAATCAGGATAAGGGGAAAACGACCTTCAGATCTCAGAATACTCATGATGATCGCATGCAAAAAACACTCTCGACTTGTCGAATCGGAGTGGAATAAGGTAGTCAATAAAAAAGTGATGGAATTGAAGAATTTGGATGATTGACAAAAGAGAGGGATAGAGTCTAGGGCAGGCCAAGGGCAAACCCTTCTATCGACCCTTGTTTCCTTCTTGCTACATGAATGCCATGCTTTTTTCTAAGTGCATTTTTTTTTGTATGATCGACGGTGGGATTAGAAAGTGACCTAGATGATGCATGCTAGGTTTAAAAGGAAAAAACCTATCTAATGCATATCCAATGTTATTGTTGTCTGGCTCCGGGAAAGACATCGGTCCAGAGTCTGGAGAGTCAATCATCCAGAGGTCAATCATGAAACCAAACGGTCGTCGAATAACTTAGGGAACATAAACCCCTCATTATTTTTGTTAGAGAGGAACTCAGAGTTTATGTGCTCGAAGTTATTAGCCTCCGGGTTCTATATAATATAGTATATGTAATAGTAGGAGAAGGCGATAAAGAGTGAATCCCAATGCTATATGACCTGTAGCTGCATAAACACACATTAGTGAAGTTCACAAATAAATAAGCATTTAAAGAGGAAGCATTCACTAAGGTAAGGGAAGTGGGGAAGCAAACATCATCCTTCGGCTTCACAGTGAGCCTAATGGGCATAATGAATTCCACGGGGATGGTCACCAGGGCGTAAGCACGTCCCCGGAGGTGATAATTTCTGATGATAGGAGAGTCCATGCTAACTTCACCTAGCATATCAATTAACCCCAGCAAGGTGTCTGATTGGGGGAAGACCAACAAAAGGATAGTTCAAGCTCCACAGCTGAAGTCCGTCTTGGACCCGCTGACATAGGTAGGATGTTTGTCCAATCTGGGGGATATGAAGTAGAAAGTGTATGGAAAAGGTATGGTAATGCAACCAGGCATCTGCTGAGCATCAAGTGACATGGAGGTGTCATTTACTTAGGACTCAAGTTGGAGCGCCGAGCTGGCGGAGTTCAATTGCCATTAAGATTTATGGAAAGTGAAGGAATGAGGAATGCTCTACCTCCCGACAAGGTAGCCAGGGGTTTGACTAGCATGGATGGGTAGATGGGAGTGCAATTTGCCCCTAGTTTGGGTGTTGATAGCAGTGCATGTATAAATCCCCTGGTGGAATGGAATGAAGAAAGGGGAGTAGCCTTTGGGGTTCGCAGTTGTGAGGTAGTGATAAAGGAAAGGAAGTGGTGTGGCGTGGTGGTGTGTGAGAGATGCATGTATCGTATTGGGGAGATGCCCCTCCATTTTTTGGACTTTTGAATATTTACATTTTTTTGAGATTTTGTCATATTTTGATTTTTTGGAATTAAATATTTTGATTTTTTGTGGATTTTTGACATATTTAGATTTTTTGGCCAACGTCTGACAATTGCCCATGAGACATCACAATAATGAAGAAAGGATAGGCTCTTTCTACAACCTCACAGGTATCCTGAGCGCACATCTAGGTTGATTTGGGCCTCTAGACTCCTCGAATGATGGTCTCGCCGGTTAAGTCTTACCCTGATGACAATACCGTCATGCCAAGCTTAGGCTCCTAGTTGCTTCCGACCGCGGAGATACACCCAAAAAGTGTTCAAGGTAAATGATTTGCCCGACCCGGGTCTATTTCCTCACAACCGTAGATGATATATGATGGAACACCTTGGAACCCCATTGGCCAACCGCGTGACGCTGACCCGGAATCAGACGTCGTCGCCCCGACAGGTGACGCGCATGTATTGACGTAAGCCCGAGGATGATGAAAGAAAACACTAAAGGGGAATGAGAACATTGACATACCCGAAACATGGAGATTTCTTGTAGCAGAGGCTTTTGTTCTTTTGGGGTAGCCAATCATACAGTGTGTTTTGGGAAAAAAATGGCTATAAGCCATCAACAGAGTTATATCCTTCGGTGTTTCCATCGGATTCCGTCTCCTCAAAAAGAAAAAGAGTGTATGGGATAAACTTCACAAGAGGATCGGCAAATCCATTAAAATGATGAGCTATTTGCGGGCTTAATTCACTCCAACCTTTCGGTGATTTCGGACCACCTTCGAAACATTATGCTTTTTGTGTTGCCCCTTGAATTGGAACTTGATTTGTAGGGCTTTCTTTATCTTGACGAGGCACGGTCACGACCAGGCTTTTCCATTTGTTCCCTTTTCGGGATTTTTCTTTCTTTTCATTGCTTGGGATTTTGAGAATTTTGGGTTTTGCACCCTTTTTGAATTTTCATTCATTTTTTTTTCTTGCCTGCGGGGACACTGCCCTCTTCACGTGCTCTGGTCTTATTTTTGAAGATAAGGTAGGTGAGTCCTACTCTCACTTGAGGGCGTCATGTTTCAGCTGCTGAGCTCAAGGCCTTAAGAGCGCTGACTGTCTTGATCGGTCGAGTAGAGAGGAAAAGGAGGATTTTGGAGTCTTCCAGAAATCTTTAGGATAGTCACCAGTTTTAGGCCGTTGCCATATTTTGAAAGCATGTGAGTGTGTGCATATTGCCTGCCCCTCGGAGCATTAGCTTAGCTTGATAGAATTCCCCTCGGTTCCAGTAGATCAAAGTCTTAATCCACCGAGGCTTTAATGCAACCTGACCTTAACATACATGAAGGGATGGAAAGTGAAATGCAAGGCAGCTGCCAGACAGTTGATTTTGTTTGATTTATAATTTTTTGTTATTTTGGGTTTGAATTTTCTATATTTTTTGGATTTTGGATTATAAACTATGTACAAGGGTTCCTACAGAGCGGACGGGATCGTCTGGGCACTCTGTGGACTGTTGGATGGAGAAACAAGAGCAGTCCACCTCCTTGGTTGGCCAGAAACAAGGTTCAAGTGAATGGGAAGCAAGTATGCGGCCGTGGACACGACCCCTATACCTACTAGGATTAGTGGGCTCTTTGACTTGAATGTGTTTGACCATAGGAAGCTGGTTAGAACGTTCCTCATCTTGTAACAGTTTTATTGAATTCATTAAACTAAACATTAAGATCTGAGTTAACAAATTATAACTTTCGGCTAGACCTGACCAAAGTTGGTAGGGAATTCGGGTGCCCCTAGCTTTCTTGTGTGGTGTAGCCAAAGGCTTGGACTCTTCTAAACTTGACCTATTATGTACAAGGCAAGTGCCCCTGGCAGGGCTGTTGATTGGAGTAGTGTGATTGGGGATGGAGGATGAAGATACCTGAGCTGGGGAATCATGGATCGAAAGTGTTGCCCCTAGAGTGGGCTCCTCGATGACAGCTTCAGGCTTTTCTTTTTGGGATTGATCAGTTTTGGAGATGGAACCACTTTTGAATGACGTGAACAAGAGGAGTAGAAAATAAAGGAGGACTAAGAGAGTCGGTTCTCCTTTTGCTTCATGAATTTCTTCTTGGGTTATCGAGTGGGACAAGAATTCTTCAGAGAATAGTTTTGATAAACCCAAATCCTCTATGTCTACATCATCTAGCTTTTCTTTTGGATCCACATGTTCATCTTCCCGAAACCTTTCTACATTTGCAATTCTCTCTTCCAAAGGACACGATTCCTTCACAAAATGATCATGCAAATTCTACCTTGTTGATTCATGTTTGCTAACCTTAGTTGGTTGACACCCTAATCCAAATCTCTCAAATGTTCCATTTTCCTCAATCGGCTCCTTAATTCCTTATTCTTCCTTTCCTAACCCCGCACCAGATGTATAACCCATCTTAGACATTATCTGCCATCCTACATCTTGAGGCTTCTCCCTAGGTACGGATGACTCTAAGGATTCACAGGATGGAGTAGATTGGTGGGCATCTAGAGTGGAGATGATGGAATCCTCACCTGTGATGACATGAACATGGCCGGGTCCAACACAGTGAAGATGTCGACCAAGATTTCTGAAGCAGGAGCAATCTGGGGGTTGGGGATATTTAGAGAGCTTGATTGGAAAGTTGGAAGGACATCTTTATTTGGGAGAGCAAATCCAGCATCTGGCTCATCAAAAGGAATGGATTCATATTGGGGAAGCTGTATCAGAGCTAGATCAATTGGGGTAGGTGTCCCAAATGACTCATCAACAACAGGGGTTGATTCAAATCAGAGCTAGATCAATTGGGGTAGCTGCCCCCCTGCAACCCCCCGCCAACTTACCGTGATGTTGGATCCGCGAAGGGACAGGGTGGAGCCTACCTAAATACGGATTAGACCCCACGCTCTCAATCAACCAAGGAAAAGGTGTCACTTCTATGATGGCTAGACAAGGTCCGCGGGATGTCCGAAATTAGGCATCTACAGCACCGTTGTAGTTTGAGTAGCTGAGGGAGCTGGGTGCCAGGAGACCCTGGTGGTTCGGTGCAGCTGATATTGGCAATCGGGTGCTGAGGGCACCATTGTGGCTAAAGTAGTTGAGCAGTCGGGTGCTGCGGGCCCTGACTCAGAAATTGAAAGGAGGCCGAAGGAGGGCTTGGTGATTAACGCGGTGCTCCTTATGGGCACGTTCTTGAGGAACACGGTAAAAGGAATGGTCGCGTTCTTGTGCGTGACTGGAGTAGCTGGCGGTCAGGTGCCGGGGGCACCGTTGTGACTGAGCAGTTGAGTGATCGGGTGGTATGGGCCCCGTCGTGACTAGAGTAGCTGAGTAGTCGGTGTGCCGTGGGCCCCGACTCGAAAATTAAGGGAATGCTGAAGGAGGGGCTGGTGATTAATGCGGTGCTCCTTATGGGTGCGTTCTTGAGGAGCGTGGTAAAAGGAATGGTCACATTATTAGAGCAGCAGCGGGATGCGGAGGTTAATTCCTTCCTTGCACCAAGGCTGGCCAAGGGGCAAGGGCCTCACATTTCCCTCTTCTTGTGCGAGACTGGAGTAGCTGGCAGTCGGGTGCCTGGGGTACCGTTGTGACTGAAGTAACTGGGCTGTTGGGTGCCGAGGGCACTGTTGTGACTCTAGTAGCTGAGCAGTCGGGTGCTGGGGGCATCGATGTGACTGGAGCAGCTGAGCAGTCGGGTGTTGGGCGCACCGTTGTGACTGATGTTGTTGAGCATCGTCATGGCTAGAGTAGCCCGGCGCCATCTGGACTCGACAGTCGGGTGCCGGGGGCACCGTTGTGACTCGAGTGGCTAAGCGATTGGGTGCCCGGGGCACCGATGTGACTGGAGTAGCTGGCAATCAGGTGCCGAGAGCACCGTTGTGACTGAAGGAGATGGGCGTTGAGAGACCTCGATAGTCGTGCTCGGGGCCATTCTATGACTGGCAGTCGGGTGCCGAGGGCATCGATGTGACTGAAGGAGCTGGGCACCGAGAGACCTCGATAGTCATGCTCGGGGCCTGTCTGTAACTGGCAGTCGGGTGCCGGAGGCACCGATGTGACTGAAGGAGATGGGCGCTGGGAGACCTTGATAGTTGTGCTCGGGGCTCGAAGTGACTGGCAGTCGGGTGCCGGGGGCAGCGTGGTGACTGAAGGAGATGGGCGTCGAGAGACCTCGATAGTCGTGCTCGGGGGCCGATGTGACTGGCAGTCGGGTGCCGGGGGCACCATGGTGACTAAAGGGCATGGGCACCGTAACGTCGAGGGACGTGCTCGGGGCCCATCTGAGTCTGGCAGTCGGATGCCGGGGGCACCATTGTGACTGAAGGAGATGGGCGCCGGTAGACCTCGATAGTCATGCTCGGGGCCCATCGAAAGAGGTAGGGGCCTGACGCTTCATCTTACGTCGAGACACATGAAGTATGCCCATTGTTGGAATAGGAGCACTGAGGGCATGCTTATCGAGGTGAACCCACGATGGCGCACGATCATCGAGGCAGGGGCTAGATCGGGTGCTTTCATCTCGTAACATCAGGCAGTGCATGATTATCGAGGTAGGGGCCAGATCGAGTGCTTTCGTCTAGCAACATTAGGTGGTGCACGATTATCGAGGTAGGGGCCGGATCGGATGCTTCCATCTAGTAACATCCGACGTTGCATGATTATCGAGACAGAGCTCGAGTAGGGTGCTTTCGTCAAGCAGTGTCCGGGGTCATGCACGAATATCAAGATAGGGCTCGGGCAGAGTGCTTTCTTCAAGTAAGATCTATGGTCGTGCACGAATATCGAGATGACATCTAGGCTGCGTTCGTCATAGCATGAGGCTGCCTCTTAGGAGGTTGGTGTTTGGGATAGACGCCATATGAGGGATAATCATGCGACATGCCCTCAGTGTGAGCCTAGCAAACACCAAACCAACCAACCAAGTCCTTCGCACGCCTTTGTAGTCTGGGGGGTGAGCTCCATGTATCCTATGGCCCTTGGGTACCCATGGGGGGTTTTATAGAGGTAGGAGAGGGGTTTAGGCAGACAAAGTTGAGGGGGTCAACTTGGTCCGCCTAAGGGGGGGGGGGGTTTTAGGCAGGGTTGACCGGCCATTTTTGCCGTTGACTGTGCTCTGAGAATGCGGTCGCCTGGGCGACCACGTTCTCAGTGCCACGTGGGGTTTAGGCGGAGTTGACCGGGGTTTTGACCCCCCTAGAATGCGGTCTCCAAGGCGACCGCATTCAAGAACGAGCAGTCTAGTCCGTGTAAAGGGTGTTTACGCGGGTTGGAAGGGCTGGGGCTTCCTAGTCTTAGTAAACCTCTCCCCCTAAGGGGTTCGGATGGACCGGAATGGCTGGGATTGACCTGGAAGAGAGGGAAAGGTCATGTAGGTCCTACTGGGGGTTAAGACGGGCTGGAGCACAGAGTTTTAATGAGCTATAGTTGAGTGAGTCGGAAGTTGTTCCTTGCCTTTCCGTTATCAAGCCGCTTGTAGGAGGTGTGTCGAAAGTTGTTCCTTGCTTTTTCGTTATGCATCGCGTGATGTGATCGGTTGCTGGGAGTCCCGGGTTGGCCTGATAACTGAGGCGTTGGCATGGTGATGTCGTTTGTCTGGTAGTTGGGGTGACCCCGCTTCTTGACGAAGAGCCGTATGGGACGGCAGGCCGTTCTGAGCGCTGATGCGCACCGACTAGTGTCGTTAAGAAAGCCGTGCCACAATTTCAAAATGTTCACACTCACTCACTTTAAAAGATTGGAAAATCAAATTATATAGTGGTAAGCGGAGTCGATCCCACGAGGAGGAAAAATCCTTATTTTATCAAGTTGGAAAAACACCTTATGCTTTGAAAATCAAATTTTGAGTGAGATTGAAACTAAGGAAGATAAAGTGTAAGAAAACTAATTAAAGAATGTGAGAGGGTTTAAGAAAAGAATTTGGAAGAGATAGAGAGACAAACACAATTTCACAAATGATGAATTTCATTAAGATGATAGTGAAAAGTCACACTATGAAGCTAAAAATTACAACATGGGAAGAGAAAAGATAAGAAAATATAGCCAATGCATGAAGAATAACGCTGCCTCCTTGCCAAGCCTTGGATGAAGATCGCCTCGTCTTGGATGCCGACGCCGTGAGAAGACTAATAGATGAAGATCCATCTTGGGATATGAGAGGAAAAAAGAAAAGATAGAAGGAAGAAAAATTTTACTATGACAACATGTGTGTGGTGTATTTTGAAAAGAGAGAAAGAGAGATAGAAGAAGAAGACTCGATGTAGATAAACAGTGAAAAGAAATAGAACTAAAAATAGAGGTAGATTGAGATAAGAATAACTTTAAAATCAGAAGGAATTAGGAAAAGTGGAAAACATGAAAGTTGTAGAGATTGAGAAGATGAAGAAGATTGGTGAGGACCTCAGAGACAGAAAATGAAAGAAAGATGGAGACAAACAAGGATGAACAGGAGGTGGTCGCGGATGAACAGTGCAGAACTCTAAAAATCTAAACTTTAGAAAACTGACTATAACTTTAAAACGGTGAGGAATTGGAAGATGAGGTAGAAGAAGAAGTTGGAGAAATTTTAAAAACCTACAATTTTTGTGAAGACAGCAGAGAGAGATGAGGATCAGAAGAGGGAGAAAAATGCTAAAGAACAGTGTTTGCAAAAATCGGATGAATAGTAGAAAACGTAAAACAGCAACTTTAGAAAATTGAGAATAGCTTCAAAAAAAGGAAGAATTAGAATAAGGCTAAGAAGAAGAAGATGTAGATCTTTGAAAATAGAAGAACTTTGATGAATAAAACAACTTGAAAAAATGAGAGGAAGATTGAGAAAAATGATGAAGAACAGAAAGTATGAAAATCGGGTGAACAGTAAAAACCGTAGATAGAGCTTTGAAAAACTAATTATAGCATAAAAACGAGAACGAATTAGGAGAAGAGGAAGAAGAAGAAGTTGGAGAAGACTTAAAAACAAATAACTTTGATGAAGAACTTAACTGCAAAAGATGAAAGAAAAGGCTTTGAAATTAATCCCTAAGGCAGATCTTCAACATATTCTCTCCCTGCATCATCGGCCATGGCATCTATTTATAGGGTACAGAACCCTTCCACGATCGTGGGTTCCCAGTTTGATCCAAAAACCCATTTCCAACAATGCAACTTGATCCATTTAGACTTCTTTCCATCCTTAGAGTCCTTTCCTTGAATATAGCTTGGATAAGCTTGAAAATTGGAAGGAGACTTCGATCGGGAAACTGCAGTTGCCGTTTCTGGTTCAACTTTGAATAGCGACTTATATTGGGGCGTCCTTTCTTTAAATGACGCCTTAATCTAGGGCGTCCTTTCCTGAAGTAGCGCCTCTTCACTCGGGCGTTAGTTTCCTTAATTCCTCATTTGCTATTTTCTTTATTTTTCATAAAATAGGAATTGACGACTGTTCATATGGGCGTCCTTTCAATGATCAGTGACTGCATCTCGGGCGCTAATTCTTTTTTTTTTCTTTTTCCACTTTCTTTTATCAACTGAATTGACGCCCTTGGAGCTGTCGCTTCTTACTGAATAAGCGCCCTTGAAGATGTCGTTAATTAAATAACGCCTTGATCTAGGTCGCTGTTTCCTGAAAATTAAAATATCAATCTATTCAATTCCAAAATAATTGTGCCAATATTTAAATATTTCTCACCTGGTCTTTTAAGCTTAAAAAGATGATAAAATACATGAAGACTCAAATAATGTGTGAGAATGTAATTAATGCTCATGTTGCACAACTTTACTCAAATAATGCTCAACGATGATGAATGTGATGTAAATTATGATGTAAAATATAGCACTTATCACACCCCCCAACTTACTCATTGCTAGTCCCTTAGTAATACAATTAAATTAAAATTTAGGACCAACAAGAGTTCACAAAGATCATACTCTTTTATCCAGATCTCCCTTCATAGAATCAACTAAGGATTAGGAATCCAGAATCATTAATGCTCATATTAGCCTTAGATTGGAAATTAAAGCACATGACTTAAGAATACAAATCAAAGTTCAATAGCACTTGTGCATGTATAATTCCAAATCTGCAGTTAAGACAATTGCGTCCCTCATTTTTTATTCCAAGTAAGTACCTTTCAACCCTGCACCTCTCAGATCAGAGCATTTAAACATACTAGCTTTTGTCTGCCTTTTTCTTTTGTCCCTTTGGAACTTTTTTTTTTCATTTGCACAACCATAATGCTGCACTACCCTTCACCTTTTTGCGCGAACCTCAACACGTCTTAGGTGAAGCAGGCCCGGTTACTCAGATCAGGGGCATTTTTCATGGCGTGATCTTTCTATTTCATCATTTCTTTCTTCTTCAACAATATGCCTTTGCATTTTCTTTTCTTCTTTTTCTTCTATAGAACTTGGCAGAAAGCTTTTTCTTGAAATAGATCTCCTCCTCAAGAAATGCAGAGTATCAGATACAGTTCCCAAAATAATAGAGGGCTTGTCTTATTTTGCTTCATCAGAGTGCATAGTGAATATTTTTTCTAATAGTGCGTATGAACTTTAAAGAGATTCTTATATCAGTTTTCCATGGCTAGATCGAACTTAATTTTCCTTCAACCTTCTCCCTAGCCTTTTCTAATCCAGAATTACTTTCAATTCAAGCATGAAACAATAAAACTCAGTCGGGAATTTCATCTTTCCATTTTCATGCAAATTTGCAAAAAAAATGATATGCAAGAATTCATGCCAAATCCCTACCAGATTGTACTATATGCAATGAAAATTTTCTTCCTGCCCTCTCCCCCCAACTTGAATGACATTGTCCTCAATGGCATGTAAAATTGAAATGAAAGAACAATTTAACAATGAAGTTTTCTGAGTAGGAAAGAGACAACCTGGTGTGCGGGCAGAACTCCATCAATAGACGGCAACAGCTTCTTCTCCTTGGCTTGAATCTAACAACTAAAACACACTGAAATAAAAAGCATCAAATAACAAAAATCTTGGGTTGCCTCCCAGAAGCGCTAAGTTTTCCGTCTTCAGCCAGACGTATGAAAGCTCAAAAGTGCAAGCTCTATAACCAACATGTGGATTTAAGAATGAGCCACCACGTTATCTCATCGTCACTAAAAAACCAAACATTATACCACAAGAAGACGAGATTGAGCATGATTGTATAGGGGCTAGAGTGGTTGTTATCACAATTCGGTTGATCATGCAATGTATGAATTAATAACCTAACTCTTAATGGGGTGGCCTGAGGTAAAAACCATGATGAATCAGTTAGGCCAAAATGATTCCCTTTATTAATAATTAGAACTTTTTCTTCAAACTTGTGGTCTTTATATGTGTTGAAAACATTAATGAAGACCTTATTATCAAGTAAAATATTTTGTTCTTCCTCACTTTTAGATATTTCATGATCATGAGTGAGGTGAGAAGGGGTCAAAGGGAGAGTAGTCTTAAGCAAAGGATCAGTGTCACAGAGTTTAGAAAAATCAAGAGCAAAAGAAGCATACTCCTCAACACCATGAAACTTGGTAGGTTCCAAAGAATCAGATAAATCGGCTAACATGAAAATATCCACCATAGAATTACCGATATCAAGAATAGATAGCAAATCAATATCCTCCCCTTGATTTAGAGATGCCCAATCGAAAGTAAGGTCATCGGAGTTACCCACCTCTTCATTTACCCAAGATAATTGTTTTATAACTTTACTCAAATAATTTCTTGCAATCACCTCTTTGTCCTCTTCTACTTGGAATATGCTCTCCTCAAATATGGGTAGTGGTAGAATTTGATCACAAATGTGCATCTTACTATCTCCCCTCAACTTGAGAACATCGATTTCATGAAAATTCTCCTCATAATCATAGGTAAGTGCAAGCTCCTCACTCTCAACTTTAGGAAGGGACATAAGTGAAATATGATCATCAAGTAATTTAGCACCTTCCTTCTCACATGCAATGTCATCAAATTCCTTTATCCCCTCAAATCTCTTAGGTTCCTCATTTAAAGTCTCTTGATCAGACCTCTCCATAATCTCTTCATCTTCAAAATTAAGATGGATCTCAGTGTTAGACTCTTGAGGAATCATAGATTGATCATAGTCATCATAGTCATCATAAGGAATTTGATCAGTAAAAGTGGAACCTGAGTAGCTAAGCACTTATTCTTCCTCTATCCTCTTAATTTCCTCAGTCATCCTATCAGTTCGCACTTGGAGAGATTGATTTTGCAGCATGATTGATTGATAGAATTGATTGAATTTCTCCTCTGAATTCGGATTTGAGGATGAAGGAGATGAACATTGAGGCTGAGATTCATAGGAATAACAAAGGGAAGAGTGATAAATTGAAGAGGACATGGACCATCTGATGTGACACACCCTTGGACCAAAATGAACAAGCACAATTTGCAAACAAACGGACCGATATTGGTGACCGCTCACCCGATGCTCACCAAGACTCGGGGTAACTTGGCAATGCCAAGTGGAGGTTGTGTGGGCTGGGCCCTTGCTGGTAGAGGGCCAGCAAGGCCAAGGTTTGTTTCCCCAAGGGTATGGCTGCCCAATTCAAGGGAGGCGACGAGGTGCCAAGGCACGGGTTACACTCCTCACCCCACGGTGATCTCTTGAAGCAAGGAGCTCAAGGATCGGGCTCTTACTCTCACGGCCAGCGGAGTTTATGAACTAATATTGGAAAGAACAAGCACAAAATGGAACTAGGTTGGAGCACTTACTCGACCGGTTTGAAGAAACCGGTCCCGCTAGGAGACGAGGGCGAGCAGGGAGGCGAGTGTTCCCCACACGGTCAGAGAAGCTTGACCTGCTCAAATGATTACAACACTACACCTCTCGCAGGAGGGGGGATCTTGGGGTGGGGGTTAACTGATATTACATCTAAAACTACCTCCACACAGGGAGGGGCCTTCAGCCGACCAAGCGGGGAGGGGTGGAACCGAACTCGCAACCAATAAGGAGACCGATGTCGGCTCTGCCCGCTTTCTATGAGTGCTGATAGAAGGTCGAAGAAGTAGTTGCTGTGACTGCTCCCGAATTTTTTTGGGGACGAAACCACCTGGAAATTCTTCGTAGGAGGATGGGGAAGTCGTCCAAATTTTTCCGGAATTTTGGGATGTCGCTGTTGGCCAGAGCAGAGCCTCGAACAGGGAGGTAGGTCTTCAGTTCTGATAGCTTTAGGATCACAACAGTAGGAAAACGTTGTTGCCACCAGTGCTCCCGGACTCAGAATGAGGTGCCGCCAAAGTCGTCGGAACCGTCTGTGAGTCCTCTTCGACACGAGCTTGACGGGGATGCCAAATGTTGTCGGAGCAGACCTGGTAGGCTCTGAGCACTGAGGAGGGGTCGGTGTAGACTGAGTGGAGGCAGAACCACACAACCGGGGGAGAAAATTGATAACTTCCAGATCCGGATGCCAAACTGAGCTCTTCTTTCTGAGGATGAAAGAAGACTTAGAGTAGAAGACTTTTGAAGGAGAACTCTTGATTAGATTCCCAACAGGATTGTTGCAGTCGAGCTTCCACTCTGGCTCTGAACTCCTGCCAGGGAGGCTTTGCGCAATCGGGGAAGAATGGCTCCCCTGGGCGATCACGAACTCAGAACGGGACGGGACCACCGCCGTTGTGAAGAGGACAGAGAGACGCTTCCAACGATGTCTCTTGGGGTTCTAGGAACGTCCGGAGGAGGTCAGGGACGCTGCTACAAGCTTCAGGTCTTCTGCAGGTTCTCTTATTCTAAATGGTAGAGGGTGGGGTGATGGAGGTGAACAAAGGAAGATGGAGGGGATGAGAGGGGGGGCGACCCTAACCAAAGGGGAGGGGAGAGGGGCAGCCAAAGCTATGGAGGGAAGGGGAAATTTGAATTCAAATGGCCTAGGGAGGTGGAGGGGTGCTTGGGGTAGTGGGAAGGGTGTTTGGGAAAGTGGGAGGGGTAGTTGGGGGTTGGAGGGTGGCTTAGTGATTGCGGATGCTCTCTTGGGACTAGGGGGGTGGAGTAATGGGATGTGTGGGGAAGGGGAGTGGCCTTTAATGGGGGTAGGTGGGAGGGTGGTGGATGGGAGGGGAGGAGAGAGAGAGGGGGGCGAACCCCACTATTGAGGGAGAGAGAGAGAGAAATAGAGAGAGAGAGGAGGTGGGTGGGGATTCTCTCCCCTAGGGTTTCTCACCCAATTGGATTCACTCCACTAAGACTAAGTATTTGAACTCTCAAAGATAATTCTCTATTCATTCATTCATTAGTTCAAATGGAGGAAATGGGGTCCTATATATAGGCAACCCACATTTCTGCAAAAGTCCCTGACTCTTACTACAATGACCAAAGACCAAGGGGGTAGGGGCGCCCCTGGGCCTAGCCCAAAGAATTGGGCCCAATAATCATTCTAAACAATCTAATGACACTTAGCCTAGGTAGATGACTCATTAACCTAGGTACATGACTCAAATAAAAGGGAAAATACATCAAATGACTCAAATAAAAATTATATGGGACTCAAAATTAAATAACTAGACCATGCCGGATGCAACCGGGGCGAGGAGACGAGCTGTGAATGTGAGCATGGGAGGTGATGTCCCCATCATAATCCCGGGGTGCGGAGAACTCGACTCCGTCGAGTAAGTGTCCTTCCCTCCTCGGAGGGTGTAGAGTGGTACTGCCCACAAGTCTTCCGAACGAGACCGATCCATCCACCTGCCGAGATAGCGCTCGTATACCTTGCTCCTGGTGGTAGTGACATGTTCATCCAATATTCGTTCAATGCGCTCACGCTGGGCTCTCTTGGCTGGTGGTCTCTCCTCATGGGTGGGTGCTCTCTCAACGGAGGGAATAGGCTCAATATCCTCACTGGGTACCACCGTGGGTCCCTTATATGGCACTAGGTCGGCTACATTGAATGTGGGACTCACTCCATACTCCTCGGGGAGATCTAACTCATAGGCATTAGCGCCAATGCGCCTCAGGACCTGGAAGGGACTAGCCCCACGTGGCCTTAATTTGGAGATGACTCCCGGGGAGAGCCTCTCCTTCCTCACCATCATAAAGTCACCCACGTGGAATTCTTGGTGACGCCGAAGGGAGTCAGCCTGCCTCTTATAGATCTCATTTTCCTTGCTTATGTGCTTGCAAAGGCTTTCATGCAATTTTGTGAATGTTGACATTCTAGGGGTGATGGGTGGACCTGGGCAACCAAAAGTAGACCAATCATGCTTTGACGCCAAGAAGACTTTGATGGAATGGGGAGGATCGGGGCATCCATAGGTGATCCGGTCATGCATGGGGGTGACAAATGCTGGGGGACCTGGACATCCATGAATACTCCTATCATGCCTATGACTCAAGATGAGTGAAGGTGGACCACTACATCCGAATTTGGACCACTCATACTTTCTACTTGACATGTGGGTGATATAAATGAATGGACCCAACCTAGTGTTCATGCCAAGGGGTGTGGAAAGCCTAGACACATGCATACTTTTCCCAAAAGTGACTCCCATGTGTATAGGTGTGGGACAACCTTTGAACTCCCATTGGAAAGGATCGAATGGATCTAAGAAGGTGGTCATCATGGGGTGGGGCACAACCTTATTACCTAGGGATATGTGGCCCAAGGTCATGGCTCCCAAGGTGTAACCCGGGTCTAGGATGGGGTGGATTGGGTCAAACATGGTGGGTTGAGATAGGGAAAGGTGGGTGGTGGATAAGGTGGTTGGGTCCCATGGGTTCTTTGACCCCCATTGGAAGGGATCAAAGGGATCATAAAAAGGGTTATCGAGGGGAAGGGGCCCTATGTCCTCAAGATCCTTAAGTGGTGGTGGGTCATCCTCCTCTAATGAGACAATTGGGCCGAATTTCTTTGTGAGTGGGTCGGCCATGAGTGGAGGGCTCGACGTTCTACCCAAGATAAGCAACTCTAATTCGTGGATAGCATCGAGCTCATTAGGTATAGGGAGGAATAATAGGAGGTCACTAGTGTAGCAACCCATGGTGCACATTGAGGTGATGGACCCAATACATAGGTATAGGAGGTCTAGGCTCTTAAGTTGTTGGGTCATGGGAGTCAACATGCCAGTCCACTCTAATTGCCATGCTAAGCCCTTGAGAAGATCCTCTAAGGTTTCCACTTGGTAGGATGTTTGGATTATGGTGTGATAGGATGAGAAGGGTATAATGGGCAGGTTTTGCTCTATGGGAGGACAAACATAGGACTTGATGGGGTGAATTGGTCTCTCCTTTAGCCATCTAGCTAGGGGCCCATCTATGATTATAGTACCTTTTGTGAAGGTTTGTGGCTCTTGAAGATCTAGATTATTTGAAGTGGTGAAGGGTTGAGGCTCTTCCTCACCATTGGTGTGAACTTGGGCTTCCTTATGGGCGGGGAGAGGGTCTGGGCTAGCAACTATTCCTATGTGAGTGGGTGTGGCCTCCTTTCTCAAGGGAATGGGAAGGTCTTTTGGAGATGGGGTGATGATGGTTGGGGCATGGTGCACCCGGGGTGGTGAGTGAGGTCGAACTTGGGTTGGGAGTGGAAGTAGTGGTGGCCTAGGTTGGGGTAGGGTTGGGGTTGGAAGTGGAAGGTGGGTTGGTTCAGTTTGGGTTGATTGGGGGGGTGTACCATTTTTAGGGGACGATGGAGGGATAGTGGTGGGGACCAAGGGGAATTGTGGAGAGGTGGATGCTTGGTTTATTTGGGTCTTAAGGGAGAGGACTTGGTTGCAAAGTGTAGTTATGATGGTTGAGAGGTGATTTGTTGGGGTTGGTGGGGGTGGAGACCAAAGGTCGGTCTCAAGTTGGCCGGGTGGGGATGGAGGAGTGGTAGTGCTCCTCGGGTTAGGGGTGCTTGAGTAGGAGGGGTGAGAATGTTTGGGGATGTAGATCTTTCTAAGTTCTACTTTCATATCATCCCATGAGGAAATGGGCTCTTGCCTCCTAACCCTTCTTAATCCCTCTATGTGTTCCCACTTACTCTTGGCTTGACCCCGAAACCGTCCCTTGGCCTTTCAGACTCTCGCGGATCCATATACCCAAGTCTTTTCAAAGTACTTTTCTATGGTAGCCTCCCACCTAAGATAGTCACTAAAACGTGATCCGTCAAAGGTAATATCTCTATCTAGGATGAAGTCCATGGGTGGTGAGTAGGCTAAGTAGGAGGTGGCCATGATGATCGAGGGGATCAATGCAAGGGTCGGATTGATGATGACTCCAATGAAAGCATGCCCTACGACTTGACTTGTAGAGACAAGTCAATGACTTGCTCTGATACCAATTTGATGTGACACACCCTTGGACCAAAATGAACAAGCACAATTTGCAATCAAACGGATCGATATTGGCGACCGCTCACCCGATGCTCACCAAGACCCGGGGTAACTTGGCAATGCCAAGTGGAGCTTGTGTGGGCTGGGCCCTTGCTGGTAGAGGGCCAGCAAGGCCAAGGTTTGTTTCCCCAAGGGTATGGCTGCCAAATTCAAGGGAGCCGACGAGGTGCCAAGGCACGGGTTACACTCCTCACCCCACGGTGATCTCTTGAAGGAAGGAGCTCAAGGATCGGGCTCTCACTCTCACGGCCAGCGGAGTTTATGAACTAATATTGGAAAGAACAAGAATAAAATGGAACTAGGTTTGAGCACTTACTCGACCGGTTTGAAGAAATCGGTCCCGCTCGGAGACGAGGGCGAGCGGGGAGGCGAGTGTTCCCCACACGCCGCGTCAGAGAAGCTTGACCTGCTCAAACGATTACAACACTACACCTCTCGCAGGAGGGGGGATCTTGGGGTGAGGGTTAACTGATATTACATCTAAAACTACCTCCACACAGGGAGGGGCCTTCAGCCGACCAAGCGGGGAGGGGTGGAACTGAACTCGCAACCAATAAGGAGACCGATGTCGGCTCTGCCCGCTTTCTGTGAGTGCTGATAGAAGGTCGAAGAAGTAGTTGCTGTGACTACTCCCGAATTTTGTTGGGGACGAAACCACTTGGAAATTCTTCGTAGGAGGATGGGGAAGTCGTCCAAATTTTTCCGGAATTTTGGGAGGTCGCTGTTGGCCGGAGCAGAGCCTCGAACAGGGAGGTAGGTCTTCAGTTCTGACAGCTTCAGGATCACAACAGTAGGAAAAAGTTGTTGCCACCAGCGCTCCCGGACTCAGAATGAGGCTCTGCTAGAGTCGTCGGAACCTTCTGTGAGTCATCTTCGACACGAGATTGACGGGGATGCCAAATGTTGTCGGAGCAGACCGGTAGGCTCTGAGCACTGAGGAGGGGTCGGTGCAGACTGAGTGGAGGCAGAACCGCACAACCGGGGGAGAAAATTGATAACTTCCAGATCCGGACGCCAAACTGAGCTCTTCTTTCTGAGGATGAAAGAAGACTCAGTGTAGAAGACTTTTGAAGAAGAACTCTCGATCAGATTCCCAACAGTATCATCGCAGTCGAGCTTCCACTCCGGCTCTGAACTCCTGCCAGGGAGGCTTTGCGCAGTCGGGGAAGAATGGCTCCCCTGGGTGATCACGAACTCAGAACGGGATGGGACCACCGCCATTGCGAAGAGGACGGAGAGACGTTTCCAACGATGGCTCTTGGGCTTCTAGGAACGTCCGGAGAAGGTTGGGGACGCTGCTGCAAGCTTTAGGTCTTCTGCAGGTTCTCTTATTCTAGATGGTAGAGGGTGGGGTGGTGGAGGTGAACAAGGGAAGATGGAGGGGATGAGAGAGGGGGCGACCCTAACCAAAGGGGAGGGGAGAGGGGCGGCCAAAGCTATGGAGGGAAGGGGAAATTTGAATTCAAATGGCCTAGGGAGGTGGAGGGGTGCTTGGGGTAGTGAGAAGGGTGCTTGGGAAAGTGGGAGGGGTAGTTGGGAGTTGGAGGGTGACTTAGTGATTGGGGACGCTCTCTTGGGACTAGGGTGGTGGAGTAATGGGATGTGTGGGGAAGGGGAGTGGCCTTTAATGGGGGTAGGTGGGAGGGTGGTGGATGGGAGGGGAGGAGAGAGAGAGGGGGCGAACCCCACTAGTGAGGGAGAGAGAGAGAGAGAAATAGAGAGAGAGAGGAGGTGGGTGGGGATTCTCTCCCCTAGAGTTTCTCACCTAATTGGATTCACTCCACTAAGACTAAGTATTTGAACTCTCAAAGGCAATTCTCTATTCATTCATTCATTAGTTCAAATGGAGGAAATGGGGTCCTATATATAGGCAACCCACATTTCTACAAAAGTCCCTGACTCTTACTACAATGACCAAAGACCAAGGGGGTAGGGGCGCCCTTGGGCCTAGCCCAAAGAATTGGGCCCAATAACCATTCTAAACAATCTAATGACACTTAACCTAGGTAGATGACTCATTAACCTAGGTACATGACTCAAATAAAAGGGAAAATACATCAAATGACTCAAATAAAAATTACATAGGGCTCAAAATTAAATAACTAGACCATGCCGGATGCAACCGGGGCGAGGAGACGAGCTGTGAACGTGGACATGGGAGGTGATGTCCCCATCACTATCCATCTTGATGTTGAGCTTGATCATAAAAATCATTAGAATATGGAGCCCAATTCTGAGAAGTTTGATGTAAAGGATGTTGGGCCAACCTTTGCATAGAATTCTAAGAATACTCTGATTGCCCTCTCCCATTTGAGCTTGAAGATTGTGGACAAAAATCATAAGAAGATAGGGAGGGATTTTGAGTCATACAAACTTACTTTTGGATTAGAGTGGAGTCATGCGAATAAGAAAAGACTGAGTATTTTGAATATGACTTTGAGTAGGAGAATGAAATTGGGGCCCCATGAATAGAATGTCATTATAAGAAGGGCTTCCATTATAGTCTGACCAAGAGGATTGGCTATCATAGTGGGCCAGACCATTATGGGTGAATGAGAAATGTTGAGTTGGACCGTTGGCAACATAATGGGCCGGCTTGGCTCACATATGCTTATGATCTTGATAATAAGGTGGCATGAAGGAGTTTGGATTCATAGCCCAAAGAATGGATCAAGAAAGTAGGCCAAAAGGTATGCCTCATTGAATTTGTGAGTCTAACTCAAAAACATGAATTTCTCACCCATTTTTTAAGGTTTTTTTTATTATTATTTTCAATGCAAGGTAAACAATAACTATATGAATAGTGCATGCAACATGATGATTTTTTTGAATTTTTGAGATGCAATGAATCCATATATGAATGGGTTATGCAAATGTAAGGATTAACTATATGAATGCAAGAATGATGATTTTTTTTATTTTTATGAAAAACCTTCTAAGGGCACTATAACTCCAAGGTACTTCGTGGTACAACCTGCCCGGCGTCCGTGAGAGAATCCACGGGTGCGAGGACTTATGGAGGTCTTAGAAATGTAATTTTAAGTCCAAAGAGACGGTATGCTCAATGGAGTGTCCTTCCAAATCCAAGAGGGGTGTAAAGATCATAATGCCCTTAAGAAGGAGAAAAAGATGAGAAGAGAATTTTTTTTTCAAAAGATGTAAATAAAGAAAGAAAAACAAAAAGAACAACTAAGTGCATAAATGCATGAAAGTAATGCAATTAAGATGGAGATATGCTAGCATGATGAATTTTTTCTGTTTTCTGATTTTTTTAGAATTTTTCAGAATTTCACAAAAAAGGACCTTTTCCTACGTATACTGACCTTTTAGCGACGCTTGATTTTCCTGGATTTTTCTGAATTTCTGCTTTATGTGACAGATCTGGGCTTTAGTGACGCTTCCTGTGATAGATTTTTTTCTTGAAATTTCAGGTCCGAATTTCTTTGGATTTTTTGGTTTTCTGATTTTTTTTTATTTTTCCAAGCAAAATAAAATAGAAAAATAAGTAAAACTATATACAAATCAAACACAAGGAATTTTCCAACATAAAAATTAATTTCCTCCCCGGCAGCGGCGCCAAAAATTTGATGCGCACCGACTAGTGTCGTTAAGAAAGTCGTGCCACAATTTCAAAATGTTCACACTCACTCACTATAAAAGATTGGAAAATCAAATTATATAGTGGTAAGCGGAGTCGATCCCACGAGGAGGAAAAATCCTTATTTCATCGAGTTGGAAAAACACCTTATGCTTTGAAAATCAAATTTTGAGTGAGATTGAAACTAAGGAAGATAAAGTGTAAGAAAACTAATTACAGAATGTGAGAGGGTTTAAGAAAAGAATTTGGAAGAGATAGAGAGACAAACACAATTTCACAAATGATGAATTTCATTAAGATGATAGTGAAAAGTCACACTATGAAGCTAAAAATTACAACATTGGAAGAGAAAAGATAAGAAAATATAGCCAATGCATGAAGAATAACGTCGCCTCCTTGCCAAGCCTTGGATGAAGATCGCCTCGTCTTGGATGCCGACGCCGTGAGAAGACTAATGGATGAAGATCTGCCTTGGGATATGAGAGGAAAAAGAGAAAGATAGAAGGAAGAAAAATTTTACTGTGACAACATGTGTGTGGTGTATTTTGAAAAGAGAGAAAGAGATATAGAAGAAGAAGACTCGATGGAGATAAACAGTGAAAAGAAATAGAACTAAAAACAGAGGTAGATTGAGAGAAGAATAACTTTAAAATCAGAAGGAATTAGGAAAAGTAGAAAACATGAAAGTTGTAGAGATTGAGAAGATGAAGAAGATTGATGAAGACCTCAGAGACAGAAAATGAAAGAAAGATGGAGAAAAACAAGGATGAATAGGAGGTGGTCGCGGATGAACAGTGCAGAACTCTAAAAATCTAAACTTTAGAAAATTGACTATAACTTTAAAACGATGAGGAATTGGAAGATGAGTTAGAAGAAGAAGTTGGAGAACTTTTAAAAACCTACAATTTTTGTGAAGACAGCAGAGAGAGATGAGGATCAGAAGAGGGAGAAAAATGTTAAAGAACAGTGTTTACAAAAATCGGATGAACAGTAGAAAACGTAAAACAACAACTTTAGAAAATTGAGAATAGCTTCAAAAATAGGAAGAATTAGAATAAGACTAAGAATAAGAAGATGTAGATCTTTTAAAATAGAAGAACTTTGATGAAGACAACAACTTGAAAAGATGAGAGGAAGATTGAGAAAAATGATGAAGAACAGAAAGTATGAAAATCGGGTGAACAGTAAAAACCGTAGACAGAGCTTTGAAAAACTAATTATAGCATAAAAACGAGACAGAATTAGGAGAAGAGGAAGAAGAAGAAGTTGGAGAAGACTTTACAAAGAACTTTGATAAAGAACTTAACTGCAAAAGATGAAAGGAAAGGCTTCGAAATTAATCCCTAAGGCAGATCTTCAACATATTCTTTCCCTGCATCATCGGCCATGGCATCTATTTATAGGGTACAGAACCCTTCCACGATCGTGGGTTCCCAGTTTGATCCAAAAACCCATTTCCAACAATGCAACTTGATCCATTTAGACTTCTTTCTATCCTTGGAGTCCTCCTTTCCTTGAATATAGCTTGGATAAGCTTGAAAATTTGAAGGAGACTTCGATCGGGAAACTGCAGTTGCCGTTTCTGGTTCAACTTTGAATAGCGACTTATATTGGGGCGTCCTTTCTTTAAATGACGCCTTAATCTAGGGCGTCCTTTCCTGAAGTAGCGCCTCTTCACTCGGGCGTTAGTTTCCTTAATTCCTCATTTGCTATTTTCTTTATTTTTCGTAAAATAGGAATTGACGACTGTTTATATGGGCGTCCTTTCAATGATTAGCGACTGCATCTCGGGCGCTAATTCTTTTTTTTTCTTTTTTCACTTTCTTTTATCAACTGAATTGACGCCCTTGGAGCTGTCGCTTCTTACTGAATAAGCGCCCTTGAAGATGTCGTTAATTAAATAACGCCTTGATCTAGGTCGCTGTTTCCTGAAAATTAAAATATCAATCTATTCAATTCCAAAATAATTGTGCCAATATTTAAATATTTCTCGCATGGTCTTTTAAGCTCAAAAAGATGATAAAATACATGAAGACTCAAATAATGTGTGAGAATGTAATTAATGCTCATGTTGCACAACTTTACTCAAATAATGCTCAACGATGATGAATGTGATGTAAATTATGATGTAAAATATAGCACTTATCAAGCGCCGGGTTAACCCAGTTGTTGAAGCGCTGGCGGTGTGATACCATATGCAGGGTGTCCGGGAGTGATCCCTGAATCTCTTCAGAGTGCCGCTCGATACGGCAGGTTGACCCGAACCTTGGATCCGACTCGATTATTGAGAAATTGGCTGGTGTAGTGCCTTGTGCTCGGGGGCGATCCCCAGTTGCTATGTTGTGTCGCCTGACCAAGCGATACGTCTCGATTTTTATGCTCAACTCGACTGGCAGAGCATCTTTGGCGTTGTGCCATTTTTCTCTATTTAGGGAGTATTTCCCTATGCTTAATCTTCAATTAATTCGAGAAGATAAGCAGGTGCCAACAAATACCCCCCACGGGACGTGCGTCGGAGGTGAAGACGACGGCGTGCGGCCCGTGCGCCTTGTAGGCTTGATTTCTCTCGACCTTATTAGCGTTGTAGGAGTCACTTGTTCTGAGAGTTGACGCTCCCATTGCGATCTTTCATGCGACGGTGGTACGTTTACAGAAGACCGTTGAGCCTGGGAGGTTATAGAACTGGATTCTTGAGAGATCTGAGTGGCTAGTAGGCATTTTGCCGAAGCCACTGAGGCCGTGGAGCTGGCAGAGATGGGGTGTATTGGATACACGCGTGGTGCTTGAAGTTGCAGCCTGCTATCTATGACTTAGGAATTATGTTCATGTTTGTCTCGCGTGTTGGGCTTGTGGCAGAGGTGTGCAAGGCCCGTGTCGCGGGAGTAATCTGGTCTAGATGCCGAACTCTCCATACAGTTGGTCACTTCAGTGGTTAATGGTGTGACTGGGCTGGATGGCAATGTCGAAGGTAAAGAGAGGCCAGGGGAGCCTGGTGTAACAATGCTTATGGCTTTGTTACCTGTGTCTATGGGACCTATCTTGTGCAGCGGGCTTTGTAGATGTTTCGAGGAGAGGCGGCTCGGTGGAAAGGACCTTCCCCTTTTAGAAATCTGAGACAGGGGAGGCCAGGGCTGTCGGGCCCATCCCGCCTCATAGGGTGGCTGGAGAGTAGTGGGAGACCCCTTGTGGCTCCCTTTCATCAACTGAGGTTGCACTAGCGGGGCCCATGTCTTGCCCCTAGAGGTGGACTCGGCGAGCTATGTTGGCCTAGCGTTGTTGGGGATAAGCCTCGGCAAGGCCTGTTGATCTGGTGTTGCTGGAAGCTGGCCTCGGTGAGGCTTGTTGACCATGTGTTGTTGAGGGTCTACCTTGGGGAAGCATGTCGGCCTGAGGTTTCTGGAGACTTACCTCGGTGAGACATCTTGATCTGCGGTTGCTGGAGACCTACCTCAGCGAGGCATCTTGATCTGAGGTTGCTGGAGACCTGCCTCGGCGAGGCGTCTTGGTCTGAAGTTGCTGGAGACCTGCCTCGGTGAGGCGTCTTGGTCTGAGGTTGTTGGAGACTTGCCTCGGTGAGGCATCTTGGTCTGAGGTTACTGGAGAGCTGCCTCGACGAGGTGTCTTGATCTGCGGTTACTGAGACCTGCCTCGGTGAGGCATCTTCGTTTGAGGTTACTGGAGACCTGCCTAGGCGAGGCGTCTTAGTCTGAAGTTGCTGGAGACCTGCCTTGGCGAGGCGTCTTGGTCTGAAGTTGCTGGATTTTCCCCCAGGGAGGCGTGTTGGCTTGGAATCGTATTCGACCGATCCTTGAGGGGTATGGCCAAATGTTGATGTTGCCGGCTAACCGTCATCGTGAAATAATCGAAGTCGAGGTCATCCAACCCTTTAAAAAGTACAATTACCACAAATGATGTTATAAACATAATCATCGTAGCGTGGTGGATAGTACTTGTTAGTGTGCTGGTTGACCATTGAGGTGTATCGACTAGGAACTCCACTCGGCTGATTGCTGAGGTATATTGATTGAGAGCCATGATCGGCTGGTCACTGAGGTATATTGGCTGGGAGCCCCGATCGGTTGATCACTGAGGTGACGCTGATGGGATTGTTGCTGGCCGACAATTGAGGTGTAATGTTCGGAGAGTGTGATAGACCGACCCTCGGGGGTGCGTTGGTCTAGGGTTGCTGTGGATGGGCCTTCGAGGCATATCCGTATGTAAGGCATCTTGACTGGTTCATGTGGTTATTGTTGTAGATCCGCCTATGAGATGAAGTGGCCTACTGTTTGACACCAGGTACTGGATATTGAAAGTCTACCAAATTAAGGCGTACTAGCCTGTTGATGGCAACTAAAAGTTGGAGGTCAGAAACATAGATGCTTAGAATGGAGGCCTGCCTAGCTGAGGCGTGTTGGTCTATTGCTGGAAGCTCGAGGTTGAAGACTAGAAACTGGAAGTTGAAAATTGAGCATTGGGACTGGAGACCGAGACTCAGATACTGGAGACTGAGTACCGGGATTGGAAACTGAGAACTGGAGGCTAGAGGATGGATGTTGATGCTGAAGACTGGGATTTGGATACTAGATACTAGGACTGGAGACTGTGAACTTGGAGGCCTAAAATTGGATACTTGGACTGGAGACCAGGATCTGGGTACCAGACGCTGGGACCGGAGGCCTACCTGCACGAGGCGTGTTGGCCTATTGTTAGAAACTTGAACTGAGGATCAGGAACTGGATGTTGAGATGGGAGACTAGATACTAGGATTGGCAACTGGAAAATGGGAACTGGATATCGGGACTAGATACCAGGACTGGAGACTGGGATTTGGCTATTGGGTACTAGGACTGAAGGTTGCGACTAGGAACTGGATACTAGCAGTTGGATATGGGAACTAGATGCCGGAGTTTTGGACGTTAGAACCGGATGTTGGATACAGGAAATTGGGGTACTTGAACTGGATGTTGGAGGCTGGGTACTAGAAACTGGATACTAGATACTGGATTTTAGAGCTGGGTATTAGACATTGGATACTGGAGGTTGGATACTGGAAGCCGAGTAGTGGAAATTGGGTATTGGAAGCTAGATATTAAAGGTTGGGTGGTGGAGGCCTACCTGAATGAGGCATGTTGACCTGAATGGCTGGAGACTAGAAGTTGGAGGACAACCCACAAGGTGGTGTTGTCCTAGAGGACTAGAAACTGGGAGCTGGAGGCCAACTCGTGAGAGTGCATTGGCCGGTGTGACTGGGAACTAGAAACGGGAGACTGGAGGATGACCCGTAAGGGTGTGTTGGCCCATATTGTTGGAGGGTGAAGGCTAGAGGCCGGTCCGTGAGGGTATGTTGGCCTATGTTGCTGGGGACTGGAGGCCGACCCGTGAGGGTGTTTTGGCCCGCATTGCTAGGGACTGGAGGCCGACCCGTAAGGGTGCGTTGACCTATATTGCTGGGCACTGGAAGCTGGAGACTAATCCGTAAGGGTGTGTTGGCCTGTATTACTGGAGGGTGAAGGCTGGAGGCCGTCCCGTGAGGGTATGTTGGCCTATGTTGCTGGGGACTAGAGGTTGGCAGCTGGATGCCGACCCATGACGATGTTTTGGCCTGCATTGCTGGGGACTGGAGGCTGACCCGTAAGGGTGTGTTGACCTATATTGCTAGGGACTGGAAGCTGGAGGCTAACCCGTAAGGGTGTGTTGGCCTGTATTACTGGAGACTGGAGGCTGGAGATCGACCCGCGAGGGTGTTTTGGCCCATGTTACTGGAGACTGGAGGCTCGAGGCCGACCCGCGAGGGTGTTCTGGCCTGTGTTGCTAGAGGCCCGAGGTCGACCCGTGAGAGTGTTTTGACCTATATTACTGGGGGCTGGAAGCTAGAGGCTAACCAGCAAGGATGTGCTTGCCTATGTTGCTGGTATTGTTTAGTCTGGGGAGTTGGAGCTGAGGTTGGCTGGCACGCTATCATGGTGACATAGCCGGAGACTGGGGTTGGGACTGGAACTGGTGTCGGCCGGCTGACCGCTGAGGTGTTGTAGCCGGAGACTGGGACTGGAGCTGGAGCTAGCTGGCTGACCACTGGGGTGTTGTAGCCAGAGACTAGGACTGGAGCTGGAGCTGGCCGGCTAACCACTAAGGTGTTGTAGCCGGAGATTGGACTGGGACTGGCCGGCGGACCGCTGAGGTGGGTAGCCAAATACTGGAGCTAGCGACTGGAACTGGAGCTGGTCGGCTAACTGCTGATGTGTACTAGCCGAAAGGCCGGAGCTGGTCGACTGACTATTAAGGTGTGTAGCTAAATACTGGAGTTGGAGACTGGAACTAGAGCTGGTCGGCAACTGCTGATGTGTAGTAGCCAGAAGGCCGGAGCTGGTCGACTGACCGTTAAGATGTATAGCCGAATACTGGAGCTGGAGACTGGAACTGGTCGGCAGACTGCTGAGGTGGGTAGCCGAATGCTGGAACTGGAGCTGGTCGGCTAACTGCTGATGTGTAGTAGCCAGAAGGCCGGAGCTGGTCGGTTGACCGTTAATGTGTGTAGCCGAATACTTGAGCTGGAGACTGGAATTGGAGCTGGTCGGCTAACTGCTGATGTGTAGTAGTCGGAAGGCCGGATCTGGTTGGCTGACCGTTAAGGTGTGTAGCTGAATACTGGAGATAGAGACTGGAACTGGTCGGCTGACCGCTGAGGTGGGTAGCCAGATGCTGGAACTGGAGACTAGAATTGGGGACTGGAACTGGGGATGACCGACCCTCGGGGGTGTCGTGGCCACCGTTGTTGTGGAGTAATGTTGAGATCGCCATCGGCGGGATGTCGCGGTTGACGGCTTTCATTAGTGAGGAGTGGGGAGGGAGAGAGTTTCTTTTTCATTTTCTTTACCAGCTCTACCGCCCTTGCGGGTTTTCGCCAGAGCTGGCCCCCTTTTGTTTTTTCTGATGCACCCTTACGAGGTTTCACACCGAGGGGTTACCCGATTTTGCCTAAGGTGCCCTCCCGGGTTTCCACCTTAGCTGGGTTGATGGCAATTTTTGCCCTCAGTAGTCCCGCGAGGGAGTTGACTGAGGCCGCCGGGGTATCTCTATTTTAACCCCATTTTTTAGGGAACCTTATGGCTATCATCCGTAGCGTGCTGCTGTCTGGGGATGCGACCTGAGGTTTATGCTGTGTATGGTTTGTCGTCATTGTAGCCATGGTAGTGGCTTTGACTAGTTACTGAGTAATCTGAAGTTTGACTGGTGATCTGGGAATCGGTGAGCCTTGGTGGCGTATTGTTGGAATCATGACTGGGATCTGGAAACTGGTACGCCTTTATGGCGTATTGCTGGAGTCATGACTGGGTTCATTGTGACTTAACTATGACAGGTAGGTGACGGGGAATTATGGGTTGATGGATCCTCATGATAGATGGATCTAAGGTTGATGTGGTTTAGAGGCCAACCGAGGTGGTGTGTAGGCTGAGGTTTGCCGAAATGAATGACTGGAATGATGCATTAATTGCTGGTGTATACGGGTCGACCATAGTGGTGTGAGGCCGGAGGAAGTGTGAGCCAACTGGGGTGGTGTATGGCTAAATGGGGAGTGTAAGATCGATGAGCTAGAGAGGTGTACTACCCTGGGACTGGTATAGGCTACCAAGGGAGGGGAGCGGCCCGGGGAGTTGGCTTAGGCTGAACGTGATGGTATATGGTCGATAGGGAGGTGCAGGATTTATAAACTAGAGCAGGGCATTAGTCAGGGACTGGCATGGGCCAACTGGCAAGTGATATGATTGCTGGAAAATGGGTAGCTAGTTTCCCCAGCTGGGGGAGAAGAGAAATTTTATTTTTGTTCACTTTACCAGCTCTGCCACCCTTTTGAATTTTCACCAGAGCTGGCCCCCTTTTACTTTTTCCAACGCACCCTTGCGGGTTTTCACATCGAGGGGTTACCCAATTTTGCCTGAGGTGCTCTTGCGAGTTTTCACCTCAACCGGGTGACTGGCCTTTTTACCCCCAGTCGCTTCCTTAAGAAAGAGAACGACTGAGTCCGCTGGGGTATCTCTATTTTTAACCTCATTTTTGTTGTTGTTATTTTTTTTTGTTTACTTGAGAGCCTTTTGGTTGTTCGATGACTGGCACTGGGTGCCCTTAGCTTACTGTTGTCGAAGGACATTGCTGGTGGGATCATTGTTGTTGATCCTCTGTGTTCATGCTGGGATTGCTTGCTAGGGCTTGGTTGGTTGCCCAGTAATCTAGAGCTTTACGTAGACCTTCAGGCTGGCTGATCCGTGTAGCTTGCAGCTGGAGCTTGGACTGCTGCTTGAATGGATCGATTTTGATGATGCAAAGGCTGAGGTTCTAGGTTGTGGTGGCATATAGGCCAAGAATTGACGTAGGCTGACCAAAGAGGTGTATTGGCCAAAGGTTAGGTATTTAACCGACCAGGAAGGTGCACTGGTTAGGGACTGGGTGATGTGTAGGCCAACCATTGTGGTGTTTTGGCCGGAGATTAGGTATTTGACCAACAGTGGAGGTGTTTTGGTCAAGGGTCGGTGTAGGTTGACTGTGAAGGGGGATGACCGAGGTGGAGGCTTCACCGGCCGTGGCGGCATATTGGTCAAGGGGGTAGCGGCAAACGGGGATAGTGTCAGACTAGGAGGAAATAGGTAGGTCGACCATGATGGTGTATTAACCTAGATGCTGGGAGATGACCGACTGTGATGGTGTATTGGTCAAAGACAGGGTATAGGCAGACCGTCATGGTGTGACGGCCAATAGAAGGTATACTGACCCACTATTGTGATGGACCGGTCACGAATTTAGGGCGAGGTGGTTGGCTGTTCCTAGCGAGGAAGATAGAATTTTCTTTTTTCTCTTTACCAGCTCCACCGCCCTTTCGGATTTTCACCAGAGCTGGCCCCCTTTTACATTTTCCGGTGCGCCCTTATGGGTTTTCACACCGAGGGGTAACCCGATTTTGCCAGAGGTGCCCTCGCGGATTTTCACCTCAGCTGGGTTTGCGGCCTTTTTGCCCCCCAGCCACTTCCTTAAGGAGAGAGTGGCTGAGTCCTCCGGGGCATCTCTATTTTTTTAGCTCCATTTTTTGTTGTGTTTTTTTTATGGTACTTGGGAGCCTTGCGGCTGTCGTCCTTAGCTTGTCGCTGTCAGGGGACGTTGCCTGTAGGTTGCGCCATCGACAGCATGTTGCTGTTGTAGAAGCGACTGTGGATCAACCCTCAACCGAGTAGCTCGAGACTTTAGGGTGGATCCAGTGACTGGCTGGTCTTTACTGTTGGTGGCTGGGACTTTGACTTGGTTTTGGGTGGCTCGGCCTTACTGAACATGATGGCAAAAGCCGCGCTTGGACTGAGTGTCCGCCTGAGTGTCGCTACCCCTTGGGACATGGTAAATACCGAAAGGATAGACCCTCCACCCGGGTTTGCTAGTAGCCACCCGTGGGGACCCGATGGAGCTTTGGTGGCGTGACTAGTCGGCGTTGGCAGGTGTTCCACCGAGTCGTTGGCCGACGCAGGTGGAGTTTATCTCGAGCTACTGGGTGGGTGTCGGCGGGTGTTGGCGGGATTCACCCCAAATCTTTGATTGACGTAGGCAGTGTAATGGTGACAGCGCTTTTTTTAAAGCTTAAGCTTATTCATTTTTATTTGTTATTTATTTGGCGTGCCAGTCACGTATGTGACAAATTCATTGTGCGCTCGACCTGACTTGGTCAGACGAATGTGAAGTTCGTGTCAGGACCAGAAGTCCGTCATACCATAAAGGCTATGACGTTAATTACATCCTTCCAGAAGAAGGAAAACCCTTGATTAATCGCCAGAGATTGAGGGCCTATGGGGCCGAGGAGAAAATACATGACAACAATGTACATCGTGCAAAACAGGTTTTGAGTGTAGGGGTGCAACAACTCATAAAAAAAAAAGATAGTATTATTAAATCAACGGTCCAGGGACCGAGCTTAAGAGGGAAGGGAGACTTTCAGCCACAGACAAACCGAGTAATGGCCATCATGGGTACGACCCCTGGAATCCAGACGCAACTGCTGGGACTTCGGATGCATATTCCCCTTTGTGGGGTCCGAGGGAGATGAGAAGTCCGCCAAATCCACCAGAACATATGGCTCATTATGTTTTCTTTTGTTTTATTATTATTCTTTTGTTATTTTAATTTGTTTATTGGGGGTTCAAATTGAGAAGAGTAGGAATGTCAATGATGTCCCCAATCCTTGAGGAGAAGGAGATATGTCAGAATCTGAACCCCATGAATCTTAACCAACCTGACTGGTCCTTCTTTGATCTCTCCTAATGTTTATGTCAATTATACTCTTCTATGCATGCACATACAGATTCCATGCGGATGCATATGAAGGAATGCATGTAGAAGGAACCCTGCTACCATGAGGCAGCCCAAAGGGTTAAGCATTTGCTGACAGTGGTAGTTATGCTGCTGTGGTCCGAGTGAAGCCAACAGGTTAAACAAAATGGTCCTCCTCCGGTTGGACATGCTGTCTAGCCATGCACACATATGTGCAAATGCCCTTGCAGGCAGAGACATTGGTAAAGTTGACACACTGCTATCTCTGTTCCTCTCAGAAGCAATCACAGTCATATGAATCCCTGATGCTATGAATAGATATATTTGCAACGACATGATAAGGTGAGCAGCGAGTCTCCGCTGATTTTTTTATTGAATTGTAGGCAGAAATCCATTGAACCGAATTGCGAATCAGCCTGATAAACTACATATATTCTGGAATCTGTAGGCTTGTATTTCAGCAATACCAAACTTCTTGAGAGACTTGGGTTGATTTCAGCTGACCATTGACCCCCCCTCCTTTTGTAAAGGCCTTTGGTAAGTTTCTGAGAACTATATTCTGAAACGCCCATTTACTAAACTTGAAGATTTGAGCTTATGGGTTCGGAGAAGTGAGCTGCAATTGTAGCTTTTGCATAATTTCTTGGGCTTTCTAAGTTATCAGGAACTTTTGGCACCTGTGATTGCTGAATTCATGAATTTTTCGAAGTTGGTGACTTATCTGAGCTGATCTTCCTGGAATGATTGTTCCAGAAGTTGTTTGCAAACTTCCTTTTTGAATGACTGAATCCCAAAGAGCCAAGCTTCTGATCTGGACTGAGCTGCTGTGATCTTTTGGACAACCGGCCTCCAAAAGCCCACGAGTGTTCAGCATCACACTGACCATTGGACGAATCCACAGTTGGCTGCAATTGTGATGAGGAATCTATAATTTCCTGTGAGGTATTCTGTCATGAACTCAGCCACCCCTCACCACCGAGGTAGGTATATGTGTACACAAGGTGTTTGGAGTATGCAACACCAAATAGCGTGCCATTGGGACTCCACATCACACGATTCACAGATATGGAAGAATCATTGACCAGTGTTGCCTGTAAAGCAACTGGACATGTTGCAAGGTCCCCAACCTTAAAATTCTCAAGGGCAAGTCTTTCTCTAGGTGCCAATTCCCACACAGAGATGTCACCAACATTTGTTCCAACAAGAAGATATCTTGACCGGCTGGGATGAAAGTCCATGCTCATTACAGATGAGTCCTGGTTTAGGGTCGCAGCCACATTCTTTGGCAAATCATCGGAAGTACACACACTTGGTAGAAGACTCTGACAGTGTGTGCAATTAAAAAAAAACACTAACAAGAAGGCTGACCTCCTCAGAAATTCCAATCAGCCTCGGCCTCTTTAACACATATTCTGGATCAGTTGATTAATAATCCATGGCTGGTCCAGTTGGAGTCCTTGGGCGCTTCAATATTGCCACTGGTTAAGACAATTCAATGTTGTCAATTCACATATAACAATTTGTGTCTCATGGATGGCCAAGAACTGTATCTGATCTTGGTAAAATTGTACACGTGTCTCTGGAAGTGAATTTAATGGTTGGCCACTTGGTATTTGCAAGAACTTGCATGCCCGTTTCTCCCATCCATCAATGCTCCACACGATCAGTTGAGCATCAGCACCAGAGGACACAAGGACATTCGGAACATTAGAGAAGGCAAGACCTGTAATTCTCTTTTGATGTCCTCTTAGTTTCATCCTGACCTCATCAAGTCGGACATTGTAAATCTAGATAGTACTATCATCCATTCCTATAGCAATGATATTATTATCCTGTGGATGAGATGCAAGGAATGTTGCTGCTGGTGGAGGAGGCATGAAAGTTGTCATCGTCTTAAATGTCATCATATTGAAAAGTGAGATTTTGCCCCCAGAGGCAGACAGAACATATGAATCATTCTTTGATAAAGCAAAGCAATGAACAGCTTCTTCTGGATTAGTATCGTTTAATTCATTTGTCATCAATATGCCACTTGCTGGTTGCCAAAGTTGTGGTGACCCGCTAGCACTTGCCTTTCCAAATGCATTCAGATCATTCTTTGGCCATCTCCAAAGTTTATGTATAGCATTAGATGTCAACGCCGGTATTGCAATTCTAACAGAGAGCATCCAGATGCCAGCAAAATAAGTGTATGATCATTGTATGCATATTCTCCATTGTTTACCATCAGTATTTCATCAACAAGGTGTTCTCCAAGAGAACTAGACAAAGCATGCCACACAAGAAGATCCTGGAGTGAAGATACACAGTTTCAAAAAAAGTTCTACAGCTCAATTGTACCACTGGAGAAGCCAGATGCTACAACAGACGGCTGATCATGACCATCCGATGATCCTATGTTTTCAGTAGCAAGAGGGTCGGCAGTAAGATCAGCTTGGACTAACTCAATTTTCTCACACTTTGCATAAGACATATTTTCTCTGGCTATCCTTCTCCCTTTACGCCAGATAACCCCTTTAGTTATACATGAGTGACAATTATGGCAGAATGCAGACCGATGAATGTCGGCCTATGACTCATCTCATCCATTTCAATGTCATCTTTTCTTATCCCATTCCTCTCATTCTTTTATTCTTGCCATTAAAATTGTGAACTTCATTTAGATGTTTATTCATCAAAGTGTTATCATTTCTTCATTCATTTTTTTATTAGATTCATATTGTCACAGCTGGTTTTCATTTTTTTTAAGTGCCAAATTCTGATAAAATTTCGGCAGCACCTCCCCCGGACCGAGCATTTGCCGGGGGAAAGCGGAGGCTTACCAATCGGGGTTACCGGGGCAAGCTCCTAAAAAACCGGGAGGCCGTCGCGGCGACCGGTGGACCCAAATGGACGGAGACCCCGAGGGCTAGCCTACGAGGGGTTCCGGTACTCCACGGGTTGTCAACATCATTCCGAACAAATAACCCGAATTGGGCAGAGAGTCCCCGAGGCTAGCCTACGAGGGGAGCTCTGCATACCCGGGGTTTATCTTCCATTCCTTAATGTGCAGCGCATGAGTGTTGGCTCTAAGGCCATTGATATCCAGCCCTTGAGTGAGAAGTCATCCGGAGCTTATGCTATGAGGTAGCAAATCCCCGGAGACTTGAGGGTGGTCAGATGAAATCCGGATCGATATAAGCTATAATATATATATATAGCCCTTCCCCCATGACGGGTCCCATGGTCATTAACACAGAAACCAAATGGAATGAGCAACAGAGGATATGCTTATCTTCAGCAAACAAAAGGAATCATTCCCATCGATCATGCGCAAAAATCTGTCCATCTTAAGGATGAGGATCAGACCCAATCGGACACATTTGGGAGGGGGTTCATACACATGCTTAATGTAGCCCAGGAGGGCAGTAACATCTGGCTGACCAGGAAAGGTAGAGCCAGTAACCCGTCCCTTGCAGTCGGACGGCTCTGGTTGGCTTTCCATGGTGCGGCACAACCACAGCATCGAAAGGGAGCATGAACAGCAAAAGAACAGAATGAAAAGAGGTTGGGAGTAGGAATTGATATAAAAGGAATGCAGATATATATTCATCTACGACTGAACATAACTAAGCATAATTTGATTATTCATTTCTCTAAACAAGAAATGTACATTGCATCAAGGGCAGAGCACCCAGGCGATGATTACATCAAGAAAAGAACAAAAGGGGGAAACCCAAAACAACATACGATTTCAGAAAAGAAAATAAGAAAGGGGGGAGGGAGGGGCATTGACCCCATTCCCTCCCCGAGACACACCTTCACACTTCTCTCTTCCTCACGCAGGGGATTAGGTTCTTCACAGGGGTTGATCGCTCGAGCTCTCAGTGGCTTTCGGTGGAGGAGCTCGGAGGAGGAGGCTTCCGAGAGAGAGCTTCATTCGAAGGCCGCTGGCTTTATAGCCGCTGGAGGGCCTCGTCACACGGGGGGCTCGTGCCTGGCGCATGCTCGCTCCGCTTCACGCGTGTAGGTGCTGGACGAACGTCGACGCCATGGCTCGCGCGTGAGGCTCCCGTTCTCGATCGACGGCGCAGAGGGCCGCCAGGTGAAGCTCGCGTGAGGTCCAATGCACCAGGGCCGTGTGGAGCTGCCGCGTGTGCTCACCGGTCCGGCATGCCGGGGATCCCGCCGGGATTGTCTTGCCGATGTGGTGAAGAAAGAGAGTAAGAGGGGCGCGCATCTGTGCAGAGAGGAGAGAGATGGAGAGAGGGAGAGGGTTCCCCCTTCCCGATTGGACGCGTGAGGGAGGCTTCGCAGCCCCCTCACGCCATATGCTTTCTTTTGTTTTTTTTATCTTTTCTTCTTCTTTTTTTATTTGTTTCTTTTCTTTTGTTTTTTTTTTCGTCTCTCTTTTTTTCTTATTTCTTTATCTCCCTTTCTTTTTGTTGTCTTTTACCATCTCATATTTTTTTTTGTTTATAATTTATTGTTTTTTTTCGCTATTTTATTATCACCAACATTATTACGTATTATTATTATGATATATATTTTACTTATTTATTAGTTATATATATATATACATATATATATTAGGTGTCAACAAATGCCCCCCACCTGCAGATGGCGCGAGAGAGGGACAAGGGAGCGGGGCCTGCAGGTGTAGCCCATTTGGAAGATGTTAGATGTGTCCTTTTATTCATGCAACATGCAGGCATTCGTCAACAACAGACATTAGATATATGTGTAGACACCCAATTTTGGCCGATAAATTGAGCATTTTCTTTGTTCTCCTAGTTAATGCCCCAATTGATCCTTAGTTGGTTGATTTTCTGGGATTTCTCCCCATTCTTGGGCCAACATTTCAATTCCATACTTTGGATCTCGTCTCGAGTTTGGCATTCCCGCGCTATCCGCTCTTATCGCTTTCTTGTTCATAGCGCGTGGTGGATCTAATTGAAGTTATCATTTGAGCAGTTGTTATTAATTGACGTTTGATCATTGTAGCGTCCACTTTGGATGTTATTCTCACTTAATATTTGATTAAATGGCTGCCCAAAGTATATTTCTCCTTTTTTAAATCATTTCATGGGCCTTTAATTATCGCGCTATATCGTCATAGCGCGTTCTTCATGAACGCGCTATGGCCGTATAGCGCGTTATCAGGTAGAACCCAGTCCGACCCGGACTCCCTTCTTTCGACTCAGAGTCCTTATTTGGTAAGTTTCCAATCGTTTTCCTTCCAAAGGAAGGTCCCAAACCCTAATAGGAGTCTTTCCCCCTCATTAATCGGTAGGATTATCTCAATTTGAGCCGTCAAATCATCGGATTGAATTGAACTCCGACCTAGGGTTGCTTCTTGATATTTCTCCTATAAATTGCACCCTTTGGCCGTCGTTTCAGAGGATGCCACTCAAGATATTGATGAGTAGGAGGAAGTTCTTCGTGCCAGATCAATAGATCCTCGCTTCTCGCACACCCAAGGGAGTATTTAGGGGCTCTTTTCGTGTTATTCCTCTTTCTACTCTTTTTCTTTCCCCAATTTACGAATTTTAATCTTTGCATAGCATTGCATATTGATTTCAAAACACTCCTTTTACGAAATACATGCATACACACACACCACACCTATTTTTTTGCCCATCCATAGGGGTTTAAAAACCACCAAACCCCCAGGTAATCGAGCCCCCCGTTTGCATGCTTTTGATTAAGAATAGGGGCAGATTCTACTAAAATCTCGATCTAATGGGCCTTTTGTTTGTTGTTTATGATTGTTTGCAGGCACTAGAAGACTAATACGTGGAGCCCTTGCACCTAGGTCGGCCTTGGAGCAAGGAAGGAACGAATCCAAACAAGCCCGCTTCCTGTCTGATATCGCGCTATATATTACTAGCGCGACCTGAAGAACGCGCTAGGACGATATAGCGCGTTCATCTTCAGGCCTACGGCTGGCCCCCCCACATGAATTTCTGAGGTATGTAGCATGCCCCTATTTTAGTCTTTTATTATTTGGCATGCTTCTGGCCTCAGTGGCGATCACGGATCTTATTAATGCATGTTTCACCCCCTCTTTTATCATCAACTTTAGCGCTTTTATCTTGCTAGATTATCTTGCTAAAAGGAAAATTCATCAATTTTGGGGGTGTTCATAAATTCATGATCTACAAATTGGCGATCACGGTGGGACGCTTTGTGCTACCACGTTCGTGCTTCTAGTTGCCTGCTTGTCCATATATCAGTGTGTGTGTTTATTTGATTTTTGGGCTTTTCCCCCACTGTCGTTGATCGCGCTATATGTCCATAGCGCTTTCTGTAGATCGCGCTGGGGACATATAGCGCGTTCATCACCTGAGGGTATTCTCAGGTACACCTTCTGTTGGGGTTCATCTCTGGTGGCATCTTGTATGTTTCTTGCTGTGTACTTACATATTTTTGTTTTATTTATCAGTTATAGTTTAGATGTTTTTGCATAGCATGGCATTCATCTTTGCATTTGGTTTGAGAGACCTCCTCTCTCTACACTAGGATTCCACACACCCTTCTTGGAATTGGAACAACCCTCCATTGAGTATTCTGTCTCTTTGGACCGGAAATTCCTTTTCCAAGACCTCCATAAGTCCCCGCACCCGTGGATTCCCTCACGGACGCCGGGCAGGTTGTACCTTTGAAGTCCCGGGTTTAGTTGGCCTACGCATGGTGAGAGAGTGTTCCTAGTTGGCACCGGAGAAAATCACATTTGAAACTAGGTTCATCACTTGAGTGATCACATCAATTTGTTAAAAATCATTAATTCACCAAGGTTCAAACAAAAGAAATCAAAGGTAACCATCCCAACTTGTTTGCTATCTCTGTGAGCTGTTGTGATTGCACATTGAATTGTTTGGATTACCTTGATAAGAAAGTCAACATGTTTAACTCAATTAATGTTCATGAGGGTGATCAACCTAGCACATCTAATTCCCCTCAATCTCAACATATTCATCATAATTCTCACCATATTTTCAAGGGACCACGCCCTCATTCTCATGGTGTTGTCCCGCCCATGGGCAATATCCAATTTCATGGCCCCTCGATTCAATCGCGAGCCACTACTCCTACGGGACCGTCTCCTCCCGACGATGAGAAGGTCTCCCAGATTTTGCATGCATTAGATCATCTCACCCCTCAACAAATCAAAGCCCTTAAGGCCGTTGTTGAGGGTGCATCTCATTCCTCTCATCCTCCTTCTAATCCTATGCGGGTGGCCCATCACCCACTTCCCTCTTCGATTCACATTCCTACTCGGGTAGCCCATCACCCATCTCCTCCTATTCACACTTCTCCTCAGGTGGCCCGTCACCCGCCTCCTTTTATTCCTCCTCCACCACGGCCCCAAGGCCCATTTATTCCTTGCAACCCGGCCCATCTGGGTTCTTCTATGGGTGATCCCATTAATCCCCTTCCACGGCCTTTTTGTGCGGCTCCTCCTTCAAGGCCCTGCCAACCCTCTATTGCTCAAGTCACACCCCTCCAACAAACTCTTCTCGACAAAGTCACTTTGTTGGAGGAACAATTAAAGAGGGTTACGAGCCCACGGCCCGCTCCTCCAACTCCAGTCAATTCCCTCCACGCCGCTCTGAACGACATTACAAAGATGGAGAAAGATTGGAAGGATAGGAGAGACGACTACGGCGTCGACAGTTCAAGCAAGCAAGAGCCGGCAGATTTCAACGTTCAAGCGGACGTTGTCCATTCTCCACCCATTCACCCCGTTCATTCATATGGCCCTCCGCCTACGCATTCACACTTGCATTCACCACATCATCTGCAATACCATTACATTCCACCACCTACTAATACATCTCCACCGTGGCATCCACTTGAACTCGATAATGAAGAACCGGCAGTTGAAGAATTCAAGACGGCACATGACGACGAAGCTCCTCAAGAAGCACCCCTTCTGAGTTTTCTTTGCTTCCCTCTTCCTCCACTACCACTTGATGAACCCCTTGCTCAGGACGAAGCCACAGTCCCCGATCCAACCCCCATTTATGAGACCTCTTGGTGTTACGATGATGGGTCGACATTCCAATCACCCACACCGCCACACCATGAGTCACATTCCATCCCTAACACCGCTCGCCCCATCCGCCATTCTCAACGCACTAAACCTTCTTCGCTCACACCTCCCATAACCACACCAATCGTCTCCATCCCATCGGCCTCCGCCGAGCCTCCACCACCCTCCACTACGCCGGTCTCCATCGAGCCTTCTATTACTACTCCTCTTTGTTCACCACCTCAACCCTCCATTATCCCTTTAACTCCAAAACCCACTATGCCTATTACCCCTATTCCATTACTTAACCCTTCACCCTTACCCGTGGCTAGTCCAGAGCAAGATCCACCCCTTTTTACACTCGAGCAAACCCCGACTGCTTCCGAGCAAAGGGAGAAACCCAACGTGTTTGAACCTTCGCTTCCACTCACCCTTTCTTCAACCCCTTCCATTATACCTCCACCGTCCATGGAACCTTTCGCCTCCGCTTTGCCTTCCTCTACCACTCGGAATGGGGGGCTTTCGTCAAGCACATGTGCCAAATATGATCAAGAGCCGGGCAAGAAGGATTTGGCCACGGCCGTGCTATTCAAGATGCAAGAGTTTATATGCCGGATGCCGATCCGGGTTGTTGTGCCAAGCATGGTCGAAGAGGCTAAGTTCCCGCCACTGCTCACTAAGAGAGAATGTCAAACTTTGATGCCGTGTAAGTTTGTGCCCAAGGGCCGGGCAGGGCACCCCTTGTTCCAACTTTCAAATCTTAAACCCATTCTTCCATACAAGGGGCACATGACCATTTTGTTCAACACTCCCTATACACCACAACCCCTGGGCAACACAATGCTTCCTATCCCGACTTTCCAACTCCCTTGCACTATTGCTTCCCACTCTACAAGGGAGTTGTCGTTTACCATAGAAGCTTCATCATGGGCTTGTGCTTTATCTACTGGGCCAATTAGCTATACACTTTCATTGCCATGGAGGGGTGGTTATCTTGGTCCTAAGGGGCCTTCCACTATTTCGTCCACCTTTTGTTCAATGTCATCCACATTCTTGTCTATCACATTTTCTTCATGGGCCACTCCAAGGGTAAGGAGGGGGATCCCAACCTCTCGCCCTTCATGTCCTTCATATTCTTTGCATCTCATGCATTCAGTTTCATCCATGCATTCATCGCATCTGTTGCATTGCATTCGCATACATTTGCACTTCTTCTTTCCCGGGTTTCCGGACCCGTATCTTCCCCACCATCCGGAACCTCCGGATATTCCACACTTCCCATCATCTTCATCCTCTTCCAACCCACTCTCCCTGGGGCATCGCGTCCCCTTTCTTGCTATGTCCCTGGAACCTCCAAGTATTTTATCCCTCCTCTTAAGGCATGACGCCCCTTCTGATTCCACTATTCCGGAACCTCCGGATCGTTTTCTTTCCCTTGGGCATCACGTCCCATAGTATCTTCCCCCTCCGGAACCTCCGGATTTTCCATCTTGTTCTTTCTATCTTCTTTCGGGGCATCCTGACCCTTCTAATTCCATTCCCCCGGAACCTCCGGACCCTCCATCTTTCTTCCGATTCATCTTTCTGCTCCTCCGGGACATCACATCCTTCATTTTCTTCCTCCTTTTTCATCATCTTTTTCCCTATTTTTTCTCAGGACACCGCGTCCCTCGATATTTTATCCCTCCGGAGCCTCCGGATTCCTCCTATCATGATTCTCCTCCTCTATCTCCGAACCCTCCGGATCCACCTCTTTCCGTCTATCAATTTCTTCTCCTAATTCCTCCTGATCATGGGTCCGACCCAACTTCTTCCACATCCACTGCCTTGGGCATCTGCCCTTTCTCCCACTGCTTCCGAGGCTTTAGTCCTCACTCCTCTTCTTAATTTTCCGCTTCTCTTGTAGACTGTTCCATGTAATCAGGGTCTTTGCACCTTAGTGAGGGAGTTCTAGCCCTTATCTCTCTTCCTTTTCTCCTTATTCGTCTGAGTCTGGTCTGAGCACCACTCCTTCTTGTTAAGCCACTTTAAACCCTTTAAGAGGACAAATCCCACGATGATCAACATCGCATCTGGCAGCTGTTTCAATAAAAGTTGCAAGGTAGTATGTTGGCGTAAGTACGTTTTTTTATGATATCATTATCTCATTACTTCACGCATGATTTTCAAAATGAAGTGCTTCTTAATAAGATTAAAAGTGGTGTTTTAGACCTTTATCTTAGGCTTTTGTTTAATTAAATTATGTTAAAAGAAAAGAAAAAAAAAGGGTCTTCAGGCTTGCTTCTGCAGCACCTTTGGTTAATAAGAACCCCGCGCTGGGAATTCAACATTCTCTCCCCACTTGTTAAGAGCGACCCTTAGTTGGGCACCACACACACTTCACGGCGCCCTTTAGCCGGCTCCTTGATAAAACACCGTTGCTACTTTGGCCATGCCATGAGAATTCCTGAAAGTCTTTTCTCTTCTTTACTCGGCCGCGTGCAGGGGCAAGAGGTTGACGGATGAGATGAGCCAATCAGGGTATTCCCCAATACGAGAGGAGTCTCAAATAGGGGCAGTCTTGACCCAAAATCAATATGAGTTTTCATATGAGTTTTCATGATATACATCTCGCCAAAAGGGCTATTATGGAAATCAAATCAGAATTTCGATAAATACAAAAGTATGAATTGTGGCATGACAAGAGTGGCAAAGTCCCCGCAGGGAAAACCCTGGTCGTATGCATGTCAAGGGTCTAAAAATCAAAGGCACAAAGTCCCGACACAACAGACTACCTCTTTGAGGGGAAATACCTTGGAAGGAATTCAAGTCCTGACATCTCCCATCTCGCATAAAGCTTATCTCCAATTATTCTTCTCTTCTCCCTTTAAGACCGAATGTTTCTCGGGTATGGCCTTGGTAGGGGCACCGTTAATCAAGGGCAGTCAGTTATAGGGCGCCACCTCCAATGCACACCCAGCTTTCGGCAGTTTTAAGCAAAAGGGGAAGGAACAAGGACCCCTAACCAGTGGTTTAAAACATCCATTGATGCTGCATTAGCAAGGTCTAAGCCAAAAACTCCATATAAAAATTTGAATATTGCCAAAACTCCATATAAAAATTTGAATATTGCCAAAAATTCCACATAAAAATTTGAATATTGCTAAAATTCTAAAAAAATTGAATATTGTCAAAAATTCCAAAAAAAATTCATATATTTCCAAAAAAACAAAAAAAAATTCAAATATTCTTTTCAAAAACTTATAAAAATCTGCATATTTTTGAAAATCCAAAAAAAATTGAATTACATTTCTGATGGCATCCTTTTGTAGAGGCACGCAAAATAAAGAACAAATCACAAGAAGTGCAACAAGTATCAAAGACTATCTCATTCCACTATAACATGTCAAAAGAGTACAAATTGAGAGTGGATACAATAATCTCTCAGCTCTCCCCTCGACCCTCCTGGTCTCCCCCTCTACGTGAACTGTCAGCCTCCTCCTGTCCTCCCCGCGAAGACCTAGGAGGAGCCATCTGTCCCCGAGAAGCTGAAACCCTGTCACCATGTGTTCCCCTCTCAGCATCTTCCCTCCTCTGGTGCTCAGAGGAGGTAACTAAATAATCAGTACTCGAGTAAGCTCGGGAGTATCCCTCGCGCTAGGCCCGCTCACGCCCTCGCCGATAACGATCCTCCGCGTCCTTCGCCCGCTGCTCAGCCATTCCCAATCTAGTAATCAACTGTACTCTCTCTAGCTCACGCTCCACTCGCTCTCTGTCTCGCTCCTCCCTCTCCCTCTGCCGTTCGCTCCTCTCCATGCCAAGAAGGGCGCGTAGCTCTATCACATCTCGGGGAAGCTCCTCTGCATCTCGGCGCCTCAGCTCTGCTTCTGCCACGCGCAGCTCCTGTTCCTGCATCCAAAATCTTGATCAATAATTGATAATTGATAAATCTCCAAGACTAAGATTAAAAGAACAAGATTGCTTACTCTCTCCTGCAGGGAGGCCTCGGCTGCCTCTGCCCGAGCCACTGCACTGGCGAGCTGGCTCTCTAGCTCAGTGTGGTCGCAGATGGGCTGAGTAGAGGATGACGCGCCGTGCGAGGATCGGACTGCCTCCAGCTCCTCGCGTTGAAATAAAAGCATTACCATTAATTAAAATTCAAATCCAAATCATTTTAAAATACAAATTCTTACCAACTCATCAACAGTTTGCTGGAGGTCCTCGCGCTGTCGGATTGTGGAGTCGAGGAGTCCCTGTACCATGGCCAGTCTCCCCTCTATGTCAAACTGCAATAACACATGTTGGTCACATATTGAATAACCAGGTTTTATAAATGGAAGTGCAAGTAAATTAAAGCATACCTGTCCGCGAGCGCTCTGATAGACTCGGCTGCCATATGCCTGGGAGTAGGCCTGGAGATAGGCATCATCTGAATCCGCTCCCGCAGGGACTGCTCGGCCGCGCCTCTTCCAATCTTCCAACTGCTCTCGAGCTCGCTGCCGCCAGTCATCTGTCCCCTGGAGGCCTCGGAAACGTCGCCCAGGTCGTGGGTCTGTCGCCTGGGTCGGGAACTCAACTACCGCCTGGTGGAGCCCTAGTGTCCTCATGAGCAGTCTATGATATAGGGGCTCGACCAGGTTGAGGGCATGTAACCAGATCTCTCTCCCAAAGTATGGGATGGCCACCTCCACCCAAGGCATCACCCCGATATCCCTCTGGTAGGGAGTCCAGTCCACCTGCATAATTCAATTTATCATTGCCCTCGATTCCACTTATAAATAATTCAATTTCACAAATAAATCTTACCTCTATATGGGGCATCATGTCTAGCGTCTCCTGAATATGGGTGACCTGGTCCTTCAGAGATCGGCCATCTCGTGTAGGGGTCCATCGTCTGGCCAAGGGCAGTAGATCTCCCCGATCCTCCCAAGCGCGCCTGAGGGTAGGAAGATATAAATAACTCCAAACCTGAAATGCAGCTCATGCGATCAATATAAGAGGAAAGTGCATAACTTAATCACTGGAGTTTAAGGTTTAGAGAGATACCTGAAGTAGAGGGTAGAACCCCCCGAGTGAAGACTGGAGTGAAGAGATGCCGAAGCTATCAAACAAGTGGGCAAGGACTGCCGCACCCCAAGCATACCGTCCGACTCTGTCCAGATCCTCCAGTAGGGGTAGAAAGTGGCAGCTCACTGCATCACCCTGGGTCGCTAGGAGCAGCTTGCCTATCATCAAGATGAGAAACCTCCTCAGCTCCATGTCTGCCTGTGGGCCTGCCTCAGTCGTGAAACTCTCTCTGGCTCCAGTCTCTAACCTCTTCTCATGAGCTGTCAAGGTCTCACCAACCTCCCTCTGCGTGTGGAACAGGCCGAGACTCTCCTGCAAAGCAATCCTCGACACTAGCGAGGTCCGGCCAGTCCCCTCCAGCTCCAAGCCTAGCAGTCTACGCGCCATCTCCTGGTAGTCGGGGTAAGTACAGCCCGTCACTGCTGATCCACACACCCGCAGCCCGGTGATGCGAGTGACATCCTCTAGAGTCGGGATCATATGACCCCAGGGGAAGAGGAAGGCCTTGCACCATGTGTCCCATCTGGCTTTCAGAGCCCTTATCAGCCCCACATCAACTCTCAGCACCTCAATCTCCAAGAACTCCCCGAAGCCCATTCGGTAGAGGCGGGCCCGTTGAAACTCCGGTAGTGCGGAGTAGGCGGCCCGAACCAATGTCCATGAAATCCGGGCACGGACTGCACCCTCCACACCTTGCACACAACATAAAAGCAAGAAGGCATCAATTTGTGTTCATCAAACAAAAGAAAACATCAGAAACTAGAAAAAAGCTAGCATGCTGTTCTTTGTCGCGCTATATCGACATAGCGCGTTCTTAAAGAACGCGCTATGAAGATATAGCGCGTTCATCTTCTGTAGGTAGGGGGCGACCCCTCATTCCCCAATTTCAATCCTTGGGCATTCTGCCCTACATTTTGATTTAAGAGGGCATCCCCCCTTCCGTTTTTATCACATCTAAAAGGAAAAACAAGAAAAAATCAAAAGAAAACAAGATTGGGGCGGTTTTCTTACCACTCGCCGTTTTCGGGCCGCCACGCCGCCAACGGGCTCTGTCGCTGCTTCCTCGGCCGCCGGGGCGCCTTCAACCTCTTCGGTTTCATCGGGGGGGATCTCCATTTCGTCCCCTTCGAGCCGGGCCGAGACGGTCACCTCCGAGTCGGCGTTCTCTTCCACGGGAGGGGGCGTTCGCTCCTCCTCCGTGCGTGATCTTGGACGGCCGCGGACGACGCGCCATTTTGAGCATCGCGGATGTTCACCTTCCATCGGATTAGGGCAATGGAACTTTCGGGCTGGTGAAAGGGCGAGAGAGGGAGTGGGGAGAGGGAAGAGTGAGTTTGAAATAATAGAAGGGGGGGCGGTTTTTGAAAACCTGCGGGTAGATGACGTGCTATATGTTCATAGCACGACAATGTCGCGCTATGTATATATAGCGCGATAATCAAAGTAAAGGAAAAATGAAAATAGAAGGGAGGGGGGAGAAAAGAAAAGAAGATGCAGCTTGTGGATGAATAAAAATTTGCATTCTCTCGCTTACGCGTACTTGGATTTGTTCTACTTGTGCTTAACATTGTATTTCAGGAAGAAAAATGAAGTGGCACGCCATCAGGTAAGTATTTCCTTATCCCTTCCTTTATTGCATTGCTATATGCTATTTTACATTATTATATTATCTCAAGGACCGACTGGTTCTCTGTATGTTTCAGGATTTGAGTTCCCCTCTACCAAAAATAATGATGATCTAGAAACATGCAGTTAATCATCGGATAGGCCGTTAGGTCAGACAAATTTGGGGACGATGGACTCCATCTCGCACGCCGTGGTTGCGAATAACTCTTGACCCAAGTCTGTTTGATTTAACAATATTATCCTTGAGTATCTTATATTTTATCCTTTCTTGGCATTTGTTTTAATGATTTCTTTTATTTTAGCCCTGCACGCATCATGTCATTTTTACATTCATGAATGTTCAGTCCTTCTCGATTAAGGATCAATAATGCTTTTGTCCTTGAACAAAGAAATTCAATTCCATTCCGAATTTGAAAGATTACTCCTAGTTGGACACTAGATCTCGCTGGTCGATGTGACCCTTGCCTGGAATTTGCTTATCCCCTTTCGATCCAATTCAACTTATCCTCCTTCTTTTGATCCACTCATTAGCTGTGAACCGCACGATGGCGTCGATGGATCCGCCGGGCTCGCATCTATTCCACTAATTGAGTGAAATCCGTAGTTGCTATGCGCTGCGGATGCCTCTTTTATGCAAGAGGTTGATCAGCTCCTTTTTTCCGTGCCTATCATTCTAGGCAGGAGTCACTGATGCTAGCTTGATCTTGTGGTTAGCTCGGATTTTTCTGGATTATTCCTATCATTTGTTGGTTGTGATGGGTGTCTCTTTTTCCTTGATATCCACTTATCAGTCCACTCCACTACGTTTCCACTTTGTCTCCCCGTCACTACCACTCTGTGTCGTCTCCGTTTTGCCTCCGTTTCACCTCCGTTTCGCTCCCCTGCAAAGCGGATATCAAGGAGGGGCATCTGTAGACACCCAATTTTGGCCGATAAATTGAGCATTTTCTTTGTTCTCCTAGTTAATGCCCCAATTGATCCTTAGTTGGTTGATTTTCTGGAATTTCTCCCCATTCTTGGGCCAACATATCAATTCCATACCTGGGATCTCGTCTCGAGTTTGGCATTCCCGCGCTATCCGCTCTTATCGCTTTCTTATTCATAGCGCGTGGTGGATCTAATTGAAGTTATCATTTGAGCAGTTGTTATTAATTGACGTTTGATCATTGTAGCGTCCACTTTGGATGTTATTCTCACTTAATATTTGATTAAATGGCTGCCCAAAGGATATTTCTCCTTTTTTAAATCATTTCATGGGCCTTTAATTATCGCACTATATCGTCATAGCGCGTTCTTCATGAACGCGCTATGGCCGTATAGCGCGTTATCAGGCAGAACCCAGTCCAACCCGGACTCCCTTCTTTCGACTCAGAGTCCTTATTTGGTAAGTTTCCAATCGTTTTCCTTCCAAAGGAAGGTCCCAAACCCTAATAGGAGTCTTTCCCCCTCATTAATCGGCATGATTACCTCAATTTGAGCCGTCAAATCATCGGATTGAATTGAACTCCGACCTAGGGTTGCTTCTTGATCTTTCTCCTATAAATTGCACCCTTTGGCCGTCGTTTCAGAGGATGCCACTCAAGATATTGATGAGTAGGAGGAAGTTCTTCGTGCCAGATCAATAGATCCTCGCTTCTCGCACACCCAAGGGAGTATTTAGGGGCTCTTTTCATGTTATTCCTCTTTCTACTCTTTTTCTTTCCCCAATTTACGAATTTTAATCTTTGCATAGCATTGCATATTGATTTTAAAACACTCCTTTTACAAAATACATGCATACACACACACCACACCTATTTTTTTGCCCATCCATAGGGGTTCAAAAACCACCAAACCCCCAGGTAATCGAGCCCCCTGTTTGCATGCTTTTGATTAAGAATAGGGGCAGATTCTACTAAAATCTCGATCTAATGGGCCTTTTGTTTGTTGTTTATGATTGTTTGCAGGCACTAGAAGACTAATACGTGGAGCCCTTGCACCTAGGCCGACCTTGGAGCAAGGAAGGAACGAATCCAAATAAGCCCGCTTCCTGTCTGATATCACGCTATATGTTACTAGCGCGACCTGAAGAACGCGCTAGGACGATATAGCGCATTCATCTTCAGGTCTACGGCTGGCCCCCCCACATGAATTTCTGAGGTATGTAGCATGCCCCTATTTTAGTCTTTTATTATTTGGCATGCTTCTGGCCTCAGTGGCGATCACGGATCTTATTAATGCATGTTTCACCCCCTCTTTTATCATCGACTTTAGCGCTTTTATCTTGCTAGATTATCTTGCTAAAAGGCAAATTCATCAATTTTGGGGGTGTTCATAAATTCATGATCTACAATATGTATATAGGGTAGCTCCCCTATATCGTGGATAGGATATGGATAGTGCCCACGATTCATAGATAGAGTGCGGCTCACGAAGCATAACTAAGGGAGATGTGCATACGTAAAGGGGACGCCGCGTAGAACATATGCATAGCATGAATCGCAATCTATACCCAGGACTATTCCTCCATAGTGTGAAAGTGTAATTATATGGGTAGTGAACCCTAGACATAGGGACGTGCAGACGTTCTGAGTAACACTAGAGGATTACTTTATCGCTTGCACACATATTCGGGGCTCTCGACTTTTGATAGCTTCGCACAACCCCCTTGTCTATTTCTTGATTTTGGGCTTCACCGTTCGGCGCGAGTTTCCTCATGTGTCTCAATGGGGATTCCCGGCTACTAGGATTCGTCCTTTATTATGATACTATTGTGGATTTCACCGTTTGACGCGAGTTTCCTCATGTGTCTCAATGGGGATTCCCGGCTACTAGGATTCATCCTTATTTTAATTGTGGAGTTTGTTGCACCATTTTCGTGCGAGTCTCCTCATTTGTTTCAGTGGGGATTCCCGGCTACTTGGATTCACATTCCACTTACCATTATCATCATTTTTTTCATTTTCATAATTTTTTTATATTTTTTAAGGGGGCAGGCAGCTTTTTCCTCACGATCACCCTGTGTGCGAGTGTAGAGATTTAAGTGTCCATGAAGTGTTAAGAAGAATTTATACCGTCCCTATGACTAAGGGCCATTGCTCATATTATATGCGAAGTGTAGGAGTTTTGTCCAGAGTGTATTCTGTGAGTTGTGCTAGCAACATAGCTACGACTCTTCCCCTAGTCGTATGCACTCACCGAGAATTAGCTTTTCGTTCCTTAGCGTATGCCGTGACGCACACATATCCTGAATCAGGACAACGTTATTTAGCAAAGGATCGTAGTCCTAGAAAGTTGAAGGAAGTGTGATAATATATAGTATAAATAGGCATGCAAGCAGGGTGAACAAGCATTTAGAATCAAAAGACATGCAAAGTTTTTTTTCCTTTTTTCTTTTTTCTATTTTTTTTCTTTTTTTTCTTTTTTTCTTTTGTTTCTTTCTTTTTTTCTTGTTTTTTCTTTTATTTCTCTCTCTTTTTTTGTCTTTTTTTGCATGTACATATGTATATATCATTATTATACCCATACGCCCTGTGTACATACATCATCATTCCGCCCGATGCGAACACCTGCAAGAAAAATAGAAGGAAAACATTAATGTCATCACTAAAGGGTAAAATGTTTTTTTTTATGTATTGTAGAGAGTCTAGACAAGACAGAGGAGTTGACGTTTAGCCAACAGGGGTCATTTCATTCAGACGGTGGGTCTGGTCCAAAGGTAGGATGATAAGCCTTGACAAGATGTCTTAGCCAGAAATAGGACAGTGGGCCTTGACGGAAAGTCTTAGCCGCTGAGGTGCATTAATGCCACGGTGGGACATGATGGTATATGTTGGGATGGGCCTGAGCCCAAAAAGGAGTTACATGTGTTTGGGAAGCTGTCGGCCTGGATGCCGATGGTAGCAACATGGATGGCGAGGCTGTCGGCTAGACTGCCGATGAGGAACAAGCTATTGAAAATGTTGACGGCTCAGATGCCAATGGCTATAAAGTTGTTGGCTCGAATGCCAATGGCTGGAAAGCTATTGGATGGGATGCCAATGATAGGTAGGCTGTCGGTTCAGACGCCAATGATTGTGAAGCTATTGGCTTGAGTGCCAATGATAGGAAAGCTGTTGGCTCAGAAGCCAATGACTGGAGAGCTGTTGGCTCGGATGCCAATGATAGGAAAGATGTCGGCTCGAATACCAATGATGGGAAAGCTGTCAGCTCGGATACCAATGATGGGAAAGCTGTCGGCTCGGATGCCGATGATGGGAAAGCTGTCAGCTCGAATGCCGATGATAGGAAAGCTATTGGGGGAGGCTATTGGCTCGGATGCCAATGATGGAAGAGCTATTGGCTGGAATGCCAATGATAGAAAAGCTATCGAAAAATCCGATGGGAGAGCTATTGGCTATAATGCCAATGATGGGAGAGCTATCAGCTAGAATGCCAATGATAGAAAAGCTATCGAAACATCCGATGGGAGAGCTGTTGGCTATAATGCCAATGATGGGAGAGCTATTGGCTAGAATGCCAATGATAGAAAAGCTATCGAAACATCCGATGGGAGAGCTGTTGGCTATAATGCCAATGATGGGAGAGCTATTGGCTAGAATGCCAATGATAGAAAAGCTATCGAAACATCTGATGGGAGAGCTATTGGCAGGTTTGCCGATAGTTGGAAAGCTATTGGCTCGGGCGCCAATGATTGAAAGGTGGATGGGGAAGCTGTCGACTGGTTTGCTGATAGTTGGAAAGCTATTGGCTTGGACACCAATGATTAGAAAGCTTTCAACTAGGAGTCGATGATAGGATATTTTGATGTCAATATGATGATATATCGAAGTCAGCAAACCTTATTCAGACGGTGGATCTGAGATAAGGGCAGATCACTAGATATAGATGGCAACCCGACATCGTGTCGAGGTCACCTGACCCCGTTCGGACGGAAGGTCCGAAACAAGGACAGAACATGGATGCTAACCCGACGGAATGTCAGAGTCAACATAACCTCGCTCAGATGACAGGTCTGAAGCAAGGGCAGAATATGGATGCTAATCCGACGGAATGTCAGAGTCAACATAAAACTTGCCCGGGCAGTATGTCTGAGACAAGGGCAGAGTATAGATGCTAACCCGACGGAATGTCAGAGTCAACATAAAACCTTGCCCAGATGGTATGTCTGAGACAAGAGCAGAATATGGATGCTAGTCCGACGGGATGTCGGAGTTAAAAAAACGTCGCTCAAACGGTAGGTCTGAAGCAAGGGCAAAACATAGACGTCGACTCGACTATATGTCGGGGTCAATGAAAAACCTCGCTCAGACGGCATGTCTGAGACAAGGGCAGAATAAGGCATATAGATGTTGACCCGACGTCATGTCGAAGTCAACGGACCTTGCTTAGACGAAAAGTCTGAAGCAAGGGCAGAATAGAGAATATGGATGTTGACTCGACGTCATGTCGAAGCCAACGAACCTTGCTCAGATGGAAAGTCTGAAACAAGGGTAGAATGTAGAATATGGATGTTGACTTGACGTCATGTCGAGGCCAACGGACCTTGCTCAGACGAAAGTCTCAAACAAGGGCAGAATGTAGAATATAGATGTTGGCTCGACGTCATGTCGAGGCCAACGGACCTTGCTTAGACGGAAAAATCTGAAGCAGGGGCGGAATGTAGAATATAGATGTTGACTCGACGTCATGTCGAGGCCAACGGACCTTGCTTAGACGGAAAATCTGAAGCAGGGGCGGAAACGGATGTTGCTCCAACTAGATGTTGGAGCCAACATAAAATCTTGCTCGAATGGCAAGTCCGAAACAAGGGTAGAATGGGTAGGTAGGAACATTGACCTGATGGCCCACCAAAGTCAACCATCCTGGTAGAGATGTGAGGTCTAAGCCAGGGCGGAGTATGACTGTTGATCCGATGGGAAATCAGAGACGATGAACGTACCTTGCTCGGGCGGTCAGTCCAGGGCAAGGGCAGAATACAGACGTCGATCCGACGGGATACCGGAGTCGACAAACCTTGCTCGGGTGACAGATCCAAAACAAGGGCAAAATCTAGATGTTGACCTGACGATACATCAGAGTCATCGAAAACCTTGTTCAGACGGTAGGTTCGAAGCAGGAGTAGAATAAAGACGTTGACCCGGTAGGGTGTCGGAGTCAGTGAAAACCTTGCTCAGGCGGTATGTCTAAGACAAGGGCAGCATACGGTGTACTGTTGTTGATTCAACATTACGTCGAAATCGACCAACCTAGGAGAGACACAGGGTCTGGGCCAGGACAGGATATGGCTGTTGACTTGGCAAAGACGTGAGGTCTAGGCCAAGGGAAGAAGATGGAATATGGTTGTCAACCCGACGTCATGTCAAGGCCAACGAACTCGGCGAGAGCGTGAGGCCTGAGCCAAGGGAAAAGTATACGACATAGACGTCGACCCGACAAAACGTCAGAGCCAACGAACTTGGCAGAGGCGTAAGGCCTGAGCCAAGGGAGGAACATAGTTGTTGGGTTGTTGGTCTGACCAACAAACCTGGACGATGCGTGAGGCCTAGGCCAAGGGAAGAAGATGGAATATAGTTGTCGACCCGACATCATGTCGAGGTCAACCAATCTTGGCGGAGGGCGTAAGGCCTAAGCCAAGGGGAGAATATGGAATATGGTCACTGACTGGAGGTCAGCCAAGGGACTTGGCAGAGGCGTGACGCTTGAGCCAAGGGAGGGATGTATGTCGACTCGATGAGATGTCAAGGACGACCATCCCTGCTCAGACGAAAGGTCTGAAGCAAAGGCATAATGTGGAATATAGATGCCAACCCGACGGAAAGTCGGAGTTGACCAACTTGATGAAGACGTAAGGTCTTATTCAGGGCAAAATGTGATAGCATAGGTGCTAGTTTGACGAAATGCCAAAGCCAATGGATCTTGCCCTAACGGAAGGTTTGAGGTGAGGGTAAACCAGAATGTAGATGCTGACTTGACGGAATATTGAGGTCAAGAAGCTAGATGAGAATGAGAGGCCCAAACCCAGGGTTGGATATAGACATCAACCCGACGGAACGTCGGAGTTAACAAACCTTGTTCAGACGACAGGTCCAAAACAAGGGCATGATCCACACGTCAACCTGATGATATGTCAGCGTTGACGAACCTTGCTCAGGCGGCGGGTCTGGACAAGGGCAGCATATAAGGATGGGGAGGTCGACCTGATGGCACATCGAGGTCAACCAACTTGGCAGAGGGAGGAGGTCTCGGACAAGGCAACGAAAGGTATATATGTTGATGCCGACTCGACAGAATGTCGAAGTCGACTAACTTGGCGAAGATGTAAGATCTCAGCCAAGACAGTAGAAGGTATAGATGTTGATGCCGACTCGACAGAATGTCGACGTCGACCAACTTGGCGAAGACGTAAGGTAGGTCTCGGCCAAGACAGTAGAAGGTATAGATGTTGATGCCGACTCGGCAGAATGTCGACGTCGACCAACTTGGCGAAGACGTAAGGTCTCGGCCAAGGCAGCAAAAGGTATAAATGTAGATGCCAACTCGGCAGAATGTCGAAGTCGACCAACTTGGCGAAGACATAAGGTCTCGGCCAAGGCAGTAGAAGGTATAGATGTTGATGCCGACACGGCAGAATGTCGACGTCGACCAACTTGGCGAAGACGTAAGGTCTCGGCCAAGGCAGTAGAAATGTACCGGTGAGGCTGGGATTCGACCAATACCAATGGTGGCCCTCCTTCTATTGATCCTTATTTCCTTTCATCATTCCTTCATTCATCATTTTTTTGTCATCATTTCCTTCCTCTTTATTCTCATTTCTCATCATTTTTTCTTTTCATCATTCATTTCATTTTTTTTTGCAACCCCCAATTGGGGAATAGAATCTTGTTGTACCCGGGGGCACTTCAGATCTTCAATGGGCGGCTTGCCGTCTTTTCGTTCTTGCCTCATGTCGGGCATGTATTAGGATAGCCTTTTTCTTGACTCTGGGAAGAGAGTACTCCGTTGTATGTCTCCTGGGTGACTTAGTCCCATTCGACAACTGATCATCTAGCTGCCCATTTTCACCATGGATGGCCTGAGAGGGGTTGTGGCAGGTGAGGTACGCCTCCCTTGGGAGGAGCTGAACATCCTTCCTCATGCGCCGAGACATGTGGAACAATGGTTGCACCGTGTTGGGTCATTTAATTTGGGGAAGGCACCCATCATGGATTCTCCCCTGTCTCTTCATCATTTTGTAGCTAGCCATGCCCTTGGCTGATTCCATTCTTGATTTGATTGACTTGAATGAAGTTGACAGCATATCGATCAGCAAAGCAGCATTTTTTTGATAGATGCCCCCAGGATGGATCACCATTTGCATTTTGTTTGGCAACCAGTTGAGGGAGCTCCAGATACACTTCAAAAGATGGATTGCCCTGACTGACATGGAGAGGCCATACTAGCTGTTGTCTTAAGGACGGGCATTTGATGAGGGCGTGGTGGGTCTACCCTATATTTGCCTATCTGTAGTTCGCCTTTGTTGATCAGGCTTTCTACGATGTCCTTGAAGACGTAACAATCTTCGATAGAATGCCCCACTTCTTGATGATAAGAGCAGAACCGGGAATCGTCTTTTCTTTTGGCCTCACTTGGTCTCTTGGGTTCTGGGAGCACCACTTTGCCATATTCGCGAGCCCACTCGAAGATGATTCGAGTTTTGTTCCTTGGAAAAGAGTAAGACTTCCTCATTTTATCCCTTAATGAGGGCCCTTGCTTGGCCGGCTGAGCAGGAGAGGAGCCGGTTGCCTTCTTCATTTTCCTTTTTTGTTGCTCAAAGGCTTCAAAATCTGTAATGTTCATCTCACTTTGCATCGGCCGGTCTTCAGTTGGCCCATCCTTTTGAGTTGGGGTAGCAGCCACAGGGTGATGCTTTGTCAGCAGGGCCTCCACATCGGTGGCAAGAGCTTCCAGTTGCTTGAAAGATTTGATCTCGACGCCAATCTCCCTTATCAGGTTGGCTGTCTTCATGCTGCGTGTGCACAGTTGAATAGCTTCCTTGTGACTGGGTGGGTGTTTGCATCTCGCACTGCGATCCTTCCACCGTCGAATATAATCTGACGCAGACTCATCAGTCTTTTGCTCGGTCATGTATAGTGCCGCCTCGGTAACTTCTTTTGCTCGGTCATGTATAGTGCCGCCTCGGTAACTTCTTCCTCGGCAAGCTTCATCTCGGCTGTCCACCTTGCTTTTAGCTCTGTCATTGCCGCTAGAGCTGCCGGATTGAGATGCGAGTCAGCTATTTTTAGAGGTGGGCCCATTGACGGCATCGCCTGGGGTGTAGCAATTGCCCCCTGAGACGTCCGGGGAGATGGTAGACGCACGGGCAGTGTGCATTGTAGCTGCTGAGAGGAGGTATCCCCTACATAATTATACACTATCTACGGCGTGGTTGGCCTTGATGAGGTGTCGATTGGCTCAGTGTCGCTTCGTAAAATCTCAGATGACGAGCTAGCTTGCCCGGGTATGGCTAGGTATAACCCCATCTTGCATAGCTCTCTTCTCAGTGCCTCAACTTCTTGAAGCTTTAGATACAGCTCCGCTACCACAGCAGGGTCAGGTTGAGAACAACTTAATTCTTCATCCTCTTTTGCAGCAGCTTGGCTCGTGCCAGGTAGAGCCGATAATGTATTACAGGAGAGGACGACACTCTCTTTTTTATTCTTCAGCTCTTGCTTTTTATTCCCCTTTGCAGCTTGCTTCTGCCCTTCGAGCAATTGTGGGTATAGAGACACCATGTTGACCGTCCTTTTTAGACCGGGCAATTCATGAGGGCGTGGAGGATCCACCTTGTGCTCATCCATCTGGAGCTCCCCCCTTTTGATCATCCTTTCAATGACATCCTTGAAGACGTAGCAGTCTTCAATAGGGTGCCCAATCATCTGATGATAGGGCAAAAGCGGGGGTCATCCTTTCTTCTGGCGTTCCCCGGTCTCCTTGGTTCTGGGAGAGTGACCTTATTGTATTGAATGGCCCATTCAAATAGGGCCCGGGTTCTTTCCTTGGGGAAAGAGTAGGGCTTCATCATCTTGGCTCGCAGAGGAGGGCCTTCTTGTTGCTCAGCCGGCCTGGTGGGATGAGGGTTGGGCACTCTTTTATCCCCTCCATTTTGTTGGTCAAATGCCTTGAAGTTGACAGTATGGGCTTCATTGGGCGCTAGCCGCTTGTCAGCCATTTTAGCCTTTTGGCTTGCGGCAGCAGGGGTAGAAGGAGAACCGGAAATGAAAACTTCAATTTCCGCCACCACGTTATTCAGCCGGTCAAATGACCTTATCTCCATCCCAATTATTCTTTCGAGAATCTCCCGCCGAAGATTTTGCTTGCAAATTTGCACTGCATCCTCGGGATGTGGCGGACGCTTGCATCTCAAACTGAGATCCCGCCATCTTTTAATATACTCCAGAGCTGTTTCGTCATGTCTTTGCCTGGGGGAATAGAGCTCGGCCATTGTGACCTCCCTCTCAGTAACATGGAACCGTTCTTGAAACTTTCGTTGCATAGCAGCCCAGTCGTTTATGGAGCCGGCCGGCAGGCATGAATACCATTCAAAGGCCAGGCCCTTTAATGAGGACCCGAAGAATTTTAATAAGTAGGCTTCATCTGCTGCCAGATCGCCCATCATTGTCATATAGTGAGCAACATGCTCCTTGGGAGAGCCGAGCCCGTTGAACTTTTCAAACTTGGGCGGTTTATTAATGCCGGGTGGAAGCCTCTTTGCAGCATATTGTGGTGGGTACGGCACCTTGTAGGCATCAAAAGTGTCGAAATCACCATCTACCCTCTCGGCCAGCTTCATTTCAATTAGTTGTTCCACCATTAATTTGTTTAAAAAAGCTGGGTCTGCCGATTCTGGATGGAAATGTGCAGACCATTGTGCAGGAGGAGTAGCAAAAGCCGCAGCTTGAAGTGCTGGTAGTACCATTGGTGGCAACTGTTGCATTTGGGGAAGTGCCGACTGCGCCAGTGGTGGCTGTAGGAAGTGCGGCTGTAGAGAGGCCTTGTCTTGAACTGTTGGTTGAGGAGTAGCTGGAGGCGCGGCATCATCCGGGTTAAAAGCTCCCCGGGATGACTCGACATGTATACCCCGCTGTTGGGGAATAGGCGTTAGATTAGCTCTTTCATTCAGCTGCTTTCTCAGAGCTTCAATCTCTTGTCGATAGCTCTGCAACATCATTAGGACAGTTGGCTCTAGAGCTGCCGCAGTAGGAGTGCTCTCGAGCGCCCTATCTGGAAAGCCCTCGGACAAGGCCGGTGAAGCAATCATTTCTTCTTCAAAAGTCACGACGCTGGCCGTTGAAGTGGTGATAACTTGCTTTTCTTTAGCTGTTTTGAGTATTTCTCCTGCAGCTTTGCCTCTTCTTGTTATTAGCCCGGGCCTTTCGGCTAGCTTGGCCAATTCTTCCGGGTCTTCGGGTAAGGCCCCATACCTGCTAGTAACTCCGGCCATGTTGCAAGTGAAGACTTGCATTCTTTTTCTTTGCTCTCGAACTACCCTCTTGGCTTGACCGGGGAATGTCAATCTTTCAAATACTGATATCTTTTCATTGCCCCCACTCCCGGGGTCTTTAGTAGTTGCTGTTGAATTTTGAGGAGTTGAGGCTGAACCTCGAAAGGAGTTGCGGGCCATCCCGGCCATATCTTCCTGTTCATGTCCTCTCGCGAGAACGGAGAGCAGCTTTTGACCCCGCACTGGAGGCATGTATGCCAGTCGGGATACCATGGCAGATTGGTTACATTTCTTCTTTGTTACGGGGATGTTAGCCTGTCGAGCGCAGGTCTTGAAAGCTGCACGGCTTGGAGGGTCCAAGACCTTGTCATCTTCTTTGGGGACAAGCCCTTCCTTATTTTTTTTCTTTGCCTTAGTGGGCCTTGAATTTTTAATGCTTGTTACGGCCAATGAGATGGGATGGATCTTCTTTGGGACCCAGACTTGTTTGAATTCCCTTGGCTTCGGGACTAGCTTCTCTCGGCTTTGGTGGCCAATTTCTTCTTTTTCAGCTTTCCTCCCAGACAAAGCTTGGAAGGAGTTGTAGGTTGAGGCTGTCAGAACTATATGGTCTGGCATCACTTGGGTGTGGCGTCCATTCAGGAAGAGACGAACACCACCAATCATCATGGACTTCCCGGAAGCTGAGAGACGTCCAGAAATAGGAACATGTGCCTTCCTCCTGGAGCTCCTTCTTTGGCTGCTCTCGGACTGGTTGGCGCGGGTTGGGTGGGCAGCATAAGCCATATGATGGACCATACAGCTCACCACTTGAGGTTGGCCCCTCAGCAAGGCCTGGTAGCTCCTGCCCCCAGCTTGACGGACCAGTGGCCCCTTGGCAGCAGCAAGAAGAGCAGGTTCTATGGCCGCTACTTTGATGATGTCGGTGAAGGCGACCCCCAGAAAGTTCGGGAATCCGATCACCCGTGGGAAGCTTCGGAATGTGGTAGGTACTGCCAGGTACCCTTGGGTGGCATGAGTAGCCACGACTTGCGGACTGAAAGTAAGAGCAGCCAATCCAGTCATCATGATGTCACCTGCAAATGGCAAGAAACAAGTTGTCAGTATTTAATGTAGGGCCTTGGGGGCCCTCAATCCTGGCGAGAAGATGAAGGGAGACTCGGTCCCACCGGGCGTGCCAACTTGGTGATAGCGCTTTTTTTAAAGCTTAAGCTTATTCATTTTTATTTGTTATTTATTTGGCGTGCCAGTCACGTATGTGACTAATTCATTGTGCGCTCGACCTGACTTGATCAGACGAATGTGAAGTTCGTGTCAGGACCAGAAGTCCGTCATACCATAAAGGCTATGACGTTAATTACATCCTTCAAGAAGAAGGAAAACCCTTGATTAATCGCCAGAGATTGAGGGCCTATGGGGCCGAGGAGAAAATACATGACAACAATGTACATCGTGCAAAACAGTTTATGAGTGTAGGGGTACAACAACTCATAAAAAAAAAGATAGTATTATTAAATCAACGGTCCAGGGACCGAGCTTAAGAGGGAAGGGAGACTTTCAGCCACAGACAAACCGAGTAATGGCCATCATGGGGACGACCCCTGGAATCCAGACGCAACTGCTGGGACTTCGGATGCATATTCCCCTTTGTGGGGTCCGAGGGAGATGAGAAGTCCGCCAAATCCACCAGAACATATGGCTCATTATGTTTTCTTTTGTTTTATTATTATTCTTTTGTTATTTTAATTTGTTTATTGGGGGTTCAAATTGAGAAGAGTAGGAATGCCAATGATGTCCCCAATCCTTGAAGAGAAGGAGATATGTCAGAATCTGAACCCCATGAATCTTAACCAACCTGACTGGTCCTTCTTTGATCTCTCCTAATGTTTATGTCAATTATACTCTTCTATGCATGCACATACAGATTCCATGCAAATGCATATGAAGGAATGCATGTAGAAGGAACCCTGCGACCATGAGGCAGCCCAAAGGCTTAAGCATTTGCTGACAGTGGTAGTTATGCTGCTGTGGTGCGAGTGAAGCCAACAGGTTAAACAAAATGGTCCTCCTCCGGCTGGACATGCTCTCTAGCCATGCACACATATGTGCAAATGCCCTTGCAGGCAGAGACATTGGTAAAGTTGACACACTGCTATCTCTGTTCCTCTCAGAAGAAATCACAGTCATATGAATCCCTGATGCTGAGTATGAATAGATATATTTGCAACGACATGATAAGGTGAGCAGCGAGTCTCCGTTGATTTTTTAATTGAATTGTAGGCAGAAATCCATTGAACCGAATTGCGAACCAGCCTGATAAACTACATATATTCTGGAATCTGTAGGCTTGTATTTCAGCAATACCAAACTTCTTGAGAGACTTGGGTTGATTTCAGCTGACCATTGACCCCCCCTCCTTTTGTAAAGGCCTTTGGTAAGTTTCTGAGAACTATATTCTGAAACGCCCATTTACTAAACTTGAAGATTTGAGCTTATGGGTTCGGAGAAGTGAGCTGCAATTGTAGCTTTTGCATAATTTCTTGGGCTTTCTAAGTTATCAGGAACTTTTGGCACCTGTGATTGCTGAATTCATGAATTTTTCGAAGTTGGTGACTTATCTGAGCTGATCTTCCTGGAATGATTGTTCCAGAAGTTATTTGCAAACTTCCTTTTTGAATGACTGAATCCCAAAGAGCCAAGCTTCTGATCTGGACTGAGCTGCTGTGATCTTTTGGACAACCGGCCTCCAGAAGCCCACGAGTGTTCAGCATCACATTGACCATTGGACGAATCCACAGTTGGCTGTAATTGTGATGAGGAATCTATAATTTCCTGTGAGGTATTCTGTCATGAACTCAGCCACCCCTCACCACCGAGGTAGGTATATGTGTACACAAGGTGTTTGGAGTATGCAACACCAAATAGCGTGCCATTGGGACTCCACATCACACGATTCACAGATATGGAAGAATCATTGACCAGTGTTGCCTGTAAAGCAACTGGACATGTTGCAAGGTCCCCAACCTTAAAATTCTCAAGGGCAAGTCTTTCTCTAGGTGCCAATTCCCACACAGAGATGTCACCAACATTTGTTCCAACAAGAAGATATCTTGACCGGCTGGGATGAAAGTCCATGCTCATTACAGATGAGTCCTGGTTTAGGGTCGTAGCCACATTCTTTGGCAAATCATCGGAAGTACACACACTTGGTAGAAGACTCTGACAGTCTGTGCAATTAAAAAAAAAACACTAACAAGAAGGCTGACCTCCTCAGAAATTCCAATCAGCCTCGGCCTCTTTAACACATATTCTGGATCAGTTGATTAATAATCAATGGCTGGTCCAGTTGGAGTCCTTGGGCGCTTCAATATTGCCGCTGGTTAAGACAATTCAATGTTGTCAATTCACATATAACAATTTGTGTCTCATGGATGGCCAAGAACTGTATCTGATCTTGGTAAAATTGTACACGTGTCTCTGGAAGTGAATTTAATGGTTGGCCACTTGGTATTTGCAAGAACTTGCATGCCCGTTTCTCCCATCCATCAATGCTCCACACGATCAGTTGAGCATCAGCACCAGAGGACACAAGGACATTCGGAACATTAGAGAAGGCAAGACCTGTAATTCTCTTTTGATGTCCTCTTAGTTTCATCCTGACCTCATCAAGTCGGACATTGTAAATCTAGATAGTACTATCATCCATTCCTATAGTAATGATATTATTATCGTGTGGATGAGATGCAAGGAATGTTGCTGCTGGTGGAGGAGGCATGAAAGTTGTCATCGTCTTAAATGTCATCATATTGAAAAGTGAGATTTTGCCCCCAGAGGCAGACAGAACATATGAATCATTCTTTGATAAAGCAAAGCAATGAACAGCTTCTTCTGGATTAGTATCGTTTAATTCATTTGTCATCAATATGCCACTTGCTGGTTGCCAAAGTTGTGGTGACCCGCTAGCACTTGCCTTTCCAAATGCATTCAGATCATTCTTTGGCCATCTCCAAAGTTTATGTATAGCATTAGATGTCAACGCCGGTATTGCAATTCTAACAGAGAGCATCCAGATGCCAGCAAAATAAGTGTATGATCATTGTATGCATATTCTCCATTGTTTACCATCAGTATTTCATCAACAAGGTGTTCTCCAAGAGAACTAGACAAAGCATGCCACACAAGAAGATCCTAGAGTGAAGATACACAGTTTCAAAAAAAGTTATACAGCTCAATTGTACCACTGGAGAAGCCAGATGCTGCAACAGACGGCTGATCATGACCATCCGATGATCCTATGTTTTCAGTAGCAAGAGGGTCGGCAGTAAGATCAGCTTGGACTAACTCAATTTTCTCACACTTTGCATAAGACATATTTTCTCTGGCTATCCTTCTTCCTTTACGCCAGATAACCCCTTTAGTTATACATGAGTGACAATTATGGCAGAATGCAGACCGATGAATGTCGGCCTATGACTCATCTCATCCATTTCAATGTCATCTTTTCTTATCCCGTTCCTCTCATTCTTTTATTGTTGCCATTAAAATTGTGAACTTCATTTAGATGTTTATTCATCAAAGTGTTATCATTTCTTCATTCATTTTTTTTATTAGATTCATATTGTCACAGCTGGTTTTCATTTGTTTTTAAGTGCCAAATTCTGATAAAATTTCGGCAGCACCTCCCCCGGACCGAGCATTTGCCGGGGGAAAGCGGAGGCTTACCAATCGGGGTTACCGGGGCAAGCTCCTAAAAAACCGGGAGGCCGTCGCGGCGACCGGTGGACCCAAATGGACGGAGACCCCGAGGGCTAGCCTACGAGGGGTTCCGGTACTCCACGGGTTGTCAACATCATTCCGACCAAATAACCCGAATTGGGCAGAGAGTCCCCGAGGCTAGCCTACGAGGGGAGCTCTGCATACCCGGGGTTTATCTTCCATTCCTTAATGTGCAACGCATGACTGCTGGCTCTAAGGCCATTGATATCCATCCCTTGAGTGAGAAGTCATCCGGAGCTTATGCTATGAGGTAGCAAATCCCCGGAGACTTGAGGGTGGTCAGATGAAATCCGGATCGATATAAGCTATAATATATATATATCCCTTCCCCCATGACGGGTCCCATGGTCATTAACACAGAAACCAAACGGAATGAGCAACCGAGGATATGCTTATCTTCAGCAAACAAAAGGAATCATTCCCATCGATCATGCGCAAAAATCTATCCATCTTAAGGATGAGGATAAGACCCAATCGGACACATTTGGGAGGGGGTTCATACACATGCTTAATGTAGCCCAGGAGGGCAGTAACTTCTGGCTGACCAGGAAAGGTAGAGCCAGTAACCCGTCCCTTGCAGTCGGACGGCTCTGGTTGGCTTTCCATGGTGCGGCACAACCACAGCATCGAAAGGGAGCATGAACAGCAAAAGAACAGAATGAAAAGAGGTTGGGAGTAGGAATTGACATAAAAGGAATGCAGATATATATTCATCTACGACTGAACATAACTAAGCATAATTTGATTATTCATTTCTCTAAACAATAAACGTACATTGCATCAAGGGCAGAGCACCCAGGCGATGATTACATCAAGAAAAGAACAAAAGGGGGAAACCCAAAACAGCATACGATTTCAGAAAAGAAAACAAGAAAGGGGGGAGGGAGGGGCATTGACCCCATTCCCTCCCCGGGACACACCTTCACACTTCTCTCTTCCTCACGTAGGGGATTAGGTTCTTCACAGGGGTTGATCGCTCGAGCTCTCAGTGGCTTTCGGTGGAGGAGCTCGGAGGAGGAGGCTTCCGAGAGAGAGCTTCATTCGAAGGCTGCTGGTTTTATAGCCGCTGGAGGGCCTCGTCACACGGGGGGATCGTGCTTGGCGCATGCTCGCTCCGCTTCACGCGTGTAGGTGCTGGACAAACGTCGATGCCATGGCTCGCGCGTGAGGCTCCCGTTCTCGATCGACGGCGCAGAGGGCCGCCAGGTGAAGCTCGCGTGAGGTCCAATGCACCAGGGCCGTGTGGAGCTGCCGCGTGTGCTCACCGGTCCGACATGCCGGGGATCCCGCCGGGATTGTCTTGCCGATGTGGTGAAGAAAGAGAGTGAGAGGGGCACGCATCTGTGCAGAGAGGAGAGAGATGGAGAGAGGGAGAGGGTTCCCCCTTCCCGATTGGACGCGTGAGGGAGGCTTCGCAGCCCCCTCACGCCATATGCTTTCTTTTATTTTTTTTTCTTTTCTTCTTCTTTTTTTTATTTGTTTCTTTTCTTTTCTTTTTTTTTTCGTCTCTCTTTTTTTTTCTTTATCTCCCTTTCTTTTTTTTGTTTATCTTTTATGTCTTTTACCATCTCATATTTTTTTTGTTTATAATTTATTATTATTTTTTGCTATTTTATTATCACCAACATTATTACGTATTATTATTATGATATATATTTTACTTATTTATTAGTTATATATATATATATATACATATATATTTTAGGTGTCAACATGTAACGACCACCCAAGATCCACATACCGGGAATAACCCGATACCATTCGAATCCTAGCCCGCCGCCCACGAGCCGGAGGGCTCGGAAGGGCTAAAAGGAGTGTGGAGGTACAAAGAAATAGAAAATAAACCAAGATAATTCAACAATTAACAGAAATAAATAAACAATCTAACTACAGACCCCAATCCAACAAACGTACAGTTTAAGGTAGGGAAACATACCCAACACCTAGTGAACACTCGGCCCGGTGAGCTGGTAACTAAGAACCTTCGCATAGCACCCTCGAATCTCGAGGAAGAACCGCCACACCAGAAAAGTAGGGGTGAGCCTCCTATCATTGGCTCAGTAGGGGTCCCGCGGAACCCCAACCATAAATAACGGCGGTACCGGAAAGCAGGAATGACAGCAGGAACAACAAACTCGATGGACGGTAAAAACTCAGCTCTACAGCTACTCCTACTGCACCGAAAAACAACACCCCGATCTCACAGTCGGGGAAACGCCGGTCTAACGAAAAGACCTCTGGCTACACCGCCAGAAAACACACCATGACAACCCTGTCGTGCAGGCCCGTCTCATAGACAAAGGCCCGACCCAAAACCACGCGGTCTGGGCAGACACAATCGCGACCTCGCCATCGAGAACCCTACACTGACTAGGGAAAACCCTCGGTAACGCTCACTGGAAACTCTAGACCTCTACCTCAGGAGACCACCCGAAAACTATGAGCAAAACCACGTCTCGCAGACGTGAAACGGAAACTCGAGTCACTAGAAACTCACGTCACGTGATGGGAGCACTGCCCACTAGAAGTAAGGCCGGATGCGCCACTGACGTCTTACACAACGCCCCAGGTGGAGATTGAGACACACACAAGTACCACGAATAAAGACTAGCTAGGGTCGCACTCGTCAGCACGGGTCCAACGCCCCCAACCAAGTGTGCACACACATACCATGCGCCCTAGGTCAGATCCTCTAGCCGGTTCTTCCCTTAAGCCCGGACTCAGGCTGTGCGAAGGGGCCCTACGGCAACCAGCCTAAAAATCGTCTCTCTCGGGTAAGCCGCTCCACCACTCCCGGGTGGGTCAGCACACGCGTGCTGTAAGAAGTCTACGACCAGTGGGAGGTCACTAAATGTGAGCACGGAAAGTCACGCAGGCACCCATTGCGAGTAACACGGAGTAACAGGTGGCTCAGAACCACTAGACTCTGGATGGTCCACTAGACCTAATAAACCCAACGGTCCTTGAGTCACACGACTCGGGTCAAGACCGTCGCACATGACGGCACAACGTCGTTAATCTAGCCTAATCCCTAGGTCTGAAACCACGGTAGCATAATTCCCTAGGCAGCTCACAAGTCACCGAGTCGATCCCCTATCCAAGGGAAAAGTGAAAAACCTCCTGCACTAGACTGGGTGACTGGACTCATAGTCCAAGGGCCAAACCCTATGGCCCACTCGGAAAACACTTCTCAGAAAGCCAATTACGTGCGGGAATAGCCCACCGCACTCACACCGACTTGCGGCGACTTGATCTAGCGAAAGCACAGAAGCCCGAAACATGAGAGGGTCACCCTTACCCTTAAAACCCACAGGCAAGTTAATCTAGGAAAATGGTACCTCCGGACACCAAAAAATAGGGTCACAGTCCCCACAGGGTGTCCGGGACACTCACGGGGCCATAGGTCGGTCATGGGGTCCTAACCGGACCGACCGGGACCCAAAACGGGCCAATCTATGCATTTCGGTTGACCAACCCACAGGGTGTAGGTCGACCAACTAGTTCGGTCGACCGAACTAGGCAAAATGCCAAGTTCAGCTATGAACGCCTGATCGGTGGACCGAACTGCCAGTGTCGGTCGACCGATTATGGTAGAAAATTGACCAGAGCCACCCTAGGGCTCCGATTTCCCCGCCCACTCGACCCCAGTCGAGGGGGAAATCAACGCGGATGATTCCCCGGGTCCCAAAACCCATAAATGGAGGAAAGAAAGCGGGAAAACCTCGCTTCATCTGGCGAAACCATCACACGCCCTAAAAACATGATTTTCCCCTCAACGGCAATAAACCCATGCTCAGCTCACCACGGGCTACCAAAATCACGGGAAAGGAAGTACAAGGGGTTAAGGATCCATCCCCCTACCTCCACCGAAGATTTCATACACCGAGATCACCGTTCAACGTGAAACCGTCTGCGAAACCCCCGTCGCTTCACCAACGCCCACCCGAGCTTCAACGTGCCACCACGCCTCGATCCTCGACCCATCCTCGTGCACCTCGCCCCCACGCCATCTCCACCTCGCCCGCCATCTGTCACGCCCCGAGCCTTTATTTCAGCGGAAGACTAACTCGGGGAGAGCGAACAGCCGGCATAATAAGCCTCTTGCAAGTAAGAACAATTAGAGCGCAAGACAATCACACAAAATGAATGCAATTGCACAATATTTACTAAAAATCCAACTTCATTTCGTTATCAATCAATATTCAAAATATAATAACTTTTTCCACCATCTTTCACTCTACTAGACTCAAAAAATAGGAAAATTACATTGACTCCATCTAAACAATATAGACTTCCTAAGTCTTCGCTCATCTTTATTCACTCTCGGATCCGCTACTTGAACATTCTGAACCCGAATCCGACTCACTTTCATTTCCTGAAAAAGATTGGAAATAGGTAATGAGCACACTTGCCCAGTAGGTATCTTCGCATCAACATGAAGGCACTATTAAAGTAATTAACAATTTAGCTCTAAAGAAGTAAGGTAAAATCATGCGAATGCGAATATCATGCGATTAAACCAAAGTAACATGATAATCATGTAAGATAGAGTGGACAAGAATGAACAATGATGAATGTAACAAGAACATGATATTTGGCCTTTCATGAACAAGAATGTATCGAGAATGCACTTTCACTTTCACTTTCATAACCGTAAAGGTTACGCATGAGAATGTCAATCATGTAGCAATTCACTAGATTTTCACAAGTGCTCATGGTTTTCACTTATTTATAAAGAAAGTACTCCCAGCGCAATGCGACGCCAGTAGCATCATACCCCATGGTTTATAAAATAGTATGTTTCCGGCAATCAGCCGTGAGGACTAGCATAGAGCCCTTGGACACAATCAGCGCCCGAACTGCATCTTCACGTATAAATCGTGCTACATCTATGAGTGTAACAATAAAGTATGGCCAAGAATGTAATAAGGTCAATAACTCATGATAACAAAAATTAATGAATGAATGCTTCAATTTAGAGTACGAGAGATCAAGAAAAAGATTTAAACAATGTCATGCTTACGGAAATAAATCGACAGCATAACGGTACATTCTTTTCTCTTTGCAATCATTATATTAAGTTTCTTGATCAATATTATAAGTTCTAGACTATCATTAGTTCATCTAGAACCTTTGGAATATCAACCCTTGGGTCAAATCTTGGGTTAAGTACTTAAGCAATGTGACTGTCGTTTACTGCACCGTTACATCATGTAACGCTCCAGTAGCGGGCCGTTACAATGATCTGACTCCAGAACAATAAAAATGGACTCAGAGAAAGGTGACGGTCATGCATTGGGCCGTTACATTATGTGATGGTCCAGGATTAGGCCGGTACATTAGTTTGAACCCAGAATCTAGAATTCAAACTCAGATGAATGTGACGGTCTTACATTGGGCCGTTACATGTGCCTGACGGTCCAACACAGAACCATTACATTACTGATAATCAGAAAATATCGATAGTGTAGTCTAATCAATGGACTTTAATGGTACAACCAACTCGGCGTCCTAGTGGGAATCCCAGGCTCGCGGAGAATTACGGAGGCCTTGAAACAAAATTTCCTAGTCCATTGGAAGGAATATCCAATAGAGAGGTCCTCAAGTCCAAGAATAATGTTCCTATAGTGCAAAGTGAACTAATGGACAATATACCAGAATATGTGCCATGTACTTATAGAAACGACTCCATTGATAAAGAGTGAAGGTGTAATGATGTGAAACCATGATAAAACTCCATTAATACAATTTTAGAAAATCATGATTTAAATACAAACTATAGAATCTTTGGTACATGAAACTAGCATAACTTAAAATAACATGTAATACCTATCATGAACAATTAGATAACTGAAGAGTCACATAACATGTTAAAACTTAGCTATCTAGGGTTAATTATAAGTAAACTTAATTGGTAACTATTCTGTCATGAGCTGACAGAACACAGAGTCTAACGGTCTAACAGGGGTGCGTCACAGTGTCTGTGATGGTCTATCGAGGGGCCGTTACAGTAATGTAATGTTCTTGTCCTGGTGCGTTAGAGACAACAGTGAAACGAAACATAACAGAGTGTGTGACGGTATGTCGTAAGGCCGTTACATGTATGTGATGGTCCTACCATGATGCGTCAGAGCGTCTGCTGACAAAAACTGATATGAAACCTAAGAGATCAACACACATCATGTCTGTAAATCAATTACCATGTCTATACTAGGCATGATAACAAAGTATAGGCTATCTACATGCATGGGTTTCAGTGAATAGACAAGATAACATCTTTTAATTTTCTACTTAGGGCTAAGAGATGTATGAATGCATAGAACTATTAAAACATGAAATTCATGATCTATCATGCATGGAATTCAATCAAACCAGAAGGCTTTTAGTCATATCAAGAGGTTTTTGCCATTCATGAGATAACCTACCTCTTAACTTGGCTTTAAACTTCCAATTTAGGGTTTGAAAAACGTGCCCTAGTTCTCCTATTCCTGTGACTTTTTAGCAACTTCCTTGGGATCTAACTCCACGACCTCTTGACCTAAAGATGTGAAATTTGGAGAGAAGTTAGTCTAAAGTATTGTAAATAAATTCCTCTAAAGAACTTACCTGAGATTATGACTCCTTACCTTGATTCCATGCGAGTAAAAATAAGGGTCGCGCAGTTCAGAACTAGGTCCTATTTATAGAGTTCTAGCTAGGATTTGAGGATTAGATCGATTCTAGAGTCCTTAATCTGCCAGAACCTAATCCCTAAGAGTCCTTAGTAGTGTTATGAACTCTCCCAAGTCGATCCCTAGTGGATAAGATCTCAAGGTTCTGATCTTTCTACTCGTTCTTTCCTTCACGGAACTAACAGGGTGTAACAGTTGTAGACCCTTGCGTTACAAGCATGTGACAGTCTCACGATAGACCGTTACATTCAATGTTCTCAGAGTTCAATATTAATCAAACTCTTTTGCTAATTATCCTATATAATTATTTATATAATTTGTATCTATCCTTATTCTGCTAAAACCTGACTTCTAAGAGTCCCTAGTGATTTTACATGTCATTCTAATTAGGTCTCTTATGGATAGGATCATCAAGTTCTAATCTTTTTACACATTCTCTTACTTACGAAACTTGCAGGCTGTGACGGTCTAGGGTATACGCGTCACAAGGCTGTGGCGGTCGCCTGATGGACCGTTACATTCGACTCATTCAGAATTTTAATTTTAATAAAACTCTTTTATTTATTTTTCATCTAGTTATCCTATTAAGTGGTGTTTATCCTTTAAAATTCGTGAATAGGCTTAATAACCATCTAGAATATGGGCCAAATTAAATGGGCCGGGTCTTTAAACCCTTTTTGATTTGTTTAGTAGATTAGGTTAATTGATTAACACAATTGGGCCTTATAATGGCTAATAAACTCAATAATTCTTTTATAAATTTATTTTGCCCTTATAAATTACAAATAAATTATAAAATAATCTAGAAATAACTTATATAAATTCTGGGGCACTACACCCTCCCCCACTTAGAAGAATGTGGTCCCCAAATTCAATACATGGATTGTGGAGAGTGTACTTACAGTTAAATAATTCTGGAAATCTTTTTCTCATGGCTGCTTCGGTTTCCCATGTTGCTTTATATGGCCATGTTTTCTTCCATTGAATTTTGACCATCGGGATAACCTTATTTCTTAGTTGACGTACTTCTCGTTCCAGAATCTTTATCGGTGTTTGTTCGTATGTCAAGTCCTTCTGAATCTCCAGATTGTCATAAGTGATAATGTGGTCAGGATCATATACATACTTCTTTAGCATGGAGACGTGAAATACATCATGAACTTCTGCTAATTGTGGGGGTAAAGCCAGCTTGTATGCTACTTCACCGACCCTTTCAAGAATTTCGAACGGGCCAATGAATCTTGGAGTTAGCTTTCCTTTAATGCCAAATCTTCGAATACCACGACCTGGAGAAACCTTCAAATATACATGATCTCCTACCTGAAACTCCAAGTCACGTCTTCGATTGTCAGCATAATATTTTTGCCTATCTTGTGCCATCTTCATTCTTTCCTGAATGAGTTTTATTTTCTCTGTAGAATCTCTTATAATATCGGGGCCTAAGAATTGTCTTTCCCCCATTTCACTCCAACATATTGGTGATCGACAGCTTTTTCCATATAAGGCTTCAAATGGTGCCATTTGTATGCTTGCCTGATAGCTATTGTTATAAGCAAACTCTACTAGAGGTAAGTGATCATGCCAACTACCTCCAAAGTCAATAGCACAAGCCCTGAGCATATCCTCTACTACCTGATTTGTTCTTTTCGTCTGACCATCAGTTTGTGGATGAAAGGCTGTGCTAAAATTCAACCTAGTCCCCAGTGCATGTTGTAGGCCCTTCCAGAATTGTGATGTAAATCGGGGATCTCTATCTGATACAATAGTGACGGGGACATGTGGACTCCAAAATTTGCACACCCATGATACCCCGCTCGGCCCAGTGACGATGACGGCCCGAGCGAATAAACCCCGGGAGAACTGTCGCAAAGCCACCGCGAGGAGTCACAACAGTGAAGAGGAACCGAGCACAAGGAGCCCCCACAATCTGTGAGCCTCGGAGAAAGCCAAATAGGACATGACTCGTGTCCCCAACGGGCTCAGAACGGGCTCAGAAACATGCCCAATTTGGCCTTCAATGGCACACCCAGGGTTGCCCAACGGCACACCCACTTGGGGTCCAGCGGCACACCCCTGGGGGCCTTCAGCGGTACACCCCTGGGGGTGGCTTCACCGGCACACCCCTTTGGGTGCTCAGCGGCACGGCCCTTTGGGGGCTTCAGCGGCACACCCCCTGGGGGGGTTCAGCGGCACACGCCCATCAGGGCGCTTCACCGGCACACCCCCGTGGGTGCTCAGCGGCACACCCCTGTGGGTGCTCAGCGGCACACCCCCTGGGGGGTTCAGCGGCACGGCCCCGTGGCCACTCAGCGGCACGCCCTTCAGGCGGTTCAGCGGCACGGCCCCGTGGCCACTCAGCGGCACGCCCATCAGGGCCCTTCACCGGCACACCCCCGTGGGTGCTCAGCGGCACACCCTTCAGGCCGTTCAGCGGCACGATCCCGTGGCCACTCAGCGGCACACCCTTCAGGCCGTTCAGTGGCACGGCCCCGTGGCCACTCAGCGGCACGCCCTTCAGGCCATTCAGCGGTACGCCCTTCAGGAGCTTCAACGGCACGCCTTTTGCCCTCCTCAGCGACACGCCTTTTCAACTCGCCAGCGGCACAGCGTTGAAGCTTTTCAACGGCAAGATGACGTGAAGCCCATGCCCTACGCATCCTTGGCGCGCAGTGAGCTCTGTGAGGTGTCAGCCATGGGTTGGGCCACGTAGGCTCCTCCACTGACAGCCAGGACATGAGCAGGTCAAACCCACCATCACGGCCGGCTTCCCGCCTTCGACAGCCGTGCTCGAAGTCCCCGGTGGCTGATGGTATAAAAGGCCTCCCGCTTCAACAAAGAAGGGGGGGGATCCAGAGGAAAAAAAAGAGAGAGGACGGCCAGAAGAAGCCCAGAGAGGGACATCCACAGGGAAGAGGAAGAAGAGAAGAGAGAAGAGAAGAAGAGGCGCCCCGACGTGAGCTTCCTCGGGCGATCACTGGGAAGAAACAAGAGTAAGAGAGAGAGAGAGCTCGTTGTAGTGGGGGAGAGAGTTAGGGGCGGCTGGCTTTTCTCCTATACTCTGTTCCTCCCCCTCTCATCTCTTGTCTTTCGTTGGGTTTCCCCCTGCCCATAGCCTCGTTTTGGGCATCTTCTTTGTAATGTGTATGTAGGGCCACGCCCCTTTTTGATTCCCATGAATGAAAACCACCCTCTACGGGTTTCTCTTCGGTTTCGTTGGCTTATGCTAGTTCTTGCGGTTTCCCAACGGGTTGTCCGTTCCTCCCTCCGTTCCCCCCCATTTCTCCGGTGTTCTTGGGACCTCCATGTTGATATGATTACTCTCCCATGAGCCTTGGCCCAATGGGCCCTTCAATCCCCCACATGGTCCTCCGTTGCGTTCACTGGCTGAGAGGAGGGGGAGACCCTTACCCTCTCCCGAACACCCAGTAACCAAGTGGCCTATCTCTAGCCTTAAACTTCCCCTCTTCTTACCCTGAACGGCCTGCAAGTCCCCCAGCCCATATACTAGCCCTGTTTGAGCCTCCAGCGGTGCACATGCATGGCCATTGACCGACACACCCTGTTCAGCCCCCAGCGGCACACTCTTTGTGGCCCTCAGCGGCACACCTGTTTGGGCCCTCAGCGGCACACCTCCATCGGCCCTCAGCGGCACACCCCCCCATCAGCCCTCAGCGGCACACTCACCTTGGCCCCCAGCGGCACACCTTTCAGTCTCCCAGCAGCCCACTTCTTGGCCTCGCCCCAAGCCCCTTTCCTTCACATTTTCTGAGGCGCTATAAAGGTGTTGCTCCCCCGGGGGCCCACCTCCAGTTGTCGGGTTCCGCCACTCCATGTGGGCGCGTTCCCTTTATCTCCCTTACGCCCCGGGTCATAGGGAAATGCTGCCGAATTTTTGTGAGAAACTAATAAACAATTAAAAGAGGCAAAAGGAGGCAACAAACGAGCAGGGTAATTAATGAAACCTTCCAATTCATCAAATCACTGCCGGCACCACGACGAGAACTGAATCGAACTAATTAACCACCCGACAGCCCGGGCGTCCGACCCGCAAGAAAAGAGACCGAACCGAACAAAGAGAACGAACAAAGGGAGGAGTTTTATATAAAACCACATGAAAGTTAAGATAAGAAGAAAAGAAAAGCCTTAAAATAAATAATCGAAAACTGATCAAACCTTCACCATCACGCTCCTTTGGCCTTCAGCGGTACGCCCTCATTGGCCTTCAGCGGCACGCTCCCTTGGCCTTCAGCGGTACGCTCCTTTGGCCTTCAGCGGTACGTCCTCATTGGCCTTCAGCAGCACGCTCCCTTGGCCTTCAGCGGTACACCCCTTTCAACCCTTCAGCGGTACACTCCCCCTGAACCCCCCCAGCGGCACACTCCTCCTGGCCCTTTCAGCGGTACACTCCTTCCCTTCGCCGGTACACCCTCAGCCACTGTATGGATTTGGCCAACGTACAGACTTCATGATAACCAGTGTATAGACTTTGGGCAGTGTATAGACTTCACACCCCAACGTACAGACTTTATGCGGGGCAATGTATAGACTTTGAGCAGCCAGCGTATAGACTTGAGCCAGCCAACGTACAGACTTCATGATAACCAGTGTATAGACTTTGGGCAGTGTATAGACTTCACACCCCAACGTACAGACTTTATGCTGGGCAATGTATAGACTTTGAGCAGCCAGCGTATAGACTTGAGCCAGCCAACGTACAGACTTCATGATAACCAGTGTATAGACTTTGGGCAGTGTATAGACTTCACACCCCGACGTACAGACTTTATGCTGGGCAATGTATAGACTTTGAGCAGCCAGCGTATAGACTTGAGCCAGCCAACGTACAGACTTCATGATAACCAGTGTATAGACTTTGGGCAGTGTATAGACTTCACACCCTGACGTACAGACTTTATGCTGGGCAATGTATAGACTTTGAGCAGCCAGCGTATAGACTTGAGCCAGCCAACGTACAGACTTCATGATAACCAGTGTATAGACTTTGGGCAGTGTATAGACTTCACACCCCAACGTACAGACTTTATGCTGGGCAGTGTATAGACTTCACACCCCAACGTATAGACCTATCCAGTGTACAGACTTTGGGCAGTGTATAGACTTCACACCCCAACGTATAGACCTATCCAGTATACAGACTTTGGGTAGTGTATAGACTTCACCCCCCAACGTACAGACTTTATGCTGGGCAATGTATAGACTTTGAGCAGCCAGCGTACAGACCTTGAGCCGCCAACGCACAGACTTGGTGATGGGTGAATAGGCAATGTATAGACTTAGACTTTATACATCACCCCCCCTTTTACCGACACACCCTCCAGCGGTACGCCCTTTTCAGCCCCCAGCGGTACGCCCTTCTCAGCCCTCAGCGGTACGCCCCTTTGCCACCCAGCGGTACACCCAATACCTCAGCGGTACACCCCCCGTTTTCCCCTCCGCCGGCACGCTATATGCATATATATATACAACCTGATAAGGGCATTAACAATAGCAAATAAATTAATAAAAATTACGCTAATTGAAGGACTCCGAATGCGCAATATTAATCACAATAAAAGAGGCGGGAGGGGTAATAAAAAAAGAGATAAATAATAAACAAATGACAATAATAAGAATGATCACGAATAAAAAGAAGAAAAATCACCCCGGACAAAGGCACGAACAAACAGTAAACATCGAATCAGAAATCCCAGAAGATATAACTAAGAAAGCCCCAGATAAAAGACGCTAACATCCACACTGCAGCCCTCTCTCTCTCCGGGACCCGGGGCAAAAGGGAATAACGACGCTGCCCTTTCAGGTCAAGCCTGAGTCTCGGGAATTCCCCCGACATGGCCGGGCTTTGATCTAACCTCGGACCGACACCCTAATCGGACCGGATTTGTTTTCTCGTTCCGGATACCTTCCGAATCTTCATTAAAAATTGCCGCATGCTCGGCAGACATTTGAAGGGATCTACCTCGGTTTTCTCATTGTGGCGCTGCCACAGACTTGTGTCCGAATACAAAAGGTCTACGAGTGGCCGACACGGCCGACAGTTTATGGCCTTAATACAACTTTCAGTGTGACCCATCCCTATCTCTCTCGCATAATTAGTGTTACTCCTTTCGGCCGCGGGGCCTCTAATTTCGGCAATTAATCAAGGGTATTCCCCGTATGAGGGATGTAAATGACGTCGTGACCTTTATGGCGCGACGGGATTCGGTCCCGACACGAACCACACAATCGTCTGACGAAGTCAGATTCGAGCGCACCATGGGCTCTTCGGAGCCCGAATAAATCGTCACTTCGGTGACTGGCACGCCCACGCACTTAATAAACCCACGAACGACCAAGATAATTGTTAAATAAAAAGTGCGTCCACAACTCTGGCACGCCCGGTGGGACGTATCCACCCTTCATCTCTTTGCCGAAATTAGGGGCCCCGCGGCCCCCTTCTTGTAATACTAATTGTACTACTTTCTTAAATGCAGAAAAAAAAAGGGAAGAGACATCATGGAACCAACCATGGCGGTCGTCTGCGGCCCTCAGCCCGTCCAGAATCACGTTCGAGGCGGCTACCTGGCGGTGCCCCTCACCTTCGGGAGCTTCCCTCCCACTGTGGGCTTCCCCAACTTCTTGGGGGTGGCCTTCGCCGAGATCCTCGACGTGGAAGCGCCCGAGGACGCCCAGATCAACGCCCCCGCCCCGGGGGCCATGGGAGCTGCTGCCGGCCGAGCTGTGGCCGAAGATAGCAATAGCGTCCCCACGACGACGCTCAGCTGCAACGTGCACCACGTGCACCACACTACCGGCCCGCTCCACCAAGGGTCGACATCCCACCGGAGAAGGCTCCGGAGAAACAACACCGGCACCGGCTCAGGGCGTCGTATGTCCAACGCCAGAAAGTCAATGACTGTTGGAGCCCTCCGAGTCCGCCTAGACGGACAGAAGTCCCAACCGGCGCCGGACCGCGTCGTCTCGACCGTCCCGGTCCGTAACTCTTTCCAGGGACTGGAGAAGCTAAAAGAGAGCGCAGCGCCCGCGACCCCGGCCAGGGTACCAAAGAGGACGCCGGCTCACCGACCGGCTAAATTGAAGCAAGTCTGGGTGCCTAAGGAGACCCAGCCCACTGCACCGGCCCAGGCAGGGCCCAGCACTTTCTGCCCCAGGAGGGCCCGACGCGATGACAGGGTCGAGGTAGTGACCCCCATTCTCCGGCCGGCACCCGTCATCCCGGTGCCGTCCGAGAATGTTCACCGCCGTCGCCGAGGGCGCCGGCACAATGCCGCCCGCCCGGCTCTCACGGCCTACTCCCCTCCTGCCGCCGTCATCGACGCGCAACCCCAGGCCGCTCTCCCTGACCAGGAGTGGGAAGGGATCGAGCAGGCCATGAGGAACTACCTCCGAGGCCCGGGTAGCACTCCCGCTGGCCGCCAAAGACTACTGGGGGCAATGGCCTCCGCCTTCCAGGAAGAAAGGGGGGAACCCGCACCTAGCATGGAGTCGAGGACCCGCCCGGAGGAGCCGCGCCAGTCCCCTGTACGGGAGGAAGCGCCGCCCCGACGGTCGGTCTTCGACAGGCTGACATTCCCAGGAGGATCGTCCAGGAGGGCGTCAAGAAGAAATAAGAATAGGAAGTGGCAGACATTCACCTGCAATATGGCAGGAGTTCATGGTCGGTATGGGGCCTTACCCACCGACCCGGAAGAATTGGCCAGAATAGCCGTCAGGCCGGGACCCCTTACCAGAAGAAGGAGAGCGGCGGGCGGCGCGACACCCACAGGCGCCGAAGGGGCCCTACCTGAAGAGCCCCTTGCAGCCCTCACGGCCAATGTGGTCACCACCGGCGACACGAGTGGCGGACCCTCGACATCATCCGAGGACGCCCCGGCCGAAGAGACAGGGGGCATGCCTAGTCTTCCCACAGCTGACCCCACAATGCTGCTCATGATGCAACGATTCCAGCAGGAAATCGAGTCACTCAAGAAGCAGCTAAGTGAGCGGGACGCACCTCCCCCGATGTCCTGGCAGACCGAGGTTATACCCGAAGTACCCGGGGACAGGGGGCAGTCTTCCGGGGCAGCTCTTCCAGCGACCCTCGATCCTCTCGGGGGCGCGCCCCCGCAGCAAGCACATTGCACAGCAGTGACCCCGCCACGGGCTCCGCTTTCACAAGGGTCCCCCATTGCCCCCCGAGCGACCGTGGTAGCCACTCCGAGCGCGCAGCCCGCTCATTTCTACCCGAGTCCAGTCGACCCGGCGGCAGTCAGCCGGTTGATGCTCGAGCAGATGATAGAGATGAAGCTGGCCGAGAGGGGCGATGGGGATCAGACGCCTTTCGACGTCTATCGGGTACCCTACCCGGCTCATTATGCTGCCAGGAAGTTGCCGGCTGGCGTCACCAAGCCGCCGAAATTTGAAAAGTTCAACGGGCAAGGGTCTCCCAGGGAGCACATTGCCTACTATGTGAACGTCATGGGAGACCTGGCTGCTGATGAGGCCTACCTCCTGAAGTTCTTCGGCTCAACACTTACCGGACTTGCCTTTGAATGGTACTCCGGCTTGTCACCCGGGTCGGTGGCCGATTGGCCCGACATGCAGAAGAAGTTCAAGGAAAGGTTCTACGTTGCCGAGAGAGAAGTTACCATGGCCGAACTCTACGCCACAAGGCAGAAGATGACGAGTCGGCTCTCGACTACATCAAAAGATGGAGGAACCTTAGTATGAGGTGCAAACGCCCCCCGCATCAGGAGGACGCAGTGCAGATCTGCAAGCAAAATTTAAAGAAAGAAATCCTAGAAAGGATGATCGGCACTGAGGTCAAGACATTTGACCGCCTGAACAATGTGGTAGCGGAGATCGAGGCGTTCTTGGCCCGATACTCCTCCACCCCAGCCATGTCAAGCCAGAGAGCCAGGCAGGCGGAGAAGAAGCCGGCTCCCCCGGAGGTTCATGCACTAGACTTCCAGGCTTTTGAAAAGCAGAAGGAGAAAGCCAAGGGAGCGGCCAACCCTCCGCCGCCCAGAATTACAGAGCGGCGGGAAGGCCCCTCGCTGAGAGAGAAGATGAGAAACAAGTTATATTCCTTCTCCCGGGACAAGTCCAAGCTCCTGTTTGAATGGGCAACCAGCTACAATAAGATCACACTGCCAGAGCCGAAGAGGCCTGGCGACTCAAAGAAGAAGGATGACCCGCGCTTCTGCATGTACCACCGGGTGCTCGGACATACTATCGAAGACTGCTACGTCTTCAAGGACGTTATTGAGTCCTTAATCAAGGACGGGGAGCTGGACATGGGGGAGCATAAAGTAGACCCCCCGCAGCCACACGAGCTGCCCAGCATAGCCTCCTCCGTCAATATGATCTCACTATATCAGGAGTTGCCAGAAGAGTGGGCGGAAGCCTGTGCCCGCGCCACTTATGAGGCTTTTGTCCTGGCCCCGACCCAAGATCAAGAGGGTTGGCAGACGGTGCCCGGAAGAAATAGAAAGGCACGCATCCCTCAGTCCGCCCCAGGGATTCACCCCGGGGACGCGACACCTTTGCCGGCACCACCACCGGCAAACCCGGTTTGCCACGACACGGCCCCTCGGCTTGTCATGAGGCGGCTCACTCACAACAAGAAGAGCTCTGTCCCGCTGCGGATGTACAAGAAGACTAGCCCGGCGGTTGAAAGACTCCAGGCTATTATTGATGGGCTCGAAGATTATGAACAGCCCGAGATCCAGCCTGTGGAGCTGAAGGAGTATGTCCCCTGGAAGGAGTTCGAATCACTCGAGCTGGCGTCGGGAACAGAAGCTGATGCAGATGAAGAGCCTCCCCTGTGGGGTGAACCTCCTCAGGAGCAGCCATCCGCTGCAGCAGGCAAGAAGAAGAAGAAGAGAAGACCCAGGGGTAAGAAGAAGAAGGAGGTCGCCCTCGCCTGCAACACCCTCTCGGCGCTATTCGACACCGCTCTCTCCCTGGAAGAAAAAGAAGAAGACCCACCCCGTGAACCGGCAGAGGTGAACCAAGCTGAGGCGTCCACCTCCCAACACGCCACCAGGTCGGGGAGGAAGTGGGGGCGCCCTCCTCAGGGCAGCCTCAACATCATGCTCAGGGGGGAACAACCATACCAGGTTCCCGAGCCCGAGGTCCGAGGCACCGAAATCCCTCCCCCATCAGGTCTCTACCCCGGAGGTACCAAGAGTCAAGGCGCCCCGTCATTCGCCGAGTTCCTGTCAGCTCGAGCAGGAAGGCGGGCGCACCCCCAGGGGTCCGCCGCGACCAGTAAAGCAAGCATCCCCCAAGCCCTGCCAGCTGCAACTCCTGCTCAGCCAGAGGAAGAATTCAGCGGCACCCCAAACCTCGCCGAATTCATGCGAGCAGCGGAGGAGGCCCAACAGGCCCCGCCCGCTCAACAGGCTACAACAGATCCCGCAAAGGAGGCGTCCCCTGATCAGACACCCCAGCCTCAGGAGGGGAGCAGGCGCGGCAAGCCCGAAGAAATGAAGTTGCTCAAGGTGCGGGCTGCCGAGCGGATAGTCAGACACCTCAAGAAGATCCCGACCCGGTTCACTGTGTGGGAGATGCTGTCCCTGAACGAAGAAACACGGCAAGCCATCATAGCCGCCCTCCAGACCCCAGCACAGCTTGAAGCTTGTCTGGCAGAGATGTCGCCTGAAGTGGCCGTGGCCTTCACAGAAGAGGACATGCTCCTGCCAACCTGCAGTCACAACAGACCCCTCTACATGAAGGGGCAATTGAATGGCCAGCCCATCAACAGGGTCCTGATCGACCCAGGGGCAGCAGTGAATATACTCCCTTACCGGGTGTACCAGAAACACTATTTCGACGTACACTTGGTTGAGGTTAAAAATGTCAAGATAGCTGGCTTTAACCAGAAATGTGAGGTGCCCATGGGGGTTGCAGAGTTCAACTTGACCTTTGATGACTTCACCACCAAGGTCCAGTTCCACGTCATCAACTCCAGCACTTCCTACAAGGCATTGCTTGGCCGGCCTTGGCTACACCAGAACAGAGTGGTGCCCTCCACCCTGCATCAATGCATCAAATACCCCTGTGAGGGGAAGGAAGTCAGGATCTTCGCCGACCTCCACCCGTTCGAGGTGTTCGAGTGTCACTTGTCAGATGCCAACTTATACTTAGAAAAGGCAAAGCAAGCTCCTCAAGTCATCCAAGACAAGGGAAAGAAGAAAATGGAATCAGGTGGTTGGTTCCCTCCGCCACCCCCGGGTTATGTGGCTCCCCCACATGTACCATTTATTGCACAAGAAGAAGGGGTATTTAGGGCAGCCCCTCTCGCCATTTACCCCACATCGGGGGCACCCTGCCTCGAAGACCTGCTAGAAGATGTCAGGGTCCCGCCAGGGATCGTCAAGCCGATAGCGGAGATTGAATGCCAAGCAGCTGAACAACTGAGAACCTTCGAGGTGCTTAACCCTGAGGGGCCGCCCACTATCTTCTATGTGGCCGGGGAGAAGCCAGTCAGGGAAGACGATGATTGCCGGTTCCCTGACGAGCTGCATGACCCGCACGTCCCCATTACGGGACTTCCCCACATGACTGACCAAGCAGCCAGAATGGTCAGAAAGCAGAAGATTCCTCCCTACCAGCCCTCCAGCCGGAAGGAAATGTTTGAAAGAATGTGGAACCCACCAAACCTGGATCGACGGTTGCTGAAAATTACCAAGCACCCCGGTCTGGGCTTTTCACTAGAGGAATATTACGAGACTGACGTCATATCAGTCTCGACATGGTCTGGCGACGACCCCGCAGAAGCTACAGATTCCCGGGGAGCCTGTCAAGATGCATATCCTGGGCCCCCGGTTCAGGAGGCACAAGACGAAGAGGTCTTCCTTTGGAAACCTCCCCGCCGCCGCTGCCTGGAGAAGACCCCCTCCTCCTCCGAAGTGTCGACCTCGAGAGGGCACACCAGCGAGGCACCTCCACCCCGGCCGGCCGGCGAAGCAAGGAGCAGCAGCATGGGCCATGCTCCGAATTCCCCTCGATACGACCCCGTCATGTACGCCTTGTACCACAGGCAGCAACGGGAGATCGAGATGCTAAAAAGGCGGCTGGCTGAGTTAACCTCGCTAGTCGCCGACCTGATCCAGAGCTCCCTCCCCCCATGGGGCGGCCGGATGCCTCGGCCCCGAGGTACCAGTCCCAACACCCCCGCCTTGTCAAGGCGGGAAATGAGAGACATGGCAAGCTCGCTGACCGAGCGGCCAACCAGGCAAGGGCTGACACTCCAAGAGAAGCTGCAGAAGCCTTATTCCTTTCCGAGAGAGAAGACCCGGGGCATTTTTGACTGGGCCTGCCATTACGGCAAGGTCTCCCTCCCACGGTCCAAGAGGCCGCAAGACACCCGAAGAAGCGGGGACCCACTATTTTGCCCTTACCACCAGATGCTGGGTCACGTCATTGAAGACTGCTACGTCTTCAAAGACATTGTCCAAGACCTCATTGAAAGGGACGAGCTCAGGATGGGGGACTATGTGGTAGCCCCGCCACGCCCCCACGTGGCGGACAGCCCCAGGACAGGAGCCTACACTGTGTCCATCCAACACCAGGCGCCCGAAGATGCGGCTACCCCGGCTCCCGCAGGAGCGGTCTATGATGAATACACGGAGGAGCCCGAGATGGACCTATGCCCCTCTGAGCCAGCGGACCTCACGTACCCGGCGGCTACGGCCCAGGAGGAGTGCGAGGTGAATGCAGCCTCCATGCCCAGTCATGATGAACAAGAAGAGGAAGATGGCGTCCTCGAGCCCGTGGACAATGAAGACCAGGACTTCGTCGATCTGTCGCCAGCCCCGCCGGAAATTGAAAATGGCGGCCAGGTCACGGTCGACGAATTGATTGAGGTCAACCTTGGTACAGAAGACGACCCCAGGCCAACTTTTCTGAGTGCCCTTATGCCCCTACAGGAGAGAGAACAATACACAAAGTTGCTGCAAGAATTCGGGATTGTTTTGCCTGGAATTACAAAGAAATGCCTGGACTCAGCACCGAAGTGACTCAGCACATACTGGCCATTGATCCCAAGGTGGAACCAGTGAAGCAACCTCCCCGGCGCATGAGGCCGGAGCTAACCAGCCAGATCTGCAAAGAGGTCGACAAGCTCATAAATGTCGGCTTCATGGCGGAAAATCAATACACCACATGGCTGGCCAATATTGTACCAGTGAAAAAGAAGAATGGGCAGATCAGGATTTGCGTGGATTTTCGTGACCTGAATAAAGCCTGCCCGAAAGATGACTTCCCGGTGCCTATCACCGAAGTGATGATTGATGCAACCACTGGCCACGAGGCCCTATCCTTCATGGATGGGTCGTCCGGCTATAACCAAATCTGGATAGCCGACCACGACCGGGTCCATACAGCCTTCCGGTCACCCAAAGGGATATTTCACTACAAGAGGATGCCCTTCGGCCTCAAGAATGCCGGTGCCACATATCAGCGTGTGATGACCAAGATCTTCGACGAGCTGCTGTACGGCAAGGTCGAGTGCTACATTGATGATCTGGTCGTCAAGACCAAGAAAAGAGACGAACACCTGAGTGACCTCAGGGTCGTCTTCCAAAGGCTCCGGCAGTATGGGCTGAAAATGAATCCCATGAAGTGCGCCTTTGGCGTGTCCAGTGGGAAATTCCTCGGCTTTATTGTCCGGCACAGAGGGATCGAGATCGACCCCCTGAAGATAAAGGCCATCCAGGAGCTGCCTCCTCCGAGGAGTCTGGGAGAGCTGAGGTCCCTGCAGGGGCGTTTAGCTTACATCCGCAGGTTCATCTCCAACCTGTCAGGGCGCTGCCAACCCTTCCACAGACTGATGATGAAGAATGCACCCTTCAGCTGGGGTTACGAATGCCAGCACGCGTTCGATCAGCTAAAGGAGTACCTGAAGACCCCACCTGTCCTGGGGGCACCTGTCAAAGGCAGACCGCTGATTCTATACATAGCGGCCACCGAATATTCACTGGGGGCAATGCTTGCCCAGAATAATGATGAGGGAAAAGAGCAGGCTCTCTATTATCTCAGTCGAAGGTTGGTGGGTGCAGAGGCTAAGTACACTCCGATTGAGAAGATCTGCCTTGCCTTGGTCTTCGCAGTCAAGAAAATGAGGCACTACATGCTGTCCCATGAAGTCAGCTTAATATCCAGGGCCGACCCCATTAAGCACATCCTCTTCCAGCCAGTCCCAAAGGGGCGCCTTGGCAAGTGGGCCGTGCTACTCATGGAGTTTGACATCACCTACGTGCCACAGAAGGCCGTTAAGGGACAAGCCGTCGCGGATTTCTTCGCAGCACACCCCGTGCCCGAAGACTCCCCTTTGGCCACTGAACTACCTGAAGACGAAACACTAGAGGTAGACCAAATACAACAAGCCATCTGGCAGCTTTACTTTGACGGGGCCTCAAGAACAGAAGCGACCCCGTCCGGGCGCGCCAAGGTACGAGCCGGAGCAGGCATCGTCCTCAAATCCCCAGACGGAGAGGTCATGCATACTTCCTGCTGCATTAGCAAGCCCTGCACAAATAATGAGGCAGAATATGAGGCTCTGATCATCGGCCTCCAGGTGGCCCTCCAGTTGGAGATTAAAATGCTCCAAGTGTTCGGCGACTCGCTGCTAGTCGTCAAACAGGTCCAGGGACAGTTTGACGTCCGGAAACCTGAGCTGCTCCCTTATCACACTAAGGCGAAGCGGCTCATGGAGCGGTTCTACCTCCTCGAGATAGGCCATGTCGCCAGAGGGGAGAATGCACAAGCCGACGCATTGGCAAAATTGGCAAGCGCACTGGCAGTGCCTCCAGACGGATCTCTCCACATCCAAGTAATAAACCAGCGCCAGATGCCCAGCATGATAGAAGAGGAGCCAGAAGAAGAAGAACTGGAGGTCACTACAACAGAAGCCGTCGGCCTACCTGACTGGAGAGCCTCCCTGATGCAGTGGTTCAAACACCAGCAATTACCCGACCGAAGAGAGGAAAGGATCAAGCTAGTCAGAACCAAAGACTCTTATGAGCTCCGAAACGGAATATTATTCCGGACCGTGGCCGACGCCAAGCAGAAGCTACTCCTCCGATGCTTGTCTATTGAAGAAGCTTGGAGAGTTATGAAGGAGGTCCATGCCGGCACAGCTGGCGCGCACCAGGCGGGGCCGAAAATGAAAATTGAAATCAAGAAACTTGGCTATTACTGGCCTGCAATGTTCAACGACTGTTGCGAGTACGCTAAGTCGTGTCAGAGATGCCAAGAGCATGCCACTATACCCAGGAGGCCTCCCGTGCAACTGCACCCAACCGCACCCAGCTGGCCGTTTGCCCAATGGGGAACGGATGTTGTGGGCCCCTTACCCGCATCTTCCACAGGCTGCAAATATATTCTGGCGGCGACCGACTACTTCTCCCGCTGGGCAGAGGCTGTTGCCTTACGGGAGGTCACCGGAGAAATCGTGGTCAGGTTTGTCCGCCGCAACATTATATTCCGGTTCGGCGTGCCCGACCGGATTGTGTCGGACAACGGCAGCCACTTCCGCAACCAGAAAGTTTACCGGCTAGCAGAAAAATACAAAATTGACTGGAGGACATCGACTCCTTACAATCCACAAGCCAATGGGCTGGCCGAAGCTTTCAATAAGACACTTTGCACTCTCCTGGCCAAGACTGTTAGCTCTAACAAAAGGGACTGGGAAGAAAGAATGTATGAAGCGCTTTGGGCGTACCGAACCATATACAAGACCCCAACGGGCTGCTCGCCCTTCTCTCTTGTATATGGCTCGGAAGCAATCGTCCCCGTCGAACTGGAGATACCGTCCCTCAGGGTCGCCATTCAGCAGGGGCTTGTCCCCGAAGGGCAGACCAACACCGAGCGAAGGCTCGACGAACTCTCCAGTCTGGAAGGAAAGCGGCTTCAAGCCCAACAGAATATCCAGGTCTACCAGGCCCGGATCGCACGCGCCTTTGACAAGCTCGTCAAGGAACGCGAATTCAAGAAGGGCGACCTTGTCATGGTCAAGAGAAGAGATCTCATGGCGGCCAACCCCAAGGGTAAGCTAAACGAGAACTGGCTCGGGCCCTACGTAGTCCAAAAAGTCTACGAAGGCGGAGCCTATGTAATTGTCAACCACCGCGGGGAGGTTCAATTCCCGCCTCTTAACGGAAGGCACTTGCGACTGTACCACGCTCCGGCGCCCCCATTCAGGTAATAATATTACTCTTCGCCCCATTTTGGGTCGGATGTGCGTAATTAATGTCCAAATGATTTGACCACCAGCCGGGTTTCAAAAAAATATAAAAGAATAATAGGAAGAGAAGAGAGAAAAGAAAAGGCAAAGAAAAAAGAGAGAAAAGAAGAGAAAGAAGCAAAAAAAAAGAATAGAAGCAAAAAGAAGGAGAAGCAAAAAAAAAAGAGAAAAAAAAAGAGAGAAAAAAAAGAGAAAAAAAAAGAAGAGAAGAAGAGAAAAAAAAGAGAAGAGAAGAAAAACAAAAGGAAGAAAGAAGAAGCCAGAAAAGGGGAACGCCCCCCATTTTCAGCCACCGCCCCGCATCAGCGGGGGTACCAAAAATTGATTTAAAAAAGGAAAGAAACACACTCTTCTCTCCGTCCTTCCCGGCGGTGAGTACCCCTTTGGCTCGACCTCACGTCCGGGTCATTGGCTAAACAAACTCTTCTCTCCGTCCTCCCCGGGGCGGTGAGTACTCCCTTTGGCTCGGACCTCACGTCCGGGTCATTGTCTAAACAAACTCTTCTCTCCGTCCTCCCCGGGCGGTGAGTATCCCTTTGGCTCGGACCTCACGTCCGGGTCATTGACTAACAAACTCTTCTCTCCGTCCTCCCCGGGCGGTGAGTACCCCTTTGGCTCGGACCTCACGTCCGGGTCATTGACTAGACAAACTCTCTCTCCGTCCTCCCCGGGGGGCGAGTACCCCTTTGGATCGGACCTCCCGTCTGAGTCACTGACTGAACAGACCTCGCTGTCCGCCACCTCTGAACGGCGAAAGGGGTCTCTGGCCAAGTACCCCTCACTCGAGACCAGCACGCGCTTCCAATATTGCGGCAAAACCAGGGAGTTGCCCGTTCGGTATGGTGGAGTGGTCCCCTCGTCCTCCCCCTGGGAAGGCGAGCACTCTCCTGTACCCTGACATGGGTTCCTGCCTGGTCCTCCAAAGTGAATCCCCGCAAGGACTCATACCCTGCCAATGGGTCTCTACACAAAAAGGGGGAAAGATACAAGAGCAAGGGAAGAGGAAGAGAAAACAATATGCAAGGAAGAGAAAGAAGGGTAAGAAAGACAAATGCATACACAAAGAACGCGTGAAATCATAAATGCCTTGCTCTATTCAAAAGAGGATCGAACTACATGTGCTGCGGGGCATACCCCTGTGTTACATTTTAAAAAAAAGGAGAGAAATTAAGGGATGCAACGCTTAGTCGATGTCCCTGAAGATGTACTCGAGAGGGAGGATCCCGACCCAAGGGAAGTTTATCCTGTCGCGCAGTCGGCCCCTCAATCCCTCAAGACGGGCGAGCTCCGCTTCGACGGACACCTGTTTCAACGTCGGCGACGGCAAGAGCTTCCCTCTCCTCTGCCACCGCCCTCTCCGCCTCGGCGAGGCCAAGTTTAGCCGCAGCGAGATAGCCCTCCAGCTCCTCGATCCGGCTCCTGAAGGAACGAACGCTGCCTTCGCCTTCCTCTAAGGCCTTTCCGTGGCGTTCTCTACCATAGCGTCGGGCCTTTAGGATCTGCAGATATTCGTCTGCCTGAGCATCTAGAGCGGCGCGCTCATCAGGAGCTTGAGACTCCAGGAATTCACGGCGCTTGACGTACTTCAATAATAGCAAGACCCGCCGTGACCATTCCCCCAGCGGACAGCCAAGCACTTGCAGCGCCCCCGTTAATTGCGTCACGATGGTATGCACCTCCCGATACGACAGAGAAGCGTCGGCGAGGAGCATCGTCCGTAAAGTGATCAGCATCTGACGGACTGGCGCCTCTGAGGACGTGTGACTAACTGAGGGCACGACCGGAGGAGTGAATTCCACGGTGCTGTCCACCTCTGCCCACAGGTCGGTATCTGCCGCCACTGAAGATGAAGGAAGGGCGAGGGTCAAGTCGCCCGGCCGGCGTAGCTCGACGAGAGACTCTTGGCCGACCACTGCCTGGGGAACGGAAAAGACCATTGCCGAAGCCTCCGGTGCCCCCATCGTTTGGAGTTCCCCTGCCCCCTCTGCCTCCGTCTGGCCCGACTCTGCCACTGCTCCAAGGGGCAGGGGTGCAGGTGCCGTTACCTCGGCTAGAGGAGGAGCTTCGAGTAAGGCCAGGCCCGAAGTCGCCACCCATGAACTCCTCGCTCGCGGCTGAGATCCCTCCAGATGCGCACGGAGCCCCGCAAATATCTGCTGCAAGAGCGGGTCCTCCATCTGAGCCGGGAGTTTCGGGAAGGGCGGAAGCGGAACCACCAGCTGGGGTAAACGTCCCGCTTCCACGAGCGCAGCCAGGCTCTCTCTCTCCAAGCCCAAGACTGGAGCCGGCCCCTCCACCGCTATCGGGCCAATGCTCGGTCTCCGTTTGGCCACTGCCTTCCGGATACGGCCAGGCGCCTTCCCCGATATCGGCATCGCCTGACCATGGGAATGGGAATCAGCTACTCGCCATCTAAAATAAACCATGCAAAAGGGAGACCGCGGAGCCCGCATACTCACCTCAGCCGCTGGGATGATGCTACCCTCAGGCGCGATCTCCCCCTCCTCCAGAGGCTCGCCCGCCGCTCTGGTAGTACCGGAGGGCTCCACGGGCATTTCCTCTCGAAGGGCGTCGAGTAAAAGAGCCAACTTGCCCATGCCGACATCGACCCCCGTTGGGCGGTCGATCAGCGCAGCCGGGGCAGCCTCCTCTGCGACCTCAAGTTCGGCCGGTTCTTGAAAATCCTAGAAAAAAGGGGGGGGGGATAAGGTCGTCAGTCAATCACAAAAAAGAGGAAGGAGCCGGCCCAAGCAAGCCCACACTTACGGCAGTCTTCCCCACAAAGCTCGGGGAGCCAGCAAGTAAGGGGGCCCCGAAGACCGGCTCGGGCAGCCCCGATGCCCCGGACACGCCCTCGTCAGGAGCCGCTTCATCGGACGAATAATTGTAGTCTACCTCTTCGCCCGACGATGACCCGACTGCCGCAGGCTCTATCGGCAAAGGGGCCTCCACTTCGAGGCCAATGGCTGGTGTGCCCTCCCTCGGGCTAGACGAGGCCAGTACGCCGGACTTTAGCTTCCTCCTCACATATAGAAGCGTCGTCGGGGGTTGCACGCGGGGCCCGAATAGTCCAGCGACTGCCTCTGCTGTGCCTGTCACGAAGAAGAAAAGAGTGGGTTACCTCAAACCCAGTCGGCTCTCCAAAAACAAAGAAGTCGTTTATGCTGACAAAGACAAATACCCTCTTCGGCCCCTACAGCCCTGGATGACCTGCGGGCTTCCTCGACGGGCAGAGCCTCCTCGGGAGTTGCAGCCCTGCCCTCGCCCGGGATTGACACAGGCGCCGATTCCTTTGCGCCGCCCGCGGAGAAGAAACGCATCGTCGCCATACGCGAGTGCGAGGCCAACCCAGGATGCAAATCGATCACGGACGACGCAGGCGGCCGATGAACCTCACCAGCTCCGTAACTCGACCCGGTCTGGGTAGCCTCAAATTCCTCAAAAGACGGGACAGGGGCCACCGGAGGGGCTACCGTCGGAGCCGGGAATTCCTCAGCCTGCCTCCGCTTTGCCGCTTGTAGCCCGGCCACCTTCGCAGCAGCCAACGCCTCCTTAACAGGCGACTTTGCTATGGCCACGGCTTCACCCATGTCAGGCGCGGGCACAGGAGCAGGCTCCCTCGCGTGAGGAACAGGTGTGGGCACGGGCTCTTCCACAGGAGCTGAGACAAAAAATATTCAAGTGTCAGGGATCTGCTCCAAGATGGAAAATAAAAAAAAGGGAGACTTAAAAGACACAGCTATAGTCGAAGGTACTGACCGGCAGGTTGGCTGGGCTCGGGTCGGGCAACCTCGAATTCCTCAAAAGAGGGGACCCGTGGCGCCGAAGGAACGACGGTCGGGGCCTTGGCCGCCTCTGTTTTTCTCCGCTTCGTGTCCCGCTGCTTGGCCACCTTTGCGGCGTCCACTGCTTTCTTCACGGGAGATCTTGCCCGGGGCCTCTTCGCTGCCTTGGGCAGAGGAGCCGCAGTCGGGGCTAGTGGCGCGGCTTCAAAATATGCAGGCTTCTGCACAAGCCGAAGGAGATTCCGGTACGTGGCCATTTGCGCGCTATCGGGGTGGTCTGTCAGAAAGGAAAAGAGAAAGGACAGACACGCACTCATGATTAGCATCCAACTATCGGCAAAGGCCGCAATGATAAGAGACGAAGACAAGAGAAGAAAAAGAGATCAAGTACCGTGAGGGCCAGTATACAGTCGCAGTGTAATCGGCCAGTAGCTCAGGGATGGCTCTTTGTCCCGACGTGCCGCCTCTCGAACGAGCCAGCACACATCCTCGATCTTCTGGCACCGGTCCGTAAGACTGGCCAGATCCCCGTGCTTCTTCAGGGAGAGGTGGCAGAAGAGGCTGAAGTGGTCTATGCCCCACCCGTCAGCATAATAGTACGGGATGTGCAGGCGCTTGCCTAGGATGGAGGCCCTCTGATCTTCGATCTTCAGTCCGTTCACCCGGAGAAGGACATATAGCCATGTGGTGTCCCTATAATTCTCGGGTTTCCTCTCCTCCCGCCTCATGAATGTGCGGTATGGGCAGAGCGCATCTCTCTCCGGACGCCAGCTCTTAGCGGGAGTCCCCTCTTCCTCTATGGGAAATGGATAATTGATGAGGTCCAGGCGGTCGCTCCCCACCTTGCAAAGGTCCCTCAGTGTCTTCTGATAGTTGTCCTTCGCCACCGGAGGCAGCTCCACTTTCGGCGTCGGCCTCTTATCCCGGGCCTCCCGACGAGCTGCCATGTATGCCACTACCTCCCTTTCCTGCTTGTTCTTGAGCCGAAGAAGATGATCTGGCTCAATATCAAGTACTGGCACTGGTTGCCGGCTGAGGAACCTCCTTTCGGCGCCATCCCAACAATCGGTTTTGTGCAACCGATAGAAAGCCGTCCGGGCATTCCACCACTTTATATAGTCTTCGGTCACTCGGGGCACGCGACCCGGGGCTGGCACCCTGAAGGAGGCAGAGTCCGCCCGGTGGAAGAAGTCCCACCAGCTTCTAGCGTGCTCGGCAACCGCACTTCCCCGGACGTTCCGCGAAGGCAAGCCGAATTGCGCATGATAAGCAGGGATATGCTGGTCATACCCGAAGTTGCGGCCAAATCGGAAGGGGTAATACGGCTCCAGCAGTACATTGTCTCCCTTCCGGAACACCAACACGCTCGGGCGGATAGCCAGTGCCCAATCCCTCAGCTCGGGCTCCAGCAACGGGCGCACCACGTTTTCTGGCTGATAGGGTGGACATACCTCTCCACCTGGTCATCCTTGCATTCCCTCTTATTATTCACGAGGGGGCTTGAATGTGCGGCCAGCGTCCAGAAATGAATAGTACCGGCTGCATCCTTGGGAACCGTGGTCAACCGGCCCCGAATATCATACATCCGCATGGAGGTAGAAGCCGGCTCTGCACTCGCGAACTCCAGCATCCTCGGCACCAGCCCCCAATCCTGAAGGACTCGCGGGGTGAACTCCGAAAACAGTGAACAAACCCACGCGTTGAAGAAATGCAGTGGGCACACGTACCGGGCCTGCCTCGGGAACTGGTGCGTGCTGATGTCTCCCAGGGCCTTATAAATCAAACAGAGCGCCGTCGGGCACAGAGAAAGTTTGACACCCCACGCCATCTGGCACGCCGGGTAGATGGCATCTGGCCGGATCACTGTCTCGTCCCCATACGGCATGGCAAATGAACACAGCCAGTACGTCAGATAGGCGGAACAGTGAGTCTGTGGGTCGACCCCCATCGGATTGGCCCCGCTCCGACGTCCCCTGGAGGGGATCTTCACATCATGCTTGGGCTTCGCACGTTTCTTGCGAGCAACGGCGGTGCCAACGTAGGGAAAATCTTCATACTGCTTCAGCCCATCATAGAAATATTCCAGCCATACTGCCATACGCACCCGTTTTCTGTCCCCACGGGAGGGCTGCTTCCCCTTGTGCGACAACTAGTACAGCTCCCGGTACGCCTTCATCAGGTACCAGTATGAATACCCCAGAGAATAATAGCCGTCCCCGTTAGTCTCGTCCTTGATCAAGTCCGGGAGGCATACTTCCTCATAAGGCTCCCCGTCAATGGGCAAGCCGCTCAGCTGGCTTAGGCTCCACAAATCAAGTGAAGTCTCTCCCTCAGCCGTGTAGAAGGTATTGGTCTCCGCGCTGAATACCTCTATCATGCCGCAACAGAGACCCTTGGAGATGGGATAACCGTACCGGGAGGCGTACACGCTGTGGTAGATGTCAACCCGGACCAGCAATGGGGCATAGTTGAACAGTACATATTCAGTGAACTCCACCGCCCCTTCTCGGAAGCTGTGGGCGTCTTGAAGCTTCAGCTCCCCGAACCAGCCCAGTGATAGTTCATATTTGAACCTGATGGCCAAACAGTCCAATATGAACGGCTCCTCCCTATAACCCCATTTTAGGGGAGCCAAGAATAAGCCAAATCGGGGCGACTCGCCATGCACCTTCCCCGCAGACATGTCCCACCTTGCTGGCATGAATTGAGGAGCTCGCACCAGTTTATCTTCAGCCGGCAGCACCCCTTCGATCCCCAGGACCGGCTTCCACTCCCGGGCCTCTCCCACCAGGTACATTGGAATGCTCTTGGAGACGCTGTATAGCAGACTGTCTCGGGCATGCAGGATCGCCTGCTCGGTCACCTTTATGACGCGATAATCTCGCCCCTCTCGAGAGCGCAAATGCTTCAGAAATCGAACGAGGTGCCTATCCTTCGGGAAATCCTTCCTGTATTCTTCGGTGGCCCGATCGAATGTGAAGCCGCTTTCAACCCTGATGAGTCTGCGGACGTCCATGCTTTCACGGTCGGACCCCGATGACTCAGCCAAGGTGGCAATCTCCGCGTGCTCTCGGTCTAGGTCCTCCACATTGAGCCATGTGACTGTCGGCACTGGACCCCACGGAATGAGGTCGGCACCGACAGCGGCAGCAGGGGCAGAAGAACCACTTGGGGCAGCCATTTGTCTGCCAAGATACACAAATAAGAAGATCATAATAAATCACAAGTAAAAGGACTGCAAAGGGGCTTTACTACGAGTCAAACGAACAAGATATTGCCAATTTCTGACAAAATTTCGGCAGAGTTTCCCCTAGGCCAGAGGCGTAAGGGAAAACACGGGTGCGCGTCCACAAGGAGTGACGGCCCCAACAAAGCATGGTGGGTCCCGAGAGGCAACACCAGAAGTCCGCCGGTCAAAGGAGTCTTCTACCCTAGCTAAAAATCCCCTTGGCCCCTTGGCCGGTACAACTCACCCCCTACGGGCCCTCACCGGTACACCCATGGGTGCCTTCCCCGGCACACCCATGGCAGCTTCCCCGGCACGCCTCCGAAGGCCCCTCACCGGTACACCCATGGGTGCCTTCCCCGGCACACCCATGGCAGCTTCCCTGGCACGCCTCCGAAGGCCCCTCACCGGCGCGCCCACAATGGCCTCACCGGCACGCCCACCAGGGTTGTTCCCCGGCACACTCGTGCATGCTGTTCTCCGGCACGCCCCCTACCCGCTTCCCCGGCACACTCGGAAGCGGTCTTCCCCGGCACGCTCCGAGAGCCCCTCGCCGGCATGACCTAAAAGGCCTTCCCCGGCACACCCGCTAATGCCTCCCTCCGGCACACTGATACCCTGCACTGCCCGGCACAGTCTGAGGGAGCCCTTCCCCGGCACGGCCCGCGCCAACCCTTCCCGGCGCGGTCGCCAACACCCTCCACGGCACGCCCATGCCGCGCCTTCCCCGACACGCTCGGATGAGTCTTCCCCGACACGCTCGGACGGCCTCTCCCCGGTGCGCCCTCATAGCCGCTCACCGGCGGCCACCCATGACGCTGGAGACGAAGGAGGGAAGGGAAGAGGAAGAGAGCAGGGGGGGGGGAGAAAGAAGAAGAAAAAGAAGAAGAAGAGAAGGAGCCTAGGGCTCCACCGTCCGTCGAAGATGGAAAGGAGGAGGGGAGAAAAGAAAGAAGAAAGGGGTGGGGAAATGGAGAACGGAAAAGATAGGGGAAGGGAGGAAGAAGGATAAGAGAGAAAAGGGGGGGGCTCCACTGCCGTCTCCTCACCACGGCGACGACGACGGAGGCGGAGGCGACGCTCGGCACCGGAGCAGAAGGAGGAAAGGAGGACGGGGGGTCCGTCCGGTCGGCCACCAAAGAGAGAGGAAGAGGGAAGAAAGGGGAGGGGGGATTCGAACGGGGTGACCGTTCGAAACGCCCCCCCCCCCTATTTATAGAAAAAAAAGGGGAGAAAAGAAGAAAGAAAAGGAAAAAAAGAAGGGGAAGATAGACGAAAAAAAAGGGGATAAAAAAAAGAAGAAAAGAAAAAAGGGGGAGGGAGAATAAAGAAGAGAAGGGGGAATAAAAAGATGAGTGGCGGAAACGAAAGGACTCTACCAAATAAATATGAATACATATATGCATATATATACATATATATATATATATATGTATACATGCACACATACATATACATCCACTTATATATATATACCTACGTACACATAAGTGAGGCACCAAAAAAATAAGATCCTCTCGGGGAAAACATTCCATCCCCACAAGCCGGGTCATACACACATCCGCACAAGCAAAACAACTTTACCCCTGCACGCGGCCACCTTTACAATGGTGCCATTCCCACGCCAGCAAACAAGCCCGTCATTGGCACGTCACCTCATGCCCTAGCCACCCGCATCACACAATATTGCCATTACGGGCCTTACGCCTGGATCGGCAGAACCTCTATCCTTGCATTGGCATTAGTCCCTTGCCAACGAATAAGTCCCTCTCCGGCGCAAGGCCCTGTGCCCTAGCCACCCGCATCACACAATATTGCCATTACGGGCCTTACGCCTGGATCGGCAGAACCTCTATCCTTGCGTTGGCATTAGTCCCTTGCCAACGAATAAGTCCCTTTCCGGCGCAAGGCCATGTGCCCTAGCCACCCGCATCACACAATATTGCCATTACGGGCCTTACGCCTGGATCGGCAGAACCTCTATCCTTACGTTGGCATTAGTCCCTTGCCAACGAATAAGTCCCTTTCCGGCGCGAGGCCCCGTGCCCTAGCCACCCACTCCGCACAATACGGCCATTATGGACCTTACGTCCGAGTCGGCACAGATTCTCCCGTTGCGCTGGCATTCTATTCTTGCCAACGAATGAACCTTATCTTCCGGCGCAAGGCTTCGTGCCCTAGCCTATACACGCATATCACTCACTCGTCAAAAAAAAAGAGAAAAAAAAAATAAAATGGGGTTAAAAATAGAGATACCCCGCCGGACTTGTCCCTACACGGGGACAAGGGTAAAAATGGCAACAACCCGGCTGTGGCGAAAACCCGAAAGGGCGCTAGGGCCAAAATCGGGTACCCCGTCACGTGAAAACCCGAGAGGGCGCGTGGGCAAAAGCAAGAGGGGGCCGGTACCGGCGAAAACCCGAAAGGGCGCTTGTATCGGTAATGTGGTACAAAAAAAAAGAGAAAGAACAGACAAGAAGAGATCAACAAACCAGGTCAGCTCCCGACAGCCTGTCGGCACTGACAAAGAGATAAAGAGACCAAGAGACCAGGTCAGTTCCCGGCATCCTGTCGGCACTGACGAAAAGACTAAGAGACCACAAACCAGGTTAGCTCCCGACATTCTGTCGGCACTGACGAAGAGACAAAGAGACCAAGAGACCAGGTCAGTTCCCGGCATCCTGTCGGCACTGACGAAGAGACTAAGAGACAAGAGGCCAGGTCAGTTCCCGGCATCCCGTCGGCACTGACGAAGAGACAAAGAGACCAAGAGACCAGGTCAGTTCCCGACACCTCGTCGGCACTGACGAAGAGACTAAAAGACAACAAGAGACAACGAACTGCTTCAGTCCCCGACACCTCGTCAGCACTGATGAAGAGGCAAAGAGACAACAAACTGTTTCAGTTTCCGACACCTCGTCGGCACTGATGAAGAGAATAAGAGACCAATATGCTGCTTCAGTTCCCGACATCCCGTCGGCACTGATGAAGAAATCAATAAATCTGGTCAGCTCCCGACACCCTGTCGGTACTGACGAAGAGACTAAGAGACAATAAACCAGGCCAGTTCCCGACACCCTGTCGGTACTGGCGAAGAGATAAAGAGACTAAGAGACAATAAACCAGGCCAGTTCCCGACACCCTGTTGGTACTGGCGAAGAGATAAAGAGACCAAGAGACCAACAAAGCATGCCAGTTCCCGGCATCCTATCGGCACTGGCGAAGAGACAAAGAGACAACAAAGCATGCCAGTTCCCGGCATCCTGTCGGCACTGGCGAAGAGACCAAGAGATCGACAAAGCATGCCAGTTCCCGGCATCCTGTCGGCACTAACAAAGAGACTAACAAACAACCAACCAGGTCAGCTCTCGACACCCTGTCGGCACTGATGAAGAGAAAAGGGACAAGTACACCCACGGGCACCGCCCGGCTCATCCTTCGCCCGCGCTACCCCTGGGTGGGGGGCATTTGTGGACACCAAAATTTGCACACCCATGATACCCCGCTCGGCCCAGTGACGATGACGGCCCGAGCGAATAAACCCCGAGAGAACTATCGCAAAGCCACCGCGAGGAGTCACAACAGTGAAGAGGAACCGAGCACAAGGAGCCCCCACAATCTGTGAGCCTCGGAGAAAGCCAAATAGGACATGACTCGTGTCCCCAACTGGCTCAGAACGGGCTCATAAACACGCCCAATTTGGCCTTCAACGGCACACCCAGGGTTGCCCAGCGGCACACCCACTTGGGGTCCAGCGGCACACCCCTGGGGGCCTTCAGCGGTACACCCCTGGGGGTGGCTTCACCGGCACACCCCTTTGGGTGCTCAGCGGCACGGCCCTTTGGGGGCTTCAGCGGCACACCCCCTGGGGGGTTCAGCGGCACACGCCCATCAGGGCCCTTCACCGGCACACCCCCGTGGGTGCTCAGCGGCACACCCCCGTGGGTGCTCAACGGCACACCCCCTGGGGGGTTCAGCGGCACGGCCCCGTGGCCACTCAGCGGCACGCCCTTCAGGCGGTTCAGCGGCACGGCCCCGTGGCCACTCAGCGGCACGCCCATCAGGGCCCTTCACCGGCACACCCCCGTGGGTGCTCAGTGGCACACCCATCAGGCGGTTCAGCGGCACGGCCCCGTGGCCACTCAGCGGCACGCCCTTCAGGCCATTCAGCGGCACGCCCTTCAGGAGCTTCAACGGCATGCCTTTTGCCCTCCTCAACGACACGCCTTTTCAACTCGCCAGTGGCACAGCGTTGAAGCTTTTCTACGGCAAGATGACGTGAAGCCCATGCCCTACGCATCCTTGGCGCGCAGTGAGCTCTGTGAGGTGTCAGCCATGGGTTGGGCCACGTAGGCTCCTCCACTGACAGCCAGGACATGAGCAGGTCAAACCCACCATCACGGCCGGCTTCCCGCCTTCGACAGCCGTGCTCGAAGTCCCCGGTGGCTGGTGGTATAAAAGGCCTCCCGCTTCAGCAAAGAAGGGGGGGGGATCCAGAGGAAAAAAAGAGAGAGGACGGCCAGAAGAAGCCCAGAGAGGGACATCCACAGGGAAGAGGAAGAAGAGAAGAGAGAAGAGAAGAAGAGGCGCCCCGACGTGAGCTTCCTCGGGCGATCACTGGGAAGAAATAAGAGTAAGAGAGAGAGAGAGCTCGTTGTAGTGGGGGAGAGAGTTAGGGGCAGCTGGCTTTTCTCCTATACTCTGTTCCTCCCCCTCTCATCTCTTGTCTTTCGTTGGGTTTCCCCCTGCCCATAGCCTCGTTTTGGACATCTTCTTTGTAATGTGTATGTAGGGCCACGCCCCTTTTTGATTCCCATGAATGAAAACCACCCTCTACGGGTTTCTCTTCGGTTTCGTTGGCTTATGCTAGTTCTTGCGGTTTCCCAACGGGTTGTCCATTCCTCCCTCCGTTCCCCCCCATTTCTCCGGTGTTCTTGGGACCTCCATGTTGATATGATTACTCTCCCATGAGCCTTGGCCCAATGGGCCCTTCAATCCCCCACATGGTCCTCCGTTGCGTTCACTGGCTGAGAGGAGGGGGAGACCCTTACCCTCTCCCGAACACCCAGTAACCAAGTGGCCTATCTCTAGCCTTAAACTTCCCCTCTTCTTACCCTGAACGGCCTGCAAGTCCCCCAGCCCATATACTAGCCCTGTTTGAGCCTCCAGCGGTGCACATGCATGGCCATTGACCGACAACTGTTCAATCCCCAGCGGCACACTCTTTGTGGCCCTCAGCGGCACACCTGTTTGGGCCCTCAGCGGCACACCTCCATCGGCCCTCAGCGGCACACCCCCCCATCAGCGCTCAGCGGCACACTCACCTTGGCCCCCAGCGGCACACCTTTCAGTCTCCCAGCAGCCCACTTCTTGGCCTCGCCCCAAGCCCCTTTCCTTCACGTTTTTCAAGGCTCTATAAAGGTGTTGCTCCCCCGGGGGCCCACCTCCAGTTGTCGGGTTCCGCCACTCCATGTGGGCGCGTTCCCTTTATCTCCCTTACGCCCCGGGTCAAGGGGAAATGCTGCCGAATTTTTGTGAGAAACTAATAAACAATTAAAAGAGTCAAAAGGAGGCAACAAACGAGCAGGGTAATTAATGAAACCTTTCAATTCATCAAATCACTACCGGCACCACGACGAGAACTGAATCGAACTAATTAACCACCCGGCAGCCCGGGCGTCCGACCCGCAAGAAAAGAGACCGAACCGAACAAAGAGAACGAACAAAGGAAGGAGTTTTATATAAAATCACACGAAAGTTAAGATAAGAAGAAAAGAAAAGCCTTAAAACAAATAATCAAAAACTGATCAAACCTCCACCATCACGCTCCTTTGGCCTTCAGCGGTACGCCCTCATTGGCCTTCAGCGGCACGCTCCCTTGGCCTTCAGCGGTACGCTCCTTTGGCCTTCAGCGGTACGTCCTCATTGGCCTTCAGCGACACGCTCCCTTAGCCTTCAGCGGTACACCCCTTTCAACCCTTCAGCGGTACACTCCCCCTGAACCCCCCCAGCGGCACACTCCTCCTGGCCCTTTCAGCGGTACACTCCTTCCCTTCGCCGGTACACCCTCAGCCACTGTATGGATTTGGCCAACGTACAGACTTCATGATAACCAGTGTATAGACTTTGGGCAGTGTATAGACTTCACACCCCAACGTACAGACTTTATGCTGGGCAATGTATAGACTTTGAGCAGCCAGCGTATAGACTTGAGCCAGCCAACGTACAGACTTCATGATAACCAGTGTATAGACTTTGGGCAGTGGATAGACTTCACACCCCAACGTACAGACTTTATGCTGGGCAATGTATAGACTTTGAGCAGCCAGCGTATAGACTTGAGCCAGCCAACGTACAGACTTCATGATAACCAGTGTATAGACTTTGGGCAGTGTATAGACTTCACACCCCAACGTACAGACTTTATGCTGGGCAATGTATAGACTTTGAGCAGCCAGCGTATAGACTTGAGCCAGCCAACGTACAGACTTCATGATAACCAGTGTATAGACTTTGGGCAGTGTATAGACTTCACACCCCAACGTATAGACCTATCCAGTGTATAGACTTTGGGCAGTGTATAGACTTCACACCCCAACGTACAGACTTTATGCTGGGCAATGTATAGACTTTGAGCAGCCAGCGTATAGACTTGAGCCAGCCAACGTACAGACTTCATGATAACCAGTGTATAGACTTTGGGCAGTGTATAGACTTCACACCCCAACGTACAGACTTTATGCTGGGCAATGTATAGACTTTGAGCAGCCAGCGTATAGACTTGAGCCAGCCAACGTACAGACTTCATGATAACCAGTGTATAGACTTTGGGCAGTGTATAGACTTCACACCCCAACGTATAGACCTATCCAGTGTATAGACTTTGGGCAGTGTATAGACTTCACACCCCAACGTACAGACTTTATGCTGGGCAATGTATAGACTTTGAGCAGCCAGCGTATAGACTTGAGCCAGCCAACGTACAGACTTCATGATAACCAGTGTATAGACTTTGGGCAGTGTATAGACTTCACACCCCAACGTATAGACTTTATGCTGGGTAATGTATAGACTTTGAGCAGCCAACGTATAGACTTGAGCCAGCCAACGTACAGACTTCATGATAACCAGTGTATAGATTTTGGGCAGTGTATAGACTTCACACCCCAACGTATAGACCTATCCAGTGTACAGACTTTGGGCAGTGTATAGACTTCACACCCCAACGTATAGACCTATCCAGTATACAGACTTTGGGTAGTGTATAGACTTCACCCCCCAACGTACAGACTTTATGTTGGGCAATGTATAGACTTTGAGCAGCCAGCGTACAGACCTTGAGCCGCCAACGCACAGACTTGGTGATGGGTGAATAGGCAATGTAAAGACTTAGTCTTTATACATCACCCCCCCCTTTTACCGACACACCCTCCAGCGGTACGCCCTTTTCAGCCCCCAGCGGTACGCCCTTCTCAGCCCTCAGCGGTACGCCCCTTTGCCACCCAGCGGTACACCCAATACCTCAGTGGTACACCCCTCGTTTTCCCCTCCGCCGGCACGCTATATGCATATATATATACAACCTGATAAGGGCATTAACAATAGCAAATAAATTAATAAAAATTACGCTAATTGAAGGACTCCGAATGCGCAATATTAATCACAATAAAAGAGGCGGGAGGGGTAATAAAAAAAAGAGATAAATAATAAACAAATGACAATAATAAGAATGATCACGAATAAAAAGAAGAAAAATCACCCGGACAAAGGCACAAACAAACAGTAAACATCGAATCAGAAATCCCAGAAGATATAACTAAGAAAGCCCCAGATAAAAGACGCTAACATCCACACTGCAGCCCTCTCTCTCTCCGGGACCCGGGGCAAAAGGGAATAACGACGCTGCCCTTTCAGGTCAAGCCTGAGTCTCGGGAATTCCCCCGACATGGCCGGGCTTTGATATAACCTCGGACCGACACCCTAATCGGACCGGATTTGTTTTCTCGTTCCGGATACCTTCCGAATCTTCATTAAAAATTGCCGCATGCTCGGCAGACATTTGAAGGGATCTACCTCGGTTTTCTCATTGTGGCGCTGCCACGGACTTGTGTCCGAATACAAAAGGTCTACGAGTGGCCGACACGGCCGACAGTTTATGGCCTTAATACAACTTTTAGTGTGACCCATCCCTATCTCTCTCGCATAATTAGTGTTACTCCTTTCAGCCGCGGGGCGTCTAATTTCGGCAATTAATCAAGGGTATTCCCTCGTATGAGGGATGTAAATGACGTCGTGACCTTTATGGCGCGACGGGATTCGGTCCCGACACGAACCACACAATCGTCTGACGAAGTCAGATTCGAGCGCACCATGGGCTCTTCGGAGCCCGAATAAATCGTCACTTCGGTGACTGGCACGCCCACGCACTTAATAAACCCACGAACGACCAAGATAATTGTTAAATAAAAAGTGCGTCCACAGGACACCATGTAACTTGACGATTTATTTTATGCATAATGCTGCCAGGATATCCACAGACCATTGACTCTTTATTGGTATAAAATGTGCAGATTTAGTCAATCGATCTATGATTACCCATATGCCATCATGTCCACCTCTTGTCTTAGGTAACCCCATAATGAAATCCATCCTTATACTCTCCCACTTCCATTCGGGAATATGTAAGAAATGCAATTTACCTGCGGGTCTAAAATGTTCTGCTTTTACTTGTTGACAAGTGAGGCAACGGGACACGAAATCAGCTATCTGTCTCTTCAAATTGGGCCACTAGAAATTTCTTTTGAGATCTTGATACATCTTTGTACCTCCTGGATGAATGGTGTACTTGGAATTATGTGCTTCATCTAGGATCAGTTTCTTTGTAGCCTCATGATCTGGTATACATATTCGGCCCTTAAATAATAATCTTCCGTCATTGAAAATAGAAAAATCTGGCTTTTGTTCAATATTGGCCTTAATTTCTAGTAATATAGGATCATCATTTTGCAGCTTGACCAGATCTTCTATCAATGTAGGTTGAGCTCGGATATTGGCTATGAAATAATCTTCTTCCTTTATGTGAATATCTAAGTTCAACTGAGCAAATTGAGGAACAAGGTTAGTTACACTTATCATAAGACTTGATAGCATATCCATTGATTTTCTGTTGAGTGCATCTGCTACAACATTAGCTTTGCTAGGATGATACTGAATAGCAAAATTGAAGTCTTTGAGGTATTCTAACCACTTCCTCAGCCTCATGTTAAGCTCTTTTTGAGAGAATAAGTATTTCAAGCTCTTGTGGTCTGAGTAGACCGTAAACTTTTCTCCATAAAGATAATGACGCCAAATTTTCAAGGTGAAAATAACTGCTGCCAATTCTAAATCATGCACAGGATAGTTTTCCTCGTGCCGTTTCAGTTGTCTTGAAGAATAACAGATCACCTTTCCATTCTGCATGAGAACGCATCCTAAGCCAATGCCAGACGCATCTGTATACACTTCGAATCCACCACCCTCCATTGGTAGTGACAAAACAGGGGCTGTTGCAAGATGATTCTTAAGAGTTTGAAAATTCTTCTCACATTCCTCTGACCAGACAAAAGGATTTTCTTTTCTGGTGAGTCTAGTTAAAGGAACTGCTATCTTTGAGAAGTCCTTAATGAATCTTCTATAATAACCAGCTAGACCCAGAAAGCTCCTTACTTCAGACACAGTCGTAGGCCGACTCCAATTCTTGACAGCTTCTACCATAGAGGGATCCACATCAATACCTTCTTTTGAAATAATGTGGCCTAGGAATGAGACTTCCTCGAGCCAGAATTCACACTTATTGAGTTTGGCATAAAGCTTGTGTTCTCTAAGTGTTTGCAAAGCTATCCTTAGATGTTCTTCATGTTCTTCTTTTGTCTTGGAGTATATCAGGATATCATCGATGAAGACGATAATGAATTGATCCAGGTATGGCTGGAAGACACTGTTCATAAGTTGCATAAATGCTGCTGGGGCATTAGTTAACCCAAATGGCATTACCACGAATTCATAGTGGCCATAACGACTTCGAAAAGCCGATTTATAAATGTCTTCTTCTTTAATTCTTAGCTGATGATAACCTGATCTGAGATCAATCTTAGAGAAATATTTTGCTCCCGAAAGCTGATCGAAGAGCTCATCAATATGCGGCAACGGATACTTATTTTTGATTGTAAGCTGATTTAGTCGCCAGTAATCGATGCATAGTCTGAGAGAACCATCCTTCTTTTTGACAAATAGAACCGGCGCACCCCAAGGGGATGTGCTAGGTCTAATGAAGCCCTTATCCAGAAGTTCCTGCAACTGCTTCTTTAGTTCTTTAAGTTTTGTGGGGGACATCCTGTAAGGGGCTATAGAAACAAGTGCTGCTGCTGGGATGAGTTCAATAATGAAGTTCACTTCCCTCTCGGGAGGTAAACTAGGTAGTTCAGATGGAAACACATCTGGGAATTCATTTACAATAGGGATGTCTGCTATGACAATCTCCTTGGACTCTATAATAATGACGGAAGCAAGAAAAGCTTCACATCCTCGCGAGATGAGCTTGCAAGCGTGAATTGAGGATATGATAGTGGGGTGTTTCTTGTATTTGATGCCAAGAAAAGAGAATCTTGGAAGACCAGGTTTTCGAAAAGATATAATCCTATTTTGGCAATTGATATAAGCATCGTGGTCTACAAGCCAATCTACCCCTAAAATGGCATCATAACCTTTCATGTCAAGGCATACTAAGTTTACGGGGAGATTGTGACCTTCTACTATCACTTCGCTATCAGGATAATAGTTGGTAAGCTTAGTTCCAGATCCTATGGGTGTGGAAATAGCAAGATCTGAAGGTAAGGGAACTGATGCGATTGGTAATGTCTTAGCGAAAGTAGTAGAGATAAAAGAATGAGAGGCACCAGTATCAAATAGCACAAATGCAGGACGAGAACAAATTTGAAGAGTACCTTCCATAAGCCCATCATCCTTGGGCGCTTCCTCTTCATCTAGAATGGCATTGAGGCGAGCCTGCCTCCGGCGTCCATTACCAGATGACTGGTCCTTCATAAGGGGGCAATCCGGCATGCGATGCTCCCTGCTTCCACAACGTAAACAAGCGCCAACGCGCTTCCAACACTCCTCAGCCGAATGGCCGAATTTTTCACAAAATGTGCAAGCCGTGGTGACCTGCTCCTTCTCCTCCTTGACTTTCTTTTGCTTATGGGAACTTCCACCATTCCCATTCCTAGATCCTTTCTTACTATCACGGCTTTGATAGGGTTTCGTGATACTAAATTTCTCTTTCTTATAACGCCGATCCGATCGTCGGCTTGATTCTTCTCCTTTCCCTTTCAACTTATCAACCTTCTCTAAGGTCCTTTCACACAAATATGCCCGCTGAACTATCTCCGCATATGTACAGATGTTTTGGGTCCTGAGCTGCTGAATAAAGCCGAGTCGTAACCCATCCATAAACCGATTTACCTTGAGTAGATCGGTACTGATTAGATGCGGTGCGTAAGGTGCTAATCTTGAAAATTACAGTTCATACTCAGCAACCGTCATCATTCCTTGCTGAAGAGTGGCGAACTCCATAGCCTTCCTTTCTTTCACATGCTCGGAAAAGTATTTGGCATGGAACAAAGTGAGAAAATCGTCCCATGTATGAGGTGCATCGGCTGGAGGTGCCGGAACTGAGTTCCACCATGTGCGAGCATCTTTGTTGAGTTGAAAGGTTGCGAGACGCACCTTCTCCTGATCGGTGCATTGGATGACATCAAATATATGATTCATTTCGTCTATCCGATTCTCTGCCTCGTCGGGATTAGACGAATCATAGAATCGTGAAGGATTTAAACTCCAGAAATTACGATGTAGGTCACCAGCCCGTACTCCTGCGCCACCTTGTGCTATAGTTTGTTATGCCTGGGTAAGGCCGGCAACTGTTTGTTGCATACCATCCCAATCTACACGATGAGCCATTTGTAAGATAAGGTACCTGGGAGAAAATAACAACTTGTTATTTCTCATGAAATTTGAATGAACAAAATAAATCTTAAAGCTAATTGATTATCTTATCCCGGGCTCTACCCACTTCTCACATGGGTATGGAAACTTCTTCCTTAGTTCATAGGTAGGGGCCCTTAAACCTTGGACTTATCCTATGACATGATTCCTTCTTCCTAAGTCCTGAGACTTAGGCTCTGATACCAACTTAACTGTCACGCCCCGAGCCTTTATTTCAGCGAAAGACTAACTCGGGAAGCGCGAACAGCCGGCATGGTAAGCCTCTTGCAAGTAAGAACGATCAGAGCGCAAGACTCACACAAAATGAATGCAATTGCACAATATTTACTAAAAATCCAACTTCATTCCGTTATCAATCAATATTCAAAATACAATAACTTTTTCCACCATCTTTCACTCTACTAGACTCAAGAAATAGGAAATTACATTGACTCCATCTAAACAATATAGACTTCCTAAGTCTTCGCTCATCTTTATTCACTCTCGGATCCGCTACTTGAACATTCTAAACCCGAATCAGACTCACTTTCATTTCCTGAAAAAGATTAGAAATAGGTAATGAGCACACTTGCCCAGTAGGTATCTTCGCATCAACATGAAGGCACTATTAAAGTAATTAACAATTTAGCTCTAAAGAAGTAAGGCAAAATCATGCGAATGCGAATATCATGTGATTAAACCAAAGTAACACGATAATCATGTAAGATAGAGTGAACAAGAATGAACAAGGATGAATGTAACAAGAACATGATATTTGGCCTTTCATGAACAAGAATGTATCGAGAATGCACTTTCACTTTCATAACCGTAAAGGTTACGCACGATAATGTCAATCATGTAGCAATTCACTAGATTTTCACGAGTGCTCATGGTTTTCACTTATTTATAAAGAAAGTACTCCCAGCGCAATGCGACGCCAGTAGTATCATACCCCATTGTTTATAAAATAGTATGTTTCCGACAATCAGCCGTGGAGACTAGCATAGAGCCCTTGGACACAATCAGCGCCCGAACTGCATCTTCACGTATAAATCAAGCTACTTCCATGAGTGTAACAATAAAGTATGGCCAAGAATGTAATAAGGTCAATAACTCATGATAACAACAATCAATGAATGAATGCTTCAATTTAGAGTATGAGAGATCAAGAAAAAGATTTAAACAATATCATGCTTACGGAAATAAATCGACAGCATAACGGTACATTCTTTTCTCTTTCCAATCATTATATTAAGTTTCTTGATCAATATTATAAGTTCTAGACTATCATTAGTTCATCTAGAACCTTTGGAATATCAACCCTTGGGTTAAACCTTGGGTTAAGTACTAAAGCAATGTAACGGTCGTTTACTGGGCCATTACATCATGTAACGCTCCAATAGTGGGCCGTTACAATGATCCGAGTCCAGAACAATAAAAATGGACTCAGAGAAAGGTGACGGTCATGCATTGGGCCGTTACATTATGTGACGGTCTAGGATTAGGCCGTTACATTAGTCTGAACCCAGAATCAAGAATTCAAACTCAGATGAATGTGACGGTCTTACATTGGGCCGTTACATGTGCCTGACGGTCCAACATAGAGCCGTTACATTACTGATAATCAGAAAACATCGATAGTGTAGTCTAATCAATGGGCTTTAATGGTACAACCAACTCGACGTCCTAGTGGGAATCCCAGGCTCGCGGAGAATTACGGAGGCCTTGAAACAAGATTTTCTAGTCCATTGGAAGGAATATCCAATAGAGAGGTCCTCAAGTCCAAGAATAATGTTCCTATAGTGCAAAGTGAACTAATGGACAACATACCGGAATATGTGCCATGTACTTATAGAAACGACTCCATTGATAAAGAGTGAAGGTGTAATGATGTGAAACCATGATAAAACTCCATTAATATAATTTTGGAAAATCATGATTTAAATATAAACTATAGAATTTTTGGTACATGAAACTAGCATAACTTAAAATAACATGCAATACCTATCATGAACAATTAGATAACTGAAGAGTCACATAACAGGTTAAAACTTAGCTATCTAGGGTTAATTATAAGTAAACTTAATTGGTAACTATTCTGTCATGAGCTGACAGAACACAGAGTCTAACGGTCTAACAGGGGTGCGTCACAGTGTCTGTGACGGTCTATCGACGGGCCGTTACAGTAATGTAACGCTCCAGTGTGGTGCGTTAGAGACAATAGTGAAACTAAACATAACAGAGTGTGTGACGGTCTGTCGTAAGGCCGTTACATGTATGTGACGGTCCTACCATGATGCGTCAGAGCGTCTGCTGATAGAAACTGATATGAAACCTAAGAGATCAACACACATCATGTCTGTAAATCAAATACCATGTCTATCCTAGGCATGATAACAAAGTATAGGCTATCTACATGCATGGATTTCAGTGAATAGACAAGATAACATCTTTTAATTTTCTACTTAGGGCTAAGAGATGTATAAATGCATAGAACTATTAAAACATGAAATTCATGATCTATCATGCATGGAATTCAATCAAACCAGAAGGCTTTTAGTCCTATCAAGAGGTTTTTGCCGTTCATGAGATAACCTACCTCTTAACTTGGCTTTAAACTTCCAATTTAGGGTTTGAAAAATGTGCCCTAGTTCTCCTCTTCCTGTGACTTTTCAGCAACTTCCTTGGGCTCTAACTCCACGACCTCTTGACCTAAAGACGTGAAATTTAGAGAGGAGTTAGTCTAAAGTGTTGTAAACAAATTCCTCTAAAGAACTTACCTGAGATTATGACTCCTTACCTTGATTCCACGCGAGTAAAAGTAAGGGTCACGCAGTTCAGAACTAGGTCCTATTTATAGAGTTTTAGCTAGAGTTTGAGGATTAGATCGATTATAGAGTCCTTAATCTGCCAGAACCTAATCCCTAAGAGTCCTTAGTAGTGTTATGAACTCTCCCAAGTCGATCCCTAGTGGATAAGATCTCAAGGTTCTGTTCTTTCTACTCGTTCTTTCCTTCACAGAACTAACAGGGTGTAATGGTTGTAGACCCCTGCGTTACAAGCATGTGACGGTCTCACGATAGACCGTTACATTCAATGTTCCCAGAGTTCAACATTAATCAAACTCTTTTACTAATTATCCTATATAATTATTTATATAATTTGTATCTATCCTTATTCTGCTAAAACCTGACTTCTAAGAGTCCCTAGTGATTTTACATGTCATTCTAATTAGGTCTCTTATGGATAGGATCATCAAGTTCTAATCTTTTTACACATTCTCTTACTTACGGAACTTGCAGGCTGTGACGGTCTAGGGTATACGCGTCACAAGGCTGTGGCGGTCGCCTGATGGACCGTTACATTTGATGCATTCAGAATTTTAATTTTAATAAAACTCTTTTATTTATTTTTCATCTAGTTATCCTATTAAGTGGTGTTTATCCTTTAAAATCCGTGAATAGGCTTAATAACCTTCTAGAATATGGGCCAAATTAAATGGGCCTGGTCTTTAAACCTTTTTGATTTGTTTAGTAGATTAGGTTAATTGATTAACACAATTGGGCCTTATAATGGCTAATAAACTCAATAATCCTTTTATAAATTTATTTAGCCCTTATAAATTACAAATAAATTATAAAATAATCTAGAAATAACTTATATAAATTCTGGGGCACTACACCGTCACCTCCGTTAGTCGCCCAGAGGAGAGGGGGAGAGCAAGAGAAGAGAGAGGGAGAGAATGACATAATGGGGAGAGAGAGGGGGTTAGGGTGGTTTAAATAGAAAACCATTTCGGGTTTTAAAAATCTAGAAAATACAAAATAGGAAAAAATACTCCCCACGATCCTCAAAAAACGCACAATATATTGGTAACGTCCCGGAGTCGGAGAATGCAACCGTTCACCCTGCACGAGATTTTAAAGGCTCGACAGGCAAAAATACGTGTAAACCGTAAAACTCAATCCGGGATTCATAAAAGTGATCTGAAACCCAAGGATCCTGATCCGAACAATAATTTGAAAAACCCGGGGCGTTACAACCCTCCCCCATTAAATAAATTTTGTCCTCGAAATGCTGGACTAGCACCAAGCCACAGGGGGAGAACACCTTAACCAACTGACAACGCTGTCAGGGCCCGAGCATAGAAAACCTCGATTCTCACAAAAGCACCCCTCCTGAGGGATACGACCAGATTATAATCACGAGCAATGCCTCGCTCCACACACAGCACACATCGATCATCGGAGTAGGCATAAAATAAAAGCACAAGTCTGGTATCACCTCAGTCACAACGAAAACCACTTACGGCACCGGTGCCACAATCTCGCTCACCGAGGAGACACAGTCCTTGTTATGAGAGACAGCCACCGCTCCATCCATGCTCGGCGGACCAACCAAACGTTAGCCTCTCTACGAGCTGACCACCACAAATCCATCGGCTCCACGCCAAGGACCATCTGACACCTGGCAAGCCGAATGCCAACAATGGCACAGGACCAACTCTGCCAGAACTCAAAGTTCGACAAAGCCCTAGTCCCATCCGAAAAAAGCACATTACGGGAACAGCCACCGAAGGCCTCGCTCGCACACGGCTCTCACCGTTCTCGATGCGCCACAACTAGCATCTTCTGTCTGTGAAAGACCATATACCAATCACCAGACATTCGCCAATAGGAAACCTTGACTCACTCAGCTTCTTCCTCCATTCCTGGTCCTCCACTAGATTTGAAGGGCACATTGAAAATCTCGACAGACCATCCATTGACTTTCGTATAGACCAACACTGCATTGCGAACCGATTCTCACTTGGACACTGCATCTAGACCTATCCTCATGCCAACTCTACCCTCTCAGGGGAGCACGGTGAAACCAAATGACAAGAATATGGAATCTTCGATCCTTACCTCACTCGACTCATACTTACAAGGGAATCATCCCATGCTGGTCACCAGACCAAGGATCACCCTTCCACGCCAACGTCTCTTCAGAGACCTAGCACAGGCATCATCCATTGCAATCCAATCCCAACTTATCTCAATTACTCCAAATGGATGCCTGTTGATCCCGATTCTGCTCTTACTGTAGAGCCACGGGACACAACCTGAGCAATTCATGGCACACGACTCCAAGTCAACCAAGTGCCACGTGCTATCACAGCAACCTAGTCGACGACGCCACGACCAATGCACACGGGTCCCCAGACAATACACATCTTACCATGGTCGACCACGAGGTTAGCCTTACTAGCCGCTCACAACCACCAAATGGGATCCATAATCTCTTAGAGATCACTTCTGTAGAACACGATCTCATCAGAGGACACGACTTCCAACACACGAACAGGGTACTCATGCGGCACACTTGCCAACATATTTCCCCAATTCTCCATCCTGCCAGTGCTATGAACCACAATATCTCAAGAAATGGTAAGGCAACAACATGTCTCACATCGAGGAACCAATCCTTCGATGCTCTACACATCCTCAGGAATCCGCCCGTAGCAACCAACGCTACGATCCTGAACCTGTGGGTTATGGGCCCACCAGGCTTCCGCTTCGCACTCTGATCCACATGCACAACCATTACGAAAACTTGGGATTCACCATCCTGACAATTCTCAACTCGGCTGGCTAACTCCAAACAACAGGGTAAGGAAAACTCAATTACCTCAAACCCATAGCACCAATTCTCTCCAAATCTGGCAATCCTCTGCAACTCCGCAGACTCCAATCCTCAACACATCGCGAATCACAACACCAGCCGCAAATTCTCACGAACACAGCCCCATTAGCACTTATCCTTTCGGAACAGTGCCAACACCATTACACTCCAGGGAAATGGGCACGACTTCTCACAGACAACCACTTTGCCACAACACGGGACGCGTCTCGCACGGACTTCATGGCACACAAAGGCCAACCAATTCGGAAGCACGATGCAAGATGACGATCCTCAGCCAAATACAATTCTCTGCGACCAAAGGAGAAACCAATCACACCTCCGATAAGTTAGAGGACCTTCAACACTCGACCCGACCTCAAATCTCACGCATGCTGGGAATCGCACCTTCCAGCACCAAGAAAAACCATCACTGCCATCAGGTCAGCACCTCCGACAACACTCGCCAAGTGTTCCATCAGACTACCTTTACAGCATCTCCCTACGCACCGCTGCTGCAATTCCCTGAACTACAACAGGCTACGCCTCGATCCGCAACATGAGCCATAATCGGTAACCGCCAATGGTCATCCTCGAGTCCCGAACTCACCGCGGAACCTTCACATCTCAAGCTAAATCCAGGGCGAACATAATCCATCCACACGCAGGAGCGTAGGACTTAGAGCTCATTGGGACAACTGTGCCCAATCCTGCCTCGAAATCTACAAAATAATCGGGACCTACACATCATCGCAGATGCCACAGAACACGACGATGACATCAAGCTTGATAATCAGTAACTCGCTAAGAAGATCTTCCACTCACCAGAGCACTTCTCACGATCAGAGCACCCGCTCTGCCACTTTAAACTACAATCTCGATGCCTCAGGGGCAGAATAAATCTCAAGCTGGAGCGGCCAAAATGCCAATAACTCCCTCGGAGCACACTCACAGCCACTTAATCACGAGCAATCCTCGCCAGCCACCTGTCCTCGTTGCAAATTCTTTGAACGCAACACCGCAGATCCGCACCTGCCGGCAACCTCTGCCCAATGTTGAACAACTGGGGCCACCACCCATCGGGAAGAAATCTCTCTATCACATGCCTTGGGCCCTACACCGACAGTCCGACGAACAGCAACCACATTCACAGCGCCAACATAGGGCACTCAAACTCTCACGTGAGAAACCAAGCGGAAACAAACACAAAACCCTATGCTAGCTGCCGACAGTATTGGACCTTACGGACTCTGATCACAGCAATATCTCGAATTCCCATGTACGTCCACAACCACTGCTCTGATACCAACTGCAATGACCCAAGATTCGGATATCGGGAATAACTCGATACCATTCGAATCCTAGCCCGCTGCCCACGAGCCGGAGGGCTCGGAAGGGCTAAAAGGAGTGTGGAGGTACAACGAAATAGGAAATAAATCAAGACAATTCAACAATTAATAGAAATAAATAAACAATCTAACTACAGAGTCCAGTACAACAAAAGTACAGTCTAAGGTAGGGAAACGTACCCAACATCGAGTGAATAGTCGACCCGGTGAGCTAGAAACTAAGAACCTCCGTACAGCACCCTCGAACCTCGAGGAAGAACAGCCACACCTGAAAAGGAGGGGTGAGGCTCCTATCACTGGCTCAGAAGGGGTCCCGCGGAACCCCAACCGTAAACAACGGTGGTAGCGGAAACCAACAACGACAGTAAGAACAGAAAACTCGATGGCCGGTAAAAACTCGGCTCTACAACTACTCCTACTACATTGAAAAACAACACCCCAATCTCACAGTCGGGGAAATGCCGGTCTAACGAAAAGACCTCTGGCTACACCACAAGAAAACACACCACGATAACCTTGTCGTGGAGGCCCATCTTACAGACAAAGGCACGACCCAAAACCACACGATCTGGGTAGACACAATTGCGACCTCGCTGTTGTGAACCCTACACTAACTAGGGAAAACCCTCAGTAATGCTCACTGGAAACCCTAGACCTCTGCATCGGGAGACCACCCAAAAACTACGAGCAAAACCACGTCTCGTAGACGTGAAACAGAAATTCGAGTCACTAGAAACTCACATCACGTGATGGGAGCACTGCCCACTAGAAGCAAGGTCAGATGCCTCCACTAACGTCTTACACCACACCCCAGTGTCTCCCTACGATGCCCCAGGCGGAGACTGAGACACACAACCAGTACCACGAACAAGGACTAGCTGGGGTCGCGCTCGTTAGCACAGGTCCGATGCCCCCAACCAAGTGTGCACACACAGACCATGCACCCTAGGTCAGATCTTCTAGCCGGTTCTTCTCCAAAGCTCGGACTCAGGCTTCACGAAGGGGCCCTGCAGCAACCAGCCTAAAAATTGTCTCTCTGGGGTAAGCCGCTCCACCACTCCCGGGTGGGTCAGCACATGCGTACTGTAAGAAGTCTATGACTAGTGGGAGAAACGTGAGCACAGAAAGTCACGCAGGCACCCATTGTGAGTAACAAGGAGTAACAGGTGGCTTAGAGCCACCAGACTCTGGATGGTCCACTAGACCTAAGAAACCCAACGGTCCTTGAGTCACACGACTCGGGTCAAGATCGTCGCACATGACGGCACATCGCCTTTAATCTAGCCTAATCCCTAGGTCTAAAACCATGGTAGCACAATTCCCAAGGTAGCTTACAAGCCGTCGAGTCGATCCCCTATCCAAAAAAAAAGGGAAACCTCCAGTCCTAGGCTAGGTGATTGGACTCACAGTCCAAGGGCCAAACCCTACAGTCCACTCGGAAAACACTTATCAGAAAGCCAATGACGTGCAGGAATAGCCCACCGCACTCACATCGTCCCGCGGTTACTCGATCTAGCGAAAGCACAGAAGCCCAGAACACGAGAGGGTCAGCCATACCATTAAAACCCATGGGCATGCAACGGTACCTCCAGACACCCAAAAATACAGTCACGGTCCCCACGGGGTGTCCGGGACACTAACGGGGCCATAGGTCGGTCATGGGGTCCCAACCGGACCGACCGGGACCCAAAACGGGGCAATCTCTGCATTTCGATCGAGTAACCCACAGGGGGTCGGTCGACCAACCAGTTCGATTGACCGAACTGGGCAGAATGCCCAGTTCAGCGGCGAACGCCTGATTGGTCGACCGAACTGCCCAAGTCGGTCGACCGATTACGGCAGAAAACCGACCAGAACCACCCTAGGGCTTCGATTTCCATGCCCACTCGACCCCAGTCGAGGGGGAAAATAATGGGGATCATTCCGCGGGTCCCAAAACCCAAAAATGGAGGAAAGAAAGTGGGAAAATCTCGCTCGATCAGGTGAAACCGCCGCACGCCCTAAAAACATGATTTTTCCCCCCAACGGCAATAAACCCACGCTCGGCTCACCATGGGCTACCAAAATCACGGGAAAGGAAGTACAGGGGTTAAGGATCCATCTCCCTACCTCCACCGAAGATTTCGCGCGCCAAGATCGCCGTTCTACGGAAAATCATCCACGAAACCCCCAACGGTTCATGAACGCGCTCCCGAGCTTCAACGCGCCACCACACCTCGATCCTCAACCCGTCCTCGTGCTCCTCGCCCCCACGCTGTCTCCACCTCACCTGCCATTGCCTCCGTCGGTCGCCCGGAGGAGAGAGGGAGAGAAAGAGAAGAGAGAGGGAGAGAATGAGAGAATGGGGAGAGAGAGGGGGTTAGGGTGGTTTAAATAGAAAACCATTTCGGGTTTTAAAAATTTGGAAAATAAAAAAATAGGGAAAAATACTCCCCACGATCCTCAGAAATTGCACAACGTACTGGTAACATCCTGGAGTAGGAGAACACAATGGTTCACCCTTTACGGGGTTCCAAAGGCTCGACAGGCAAAAACACGCGTAAATTGCCAAACTCAATCTGGGACCCACAAAAGTGATCCAAAACCCACGGATCCTGACCCGAACAATAATCTGAAAAAGTCGGGGCATTACAAGCAAGGTAGACTTCCGAGTTACTGGTTGATGTCAGTTTCCCCGGTCTATTAAGAGCTGCAGTCTACCTTGACGGATGCTTCAATAGACAGTAAGATCTTGAGCCGATAACCGCTCTACTAGATTTTGGGCTTGGTGCCATTCTGGTGAGTGGAGGGATCCCTTGACTCGTGACCCCCAGATGGGTTGGGCCTCTTTTCTAATGACCCATATTCATCTGAAGGAGGACCGATGCTCCTCCTTGGAGTTGCCCCCCCTTGCTTGGGCTTGGAAGGGTGGATACTGGACCACGGTGGTTGCCCCCGGTGTGATACTAGTGCATCGGCTCCTTTGAGTCTCGTCTTGTCTTCTGGAGGTAGGGGTGGTAGCGGTGGGTCGCCAATTTCTGTAGCTGCTATGGCACCCCCTTTTTATTTGCAGGGCCGAGGTTGACTCAACACCACTGTGGTGGGCCGACCGAACCCGGTCCGGGGCTGTATGGATGTGGACACCAAAAAAATTGCAAACCTAGATATCCTACTTGGCCTCGCATCAACAACGGCGCCGAGTGAAGAAGCCCCAGAGAGACTGGTCATCCAGACTCCCCAAATATGCACACTAGCGTGAAGCTGTCCCCGGAGTCACGATAGCAAAGAGAAACCAACTCCCGGGAAGCTCATAATCCATGGGGCCTCGAAGAAAATCAAATGGGCCACAACTCATGCTCACAATGGGCTCAAAACAGCCCATTTAGCCCTTCAGCGGCCCAGCCCCCAGCGGCACGCCCTTCAGACGCCCCAGCGGCACGGCCATTTGGCCCTCCAGCAGCACGACCATCCAGCCCTTCTGCGGCACGCTTCATCGCACCAAGTCTATACAGCCATCAGCCCAAGTCTGTACATTGGCTGAATGAACAAACGAAGTCTGTACAGCCAAGCCCCAAGTCTATACATTGGCTGAATGCACAAACAAAGTCTATACGTCCAAGCTCCAAGTCTGTACATTGGCTGGCTGTTTTGAACGCAAAGTCTATACACTCGTGTGGCAAGTCCGTACAGAGTTCTGGCAAATGCGAAGTCTATACACTGGTGAAGTCTGTACATCCACCAGTTCAACGCAAAGTATGTACATCGATGAAGTCTATACATCAGCCCCTGCAAGTCTATACGTTGCATCAAGGTGAAGTATGTACATCCCATGCCTTGCCGAAGTCTATACACTCACTTGCCCTGGCAACCGTCCAACGGCACACCCCAGGCCGCTCAGCGGCACACACCCCAGGCTGCTCAGCGGCACACCTCCCAGGCGCCCAGCGGCACACCCCCCAGGCCGCTCAGCGGCACACCCTCAACGCCCTCAGCGGCACACTCTCCTTGCCATTCAACGGCACGCCCTTTGGGCTCTTCAGCGGCACGCCTACCGTGTCTTCCAGCGGCACGGCCTTTGGCCCTCCCAGCGGCACACTTCTTGAGCCCGCCAGCGGCACAGCGTTAAGGCATTTCAAAGGCCGAAAGACGTGATGCCCATGCCCAACGGATTCTTGGCGCGCAGTGGACTTGCTGAGGTGTCGCCCCGGGAGAGAGCCACGCTGCCTACTCCTCCTGCCACCCAGGACAAGGGAGTCAAACCCCATTAAATCCCCGTCGGACGCTTCCCGCCTTCGGACGCTCCCGCCGCCCGGGGTATAAAACCCCTCTTCGCTGCGAACAGAAAAAAAGGGGAGGAAGGGCATACACTCACAGACAGATACACGTAGAAGAGAAGAAGAGAAGAGAAGAGAAGAAGAGAAGAAGAGAAGAAGAGGAGGAGAAGAGAAGAAGAGGGGAGAGGAGAAGAGGAAGAGAAGAAGAGAAGAAGAAGGAGAAGAGAAAAGGGGGGAAAAGGAGGATAAGACAGAGAGAGACACGCAGAAGAGAAGAAGAGAAGAAGAGGGAAGAGAGGAAGAGAGGGGAGAGGCTTCATCGCTCCACCCACCGCCGCCATCTGTGCGAAGAGGGAAGAGAAGAAGAGAAGAAAGAAGAGGAGGGGAGGCTCTGCCTCCCCCTTCCTGCTGCTCCGTCCACTCGCCACCGCCGTCCGCGTGAAGAGAAGAAGGATACGAAGAGAAGAAGAGGAGCTCGTCGCTCCACCTACCACCACCGTCTGTGTGAAGAGAAGAAGAGTGAGTGAAGAGAGGGAGTGAGGTCCGGGAGGGGAGGAGTCCACGCTCCGTTCCCCCCCCCCCCCACTGTATTTTTTTTCTCATCTTCATTTCCTTTCATTTCTTGTTTTGCCATCGTTGCAATGTATTAGTCCCCTTGGGGCACTCCTTTCGTGAGAATAAAAGTAGAAGGCTTGCAAGTATTTTTTCTTGGACGTCTTTCTAAAGCATTTCTTCCGTGTTTGCATCCTTCGGTGTTTCACGCCCCCTTTCCCTTATCCTTTTGTTAGGGTTTGTTTCCTCCCGGGTATTTTTGCCTTCGCTCACCCCCGGGCGCCCTCAGCGGTACACCCTCCCTGATTGTGCCTCCAACGGCGCGCCCCGTCGTCCCTTCAGCGGCACGCCCTGATTGTGCCTCCAACGGCACGCCCAGTCACGCCTTCAGCGGTACACCCTAACTGCGCCCCAGCGGCACACCCCAGTCCAGCCCTAGCGGCACACCCTAGCCGTGCCCCAGCGGCACGCCCCAACCAGCCTTCGCCGGCACACCCCCATCGGGCCTTTTCCGGTGCACTCTTCAACACCCTTCGCCGGCACGGCCTTGGCTGCCTTTCCCCGACACACCTATGATGGCCCTCGCCGGTACGCCCCTTTGGGCCTTCGTCGGCACGGCCTTCATGGCCTTCACCGCCATACCATTGGCCCCTTGGCCCGACACACTTTCCCTTCCTTCTTGCCCGATGCACTCCTCCCCCCCAGCCAGTCCTAGAGTAGCCTTCCACTCGCCGTTCCCTCCGAGTTTTCCGAGGTTTATAAAGGTGTTGCCGCTCTCGGGCGCCCACCTCCAGTTGTCGGGTTCCGCCACTCCATGTGGGCACGTTCCCTGTATCTCCCTTACGCTCGGGTTAAGGGGAGATGCTGCCGAATTTTCGTTAGAAACAATAACATATTGAAAGACAAAAGGAAGCAACAAACAAATGGAACAGCCACACATTTAAAAGACAAAAGACAGCAACAAACAAACGAAAAGAACAACGGTGAAATGTCTTAACCAAAGCAAATGGAACCGCAATCAATTCAAAGAGGACCGAATCGAACGACAACTAAACAACTTGAACATCCACCCTCACAAAAGAAAGAATGAAAATTAATCAAGAGAAGAAAAGAAGAAACCCATGCAAACTTAATAAAATTAGGAAAGAAGAAAAGAAAAGCCTTAAAAGAAACGGAGGAGGAGTGGGCTCCCCATGCCTTTCGCCGGTACACCCTCTAGCTACCCTTGGCCGGCACACCATTCGCGCCTTCGCCGGCACACCCTCCATGGCCCCTCGTCGACACACCTTGCCAACTCTTCCCCGGTACGCCCTTCAGTGGCCCTCGTCGGCACACTCCCTGTTGCCTTCGCCGGCACGCTCCTTTGGCCCTCAGCGGCACGCACCCTTTCAGCCCCTCAGCGGTACACTCCCTCAGCCCTTCAGCGGCACACTCCTCAGCCCTTCAGTGGCACAGCCCCAGGCCCTTCAGCGGTACACTCCCAGCCCTTCAACGGTACACCCACAGGCCCTTCAGCGGCACACTCCCAGCCCTTCAGCGGCACACCCTCAGCCCTTCAGCGGTACGCCTTTCTCTTAGCCCTCTAATGACCCATTCTCTCCCCAGAAAATATGAGTAATAATAATAATAAATAATAACAGATTCAAAAAAATGAATAAATAAATAAGAATAATAAAGGAATAAGTAATAGTAATAATAAGCTTAAAAATAATGACGATAATAATAATTAGACAAATAAACGATAACAAAAAAATGAATGAATAATAATAACGAACTCAATAAGAATGATAAATAAATAAAAGATAACCAAAATAAATAATAATAACAAACTTAACGAAACACGACATGCAAATGAATGACAATAAAATGAACAACAATAATAACAAACCTAACAATAACACTGATAAATAAATAAATCATAAAAAAATGATAAATAGATAGTAATAACAAACTCACTCAAAGATACGCATAAATTAACGAATAATAATGATAAAATTTCAAATGATAACAAAACAACGAGATCCACTTTGCAGCCCCGTCTCTCTCGTGACCCGGTGCCGAAGGAACAACAATGTCGCCCTTCTAGGTTGGGCCTGAGTCTTGGGAATCATCCCGAACTGGCCGTGACCCGACCTCGCCTCGGGCTGACATTCCGATTAAACCGGATTCATTTCTCCGGCCGGATCCCTTCCGAGCCGCTACTAAAATTGCCGCACGCTCGGCAGACATTTGAATGGGTTCACCTCGGTTTTCGCCGCGTTTCTATTACGGACCTGTGTCTTAATATGAAAAGACCCGTGAGCAACCAATATGGCCGACGGCTCCCTCCCCGACATGGTCGTGAGCCGGCATTGCTCCGGGCCGATAGCCCGTTAAATTGGATTCATTCTAATGGGATTCGTTCCCGTTCTTTCATTGAAACTGCCGTAAACTCGGCATACATTCGTACGGAGTCGTTTCCATCAACGTCGCACTTTCAATATGGGCCCTTGCCCGAACATGAAAAGGTCCGCAAGCGACCGACAGAATCGGAATAGAACGAGATGGCTCTCGCCACCCCTGGACTCCTTCCATGGGAATATCAATAAGGCCTCCGTGGGCCACACTTAGACCTCGGGCCTGACCCGATCATGGTCATCGTCTGGCTCATATCCTCGGTCTACAGCCCGCTCCTTTCAAACACGTTTTCGGTTCTAGAGTATAGTCCCGGGAATCTCCCCCGTTGCCCTCCGGCACCAGAAATATTAATGATGCCCACGCAAGCCCCGTTTGGACCGCGGGAGGCACCCCCGGTATGGTCCCGACTCGATCTCGCACCGGGCCAATAAATTTCTAGTTTCTTGCTACACTAATCGAGATTTAACCGAATATTTTCAGTGTCTCGGAATAATGTATTTGCCGTATCACAGCATACATATGTTCCAGGTCCTCCTGCGACGATTATGATACTCTCAAGCCGGACACCCGTCTGAATATTAAACGGTCTCCCGAATGACTGACACGTTTCGAACGTCCGCTTCCCTAGACACAGGGCTTTTCAGCCGATTCAAGGGATATTCCCTCGTTGCCCCTTGGCACCGAAAATATTAATGACGCTCATGTGAGCCAGACTTCGACTGCGGGGGGCCCACTACAGTATGGTCGCAGCTTGATCTTGCACCGGGCCAACAGACTTATTGGTTTCTGACCGCTCTAACCGAGATTTATCCGAACGTTTTCCGTTCTTCTGAATAATAAATTTGCCGTATCCCGGCATACATATGCTCCGGCTTTCACATGACGATCGCGCTTTTCTCAAGCCAGACATTCGTCCGAACATTAAATGGTCAGTACACGACCGACATGACCGCGAATGGTTTTCTTCTCGCCCTCGCGTGAGGATTTCAATACCTCGTAATAGACCTTTCATGCAATTAATTTCTTGGCCATGAGGCCTTGAATCTTGGCGATTAATCAAGGGTGTTCCCTCGTATGGGGGATGTAAATGACGCCACGACCTTTATGGCGCGGCGGGTTTTGGTCCCGACACGAATCACACAATCGTCTGACGAAGTCAGATCGAGCGCACCGTGGGCTCTTCAGAGCCTGAACAAATTGTCACTTCGGTGACTGGCACGCCCACACACTTAATAGATGAATCAACCATTCCCGAATAGACGACCATAATAGACGAATGAAAAGTGCATCCACAAGTCTGGCATGCCCGGTGGGACCAAACCACCCTTCATCTCTTCGCCGGGATTCAGGGCCTCAGAGCCCCCTAATAAACGATGTTTGCCTGCTTTGATGAATTGCAGGTGCTGTCTCCACCAGTCCTATAAAAAAAAAGAGAAGCCAGACTCGGTGCAGCTGCCTTCGTGGCCTCGAGGACGCTGCTTCGAAGCATATGCGGCTTCCAGGAATCATGGGGGCTGTTATAAAAAGGGGAAGAGAAGAGAAGAGAAAGAGAAGAGAAGGGAGGGGAAATCAAACCCTCCCATTTTCCTCAAGAAGAAAGGGAAGAAAAGAAGAAAAGAAGAAAAGAAGAAAAGAAGAAGAGAATAAAAGGAGAAAAGAAGAAAAGAAGAAAAGAACAAAAAGAGAAAAGAAAGAAGAAAAAAAAAGAAGAGAAAGAGTCGGCGAGAGAGGGCTGAACGGCCAAGCCCGTCGAGACCCGTGCTGAATTAAGATTACCATTGTGGGGTTGATGCGGTGGAGCGAACCACTCATCCCCTCCCTGAGGGGGTGAGCACTCTCCTGCAGCTCCACCCTGGTCAATCATACAAAAAAGGGGAGAAATAAAGAAGAAAGGAAGAAAAGTTGGCCAGCATCGCCGACTGAAAGGGCAAGAAGAAACCTGGCATCCCGCCCGACTCAAGGAGGTCCCGAGTCCGCGGTGTAATGACCCCGCTCGTTCCTCCTTCCTGCTGCCTCCATCCGGCACAAAACGGCCCCCGAGTGGTTATTAAAAGACCCAGCGAGCCAAAATTGTAGCTTGGTGAATGGTTGCCCGATGTGGGGAATGCTTTACAGCAATGAGGCCAAGCATGGCACCACTCCCGAAGAGAGTATGCACATACCCCGCCATGGGGGATGAGAAGAAGATATATACCCTGCTACGGGGGCATAGGAGACAAAAAAGAAATACACCCCATTCCCAGGGGCACATGAAGAGAATCGCCCCGACTGAGGGGCACACAAAGTAAAAGCTACACCCCGGCTTCAGGGCATTTGAAGGAGAATCGCCCCGACCTGGGGACGTAAGAAGAAATAGAGCTGCACCCCGGCTTAGGGGCATTTGAAGGGGAAATACACCCCGATATGGGGGCACCTGAAGCAAAAGACATACCCCGTCATGGGGGCATAAGAAGAAAAGAATTCACCCCGGCCTGAGGACACACAAAAAGAGAAACTCACCCTGGCTTAGGGGTATATGAAGAAGGAACGTATCCCGTCCTGGGGGCATAAGAAACAAAAGCACACCCCATACTAGGGGCATATGGAGAGGAATGCGCCTCACCCTGAGGGGCGCAAAAAAAAAAGTATAAGAACACACCCTGGCTTAGGGGCATTTGAAGAAGAAACATACCCCGCCAGGGGGCACAGAAGTCATGAAGAATATGCCCCGGCTTAAGGGCATTTGAAGGAGTCACATCCCGCCTCGAGAGCATGAGAAGCAGCAAGAATACACCCCGGCCTAGGGGTATTTGAAGAAGAAATATGCCCCGCCTGGGGGCATAGAAGCCGTAAAGAACACGCCTCAGCTCAGGGGCATTTGAAGAAGCTACATCCTACCTTGGAGTATAAGAAGAAAAGAGTCCACCCCATCTTAGGGATATTTGAAGAAGAAACACACCCCGCTATGGGGGCATAGAAGCCATAAAGAATACGCCCCGGCTTAGGGGTATTTGAAGAAGAAGGATACCCCGCCTCGGGGGACATTGCAAGCAGCGATACACCCTGCTTTGGTGCACAAGAAGCAAACCACACCCCACTCCTGGGGACACATAAAGAGAGTACACCCCGCCATGGGGGCACATGAAGAGAATCCACCCCGACTCGGGGGTAAATGAAGCAACAAGGAATACACCTCGCCTTATGGGAATCTGAAGAAGAAGCATACACCCCACCAACGGGGGCGCAAGAGCCGTCGAGAATCCACCCCACTTTGGGGGCACAAGAAGCAGACATTCCCCAGCATGTCGGGGCAGAAGAAGAAGAATCCCCCCTCGGGGGCATATAAAAAAAAAGCAAAGATACACCCGGTGCCCGGCGCACATGAAGAGAAAGGCACCTCCCTCTGGGGGCACAACAAGCAACAAAGATACACCCCATTCCCAGGGGCACATGAAGAGAAATACACCCCTGCTCCAGGGGCATATGAGACAAAACTATACCCCGATTTAGGGGCATTTGAAGCAAAGACTTCACCCCGCCTCAAGGGGGGGCATAAGAAGCGAAATATATACCCCACCCCAGGGGCACAAGAAGAAAACACACCCCACCTTGGGGGGCGTAAGAAGCCAAGAGATATACCCCGCCACGGGGCAATGGAGGCAAAATGCATTCCCCCCGGGGGCACGTAAAGCAACATACCCCTCGCCTCGGCAGCATATGAGGCCAAGAAGCTACATCCCGGCTCAGGAGCATAAGAAACAAAAGATATACCCCACGTCCGGGGCATATGAAGCCAAGAAACACACCCCCGTCTCAGGGGTATTTGAAGAAGAAGCATGCCCCACCAGGGGACATAGAAGCCATAAAGAATACGCTCCGGTTTAGGGGTACTTGAAGAAGCTACATCCTACCTTGGGAGCATGAGAAGAAAAGAGAATCCACCCCGGCTTAGGGACCTTTGAAGGAGCATACCCCAAGCTCGGAGTCCATGAAGCAACATGCACCCCCCCCCTGGGGGGGGGACATCTGAAGTAGAACAAACAACATCCCCCGGCTTAGGGAAGCATATGAAGAGAGGAATACACCCCGATATGGGGGCACGTAAACAAAGAAGAAGAATTCACCCCGCCTCGGGTGCATAAAAAGCAAGAACCACACCCTGCATCAAAAGCGGTAATACACTCCACTCTAGGGGCACTAGAAGCGGAATACACCCCGTGCCGGGGGAATATAAAAAAAAGGGGATACCTCGCTCTGGGGCATCAGAAGCAGCAATACGCCCCACCTTGGGGGCATCAAAAGTAGCAATACACCCCACCTTGGGAGCATAAGAAGCAAACATTCCCCCCGGTGTGTCTGGGAAGAAGAAAAGAATTCACCCTGGCCTAGGGGTATTTGAAGAAGAAGCATACCCCGCCAGGGGACATAGAAGCCATAAAGAATATGCCCCGGCCTAGAGGATTTTTTTTGAAGAAGAAGCATACCTCGCCTTGAGGGCCTAGAAGCTATAAAAGAGCATGCCCCGACTTAGGGGCATATGAAGAGAAGTCCACCCCGGCCTAGGGGTATTTGAAGAAGAAACATACCCCGCCAGGGGGCATGGAAGCCATAAAGAACACGCCCCGGCTTAGGGGTGTTTGAAGAAGATACATCCCACCTCGGGAGCATAAGAAAGAGAAGAATACATCCCGTCTTAGGGATATTTGAAGAAGAAATATACCCCGCCAGGGGGCATAGAAGCCATAAAGAATATGCGCCGGCTCAGGGGCATTGGAAGAAGAAACATACCCCGCCTGGGGGACGCGGAAGCAAAGAGACAGAGTACACCTCCACCAGGGGGCGTAAAGAAGCAAAGAGACATACATCCCGACCTGGGAGCACATGAAGAAAGAATATACCCCGACCTAGGGGCGTCAGAAGAAGAAACATACGCCCCGATCCAAGGACATAAGAAGCAAGAGAATACGCCATGCGAAAAGGGTATAAGAAACATGAAGAATGTACCCCAGCCTAGGGGCACAGAAAGAGACACACTCCACCCTTGGCGCATAAGAAGCAGAAGCACCTACCCCAGCCTGGCGGCACAAAAATACACTCCTCCCTTGGCGCATAAGAAGCAGAAGCATCTACCCCGACCCAGGGCACAGAAACAAATAGACATACATCCCGATCCGGGAGCATGAGAAGAAAGATATACTCCGCACAAGCGGCATTTGAAGAAACAACATACCCTACTTCGGGGGCACAGAAGCCGTAAAGAGATACACCCCTGCCTCAGGGGGGCGTAAGGAGCAAAAGACACACCCCGGCCTCAGGGGGGCATAAGAAGCAAAAGATACACCCCTGTCCGGGGGCATTTAAGAGAGCTACGCCCCGTAGCAGGGGCATATGAAGAAGAAACATACCTCCCCTCGAGGGCCTAGAAGCTATAAAGAACACGCCTCAGCTCAGGGGCATATGAAGAGAAGTCCACCCTGGCTCAGGGGTATTTGAAGAAGAGACATACCCCACCTGGGGGCATAGAAGCCGTGAAGAGTATACCCCACCATGGGGGCATTTGAAGAGAGCTACACCCCGCCTCGGGGGCATTAAAAAAAAACACACCCTGGTCTGGGGACATAGAAGCCAAAAAAAAAATACACCCCGCCTGGGGGCACAGAAGGGAAGAGGCAAAACACACCCCCCTCAGGGGGGATGCACACCAAATGAAGCTACGCCCCAACCAGGGGCACATTAAGAGAAAAAAAGAGCATAGTAAAGAAAAAGACACGCATGAGGCAGACGTGGTCTTCGAGCTCGCCTCATCACACGAATTAAGAGAAAAAAAGAGCAGAGTAAAGAAAAAGACACGCACGAGGCAGACGTGGTCTTCGAGCCCGCCTCATCACACGAAAGAAGAGAAGAAAAGGAAAGGAGACACATGAGGTAGACGTGGTCTTCGAGCCTGCCTCATCACGCAAAAGAAGAGAAGAAAAGGAAGAAGAGACACATGAGGCAGACGTGGTCCCTGAACCCGCCTCTTTATGTGAAGAAGAAGAGCAGAACCAAAAGAAGACACATGAGGCAGACGTGGTCTTCGAGCCCGCCTCATCACACAAAAGAAAAGAAGGAAAGCAAGAATACACATGAGGCAGACGTGGTCTTCGAGCCCGCCTCATCACGCAAAAGAAAAGAAGAAAAGGAAGAGAAGACACATAAGGCAGACGTGGTCTTCGAGCCCGCCTCATCACGTAAAAGAAGAGAAGAAAAGGAAGAAGAGACACATGAGACAGACGTGGTCCCTGAACCCGCCTCTTCACATAAAAGAAGAAGAGTAGAACCAAAAGAAGACACATGAGGCAGACGTGGTCTTCGAGCCCGCCTCATCACACAAAAGAAGAGAAGGAAAGAAAGAATGCACATGAGGCGAACACGGTCTCTGCACCTGCCTCTCTACAAAGAAAAAAAAAGAGAAAGAGTCACGAGGCGAACGTGGTCTTTGCACCTGCCTCTCTACAAAAGAAGAAGAGAAGAAAAAAAGAGAGTCACGAGGCAGAAGCGGTCTTTGCACCTGCCTCTCTACAAAAGAAGAAGAGAAGAAGAGAAAGAACAATCACGGGGCGAACACGGTCTCTGCACCTGCCTCTCCATAAAAGAAGAAGAGAAGAAGAGAAAGAACAATCACGGGGCGAACATGGTCCTTGCACCTGCCTCTCCATAAAAGAAGAAGAGAAGAAGAGAAAGAACAATCACGGGCGAACATGGTCTCTGCACCTGCCTCTCTACAAAAGAAGAAGAGAAGAAAAAAAGAGAGTCACGGGACAGACGCGGTCTTTGCACCTGCATGTCCATAAAAGAAGAAGAGAAGAAGAGAAAGAACAGCCATCGGGGTGTTAAACTGAAAAATATTCAGCCATCGGGGCTTCAAGCCGATAGATATTCCGCCAACAGGGCGTTAAACCGGAAAATATTCCGCCGACGGGGCGTTAAACCAAAAAAAAAAAAAATTCAGCCATCGGGGCTTCAAGCCGACATATATTCAGCCATCGGGGCTTCAAGCTGATAGATATTCAGCCATCGGGGCTTCAAGCCGACTGATACTCAGCCATCGGGACTTTAAACCGACTAGACCTTCCGCCAACGGGGTCTTAAACCCACTATACCTTCCACCGACGGGGCGTTAAACTGACTAGACCTTCTGCCGACGGGGCGTTAAACTGACTAGACCTTCCGCCGATGGGGCGTTAAACCGACTAGACCTTCTACCGATGGGGCGTTAAACCGACTAGACCTTCCGCCGACGGGGCGTTAAACCGACTAGACCTTCTGCCGACGGGGCGTTAAACCGACTAGACCCTCCGCCGATGGGGCGTTAAACCGACTAGACCCTCCGCCGACGGGGCGTTAAACTGACTAAACCCTCCGCCGACGGGGCGTTAAAACGACTAAGCCTTCCGCCGACGGGGCGCTAAACCGACCAACTTTCAGCCATCGGGGCTTCAAGCCGACAGCTACCTCATCATCGGCTCTTAGCCGACAGCTACCTCATTATCGGCCCTTGAGCCGACAGCTACCTCATCATCGGCTCTTAGCCGACAGCTATTTCATCATCGGCTCCTAGCCGACAGCTACCTCATCATCGGCTCTTGGCCGATGGCTACCCCTTCATCGGCCTTCGGGCCGACAGCTATCCAATCATCGGCCTCCAATCCGATAGCTACCTCATTATCCGCCTTCGAGTCGATAGCTATATAATCATCGGCTCCTAGCCAACAACTACTTCATCATTGGCACCTCAGCCAACAGCTTCCCAGTTAAAAAAAATAATAGACCTCTCACTTTGGTTCGGATCCTTCCCCGGCCAGAGGATAATAGAATAAACCTTTCACTTTGGTCCGGACCCTTCCCCGGCCAGAGAACAAAAGAGACCCGTCTCTTCGACTCTCACATCCCGCTACCCAACGCCCCTCTGCAGGGCCATTTCGGCCGGGGCCCACTGTCAGGGTTAATCCATCTGTCCCACCGCGCTTCCCTTAACTTCAGCTCCTTCAGCCCGCTTCCTAATTTTGGCCCTTATGGCCCACTCCCCTAATGTCCCTTGGGTTCTGTAGCCCGCTTCCCCAATACCCGTTCAGCCGTTCGCGGTCTTCTTCCTTAATACCTCTACTACCACTACACTTATACGTAACAACAATATTTTCTTATGCCACAAAAAAAAAATAACAACAAAACAAAAAAGAAGAAAGAAGAGAATGCTTGATTGCCCTGTTTGCATGGTTGCTTAATATAGAATAATACACCTCCTTGGAATTTTCTAAGACCGTGTTTCCTTGCTAAATAATATCGCCCGATTCTGGATGCACGGGCGTCACGGCACGCACTCGAAGGGAACCCAATTATGGCAGGTGCACACATCAAGGGGAAGAGTCATGGCTGAATCGCTAAGCCCAACTCATAAAATAAACCTGAGGCAACCCTCCCACACTTAGCACTTAATGTGTTCAATAGCTTTCAACTATAGGGATTGCCCGAATTCCTTCTTAGCACTCTACGGAGACTTAAATTCCTGCACTCGCGTGAAAGGTAATCGTGAGGAAAAAGCTGCCTACCCCCACTGTAAAACAAAAGAAAAAAACAAAAAAAGAGAGAGAAAGAAAAAAACAAAAAAAGAGAGAGAAATGTGAATCCGATTAGCCGGGAATCCCCATTGAGACACATGAGGAGACTCGCGCGAAATGGTGCAGCGAATTACAATAAGGATGAAACCTATTAGCCGGGAATCCCCATTGAGACATATGAGGAAACTCGCGTCAAACGGTGGAATCCGCAATAGAATCACAATAAGGATGAATCTTAGTAGTCGGGAATCCCCATTGAGACACATGAGGAGACTCGTGCCGAACCGTGAAATCTGCTACCAAAATAAACAAGTGGGGGATGTGTGAAGCTACCGAAAGTCGAAAGCCTGGAACTAATGTGTAGGCGCTAGAGTGATCCTCGAGTGTCACTAGGAAAACCTGCATATCCCTATGGTTAGGGCTCTTTGTTCACACATTTGTACCGCCACGCCACAGAGAATTGCCCCAGGTGAAATACGTGAATTAAGGCTATGCATGCAAGACATGCGATATCCTCTTGACGGGTGCACCACCCCTCAGTTGTGTCTCGCGGCCTGCACCGCATCTACGAATTACGGGCGATGTCCCTATCCTATCCCTTATAGGGGGAGCTGCCTTACTTATATCTATGTTATGCCTGCTAATGAATGCTTGCATGCTTGAATAAAAAAAATATATAATAAAAAAATAATAATAATAAATAATAAAAATGTGCGTATGCAATAAACTCAATTATGGCCATCGAAGCCTACGTTCCCAGCTACGGCTCGTAGAGCCCAATCTTGGCCCCCATGGCCTACATCCTGCCCTCACGGCTCGTTAATCCCCCAATTCCGGCTCTTGTAGCCTACTTCCCAACTTCGGCTCTAGCAGCCTGCTTACCTTTGGCCTTCGCAGCCTGCTCCCCAATTCCGGCTCTCACAGCCTGCTTCTCAATTCTGGCCCTCGTGGCTTGCTTCCCAATATCTTTGGCTCTTGCAGCCTGCTTACCTTTGGCCTTCGCGGCCTGCTCCCCAATTCCGGCTCTCGCAGCCTGCTTCCTAATTCTGGCCCTCGTGGCTTGCTTCCCAATATCTTTGGCTCTTACAGCCTGCTTACCTTTGGCCTTCGCGGCCTGCTCCCCAATTCTGGCTCCCGTAGCCTGCTTCCCCGATTCGGCTCTTGCGGCCCGCTTCCCAACATCCCTGGCCCTTTACGGCCTGCTTCCCAAAATCTGGCCTGCACGGCCGGCTTCCGTAACGCCAACTTTGGCCCTCGCGGCCCACTTTCCTGAGTTCGGGTTTCATAACTGATATCCCCGGCGCATTTTTGAATCAACAAACTCTTCTCTCCGTCCCTTCGGACGACGAACATCTCAGTTGCTTCTGGCCTTGGCTGTTTCGGCCTCACTTACTGGCTCCCGTGCCAACAGCTTTCAATTATCGGCCGCTGTGCCTACAACTCTTATATCATTGGCATCCATGCCAATAGCCACCTGGAGTTCTTCAAAAAAAAAAGGAAAAAAAAGAAGGGAAAAGAAGGGAAGAAGAGAAGAAACAAAAAAAAACAACAACAAAAAGGACAAAAAAAAGAGATGACAAAAGAGAAGAAAAGAAAGAGAAGAGACAAAGAGACCAACATACCACTTCAGTCCCCGGCACCCCGTCGGCACTGATGAAGAGACCAACATACCACTTCAGTCCCCGGCACCCCGTCGGCACTGATGAAGAGACCAATATACAACTTCAGTCCCCGACACCCCGTCGGCACTGATGAAGAGACCAATATACAGCTTCAGTTCCCGGCATCCCGTCGGCGCTGATGAAGAGACAAAGAGACCAATAAACCAGGTCAGCTCCCGACACCCTGTCGGCACTGACGAAGAGACCAAGAGACCAACATACCATGTCAGCGCCCAGCACCCTGTCGGCACTGACTAAGAGACAAAGAGATCAACAAACCCGGTCAGCCCCCGGCATCCTGTCGGCACTGACGAAGAGAAAAAGAGACAAAGAGACCAACAAAGCATGTCAGCTCCCGACACCCTGTCGGCGCTGACGAAGAGACAAAGAGACCAACAAACCGTGTCAGCTCCCGACACCCCGTCGACGCCGATCAAGAGGCAAAGAGACTAACCTACTGCTTCAGTTCCCGACACCCCATCGGCACTGATGAAGAGACGAAGAGACCAATATGCTGCTTCAGTTCCCGACACCATGTCGGCACTGACGAAGAGACTAAGAGATCAACAGACCATGTCAGCTCCCGGCACCCTGTCGGCACTGGCAAAGAGAAGAAAAGACCAACACATACCATGTCAACGCCCGACACCCTGTCAGGCATTGGCAAAGAGCAGAAGAGACAAACAAACCGCGTCGGTCCCCCGGCACCCTGTCGGCACTGACGAAGAGAAGAAGAGAACAAGTAAACCATGTCAACGCCCGACACCCCGTCGGCACTGACGAAGAGAAGAAGAGACCAACATGCCATGTCAGTCCCCGAGACCCCGTCGGCACTGACGAAGAGAAGAAGAGGCCAACATGCTACGCCAGCTCCCAACACCTCGGCGACACCGACGAAGAGGAAAAGAGGCCAGTACACCCGCGGGCACCGCCCGGCTCATCCTTCGCCCGCGCTACCCGTGGGTGGGGGCATTTGTGGACACCAAAAAAATTGCAAACCCAGATATCCAACTCGGCCTCGCATCAACAACAGCACCGAGTGAAGAAGCCCCGGAGAGACTGGTCGTCCGGACTCCCAAAATATGCACACTACCGTGAAGCCGTCCCCGGAGTCACGACAGTAAAAAGAAACCAACTCCCGGGAAGCTCATAATCCATGGGGCCTCGAAGAAAATCAAATGGGCCACAACTCGTGCTCACAACGGGCTCAAAACTGCCTATTTACCCTTCAGCGACACAGCCCCCAGTGGCACGCCCTTCAGACGCCCCAGCGGCACGGCCATTTGGCCCTCCAGCGGCACGGCCATCCAGCCCTTCTGCGGCACGCTTCATCGCACCAAGTCTATACAGCCATCAGCCCAAGTCTGTACGTTGGCTGAATGAACAAACGAAGTCTGTACAGCCAAGCCCCAAGTCTGTACATTGGCTGAATGCACAAACAAAGTCTATACGTCCAAGCTCCAAGTCTGTACATTGGCTGGCTGTTTTGAACGCAAAGTCTATACACTCGTGTGGCAAGTCCATACAGAGTTCTGGCAAATGCAAAGTCTATACACTGGTGAAGTCTGTACATCCACCAGTTCAACGCAAAGTATGTACATCGATGAAGTCTATACATCAGCCCCTACAAGTCTATACGTTGCATCTAGGTGAAGTATATACAACCCATGCCTTGTCGAAGTCTATACACTCACTTGCCCTGGCAACCGTCCAACAGCAAACCCCAGGCCGCTCAGCGGCACACACCCTAGGCCGCCCAGCGGCACACCCCCCAGGCCGCTCAGCGGCACACCCTCAACGCCCTCAGTGGCACACTCTCCTTGCCGTTCAACGGCACGCCCTTTGGGCTCTTCAGCGGCACGCCTGCCGTGTCTTCCAGCGGCACGGCCTTTGGCCCTCCCAGCGGCACACTTCTTGAGCCCGCCAGTGGCACAGTGTTAAGGCATTTCAAAGGCCGAAAGACGTGATGCCCATGCCCTACGGATTCTTAGCACGCAGTGGACTTGCTGAGGTGTCGCCCGGGGAGAGAGCCACGCTGCCTACTCCTCCTGCCACCCAGGACAAGGGAGTCAAACCCTATTAAATCCCCGCCGGACGCTTCCCACCTTCGGACGCTCCCGCCGCCCGGGGTATAAAACCCCTCTTCGCTGCGAACAAAAAAAAGGGGGAGGAAGGGCAGACACTCACAGACAGATACACGCAGAAGAGAAGAAGAGAAGAGAAGAAGAGAAGAAGAGAAGAAGAGGAGGAGAAGAGAAGAAGAGGGGAGAGGAGAAGAGGAAGAGGAAGAGAAGAAGAGAAGAAGAAGGAGAAGAGAAAAGGGGGGAAAAGGAGGAAGATACAGAGAGACACACGCAGAAGAGAAGAAGAGAAGAAGAGGGAAGAGAGGAAGAGAGGGGAGAGGCTTCATCGCTCCATCCACCGCCGCCATCTGTGCGAAGAGGGATAAGAAGAAGAGAAGAAAGAAGAGGAGGGGAGGCTCCACCTCCCCCTTCTTGCTGCTCCGTCCACCCGCCACCGCCGTCCACGCGAAGAGAAGAAGGATACGAAGAGAAGAAGAGGAGCTCGTCGCTCCACCTACCACCACCGTCTGTGTGAAGAGAAGAAGAGAAGAAGAGTGAGTGGAGAGAGGGAGTGAGGTCCGGGAAGGGAGGAGTCCACGCTCCGTCCCCCCCCCCCACTGTGTTTTTTTTATCCTATTCATTTCGTTTCATTTCTTTTTTTGCCATCGTTGCAATGTATTAGTCCCCTCGGGGCACTCCTTTCGTGAGAATAAAAGTAGAAGGCTTGCAAGTATTTTTTCTTGGACGTCTTTCTAAAGCATTTCTTCCGTGTTTGCATCCTTCGGTGTTTCACGCCCGCTTTCCCTTTCTCCTTTTGTTAGGGTTTGTTTCCTCCCGGGTATTTTTGCCTTCGCTCACCCTCGGGCGCCCTCAGCGGTACACCCTCCCTGATTGTGCCTCCAACGGCGCGCCCCATCGTCCCTTCAGCGGCAGGCCCTGATTGTGCCTCCAACGGCACGCCCAGTCACGCCTTCAGCGGCACACCCTAACTACTCCCCAGCGGCACACCCCAGTCCAGCCCCAGCGGCACACCCTAGCCGTGCCCCAGCGGCACGCCCCAACCAGCCTTCGCCGGCACACCCCCATCGGGCCTTTGTCGGTGCACTCTTCAACACCCTTCGCCGGCACAGCCTTGGCTGCCTTTCCCCGGCACGCCTATGATGGCCCTCGCTGGTACGCCCCTTTGGGCCTTCCTCGGCACGGCCTTCATGGCCTTCACCGCCATACCCTTGGCCCCCTTGGCCTGGCACACTTTCCCTTCCTTCTTGCCCGATGCACTCCCCCCCCAGCCAGTCCTAGAGTAGCCTTCCACTCGCCATTCCCTCCGAGTTTTCCAAGGTTTATAAAGGTGTTGCCGCACTCGGGCGCCCACCTCCAGTTGTCGGGTTTCGCCACTCCATGTGGGCGCATTCCCTGTATCTCCCTTGCGCTCGGGTTAAAGGGAGATGCTGCCGAATTTTCGTTAGAAACAATAACATATTGAAGCAACAAATAAATGGAACAACCACACATTTAAAAGATAAAAGACAGCAACAAACAAACGAAAAGAACAACGGTGAAATGCCTTAACCAAAGCAAATGGAACCGCAATTAATTCAAAGAGGACCGAATCGAATGACAACTAAACAACTTGAACATCCGCCCTCACAAAAGAAAGAATTAAAATTAATCAAGAGAAGAAAAGAAGAAACCCATGCAAACTTAATAAAATCAGGAAAGAAGAAAAGAAAAGCCTTAAAAGAAACGGAGGAGGAGTGGGCTCCCCATGCCTTTCGCCGTTACACCCTCTAGCTACCCTTGGCCGGCACACCCTTCGCTGGCACACCCACTTGCGCCCTTCGCCAGCACACCCTCCATGGCCCCTCGTCGACACACCTTGCCAACTCTTCCCCGGTACGCCCTTCAGTGGCCCTCGCCGGCACACTCCCTGTTGCCTTCGCCGGCACGCTCCTTTGGCCCTCAGCGGCACGCACCCTTTCAGCCCCTCAGCGGTACACTCCCTCAGCCCTTCAGCGGCACACTCCTCAGCCCTTCAGCGGCACAGCCCCAGGCCCTTCAGCGGTACACTCCCAGCCCTTCAGCGGTACACCCCCAAGCCCTTCAGCGGCACACTCCCAGCCCTTCAGCAGCACACCCTCAACCCTTCAGCGGTACGCCTTTCTCTTAGCCCTCTAATGACCCATTATCTCCCCAGAAAATATGAGTAATAATAATAATAATAATAACAGATTCAAAAAAATGAATAAATAAATAAGAATAATAAAGGAATAAGTAATAGTAATAATAAGCTTAAAAATAATGACGATAATAATAATTAGACAAATAAACGATAACAAAAAATGAATGAATAATAATAACGAACTCAATGAGAATGATAAATAAATAAAAGATAACCAAAATAAATAATAATAACAAACTTAACGAAACACGACAAGCAAATGAATGACAATAAAATGAACAAAAATAATAACAAACCTAACAATAACACTGATAAATAAATAAATCATAAAAAATGATAAATAGATAGTAATAACAAACTCACTCAAAGATACGCATAAATTAACGAATAATAATGATAAAATTTCAAATGATAACAAAACAATGAGATCCACTTTGCAGCCCCGTCTCTCTCGTGACCCGGTGCAGAAGGAACAACAATGTCGCCCTTCCAGGTTGGGCCTAAGTCTTGGGAATCATCCCGAACTGGCCGTGACCCGACCTCGCCTCGGGCTGACACTCCGATTAAACCGGATTCTTTTCTCCGGCCGGATCCCTTCCGAGCCGCTACTAAAATTGCCGCACGCTCGGCAGACATTTGAACGGGTTCACCTCGATTTTCGCCGCGTTTCTATTACGGACCTGTGTCTGAATATGAAAAGACCCTTGAGCAACCAATATGACCGACGGCTCCCTCCCCGACATGGTCGTGAGTCGGCATTGCTCCGGGCCGATAGCCCATTAAATCGGATTCATTCTAATGGGATTCGTTCCCGTTCTTTCATTGAAACTGCCGTAAACTCGGCATACATTCGTACGGGGTCATTTCCATCAACGTCGCACTTTCAATATGGGCCCTTGCCCGAACATGAAAAGGTCCGCAAGCGACCGACATAATCGGAATAGAACGAGATGGCTCTCGCCACCCCTAGACTCCTTCCATGGGAATATCAATAAGGCCTCCGTGGGCCACACTTAGACCTCGGGCCTGACCCGATCATGGTCATCGTCTGGCTCATATCCTCGGTCTACAGCCCGCTCCTTTCAAACATGTTTTCGGTTCTCGAGTCTAGTCCCGGGAATCTCTCCCGTTGCCCTCCGGCACCGGAAATATTAATGATGCCCACGCAAGCCCCGTTTGGACCGCAGGAGGCGCCCCCGGTATGGTCCCGACTCGATCTCGCACCGGGCCAATAAATTCGCTAGTTTCCTGCTACACTAATCGAGATTTAACCGAATGTTTTCAGTGTCTCAGAATAATGTATTTGCCGTATCACAGCATACATATGTTCCAGGTCCTCCTGCGACGATTATGATACTCTCAAGCCGGACACCCGTCCGAATATTAAATGGTCTCCCGAATGACCGACACATTTCGAACGTCCGCTTGCCTAGACACAGGGCTTTTCATCCGATTCAAGGGATATTCCCTCGTTGCCCCTTGGCACCGGAAATATTAATGACGCTCATGTGAGCCAGACTTCGACCGCGGGGGGCCCACCGCAGTATGGTCGCAGCTTGATCTTGCACCGGGCTAACAGACTTATTGGTTTCTGACCGCTCTAACCGAGATTTAGCTGAACGTTTTCCGTTCTTCTGAACAATAAATTTTCCGTATCCCGGCATACATATGCTCCAGCTTTCCCATGACGATCGCGCTTTTCTCAAGCCGGACATTCGTCCGAACATTAAATGGTCAGTACACGACCGACATGACCGCGAATGGTTTTCTTCTCGCCCTCACGTGAGGATTTCAATACCTCGTAATAGACCTTTCATGTAATTAATTTCTTGGCCATGAGGCCCTGAATCTCAGCGATTAATCAAGGGTGTTCCCTCGTATGGGGGATGTAAATGACGCCACGACCTTTATGGCGCGGCGGGTTTTGGTCCCGACACGAACCACACAATCGTCTCACGAAGTCAGATCGAGCGCACCATGGGCTCTTCGGAGCCTAAACAAATTGTCACTTCGGTGACTGGCACGCCCACGCACTTAATAGACGAATCAACCATTCTCGAATAGACGACCATAATAGACGAATGAAAAGTGCATCCACAATGGAGCATGACGCTTATCATGAGTGTCGGTGTATCCAGGACTCGAGAGTTCAATGCCCAAGCTGGGGCCAACAGAGTGGCGACCGGGAGCCTGGCATTCACTTAGGCCCTTGGAGTTATTGCTGAAACCTGGGGTTTGTGACTCCTGTTGTGAAGTGAGGATGTCAGAGGGATGGTGACCCAGAGCTTGACGCCCGTACTGGGTGTTGATGAAGCTAGTACCCGAGGCTGAAAGCCTATGTTGGGAGTTGATGAAGCTGGGATCTGGGACTCGAAACCCAAACTGAGTGCTTGATGATGCTGGGATTCCGGGCTAGAAGCCCGGCTTCAGTGTTGATGATACTGGGACCCAAGACTGGATGTCGGTCTTGGGCATTGATGAAATTGGAACCCGGGGCTGGATGCTCATCTCGGGTGCTGCTGAAGCTAGGACCAGAAGCCGAATGCCTGTCTCGGGTGTTTTTAAAGATGGGACCCGGGGCTGGACGCCTATCTTAGGCATTGATGAAACTGGGACCCGGGGCTGAACGCCCGTCTTGGGTGTTGATGGAACTGGATCCTAAGGCTGGTGACCCGTCTTGGGTGTTGATGGAGCTGGAACCCGGGGCTGAATGCCAGGCTTGGGTGCTGCTGGAGCTGGACTCCAGAGCTGGATGCCCTTTTTTGGGGCATTGCTGGAGCTAGAACCCGGGGCTGAACACCCGTCTTGGGTGCTGGTGATGCGGGAATGTTGGGACCCAGGGCAGAGCGCCCATCTTGGGTGTTGAGCTGAGACCTAGGGCTGAAAGCCCATCTTGGGTGTTGATGTAGCTAGGACCCGGGGCTGGACGCCCATTTTGGGTGATGTTGAGGCTAGAGCTCGGGGCTTAATGCCCTTGGGTGTTGCTGGAGCTGGATCCAAGAGCTGGACGCCCTTTTTGGGTATTGGTGATGCTGGAATTCTGGGACACAAGGCAGAGCGCCCCTCTTGGGTGTTGATGTAGTTGAGACCCAGGGCTGAAAGCCCATCTTGGGTGTTTATGTATCTGGGACCCGGGGCTGGACGCTCATATCGAGTGTTACTGGAGCAGGTCCCCAGGCCTAGACGCCCGTCTTGGGTGTTGCTGGAACTGAGACCTAGGGCTAAAAGCCCGTCTTGGGTGTTGAGGTGGCCCAGTCCTAAAGAGGAAACCGTATGCTGGGAGTTGGCATCGCTAGATTGTAGGGGTAAAGACTCCGTTGTAGAGCTGGGAGGCCAGGGGCCTATTGGAATGGATTAGCAGTCAGATCTAGAGGGGGGTAAATAGATCTACCCAAATTAATGCCTAATTTAAAGCTCTTAAGTTGCGGAATAGAAAAGGTAAGGCAATCACGGTTGATTCAATGCAATTTCACTCAGGATCAAGAATTCAGATGAAAGTTCTAAGCGATAAACGATATGCAGGATAAGATGAAATAAACAATCATACAAGCAATCGCACTGCAAAGAGATTTTAAGGTGGTTCGATCTCAATCCAGAGATCTGCGTCCACCCTTACTCAATTGAGTAAGGCTTATGCTGCCTCATAGCTTAAAACCTGCTGATCCACAGCTTTGGGGATAATATCCCTACAATCCGCTGATCCACAGCTTTGGGAATGAATCCCAGACCGATGAGCCTCACAGCTTGCTCCGCTGATCTCCATTGCTTGCAATCAAGGAACACTTCCTTGCCGCTGACACACAGCTTACAGATGAGGTTGAAATCAAGTAGAAGACGTAAACGATAAAAGCAAAAACATATAGCTCACTGCGGAGCAAGCTAACTCTGGATTTGATCCAGCAGTTAGAACAAACAATCTCTCCCTAGCACCAAATCGATGCTCTATTTTTCTCACTCTCACCACCTCTAATGGTATCCTCTCCTTTCTTCGAAGATGCTCCTGCTCTCTCTCTTTTCTTTTCTTTCTTTTTCTCTGGCTACTGCCCTCTGCTCTCTTCTCTCAGCTCTCTTCCTGATGGGGTCATCACCATCCGTCCTGACACTCTCGACCATTCTCGTTACCCCAGAGGCGTACATCATGGTCTAGTCATTTATTTTGAGTCCTATGTATGTTTCTTTATTTTATTTGAGTCATATCATTGTAATTTCCCTTTTATTTGAGTCATGTCCCTAGGTCTTGTACTTATTTCCCAAGGTTTGAGTGTCATTAGGTTTATTAGCTAGTTATTGGGCCCAATTCATTGGGCTTGGCCCATGGGCGCCCATATCTTGTTGGTTATTAGTCAATGTGTCAAAAGTCAGGGTCTTATTGTAAATTGTGGGATCCCTATAAATAGGACCCCACTCTCTCCATTTTGAGGTAATGAATCAATAAATGAAAAACTTGCCATTTTGAGAGTTCAAACTTCTTATCTAGTGGAGAGATTCCATTATTGGGGTGAGATACCCTAGGGGAGAGATTCCCCACCCATCCCTCTCTTAATCTCTCTCTTTCACTCCCCTTTCTCTCTCCTCCACACCCAATTTTGAAAATTTTCTCTCTCCTCCCTTCCCAACCATCACTCTCCCACCTACCCCCATTAAAGGCCACTCCCCTTCCCCACACATCCCATTACTCCACCCCCTAGTCCCAAGAGAGCTTCCACCAATCCTAGCTCCACCTCCCAACCCCCAACTACCCCACCCACTTCCCCAAGCACCCTTCCCACTACCCCAAGCACCCCTTCCCTTCCCCAACACAACCCCTCCCATCCCCAAGACCACCATTGAATACCCTCCATTAAGGAAAATTCAAACTCATCTTCCCTTCACCCACTTGTGCCCCCCTCACCTTCCCCTCTCCCTCCAAGCCCAAATTCGCAGCTCCTCTCTCACCCATAGCAAACACCCCCTTTCAGCCCCCATTCTCCCCTTCCCACACCTTGAAACCCCCCCCCTCCTAGACCCCCTCACAGCTGGGGGTTGCCCCTACACACAACCACGTCATTTCCCCCCCCCCCATCTACCCCATTCCCCATTACCTATCTCCACCCTCTCAAGTTCTGGTTGCAGGCAGCAGATTGGCCGCAGGTTGCAGAGGGCACCCCATCGTCCCCTAGGAGCTTCAGGTGGTATACCATATACCGACGGAAGCGTCTGCCTGTCTTCTTCGCAACGGTGGTGGTCCCGTCCCATTCCGAATTCGAGATCGACCAGGAGAGCCATTCTCCCACAACTGCGCAGATCCCCCCTGGCAGGAGACCAGAGCCGGATTGAAGCTCGACTGCGACGATCGTGTTGGGAATCGGATCAAGAGTTCTTCTTCAAACATCTTCTAATACGAGTCTTCTAACATCTCCAAGAAGCAGAGCCCCATTTTGTGACCGGACCTGAAAGTTATCAATTTTCTCCCTCGGGTGCTCGGTTCTGCTTCCACTTAGTCTGCACCGACCCCTCCTCAGCGTTCAGAGCCTACCGATCAACCCTCACATCAGCTGGCATCTCCGTTAGTCTTGCTTCAAAGAGGACTCGTCAACGGTTCCAACGACTCCAGCGGCACCTGATTCTGAGCTCGGGAGCGACCGTGGAAACCTCTGCTTCCTGCTGTTGGGAACCTGAAGCTGTCAGATCCGAGGGTCTGCCACCCTGTTCAAGCCCCTACCCCGACCAGCAGCGGTGCCCAAAGCAATTTACAAAATTCAAGCATCATCCAGATCCAGCTACGAAGAATCTCCAAGTGCTTTTGTCTGCAACAAAATTCGGTGCTGACCACAGCGTCCAAATACCTGACGGTCTATCCTGAGACACAGTCAGCGGGCAGATTCGGCTTTGACTTCCCTCTCTTCACTTCTAGCTCGAATTCCCCTCCCCGCTTGGCCTGCTGAAGGCCCCTCCCTTCGTGGAGGTCGCATTGAGTGTATTCATTGGCTTCCCTTCCCCGAGATCTCCCCCCTTGCATGGGGGTAGTTCATGTATTATTTACACTCACAGGTTTGAAGCTTCATCGACGCGGCGTGCAGGTGCTTCCCCTCGCCTCCCCGCTCGCCCCCGTCTCCGACCGGAGTCGGTTTCTTCAAACCGGCTAGGTGAGAACTCATCCCTTGCTCTCAATTATTCTTGTTCATTTAATATTCTCCAATTGCACCGTCAGTAAGGAAGAGAGCGCCCGATCTTAAGGCTCCACCGCACTTGTGCGACCCCCGTGGGTGTGAGTGAGTGATCCGCGTCCCTCGGCCAAGGCCAACACATTGAGTTGAATATCCGCACCTCAAGGGGAAGTTTGACTTAGACTTTGCTGGCCCTCTACCAGCAAAGGGCTTGTCCCATTTCCTCGACTCGGCATCCCCGAGTTACCCCCGGGTTAAGTGTGTGCGCCATACGAAGGTCCGCTTGCGTAGGCTTCATAGCCTTGTAGTTGTGCTTGTTAAATTAGGTCCGAGGTTGCGTCACATCAAGTGGTATCAGAGCAAGTTTCAGACTTGTCTCTACTAAGTCTAGTCCTTGGGCACATTTGCATTCATCAACATGGCTACCTCTCTTTGGTCACATTCATCCCACTCGACCCCCCACAAGGGACCGATCAACCCTCCATTTGACATAATCTCTTTTGAGGATCTCCTCTTCGATGGATCATGCTATAGTGCCTACCTAAAGTGGGAGGTCACCATGGAAAAATACTTTGAGAGAACTATGGTTTATGGACCCGCAAGAGTCCGTGTTGCCATGGGGCAATTTCGGGGTCAAGCCAAGGAAAATGGAGGAACATAGTGGGCTTAAGGGACGTTAGGGAACAAGAACCCATTTCCTCATGGGATGATATGAAGAAAGAACTTAGAAAAATCTACATCCCCAAATATTCCCACCACTTCTACTCAAACACCCCTAGCCCGAGGTGCACTACCACTCCTCCATCCCCACCCGACCAACTTGATACCACCTTTAGGCCTCCTCCCCCACCACTCCCAACAAATCACTTCTCAACCATCATAACTACACTTCGCGACCAAGTCCTCTCCCTTAAGGCCCAAATAAACCAAGCATCCACCTCTCCACCAAATCCCCTAAGGGTCCCCACACTCCAAATAAAACCCCCTTCCGCAAACCTCACTATCCAAACTCAATTGGCCCCCACTTCCCCCCCTCCACAACCGGTCGATCCCAAGGGGAAGAGACCCCTAACCGACCCGGTTTCCCCAATAAGGACCACCATTCAAACCCAAGTGGACCCCGTGTCCATCCCTCCACCTAGACCCATGACGGCTACCACCACCCAACCCACAATCCCTCACCAAACCCATACCCCACATCTCCCCTTGGTCCCCACCACTACCCCTCCATCGTCCCCTAAAAAGGGTACACCCCCCAAAACCCATCAACCCAAATCTTGTCACCCAACCCACCTTCCACTTCCAACCCCAATCCTACCCCAACCTAGGCCTCCACTACTTCCACTCCCAAACCCCACTCTACCAATCCCAATCCAAGTTTCCCTTTACCCTCCACCCCAGGAGCACCACACACCAACCCTCATCACCCCAAAAGACCCCCTCACCTCCTTGGTTGAAGAACTCATACCCGATCCAATAGTTGTGAGCCCTCCAAACCCACCCCCCACCTTGGAGGAAACCCAAGTCTAAGTTGAAGAAGAAACCTCACACGATGGTCTTTACCTTACACCACCCTCTCTAGTTGGGGCGGAGCTCATCTTAGGAGAACCCATTGTTAGTTGGCTAAAGGAGAGCCCAATTAGAGAGATCCCGGCCCATATTTTCCCTCCCATAGAACAAGACCTTCCCATAGTGCCCTTCTTCTCCTATCACACCACAATCCAAGCATCCTATCAAGTGGAGACCTTAGAGGACCTTCTCAAGGGCATAGCATGGCAATTAGAGATGACTAGCATGTTGACCCTTATGGTCGAACAACCTAGGAGCCTTAGCCTCCTACACCTATGCATAGGGTCTATCACCTCGGTTTGCACCATTGGTTGCTACACTAGCGACCTCCTTTTATTCCTCCCTACACCCGATGAGCCCAACCTTCTCCTCGATTTAGAGCTTCTTATCTTGGGTAGAAAGCCAAGCTCTCCACTCATGGCCGACCCACTTGCCAAGAACATTGGCCCAACTATCATGGAGAAGGATGACATAGCACCTTTTGAGGATCTTGAGGACATGGAGTTCCTCCCCCTAGGTAACCCATTTTATGATCCATATGATCTATTCCAATGGGAGTCAAGAGACTCGTGTGACCCAAACACTTTATCCACCACCCACCTTTCCCTACACCAACTCACCATGTTTGACCCAATTCACTCCATCTTAGACCCGGGTTACATCTTGGGAGCCATGACCTTGGGCCACATATCCCTAGGTAATGAGGTTGTGCTCCACCCCATGATGACCACCTTCTTAGATCCATTCGACCCTTTTCAATGGGAGTTCAAAGGTTGTCCCACACCTATACACATGGAAGTCACCTATAGGAAAAACATGCATGTGTCTAGGCTTACCACACCACTTGGCATGAACACTATGTTGGGTCCATTCATTCACATCACCCACATGTCAAGTAGAAAGCATGAGTGGTCCATATTCGGATGTATTGGTCCACCCTCATTCATCATGGGTCTTAAGCATGTCAAAAGCATCTACGGATGTCCGGGTCCCCCGACATTCATCACCACTTTGCATGATAGGTTCACATATGGTTGCCCCGGCCCACCTAGGCCCACCAAAGTCTACATGACAACATTGCATGATAAGTCCACATATGGTTGCCCCGGCCCACCAAGGTTCATCAAGGTCCATATGGCATCATGGCATGATAGGTCCATCTATGGTTGTCCAGGTCCACTCATAACCACTAAAAGGACAGCATTCACAAAATTGTATGATAACCTTGCAAGCGCATCAACAAGAGTCATGAAATCTACAAAAGGTCGACCGACTCAATGGCGTCACCAAGAAATCCAAATGGGTGATTCCGGGATGGTGAGGAATGAGAGGCTCTCACATAGAGACAACTCAAAATTGAGATTTTGTGGGATCAGCCCCTTCCAGGTTTTTGAGGTGCATTAGCCCCACTACTAAGTTAGGCCTCCTCAAGGGATACGGAGTTAACTTCAGTTTCAATGTGGAAAGCCTTGTGCCACACAAGGGACCCATGGTGTCACCAAGTGAGAATTTCAAGCCCCCTTCCTCCCTTGAGAGAGCACCCACCCCTCCCCATGTGAGCACCATCAACCCAGAGAGCCCGACGTAAGCAACTTGAGAGAATATTGGATGAACATGTAATCATCACTCGGAGCAAGGTGAACGGGCTCTACCTCGCTAGGTGGAAGAATCGACTTCTTTCGGAAGACATGTGAGCAGTACCACCTCTTACTCGACAGAGTCGAGTTCTCCACACCCCGGGAGTATGATGGGGTCATCACCATCCGTCCTGACACTCTCAACAATTCTCGTCACCCCGGAGGCGTACATCATGGTCTAGTCATTTATTTTGAGTCCTATGTATGTTTCTTTATTTTATTTGAGTCATATCATTGTAATTTTCCTTTTATTTGAGTCATGTCCCTAGGTCTTGTACTTATTTCCCTAGGTTTGAGTGTCATTAGGTTTATTAGTTAGCTAGCCCAATTCATTGGGCTTGGCCCATGGGCACCCCTATCTTGTTAGTTATTAGTCAATGTGTCAAAAGTCAGGGTCTTATTGTAAATTGTGGGATCCCTATAAATAGGACCCCACTCTCTCCATTTTGAGGTAATGAATCAATGAATGAAAAACTTGCCATTTTGAAAGTTCAAACTTCTTATCTAGTGGAGAGATTCCATTATTTGGGTGAGAGACGCTAGGGAAGAGATTCCCCACTCATCCCTCTCTTAATTTCTCTCTTTCACTCCCCTTTCTCTCTCCACCACACCCAATTTCAAAATTTTTCTCTCTCCTCCCTTCCCAACCACCACTCTCCCACCTACCCCCATTAACGGCCACTCCCCTTCCCCACACATCCCATTACTCCACCCCCTAATCCCAAGAGAGCTTCCACCAATCCTAGCTCCACCTCCCAACCCCCAACTACCCCACCCACTTCCCCAAACACCCTTCCCACTACCCCAAGCACCCCTTCCCTTCCCCAACACAACCCCTTCCATCCCCAAGACCACCATTGAATACCCTCTATTAAGGAAAATTCAAACTCACCTTCCCTCCACCCACTTGTGCCCCCCTCACCTTCCCCTCTCCCTCCAAGCCCAAATTCGCAGCTCCTCTCTCACCCATAGCAAACACCCCCTTCTAGCCCCCATTCTCCCCTTCCCACACCTTGAAACCCCCCCTCCTAGACCCCCTCACAGCTGGGGGTTGCCCCTACACACAACCACGTCATTTCCCCCCCCCCCATCTACCCCATTCCCCATTACCTATCTCCACCCTCTCAAGTTCTGGTTGCAGGCAGCAGATTGGCCGCAGGTTGAAGAGGCCACCCCATCGTCCCCTGGGAGCTTCAGGTGGCATACCATATACCGACGGAAGCGTCTGCCTGTCTTCTTCGCAACGGTGGTGGTCCCGTCCCATTCCGAGTTCGAGATCGACCAGGAGAGTCATTCTCCCACAACTGCGCAGATCCCCCCTGGTAGGAGACCAGAGCCAGATTGGAAGCTCGACTGCGACAATCGTGTTGGGAATCGGATCAAGAGTTTTTCTTCAAACATCTTCTAATACGAGTCTTCTAACATCTCCAAGAAGCAGAGCCCCATTTGGCGACCGGACCTGAAAGTTATCAGTTTTCTCCCTCGGGTGCTTGGTTCTGCTTCCACTTAGTCTGCACCGACCCCTCTTCAGTGTTCAGAGCCTACCGGTCGACCCCGACATCAGCTTGAATCCCCGTTAGTCTTGCTTCGAAGAGGACTCATCAAATGTTCCAACGACTCTAGCGGCACCTGATTCTAAGCTGAGGAGCGACCGTGGAAACCTCTGCTTCCTTCTGTTGGGAACCTGAAGCTGTCAGATCCGAGGGTCTGCCCCCCTGTTCAAGCCCCTACCCCGACCAGCAGCGGTGCCCAAAGCAATTTACAAAATTCAAGCATCATCCAGATCCAGCTAGAAGAATCTCCAAGTGGTTTCGTCTGCAACAAAATTCGGTGCTGACTACAGCGTCCAAATACCTGACGGTCTATCCTGAGACACAGTCAGCGGGCAGATTCGGCTTCGACTTCCCTCTCTTCACTTCTAGCTCGAATTCCCCTGCCCGCTTGGCCGGCTGAAGGCCCCTCCCTGCGTGGAGGTCGTATTGAGTGTATTCATTGGCTTCCCTTCCCCGAGATCCCCCCCTTGCATGGGGGTAGTTCATGTATTATTTACACTCACAGGTTTGAAGCTTCATCGACGCGGCGTGCGGGTGCTTCCCCTCGCCTCCCCGCTTGCCCCCGTCTCCGACCGGAGTCGGTTTCTTCAAACCGGCTAGGTGAGAACTCGTCCCTTGCTCTCAATTATTCTTGTTCATTTAATATTCTCCAATTACGCCGTCGGTAAGGAAGAGAGCGCCCGATCTTAAGGCTCCACCGCACTTGTGCGACCCCCGTGGGTGTGAGTGAGTAATCCGCGTCCCTCGGCCAAGGCCAACACATTGAGTTGAATATCCGCACCTCAAGGGGAGGTTTGACTTTGACTTTGCTGGCCCTCTACCAGTAAGGGGCTTGTCCCATTTCCTCGACTCGGCATCCCCGAGTTACCCCCGGGTTAAGTGTGTGCGCCATACGAAGGTCCGCTTGCGTAGGCTTCATAGCCTTGTGGTTGTGCTTGTTAAATTAGGTCCGAGGTTGTGCCACATCACTTCTACTTTGAAATCTTCTCTCTGCAATTGCTCTCTCAGAATTTCTTCTTCTTCGTATGTCCGTGTTTTAGAGTTCATGTCCCTTTTTATAGCCTTGCGGGAGTTGGGCGTGTGGAAACCACGTTCCCGCCCAAACAGCTCCATCCAGAAGGTGCATTGGAAGTCAACGTGGTAGACACTGAGGGTAAGCTATCCACATGGCAGACTTTCCAATTCTGACTTCACCTTGGATCACGTGCATGTGGGTAAAAGTCTTGAACCATGTGACTCCATAAAGTGTAAATCTCCCTACTCGAAACTGGGTCCATTAGTTGACTTAACCCTATCAAGAAAGAATAAGGCATTTCATCAAACACCTTATAGTCATAGCATCAGAGAGAGAATATATGCTTAATCAATATTCAGAAACCTTAATTGATTAGATCAAAGGTATGAAGATATATTAAGTGTATATCAGATGTTCAGATCAAACAAGGTATGATAATGCAGATGCTTCAATGCATAGACTTCATATGAGAACTTAGACACACTATCATAGACCTTATACCAGTATGCTCAGACCTTGAATGTGCATGTGCACAGACTTGAGTGCATATGCTTAGAATTGTATGAGACAGATGCTCAGACCATGCCTAGTACGTGTGCACAGACCTTACCTAAGGAATGTGCACAGACCATGCCTTATGCATGTGCTCAGACTTGATATAACTGCATGTCGACACTCCTAGTATGCATAGACCTTCCTATTGTTAGGTTCGGTGCAGTATTCAGAGGGGGGGGTGAATGAATATAGCCCTTTAAAAAAAAACTTTCGCCCAATTAAAATATGATGCTCACTAGAGTTACTAGTTCGCAAACTAGACAAGCTTAAAAGCTAATAATCAGTTGCAGAGCAAAACAAGCACACAGTGAGATCACTAGAATGCTAACTAGGCTGATTTAGACAAAGAATTGCTCAACTAGAATTTCGCTCTCTTGACAAATTAAAACATTCTAAGAAGACTAATTAACTCTTCTTCTCAACCAAAAGCCAAACACATGGAGCACCCCTATGCATTCATCTAGCGGAAGCAAACCATAAGCAATCAAACCACAATGCAAGAGGGGTTTTTAGGTGGTTCGGTCTTCCAGACCTACATCCATCCCTCACTCCCAACCGGAGTGAGGCTTCACTAGCAAATGCTAGAACCAAGCAGACTCAGTCTGCAAACAGTTGCTGCCACACAGCTTGACCAGGGGAACAACCTCCCCTCTTCCTCCAAGCCGGAGGGACACCCCAAGTGACTCCCAGCCACTTGGAAACCAGAGACCGAAGTCTCAGGAGGGAACCAACCAGTGACTTCCAGTCACCAGCAAACCAGAGGTCGAAGACCTCTCTTCCTCCCAACCGGAGGGACCCCTGGACTTGCAATCCACAAGCCCAGAACCGGAGATCAGATCTCCCTTCTCATGAGTCCACAGGAGGAATCTGACCTCAGTCCAGAGGATCAGAAGAACAAAGATAATCAGAAAACAAAGGAAAACAATAAAGGAAAATAACACACTAATCAGAAAGCTGTAAAAGATGAAAACACAGATATGGCTCTCAATGGAGCTGATTGGCCTGGATCTGATCCGCGGTCCAGTAGGAACAAGTCTTCAGATGAAGCTTCCCATCTCTCGTTCTCTCTTCTTCTTTCTCTTCCTTTTCTTCTCTGCTTCCTTCTCTCACTCGCGAGCTCTCTCTCTTTCTCTTTTTACTTCTGCTACTTCTCTCACTCTGCCACTCTTCTTTTTCTTCTTCTTCTCTTCTCACTGGATCGAATACTCTCTGCTGCTCTCAGACTCGATGTATAGACTTTTCTCTTTTTCTATCGATCAGCCTTCTTTAGTGGAAGAAGGCTCATATATATAGCAGCAGCAGCAGCAGCTCCTGGGAGCGTGGCTTCCACGTTTTCCCGCCCAAGGAATTTGCTAGAACCGAGGCAGCTTCATCCACGTGTCAGCATCTTCATACCTCGTCCTCTTGGGATCACGAGCCAGGTCATCAATCTAGGTAAGAATCCATTGTATAGACTTCACACATGAAGACATCCGCTGTTCAGACTTGAATAACATTCAGCAATGCATTGTATTGACTCCACCAGCCTGCAGCGTTGACGCATCAGAGTAATCCAGTAAGCTTCTTTCTTGATTGTTTGAACTACAGCGTCCACGCCACTTGATCAAGGCGTTGACGCATTGGTGTCCAGTGATCAATGTCTTCAGTATATAAGCGTGCTGCGTCGACGCTGCTAGCCCATAGCGTTGACGCAGTGGTGTTCCAGCAGCTAATACTTTAGCTTGTTTGCTTGCTGCGTGGACGCTACCAGGCCGTGGCGTTGACGCAGTGATGTGTTCCAGCAGCTAATACTTTAGCTTGTTTGCTTGCTGCGTGGACGCTACCAGGCCGTGGCGTTGACGCAGTGATGTGTTCCAGCAGCTAATACTTCTACTAGTATACTTGCTGCGTGGACGCTGTGGTCATTCTGCGTTAACCCTATACACACAAAAATCTTATAATCATAACATAGAACAAGTGGTTATTTAAATCTTATAACACCGAGTGTATATACTCTGAAACAGCAAATGGGCAAGTATGTACACTGAGAGAGTGTATAGACTTGGAAGTCTTCCTGTGAGCTCAGTGTATATACTTTCCAATGTCTAGACTACAGGAGATGAAGACCAATGTGCAGACATGAGCTATGCAAGCTACAGTGTCGTTGTATGGTCATGGGGTTCAGCTGAGGATGTATGGACTTACAATGCAAACAACAATGTATAGACTTCATGTAAAAGCCCAATGTATAGACATTGAAATCGAAGACCAATGTGCAGACTTGGATTTGAAGACCAGTGTATGGACTTCAACAGTGAACGGATGTACATACTTCATGTAAAAACCTAATGTGTAGACTTGAAGAATGTGAGACGATGGCTAAGACACTGCACAATCGGATGTATAGACTTGCATTACTGTAGCAACGTGTAGACTTTGCCTTAGACGCTAAGTGAGACGCTCAATGTACACACTTAACCAATTCAAAGGCAAAATGAGTGTACAGACTCTGAGTCCAAACCCAACGGCTGTACAGACTTAGAAAGTGAAGACTGATGTACAGACTTCATTAATCAAAGCATGAATGAGACGCTGTACACACTTAGCCTAGGACAATGTATAGACTCAATCAAATGAAGAGCTTCCAGTGTGTAGACTTGAAAGTCTAATGGCGATGTGCATACTTGCTGAGTTGACGCTGCAGCCCAATGAGTTGACGCTGCAACGTATACACTTTACGTTCAACTGATGATGTGTAGACTTGAAGAACTGAAGCCCACGTTATATAGACTTTGAAATCTGAATCGACAAAGCAGGCTGTACAGACTTTGAGAGTCTTGAAGGATGTACAGACTTTGAAGGCTTTGATGGCCAATGTACAGACTTGTAACACTTGAAGACTGATGTATAGACTTCGCCTAAACACTGTCCGATGTATAGGCTTTATTCTGAAGCGTTGTATGGACTTGCAAGAGATGCACAAAGAGACACTGCCTGAGACGGTCAACTGGACGCTGACTCTGTACAGACTTCAACTTAAAGATGCACGATGTACAGACTTGCTAGTCTGAAGGCTAATGTATGGACTTAAAGGTTAACACTCGAATGTATAGAGTTGAAGGGCTAACAATCTAGTGTATAGACTTCAAAAGGACAAAGCATCCACAGACCAGACGATGTACAGACTTTGTCAAGTGACTGGCTGTACAAACTTCAGAAGATGAAGACTCTGTATCGACTTGAAGACCATGAGCCAATGTATAGACTTTGAAACCCAGACAGTCAGTGTTCTGATGGGTCGACGCATCAGTAGGGGTGGGTCGACCCACTACTGTCCATACTAACTAAACAGACTTGGCCAATGCATGAAGCACAGTCCAGTGTATAGACTCGATGCCTTGAAGATCAATGTACATACTTTGAAGACCGACCTAGCAGGATGTGTAGACTTAGAATGCAACCAGGATGTCTAGACTTGATGTGAGGCAATGCACAATAAACATGAACCAATGAATTGAATGCATATAGCAGACATGAACTGAATGTATGTAGGAGAACTAATTAAAGTATTACCTGATCTGAGCATTCACCTTACCTGTCATGATTTAACTTTGACTCTTTGACTTGGGTTAACTTCATGACCTGTGAGACATCCTCAACCCTGTTCTGAAAGTTTCTCATAATGCAACAGGATTATATCATCAAGGATGTAAACATAATGAGACATAATATCTGTCATCATCAAAACTCCAGAACCACAAGGGACACAACAATCTCCCCCTTTTTGATGATGGCAATATTATGAGTCATTGCAATAGGTCCATCATGATGATTATGAAATACCATCCATCATGATGATTATGAAATACCATGTGACAGTTCATAAACATGCACCCATAATGACTAATGAATGCACCAATAAAGACTAATGACTCACACCAAAAATTCTCTCCCTTTGTCAACATCAAAAAGAATGGAGTGGTCATTGACTGTTTAAGAATTTGAAATAGGAGCTATTATGCAAACAGAGTTACTATCATCTAAAACTCCCCCTGACAAGATACTCTCCTGAATGAACATTGAACCACAGGGACATGCAAAAGTTCTCCCCCTTAGATAAAGAAATCAACAGTTAAGTCTGAAATAATGGAGTCCATTGTGAGAAAGAAGGCACTCAGAATAAATGAGAAAGGTTTTCAATGGGATATCAATTTCATAAATCTGATTAAATAGGTATTTCAGACTCTTCTATTATAGAGATTTATGAATGATCTTCATTGACAAGTCAGATCAGAATATGATGTATGCAAGGCTTGTTCATAAGCTTTCTGTACTCATATCTGAAATCAGTTTTAATAAAGGTGAACCTTACTTTCATATTGACAGTCTTGTTTAACCTTCTTCTTCCTTACTCACTTAATTTCAAAGATTCCTTTAAGAGATGCAATCAATAATAATGAAGTTAAACACATAAGAGAAACATTTGTTTCTGTCAAGGGTTCCAATAGAATATTTCTTTTGCACATATATTTCAAATGGTATACTAGATTAGCAGCAATTTTCATAACATTCTTCATGAGCACTTGAGTTTAGTACACCCTTGTAACTAGAGGATACACGTTGTTTAGACGCCAGTATCCCTAAGCACTTGGATGGACTAACTGTCATGCTTCATAGGAATAGAGATTACATTTACACTTCATGACACACTACAGATCATTTCTTTGATGAGTGAGATGTATTTCTCAGTGTGCATGCTATTGCTCTGCCAGATTATTAATCATTTTTAAGCAGAGTTAACTATGGCACCTCATGACACAGTCCTTTGGACATGATTTCTCAGTGACCAAGGTCATTGCTCTGACAAGATTTACCCTTAGACATAATTCATATTCTCAGATGTTTAAAGCTCAATACTAATTTCATACATATCAATCAAGGAATATCATGATTTCAGAATTTTCAGAATTCAGAAGAGTTTAAAAGACTCAACATGAAAATGTTGGTTAAAGTTTATTAAGACCAACTCAGATATTTTCAAGATATGTTCATAAGCAAACATAAGACATACATGAAACATCAACCGGCTGAAAGAATCAAACATTCATAATCCTATATAATAGAAGATTCATGTTTAAGTTATCTTTCAGATTTATGATCAGGATATGTACAGATAATTCTTTCTGAGTTTTCAGGAAAGGCCGAAACATTTTTGGGAACAGCCAATTCAACAGATGATACCAATGAATAGGATGAGGGAAGATGGCTGATAACAGTTGAAGCAGGAAGCTGAAATGTGTTGCATTACACATTCATCACAGGGATTTAGGCAAGATAGCAGTTCAATCTGAAGATGGGAAGTTCAGATGATAGAATATGAATAATGCTCCCCCTAAATGTATGCATGATCTAACATTCCTAAATGTTGGATTGTGTGTCTTCCCTAAGTATTTTGATGATGAGCAACACTATGTTAATTGTTCTTGTTATTTTTGATCAGATATCTTACACTTGAGTTATCCATGGTTTTATATGAAATAACTGCTAAAGAGGTAACACTTCATGTGTTCGTTCATGTTCTGTCTTCGTGCTGTTTTTCCTCAAACATCATGTAGTTCTTGCTTCGCGTTTTCACCTCGTGTCGAGTTAGCCATGTTGTCGTCTGTTTGAGTGTTGTCGTTCACCTCGTGCAGACTTTGTTTACTGTGTTGTTTTCATGTCATCCTTTGTATTCCTGTCTTCGAGTCCTTTCGCTGACTCTCTAAGTCAGTCTAAGTTCAAGTGTTCGTTTCACTTCGTGATTGTTTTTTCTCTTCTCATGACTTCGTGTTGTGTTCCTGAAGCTGCTCTAAAAGTTCTGATGAACTTCGAGTAGTTTTTTCTGTAGACCTCGTGTCGATTCCTGCTTAGTAACCACACTTCGTGACGGTTACTATAGTCCACGTCTTCGTGTTGGTTTTATGCACTCCGTGTCGTCTTCTTTGTTTCATTCTGTTCTCATCTCACTTCGAGTCGTTTCTTTGCATACTGCCTTCATGATTGATTGGCACTTCGTCTTGGTTACAACACCTCGTGTTGTACTGTTTGACTTCGTGTCGGTTTCGGTTGCAGTCCATGTTGTTTTCATGTCGTTCTCCTTTATTGCCACCTCGTGTCGTTTTTGTTATTAAGTCTTCGTGTCGTTTTACCTCGTGCAGTGTTATCCCGTGTCATTTACTGTTTTCGACTATGTGTCGTTATCAGCCTGTGTTGTTTTCATCTCGTGCTGTTCTCACTATCCTTGTGTTGTTCTCACCGCGTGTCGATTACTGTTTTCACTTAGCATTATTTTTATTTCGTGTCGTTTTTCTGTGTAGTGTGTGTTTGTCACCACTATACTTCGTGTCGTTGCTTTTTACTTCGTGTCTAACTTCACTTCGTGTTGTTTTCACCTCGAGTCGTTTCCTTATACTCTGTCCTCGTGTTGGTCTCTCGCTTTAGTCTTCATGTCGGTTTCTGTCGTAAGCCCGTATTGTCCTCGTGTTGTTTTTGCATTCGTAACCTCGTGTCTCTCTTGCTTATAACCTCACCTCGTGTCATTATCTTCTGTATATCTGATCTGTTACAGACTTTCTCGTGTCGTTCTTATGTCATCTCGAGAAATAGTCACGTCGTGTTGTTGTTACTATACCTCATGCAGTTTTGGTTTTAATAGCCATGCAGCGTATTAATGGACTTAATCTCATTACAGGTCCGAGGAAGAACATTCCACACTCCAGGGCTGCACGTGATCCGAGACAAGAGGAACCAATTTGATAAAGGCACGTGACAGGATACTTCTGGATCGAGCGTGGGAGGCACACGCATTTCATGCCCTATCCATCTGCTGTTGATGCTATAAATAGAATCCTTCGTCCTCAGATGAAGGTGATCGAAGTAGAGAGGCATAGAAGAAAACAGGGAAACAGAGAGCCCTTCGATCCAGGAAAAAGAAAAGAAAGAAGAAAGAATAGCAGAGAGAAATAGAAAGAGAGCAGAAGAGTGTTCAGAAGAATTGTTCTGACTTGCGGATCAAATCCGAAGTCTATTGCTCTATATTGAGCTACATTGTTTCCATTGTCTGGCATTTGATTTCCTTCGTTCGTATTTTTCATTTCTTGTTCTTATCTTTCTTCAACCGTTATTGTTTGTGTTTTCGATCCTCTGGACTGAGGTCGGGGTCCTCCTGTGAGATCAGGAGTAGGGAGAGTCAATCTCCGATTTGCAAGCAGCAGGTGAGCTGCTTGTAGGTACCCTCCGGGTTGGGAGGAAGAGGGGTCTTCGACCTCTGGTTCGCTAGTAGCAGGGCTGCTACTAGTGGGGTTTCCCTCTTGGTAAAGAGGAAGAGAGACGTGAGTCTCTGGGTTCTAGTGACTGCTGTTCGCTAGAGGTTCTCTCCGGGTAGGAGGAAGAGGAGAGGTTGTTCTCCTGGGAAGCTGTGTATCAGCGGTTGTTTGGCAAGCTGTGTTGCCCAGCCTTTAGTGAAGCCACACTCAGGTTGAGTGTGGGGTGGATGTAGGTCTGAAGGACCGAACCACCTTAAAATCCTCTGAGCCCTTGTGTGATTGATCGTGATAATATTGTAGTATGCCTTCTATTTGCTTGAGCTATTAACTGCACTGCATCTTTTACGATAGTCAGAGCTCGAGGTTAGCTCCGTTTAGCCATATACTCTGCAATAATTTTTTAAATCTACGAAAACAGTGATCTATTCATCCCCTCCCCTTCTAGATCACTTCATATTGTACTTATCACTAAATGTATGCAACTCTGACCTATGGTACCAGGCGGAGGACTTGGTCTAAAGACTACCTCACACATAGTAAACACTTCCAGACAGAGTTCATATGCCCTTTAGTATCTTACTATTTATATACCAAGAGTCATGCATGACAATCCAATGCATATGCAGTTCTACATGCATCTTTTAGCTAACACTGTGCCACTTATATGCAATTGTGATGCATGTGCATGTCAAATGTGCAGATGAACATTTTTAAGCATGAGACATCATCCAAGAAACAGACTTACTCATCTCACCTTTTTAGATTTTTTAGAATGCAATTTGTTTTCAGAGATTATGCATTTTGACCAATATCAACTAACTGCAATTAACATATGTATGCATCAAATGCAGACATTCTTTAAACTCATGTATGCACCAGTGCATGATAAAAGAAAATTACAAAAGGCAGATGCAGTTCTGGACATGTATGCATTGACATATTAAGCATGATGTTCAATTAAAAAAAAATTAGGTGAAGAAACATTTAATCAATAGAGTTGGGGTTTACCATACTTTGGATGCCTTGGTTTATTTGACCCCCTTTTATTCCTCATCCCAAGGCATACCTGCAAAGCACAGATCTCATTTTATGTTTCTAGGTACCCAAGACTTCTTGGGTCCTACTTTGTTAGTAACACCTCTGATAGGTGCTTTTCACATTCTTTGGGCATGTAAGTCATCAGACTTCATTAAATTACACTCACTCATGGAGTGCCAAACCTGTCCACCATAATGACAGGAAACAGCAGATCTTGAATTCTTTTTATTCACAACATTGTTAGCATGGAATCTGTGTGCATTATTCTGAACATAAATTTTATGTGCATTGGCATGAAGATTTCTGTTATTTGCATGAGATTTTGGTTTACCTTTACCTGCCCACCAGCATTCCGAAGCTCGGTGGCCAAATTTTCCACATTCAAAGCATGCCAGACTCTTTTCTTTAAAAACAGTTTTATTTCTTCCAAAAATATTTCTATTTGCAGGGAGTTTTATATTCTGAGAGAAAGTTCTTCCCTGAGCATGCCAACAGTCCTTGACTGTATGGCCATGTTTTCCACAATGAGAACAATTAGAAAAGGTATTTCTATGAGGGCCTAACCAGTATTGTGCAGCAACATGTCCTATTTCTCCACAGTTATAACAATGAATTTTTTTTTCCCTAAGGACATGATTTCTACCCTGATTGTTTTGAGCAGCTGCTAGGTCATCTTTTTCCATCAAATTACACTCATGCATCAAATGTCCATATTTGTGACAGTAGTGACAGATCATTTTCTTTCTAGATGCATGCGAGTGAGTGGGTGAAACATGCAGAGTAGGAAGAGGAACATGTTGATACTTTTCTTTCTATTTTTTTGTTGTTTTCTCTTGAGCAGTTGACTGATAACCTGGAAGGTTCTGAGGGCTGTGAGAGGTTGAGCTGGAAACAAAGGAAGTTTGAACTTTGTTTTGAAAACTCTTCTTATTCGAGGGATTATAGCCCAACCCTTCCTTCTGAAAATTTACCTTAGTTCCTAGAATTTTGTCCAGATTATCTTTTCCATCCACAAATTTTGACAAGGAATTATTCAAATCTTCAATTTCATTTTCCAAAGAAACGATGTGTATTTCATAACTGGCAATCTCTTGTTCATTGCAATTTACACATTCGCTTAGCACCTTGTTTGTAATTTTACATTCCTCAATTTCTTGTTCCAGATTTCTCAATTTTTCAGACTCTTCAATGTAAACAATTTTTCCTTTTTCTAAGAGAAGAAGTTTCTCTGACATAGCAGTGTTCAACTGCTTCAATCCTTCAACCTCTTGAATTAGTTTGTCATTTTTTGATTTCAGATTTTCAATTTCTTCAACAGAGTCTTTATCAATTTTTATTGAGCTCATTTTATCATTCAACTCTTCCTCTATCTGTTCAAGCTCCAGAATCTTGTTTAACAGATCTTTGTTTTCTTCCTTTAGAGAAACAATAAACTCCTTATGCCATTCTAAATTTGAGTGAAGATTTTCATTTATTTCCTTGAGGAATAGACACTCATTGCATGCAGATTTAACCGAACATATTGTTTGAACTTGGAGTTTTTCACATTGTTTCTCAAGACATTCATTTTCAGATTTCAGTCTACTTAGTTCAGAGCAAACACATTTAAGTTCATTCATCAATTTTTCATTCTGATTTTTATGCATATCGATATCTGACAAATAGGCATCATGAGATTGCTTCATCTTTGAACAATTTTCACATGGTGAACTTGAACTACCCTGATCACTTTTCTTTTTCAAGTTCTTGTATCGTTTTCTTAATTGTTCATGAGACTCAAACAGCTCAGCATATGCATTCTCCCAATCATCTAAAGAAAAATTCTCGAAGATGTTTACCTCCTCCTCATCATCTTCTTCTTCATTTTGGCTGCTGCTAGGAATACTTCCTTTAGCCATCATGCAGTTGTCTTCATTTAACCTGTGAGCTAGCTTCAGCTCCTCCAGGATGTCCTTGGCAGACCTGCAATCATAAAAACAAGAGTGTAAGGCTCTGTCAGTGGCTGCTTTCATCAGATTGAAGGCTTTCTAATTTTCTCCATCCTTTGATCTGTGGCTGTTGGTCCATTTGGGCACTTTCTTTGGTAATGTGTGAGGACCTTGTGAAATTAATTTCCACAGATCAGGATTAACTGTATCAACATAATTTCGTAGACTGATAAACCACGCATTAAAATTAGAACCATTGAAAACTGGTGGATCACCCATGAAAGCTGATCAGATAAATGCAACAGGAATAATGAAGCACCAAGACAGCAAGATCGAATCTACAGATCGCTGGACCTTCTAAGCAGACAACCTGCTCTGATACCAATTGTTAGGTTCGGTGCAGTATTTAGAGGGGGGGTGAATGAATATAGCCCTTTAAAAAAAAACCTTCGCCCAATTAAAATATGATGCTCACTAGAATTACTAGTTCGCAAACTAGACAAGCTTAAAAGCTAATAATCAGTTGCAGAGCAAAACAAGCACACATTGAGATCACTAGAATGCTAACTAGGCTGATTTAGACAAAGAATTGCTCAACTAGAATTTCGCTCTCTTGACAAATTAAAACATTCTAAGAAGACTAATTAACTCTTCTTCTCAACCAAAAGCCAAACACATGGAGCGCCCCTATGCATTCATCTAGCGGAAGCAAACCATAAGCAATCAAACCACAATGCAAGAGGGGTTTATAGGTGGTTCGGTCCTCCAGACCTACATCCACCCCTCACTCCCAACCGGAGTGAGGCTTCACTAGCAAATGCTAGAACCAAGTAGACTCAGTCTGCAAACAGTTGCTGCCACACAGCTTGACCAGGGGAACAACCTCCCCTCTTCCTCCAAGCCGGAGTGACACCCCAAGTGACTCCCAGCCACTTGGAAACCAGAGACCGAAGTCTCTCTTCCTCCAGACCAGGAGGGAACCAACCAGTGACTTCCAGTCACCAGTAAACCAGAGGTCGAAGACCTCTCTTCCTCCCAACCGGAGGGACCCCTGGACTTGCAATCCACAAGCCCAGAACCGGAGATCAGATCTCCCTTCTCATGAGTCCACAGGAGGAGTCTGACCTCAGTCCAGAGGATCGGAAGAACAAAGATAATCAGAAAACAAAGGAAAACAATAAAGGAAAATAACACAGCAATCAGAAAGCTGTAAAAGATGAAAACACAGATATGGCTCTCAATGGAGCTGACTGGCCTGGATCTGATCCACGGTCTAGTAGGAACAAGTCTTCAGATGAACCTTCCCATCTCTCGTTCTCTCTTCTTCTTTCTCTTCCTTTTCTTCTCTGCTTCCTTCTCTCACTCGCGAGCTCTCTCTCTTTCTCTTTTTACTTCTGCTGCTTCTCTCACTCTGCCACTCTTCTTTTTCTTCTTCTTCTCTTCTCACTAGATCGAATACTCTCTGCTGCTCTTAGACTCGATGTATAGACTTTTCTCTTTTTCTATCGATCAACCTTCTTTAGTGGAAGAAGGCTCATATATATAGTAGCAGCAGCAGCAGCTCCTGGGCGCGTGGCTTCCACGTTTTCCCGCCCAAGGAATTTGCTAGAACCGAGGCAGCTTCATCCACGTGTCAGCATCTTCATACCTCATCCTCCTGGGATCACGAGCCAGGTCATCAATCTCGGTAAGAATCCATTGTATAGACTTCACACATGAAGACATCCGCTGTTCAGACTTGAATAACATTCAGCAATGCATTGTATTGACTCCACCAGCCTGCAGCGTTGACGCATCAGAGTAATCCAGTAAGCTTCTTTCTTGATTGTTTGAACTACAGCGTCCACGCCACTTGATCAAGGCGTTGACGCATTGGTGTCCAGTGATCAATGTCTTCAGTATATAAGCGTGCTGCGTCGACGCTGCTAGCCCATAGCGTTGACGCAGTGGTGTTCCAACAGTTAATACTTTATCTTGTTTGCTTACTGCGTGGACGCTACCAGGCCGTGGCGTTGACGCAGTGATGTGTTCCAGCAGCTAATACTTTAGCTTGTTTGCTTGCTGCGTGGACGCTACCAGGCCGTGGCGTTGACGCAGTGATGTGTTCCAGCAGCTAATACTTCTACTAGTATACTTACTGCGTGGACGCTGTGGTCATTCTGCGTTAACCCTATACACACAAAAATCTTATAATCATAACATAGAACAAGTGGTTATTTAAATCTTATAACACTAAGTGTATATACTCTGAAACAGCAAATGGGCAAGTATGTACACTGAGAGAGTGTATAGACTTGGAAGTCTTCCTGTGAGCTCAGTGTATATACTTTCCAATGTCTAGACTACAGGAGATGAAGACCAATGTGCAGACATGAGCTATGCAAGCTACAATGTCGTTGTATGGTCATGGGGTTCAGCTGAGGATGTATGGACTTACAATGCAAACAACAATGTATAGACTTCATGTAAAAGCCCAATGTATAGACATTGAAATCGAAGACCAATGTGCAGACTTGGATTTGAAGACCAGTGTATGGACTTCAACAGTGAACGGCTGTACATACTTCATGTAAAAACCCAATGTGTAGACTTGAAGAATGTGAGACGATGGCTAAGACACTGCACAATCGGATGTATAGACTTTCGTTACTATAGCAACGTGTAGACTTTGCCTTAGACGCTAAGTGAGACGCTCAATGTACACACTTAACCAATTCAAAGGCAAAACGAGTGTACAGACTCTGAGTCCAAACCCAACGGCTGTACAGACTTAGAAAGTGAAGACTGATGTACAGACTTCATTAATCAAAGTATGAATGAGACGCTGTACACACTTAGCCTAGGACAATGTATAGACTCAATCAAATGAAGAGCTTCCAGTGTGTAGACTTGAAAGTCTAATGGCGATGTGCATACTTGCTGAGTTGACGCTGCAGCCCAATGAGTTGACGCTGCAACGTATACACTTTACGTTCAACTGATGATGTGTAGACTTGAAGAACTGAAGCCCACGTTGTATAGACTTTGAAATGTTAATCGACAAAGCAGGCTGTACAGACTTTGAGAGTCTTGAAGGATGTACAGACTTTGAAGGCTTTGATGGCCAATGTACAGACTTGTAACACTTGAGGACTGATGTATAGACTTCACCTAAACACTGTCCAATGTACAGGCTTTAGTCTGAAGCGTTGTATGGACTTGCAAGAGACGCACAAAGAGACACTGCCTGAGACGGTCAACTGGACGCTGACTCTGTATAGACTTCAACTTAAAGATGCACGATGTACAGACTTGCTAGTCTGAAGGCTAATGTATGAACTTAAAGGTTAACACTCGAATGTATAGAGTTGAAGGGCTAACAATCTAGTGTATAGACTTCAAAAGGACAAAGCATCCACAGACCAGACGATGTACAGACTTTGTCAAGTGACTGGTTGTACAAACTTCAGAAGATGAAGACTCTGTATCGACTTGAAGACCATGAGCCAATGTATAGACTTTGAAACCCAGACAGTCAGTGTTCTGATGGGTCGACGCATCAGTAGGGGTGGGTCGACCCACTACTGTCCATACTAACTAAACAGACTTGGCCAATGCATGAAGCACAGTCCAGTGTATAGACTCGATGACTTGAAGATCAATGTACATACTTTGAAGACCGACCTAGCAGGATGTGTAGACTTAGAATGCAACCAGGATGTCTAGACTTGATGTGAGGCAATGCACAATAAACATGAACCAATGAATTGAATGCATATAGCAGACATGAACTGAATGTATGCAGGAGAACTAATTAAAGCATTACTTGATCTGAGCATTCACCTTACCTGTCATGATTTAACTTTGACTCTTTGACTTGGGTTAACTTCATGACCTGTGAGACATCCTCAACCATGTTCTGAAAGTTTCTCATAATGCAACAGGATTATATCATCAAGGATGTAAACATAATGAGACATAATATCTATCATCATCAAAACTCCAGAACCACAGGGGACACAACACCTATGTGTATGCACAGACCTGAACAAGCACAATCCCAAATGTGCACAGACTTGAACACTGGACATGCACAGACCTTTATACGTTGAGACCAAGTGTGCACAGACCTGAAACCAAATGTGCACAGACCTTGAGGTGTAAGTGTGCAATGTGCATCGACCTTAGTGAATATGCACGGACCCCGGTATGAATGTGCTTGGACATTGTCAATGCATATGCTCAGACCCTGATATGTGCATAGACCTAGAATGTGCATGGACTTCTAATGTGCACAGACCTAATATGCAGTCAAGCAAAATATGCACCGACCTACATATGCATCAAATAGTAACTAGCATAGACCTTCATGTGCTTGAATGCAAACATGCACCAACCTTCATATGAACATGTTTGGATATGCACTGACCTGCTACATTATGTGCACCGACCTCAGAATGCAGTCTAGCAAATGTGCTTGGACCTTATATGCATGCAGCAAATGTGCATCGACTTTGTATCGCACGAAGGTAAATGTGAACAGACCTTGTTTTGTATGAATACAAATGTGCACCGACCTTGTATCGCACGAAGGTAAATGTGCACAGACCTTGTTTTGCACGAAGACAGATGTGCACCGACCATGCTACACTTGCACCGACCATGCTACACATGCGCCGACCATGCTACAGTGTATGCACCGACCTTGTGTCTGAAGTATTATGCATGTGCATAGACCTTATGTAATAATGAGCATTGTTACCAATATCAAAATTTAGCACAGTATATACAGTTGTCATCATCAAAACACATTAAATTCAGAGGATTATAAATTAGAGAAGGCAAAATATTCTTCCCACAAACTCCCCTCAACATTCTCCCCCTTTTGATGATGGCAATTTCTTAAAAATTTTGATGGCAACACTCTCTGCACACTCCCCCTTTGTCAAACACTCCTTTCTCTGCACACTCCCCCTTTGCCAAGCATTCACACTCTCCCTTTGCCAAGCATTCCTTACTACTGAAACATCAAAACCCACCTTTTCTCCCCCTTTGCCATTAGCAAAAAGAATGATAAGGAGGCAAAATTTTAAGAAGCAGTTGAAGGTATGATGAAGGTGAAATCTGATTGACAAACTTAAGTAACTTTCATTAATAAAGCAGACTTAGCACAGAAACTTCAGGTATAAGATTTTATATAATGCAGCCTTGAAAATATGATGGATTAAAAGTAATAAAGGTTAGAGAATAAGTACTGCATCCTTTTAAAGAGAATTATTGTTTGAACTCTTATAATAGCAGTAAACCAGACTAACATATAGCATATTAGATTTTTCCTTACTTTAACTTATACATCAGAATTTTAAAGAGTTTCTTAGGGGAGACCAGACCATGTATTGAGACTAAATAAAGTTCACTGTTCTGAACGTATCTACTGGGTTATAAAAAATATTTTTGTTCATATTCTCACAAAATGCTGAACAATCAAGTAGAATCCATACCTTTTTATATAAGGGTATACGTTGATCAGACGCCAATACCACTAGTTACTTAGTAGGATTTACTATCTTGTTTAAGGTTCATTTGTCACCTTTTTACATAAGGGTACATGTTTATCAGATGCCAGTACCCTTAGTTACTCAGTGAAACAAACTTTTTAATTTTTCAAACATAGTTAGCCAAGAAGCTTCATGACATAGGTTCACATGATCTTTGATGGAGAACCCAGTTTCTCAGCGCATTTGGCCATTGCTCTGCCATCAGCAAATTTGAGAATTCATTTTTAATACAGCTGCCCATTTAATTTTCAGAGAGAGTTGTTTAAAAACAATACACATTTCTGATGTTCTCAACTAAGTTATCCTGAAATTAGATGCTTTCAATTTTTGAAAGGCTCCATTAGACATGACATGATCAAAATGGTTGAGATCTATTAAAGAGTCATCATCATATTCTTTTCATTAAATTTGGTCTTTACTCTCTCAAGGTTATCAGATTTAAACCATCAGCTCATTCATGAAACACTATAGCTTCTTATAAGAGAAGTCTTCTGATTTCAGCAACTTAGGTTAATGAATGAACTATAAGCTTGTCATTTATTCAGATGATCAAGAGGAATATTAGTGCTTGATGTCAATGGATGAAAATGGATAAGAAAAGGTCAAATAATGCTGAGATCAAGCAAGGATTTTCAGATGATCAAGAGAACACTTTTAGAATAGACAGAATGAGTTCAATAAAGGGTCGACATTGGGTGTCGACATTATTCAGAATCTGCAGAATGTATGCTGCAAGGAGTCGACATTGAATGTCGACATTATTCAGAAATTGAACTTGTGATATGTTCTTTCACAAAAAAAAATTCTGAACTCTCCCTATCAGCATGTATGATATGATATGATGATGAATAATATCACAAGTGAGGGCCTTGTCCATATGCTCTAAACAGAAAGATAATGACTATGAATCATCAAGAATGATTTGAAAATGCACAAACTCCCCCTGACTATATACATGAGTTTTCATATATGTATGAAGGATGCCATGTCATATTCTAGATACATGCAATGTTGACCCATGATACAAGGCGGAGTACAGAGGTCCAAGAGACCACCATCACGCATGATGTGGGTTTCTAGATAAACAAAACCTGTCTTTCTCCCAGCGTACCATTTAATATACCAATGGGTTCAACTATGAAATGCAGCACATAGAAATGCAATGACAGTCACGTAAGTTATAGCATTTATTATTGTTCAGAAAACACATAATACCAAGTGATGATGCAAATCAAATCAAACATTCGAGTTGAGAATTTATAAAGACCAAGTTCTCTCCTTAAAAATTTAAATCTCATATTGCCAAGCGGTTTGGTAAAAATGTCAGCAATTTGTTTTTCAGATTCAATGAATTCCAATTCAATCTCCTTTTTATTAACTTCATCTCTAAGAAAATGATGTTTTATCTCAATGTGCTTAGTCCGTGAATGGTGAACTAGATTTTTAGTAAGACAGATAGCACTGGTGTTGTCCCAAAGAATTGTGATACACCCAAGATTAATATGGTAGTCAATGAGCTGGTGCTTAATCCATAGTACTTGGGCTGCACAGTTTCTTGCGGCCACATACTCTGCCTCAGTAGTGGATAAGGCAACAGTACGTTGTTTCTTAGATGCCCAAGATACTAGACAACCACTAAGATATTGACAATACCCACTTGTGCTTTTTCTGTTTATCCTACACCCTGCATAATCTGCATCAGTGTAAGCTATAAGGTCTAACTCACACCTAGCAGGATACCATAGGCCTAAGTTCAGGGTGCCAGAAAAATATCTAAAGATCCTTTTCACAGTAATCATATGTGATTCCTTAGGACTAGCTTGGAAACGTGCACATAAACATACTGAGAATTGAATATTAGGTCTAGATGCAGTGAGATATAACAAGGATCTGATCATCCCTCTATAGAGTTTGACGTCTACCAGTTTACCTTCAGGGTCAGCATCAAGGCTAGTTGATGTACCCATTGGTGCAGTGATATCTTTGAGGTTTTCTAATTTGAATTTATTCAATAGATCCTTGATATACTTCTCTTGAGTTATGAATGTCCCATCCTTAGTATGACAGACCTGTAATCCAAGAAAGAATTTTAGTTCTCCCATTGAGCTCATTTCAAATTCGCTAGTCATTAATTCAGAAAACTCCTCACACATAGAAGCCTTGGTTGACCCGAGCACTATATCATCTACATGTATCTGAACAATCAGAAGATCTTTATCACATATCTTTGTGAACAATGTCTGGCCAATCTTACCTCTGGAGAATCCTTTATCTGTGAGGAATTTGCGCAGTCTATCATACCCAGCTCGGGGAGCTTGCTTCAGTCCATAGAGTGCCTTATCAAGCTTATAAACATAGTCAAGATAATCAAGACACTCAAAACTAGGGGGGTGTTTTACAAAAACATCTTTTTTTATTTCACCATTTAAAAATGTAGATTTAACATCCATCTGCTGAAGAGTTATTCTTAAACTGCATGCAATAGCCAAAAGAATCCTAATGGCTTCTAGCCTACCTACAGGGGCAAAAGATTCTTCGAAGTCAATACCAAATTCTTGGTTATACCCCTGAGCAACAAGCCTAGCCTGTTGCACCCCTAGTTCGTGTTTGGTTTTGATGATATCAAAACGATTGTGCCTGTGTGTGTATGTGTTTCATTTAGCCATGTTTCATTGAACAACATGTTTCATATCTTGATTTGATGGGTTGAAAGATGGAGTTACACTTGATGTTTAAGGAACTAACGTTATATTTATGTTGGTTTGCAGGAATACAACTTCATGGCTCATACTTGGAATCTTAAGGAGTCCATCAATGAAAAAGGGAGTTAACTATGTTCATGTTTGAAAGTTATATGAATGCTTTGTATTTAATGGTCTCATGTTTTGAATATTTTGATTTGCAGGATCAAAATCCATGATTTATGTTTGTAACTCAAAGGAGTGCATCAATGAAGATCTTATTAAAAAAGGGAGTTGACTAACTCACTGCATTGTGATGACTCTTCTATATTTCATGCATTCCATCAAATAGCTTTTCACAATCTTGGTTGGGTATTTTCATGCGCTTTCCTCGTAAGATTTTTGGGCTTGAAATAACCTCAACCTTGTAACTTGAAATTTGATGTATGTGATCTTCTAAGTTGCTAATGACATGAATGTGGTTCATGCATTTTCTACTTGAAGCTTTTAAGCTTGTATTGTGCTTGAAATATTCGTACAAGACTTCATGAGATTTGGTTCAATATTGCTCATGCCTTGCATGAATGATTGGTATTTACTTATGTGTGAGATGCATGTGAAGATAATGTTCCTCGTGAAAATAAGGCTTCATGAATATTAATTTTTGTCAACAAGAATGCCATTTGAATGAATGTGGTTCTATGATCTTATGTATGCTTTGTATTTGACATGAATGTTAACACTTGTGTAATGAAGCATCTTGATGTTGAAGATTTGGTTGATTCAAGAATGTGATTGAATGGTTGAGCTTCCATGTTATTATATTTGATTGAATGATAGATTCATGCTTATCATTTCAAAACCTTGTCATTTGGTCAAATGTATTTTTGCTAAGTGATTTGAGAAGCAAAACGCATGTTTGAATAGGTTCAATAATGTATTTCATTGTGAACATGTTCATAGTGTTAATGCATAACTCATATATTTTGATTCTCAACTAACCTCTTGGTTTATCATGTTTTTCAGGATGCGAAATCATTGTTGATCTTCATGGGATTATGGTAACATTTAATCAATTGTTTCCCTTTGGTTTGATGGAGGTTTTAGTTATTTTTCAAACTCAAACTGTCTTAAAGTCTTCACCATTTTCCATCCGACCATTGGATCTCCCCTCTAAAAATTTTATGTTGTAGCTCTGGGAGTCCTCTTTCCAACGCCTCCAGTCTCGCTTAGATCGGAGTTCGGAGCTAGGAGAATTAATTCCTGCCGCCGAAGCGCGCAGAGCTATTTTTTGTGTGCACAGCCACTGCATGGGTCGACCCCTGGGGTCGACCCACTGCAAGGGTCGACCCCAAGGGTCGACCCCTGTAACACAGGGTGCTTTTTTGTGTTTTCCAGCAACCTGTTTGCTGAACCCCCTCTATGTGGTTTTTGTAATGGATATAATGGATTTTGATGATGACTAAATTTAACTTGAATGCCATGACTATTTCTGGAATAGTCTTCACCTGATGAGATACGGAGCTTTGCAAGTCGGGAATCACTTCAGCTGGTAAGATGTTTAACTTCAGTCTGATATCGCCAAAGCTAATGCAAAATGTATGTTTTGACAGGGACAAGAAGGCGGTTCATGAATCGAACAATATAAGGACTTTTGGTGAGATCCATCCCAACACTTAAACTCTTGATCTTTTGTTTTTCAAAGACGAACTTCTTGTTTTTAATCCCAAAGGGTGTTTTTGCTCGGGTTTGATCTTAATCCAATCTAGATGGGGTTTACTCATTCTTGCTTAAGGTTCAAACCTCTTCTTGTTTTGAACTCTTTGGTGAACACCCCACTTATGTTCCTTGGACTTAGATCACTTGATATTCATTGTTTTTTTGATGTTCAGGAGCAAAGGTCGACCCCTGAGGTCGACCCCTTCGTTTATTTTTCCATTCCAGCAGCAGGTACCTGAGAGGGTCGACCCCTGGGGTCGACCCCCGTCTCCTTTTCTCCATCCAGCAACTGGTACCTGCAAGGGTAGACCCCAGGGGTCGACCCCTTCTGCCCAGAACATAAAACCCCCCCAAGGGTCGACCCCTGTGGCATTTTGTCCAAAAGCAGCACGGCTGCTCTTGAGGGTCGACCCCAAGGGTCGACCCATTGCCTTTGGGTCCTAAAACCCTATCACGAGGGTCGACCCCTTCCGGTCCGACCTCTAGCCGTCTTGTTTGACTTCGGTTTCCTTGCACCGAAAGTCTTCCAATCCATGTCTAATTACCTTTAGACATTCCACAAACCTCTGCACATTTTGTGGATCTGGTTCCCAAGCTGTCTTTGACTGTTTTAATTTTTTTAATCAAACCCTATTGGCACTTAATATAAAGGAGAGAGGTGAGATTCGATTTTGAGATGATGGTTGTTCTATTGTGTATGTGCAGGTTCGGAGTTGCAGCCTTCAAGCCCCATTCCTCCTTGCTCTGAAGCTGAAATCCAAAGGAAGGAGCTAGAATCCAAGCTCAAGATCATATACATCAAAGAGCTGCATCGGACATCAAGCTTCCACATCCATTTGTGCTGCCTTGCGTCATACTTCATCCAAACTCATTCATCATTCTGCTGGAGTATCAAAGTTGATTCGAAGAACACAAAGGGGGAATTCTATCTAGAGATCCTTTCTACTCTGATCTTCTTTAGTGCTTTTTGGTGAATCTGAAAGTTGTTGTATTCTAAACTATCTTGAAATAGATTCGTGAGTGTGTGTTTGTGTATGGACACGAGCTTGTGTGTGTGTGTGTGATTGGGGTGCCTAGATTGGGTACCGTGTGTGTGTGTGTGCTGTTCATAACATCGTGTGTGTGTGCTTGGCTCACATCATAGTGAAGTCGTTAATCCTCATGAGTGAGGGGTGGACGTAGGGGACATTGCGGTGTACCCGAACCACCTAAAAACCTTGTGTCTCCAGTGGTTTGTTCACGTGCATATTTTGTCGAGTGGGCTTCACGGTGAGTTGAGTGTTCACCACCTTCTTCTTCACACACTCACCATCTTTCTCATGCATTCATGTGTGATCATGCACGAGTAAGACCGAGCGTTTGATTGCTTCTATCTTGTCTCGCAAGTTCTTCCGAAAATAATTTTATTTTGCCAATCAATTCACCCCTCCCCTTTTGATTGCCACCGTTTGGGACCCAACAATTGGTATCAGAGCCTTGGTCTCTGTATAGCCCGATCTCACGATCGTAGAGCAGATCCTTTTCTATGGCAAACAGAGGGATGATGCCCGAAGGGCATTCAGTTCACAGGCCTCCATTTTTTGATGGAACAAACTACACATATTGGAAAAATAGAATGTATGTTTTCTTGCGTGCTCAAGATTATGAAGTGTGGAATGTTATCAACAGAGGTCCTTATAAGTTGCCTGACAATGAAGATGATTGGGATGATGATCACATCAATAAGTGTTCAGCTAATTTTAAGGCCATGAATATAATTCAATGTGCTATCCATCCGAATGAATACTCACGCATATCTATGTGTTCCTCTGCACAGGAAATGTGGGACAAACTATGCTTGATCTATGAAGGAACTTCTAAAGTCAAGGAGACCAAAGCTAATGTAAGACCCCGAATTATTTAATTGAGCCCAATATATTTATTAAGATTTTATTAATTAAGAATTGAATTTTTATTGAATTAATAATTGAATTTTGGATTTATTAATATTTAATTCGTTAGAAATAGAATAAGTGAAAATCCGACTACCTTATAAAAATCCATAAAAATAGTAAACAGGTTAAGGTCGATGTAGATAACAACTTTGTCTTCTGTCATTAAGCCATTATAAATCCGTGGTTAGATCTAATTGGAGATTTAGCCCAAAAGTGCACACTTTTTAACCCTTACCTAACCTTAGTTTAAAACGCAAAATTAGGGCTTAATACTCAACCACATTAGCTCAAATCAGTGGCAAATGAATGGTCACGAGATAAGGATTAATAACCCTCAATCAATTCGACACAAACCTAACCCTAACACGTGGTGTCGGACGGCCTTTGATGAAGTCAACCATGGCGGCGCCGTTTTCCAACACCTAACTTGCGTGGTCGATTGCTCCCAGCTCCGAAGTCTCCAGAGGCTCTATGAGCTATCAAATTAAAGCTCTTCAAGTCTACTTTCATTTGGTGGCTGTGGGGTTTGCCGAAGTTTCAGATCTAGGAAGATCTTGCTCGATTTGTGGAGGTGGGTCGGCAGCCGTCGTCCTCCTTCCTCTCCTCTTTGTTCCATCGATTGAGGTAGGTTTTCTTAACCAAAATCAGCTTATGAATATAGCAAATTGTTCCTCTCGACGAGATATTTCTAATGGTGGTAAAAGCCCCAATTTTCATTAGGTATCCAAGGAGATATCGCGGGTTTTCTAAGGTACTGTCCAGTTCGTTCTTCATTCTAGGGTTTTAAGTTCTCTCTTCGATTGAGGTAGGATCTAACAGCCAAACTCTAATTAATATACATGGATGTAATCATCATCTTGTTAGCTTTCATTTGGCATAGAAATCCCTAATTTTCATTGAGCATGTTTAGAGTATTTTGGATCGAAGTAAGTGTATGTCTAGAACTTGAGTTATATCGTGACCCTTTGAGTTAGAGCTTGATTGCGGGCTGCTTTTGAGTTATAGATCTTGATCTACATATAACTTATAATACATGGTTGGATTCAGCATTGAGTTAGCTTTCTTTTGATGTAAGAAGCTCCAAATTTCGTTGTAAATATTGAGAGAATTTTAAGATTTAGTAGAAGTATGTCAAGAACTAGGTTTTTCATGTGTTTATCATATATATGTTGTGATTTAATTGATTTCTGTTGAAATTCATGTTTTAAAGCTCATGTATTATGACCCTAGTATGTCTATTAAGATTCCTAGAGCATGTGGTTAAGATCCCAACTCAATTGGATCTCAATTGGGTGAGTTCATACGTTTTCCGGAGGCTACGGCCGTTTTTGTTCTTGCAGGGGTCGACCCCTGGGGTCGACCCATTTTCTGGAAGCCCTGGCAGGCCCGAGGGTCGACCCCAGGGGTCGACCCATCCAGCACCCAGCAAGGGTCGACCCATGGGGTCGACCCATAAGGCAAAAGTGTGGGGGTCAACCCATAGGGTCTACCCATTCTGCTGGATTTGTGGGGGTCGACCCCAGGGGTCGACCCATGCATCTGGCAGACCCCGTTTTTACAGGGGTCGACCCCAGGGGTCGACCCATGTACCAGAAACCCAATTTTTGTCGTTCTTCGACCCGAGGATCGATCCGGATCATTAGGGGATCGACCCATTTAACTTAGACCAATTGAAAATTATATTCTGGAAGAACCATTGACCTATTCAGGAAACCTTATGATTTCAATTTGCATTGGTTCCTACGTTCTATCATGGTGTAAAAACATGCCGTTTATCATTTTCATTTCAACACATACATTGGTTAAATAGAAACCCACATGAGTATTGGTTAATGGTATAACTAAATTGCTGTTAATATATGCTATTTCACTCCTGTGTGAGTTTGTTCTTTGCCTTATCATCTTGAATCATCATTTGGCAAATTGGTTTAATGCAAATGGTAATGGATAATCCTTGATATATTAACTTGGTAATTAGGATTAAATTGATTGTTAAGTTGCTGTTTTAGTCATTATTACCCAGTAAAAATGGATTTCTTACACACCTGAACGGTACACTGTCAGCCGTTCTTTCTTGACCTCACGGACCAAGCTTTGGTCCAGTTCTTGTAATGCGGCACCGAAGTGACCGTATAAAACCGAGTTTCTGTTTTGAATCCAAGGACATGTTAGTCCTTAATTCTCGTACTTATGACGGTAATTCCTCTGATTAATTGGCCATTAAAAATTGACTGAATGTCTGGACGGGTGGGACTTTGGACCCATTAAAATCAATGCCATCGCATCATAGGGGCCCGGTCTGGTCCTGGGGAGAGCGCCCGAAAAATTATTGAGCCCATGAGATGTTAATGACATGGTGGGGCATTGCACCGAATACTTGACTTGCTTGTTGCGTCTATGACAAAAATCTCTTGTTACTTGTTACTTGATCGTGTTTGAATGGATGTTAAATTACTTGCTTGATTGGCCAATTCTTTACTACTGTCTCTTGTTATATCTCCGGTTGTAAATTCTTGTACTTGTTATCTTGTTAATTCTTGATATCACATATTTCTTGACCTTGTAAGATCTTGTTATTACTGTTGTTTCTTTATATCGTTATCGTCTTTATTTCTTTTTAGCATGACATATCAAAATGTAATTAACTTGTTAATCATGTAAACTTGCCTGTTATTTCCTACTGAGCATCAGCTCATAGTTGTGTTTCTCCCCTTTCCAGGCTTTTCAGGTGACGCGCTTACCGATGGGGAAGGACAGGAGTGATGTCTTGAGTGTATCAGTTCTAGTGTGTTAGCAGTGTTATCTTACTCTTAGTGGTGCTTTGGAGAGTATTTAAGTTTCGGTTATGTTTTTGAGGTTTAGTGGTTGTTATCCCAGTTGTAATAAGTTGATTTGAGATTATTGTATTAGTTGTGGTTTGTTTAATGATCAGTTAGTTATTCCCTTTTCATAGCACTTGTGTATATTTAGATTAATTCTCTCTCTTGCCAGCTTGTTTCTGACTGTACGTCCTGATATTCCGCGTCGGGGCGTGACAGCTAATCTATTGGTCCGGGATTATGAGTTGTTTATGATGAAGCCAGACGAAACCATTTCTGAAATGTTCGCGAGACTGATGGAAATCACAAATTGTTTGAAGGCTCTTGGCAAGGAATATTCAAACCGTGATCTTGTGAGGAAGGTACTGAGATCTCTATCACCTCAGTGGCACACAAAGGCTACAGTGATAGAAGACTCAAAAGATCTCAGCACTCTGACTTTGGATGAGTTAGTCGGCTCCCTGATGACATATGAGATCAACATCAAAAGGAGCGAGGACGACAACAATAAGAAGAAAGTTGCCACAACTATGGCACTGAAGGTAAATCCTCAAGAGTCGGAAGAAAGCGAGGAAGGTTCCTCAGCCAATACTGAAGACGAGGAGCTTGTTGCTATGTTCACCAGAAGAGCAAGAAAACTTGTAACGAACACCAGGAAGTTTGGAGGTCAGTTCAGGAAAGGGCCAAGAAGGCAAGGTCCTAAGAGGAATGAAAGCAGCAAGAAGGAAGAGATAATTTGCTATGAATGCAAGAAACCCGGTCACATGCGGGGAGAATGCCCGGAGTTGGCCAAAAGGTTCAAAAAGGGAAAATTCAAAAAGCCTAAGGCCATGGTGGCCACTTGGAGCGATGAAGATGAAGAAGACTCCGGGAATGAAGATGGACTAAATGAACTTGTCCAACATCTATGCTTCATGGCAAATGACGACACCAATGAGGTACAATCTGAAACTGAATCACTCACTTGTGAACAATGGCAGATTGCATATGAATCATTGTATGGAAAATGCAAAAAATTGAAATCTGAAAATAAACTTCTGAAAAAGAAAGTCGAACAAGTTGTGAGTGCTAAAAATCCCTGTAAGAATTGCAATTTCATGAAATCTGAAAATGAGAATCTTGAACAAGAAAATGAAAGTCTCATGTCTAAAATTGAATTGTTTGAAGAAGAGAGTTCATGCATGCGTGAAGATCAAACTGCCCTCATCAAAATGCATGAAGATTTGAAACAGGAATTGGAACATGAAAGGATTGAAAATGTCTCAAGTAATCAATCCAAGGAAATTGCTGAAAAGAAAGTTGAAAGTCTGTTGGTTGAGATAAATGAATTGAAGAATGCTCTCACCACACTTGAAAAAGGTAAACAAGTGTTGAATACTTGTGTGGGTCCCGATGAAGGATGTTCTCCACCCTCTTCTGAGAAAAGAAATAACTTTAAGTCCAAAACATACATAACTCCATGGGTTTCAAGAAATACGTATGCCTCATCTTCCAACACACAGATGCACGATTCATATATGAATGTGAACAGGAGAAGAAATCGTGATAAAAGAATCACTACTTGCTTTTATTGTGGAAGATTAGGCCATGATATGTATGAGTGCAGAACCATGAGGTTTGATGATGAAAATTTTATTAGAATGATGAATAGATCATACATGCCTCTTATGTCTAACCACCGAGGACCCAAGCTTGCTTGGGTACCAAAAACCCCATAAGTACTCTCCTTGTATTTGCAGGTCTGCCTTGGAGCTCAAAAGAACAAATGGTAGTTGGATAGTGGATGTTCAAGGCATATGACGGGGAACAAGGAAATGTTTGCAGACCTGCAAGAAAAGGATGGTGGGGTGGTAACTTTTGGAGGTAAAGACAAAGGAAAAATTGTTGGAGAAGGTAAGATAGGTAAGAACCAAACTCAAATCATTGAAAACATTTTGCTTGTCAAAGGCTTGCATCACAATCTTCCAAGCATAAGTCAACTCTATGACAAAGGTTGCAATATGTCTTTTGATGCTACTCACTGCACTGTGGTAGATAGAAACACCAATGAAATCAAGTTCATAGGGGCTAGACACAACAATGTTTATATGATTGATCTTGATGATGTTTCATATAAAAATCTTTGCTTAGTTGTTAAAAACTCTGATGATGCATGGTTATGGCATCGCCGTCTTGGGCATGCTAGTTTCAATGTGATGATGAAGTTGTTCAGGAAAAATCTAGTGGTTGGCTTACCCAAGTTGAAGATGGTCAACGAAGGAATCTGTGGAGCATGCAGCAAGGGCAAATAGACAAGAACATCCTTTAAATCTAAAAGTGATGTAACCACATCTAAGCCCCTTGAATTGATCCATATAGATCTCTTTGGACCAAGCCGAACACATAGCTTGGGTGGTAAGCTTTATGGATTTGTTATTGTGGATGATTTTACTAGATATAGCTGGGTGTATTTTCTCTCAAACAAAAGTGATGCTTTGATGGAGTTTAAGGCGTTTTGCAGGATGGTTCAGAATGAAAAAGGGTGGTGCATCAAGACCGTGAGAAGTGATCATGGTAGGGAATTTGACAACCATGAGTTCAGTAATTTTTGCAGGGATCAAGGTTATATACACAACTTCTCTGCACCAAGGACCCCCGAACAAAATGGGGTTGTAGAGAGGAAGAACAGGACACTTGTTGAAATGGCAAGAACCATGCTAAATGAAAACAACCTTCCAAGGTATTTCTGGGCGGAAGCCATCAATACAGCATGCTACATAATAAACCGAGCCATGGTAAGGCCATTGTTAAAGAAAGCACCTTATGAGCTATATCGAGGTAAGAAACTAAATATTTCTTACTTCAAACCTTTTGGCTCCATTTGTTACATCCATAATAACGGTAAGGTGGATTTGGCTAAGTTTGACCCCAAGAGTGACAAGGGGATATTTCTCGGATACTCCCTTAACTCAAGAGCCTATCGAGTGTATAACTTGAGAACTCTTGTAGTCGAGGAAAGTCCCCATGTCATTGTTGATGAATCATCATCCAAGGATCCTAATAAAAAGCATATCTTGCAGGAAGAAGAATCAGAAGAAGATACCACCAAAGAGCTCTCGAATGAAGCAAACAAATCAGAAGGTGAAGAACAACAAAAGGATGATGAAAATCAGCAATCTCTAAGTGAACTACAGCTACCTAGACAATAGACTTTTGCAAAAGATCACCCACCAATAAGAACGCGTTCCTCATTCAGGGAAGTTGAAAATCTCGATTACATTGCATTACTCTCACAATCTGAACCTCACTCTATAGAAGATGCCTTAAAAGATGATTCCTGGATCTTGGCTATGCAAGAAGAACTACACCAATTCTAGAGGAACAAAGTGTGGTTCCTTGTGCCTCACCCTAGAAACCACTCTGTGATCGGAACCAAATGGATCTTTCGAAACAAAACAAATGATCAAGGGGTGGTAACTAGGAACAAGGCAAGGCTGGTAGCCAAAGGTTATAGCCAGGAGCTGGGAATCGATTTTGATGAGTCTTTTGCTCCAGTAGCAAGACTCGAGGCAGTGAGAATTCTTTTAGCATTTGCATGTTGCAATAATATCAAACTATTTCAGATGGATGTGAAAAGTGCATTCTTAAATGGTTTTATTCAGGAGGACGTATATGTGGAGCAACCTCCAGGGTATGAAGACACAAAGTATCCAGACCATGTGTACAAGTTAGACAAGGCACTCTACGGTCTTAAACAAGCACCCCGAGCATGGTATGAACGGTTAAATGATTTCCTTATACAAAATGGATTCAAACGAGGTAATGTGGATCAAACCCTTTTCACAAGGTTGAACGGTAAGGAAATTTTAGTTGTTCAAGTCTATGTTGATGACATTATATTTGGCTCCACCAATGATACTCTCAGCAAGGACTTTGCAAAATTGATGCAAAGTGAATTTGAAATGAGCCTAATGGGAGAGCTGACATTCTTTTTGGGATTACAGGTTACACAAACGGTCGATGGGATGTTCGTACATTAGAGACAATATGCAATGGAGCTGCTGAAAAAGTTCAACTTGGCATCTACAAAACCACAATCCACACCTATGTCCACATCAATAAAAATTGATAAAGATGAAACAGGTAAATCTGTGGACCAAAAACTTTTCAAAAGCATGATTGGTTCCTTGTTGTACTTAACTGCTAGTCGGCCTGATATTCAATTTGCAGTATGTTTGTGTGCTCATTTTCAGTCCAATCCTAAGGAGTCACACTTGTCAACTGTAAAAAGGATTTTTAGATATATTGCTGGCTCAGTGAACTTAGGTTTGTGATTTCCGCGTAACTTGAGCATTGATTTAATTGCTTACTCTGATGCCGATTATGCGGGTTGCAAAGTGGATCGAAAAAGCACCAGCGGGTATTGTCAGTTCCTTGGAGGATGCATAGTTTCATGGGCCTCCAAGAAACAAAACTCAGTGGCCTTATCAACTGCCGAAGTCGAGTATGTGGCTGTAGGTAGTTGTGTTGCTCAGGTGCTTTGGATCCAACAACAAATGGTTGATTATGGCGAATCCTTCAAAAACACCGTAATACTTTGTGATAACACCTCAGCCATTAATCTATCCAAGAACCCAGTCCATCATTCTCGCACCAAGCATATTGAAATTAGACATCATTTCATTAGAGATCATGTTAGCAAGGGTGATGTAGAAATCAACTTTATCGATACGGATCATCAAATTGCCGATATCTTCACCAAACCCCTTTGTGAGGAGAAATTCACATCATTTAGGAGAGAACTAGGGGTTTGTAGAATAGAAGAGTCAACATCATGACTCTGTGTGCTGTTGAGTGCATAGATTACTGCATTGCATCCATTTGCATTAGCTATATCCTAGCTTGCATTTTCCTTCTCATACATAAGCATCAAGGTGTGTGAAAAATCAAAAAGAACAAAAACAATTGTGTGATAAGTCTTCTATGTGTGCTCTTGCATTCCTTCTATATATATATTATCCACTCATTCTTTTTGAAAATTCTATGGCCGTTTATGACCTTGAATACACTCTCCTGCCATCAATGGAGTAAAACTGTCCGAATCGTGAAATCCGGAGAATTGGATAAAAGCACGTCACATTTTGCTCTTAAAATGGTTGTGGCATTTCCCCAATTGTCTAAAACCTTTTATCACTCTTATTTTTATTGATTCCAAGACTCGAGCCTATCCTCTCTCTTGACCATCCGGTGCAAATTTAAACAAATTTTGCTAAACTTCACTGAATGGGTCGACCCCAAGGGTCGACCCTCGCAAAACCGGTTCTGCCGGGGTTGAGTTCACAGGGGTCGACCCATTCCGGCGACACGGTTCCACCGCGTCCGGGCCGTCCGCAAATGGGGTTCTAACCCTATGTTAGCCCCTCCCTTGCCTATATAAGAACTCATAACCCCCTAGAAAGCTAGCCACCATCTCTTGTAAGCCCTAACAAACCCTCTTTGGCTCCAAAATCGTTCAAACCCTAGCCACGGTTCTTCCGGTGGCTCTCCGCGCGATCTTCCTTCCCGGGCTCCAAGGATCATTCCTTGCTACTCCTTTCACTTGAGGTAAGTTCTTGGTGTTGGTGGAAGATCATAGACTCTTGTTTATAGCTTTCATCACCACGGTTAAACCATTTTGATCCATACCCCATCTTGCGGCCCTTTTGATCTTTGTTTAGATGGCCTCGAAGAGACGTGCATCTCGCAGAGGAGCCGAGTCTAGCTGGGCTCAAGAAATACGCTCTAAATCAGCCTCAAAGGCTGCTACTCTTCGCGGTCAATCCTCATCCAGCAAGGTGCTTGACAGAAAAGTTCTTCGTCCCCGAGCTGTGGACTTCGGTAATTTGAGCAAACATATCCCCAGTTTAGTTGATGTCGTTTGCAGTCAGCACAACTTGGATGTGTTCATGTCTAGCCACCGACGGATGTATCCCAACTTAGTGCATCAATTCTATAGCAATCTCTCCATGGCTGGTGACACTCCGATTACTAAAGTTAATGGGGTTCAGATTCTTCTCTCCCCACAGTTGTTAAGCGAAGCATTTCAGCTCAGTCCCGAGGGGTATGCATTTGGTGATATTCTTGTTCCTGAAGATGTCATTTATCTTTACATGACTTCTGAAGATCGAGCAGGCCGATCTGTTGCGGGGTTGAATGCTAATCATTTCCCTCCGGTTCAACACATTCTTCACAGAATGATTACTACCATTTTGCTTCCACGAGGGGGAGGACATGACAAAGTTACAGAGATTCATATGTTTCTCATTTACTGTCTCTTGGATGGCATCCGTATTAACTTTCCCGCAATTATCTTGGAGCATATTTGCACGAGCATAAAGCACAGAAATAGAACTCTCCCTTATGCTGCAGCATTAACTGCCATTTTCCAGTACAAAAATATAAATCTCTCTGCAGAATCCTCACAAACTATGCGGGATGCCGACATTTTCACCATTCACTCCATTTGCCACAATATGGGTTATGTTCTCATTGACGGTGAATTAGTCCGGCAACTGAAAACCGCCGTTCCTCTTGCTGGTTCTGATGATGATGATGAGGATGAAGACGCCGCGTCTGATGAAGAACAACTCCCTCCTCCTGTAGTAGATATACCATCTGAGGCGGCCAGGCTAATCATCGATCGGTTGGATCACATTGATGAGCGGTTGGATAAGTATGGGGAGGCCTTGGATGACATTGCAAATGAGCTGCATGACTTGAAGTTGTCTCACCAAGAACACACTCACTCTATCACTGATGCCTTGGCTCATCACACCCAATTGTGCCATGAAATTTTGGAGTATGTCCGGCGTGCTCCCGGTCCACCCAATCCGGATGATGACTAGGCTGTTGCCCTCCACTCTCATGGCACCTTCACAGTCCCGTTTCACCCCCTCTTTTTGATGATGCCAAAGGGGGAGAAGTTTTGCCTTCTACTACTACTTGTGTGCCCGGCTACCGGCTACTTATATCTATGTGTGATGTATGCTTGCATGCATGTGTGTTGCATTTTCATCTTCATATTTGATTAGTGTCTTAGGAGTGTTGCATTTTCCTTATAATCATAGCATGGCATCTTGTTATATTACACTTTCACTTCCCCTTGTTACATTGTAATCAGATTGTGGACTATGGTTGTTTTCCTAGTAAGATATGCTGGTTGTTGGAATATGCCTCTCTTTATCAATCGCATAGCACTTTGCTCCAACAGAAGTTTCAATTGATTCATGAGTTTGAGGTGGTTAATTCACGTCCTTCTTATATTATTCCGACTCGACTCTTTGTTATCATGGTATGGCTTTTGGATTCTGTAATTCCACATTCTAAATTTTGTCATCATCAAAAAGGGGGAGATTGTTGAACCCCCTCTATGTGGTTTTTGTAATGGATATAATGGATTTTGATGATGACTAAATTTAACTTGAATGCCATGACTATTTCTGGAATAGTCTTCACCTGATGAGATACGGAGCTTTGCAAGTCGGGAATCACTTCAGCTGGTAAGATGTTTAACTTCAGTCTGATATCGCCAAAGCTAATGCAAAATGTATGTTTTGACAGGGACAAGAAGGCAGTTCATGAATCGAACAATATAAGGACTTTTGGTGAGATCCATCCCAACACTTAAACTCTTGATCTTTTGTTTTTCAAAGACGAACTTCTTATTTTTAATCCCAAAGGGTGTTTTTGCTCGGGTTTGATCTTAATCCAATCTAGATGGGGTTTACTCATTCTTGCTTAAGGTTCAAACCTCTTCTTGTTTTGAACTCTTTGGTGAACACCCCACTTATGATGGAGGCATCACCCGTGACTCCCTTTGGCTCGGGTCTTCCTCACACTCCGGCACCATTTGAGTTCGGGCCTCTCTCCATAAAGGCCCAATTATCCTTTTTGTGCTTTCTATTTGAGTCATTTGATGTAATTTTTATTTTCTTGAGTCATGTCCCTAGGTCTTGTGTTTATTTTCCTAAGTTTGAGTGTCATTATGTTGTTTAGTTAGCTATTGGGCCCATTTCATTGGGCTTGGCCCAAGAGCCCCCCCTACCCCCTCGGTTATTTGTCATTGAGTCTTTTGTCAGGGTCTTATTGTAAAATGTGGGTTGCCTATATATAGGGCCCCATTCCCTTCATTTGAAACTAATGAATCAATGAATGAAAAACTTGCCATTTTGAGAGTTCAAACTTCTTATCTAGTGGAGAGATTCCATTATTTGGGTGAGAGACCCTAGGGGAGAGATTCCCCACCCATCCCTCTCTTAATTTCTCTCTTTCACTCTCCTTTCTCTCTCCTCCACACCCAATTTCAAAAATTTTCTCTCTCCTCCCCTCCCAACCACCTCCACCCTCCCACCTACCTCCATTAACTCCTCTACAACTTCCCACAAGCCATCATTACTTCCCCCTAGTCCCAATAGACCCTCCACCAATCCACACCTCACCCTCCAACCCCCAACTACCCATCCCCTTCCCCAAGCAGCCCTCCACCTTCCCAAGGCACCTCTTCCCATCCCCAAGACCACCATTGATCACCCCACATTAAAGAAAATTCAAACTCACATTCCCTCCACCCACTTGTGCCCCCCTCACCTTCCCCCTTCTCCCTCCAAGCCCAAATTCGTAGCTCCTCCTCCCACCACCTGTTAGACCCCCTTCCAGACCCTATTCTTCCTCCCTCACACCTTGGAACACCCCCTCCTAGACCCCCTCACAGCCAGGGTTCTCCTCACACTCATCCACCTCCATTTCCCCTCCCATATACCCCATTTCCCCCAATCATCTTCAACCTCCAGTTTTCAGTTCACAGGCAGCAGAAGAGTAGCAGATTGCAGAGGCGACCCCGACCACATCCCAGCGAATCGAAAGGCCCAAGAGGTATCCACGGAAGCGTCTACTGGTCTTCTTCGCAACGGCGGTGGTTTCATCTTCATCCGAGCTGTGTGCTGCCCGGGAGCTCCGTTCTCCCACAACTGCGCAGAGCTGCCCCTACTGAGTACCAGTACTAGAGTAGAAGCTTCACCACGATGAACCTCGGAAGAATCAGCTCAAGAGCTCTTCTGCAAAGTTCTTCCTCTCCCTGTCTACTTTCAGAATCAAGAAGCGGAACTCCGTTCGGCATTCTTTAGAAGGAGTTATCTATTTTCTCCCTCAGCTACGTAGTTCTACTACCCACAGTCTGCACCGACCTGTCAGCAGTGTTCAGAGTCCCCTGGCCTTCTCTGGCATCGTTTGGCTTCCCCGTCAGTTTTTTTGGCGAAGAGGGATCGTCCACGGTTCCAACGACTCCCACGGTGCTTGATTCTGAGTTCGGGAGCTGTCGGGACATTCTCTGTAACCTTCTGTTGGAAATCAGGAGCTGCCAGTCCGAGAGTCTACCTCCCTGTTCGGGCCTCCACCCAGACCCGCATCTATGACAGAAGAAATTAACAAAATTTGGACGACTTCCCCTGCCTCCTACAAAGATTTCCCAATTGGTTTCGCCCCCAACAAAATTCGGTAGCAGCTGCAGCAGTCAACTCTTCAGTCACCTGTCAGCACCCACAGAACCGGGCAGAATCGGCAACCTCCCATCTTCGGTGTTCCTTTCTCCAATTCCCCTCCCCGCTTGGCCGGATGAAGGCCCCTCCCTGCGTGGAGGTAGTTTTGGCTGTAATATCTATTAACCCCCACCCCAAGGTCCCCCTCCTGCGAGAGGAGTAGTGTTGTAATTGGATTGAGCAGGTCAAGCTACACCGCCGCAGCGTGTGGGGATCCACTCGCCTCCCCGCTCGCCCTCGTCTCCGAGCGGGACCGATTTCTTCAAACCGGTCGAGTAAGTGCTCAAACCTCACTCCCTTTAGTGCTTGTCTTTCAATATTAATTCTTAGTTCCGCTGGCCGTAAGAGTGAGAGCTTGATCCTCAAGCCCCGTTGTATTGAGTGATCACCGTGGGAAGAGAGTAACTGGTGCCATTGGCACTTTGTCGGCCCCATTGAATTGGGCATCCACATCCATTGGGAATCAAATCTTGGCCTTGCTGGCCCTCTACCAGCAAGGGTCCAACCCCTCAACCTCACCTTGGCATTGCCAAGTTACCCCTGGACTTGGGTGAGCGACGGGAGAGCGGTGGCCCAAATTGGCCCTTTTGATTGTGAATGTGCTTGCTTGTCTAAGTCCTAGGGGGTATCACATCAATTGGTATCAGAGCAAGTCATTGACTTGTCTCTACAAGTCAAGTCCTAGGGCATGCTTGCATTCTTGTCCGAACCATGTATTGTCAAACCCATCATTGTTAACATTGAGTCTTGGGTCACATGGCCCCTCTCCCAATCATATCCCATGCATGCTTACCTAATGGAGAGCCCGTAGAAATTGATTTCATTGACCTAGAATCTGAAAATTGGGTGTCCCCCGATATCATTACCTCTCTTTGTAGGACCGGACAAATTGTGCACAATGGAGACCAAGTCTTTATTGAATTCCATAAATGGTTCGGGAAAACTAAGTATTTGGATGGGGCTTGGTGTCAAAAGGGAACTTTGGCGGGTCCATGTATAATCCTAGGTAAGAAATGGTTAGATGAAAGGAATGCCGACATCGACCCAACACGTCGGAATTGCCTAGTGCATCCGCCACACCTTTCGGGAACCTTCAAATTCAACAACCTTGTATTCTCCCACCCGCGGGAATCCCACCCTTGTTCACCACCCCGGGTGCACCATACTCCGGCCATCATCACCCCACCATCAAAGAACCTTCCCACTCCATTAGCTTTGGAAGACGTAGTCCACCCACTTTACCACATGAAGACAAATACCTCTCGGGAACCTATCCCCTCCATGGAGAGCACCCATGCTCCAATTGAAGAGGAAGCCTCGCACGAGGATCTTCACCCTCCACCACCCCCTCTAGATAAGGCCGAATTCATCTTGGAAGAGTCCCTTATTAGTTGGCTAAAGAAGAGCCCAATAAGAGAGATCACGGCCCACGATTGCCTTCCCATAAAGGAAAACCTTCCCATAATGCACATCTCCTCCTATCACACCATAATCCAAACATCCTACAAAGTGGAAACCTTAAAGGACCTTCTCAAGGTCTTAGCTTGGCAATATGAGTTGACCAGCTTGTTGACCCCCATGGCTCACCAATCTAGGAGCCTTGACCTCCTACACCTTTGTGTCGGGTCTATCACCTCGGTTTGCACCATTGGTTGCTACACTAGCAACCTCCTTCTATTTCTCCCCACACCCGATGAGCCCGACCTTCTCCTCAATTTGGAGCTTCTTATATCGGGTGGAAAGTCAAGCCCTCCCCTCATGGCCGACCCACTCACAAAGAACTTCGGCCCAATTATCTCATTAGAGGAGGATGACCCATCACCACTTGAGGATCTTAAGGATATAGGGCCCCTCCCCCTCGATAACCCTTTTTATGATCCCTTTTATCCCTTCCAATGGGGGTCAAAGAAACCATGGGATCCAACCACCTTATCCACCACCCACCTTTCCCTATCCCAACCCACCATGTTTGACCCAATCCACCCCATCCTAGACCCGGGTTACACCTTGGGAGCCATGACCTTAGACCATATATCCCTTGGTAATAAGGTTGTGCCCCACCCCATGATGACCACCTTCTTAGATCCATTCGATCCTTTCTAATGGGAGTTCAAAGGTTATCCCACACCTATACACATGGAAGTCACTTTTGGGAAAAGTATGCATGTGTCTAGGCTTTCCACACCCCTTGGCATGAACACTATGTTGGGTCCATTCATTCATATCACCCACATGTCAAGTAGAAAGCATGAGTGGTCCAAATTCGGATGTAGTGGTCCACCTTCACTCATCAACAGTCGTAGGCATGATAGGAGTATTCATGGATGTCCGGGTCCCCCAGCATTTGTCACCCCCATGCATGACCGGATCACCTATGGATGCCCCGGTCCTCCCCATTCCATCAAAGTCTTCTTGGCATCAAAGCATGATTGGTCTACTTTTGGTTGCCCAGGTCCACCCATCACCCCTAGAATGTCAACATTCACAAAATTGCATGAAAGCCTTTGCAAGCACATAAGCAAAAAAAATAAGGCTTACAAGAGGCGGGCCGACTCTCATCGGCGTCACCAAGAATTCCATGAGGGTGACTTTGTGATGGTAAGGATGGAGAGGCTCTCCCTGGGAGCCACCTCCAAATTGAGGCCACGTGGGGCTGGTCCCTTCCAGGTCCTGAGGCGCATTGGTGCAAATGCCTATGAGTTAGATCTCCCCGAGAAATATGGGGTAAGTTCCACATTCAATGTCGCCGACTTAGTGCCATATAAGGGACCCACGGTGGTACCCAGTGAGGAGATTGAGCATATTCCTTCCCTTGAGAGAGCACCCACATGTGAGGAGAGACTACCAGCCAAGAGAGCCCAGTGTGAACGCATAGAACAAATATTGGATGAACAAGTCACTACCACTCGGAGCAAGGTATACGAGCGCTATCTCGTCAGGTGGAAGGATCGGCCTCATTCGGAGGATTCATGGGTGAGTCGGGAGGATCTCCAGCAGTTGGATCCTGACCTTCTCGAGCAGTACCACAGCCGGATGGACCCCTAATCGACGGAGTCGAGCTCTTCGCAGCCCAGGGGATTTGATGGAGGCATCACCCGTGACTCCCTTTGGCTCGGGTCTTCCTCACACTCCGACACCATTTGAGTTCGGGCCTCTCTCCATAAAGGCCTAATTATCCTTTTTGTGCTTTCTATTTAAGTCATTTGATGTAATTTTCATTTTCTTGAGTCATGTTCCTAGGTCTTGTGTTTATTTTCCTAAGTTTGAGTGTCATTATGTTGTTTAGTTAGCAATTGGGCCCATTTCATTGGGCTTGGCCCAAGAGCCCCCCCTACCCCCTCGGTTATTTGTCATTGAGTCTTTTGTCAGGGTCTTATTGTAAAATGTGGGTTGCCTATATATAGGGCCCCATTCCCTTCATTTGGAACTAATGAATCAATGAATGAAAAACTTGCCATTTTGAGAGTTCAAACTTCTTATCTAGTGGAGAGATTCCATTATTTGGGTGAGAGACCCTAGGGGAGAGATTCCCCACCCATCCCTCTCTTAATTTCTCTCTTTCACTCTCCTTTCTCTCTCCTCCACACCCAATTTCAAAAATTTTCTCTCTCCTCCCCTCCCAACCACCTCCACCCTCCCACCTACCTCCATTAACTCCTCTACAACTTCCCACAAGCCATCATTACTTCCCCCTAGTCCCAATAGACCCTCCACCAATCCACACCCCACCCTCCAACCCCCAACTACGCATCCCCTTCCCTAAGCAGCCCTCCACCTTCCCAAGGCACCTCTTCCCATCCCCAAGACCACCATTGATCACCCCACATTAAAGGAAATTCAAACTCACATTCCCTCCACCCACTTGTGCCCCCCTCACCTTCCCCCTTCTCCCTCCAAGCCTAAATTCGTAGCTCCTCCTCCCACCACCTGTTAGACCCCCTTCAAGACCCTATTCTTCCCCCCCCCCCACACCTTGGAACACCCCCTCCTAGACCCCCTCACAGCCAGGGTTCTCCTCACACTCATCCACCTCCATTTCCCCTCCCATATACCCCATTTCCCCCCATCATCTTCAACCTCCAGTTTTCAGTTCGCAGGCAGCAGAAGAGTAGCAGATTGCAGAGGCGACCCCGACCACATCCCAGCGAATATGAAAGCCCAAGAGGTATCCACGGAAGCGTATACCGGTCTTCTTCGCAACGGCGGTGGTTTCATCTTCATCCGAGCTGTGTGCTGCCCGGGAGCTCCGTTCTCCCACAACTGCGCAGAGCTGCCCCTACTGAGTACCAGAACCAGAGTAGAAGCTTCACCACGACGAACCTGGGAAGAATCAGCTCAAGAGCACTTCTGAAACGTTCTTCCTCTCCTTGTCTACTTTCAGAATCAAGAAGCGGAACTCCGTTCGGCATTCTGTAGCAGGAGTTATCCATTTTCTCCCTCAGCTACGTAGTTCTGCTACCCACAGTCTGCACCGACCTGTCAGCAGTGTTCAGAGTCCCCTGGCCTTCTCCGGCATCGTTTGGCTTCCCAGTCAGTTTTTTGGCGAAGAGGGCTTGTCCACGGTTCCAACGACTCTAACAGTCTTGATTCTGAGTTCGGGAGCTATCGGGACATCCTCTGCAACCTTCTGTTGGAAATTAGGAGCTGCCAGTCCGAGAGTCTGCCTCCCTGTTCGGGCCTCCACCCAGACCGGCATCGACGACAGAAGAAATTAACAAAATTTGGATGACTTCCCCTACCTCCTACGAAGATTTCCCAGGTGGTTTTGCCCCCAACAAAATTCGGTAGCAGCTGCAGCAGTCAACTCTTCTGTCACCTATCAGCACCCACAGAACCGGGCAGAATCGGCAACCTCCCGTCTTCGGTGTTCCTTTCTCCAATTCCCCTCCCCGCTTGGCCGGCTGAAGGCCCCTCCCTGCGTGGAGGTAGTTTTGGCTGTAATATCCATTAACCCCCACCCCAAGGTCCCCCTCCTGCGAGAGGAGTAGTGTTTAATTGGATTGAGCAGGTCAAGCTACACCGCCGCAGCGTGTGGGGATCCACTCGCCTCCCCGCTCGCCCTCGTCTCCGAGCGGGACCGGTTTCTTCAAACCGGTCGAGTAAGTGTTGCATCCCTATGGTTTTGATGATTTCCCACACTATAAATCAATCTTCTATCTCTAGATTAATGTTGCTTCATCATGTGAGTGAGTACAGTTCAATGGCTGTCAGATAACATGTTCTACCTTAATTCTGCCTACACTCTGTCTGCACAGTCTTCACACCAGTGCGTCAACTCAGCGTGCTGATGCGTCGACCCTTCAGACATTGCATGTCTCTGTTTCTCACACCTATGCGTCAACTCAGTGTGCTGATGCGTAGACTCTTCTGTTCAGGTTCTTCATTTGATTTAGTCTATACATCATTAGTTGAACGTAAAAGTAATACGTTGCAGCGTCAACTCATTGGGCTGCAGCGTCAACTCAGCATGTTTGCACTTCGCCTTCAGACTTTCAAGTCTATACACCCTATACTCATTCAAGTATGTTCAGCCGTTTGCATCTCATAAAGTCTATACATTCGGTTCCTTGGGCAAAGTCTTCACATCGCCTAGTCTGCCCATTGCCTTTAGCCCAAGTGCTCAAAGCCAAGTCTATACAACGCCAACCCAACACATTGAACAGTTCCCCAAGTCTATACACTAGACTTCATTTCTCTAAGTCTATACATTGTCATTTGCACTGCAAAGTCCATACACTGGAAGCTCTTCGTTTGATATCAACAAGTCTGTACATTGGGTTCAACTCTCCAAGTCTGTACATCCTGTTTGTCTTCTTGTGTGAAGTCTATACAACGCATGCTCACATAACTAACTCTATACACTCGATTGTTAGATCTTCAACTATATACATTGGTTGAGTCTATACACTGAGATCTCATGAAGAGTTGCAAGTCTATACACTCGTTGTTAGAGACCTAGACTGCTAAGTCTATACACTCCCTCACTATGTACACAGTTGCTATATTGATCTCTGAAGTCTATACAATGCTTCACGTTAACACTAAGTCTATACACTTCATTATTGTTGCTGAAGGGAACAGGGTCGACGCCTGAAGCTTAAAGCGTCCACGCATCAGTAGACGAAGCTTTCACGATGTCTTCTATTGCGTTAACGCCACAAGCAAGCAGCGTCGACGCAGCAGTTAGAAAAAGCAGAGACTCTTACAAGCGACGAAGGTTTCACGATATCTTCTAATGCGTCAACGCCATCAACAAGCAGCGTCGACGCAGCGGCTTAAGAGACGCCAGTATACAAATGTACATGTCTTCAATGCGTCAACGCAACATGCTGATAACGTCGACGCAGCACGCCCATATGTTGAAGGCTTGATCACTGGACTGCCGATACCGTTGCATCAACACAGAAGGCTGATGGAGTCGACGCAGCGGTTAAAAAGGTTGAAGATCTATGATGGCTGCGTCAACCCTTTGGAGCAAGTGAGTTTACGCCATCTAACTCCAGTTGCTGAGCGTACTGGTGCTGGGCACGTGATCTGAGGATAAGGAGAGTGCCAAGATGAGGACACGTGTTCTGACAGCCTGCTGGATGCTGCCACGTGGTCCGAATTCTTAAGGCGGGAACCTGGCAGCCACACGCCATTATCTGCTATAAATATAGAGCTTCATCCTTTAGTAGAAGCTCGATCGTGAAAAGAAAAAGCAGAAGCCATTGGTGAGAGTCTGCACGATCCAGAAAAGAAAAAGAGATAGAGAGTGAGAGAGAGAGCTCGTGGAAAAGAAAGAGGAAGAGAGCAGAAGAGAAAGTTCAAGAGAAAGAGAGTGTGTGTGGATTGATGAATTGCTTCATTTGAAGCTACATTTGTATTGGGTTTCAGAACCGATTTCTTCTTCATTGTTTTTTGTTTCTACTTTGCTTTCGTTTATTTTCGTTCTTCCATTCTGATTTGAATTGGTTTCCCTCCGGTGTGTGGAGGAAGGGAGTACTACTCTAGTTTCCCTCTGAATTGCAGAGGAAGAGAGATCGGTGATCTCTGGTGGTGTTAGTGACAGGTTGTCATTAACTGTTCTCCTCCGGTGTGTGGAGGAAGGGAGAGGATTCTCCTGTTGTGTTCTAGCTGGGAGCTAGAACAGGTTTCAAGTTCTGTGGGTAGCAGAACTTGGTTGAGGGATTTGTTTCCCTTGGTGTTCAAGCTGTGTGGCAGCATGTTGTTCGCAGACTGAGTCTGCATTTATCTAACATCGTCTAGTGGAATCCTCACTCTAGTTGGAGTGAGGGGTGGATGTAGATTGCGGACTGCAATCGAACCACCTAAAAAAATGAGTGCCTCCTCTGTGGTTTGCTATTGATTTCTATGCTCTTCATCTGCTTGTCCCTTTGCCTTCAAGTGATTAGTTCTTCACTCTCATCTACATTTCTCGGTGTACGGGTTAAGGAGGTGCGTTAGCAGCAAAATCTATTTTTCGCCTGAGTTTCTGTAAATTGGGAGTGATCTATTCATCCCCCCCCTTCTATATCACTCTTGCTGCGCTAACAATTGGTATCAGAGCAGGTTTACGCCATGTGGACGAACGGTCAAGGAAATGCTGGTGGTCCTAGAACCTTCATGGCCGAAGGTCAATCCATTAGTCGCCCTCCTTATTTCGATGGTAGTAACTATCTGTTTTGGAAGAACAGGATGGAAGTGTTCATTAGGGCTCAGAGTCATAAACTATGGAGAGTAATCACGGTGGGGCCATATGAGCTGCCACCAAACGAGGATGCTTGGACAGATGACCATGTGAAACTCTCGTCACTCAACTAGACGGCGCTGAACATAATCCAGTGTGCTATTCATCCAGAGGAATATGCTCGTATATCTGCATACAGAACTGCCAAGCGAATGTGGGATGAGTTGCAATTGATCTATGAAGGTACAGCTCAAGTGAAAGCCTCGAAGGTAAACCTCTACACTTCTAAGTATGAAATGTTTAAGATGAATGCATATGAGAATATAACCGAAATGTATGCCAGGTTATCCTTGATCACTAACACTCTTAAAGGGCTAGGGAAGGATCTTGCTGAGACAGATATAGTCAGGAAAATCCTTAGATCTTTATCCCCGGCATGGCACACTAAGGCCATTGTGATTGAGGAGTCAAAAGATTTGACTGTCTTAACTGTGAATGAACTCATAGGATCCCTGATGACCTATGAGATGAATTTCCAAGGAGGTGGAGAAGGAAGTGAGAGGAAGGGTAAAAATGTAGCTCTAAGAGCTTCCCGTAACAAGGGTAGTAACAGTGGGAGCAGCAGCAGTAGCCCCGAGTCTGAGTCCAAGCTTGAAGGTTTATCAAATATCGACCAGGAGGAGCAGGCAATGCTCACTAGACAGTTCAAAAAATTTTTGAAGAAAAAGGGAAAGACCTTTAGGAAGAAGAAGCCACAACCCTTTAACAAGAATGCTGAAGTTACCAGCTACAGGGATAGAAATCCTAAGAAACTGACTTGTTTTAATTGTAACAAACAGGGACACATGAGAGGCGAATGCCTAGACCTCCAGAAGAAGGGTCCCTATCTTCAGAAGAAAAACATAAAGGTGCAGAGGAAGAAGAAGCCACAGGCGATGGTCTGCACATGGAGCGAAGAAGAAGAAGTCCCCGAAGATGCTTCCTCAGAAGAATATGAAGATGGAATTTGCCTTATGGCAAACAGTGAAGAGGAGGTAATAAACGTCTTTGAAAATTTCTCAATTGATGACTGGGAGGATGCTTATGGTGATTTGCTAGATAAATTTAATTCTCTTAGCAAAGAGCACAGAGTTCTGAAAAGAAAATTTAACACAAATATTGAAGAACAAACTCTGGTCTGTGAGGAAAATGAAAAGCTAAAAGAACAACTAGAAGAAATGACCTCACTAAGAAAAGAGAATGATAAGCTTAAGGGAGAAATTCAAGAAAGTCAAAAACAGCTCAATGAATTCAAAACTAAAATTGAAGAAAGCATGAATGAAATTAGAGTGAATTCAGAGAAATATGAAGCTGTGAAGAAACTAAATGCTGAAATCCTAAAGAATTCTGAGTTTCTTCAAAAGGAGCTGGAAGACAAACAGAAAGTCTTAGAAAAGTTTATCCAAGGAAAGACTAGCCTAGATGCTATACTAGGGACTAGGGTCAATTTCAATAAGGAAGGTCTAGGCTATGACCCAACCAACAAGAGACCCTTGCAATTCAAGACCATCACCTTCTGTCTAGAGAAGGGAAAAGAAAAGCTGGACACACCATCCAGCTCAAACAGCTCTAAGGGAATTCAAAGTCCTAAAGAAAACACAAAAATCAGTACTGGACAACCATTTAAGATGGGAATGAATTTTATGAAGAATAACACTAAGCCCACTTACCAGAACACAAATGGTAGATGGACCAAGAAAGTAAATCAGAATAAGAGCTGGAATTACAACAATCAGATGGGTCCAAACAGGACCTACTGGAGAAATAACTTTCATGGTCAAAGATATACTAATCAACAAGCCTACATGAAGTTTCCTAGGAATAGGAAGACTAATGAATGGAATAGAACTCACTTCTCCAGTTCAGCTGGATTCAACTTTAATAAACCAGAAAGGAAGGTGCCAGAGAAAACCATACTGAAACAAATCTGGATACCTAAACACTTGATCAGAGATTTGAACAATGTCCTTGGACCCAACTCATCCTGGGTTCCAAATCAATCTGCTTGATATATTTGTGTAGGTCAGCCTGACAGCTGAAGACAACAAGTGGTACCTCGACAGTGGCTGCTCCAGGCATATGACAGGAGACCGATCCAAGTTCAGCAAGATAGAGATGAAGCCAGGGGGTCTGGTCAAGTTTGGAGGAAAGAACAAAGGTAAAATAATTGGAGTTGGCACAGTAGGTAAGTCTTCCACAAATTCCATTGAAAAAGTATTACTTGTGGAAGGGCTTCAACACAACCTGATTAGCATAAGTTAGTTATGTGACAGGGGTCACAAAGTTGTATTTGATGATAGTTCATGTAAAATCCTTGAAACAAATTCTGACATGGTTAAATTTGTAGCCAACAGGATTAATAATGTCTACATTGTAGACTTAGATGAGAATTCTGAATCTACTATTTGCTTATCTGTCAATTCTGAAAATGATGCCTTTGAATGGCATAGACGTCTAGGTCATGCTAGCTTTTCAACTTTAAATAAATTGGTCAAGCATGATTTAGTTAGAGGCATGCCTAGAATTAAATTCAACTCAATATCAAAAGCATGTGATGCCTGTGCTCTAGGCAAACAGACCAGAAATTCTTTTAAATTAAGATCTGAGCCATTGTCTTCTAGACCAATTGAACTTCTTCATATGGACCTTTTCGGTCCAACTAGAACTCAGAGTCTTAATGGAAATAGGTTTGGCTATGTCATCATAGATGACTTCTCTAAATATTCATGGATATTTTTCTTAGCAAATAAGAGTGATGCATTTCAAAAGTTTAATCTGTTTTTCAATAAGGTCAAACAAGAAGGAAAGTACAAGGTTAGTTCTATTCAATCTGACCATGGAGGTGAGTTTGAAAATTCCATGTTTACTGATCTTTGTGACAAAGAAGGACTAACTCACAGGTTTTCTTCTCCCAGGACACCTAAACAAAATGGGATTGTGGAGAGAAGAAATAGAACAGTGGTGGAAATTGCCCGAACCATGTTGATTGAAAGTAAATTACCAAGAAGGTTTTGGGCAGAAGCGGCCAATACAGCAACCTACATAATCAACAAGGCCATGGTAAGACCCATACACAAGAAAACACCCTATGAGCTTCTAAAAGGTAAGAAACCAAACTTGTTTCATTTCAGAATTTTTGGAGCAAAATATTTTATTCATAACAATGATAAAGATTTAGACAAGTTTGAAGCCAAGAGTTCACCTGGAATATTCTTGGGTTACTCTGAAGTGTCAAGGGCATATAGGGTATTTAACATATCAGATCAGAAAGTGGAAGAATCTCCACACATCCTTTTTAGTGAGAAGAAAGATGTCTCTAATGTTGAAAATCTTGACAGGGATTCCAATCATGGTGGAGACTTTCTAGAAGACCAACAGGAAGAAGAGAAGACTCAGCCAAATGGAGAAACAAATTCCCCCAATCAGGAAGGGCCAAGAGAAACAGGTGAGTCTTCAACAAATATCAGATTTCTTAAAGACCATCCTTTAGATAAAGTCATAGGCAATCCTGAAGATCCTCTTCGAACTAGGTCTCATTTTAGAAATGTGAATAATGATGACTTAATTGCTTTAGTCTCACAAATTGAACCCAAAACAGTAGAAGAGGCCTTAGCTGATCAAGCTTGGGTCAATGCTATGAGTGAGGAATTAGGTCAGTTTGAAAGGAATAATGTCTGGGAGCTTGTCCCAAGACCAGATGGTATTAATGTCATAGGAACCAAGTGGGTGTTCAAAAATAAGATGAATGAAGATGGAATTATCTCAAGGAATAAGGCCAGACTAGTAGCCAAAGGCTACTGTCAGGAATTCGGGGTAGACTTTGATGAATCCTATGCACCTGTTGCTAGGATGGAAGCTATAAGACTGTTGCTTGCCTTTGCATGCTCTAAGAACATAAAGCTCCAATAAATGGATGTTAAAAGTGCCTTTTTAAATGGAGTCATTAAAGAAGAAGTTTTTGTTGAACAACCTCCTGGATTTCAATATTCTTCTTAACCTAACCAAGTTTTCAGGTTAAACAAAGCCTTGTATGGTCTAAAGCAGGCTCCAAGAGCTTGGTATGAAAGATTATCTAAATTTCTGATCAGCAAGGGCTACAAAAGAGGTAAAGTTGATCAGACTTTATTTACCAAGGGCATGAATAAAGATCTCATCATAGTTCAGGTATATGTAGATGACATTGTATTTGGATCAACTAAGCATAAACTATGTGATGAATTTTCTACCATGATGTCTGCTGAATTTGAAATGAGCTTGGTTGGTGAACTAAAATATTTTCTTGAATTGCAGGTACAGCAGCTAGAAGATGGGTGCTTCATCAACCAAATCAAATACACAATGGAACTGTTCAAAAGGTTTGGCATGGAAAACTTAAAGCACATTTCTACACCCATGGGCACCAATACTTCATTGGATGCAGATGAGACAGGTAAAGAAGTAAATGCCAAACTTTATAGAGGTATGATTGGATCACTACTTTACCTGACAGCCTCTAGACCTGATATACAATTCAGTGTAGGAATGTGTGCAAGGTATCAGTCTAGACCTACTGAACTACACTTAGCTGCAGTTAAAAGAATCTTCAGATATTTGTCAGCTAGTCACTCTCTTGGTTTATGGTTTCCTGCATCTCACACACTTAACCTAGTAGCATACACAGATGCTGATTATGCAGGCTGTAAACTAGACAGGAAAAGCACAAGTGGCCATTGTGAATTCTTGGGTGGGTGTTTAGTGTCTTGGGGCTCCAAGAAACAACATTCTGTGGCCCTCTCCACTGTAGAAGCTGAATATGTGGCTGCAGGGAGTTGTGGAACACAAGTCATATGGATTAAACACCAGCTTCAGGACTACCAAGTAGACCTGGGGTGCACACCTATTTACTGTGATAATACTAGTGCCATCAATCTTGCTAAAAATCCTGTTTTGCATTCACGAACCAAACACATAGAGGTAAGACATCATTTTATAAGAGATGAGGTGTCTAAGAATAATTTTGAACTGATTCATGTAGGCACAGATAATCAGACTGCTGACATATTCACAAAACCTCTGGATAATGAAAAATTTTCCACATTGAGAAGAGAATTAGGCTTATACAAATTGTCTTAATTATGAAGCATGTTCTTGTTGTGAGGGGGAGTTGTATTTGTCTGATGTTTAGCCTTCTTGCATGCTGGTTTAAGGGGGAGTTCAGAATGCTTACTGGTTAGCTGTCAAGAATGCTCTAAATAAAGGGGAAGCCTTGAGATTTTGCTAGAATATTTCATTGAGGAATGCTATGTCTTAGGGGGAGCTGAGTTGTAATGTGAGAAGAGAAGTTCTTTGACAGATTCAAAAGGGCTGTCCAGATGTGTACCTTTGCTGATCTTGCATGACTGATTTAGTGTGGTTCTCTCAGGAAGTAGAGTGTCACTTATCTCTTAAGTCGATAAGTCAGTGACTCTAATCTCCAAGTTAGAACCTTTTCTTTGGTACTCTTTCAGAGATCTGGACTAATTGCATAAAGTATATCTTCCTACATTGTCATTGATTATGGTTCAGGCCAAAAACTTGTATGTCTTGATATCTGACCCAATCAACTTGAAATCTAGACTTCAAGACTCAATTCAAGAAAAGTTCTTTTTGGTATTGTCTTCAATCATTCTATCTTTTTTACTCAAGGGCTTAACTGAACAAACATGTTCTGTTTTGATCACTGAGAAACCGGGAGCTTCATCAATGAAATGAATAGTTCTCCCAAGTCATGAGGTGTCAAATGCTTAAGATGAATGAAAAGTCATGACAGAGCAATGGTGGCTTGCTGGTGAGTAGCTGGGGACTCTGGCCTCTAATCAAGGTGTTTCCTCATGTCAAAAACCATAGTTACTAACTCTGTTCCTTAATAATAAAAAAAAGGGAAGGAAGTAATGAGGTACTCACTCTGAGTAACTGGGGATTCAGGCCTCTAATCAAGGTGTCTCCCTACTGTCAAAGGAAGTGAACTACCAACTTACTCATTAATCTTCTTGAAAATCATCTCCAACAAAAATTCCTTGTTGTTATGCAACTAATGGATTGCTTGTCTTCAATACCTTGAGAACACCTCTCTGATTTAGTCTCTTGCTGTCTTGTGGAATAGTTGAATGATCAGCTATATCTGGCCATACTTGTGAACTCCTACTCTCAATCATCCACTATGTATGTTGATAAACTTGTCTCTCATTCTACTTCTCTATTGTGTACTGAAGTCTAAAGAATCTTCTCTTGAGATTGGAAACTCACTTATTCTCTTAAGACCTACTCGTGACTTTCTGCACTAAGAAGTAATTGCCCTTAGTCCTCATGTTTCCAACACTGTCATACATTCTGTAGTTCTTTTTGCTGATGTCAAAGGGGGAGAGAAGTTTGCAATGTCTGCAATTTCAGTGAGAAGTTCTGCAATATCAGTGAGTCTTGGATTTGTCTTGAGCTTTGGGGGAGTCATGCTACTTCATGCTGATATGTTTATGAGTTGCGGGGGAGATGAGAGTGTGTTGTAGGGAATGTTTAATTCATTTGCATGAGCATGCCTTGAATTTAATCTGTTTGTTGCAGCTGTTATAAATTTCTTGTTGAATCTTGATATTACTTGATTTATAGTGTTGTCATCATCAAAAAGGGGGAGATTGTTGCATCCCTATGGTTTTGATGATGTCCCACACTATAAATCAATCTTCTATCTCTAGATTAATGCTGCTTCATCATGTGAGTGAGTACAGTTCAATGGCTGTCAGATAACATGTTCTACCTTAATTCTGCCTACACTCTGTCTGCACAGTCTTCACACCAGTGCATCAACTCAGCGTGCTGATGCGTCGACCCTTCAGACATTGCATGTCTCTGTTTCTCACACATGTGCGTCAACTCAGTGTGCTGATGCGTAGACTCTTCTATTAAGGTTCTTCATTTGATTTAGTCTATACATCATTAGTTGAACGTAAAAGTAATACGTTGCAGCGTCAACTCATTGGGCTTCAGCGTCAACTCAGCATGTTTGCACTTCGCCTTCAGACTTTCAAGTCTATACACCCTATACTCATAGAAGTCTGTTCAGCCGTTTGCATCTCATAAAGTCTATACATTCGGTTCCTTGGGCAAAGTCTTCACATCGCCTAGTCTGCCCATTGCCTTCAGCCCAAGTGCTCAAAGCCAAGTCTATACAATGCCAACCCAACACATTGAACAGTTCCCCAAGTCTATACACTAGACTTCATTTCTCTAAGTCTATACATTGTTGTTTGCACTGCAAAGTCCATACACTGGAAGCTCTTCGTTTGATATCAACAAGTCTGTACATTGGGTTCAACTCTCCAAGTCTGTACAGCCTATTTGTCTTCTTGGGTGAAGTCTATACAACGCATGCTTACATAACTAACTCTATACACTCGATTGTTAGATCTTCAACTATATACATTGGTTGAGTCTATACACTGAGATCTCATGAAGAGTTGCAAGTCTATACACTCGTTGTTAGAGTCCTAGACTGCTAAGTCTATACACTCCCTCACTATGTACACAGTTGCTATATTGATCTCTGAAGTCTATACAATGCTTCACGTTAACACTAAGTCTATACACTTCATTATTGTTGCTGAAGGGAACAGGGTCGACGCCTGAAGCTTAAAGCGTCCACGCATCAGTAGACGAAGCTTTCACGATGTCTTCTATTACGTTAACGCCACAAGCAAGCAGCGTCGATGCAGCAGTTAGAAAAAGCAGAGACTCTTACAAGCGACGAAGGTTTCACGATATCTTCCACTGCGTCAACGCCATCAACAAGCAGCGTCAACGCAGCGGCTTAAGAGACGCCAGTATACAAATGTACATGTCTTCAATGCGTCAACGCAACATGCTGATAACGTCGACGCAGCACGCCCATATGTTGAAGGCTTGATCACTGGACTGCCGATACCGTTGCGTCAACACAGAAGGCTGATGGAGTCGACGCAGCGGTTAAAAAGGTTGAAGATCTATGATGGCTGCGTCAACCCTTTGGAGCAAGTGAGTTGACGCCATCTAACACTAGTTGCTGAGCGTACTGGTGCTGGGCACGTGATCCGAGGATAAGGAGAGTGCCAAGATGAGGACACGTGTTCTGACAGCCTGCTGGTTGCTGCCACGTGATCCGAATTCTTAAGGCGGGAACCTGGTAGCCACATGCCATTATCTACTATAAATATAGAGCTTCATCCTTCAGTAGAAGCTCGATCGTGTAAAGAAAAAGTAGAAGCCATTGGTGAGAGTCTGCACGATCCAGAAAAAAAAAGAGATAGAGAGTGAGAGAGAGAGCTCGTGGAAAAGAAAGAGGAAGAGAGCAGAAGAGAAAGTTCGAGAGAAAGAGAGTGTGTGTGGATTGATGAATTGCTTCATTTGAAGCTACATTTGTATTGGGTTTCAGAACCGATTTCTTCTTCATTGTTTTTTGTTTCTACTTTGCTTTCGTTTATTTTCGTTCTTCCATTCTGATTTGAATTGGTTTCCCTCCGGTGTGTGGAGGAAGGGAGTACTACTCCAGTTTCCCTCTGAATTGCAGAGGAAGAGAGATCGGTGATCTCTGGTGGTGTTAGTGACAGGTTGTCATTAATTGTTCTCCTCCGGTGTGTGGAGGAAGGGAGAGGATTCTCCTGTTGTGTTCTAGCTGGGAGCTAGAACAGGTTTCAAGTTCTGTGGGTAGCAGAACTTGGTTGAGGGATTTGTTTCCCTTGGTGTTCAAGCTGTGTGGCAGCATGTTGTTCGCAGATTGAGTCTGCGTTGATCTAGCATCGTCTAGTGGAATCCTCACTCTAGATGGAGTGAGGGGTGGATGTAGATTGCGGACTGCAATCGAACCACCTAAAAAACCGAGTGCCTCCTCTGTGGTTTGCTATTGATTTCTATGCTCTTCATCTGCTTGTCCCTTTGCCTTCAAGTGATAAGTTCTTCACTCTCATCTACATTTCTCTGTGTACGGGTTAAGGAGGTGCGTTAGCAGCAAATTCTATTTTCTGCCTGAGTTTCTGCAAATTGGGAGTGATCTATTCATCCCCCCTCTTCTATATCACTCTTGCTGCGCTAACAGTAAGTGCTCAAACCTCACTCCCTTTAGTGCTTGTCTTTCAATATTAGTTCTTAGTTCCGCTGGCCGTAAGAGTGAGAGCTTGATCCTCAAGCCCCGTTGTCTTGAGTGATCACCGTGGGAAGAGACTAACCGGTGCCATTGGCACTTTGTCGGCCCCATTGAATTGGGCATCCACATCCATTGGGAATCAAATCTTGGCCTTGCTGGCCCTCTACCAGCAAGGGTCCAACCCCTCAACCTCACCTTGGCATTGCCAAGTTACCCCGGGACTTGGGTGAGCGACGGGAGAGCGGTGGCCCAAATTGGCCCTTTTGATTGTGAATGTGCTTGCTTGTCTAAGTCCTAGGGGGTATCACATCAACTTAGGTTCTTTGGACATAGATCACTTGATATTCATTGTTTTTTTGATGTTCAGGAGCAAGGGTCGACCCCTAGGGTCGACCCCTTCGTTTATTTTCCCATTCCAGTAGCAGGTACCTGAGAGGGTCGACCCCTGGGGTCGACCCCCGTCTCCTTTTCTCCATCCAGCAGCTGGTACCTACAAGGGTCGACCCCAGGGGTCGACCCATTCTCCCCAGAACATAAAACCCCCCCGAGGGTCGACCCCAAGGGTTGACCCCTGTGGCATTTTGTCCAAAAGCAGCACGGCTGCTCTTGAGGGTCGACCCCAAGGGTCGACCCATTGCCTTTGGGTCCTAAAACCCTATCACGAGGGTCGACCCCTTCCGGTTCGACCTCCAGCCGTCTTGTTTGACTTCGGTTTCCTTGCACCGAAAGTCTTCCAATCCATGTCTAATCACCTCTAGACATTCCACAAACCTCTCCACATTTTGTGGATCTGGTTCCCAAGCTGTCTTTGACTGTTTTAATTTTTTTAATCAAACCCTATTGGCACTTAATATATAGGAGAGAGGTGAGATCCGATTTTGAGATGATGGTTGTTCTATTGTGTATGTGCAGGTTCAGAGTTGCAGCCTTCAAGCCCCATTCCTCCTTGCTCTGAAGCTGAAATCCAAAGGAAGGAGCTAGAATCCAAGCCCAAGATCATATACATCAAAGAGCTGCATCGGACATCAAGCTTCCACATTCATTTGTGCTGCCTTGCGTCATACTTCATCCAAACTCGTTCATCATTCTGCTGGAGTATCAAAGTTGATTCGAAGAACACAAAGGGGGAGTTCTATCTAGAGATCCTTTCTACTCTGATCTTCTTTAGTGCTTTTTGGTGAATCTGAAAGTTGTTGTATTCTAAACTATCTTGAAATAGATTCGTGAGTGTGTGTTCATGTATGGACACAAGCTTGTGTGTGTGTGTGTGATTGGGGTGCCTAGATTGGGTACCGTGTGTGTGTGTGTGTGTGCTGTTCATAACAGCGTGTGTGTGTGCTTGGCTCACATCATAGTGAAGTCGTTAATCCTCATGAGTGAGGGGTGGACGTAGGGGACATTGCGGTGTACCCGAACCACCTAAAAACCTTGTGTCTCCAGTGGTTTGTTCGCGTGCATATTTTGTCGAGTGGGCTTCACGGTGAGTTGAGTGTTCACCACCTTCTTCTTCACACACTCAACATCTTTCTCATGCATTCATGTGTGATCATGCACGAGTAAGACCGAGCGTTTGATTGCTTCTATCTTGTCTCGCAAGTTCTTCCGAAAATAATTTTATTTTGCCAATCAATTCACCCCTCCCCTCTTGATTGCCACCGTTTGGGACCCAACACTGTTGCCCGGGTCGACCCCTTCCGGACGGGACTTACGAAAGTGGTCAAATCTCATTGAAAACCTTTTCAAACCTTTCTATAATATACCCTAATGGTTCCTAATCATGTTAGGGTGTTTTAAACTCATTTTAGAAGGGGTATATGGGTCATTTGGTCTGTCTCCTATATATATCAATGTGTTGCTCCGAATTTGAGCAAGGATTAACCCTAATGCTCATTTGCTCTTTCGTATAGGTGAAGAAAAGGGAGAAAACGTGGTGGAGCTCTTGCAAGAAGGAAATCATCTACTTCCGTGAAGATCTGGAGCTCGTGGAAGAAGAAGAAAAGGAGCGGATCGAAGAGAGGATCAAGAGGGCATAAGAATCATCTTCATCCGGCTTCTCTCCAACTCGTGGTTCAAGAAACATCATCAATCGGCCTTGAAGATCAAAGGGGGACTTCTTCTATGTCTTCTATCAGTTCTTTGTGATATGTTCTATTATCTATATTTTGGGTTTGAGCATGCTTGAGTATTTGTGTTTATTTTCTGAACAATAGAGATACTCGTGTGTGTGACCGTTTGTGTATACGGTCGTGTTTGATCACCTTCATGCGATCGTGTTTGTGTTATTGTGCTGCGGTTGTTGCAGCGTGTGTGTGTGTGTTGTGATCCGGTCGTCGGATCGTGTGTGTGTGTTGTGATCCGGTCGTCGGATCGTGTATGTGTTTGTGATCCGGTCGTCGGATCGTGTAGGAGACGTCGTCTCCGTCTGTGTATGTGTTGGGGAGTGTCCCCGTGTGTGTGTGGGGATTCATCCCCGTGTGTGTTTGGAGCGTCGTCTCCCTGTTGGGGATTTATCCCCGAGTGAAGCCTCACCGGGTTTGGTGAGGGGTGGACGTAGGGAGCCCGTCGTGGTCCCGAACCACCTTAAAATTCACCGTGTCTTGTGGTTTGATCTTTGTGATTGTGTGGTTTGCTATCTTATCTGTTTATGCAATCGTGTGAGCTCGGTGAGATTGAGTGAATTAAGTTTAAATCTGTTTAGATTAATTTCCTCAATCTTATCAATCTTGTTAATTCTGATGTACGCTAGTTTATGTTTTTAATTGGACATAGTTTATAGTAGTAGGATCTATTCACCCCCCCTCTAGATCCATGTTCTTGCACTACGGGACCCAACAATTGGTATCAGAGAGAGGCTCTACTGTCCCTAGATCTCACGATCTACAGAGTGATCCTAGTGCATTCTACAATCATGAATTTTTCTGTTGAGCACATGTCGATGAATTGCCTTCCTATTCTTAATGGTTCTGATATTACTTCATGGATTTATGTGTGGACTGATCAATTCAATTAATCCTAATCTTTGGAAGTTGATTTATGATGGTCCTCACATATTACCTCTAGATGAGACCAAGTGGTCTAGTCAAGATAAATTGAAGAACCATGAAAATGTCATTATCTTAAGTTTATTGAAAAGTGCTATTGATACTCATATGTTTCCATTTGTTTCTACTTGTAGAATGGCAAATGAGATTATGAATCAGTTGATCAAAGCTCAAGAGATGGAAGGACAAAATTTTCTCATGGCCGACAATGATGATCAACTCAATGAAGAAAATTATGATGAGGTACATTCTGAATCCGAAGAACTCTCTATTGAGGAATGGCAAATGGCATATGCTACGCTGTATGATAAATGCAAGAAACTAAAATCTGAAAATAAAACCTTGAAAATGAAGATTAATGAGAATGGGCATGCTAATTCCTCCTGTGAGAACTGTAAAATCTTGGAGTCAAAAATTGAACATCTGCAAGAACAAAATGAATCTCTTGAATCAAAAGTTGAATTATTTTCAGAAGAGATTTCCTATTTGAATGAAGATGTTGAAATGGCTAGAAAACTTAACACATCTTTTCAAATTGAAAATGAGTGTGATGAGCTGCGTGAGCAAAATACATTCCTCATGTCTAAAATCTCCATGCTTGAGAAAAATGAAGAATATCTTAAGAACAAGCTAGCTTCTTTGTCTGATGATGATAAAATGTTTGAAAAGCTACTTGATTCTGAAATTGATGGCAAAAGTATTATGAATGAAAATGAAGATCTTAAAAATAAAAATGGTGCCATGTTAATTCAGAATTCCTTACTAGAAGGAAGATTGAAATGCCTTGATAAGCTTGAAAAAGAAAATTCCTTGTTGAAATCTGAGAATGAACAATTGCTTGTTAAGATTTCAAAGTTTCTTGAAACTAAGAAAGTTCTTGAAAACTTAACTGAAAAACTCTATGCCATGAATGATGAAAATAAGGAAATTTTGAAAGAGAATGAAAACTTGGAATATGTGAATTGCTTGCTTAGTGAGAAAATCCTTGTATGTGAAAAAGAGACAAATGATTTAAAAAATGACTTGTCTAGATTTGTCAAAGGGAAGGAGAACTTAGATAAAATGCTAGGTGTCAGGGTGAACTTTCAAAAAGAGGGTCTTGAATACACCCCGGTCAATAAAAAATCTTTTGAACACAAAATAACAACCTCTTTTGTTCATGTCTTTGACATTCCTAGCACCTCCAAAGCTCCTCCTCCCATTTTTTAAAAGAAAACTTCTGAAAATAGTTTTGAGAAAAAGAAAAATCTCAACACAAAACCCACCATGCAAAAAGAGTTTCAAAGAGTTCAAAATGGACAAAAATTGAAGTTGAATGTTGAATGCTTCTATTGTGGCATGTTTGGTCATGTGATGGATGATTGTGTTGTCATGAAAGAGGATGACAAACTTGCATGTAAAAAGAAAAATGCCTCATGCTTTTATTGTCACAAACTTGGCCATGTCATGGATGATTGCTTTGTGAAACAAAATTATGATTATCGTGCCATGAACACTAAGTTTAACTTTCAAAGAAAATTGAGAAATGAACATGCTTCCCATACTGAAAGGTTTGCATCCCATAAGAAAAGATTGTTCACAAACACTCATGCAAACAATGGAAAGTCATTCCGTAGACCCACATCTCCTTGTTACCTTCATTGTGGGAAGTACGGGCATGTTATGAAAGAGTGTTGGTTTTTGAAAACAGAAAATTTCCATGCTTCTAGAATACATGCTAGGTCTAATTTTGTTAAATCTAGACCTTTTGAAAATAGAAGATGGAATGGATTTGAAAATTCCTTTACTCCTAAAAGGAAGTATCTTGGTAAAACTATTTCTCCTCAATGCCTTTATTGTGGAAACCGTGGACATGTTATTGAGAATTGCAGGATCATGGAAAGTGATGACAAGGTAGCAATGAAAATGTCAAAGAAAACTTTTGGAAGAAATACTTCTAACATGCAAGGACCCAAGAAGGCCTGGGTGCCAAAATCTGACAAATGAGTCGGTTGTGATGAAAGTGTGCCTTGAGGTAAATAAAGAATGAAAGGGGTTCCAATAAAATGGAACAAGGCACACTCATATGGTAAAACTCCAACTTTGCTCCTTCACTGTCAAACTTGATGATTTTGATGTTTTGGAATGAGATCTTGGTGTGTTCTCATGTTATGCTCTAAATTCTTCACAAGCCACATATGTCTTCAATGGATGAATATTTGGTATATCAAATGGTGGTTAGAGAAGGTTGGACTACGTTCAACTGGATACTTCCACTAAGCGTGATGGTGGTCTTCGGACCTATGTTCTCCGCCTAGTACCAAAATTCAGAAATTGAATTATTTGGCTTATAAGGAACCTTGTGTTTTGAAGGAAATCAATTTGTCTTAAAATTCTGAAATACCTTGTGTGTTCAAATTGATTCTGAAATTCATTCTTGCTTCTAGAAGTCAAAATTTATGATATGCAGAATTGTTCCTTTGACAGATATTATTTTTGAACTTGATCTGTTGTTCTTGTATTCTGCTATGATGAACTTGTCTCATTGGTTGAATGAATCTGAAAATTTTGAGGAACAAGCATAATGTCTTTGCCTACTGAATACTTTTCAATATGAAATGCATGAGCATCTGAGTGTAATTGAGTATCTGGTATATCAAATGGTGTGGAGTGGAAGGGTGGATTATGTCCACCTAGAAGCTCTCACTATGTGTGAGTTGAGTTTTAAAACCTTCACCTCCACCTCGTACCAGAACCTATAAAATCTGTTTGGTTTGTGGATGACACTCTAAGCTCTTGAAATGTCATTGAAAATCTATTTTTGAATATTTTTGAAAATAATTTAGGTTCACTACTTGATTTTGATCATTTGTGTACCCTTGTTCACAAAGGGCAAGTCTTGGAAAATGGTTGCTACTCATCATTTGAATATGTATGTCTCCTTGTGCATTCTGTCATGATGTTCTAAAATACAAAATAAAAAAAAAATTGCATCCTGCATTGCATTCTCATACTTTTATAAGTTACATGCATTAGAAACTTCATAAGGTGTATTTAGATCATTCATATGAAAATCTGAAAACCTGCATCTTACACCCATATTGAATTTTGTAATGCATTTAGAACATTTAAATAAAAATCTGACATTCTGCATCGCATTGGCATCTTTGCATATCATTCACATACTATGCTAATAAAATGACAAAAAGATGCATATTACATATTCATGCATATAGAGCATATGCATATATTTCATGATAATCGCATATCTTGACTCGTGGATGCTTGCATGTATGTTTCATGAATTCTTGCATGCTTGTAAGTATTTACCCTATGAAGCCATTTCTTGATGTTTCTAAGACCTCACCTCCTTGATAAATAACAATGCAGTGATTTTATTCATATGTGATACATGTCATATATTAAGGGGGAGGATTTGATTCCGACCGTGCATACATTTAGGGGGAGTCATACCCGTGTCTTGTCAAATTTATTTTATACATGCAAAACAAAATTTTACCCTCACACTCTTGCACATAATGAATTTAATGAATTTCATTGATAATGATTTAAGAAATTCCATCCAACACTTTAAAGGGAACTTGAATCTCTACATCGACATTAAAGAGTATTCATGAGGAAAAAACTGCCTACCCCACAAAAATTCAATAAGTGGAATGTGGATCCAAGTAACCGGGAATCACCCCTGAAACAAAGGAGGAAACTCGCGTCAAAAGGAGAAATAAAAATCCATATGTGTGACGAATCCAAGTAGCCGGGAATCCCCATTGAGACATATGAGGAAACTCGCGCCGAAAAGTGAAGTCCATTAAAAGAACAAAATCGGGGTTGTGCGAAGCTACCGATAGTCGAGAATCTAAAGTGAAAGTGTAGAGAGGAGATTACCTTCTAGTGTTTTTTAGAAAATCTAAAAATCCATATGTTTTGAAGCTCATTAGTCATTGCCTCACATTTCACATGGGCATTTTTGTGATATATGTATTTTATGAATTTGCCTACATTCATAGTTTATGTAGTACTCCTAGTTGTGTATGCACAAAACCTCTTAGTTATGCTTCATGTCTTATACTCTTGAATTTGAATCACATGCTCTTTTCTTAACCCGTGCCTCATTAAGGGGGAGTTACTATATGTTATATTTGTGTGCATGATGATTGTGCTTGTGTGCTTGCATGTCCATACATTCCCCTTGAGTCTAATTCTGAGCATAAATCTTGCATTTAAAGGATAGAAGTTATCATGTGCATAGCTTCATATCTTGCATGATTAGCATTCACATATTGCATATTCAATGCTAATTTACATATTTGCATACTTGCAATTTTTCAGCATGCATATAGTTCATACTTGATGTCAGCTTGTACAAGTCCTACTTGACATTTTTCAACAATTGGTCTCATTCTTTTGGCCTCACACGTTCCTATCATGTCACTCAACCCCCTGTCTTTTTGTAGATGACAAAAAGGGGGAGAATATTTGGTGTGTGTTAATGTGTATGGTGTGTGTTAATGTTTGGTGTTTGTTCAATGTTGTATGCTTGATAATTGATGTTGTCTTGGGAAGAATGGCTCAATGTTTGTATTATCACACACATCGTTTTGTCATCATCAAAAAGTGGGAGATTGTTGCACCCCTAGTTCATGTTTGATTTTGATGATATCAAAACGATTGTGCTTGTGTGTGTATGTGTTTCATTTAGCCATGTTTCATTGAACAACATATTTCATATCTTGATTTGATGGGTTGAAAGATGGAGTTACACTTGATGTTTAAGGAACTAACGTTATATTTATGCTGGTTTGCAGGAATACAACTTCATGGCTCATACTTGGAATCTTAAGGAGTCCATCAATGAAAAAGGGAGTTAACACTGTTCATGTTTGAAAGTTATATGAATGCTTTGTATTTAATGGTCTCATGCTTTGAATATTTTGATTTGCAGGATCAAAATCCATGATTTATGTTTGGAACTCAAAGGAGTGCATCAATGAAGATCTTATTGAAAAAGGGAGTTGACTAACTACTGCATTGTGATAACTCTTCTATATTTCATGCATTCCATCAAATAGCTTTTCACAATCTTGGTTGGGTATTTTCATGCGCTTTCCTCGTAAGATTTTTGGGCTTGAAATAACCTCAACTTTGTAACTTGAAATTTGATGGATGTGATCTTCTAAGTTGCTAATGACATGAATGTGGTTCATGTATTTTCTACTTGAAGCTTTTAAGCTTGTATTGTGCTTGAAATATTCGTACAAGACTTCATGAGATTTGGTTTAATATTGCTCATGCCTTGCATGAATGATTGGTATTTTCTGATGTGTGAGATGCATGTGAAGACAATGTTCCTCGTGAAAATAAGGCTTCATGAATATTAATTTTTGTCAACAAGAATGCCATTTGAATGAATGTGGTTCTATGATATTATGTATGCTTTGTATTTGGCATGATTGTTAACACTTGTGTAATGAAGCATCTTGATGTTGAAGATTTGGTTGATTCAAGAATGTGATTGAATGGTTGAGCTTCCATGTTATTATATTTGATTGAATGATAGATTCATGTTTATCATTTCAAAACCTTGTCATTTGGTCAAATGTATTTTTGCTAAGTGATTTGAGAAGCAAAACGCATGTTTGAATAGGTTCAATGATGTATTTCATTGTAAACATGTTCATAGTGTTAATGCATAACTCATATATTTTGATTCTCAACTAACCTCTTGGTTTATCATATTTTTCAGGATGTAAAATCATTGTTGATCTTCATGGGATTATGGTAACATTTAATCAATTGTTTCCCTTTGGTTTGATGGACGTTTTAGTTGTTTTTCAAACTCAAACTATCTTACAGTCTTCACCATTTTCAATCCGACCATTGGATCTCCCCTCTAAAAATTTTATGTTGTAGCTCTAGGAGTCCTCTTTCCAATGCCTCTAGTCTCGCTTCGATCGGAGTTCGGAGCTAGGAGAATTAATTCCTGCCGCCGAAGCGCGCAGAGCTATTTTTTGTGTGCCCAGCCACTGCATGGGTCGACCCCTGGGGTCGACCCACTGCAAGGGTCGACCCCTGTAACACAGGGTGCTTTTTTGTGTTTTCCAGCAACCTGTTGCCCGAGGGTCGACCCCAAGGGTCGACCCCTTCCGGACGGGACTTACGAAAGTGGTCAAATCTCATTGAAAACCTTTTCAAACCTTTCTATAATATACCCTAATGGTTCCTAATCATGTTAGGGTGTTTTAAACTCATTTTAGAAGGGGTATATGGGTCATTTGGTCTGTCTCTTATATATATCAATGTGTTGCTCCGAAATTGAGCAAGGATTAACCCTAATGCTCATTTGCTCTTTCGTATAGGTGAAGAAAAGGAAGAAAACGTGGTGGAGCTCTTGCAAGAAGGAAATCATCTACTTCTGTGAAGATCTGGAGCTCGTGGAAGAAGAAGAAAAGGAGCGGATCGAAGAGAGGATAAAGAGGACGTAAGAATCATCTTCATCCGACTTCTCTCCAAATCGTGGTTCAAGGAACATCATCAACCGGCCTTGAAGATCAAAGGGGGACTTCTTCTATGTCTTCTATCAGTTCTTTGTGATATGTTCTATGATCTATATTTTGGGTTTGAGCATGCTTGAGTATTTGTGTTTATTTTCTAAACAATAGAGATACTCGTGTGTGTGACTGTTTGTGTATACGGTCGTGTTTGATCGCCTTCGTGCGATCGTGTTTGTGTTATTGTGCTGCGGTTGTTGCAGCGTGTGTGTGTGTGTTGTGATCCGGTCGTCGGATCGTGTGTGTATTGTGATCCGGTCGTCGGATCGTGTATGTGTTTGTGATCCGATCGTCGGATCGTGTGGGAGACGTCGTCTCTGTCTGTGTGTGTGTTGGGGCGTGTCCCCGTGTGTGTGTGGGGATTCATCCTCGTGTGTGTTTGGAGCGTCATCTCCGTGTTGAGGATTTATCCCCGAGTGAAGCCTCACCGGGTTTGGTGAGGGGTGGACGTAGGGAGCCCATCGTGGTCCTGAACCACCTTAAAAATCCCCGTGTCTCGTGATTTGATCTTTGTGATTGTGTGCTTCGCTATCTTATCTATTTATGCAATCGTGTGAGCTCGGTGAGATTGAGTGAATTAAGTTTAAATTTGTTTAGATTAATTTCCTCAATCTTATCAATCTTGTTAATTCCGATGTGTGCTAGTTTATGTTTTTAATCGGACATAGTTTATAGTAGTAGGATCTATTCACCCCCCCTCTAGATCCGTGTTCTTGCACTACGGGACCCAACATAGCCTTATTTGTGATTATTTTACCTTGCTCATCCGTTTTGTTTCAAAAAATCCATTTAGTGCCTATAACATTGCCATGTGTGGGTTTAGGAACTAAGTGCCAGACCTTATTCTTATCAAATTGATTAAGTTCATCATGCATGGCATTGATCCAATGTTCATCCTGTAGGGCACTTTCTATGTTCTTAGGTTCTATATGTGAAACTAAAGCAAATGAGTTCAATTCATTTTCTATTCTGAAATGTGCTCTAGTTCTAGGGGGTTCATTCAAATTACCAATTATGTGTTCTAATGGATGATCTCTTAGAAATCTAACATTGGTATCCTGATTACCTTGATTTTCATTTACCTCCCCCTGAGCATCAGATCCTTCTGCTTCAGCTTCTTCTGCAGATCCTTCATTTTGTTCTTCTCTGGCTTCCAAGATATCTCCATCATCTTTGTCCCTAGATAAACCAGTTTCAGTTTTAATTGCAGATTCATCAAAAACTATATGAGGAGATTCCTCGACAACTTGAGACTGAAGATTATATATCCTATAAGCTCTGGACTTTTCAGAATAACCTAGAAAAATTCCAGGTTCACTTTTGGATTCAAATTTATCAAGATCTCGTTTAGAATTGACATGAATAAAATATTTGCAACCAAAAACCCTGAAGTGAGCTAGAGAAGGCTTCTTACCCTTAATAATCTCATAAGGAGTCATTTGTGTAGAGGGTCTTACCAGGGCTCTATTTATGATATAACCTATAGTGTTAATGGCCTCAGCCCAAAATTTCCTTGGCAGGTTCCCTTCTACCAGCATTGTCCGGGCCATCTCCACTAAAGTTCAGTTTCTCTTTTCCACCACTCCATTCTGCTCTGGAGTTCTTGATGAGGAAAACCTGTGATTGATCCCATTGTCCCTGCAGAAATCATCAAATTGTGAGTTTACAAACTCACCACCATTGTCAGACAAAATATTAGTAATGGATTGTTCACATGTCTGTTTTATTCTATGAAAGAACTCCTGAAATTCCTCAAATGCGTCATTTTTGTGAGATAAGAAAAATATCAAGTAAACCTAGAGAAGTTATCAACTAACACAAAATCATATCTTTTTCCAAATAAGCTAACTGATCTAGTGAGTCCAAATAGATCCATGTGAATCAGTTCATAGGGTTTAGAAGATAGGTTTTCAGTTCTTGACTTAAATGATTTTCTAGTTTGTTTACATTGGGTGCATGCTTCACAAATTTTATTGTCATGTTTGAAGGAGATTTCAGGAAGACCTTTCAACATGCTATGTTTATTCAATTTATGAATCACAATATAGCTTGCATGACCTAACCTCCGATGCCACAGACAGGCTAAGTCATCTTTATTTATAGTGAGACATAAATTTGTGTGCGCTATATCATCTAAATGTACCATATAGATGTTATTTACTCTCTTGCCAATAAATTTAACAAATTCAGAATTGGGTTAAAAGATAGTGCATGCAAGAGAATCAAAAACAACTCTATGGCCTTTATCACAAAGCTGACCGATGCTTAGCAGATTAGAGGCTAGCCCTTTAACTAATAAGACTTCTTCAATAAAGCAGGAAGAACACTTACCAACCTTACCTGACCCAATTATTCTTCCCTTGGTATTACCTCCAAATGTGACATTGCCACCATCTTTCTTTTCCAACAAGCAAAATTTTCCTTTATCCCCAGTCATGTGCCAGGAACAACCACTGTCAAGGTACCATTTGTTGTGGTTGGCTGCCAGGCATACCTGCATGAGAAATGAAGGGAAAGATTTTAGAACCCAAGAATGTTTGGACCCCTTGATAACAGTCAGGTCATTCAGACAATGTAAAAGTTATTTTGGAATCCACACTTGTTTTATAGTCTTCAGTTGAGTTGTGGATTTCATTGTTTTCTTTTTGTTGTGTCTTACATTATTATTCTGAACTCTGGTTGGTAGCTTCTGTGGTTTGAAATTCTTATGATCAGCCTGAAAGTTTCTGTACCAGTAATTGGCCCTCTGAACATTAGGATGACAGTGTCCAAAGTGGGTCCTAGGCTGACTAGAGGTAGAGTGGGCAAAGCTCTGAAAGTTCTGATTCCTAAAATTCTTGAACTTATGTTGCCCAAACACATTCCAGGATTGAGGTCTTGGTTTTTGACTAGGATATGACTGATGCTCCGACCTCCTGTTGGGACTGCCTCGACCTATCTGGGGATTCTGAGTTTTACTAGGTTGACCCCTAACCTGTCTTTTACCCAGATGTGAAGTGGTATATGTGCAAGGTTCACTAGACACCCCAATCTTTCCTTTGCCCTTGTCCTTGGCACTCAATTTATTTTGTTTGTTATAATTCATAGATTTTTCATTGTTGTTTTCTTCACAGTTCATTTTTATCAGAGGCTTTCCTTTTCCCTTTTCAGCAATAAATGAAACTATTTTAACTTCAAAGCTTTTCTTGCTAATTGGATTAAATCCTAATCCCTCTATCCTGAAATTGACTTTTGTTCCAAGAATGGCATTGAGATTGTCAGTTCCCTGGGTCATTCCTTCAAGGGATTTTTGTTTGTCTTTATTCTCTTTTTCTAGATTTTCAATAGTTTTCCTTAGCTCTTTATTTACCCCATTGACAGCATCATATTTCTCAATAGCAATTCTTGAATCTTCCTGAAACTTATGCATTCTAATTTTTAGTTCATCAATGGATTCTTTCAGATGTTCATTTTCATTCATCACGTCAGCTAAAGAAATTTCCATACTATCACATTCAGCAATGGATTTCTTTACACTATTATTCTCAAATTCTAGGCAAGTGATTTTATCATTTAGAGAAGTGTCATTGACTAAAGAGGTTATTCTTCTTTTCAAATGCCTATTTTCCTTACGAACACCATCATACTTGTCTAATATTTCTGCATAGGCATTTTCCCAATCATGATGTGTAAAATTTTCGAAAGGATTAGTTACCTCTTCATCACTTTCTCTATCATCACTTTTGGCCATTAAGCAGAGCTTGTCTTCCTTATCACTGCCTGATGAGTTGCTGGGACTGCCTTCATCCTCATCACTCCAGGTACTCACCATTACTTTTTCTTTTTTGTTCTTTGACCTGGATTTCTCTTTCTGCAGCTCGGGGCAGTTTGCCTTCATGTGACCAGCTTTCCTGCAATTATAACACACATTGGAGTCAGACTTCTTAACATGTTCAGATCTATACTTCGACTATCTCTTTCCAGAATAATATTATCTTCTAAGCCCTTTTCCTTCTTTTCTCAGAAACCTCTTAAACTATCTAGTGAACATGGCAAATTCATCTAGATCCAGTTCTGAACTAGAAGAGCTATTTTCACTCGAGGATCTTTTGCTGCTGGAACCTCCTTTCAGAGCAAGAGGTTTTCTCCTCTTTTCATACTCATCTACCCTCTTCAGGTTCAACTCATAAGTCATGAGAGAATCGACAAGTTCATCTATAGAGGTAGTGGTAAGGTTCCTAGATTCCTCAATGACGGTGGCCTTAGTATGCCATATGGGAGGCAAGGACCTAAGAATCTTTCTAACGATTTCATACTCACTGTAGGCCTTACCGAGGCTCCTTAAGCTATTGGTCAGAATCATTAATCGAGTGTACATCTCAGATATGGTTTCATCTTGCTTCATCCTGAAGGCTTCATACTCTAAAATAAGCATGTTAGCCTTAGTTTCTCTTACCTGAGATGTACCTTCGTAAATTACCTCTAGCTTATCCCACATCTCCTTTACAGTGGAGCATGATGAAATTCTTGAAAACTCTATGGGATGGAGAGCGCACTAAATTGTGTTGATGGCGTTCCAATTCAACGTTGATCTTCGAATGAGCTCTCTCGTCCATACTTCCTCATCTTCAGGAAGTTCGAATGGTCCTTTGCTCACCACCTTCCAGATCTCGTAGTCTTTTGCACGAAGGAATACCTACATGCGATTTTTCCAGTAATCGTAATTATTACCATCAAAATAAGGTGGTTTACTTGTTGAGTGACCCTTTGCTGTCAGACCTTTTGCTTCCATCGTAGCTAATCTCTTTGGGATGTTAAGCCCTTACAAAGAGTTAGACTCTGATACCACATGTTGGAATGGATTAGTAGTAAGATCTAGAGGGGGGGTGAATAGATCTACCCCAAATAATGCCTAATTTAAAGCCCTTAAGTTGCGGAGTAGAAAAGCTAAGGCAATCACGGTTGATTCAACATGATATCACTCAGGATCAAGAATTCAGATAAAAGTTCTAAGCGATAAACGATATGCATGATAAGAAGAAACAAACAATCACATAAGCAATCGCACTGCAAAGAGATTTTAAGGTGGTTCGATCTCAATCCAGAGATCTACGTCCACCCCTTACTCAATTGAGTAAGGCTTATGCTGCCTCATAGCTTGAAACCCGCTGATCCACAGCTTTGGGGATAATATCCTTACAATCCGCTGATCTACAGCTTTGGGAATGAATCCCAGACCGGTGAGCCTCACAGCTTGCTCCGCTGATCTCCACAGCTTGCAATCAAGGAACACTTCCTTGCCGTTGACACACAGCTTACAGATGAGGTTGAAATCAAGTAGAAGACGGAAAAGATAAAAGCAAAAACAGATAGCTCATTGCGGAGCAAGCTAGCTCTGGATTTGATCCAGCAGTTAGAACAAACAATCTCTCCCTAGCACCAAATCGATGTTCTATTTTTCTCACTCTTACCACCTCTAATGGTATCCTCTTCTTTCTTCGAAGATGCTCTTACTCTCTCTCTCTTCTTTTCTTTCTTTTTCTCTGGCTACTGCCCTCTATCTTTCTCTGCTCACAGCTCTCTTCTCTCAGCTCTCTTCTGCTTTGAAATCTTCTCTCTGCAATTGCTCTCTCAGAATTTCTTCTTCTTCGTATGTCCGTGTTTGAGAGTTCATGTCCCTTTTTATAGCCTCGTGGGAGTTGGGTGTGTGGAAAACACGTTCCCGCCCAAAAAGCTCCATCCAGAAGGTGCGTTGGAAGTCCACGTGGCAGACGCTGAGGGTAAGCTGTCCACGTGGTAGACTTTCCAGTTCTGACATCGCCTTGGATCACGTGCTTGTGGGTAAAAGTCTTGAACAACGTGACTCCATAAAGTGTAAAGCTCCCTGCTCGAAATTGGGTCCTTTAGTTGACTTAACCCTGTCAAGAAAGAATAGGGTATTTCATCAAACACCTTATAGTCATAGCATCAGAGAGAGAATATATGCTTAATCAATATTCAGAAACCTTAATTGATCAGATCAAACGTATGGAGATATATTAAGTGTATATCAGATGCTCAGATCAAACAAGGTATGATAATGCAGATGCTTCAATGCATAGACTTCATATGAGAACTTAGACACACTATCATAGACCTCATACCAGTATGCTCAGACCTTGAATGTGCATGTGCACAGATTTGAGTGCATATGCTTAGAATTGTATGAGACCGATGCTCAGACCATGCCTAGTACGTGTGCACAGACCTTACCTAAGGCATGTGCACAGACCTTGCCTTATGCATGTGCTCAGACTTGATATAACTGCATGTCGACACTCCTAGTATGCATAGACCTTCCTATGTATATGCACAGACCTGAACAAGCACAATCCCAAATGTGCACAGACTTGAACGCTGGACATGCACAGACCTTTATACGTTGAGACCAAGTGTGCATAGACCTGAAACCAAATGTGCATAGACCTTGAGGTGTAAGTGTGCAATGTGCATCGACCTTAGTGAATATGCACGGACCCCGGTATGAATGTGCTTGGACATTGTCAATGCATATGCTCAGACCCTGATATGTGCATAGACCTAGAATGTGCATGGACTTCTAATGTGCACAGACCTAATATGCAGTCAAGCAAAATATGCACCGACCTACATATGCATCAAACAGTAACTAGCACAGACCTTCATGTGCTTGCATGCAAACATGCACCAACCTTCATATGAACATGTTTGGATATGCACTGACCTGCTACAGTATGTGCACCGACCTGAGAATGCAGTCTAGCAAATGTGCTTGGACCTTATATGCATGCAGCAAATGTGCACCGACTTTGTATCGCACGAAGGTAAATGTGAACAGACCTTGTTTTGTATGAATACAGATGTGCACTGACCTTGTATCACGCGAAGGTAAATGTGCACAGACCTTGTTTTGCAAGAAGACAGATGTGCACCGACCATGCTATACATGCACCGACCATGCTTCAGTGTATGCACCGACCTTGTGTTTGAAGTATTATGCATGTGCACAGACCTTATGTAATAATGAGCATTGTTACCAATATCAAAATTTAGCACAGTATATACAGTTGTCATCATAAATACACATTAAATTCATAGGATTACAAATCAAAGAAGACAAAACATTCTTCCCACAAACTCCCCTCAACAGTGCCCAATGCAGAGAGTCTGCATCGGGAACCGACCTTAATGAGACCTGGGGTCGTGTGCCCAAGCCAGATGCTGGGGAGCTTCGAACTCGGGGTTGAAAGCCCGTATTGAGTGTCGACTCGTCCGAGACTCGGGTAGAGAGGCCCGAATAGAATACTGGGAAGCCTTGACCTCGAGGTGGGAAACTCGTGCTGGGGGCATGCTTGGCTGGGACTCGGAGCTGAGCGCCCGAGTGATGTACTGAGGGGCCAGCTGCCTGTATGGGTAGTCGCCGGACTGGGCTACTTGTCGGCCATGGCAATGGCGCCCGAGGATCAGGGGGAGTTGAAAGCTGAGGTAGGGTTGTTGAACACGATTGGGGTTGCCAACCGTACGTGCCCGGTGTGAAAGGCGATGACGATTGGACCGTAGGTCAGTATCGCCACCAGTTTGTTGTTGATGTTGCTTGTGCAGGTTGGTCGCTCAATGACAACCAGTTGCATGTTGCATTCTGGATGGGGGCCCTCCTCTTCCTCTCCGATAAGAAAAGGTGAGGGCATTACGGCATACACTTGGCAGGTGTGACTCTTCTTCGGCAAAAAGAAGAAAGGTAGGAGACGTCCCACCGGGCGTGCCAATTTATTTACGCGTGCGGGGAGTCACTTCTTGTAATATCCCAAATTCTTTAGAAATTTATTTAGAAAGTTAGTTGAAATTATTTGGAATTTATTTGGAATTTATTTGAATTAATGAGAATTATTCGAAATTAATTAGATTAATTCTTTAATAAATAGAATAAGTCACTTTTCAACTATTTTATAAAAATAAATAAAAATCATATTCTTGTAGAATCAATTGTGTTTAACAATATTTCCTTCTGTGGCCAACCCTAAAAAAAATCATTTATTAGGTCGATTTAGTGGATTAAGTCTTCCGAACTTAATATTTAACTATTTACGGAATAGTAGAAGTGGAAATTTTATCTATCATATACAAATTCATAAAAATAGTAATTAAATAATAGATGCATCGACTAACACTTTTATCTTCTATGACTAAGCCTAATAAAATCATTATCTAGGCCTAATCAGTGGGTTAAGTCCGACTTTCAACCCACCTAACTCGAAATTCGTGTTCACTATTCACCCCATCTTAAAATATCAAATTAGAGCTTGTTTCTCAACCAAATGAGGTAATTCCAGAGGCAAATGAAAGGTAGTATATAGAGGATTAATAGCCCTCTATTAATCGAACCAAACCCTAACCTTAGCACATGGTGGCGGCTGAGTTTGGTGGAAGTCAACCTTGGCGGCGCCATTTTCAAACACCACCTTACGTGGTCGATTTCTGCCAACTCTGAAGTCTCCAGAAGCTCTATGAGCTATCAAAATGAAGCTCTACGAGTCTACTTTCATTTGGTGACTGTGGTGTTCTCATTAGATTCAGATCTAGGAAGTTATTGGTCGTTTAGTGGAGGTGGGTCGGCTGCCGTCGTCCTCCTTCCTCTCCTCTTTGATCCTTCAATTGAGGTAGGTTTTCTTAACCAAAATCAGCTTATGAATATATCAAATTGTTCCTCTCGACGAGATCTTTCCAGTGGTTGTAAAAGCCCTAAATTTCATTAGGTATCCGAGGAGATATTGAGGTTTTTCTAAGGTGCTGTCCGGTTCGTTCTTCATTCTAGGTCGTGATTTTGTTCTTCCAAATCAGGTTGGTAATCTTAACCAAAATTCATAAATAGATAGTCTATCTTGATCAGCTCGACGAGCTCTTTCATTTGGCAGTAAAAGCCTCAATTTCTATTGGGTATTCAGGAAGTTATCAAGGGATCTTTGAGGGCTATCAAGGATCGTTGGGTATTTTTGTAGCTGGGTTTGATCTTTATTTAAGGTAGGTTCTAACAGACCTAACTTTAATTATTATACATAAATGAAATTTTTATCATGTTAGCTTCCTTTTAACGTTGAAAGCCCTAATTTTTATCAATCATACTGGGTTAATTTCTCGATTTAGTAAGCATATGTCTATGTTAGGGTTTTAAGTGCACCTTTTTGGATTAAGCTTGATTTCACCTGGACAATCACAGGCTAAACTTAAAATTGAGCATACCATCTTGTGCATCTTCCTCTTATCTTTCCATTGATATCTTGTTTGCTGAATTTCATCAAGACTTTCCATTGATATCTTGTGCATCTTCCTCTTACCATATTATTTCATATAATAGAGAATAAAAGCATATAAAATATAGATATCCAGCATGTTAAAATATTCCTAATATCTGAAAATTCATGAAAAATATATTCTGATATTATCAGCATGTTGAAAGTTAATTTCTGTGAATTAATGATATTTTTAACTCATAGAAATATATTTTTATCTATATAATAGAAATAAATGCATATAAAATTATGTTAGTATGTTAAATTATTTCTTACAGCATGATAAAATTCTTCACAGCATGACGAAAATTCTTCCAGCATATTAGGATGATGACAGCATGATATAAATGATTTTTAGTATATTAAACTATTTATCAGCGTATTTCTCCTATTAAATGGATGATAGAATATTGAAAAAAATTACTTTTCAGCATGATAAAAATCTTATTGTTATCAGGAAAAATAAATAATCAGTATGATAACTTACTCCTATTAACTTATCCAAAAATTACGTAGAAAACTCATTATAGCATATTACGTGTTAGTTTTAACGCCTAATAATATATTTTTAGTGTGTTAAAAATTAATTCCAGCAAGAAAAATATATTTTTATCACCTTACCAGTAGAATCATGTGCTGGAGCTATTTTAACATGTTAGAGATATTTTCATCAAAGTAGGATTTATTTCTATGAATTAAACTAAATTCTTAGCAATTCACTAAGATAATACAAAATAAATCTTTTTGTTTAAGAAACAAGTTCCTTGATATTAAAAGACCCTAAAACAACCCCAAAACTTGTTAAAACCAACGGAATACAATGTTAAACTATGGAGTTAAGAGTATTCTAATGATTGCATTTTCCTACTTATCATTCGTTCTTGAATTCCACGACTTAATTGTCGTTAAACATGATGCCTAAATTTAACTCTCTACTCTTCTTGTTACTCTGATGTTTTGTCAGATTTGTACTTTTTACAATTTAGTTTATTCCTTAAAATTCATTGGCCATGATTACTTGATAAAATGTCTAGACAACTTGGGATCCTTGATCCAATAAATCAATGCCATCGTATCATAGGGGCCCGGTCTGGTCCTGGGGAGAGCGCCCGAAAAATAAGTGAGCCCATGGGATGTTAATAATATGGTGAGGTATTGCACCGAGTACTTGACTAGTGTGACGTCTACGACATTCAATCTATTATTATTCTTGTACTTGATCGTGAATTACTTCATGTTTTAAATACTTGCTTGTTGGCCAATTATTATTGCAATTGCTCTTATTCAAATTCTTGTACTTGTCATTATTGTTAATTGTTATCTTTTAATTCTTGACCTTGCGAGATCTTATTATATTGTCCTTGATCTCGTTATTTATTTCCTTGCTTATCATTGCATACAACATGTAACCTGTTATTACCTACTGAGCGTCAGCTCATAGTGTTGTTTTTCCCCTTTTCCAGGTTATTCAGGTGGTGACAGTTACACAGACGGGGAGGGACATGAGTGATTCTATAGTGTACTTGTACCTAGATACCTACTGAGCGTCAGCTCATAGTTTTGGGAGTTATGTTTGATCGTGTTTAAACAGTGTTGATCATTGTAACAAAAGTATTCCTTCCTTAGCAATGTTTATTGTTAGTTTAGAATAAATGTTATTTCTAGCTCGTTATTGACTGTACGTCCCGATATTCCGCGTCGGGGCGTGACATTTTAGGTCGTATCAGAGCCTAGGTTTAATAATCCTAGGTTTTCTAAGTGTCATCATAGGACCCCGACCTCGTCTAAGTTTAAGGACCTGACCTGGTGAGATTGGGTTGAACTCAGGTTAAGTTAATACCTTGCTTGTGAAATTAACTATCTTATGACCCTAAATGATCTATTTCTTATGTAGGCATTTGAGATGGCAGCTGAACGTGCGGAGTGGAGAAACTTGCAATGCACCATTCAAGGCCTCACGCAGGCATTACAACAAGTGGCTCAAGCTGGAGCTGTAAATCATGGCACCGGTGATCTATACCGGAACTTCCGAGGGATGAATCCGCCAAGGTTTGCTGGTTTGACTGACCCCGACGAAGCCGAGCACTGGCTAGACGAGATGGGAAGGATCTTCGAAGTTATGCAATGCACCAGCCAAGAGCGTGTACTTTTATCTACTTTCCAACTGGAACGTGATGCACGTACTTGGTGGGATTCTATCAAGGCGACTCTGCGTGATCAGCAGGTTACGTGGGAAGAGTTCGAGGAATTTTTCAACGGCAAGTATTTTTCTGATCGGGTACAAGAGAAGAAAGCGGCAGAGTTCGCGGCCCTGAAACAGCGAGGTCTGTCCGTGGCAGAGTATGAGGCTCAATTTTCACGGCTTTCTCGTTATGCTACACACCTTATTTCCACCGAGAAGATGAAGGCGAAGCGTTTTCTCAACGGTCTGAGGCTGCATTATTTTAATCAGTTGGCGCTGATGGAAATCTCTACATATTCTGAAATGGTAAGGAAAGCGCAAGTCCTGGAAGATACCTTAGAGATGATGGAGCGAATCTGTGAAAAAGGCACCAAGAAGGAGCAACCGAAGGATTTCAAGAATGCTAAACCCGGATATGGCACTGGCAAGAAGAGGCCCGTGAGTGGGTCTAGTTCGTGGACCGAATCTGGAACGTGGAAGGGCAAGATGCCAAAGCATGAAGACAAGAAGCCTAGCCCTGTTGTACCGGTCAAGGGTGTATGCAAATTCTATGATCGTCCTGGTCAGAAAATGGAGGAATGCTGGCGCAAGCTAGGCGCCTGTTTGTGTTGTGGAAGCAGGGAGCACCGTATCCCTAACTGTCCCTTATTATCGGAACAAGCTACCCCGGTGAAACCTCAAGTCTTCAAGAAATCACAAGGCAAGCTCCAAGCTCTGCATGCAAATGAAGCAGAAACAGCCGAGGATGGTGAACTCGTCGAAGGTACTCTTATTATACTTGATAAGCCAGCATTTGTTCTTTTTGATACTGGTGCAACACATTCATTTATTTCTCGGATATTTGCTAAGTCTTTAGCTATGGAACCTGTTCTGATGAATTCTCCGTTAGAGATATCAACCCCTATTGGTTCTAGATCGGCAATTCAACTTTTCTATCCTTCTGGTAAGGTTATGATTGATGAGCAGAATTTACCAGCTGATTTAGTTTGCATAGATATGAAGGATTACGACGTAATCCTAGGAGCTGATTGGTTGGCTAAGTATGAAGCCAATGTTCATTGCAGTTCTAGCTCGGTGTCTTTTAGTAGGCACCCGGAGTTATCTTTCATAGGAGTTAGACATCATAGCTCTATGTCGCTTATTTCAGCCCTTCGTGCTGATAAGCTAATGAGGCAAGGATGTGAGGCATTTCTAGCCTTTGTCCATGCTACTCCTGAGCAGCAGATTGAGATTAAGGGCATTCCTGTTGTCTGAGAATTTCTTGATGTCTTTCCAGAGGAACTACCTGGACTTCCGCCTGAGCGGGAAGTAATCTTCTCATGTTTTTCCTGGCTCATCTCCTATTTCTCAAGCTCCTTATCGTATGTCTCTTGCGGAGCTGAGAGAATTGAAGCAGCAATTAATGGAATTATTCGAGAAAGGTTTCATTCGTCCGAGTACTTCCCCTTGGGGAGCCCCTGTATTGTTCGTCAGGAAGAAGGATGGTTCGATGAGGCTGTGCATCGATTATCGGCAATTGAATCAGTTGACTATCAAGAACAAATATCCATTGCCAAGGATCGATGAATTATTTGACCAGATAGCGGGAGCTCATTATTTTTCCAAGATTGATCTTCGATCAGGATATCACCAGTTGCGGATTAAGGAGGAGGATATTTTTAAAACGGCTTTCCGCAGCAGGTATGGTCACTTTGAATTTGTCGTTATGCCTTTTGGTCTAACGAATGCACCAGCAGCTTTCATGCAATTGATGAACCGTGTGTTTAGACCCTATCTTGATCAATGGGTCGTGGTATTCATCGATGATATTCTGATTTATTATAAGAATAAAGAGGAGCATGCCGAACATCTGAGAACGGCATTGCAGTTATTAAGAGATCACCAGCTGTATGCCAAGTTCAGTAAATGTGATTTCTGGCTGCAAGAGGTGTCCTTTCTAGGGCATATTATTACCAAAGAGGGCATCTCTGTTGATCCTTCGAAGGTAGAGGCAGTGAAGAATTGGGAGCAGCCCACTAGTGTGACTGAAATCAGAAGCTTCTTAGGCCTGGCAAGCTATTATCGCAGATTCATTCAAGATTTCTCCAAGATTGCGGTACCTCTTACCAGATTAACCTGCAATGAGAACAAGTTCGAATGGTCAGAAGATTGTCAACGAAGTTTTCAGACTTTGAAGGAATGCCTAACTACGGCACCTATATTGACTTTACCTTCTGGTGAAGGAGGTTTTGTGGTCTATACTGATGCATCTGGAATTGGTCTAGGCTGTGTGCTTATGCAGCATGGGAAGGTGATTGCCTATTCTTCTAGGCAGTTGAGGAAGCATGAAGAGAATTACCTTGTTCATGATCTGGAACTTGCAGCAGTTGTGTTTGCTTTGAAGATTTGGAGGCATTATTTATATAGTGAAACATTCACGATATTCTCAGATCATAAGAGTTTAAAGTACTTATTCTCTCAGAAGGAACTCAATATGCGGCAGCGCAGATGGTTGGAGTATTTGAAGGATTTCGACTTCTCGATCGAGTATCATCCTGGTAAAGGCAATGTTGTGGCTGATGCATTGAGTCGGAAGCCTATAGCTAAATTGTCCAGTCTTATGTTGCATGAATGGAGGCTACTAGAACAGTTAGCTAGCCTGGATCTTAATGTTGACAATGATCGGGTGATGATTGCACAGATTCAACTTAAGCCCGAATTGTTGATAGAAATCAAGTCTTTGCAAGATAATGATCCTGAGCTGGTAGAAATCAAGGGAAGCTTGAGCAGTAGACCGGATTTCATGATGGCTGATGATGGAAGACTGCTATTTCAAGTACGAACGTGTGTCCCTGATGTAGTTGAGATCAAGAACAAGATTCTCGACGAGGCTCATAGATCCAAATACACGATTTATCCTGGAGGTACTAAAATGTTCAAAGATTTGAAAAGATCTTTTTGGTGGTCGAATATGAAAAGAGAAGTGGCAGACTTTGTGAGTAGATGCTTGGTTTGTCAACAAGTTAAGGCTGAACATTTCAGACCGGCAGGAAAGTTGAAACCGCTCGACATACCCCAATGGAAATGGAAAAGCATTGGCATGGATTTCATTATGGGTCTACCTAAGACTCGTGGTGGTTTTGATGCAATTTGGGTGATCGTCGACAGATTAACAAAATCAGCCCACTTCTTGTTGAAGTTAGATGGACGCAGTCTATCTCCACGAAGTGTGGATCTAGAGGGGGGTGAATAGATCTACAACCTAATTTAAAACCAGTTGTAGGTTCAAATGCGGAATAAAGACAGATCTACTAAAACACTAACTCGAGTGTCTAAACTTAGCAAAAACACAAGTGATCTGTGAAGATAATCAAGAGATTAAGTAAGAGCAAACTCACAAACATAATGCACACAAGATTTTAGGTGGTTCAGTCAATGACCTACGTCCACCCCACACTCAACTGAGTATGGCTTACTGCTGCGCAACACAGCTTGCGTCCGCTGGGCAATACAGCTTGGCCTACAAACCGCTGAGCAACACAGCTTGCTGTCCAGTGGAATCCTCCACTGCCCGCTGAGCAACACAGCTTGCTGTCTAGAGGATACACCTCTATAAACCGTTGGGGAAATACAGCTTAACCCGTCCGAGACCAAGTCTCGCCAGCTGAGGATTACAGCTTTACCTGTCCAGTGGAAACCTCCACTGCATCCGCTGATACACAGCTTGCTGAACAAAGGTATCGAAATCAATAAAATCATAAACAAAAGAAATGAAGAAAACCAGACAAATGTAGCTCAAGTATGAGCAGAGTTAGCTCTGGTTTCTGAACCAAGAGACTGACTTACAACCTCTCAATAGACTCCTCTCAACTCATCTCTCTCTTCTCGAACTCTCTCAACACATCTCTCTTTTCTCTCTGTATCTTCTTCTCTGCTTTTCTTCTCTGGATCTCGGTGGCTGCGGCTTCAGACTTAGTCTCACTGTATAGACTTGCCACACTCGATCAGTCTTCTTCTGTGGAAGAAGGCTCATATATATAGCAGCAGCATCAGCAGCCAGGGCGGGTGTGGTTTCCACATTTCCCGCCCAAAAACTTTGGACCACGTGTCAGTCTCTCAGCCAGCTTCAGCACACGTGTCACGATCCTGTCTGCCCTTCATTAGCCTCCACGAGCAGAGGACCTGTCAGACAGAGTATCGGAATATCAGGTTAAGTGAAGAGCTCTGTATAGACTTGTAAAGACAAACATGATGTATAGACTTGTAATGTAAAATGCGTTGTCGCACGGGAGCATATGAAGTCTCAGGGGAGCATCTATGGCCTCTGGACAGCATCACCAGCGTCAGGGGAGCATGTGGAGCACATGCTGTCTCTGGGGAGCAATCGCTACTCCAAGGGAGCATCCTCAAAGTTAGGGAAGCATTAGCAGTCACTTGAGGGCATACTCAGTCCCAGGAGAGCATCCGGGGGGACAGGCGAGCATGCACGTCTGATGTACAAACTCTACCAATGTATAGACTTGGTGGATAGTGATGCATGGCCAAACGGATGTACAGACTTCACTGTGAATGCATGAATAGTGAATGAGTGTATAGACTTGATCAAGAGAGACGCTGGCCAATCGGAGCATTAACAGTCACTGGAGAGCATACTCGGTCCCAGGAGAGCATCCGCGTCTGATGTACAGACTTGTGAACGACTTGAATGCACGACCGATGGATGCAATGTATAGACTTTGTAAGATGTGAAGGAGTTGAGTGTATAGACTTCACGATGTGAAGACTTGTCCACAAATGATTGTACAGACTTGAGGTGAAGACTGATGTATAGACTTTGAAGCTGAACGTAGGTAAATAACCCAATGTGCAGATTTTGAATCGCAACAAAGGAACAGATGCCAATGTCCAGACTTTGGCAACAGCGATGTACAGACTTGGCCAAACAGTCTAATGTATGGACTTGAGGCATGGAGGCCAATGTACAGACTTTACCTCGTGCAAGCTACAGTGAATGAATGTATAGACTTTCCACCGACCAATGTGTAGACTTTGCAAGCCTAAGATGCTGAATGAGACGGTGGGTGAGACGGTGCAGCTACAGTGGTGTACAAACTTCATGAGACGCTCACTGTATATACTTAGCACCGACAAATGTATAGACTTTGGAGTCTGAGACCAATGTACAGACCTTGTAAAACAGAAGCCTGTATAGACTTGAAAGATCAAGACGCTAAGGAAGACGGTCATTGTACAGACTTTGCCAATGCACTGTGGATGTATGGACTTTTCGTGCCTACACAGGGCATTTTACACACTTGCTGCCTGATGCACATGTGCAGACTTTGATGCCCAACAGCGATGTACCTGATGCTAATGTGCAAACTTTGATGCCCAACAGCGATGTATAGACTTTGAGACTTTGAGTGTGTGTTCAGTGTGAAAACAAGATGAAATGCATAGACAATCTGATAAAGTAATTTCATCAAAACATAAACAGTGTTGCCAATCAATCAAAACAATGTGTTGCCATATGAAGTAAAGTTACATGTCAACACCATCAACACATAGGAGTCACAACAATCTCCCCCTTTTTGATGATGGCAACCCCCTATCATATAGAGTAGCAACATCCTGTTATACAGATGTAATTTTTGATGAAAGACATGATTTGTTATTCAGATTGTTATGCAGATGCTATGAATGCATGCTACATGCTACGAAATTTGAGCAACTCCCTGCTAATAGAATTTCCCCTTTTTCCATACCATGATGCAGATGCATACACTCCCCCTGAATTCAGAATTCTCCCTCTGGAATGAAGGAATGAAGGAATGAATGCAAACAATATTCTCCCCCTTTGCCATCAACAAAGAGGAGGGAAAGTGAGTACAAGGGAAGGAGTAAGAGAGATCATCTGACTGGCATTCTGAACAAGTAGTTCAGGAATAAGCATTCTAAAGCACAGAGTCTTCAGTCATATGAATTTAGAAACTACTTTCATATAGAAGTCTGGTTTAAAGGTTATAAATTTTGAGTTCATGCACTACAATCAATGGATAAGTTGGCTGTGCATGATAAAACAATAAACCAGAATCACATTTGCATGAAAGATTCAGTTTCAAAATATCCTACTTTCATATACTCATTAAAAGTTGTTAAGAGATGCTAGGTCATGTATTGAAAATAAACAAATTGACATCCATGAATTTTCTTTTGAAGGAACAGCATTATCAATCTTAGTTCATTTAGGGCATTCAGGTACCATAAGTCTTTCTGCGTAAGGGTATACATTTATCAGACGCCAATACCCCTAGATACTCAACAAGATGGATAATTCTGCCTATGATCAAATTCAACAGCACTGATTTACACCTTTTTGTGTGAGGGTACACGTTTATTAGACGCCAGTTACCCTTAGGTACTCAGTGAAACCAGCCTAATGTTTTGATCATTTTATACAGAGATAGCTGATACACTTCATGACATGAGTGTTGTCCACTTCTTTGATGTATCACTCAGTTTCTCAGTGATTTACCGGTCATTGCTCTGTCAATGCTATTTTTTCAAATAATTGTCAATATTTTTCAATATCTTTCTTAGCTGCCCTTTATTTGTTTCAGAATGACTTGTTTAAGGACAATACACATACTTAGCTTCTCTAACATGATTTCAGATGAGTTTTCAGATTTCAGATATAATTAGCTTTGTCTGACATGAAATAAGATAAGGGTTGAGAGGTTTATCAATTTTCAGCTTTCGTATTTACTGATTGCAATCTTTAAACTTCAATGATTATAAAATTTAAACCATTAAGTCAGTCTTTAAGCAATTTAAAATTCTTATAAGAGAAGAAGTTTGTTTTCTATTGCTTAGAAATCAGAACTGACTAACATATTGCCATATGTCAGACTCAATCATTTAGAGTCAAGGATGAAATAATTCAATAGAATTGATGATCACTCTGAATTTCTAAAAATACTCCCCCTGTCTATATGCATGCAATTTTGCTAATGAATGGCAAGAATTAAATGAGAGAGAGCTTATGCATAGGTCATGAATGACTGATATGCAAAGGCATGCAAAGACTCAACAAACTCCCCCTGAATACATGCAATATTTTCTCTAAAAATTGAACAAAGGATTTTGAAATTCATGCTCATTCAGACTGCCCTATCAATCAATATAACCTATAGTACTAGGCCGAGAACCTAGTCTCAAGGACCATCTCACACATGGTAATAACCTCCAGACATATTTCCCTGCCCTTTAGTAGCTTACTATTTAGTATACCACGGTTATGCAGAAAAATGCAGTTTTATATGCATGTGATTTTAGACACATTCATGACTAAATGATATGTAATGATGATCACGAAGATATGAATGTCATGCATGATCATGAGTCTTTGCAACATCCAGCATTCACAAAACCATCAGAGAGTTTATTCATTCAGAGAGCATCATTCGGGAGCAATCAATTCTTCAAGATAATTCAGTTTCTAGCATTCAGTGTACACAGTGCAATAGTATGCAAAGAGAAGAGAATCATCAGCTTTTGTGCAGAATTTAAATTCAGTAGCTGAGTCTGGAATGCAGACTGATCAGCTAGACAAGAAGAGAAAGTCAGGAATTAACCAATCAAATCGACATTACTTTCTCAATTCAATTCTGAAGATAAGTCACTTACCTGCTTTACCTGACTAATTTATTTTTACCCTTAGTGTTCCATCAGATTGTTGACAAGGCCTCCAATCTCTTTTAGCTTTTGAATTTATGGCCTTATCTCCTGTCATATGCCTGAAGCAGCCACTATCCAAGTACCACAGATTTGTCCTTGGCTGCCAGACATACTTGCATACACAATCAGGTAAATGAGTTTGGAACCCAAGTCTGATTGAGCTCCAGAGAAGATGGAATAGAAGTAAAGCAAGACAGCAGACTTTTTGGTATCCATATTTGTTTGAAAGAATTTTGTTCAGTAGATCCTACAGATTTCTTTCTATTGTTGTTCCTTTTCTTTTTGTTATTTTTCTTCTTATTTACACCAGCATAATTATTGACAGTGTTGTTTCTTTGCCAGTGCCTTGGCCAGGGTGTGTTCACAAAGTTTTGGCCATAGTAGTTCCTGGGCTGACTGAAATAATGCATATTTCTAGGTGACCAGTTGCCATACCCACTAACCCAATTTCTAGTGTAAGGTCTATGATATTGTGCAGCCTGATATGCAAGACCTGCAAACCTTCCCGGAGTTCTAGTCCAACCTGACCTATTGAAATAGGTTGGTTGTGCATTGTAGTAAGTCTGAGCTCTGGGTTGATAGAAATAATTGGGTTGACTCCTGGCAGCATTCTGTCTCCCCTGTACTTTGGACCCTGCTGACCTATTCATGGGTGTGTATTGGGTCTTCTTCAGAGGTGATGGTGATGGTGGAGACTTGGTGGCCTTGACATGGGGTTTATAGGACTGTTTAGGTTGACCCCTAACCTGTGATTGAGCCTTGGGATTTTGCTTGGATGTGCTGGCTCTACTAGGCTCATTAACCTTTTGTTTGCCCTTCTCCTCAGCACTGGGCTTTTTCAGATTAGCAGTTTTGTTCATTGAAATGGTTGAGTTCATGCTAATTAGAGGTCCCTTTTCTTTTTTAGCAACAAATGAAATTGTCTTCATCCCAAATGTTTTTGTTGCACTAGAATTAAATCCTAGTCCCTCTTTTCTGAAATTAACCTTTGACCCTAACAAAGCATTTAGATTCTCTGTACCTTGGGTCATTTTCTCAATGGTCTTAAGCTTGTCCTCATTGTCCTTTTGAATATCTTCAATAGATTTCTTAAGTTCAGTATTCACAATTTGGACAGCTTCATATTTCTCATTCACCAGCTTCATCTCACTCTCATATTTTTGAATTTTCAGTTTCCATTCATCAATTTCCTTTTCTAACCTCACATTCTCTTCCCTAGAAGTTTTTAACTCATTCTTGATTTCTTCTGATTCAGAACATGTGAGTTTGAGTTTATTATTTTCAGCTTCAAGACATGCACTTTTATCAGACAATGAGGTATCATTTTGCATGGAGTTGATTTTTCTTTTTAGATGCATATTTTCCCTTCTAATATCATCTGCTTGATTAGCTAGTTTATGATAGGCATCTACCCACTCAACAATAGTAAAATTATCAAATGGAGAAATTACCTCATCTGAATCTTCCTCTCTGTCTTCAGAGCTAGTTGCCATGAGACAGATGGGTTTTTCAGCTTCAACTTCACTGTCCGAAGTATTGCTGAGACAACCTTCATCCTCATCGCTCCATGTGCTGATCATGGCTCTTCCTTTCGTGTTCTTTCTATTTGATTTGTCCTTGTGCTTCTGGTTCTCCGGACAGTCAGCTTTCAGATGGCCAGAGTTCCTGCATTGGTAACACACGTAAGTTCCATATTGATTTGCAGGTTTAGATTTATACCTTGTGTCCTGCCGGCCGCCACTATGGTTCCTTCGGTTGAATTGTCCTCCTTCTCTCCTGAGGAACCGCCTGAACTCTCTAGTCATCATAGCCATCTCAGTATGAGTTATGTCTTGTTCATTCAAGCTCTCCTCGGATGACGATCTGCTAGAGCTGGATCGGTTTGATTTGCTGGATTTGCTAGCACCAGCCTTCAGTGCGATCGGTTTCCTCTTCTCTTCAGCTTCATCTACCTTCGGCAGATTCATCTCATATGCCATTAGAGATCCAATTAGCTCATCTGCCCTTGTATTGTGCAGATCTCTTGACTCTTCCATGACGGTGGCCTTGGTGTGCCAAATTGAAGTCAAGGATCGCAAGATCTTCCTGACTATATCATACTCAGAATACTTCTTCCCGAATCCTCTGAGCCCATTAGTAATAGTTGTCAATCTAGCATACATCTCCTTGATGGTCTCGTTGGGTTTCATCTTGAAGGCTTCATATTCAGACACAAGCAAATTGGCCTTCGTCTCTCTAACCTGAGAAGTCCCTTCTTGAATTGCTTCCAGTGCATCCCACATCTCCTTAGCTGAATTGTAGGCTGATACTCGAGAGAATTCAGTGGGATGCAGAGAACATTGGACTGCGTTGATTGCACTCCAGTTGAGCGTGGACCGTCTGATTTCCTCCTTGGTCCAGACTTCCTCATTTGGGGACAGCTCATAAGGTCCCTTGCTGACTACCTTCCAAAGCTCGTAATCCTTAGCCCTCAAAAAGACATGCATACAGTTCTTCCAGTACGCGTAGTTGGATCCATCGAAGTACGGGGGCTTTGTAGTTGAGTGACCTTCAGCAATCATCCCTCGAACATCCATCTTGCCTTTCCTCTTCGGGCGATGAGTCCCTGTAGAAGAGTTAGGCTCTGATACCAAGTGTTGAAGTTAGATGGACGCAGTCTATCTCCACGAAGTGTGGATCTAGACGGGGGTGAATAGATCTACAGCCTAATTTAAAACCAGTTGTAGGTTCAAATGCGGAATAAAGGTAGATCTACTAAAACACTAACTCGAGTGTCTAAACTTAGCAAAAACACAAGTGATCTGTGAAGATAATCAAGAGATTCAGTAAGAGCAAACTCACAAACATAATGAACACAAGATTTTAGGTGGTTCGGTCAATGACCTACGTCCACCCCACACTCAACCGAGTATGGCTTACTGCTGCGCAACACAGCTTGCGTCCGCTGGGTAATATAGCTTGGCCTACAAACCGCTAAGTAACACAGCTTGCTGTCAAGTGGAATCCTCCACTGCCCGCTGAGCAACACAGCTTGCTGTCCAGAGGATACACCTTTGCAAACCACTGGGGAAATACAGCTTAACCCGTCCGAGACCAAGTCTCGCCAGCTGAGGATTACAGCTTTACCTATCCAGTGGAAACCTCCACTGCATCCGCTGATACACAGCTTGCTGAACAAAGGTATCGAAAGTAATTAAATCAGAAACAAAAGAAATGAAGAAAACCAGACAAATGTAGCTCAAGTATGAGCAGAGTCAACTCTGGTTTCTGAACCAAGAGACTGACTTACAACCTCTCAATAGACTCCTCTCAACTCATCTCTCTCTTCTCGAACTCTCTCAACACATCTCTCTTTTCTCTCTGTATCTTCTTCTCTGCTTTTCTTCTCTGGATCTCGGTGGCTGCGGCTTCAGACTTAGTCTCACTATATAGACTTGCCACACTCGATCAGTCTTCTTCTGTGGAAGAAGGCTCATATATATAGCAGCAGCAGCAGCAGCCAGGGCGGGTGTGGTTTCCACATTTCCCACCCAAAAACCTTGGACCACGTGTCAGTCTCTCACCCAGCTTCAGCACACGTGTCACGATCCTGTCTGCCCTTCATTAGCCTCCACGAGCAGAGCACCTGTCAGACAGAGTATCAGAATATCAGGTTAAGTGAAGAGCTCTGTATAGACTTGTAAAGACGATCATGATGTATAGACTTGTAATGTAAAATGTGTTATCGCACGGGAGCATATGAAGTCTCAGGGGAGCATCTATGGCCTCTGGACAGCATCACCAGCGTCAGGGGAGCATGTGGAGCGCATGCTGTCTCTGGGGAGCAATCGCTGCTCCAGGGGAGCATCCTCAAAGTTAGGGAAGCATTAGCAGTCACTGGAGGGCATACTCGGTCCCAGGAGGGCATCCGGGGGGACAAGCGAGCATGCACGTCTGATGTACAGACTCTACCAATGTATAGACTTGGTGGATAGTGATGCATGGCCAAACGGATGTACAGACTTCACTGTGAATGCATGAACAGTGAATGAGTGTATAGACTTGATCAAGAGAGACGCTGGCCAATCGGAGCATTAACAGTCACTGGAGAGCATACTCGGTCCCAGGAGAGCATCCGCGTCTGATGTACAGACTTGTGAACGACTTGAATGCACGATCGATGGATGCAATGTATAGACTTTGCAAGATGTGAAAGAGTTAAGTGTATAGACTTCGCGATGTGAAGACTTGTACACAAATGATTGTACAGACTTGAGGTGAAGACCATTGTATAGACTTTGAAGCTGAACGTAGGTAAATAACCCAATTTGCAGACTTTGAATCGCAACGAAGGAACAGATGCCAATGTCCAGACTTTGGCAACAGCGATGTACAGACTTGGCCAAACAGTCCAATGTATGGACTTGAGGCATGGAGGCCAATGTACAGACTTTACCTCGTGCAAGCTATAGTGAATGAATGTATTGACTTTCCACTGACCAATGTGTAGACTTTGCAAGCCTAAGACGCTGAATGAGACGGTGGGTGAGACGGTGCAGCTACAGTGGTGTACAAACTTCATGAGATGCTCACTGTATATACTTAGCACCGACAAATGTATAGACTTTGGAGTCTGAGACCAATGTACAGACCTTGTAAAACAGAAGCCTGTATAGACTTGAAAGATCAAGACGCTAAGGAAGACGGTCATTGTACAGACTTTGCCAATGCACTGTGGATGTATGGACTTTTCGTGCCTACACAGGGCATTTTACACACTTGCTGCCTGATGCACATGTGCAGACTTTGATGCCCAACAGCGATGTACCTGATGCTAATGTGCAGACTTTGATGCCCAACAGCGATGTATAGACTTTGAGACTTTGAGTGTGTGTTCAGTGTGAAAACAAGATGAAATGCATAGACAATCTGATAAAGTAATTTCATCAAAACATAAACAGTGTTGCCAATCAATCAAAACAATGTGTTGCCATATGAAGTAAAGTTACATGTCAACACCATCAACACATAGGAGTCACAACACTTCTTACCCATTAAGTCTAAATGGACAGTTGATGTCTTGGCAGCATTATATATGAAGGAAGTGGTAAGACTTCATGGCATTCCAGTCAATATTGTATATGATCGAGACCCCAGATTCACTTCACATTTCTGGAGGGGATTGCAAGAGTCTTTGGGTACTCGTCTGAATTTCAGTACGGCTTTCCATCCACAGACAGATGGACAGACTGAAAGGACCAACCAGATAGTAGAGGATATGCTTCGAGCCTGCATGATTGATTTTAGAGGCAGTTGGAGTGATTATTTGGCATTAGTTGAATTCGCCTACAACAATAGCTATCAGTCCAGTATTCAGATGGCTCCATTTGAAGCTTTGTATGGAAGAAGCTGTCGATCCCCATTGTGTTGGGAAGAGGTAGGCGAGAAGCAATGGCTTGGACCGGATCTTATTTCGGAATCATCACAGAACATCCGTATTATCCGAGACCGGTTACAAGTAGCCCAATCAAGACAGAAGAGTTATGCCGACACAAGGAGAAGAGCATTAGAATTTTAAGTTGGCGAGCATGTATTTCTGAAAGTCTCTCCTACAAGAGGGATTCGAAGATTTGGCATTCATGGCAAGCTTAGTCCGAGATATATAGGTCCATTCGAGATTCTGGATAGAGTGGGAGAAGTTGCTTACAGACTGGCATTACCGCCGCAGTTATCTGGCGTACACAATATTTTCCATGTGTCTATGTTACGGAAATATGTGTATGACCCCACTGATATCATTCAACAATTGGATTTTGAATTGAAGGAAGATTTGACCTATGAAGAAAGACCTATCAAGATTCTGGACCGGAAGCAACAGCAACTACGGAATCGTTCTATACCTATGGTCAAAATTCGGTGGAGTCGGCGTGAAACTGAAGAAGTCACTTGGGAATCTGAAGATACTATGCGGAAGCGGTATCCCGACTCGTTCTAGGTGAGTTAATCTTCCCCTATCTCTATATTATAGTGCAGTGAATTTGGAGGACCAAATTCTTTAAGTGGGGGAGGGTGTAATACCCCAAATTCTTTATAAATTTATTTAGAAATTTATTTGAATTTATTTGGAATTTATTTGAATTAATGAGAATTATTCGAAATTAATTAGATTAATTCTTTAATAAATAGAATAAGTCACTTTTCAACTATTTTATAAAAATCAATAAAAATCATATTCTTGTAGAATCAATTGTGTTTAACAATATTTCCTTCTGTGGCCAACCCTAAAAAAAATCATTTATTAGGCCGATTTAGTGGATTAAGTCTTCCGAACTTAATATTTAACTATTTACGGAATAGTAGAAGTGGAAATTTTATCTACCATATAAAAATTTATAAAAATAGTAATTAAATAATAGATGCATCGACTAACACTTTTATCTTCTATGACTAAGCCTAATAAAATCATTATCTAGGCCTAATCAGTAGGTTAAGTCCGACTTTCAACCCACCTAACCCGAAATTCGTGTTCACTATTCACCCCATCTTAAAACATCAAATTAGAGCTTGTTTCTCAACCAAATGAGGTGATTCCAGAGGCAAATGAAAGGTAATACATAGAGGATTAACAGCCCTCTATCAATTGAACCAAACCCTAACCCTAGCACATGGTGGCGGCCGCGTTTGGTGGAAGTCAACCTTGGCGGCACCATTTTCAAACACCACCTTGCGTGGTCAATTTCTCCCAACTCCAAAGTCTCCAGAAGCTCTATGAGCTATCAAAATGAAGCTATATAAGTCTACTTTCATTTGGTGGCTGTGGTGTTTACATTGGATTCAGATCTAGGAAGTTCTTGGCCGTTTAGTGGAGGTGGGTCGGCTGCCGTCGTCCTCCTTCCTCTCCTCTTTGATCCTTCGATTGAGGTGGGTTTTCTTAACCAAAATCAGCTTATGAATATATCAAATTGTTCCTCTCGACGAGATCTTTCCAGTGGTTGAAAAAGCCCTAAATTTCATTAGGTATCCGAGGAGATATCGAGGTTTTTCTAAGGTGCTGTCCGATTCGTTCTTCATTCTAGGTCGTGGTTTTGTTCTTCCAAATCAGGTTGGTAATCTTAACCAAAATTCGTAAATAGATAGTCTATCTTGATCAGATCGACGAGCTCTTTCATTCGACAGTAAAAGCCCCAATTTCTATTGGGTATTCAGGAAGTTATCAAGGGATCTTTGAAGGCTATCAAGGATCGTTGGGTATTTTTATAGCTGTGTTTGATCTTCATTTAAGGTAGGTTCTAATAGACCTAACTTTAATTATTATACATAAATGGAATCCTCATCATGTTAGCTTCATTTTAACGTTGAAAGCCCTAATTTTTATCAATCATACTAGGTTAATTTCTCGATTTAGTAAGCATATGTCTATGTTAGGGTTTTAAGTGCACCTTTTTGGATTAAGCTTGATTTCACGTGGATAATCATAGGCTAAACTTAAAATTGAGCATACCATCTTGTGCATCTTCCTCTTATCTTTCCATTGATATCTTGTTTGCTGAATTTCATCAAGAATTTCCATTGATATCTTGTGCATCTTCCTCTCACCATATTATTTCATATAATAGAGAATAAAAGTATATAATATATATATATATCCAGCATGTTAAAATATTCCTAATATCTAAAAATTCATGAAAAATATATTCTGATATTATCAACATGTTGAAAGTTAATTTCTGTGAATTAATGATATTTTTAACTCATAGAAATATATTTTTATCTATATAATAGAAATAAATGCATATAAAATTATGTTAGCATGTTAAATTATTTCTTACAGCATGATAAAATTCTTCACAGCATGAAGAAAATTCTTCCAACATATTAGGATGATGACAACATGATATAAATGATTTTTAGTATATTAAACTATTTATCAACGTATTTCTCCTATTAAATGGATGATAGAATATTAAAAAAAATTACTTTTCAGCATGATAAAAATCTTATTGTTATCAGGAAAAATAAATAATCAGTATGATAACTTACTCCTATTAACTTATCCAAAAATTACGTAGAAAACTCATTATAGCATATTACGTGTTAGTTTTAACGCCTTATAATGTATGTTTAGTGTGTTAAAAAATAATTCAAGTAAGAAAAATATATTTTTATCACCTTACCAGTAGAATCATGTACTGGAGCTATTTTAACATGTTGGAGATATTTTCATCATGCTAGGATTTATTTCTATGAATTAAACTAAATTCTTAGCAATTCACTAAGATAATACAAAATAAATCTTTTTGTTTAAGAAACAAGTTCCTTGATATTAAAAGACCCTAAAACAACCCCAAAACTTGTTAAAACCAACAGAATACAATGTTAAACTATGGAGTTAAAAGTATTCTAATGATTGCATTTTCCTACTTATCATTCGTTCTTGAATTCCACGACTTAATTGTCGTTAAACATGATGCCCAAATTTAACTCTTTACTCTTCTTGTTACTCTGATGTTTTGTCAGATCTGTACTTTTTACAATTTAGTTTATTCCTTGAAATTCATTTGCCATGATTACTTGAGAAAATGTCTAGACAACTTGGGATCCTTGATTCAATAAATCAATGCTATCGCATCATAGGGGCCCGATCTGGTCCTGGGGAGAGCACCCGAAAAATAAGTGAGCCCATGGGATGTTAATGACATGGTGAGGTATTGCACCGAGTACTTGACTAGTGTGACGTCTACGACATTCAATCTATTATTATTCTTGTACTTGATCGTGAATTACTTCATATTTTAAATACTTGCTTGTTGGCCAATTATTATTGCAATTGCTCTTATTCAAATTCTTGTACTTGTCAGTATTGTTAATTGTTATCTTTTAATTCTTGACCTTGCGAGATCTTATTATATTATCCTTGATCTCGTTATTTATTTCCTTGCTTATCATTGCATACAACATGTAATTAAGTCATTAACTACGTAAATTTGCCTGTTATTACCTACTGAGCGTCATCTCATAGTGTTGTTTTTCCCCTTTTCCAAGTTATTCAGGTGGTGACGGTTACACAGACGGGGAGGGACATGAGTGATTCTAGAGTGTACTTGTACCTAGATGCCTACTGAGCGTCAGCTCATAGTTTTGGGAGTTATGTTTGATCGTGTTTAAACAGTGTTGATCATTGTAACAAAAGTATTCCTTCCTTAGCAATGTTTATTGTTAGTTTAGAATAAATGTTATTTCTAGCTCGTTATTGACTGTACATCTCGATATTTCGCGTCGGGGCGTGACACTTCTTGTTTTTCCTCGCGGTGGGGACGCACACTCGCCTTGTATGGAAGGCCAAGATAGGTCAACTTGGCACGCGGGAATTCCGGGGGTATTGAAAGGAGGGTGAAAAGAACGATAGGAACACACAGGAAGAAATGGTGTATGGTTAATCGTTCTAGAAGATTGGAATAGGGATGGCTGGATGGAATGTGGGCGTGCCAGTCGATTTCTCGACGATCACCTGCGGAACCAAGTGTTTGACTGGGGATGTGCCGCCAGGGCACCGCACGTGAGCATGAAATGTCGTGTGCCACATGGAGAGAAGGAGATACTGTTGGTACGAGTGTGCAAGTGATTATTGGGATTCGTGTACTGGACGTCTTTCTCCATCAGCCACAAGAAACCAATGTTTATTTTACATCGGATTGAATCTGAATACATTTGTTTCTACTACCGAAGAGAGATCTAGGGACCCAGGGAGTCGCGACGTTGGGAGGGCTTAGTCAATGCAACAGTGACAGAACAACAGCAACATAGCGGGGATAACTGGGGGCAGAGAGACTAGTTCAAGTGGGGACACTAGAGAGGGTATGCATTCTGGATTTATGAGAATGAGGTATTGACTCGGACAGAGGAGTCGCGGACACTAGCTCGGCAGGGAGCATGCAGGTTCTAGCTCGGGTATAGGGTCTATCGGGGTAGGACCGAGTTGGGAGACAGATGGCAGTCTATTGGACGGCGTTGAGACTGGTAGCTAGCGAAGATAGGGATCAATTCCTGAACTGGATTGCACCACTATATGCCATGATAGGTGTTTATACTGGGTGTGTAAGCCCAATTATAAATGTGTGCAAGCCACTGGACAATTCTACCGTTTATGACGGTCCCCGAGTCATTGCATTATTGTGCTGGTATCTCTGCATTTGCACGTAGTGTCCATCAAAGGGCTTGTGACTCGACATGATGCTATCCGAGGACCGTCACAATGTATTCTCGATATGAGACATCGTCGAGATCGGGGAAGTTGGGGTGTCGTGGGCACCGTCATGCTGGAACGGTTGGATGGCGTGAGTGTCACCATGTCTAAAGCGACCAAGAGTCATTGATCTTGGAACCGTCGGGTGCCGTAAGCATCGTCGTGACTGGGGCAGTCGAGGCCGTAGGCATTATTTTGATGGGAGTAGTTGGGTGTTGTTGGCACGGCGGTGACTGGAGCAATGGGGTGCCCTGAGCACCGCCGTGATTGGGGGTACCATGCGCCGTTAGAACTGGGAGAGTTGGGTGCCCTAGACACCGTTGCTGGGACGACCAGGTGACACGAACGTCGATGAGACTGGAGAGCCTGAGCGTCGCTGGGGCTGAGGTAGTTGGGCATCACTGGGGCAGGGTAGTCAGGTGCTGTGGGCACCATTGTAGCTGGATTAACTGGATATTCGGGTGTCATTGGCACGGTAGTGACCGGAATAGCTGGGCAGTCGGGTGCCGCGGGGTATCGTTTGTAGATAGATTAATCTACCCTGCCCCCTTTAACTAACTAAGCATGAACAAGCATGAAGCTATGATGAACAAAGGGGCGATAAGAGATAGAAGAACTAACCGTGATCGCCACCAAGGTTGCAACAACGCCAAGAGATGAAGAGATGAAGGGATGGCGCCATGTACCTTGGAAAATGATGAAGAGTTGATCGCGCTTAATATGGGGATGTGGGGAACTTAGTGGATTCAACCTCCTCTCCTTCCAGCCCGCTAGAGGAAGAGGACCTCACGTTCATATCATGCTCTCCTGCAAAATAAAGAGAAAATCACAAGAGAAAAACCCATTAGAAACATGCATGTGTAGTATCAATCCCGTAGTGATAAAATAAGGGGTAAAGATTGAGGGAGAACGCACTGGGGGGAGGTTTTTAACCCTTATAAACGGGTGCAAATAATAGGTGTGTGTGTTGTGATGAGAATAAGATAAAGATATAGAGAAATCACGTAGCACAACTGCGGGAAACGTGCATGCAAAATAGAGAAAAGTGCAAGAGTGCAGGAAAGTGTAGAACACTGTGATAAAACTGAGATTTGGGAGGACGAGAACTAAGAGTAGAGATAATGAAAACAAGCCCGTGAGCGTGGAATAGAAAGCTAATACTTCCTTCTTCAAGCCAGGGTCGAAGAGACGGGATGACGTTGTAGCATGGCTTCGCCCCGAATAGAGAAAGAGCCCCCTGTTTGCAACCTGCAAATTGGGTGCTATTTATAGGAGCAGGAAACTTCTAGATATAGATCCAAGATAAACACCCAATTTCGGGGATATAGATGCATAAACCTCAAGATAATAGTGGTGGGAAGAGTCCTAGATCAAAGGAAACCAAGGTGGAGGCTTATCTCCCTCGAAAGTGGATCAAACAAGGGTTCCAAAGAGTCCTATGGCGAAGAAATCGGAGTTTAGGATCATCAGGACTCTCTGTCTAGCAAACGGTCTATCGTAGGGCCGTTTCTTGGTGAAAACGGTCTACGAAGGACCGCAAGGGGATGGCAAATGGTCTAGGGAGTGACCGCAAGGCTCCAAAGGTGAAACAGGGCGATTTCGGGCAAGTTTGGGGGCAAACAGTCTAGTGAAGACTATTTTCTATGGCCTAGCGGTCTTCCCAGGACCGCTAGGCTGCTGGAGGAAAATTTCTGGGGCAGACTTTACGCGACTTTATAAATCGGAGCATATCTTGAAAATGGTGCTGAACTGGTGAAAGTGGTAGAAAGATAAATTGTAGATAACGAAAAAATGAACAACTTTTATGAAGAGAGTAAGATGAAAAAAATCAAATAAGTTAGAAAATAGGGAAAGAACAGAGAGCAAAAATTCTGGGATGCATGTGAATAGCATAGCCTGTCAGAAAAACACAAATAACTTGAAATCTGTGGTGAACATGCCAATGGCGTAGAAGAAGAAAATGTAGATCTTTAAAAATAAAACAACTTTGGTGAAGGACACTTAATGAATAGAGAAATATAAGGGGATGTAAAAGGATCATCTTTAGGACTACGCAGCGAAAGGGAGCTGAATGCTTGATGGAAGTTGACCTAAATGGGCCGAAGTCGACTTGGAAGGCCGGAAGTTGGTAAGATAAGCTCCAGGGCTCTAAGAAATCATGATCTCTGAAGTCTAAAGGGAATGAAACAATAAAATGGGCTCAAAATCTATCCAAGGAAGGCTCCAAAATAATGGGTAATTCGGGACATCAAAATATTGAATAAGAGAAATGACGCAACTTGCGGGCTAAAAATGGGTGTCAACAGATGCCCCTCCTTGATGTCCGCTTTGCAAGGGATTGAGCGAAAGCGGGGTGGAGGCGAAATGGATAGGAGATGGAGAGAAAGCGATAGCGACATGAAATGGGGATGAAGTAGAGATGAAGTGAAGAGAACTGATAAGCGGGCATCAAGGCAAAAAGACACCCGTCACAACCAACAAGCGATAGGAATTCTCCCGAAAACGCTGAACTAGCCACAAGGAATGGATGACGCAGATGAGACATGTCTGGAGAAACTAACTAAGGGAAAGGAAACACGACCAACCTCATCGGGGACACAATCCACGGGCAATGAGGGGATCGGAAAGGACACAGCTGAAAAGTTGGAAAAGGAAAATGAGACTGAGATAAAATCTAGACATGAATCACGCTAGCCAACCAGACCAAGCGAGTAGATCAGAGAAGACGTTCAAATTCAGAGTGGAATGAGGATCTCTTATCCAAGAGAATTGAGGTGCAATTAACCATTGTTCAGGAGAAACCTTGAATGGATCATGAGACGTGAATGCTCAAAAATGACATGATGCATGCTGGGCTAAAATAAAGAAATCATCAAAACGGATGCGAAGAAAGATAAAATAGAAAGTACTCAAGGATAATATTGCTAGACTAATCCAAGATGGGGTCAAGAGTCGTCCACAACCACGGCGTGTGAGACAGAGTCCATCATCCCCCACCCGACTCAACCGAGCGACCTATCCAATGATTAACCGTATGCTCTTAGATCATCATCATTTTTGTTAAAGGGGAACATCAGATCCCAGAACACACGGGCAACCAGCCGATCCTTGAGAGGCTATAATAAGATAGATACCATATAGTAATGCAACAATGAGCTGGGATAGAGAGCCATACCTGACTTACCTACCAAGCGAAACGGCATTTTTTTTTAGATTTCTGATTTTTATGAGATTTCAAATAAGACAACCAACAAACATGAACAAAGATGAAAGGCATAATAAGACAAGAACATGCCAACGAAGACAAACAAACATAATGAAAATGAACAGAACATAACATAACGAGGATGAACATAAGAACATAACAAACACCACTGAAGAGGGGCGATCTCGCGTTACTCCTGAGTGAGGAAGAAGATAACCACTTATGCTTGAAGCATGAACTGCAAGAAGGGAAACAAGTCAGAGGTGCCCAGGGATGGATCCCCGGGGAAAACCCTCCGATGCTTAAGTCAGCAAGTGTAGTAGAGCGCTGATGTGAAGGGAGCAGATAGGGGGGAGATGGGGGGCGCGAGATCCCTCTCCACCAAGAGGTGAAGTGGTTCTTGCTCAGGGTTTCTGGCTTACCTCTTCGCAGTAGGGCTCTTCTGGTTTAAATAATGGCTCATTGGGTGTATGATCCCTGTGAGCTGAGGAGTTTCAGGGGGGTTTACGTCATCCTTGTGGGGTCTTTATAGCACGAGGACTCTTGGTCTCTCTTATCCCCTTGAGCTCCCAACTTTTAATGGACTCGTAATAGCCATGCAGATAAACTTCCATCAGTTAGCCCGAGCGCGAGGCACTGGCCCAGGAGATGCCTCCCGAGCGATAAGCGTATGGCTTGGGCTGGGAATACTAGGCTCCGAAGGAGCTATCCCGATCGTTCTGATGCTCGGACTTCCCAACCCAAAGGCCGCCTAGGAAGTGCTTGATCCGAGTGAGTTATTAGGCTTGTATTGAGTGGGCCCTGGGGCTATCACTTCAAGGAATCGGGCCTTGTTGGGTCGGGTCGGACCTCGTTTGGCCTCTCCATTTGGGCGGTAAGATTTCCCCTCTCCACTTGTCCCCCTCCTACTCCCGAGCCAGAATTAGGCTCGGACGAGTAGCATTTGGGCCGGACTTTATGTGGCTCTAATTGGGTGTATGATCTTTTTCTAGCAGGGAACACATGATGCGGCTTGTCCTGAAAATACGCCCGTCATGATGATAATTCTGGCGAATTATTGTGAGAAGGCCCCTCCTCGGGAGATCGGAACGCAGCGCCGCTTTAGGCTAGGGGTGATAAGCATCGCGCATTGCTTGCGTCCCTTCATTTCCGTGGTTTAGGGTTTTGCCTTCTAATGCATTCATATTTGAGGGGGGGCTCATGCGTCATGAGAGCAGTTCGGAGGAGCAGAGAATCACAGCGGCTTTTGCGGAGCTAGAAGAGATTATCGTGGTGGCGATCCGTCAGCTTCCTTCCCCTCCTGAGTCCTATGGTCCGGAGCCTTCCCCTTCTTCCTCTAGTTCTTCTATCTGTTCTATAGTGGACCAAATGTTATGTTAGATGGAAGCACTCTATTACCACGGAGAGTGGATCTAGAGGGGGGTGAATAGATCGATTGCCTAAATTAAGAACACAGTTGTACTCTAATGCAGAATTAAAATGAGCAGCTATTGAACAAACGAAGGAGCACAATGAAATCACAAGATCCACAAGCAATCGCATAGTAGACCGCAATTTTAAGGTGGTTCGATCTCAATCCAGAGATCTACGTCCACCCCACACTCCAACTAGAGTGTGGATTCCGCTGACTCACAGCTTGAACAGCTGGGCTTCACAGCTTGCCTACAGACCGCTGAGCTTCACAGCTTGCTGTCCGAGAATGAGTCTCGCCCGCTGAGGAATTACAGCTTAACCTGTCCAGAGGATGCACCTCTGCAACCGCTGGGGTTTACAGCTTGACCCATCCAGTGGAATCCTCCACTGCAAACGCTGGCACACAGCTTGAAAATAAGAGTTCAGAAAACAAAAACAGAAATAGACGAAAACAAGAAAACCCAGAAGGGAATATAGCTCGCAATGAGCAAACTCAGCTCTGGTATCTGAACCAAGAGACTAAGGAACATTTAGACAGGCTCTCTCAACTCCTCTCTCTCAATCTTCTCTTCTCTTCTCTTCTCTTCTCTCTCTTTTTCTTCTCTGCTCTCGGTGGCTCTCTGATTTTCTTCTCTGTGGATCGTGCAGGCTGAAGTTCACTCTCTGCTCTTCTGCTTCGATCAAGCTTCTTCTGAGGAAGAGGCTTCATATATATAGAGCAGTAGATAGGGCGTGTGTCTTCCACATTTCCCGCCGAATCATTTGGTCACGTGGCAGCATCTCAGGATTGCTTCAATATACGTGTCACGATCCTGGTACTCCCCTTATCCTCGGATCACGTGCCTTCATTAAGCTTCACGAAGAGTACCTGTCAGTCAGATAGATAGAGTTATCAGTTTAAGACTAACAGCTTGTACAGACTTCATTCATGCAACATGTGTGAGCATGCATCGACTTTCATGTTCTATAGAAGACTGAATGTATAGACTTGAGTAGGTGTAATGCAGACTGTATCAAGCAAAGTATGCACAATGATAATGAGTCCACATGCAGGTCACCAAGCAGTGTATGGACTTAGATGCATGCGACAATGATGTACAGGCTTTGAAGTGTGTAATGTAGAATGCATCAAGCAAAGTATGAACATTACAAATGGATGTATTGACTTTGTAAAAGTGATGCACGAGCATAACTACAAAGAATGTATAGACTTGTGACAATGTGCAGACTTGCTAGTGTATGGACTTGGTGAGCATGCAGCACCCAATGTATGGACTTTGTGCATGAAGCAAGGCAGACGGATGTATAGACATTGTGTGTGCGTTCATGCAATGTATAGACTTTGAGTGATGCACAAACATATGCAATGTATAGGCTTGTGCAGACTAGCTAGCATGCGAGTGTATAGACTTGAGCAGACTGGCTAGCATGAGAGTGTATAGACTTTTAAGCGCTGACAGATGATGTACAGACTTGCATGAGACACTGCTTGAGACGCTGAACTGCTAAGAATGTATAGACTTGCATGAGACACTGTATGAGACGCTGAACTGCCAAGAATGTATAGACTTGCATGAGACACTGTATATGCATGAATGATGTACAGACTTTATGTTGCGAACACAGGCTGTACAGACTTGTGCTAATGCTGCAATTGGACAATGTACAGACTTTGGACATGCGTGCATGCTATGCGATGTACAGACTTGAATGCGTGCATGCAACACGATGTGTAGACTTGCTCATGACTGTCTAGACTCTGCATGCGTGCTATAGCAATGTGCAGACTTGCTGACAAAGCGTTGTGCAGACTCTGTGTGCCACAATGTGCAGACTTGCGAGTGTGTGACATGCACAAAGACGCTAAGTAAGACGGTCCAATGTATAGACTTCAAGTCCACTTGAGACGCTGAGTGAGACGGACCTCACAGGCTGTACAGACTTAAATGCGTGCATGCAACAACCAATGTATAGACATTGCCAGTGTGAGCAATGCAGCAATGTATAGACTTTGTCATTCCCAAGGCAATTTACAGACATGCTGGCAATGAGTGTACAGACTATGTATATGCGTGAGACATCTTAATGCACTTGAGAGCAATGTACAGACTTGCTATGTCTGCGACACATGCAATGTACAGACATGCGAATGTGGGGGGTCGACCCATCTGGAAGGGGGGTCGACCCACTTCTGTCCAGACTATGCTGAGAGTGATGATGCATGGAAGTATAGACTGTATAGACTTGTGACTCATAATGTTTGCTATCATCAAAACTACAGATCATCAAAACTACAGGGGCACAACAATCTCCCCCTTTTTGATGATGGCAACACTATGAGTTACACTGACTCCGAATGCATGCTATGAGATGAAATGACCAATGCAAGTTCTAACAAGATCTCCCCCTTTGCCATAACAATGTATACCATCCCCCTGGAATTCAACAAACAGACAATAGATTCTCCCCCTTTGCCATCAACAAAGAAGTGGGAAAGAAATTACAAGGGAAGGAACAAGAGAAATCATCTGACTGGTATTCTGAACAAGTAGTTCAGGAATAAGCATACTAAAGCACAGAGTCTTCAGTCATATGAATTTAGAATTTGCTTTCAGATAGAGTTCTGGTTTAAAGGTAATAGAATTTAGAGTTCATGCTCTATAATCATTGGATAAGTTTTCTGTGCATGATAATAGCAATAAACCAAAATCACATTTGAGCATGCGAGATTCAGTTTTAAAAATATCTTACTTTCTTAGACTCAGTAAAAATTGTTAGGAGATATCAGGTCATGTATTGAAATTAAACAGTTTGACATATCTGAATTTTCTTTTGAAGGAGCAGTATTTTCAATTTTATTTCATTAAGGGCATTCATGTATCATTTGTCTTTTTGCGTAAGGGTACACATTTATCAGACGCCAGTACCCCTAGATACTCAACATAATGAACCATTCTGCCTATGATCAATTTCAATAAAGCTGATTTACACCTTTTTGTGTGAGGGTACACGTTTATCAGACGCCAGTTACCCCCAGGTACTTAGTGAAACCACCTTACTGTTTTGATCATTTTTATACAGAGATAACTGATACACCTCATGACTTATGTATTGTCCATTTCTTTGATAGATCACTCAGTTTCTCAGTGTTTTATCAGTCATTGCTCTGCCAACATTTATTTTTCAAATATTTTTTAAGATTTTTAACATTTTCTTAACTGTCCTTTATTTGATTCAGAATGACTTGTTTAAGGACAATACACATACTTAGCCTTCTCTAACAGGATTTCAGGTGAGATTTCAGATTTCAGATACAGTTGACTTTGTCTGACATGTAATGAAATGAGGGTTGAGAGCTTTATCAGTTATCAACATTCTTATTTACTGATTACAATCTTTAAACTCTGAAGTTTATAAAATTTAAACCATTAAGTCAGTCTTTAAGCAATTAAAATTCTTATAAAGGAAGAGGTCTGTTTTCTATTGCTTAAGAATTAGAACAGACTAACATATTGCCATATTGTCAGACTCAACTCATTCAGGGTCAAAGAATTTGAATTTCAATAAAGTTGATGACCATTTAGAATTTCAAACAATACTCCTGTCTATATGCATGTGGTTTTGCAAATGAATGGTAAGAATTAGATGAGAGAGAGCTTAGACACAGTCATGGCTGAATGATATGCAATGATGATCATGAGTGTGATGCCAAAAAAAAAAAATGAATGTTATGCATGCATGGTCTGATGCAGCATTCAACAACGACAAAGTTTATTCAAACCATCTGAGAATTTATTCATCATGCTGAAATTTACACAAGCCAAGTTCTCTTCTAAGAAATTTAAAACTTTCATTCCCTAGTGGCTTAGTAAAGATATCAGCAATTTGTTTTTCAGTTTCAATGAAATTCAGTTCAATTTCCTTTTTGTTAACAGCATCTCTAAGAAAATGGTGTTTGATCTCTATGTGCTTAGTCCTAGAATGATGAACAGGATTTTTAGCTAAACATATGGCACTAGTATTATTACACAAAATTGGAATACATTCAGTTTTATTTGATAATCAGCCAGTTGGTGCTTGATCCAAAGTACTTGGGCTGCACAGTTACCAGCTGCAACGTATTCAGCTTCAGCTGTGGACGAAGTTACAGTGTGTTGCTTCTTAGATGCCCAAGTTACTAGATAGCCACCAAGGAATTGACAGTAGCCACTAGTGCTCTTTCTCTCTACTCGACACCCAGCATAGTCTGCATCAGTGTATGCTAAAAGTTCTAACTCACACTTGGCAGGATAGAAAAGACCAAGCTCTTAAGTACCTAGTAGATACCTAAAAATCCTTTTCACATATTTAAGATGTGACTCTTTAGGACTAGCCTGAAATCTAGAGCATAAACACACTGCAAACTGAATATCAGGCCTAGATGCTGTAAGATATAAAAGGGATCCGATCATACCTCTATATAGCTTTTGGTCCACTGGTTTACCTTGAGGATCTTCATCTAAGCTGGTCGAGGTACCCATTTGGAGCAGCTATTTCTTTGAGGTTGTCCATCTTGTATTTCTTCAGTAAATCCCTTACGTACTTGGACTGAGAGATGAAGGTTCCATCTTTTGACTGTGTCACCTGCAGTCCAAGAAATAATTTGAGCTCGCCCATTGAGCTCATTTCAAACTCATTAGTCATAATCTGAGAAAACTCCTCACACAGTTTGGGGTTAGTTGACCCAAAAATAATGTCATCCACATAAATTTGAATAATAAGAATAACCGAATGACTTACCTTAGTGAACAAGGTTTGATCAACTACACCTCTTGTGAAGTTCTTATCTGTGAGGAATTTGCTCAACCTGTCATACCAAGCTCTAGGAGCTTGCTTAAGACCATAGAGAGCTTTACGAAGTTTATAAACATGATTGGGGAAGTCTAAACATTCAAAGCCAGGAGGCTACCTCACATAGACATCCTCACTGATTTCCCCATTCAGAAAAGTAGATTTTACATCCATCTACTGAAGATTTATTCCTAGGGAACATGCATAAGCGAATAAAATTCTGATTGCTTCTAACCTGGCTACAGGGGCAAAAGACTCTTCAAAGTCTATTCCAAATTCCTGATTATACCCTTGAGCTACAAGTCTGGCCTTATTCTTAATCACATTCCCTGATTCATCAGTTTTATTCCTGAAGACCCATTTAGTCCCTATGACTGTCTCATGATCAGGAGGTGGGACCAAGTGCCACACCTTATTCCGGTCAAATTGATTGAGCTCTTCATGCATGGCATTAATCCAATGCACATCCTTGAGAGCACAGTCAATGGACTTGGGTTCTACATGTGAAACAAAAGCATATGCATTCAGTTCATTTTGAATTCTTAAATGGCCTCTAGTCCTAGGAGGGTCATGCAAATTGCCAATCACATTATCTACAGGATGATCTTTTAGATATCTAATGTTGACAATTGGATCATCATGATTTTCACTTACCTCCCCCTGACCTGTAGGCTCTTCTCCATTAAGCTCTTCATTTTCTTCCTCATCTTCGGATTTGTCTGCAGGGTTCCCTTCTTTCAGAATATCACCATTGTCTTCATTCCTGTATTGACCATTATTAGTCTTTACCAAAGATTCATCAAAGATAATATGTGGAGATTCTTCAACAGATTTGGAATTTTGATTATACACTCTATATGCTTGGGTGTTTTCAGAGTAACCAAGAAAAATTCCTGGTTCACCTTTAGGTTTAAATTTATCAAGGTCTCTTTTATCATTTATATGAATAAAGCATTTGCAACCAAAAACCTTGAAATGAGCAATTGAAGGTTTCTTACCCTTTATGATCTCATAAGGTGTTTTCTGAGTAGAAGGTCTTACCATAGCTCTGTTAATTACATAACAGGCAGTATTTACAACTTCAGCCCAGAACTTCCTTGGCAGACCACCTTCAACCAAGAGTGTTTGACCCATCTCCACTAGGGTTCTGTTTCTCCTCTCCACAACCCCATTCTGCTCGGGTGTCCTTGGTGAGGAGAACTTTTGATGAATTCCATTTGTCCTGCAGAAATCCTCAAACTGTGAGTTTTCAAACTCACCTCCATGATCAGTTAAAATGTTTTCAATTTTCTGGTTTATCTTAGATAGAACTCCTGAAATTCTGTGAATGCATCACTTTTCTGTGACAAGAAATATACCCAAGTGTACCTAGAGAAGTCATCTACCATGACAAACCCATACCTCCTCCCTGATAAGCTTACAGACCTGGTTGGCCCAAAAAGGTCCATGTGTATCAGCTCATAGGGTTTAGATGACAGATTTTCTGTTCTAGATTTGAATGACTTCCTAGTTAACTTGGACTGAGTACATGCACCACAGAGTTTATTTTCTTTCTTAAAAGAAACTTCAGGAAGTCCTCTAACCATGCTGTGCTTATTTAATTTATGCAAAACTGTGTAACTAGCATGGCCTAACCTACGATGCCATAAGAAAGCTAAATCTTCTTTGCTAGCAGTGAGGCATAGGTTAGAATGTTGTATGTCATCTAAGTCTATCATGTAAGTATTATTTATTCTTTTACCAGAAAAGTTAACAATTTCAGAATCAGGTTCAAAAACTTTATAGCATTGAGAGTCAAAAAGAACTTTATATCCTTTATCACATAGCTGGATGATGCTAAGTAAGTTATATGCTAAACCTTCAACCAGCATGACATCTTCAATGCAACAGGTAGTACACTTACCTACCTTACCTGACCCGACAATTTTACCTTTTGTGTTGCTACCAAAGGTGACAAGGCCTCCATGTTTCTCTGTCAGCATGCAGAACTTGGCCTTATCTCCTGTCATATGCCTGGAGCAGCCACTATCCAAATACCACATATTGTTCTTGGCTGCTAGGCATACCTGCACACACAATCAGGTAGAGAATTTTGGAACCCAAGTCTGATTGGGCTCCAGAGCAGATGAAATAGAAGCAAAGCAAGAAAGCAAACCTTTTGGAATCCACATTTGTTTAAAAGAATTTTGTTCAGTGGATGCTCCGGATTTCTTTTTGTTGTTTTTCTTCTTATTTGCACCAGCATGATTATTGATAGTGTTGTTACTTCTGTGCCAATGCTTTGGCCAGGGTGCATTCACAAAATTGTGGTCATAGTAGTTTCTGGGCTGGCTGAAGAATTGCAAGTTCCTGGGAGTCCAAGTGCCATACCCACCAACCCAATTTCTGGTGTAAGGTCTGTGATATTGTGTAGCCTGATATGCAGGACCTGTGTACCTCCTCGGAGCTCTAGTCCAACCTGACCTATTAAAATAGGTTGACTTTGCATTGTTGTGGGTCTGAGCTCTGGATCTGTAGAATTGCTTGGGTTGACTCCTAAATGCATTCTGTCTCCCCTGTACCTTTGACCCTGCTGACCTATTCACAGATGTCTATTGGGTCTTCTTCTGAGATGGTGATGGTGGTGGAGACTTGGTGACTTTAGCATGGGGTTTATGTGCATGTGTAGGCTGACCCCTAACCTGAGACTGAGCCTTAGAATTTGGCTTGGATGTACCAGCTCTACTAGGCTCACTAATCTTTTGTTTGCCCTTCTCCTCAGCACTGGGCTTCTTCAGATTTCTAGTTTTGTTCACAGAAATTTTTGAATTCATGTTAATCAGAGGTCCTTTCTCTTTTTGTGCTACAAATGAAATGGTCTTCATTCCAAAACTTTTTGTTGCACTAGAATTAAATCCAAGGCCCTCTCTCCTGAAATTTACTTTTGACCCTAACAAAGCATTTAGGTTCTCTGAACCTTGGGTCATTTTCTCAATAGTTTTCAGCTTGTCCTCATTATCTTTCTGAATATCTTCAATGGATTTCTTCAGTTCGGTGTTCACACTTAGGACAGCTTCATATTTTTCTCTCACAATTTTCATCTCACTCTCATATTTCTGAATTTTCAATTTCCATTCATCAGTTTCTTTTTCTAACCTCTCATTATCTTCTTTAGAGGCTCTTAACTCATGCTTGATTTCTTCTATTTCAGAGCATGTGAGTTTCAGTTTATTTTTCTCTGATTCAAGGCATGCAATTTTATCAGTTAGAGTTGTGTCATTTTGCATGGAATTTATCTTTCTTCTTAGATGCCTATTTTCCTTTCTGATATCATCTGCTTTATCAGCTATGTCATGATAGGCATCTACCCAATCAGCAATAGTGAAAATATCGAATCGAGAGGATACCTCATCTGAGTCTTCCTCTCTGTCTTCAGAGCTTGTTGCCATAAGGCAAATGGGCTTTTCAGCTTCTCCCTCACTATCTGAGCTATTGCTGAAGGAGCCTTCATCCTCATCACTCCAGGTACTCACCATGGCTTTCCCTTTAGTGTTCTTTCTCTTGGACTTGTCCTTGTGCTTCTGGTTCTCTGGACAATCAGCTTTCAGATGGCCAGTCTTCCTGCATTGGTAACATGTATTAGTTTCAATTTTCTTTGCAGGATTATATTTATACCTTGTATCCCGTCGGCCGCCACCATGGTTCCTTCAGCTGAATCGCCTTCCTTCTTTCCTGAGGAACCACCTGAATTCCCTGGTGATCATTGCCATCTCATTACGTTCTATATCTTCTCCAATCAGGCTCTCCTCGGATGATGATCCACTAGAGCTGGATCGGCTGGATTTGCTGGCACCAGCTTTCAGAGCAATTGGTTTCTTCTTCTTCTCAGCTTCCTCTATCTTTGGCAGATTTATTTCATACGCCATCAGCGAACCAATTAACTCATCTGCCCTGGTGTTGCACAGATCCCTTGACTCTTCCATCACAGTAGCTTTGGTGTGCCAAACATGAGTCAAGGAATGCAGAATCTTCCTTCCTATATCATATTCTATCTGTGTCTTCCCAAGACCTCTGAGACCATTAGTAATGATTGTCAATCGAGCGTACATCTCCTTGATGGTCTCGTTGGGCTTCATCTTGAAGGCTTCATACTCTGACACTAGGAAATTCACCTTCGTCTCTCTAACCTGAGAAGTCCCTTCATGGATAACTTCCAGTGCATCCCACATCTCCTTAGCTGAACTGCAAGCCGATACACGAGAAAATTCTGTGGGGTGCAGAGAGCACTGGATAGCATTTATGGCGCTCCAGTTCAGAGTGGACCTTCTGATCTCTTCCTTGGTCCAGACATCCACGTTAGGGGATAGCTCATAAGGTCCCTTACTGACTACCTTCCAAATCTCATAGTCTTTCGCCCTCAAGAAGACTTGCATACGGTTCTTCCAGTATGCATAATTCGATCCATCAAAGAAAGGGGGCTTGGTGGTTGAGTGTCCTTCAGCGATCATTCCTCTAGCATCCATTTGTGCCTTTCCTCTTCGGGCGGTAAGTCCCAGTAGAAGAGTTAGGCTCTGATACCAACTGTTATGTTAGATTGAAGCACTCTATTACCACGGAGAGTGGATCTAGAGGGGGGTGAATAGATCGATTGCCTAAATTAAGAACACAGTTATACTATAATGCGGAATTAAAATGAGCAGCTGTTGAACAAACGAAGGAGCACAATGAAATCACAAGATCCACAAGCAATCGCACAGTAGACAGTAATTTTAAGGTTGTTCGATCTCAATCCAAAGATCTACGTCCACCCCACACTCCAACTAGAGTGTGGATTTCGCTGACTCACAGCTTGAACAGCTGGGCTTCACAGCTTGCCTACAGACCACTGAGCTTCACAGCTTGCTGTCCTAGACCGAGTCTCGCCCGCAGAGGAATTACAACTTAACCTGTCCAGAGGATGCACCTCTGCAACCGCTGGGGTTTACAGCTTGACCCGTCCAGTGGAATCCTCCACTGCAAACGCTGGCACACAGCTTGAAAACAAGAGTTCAGAAAACAAAAATAGAAATAGACGAAAACAAGAAAACCCAGAAGGGAATATAGCTCGCAATGAGCAAACTCAGCTCTGGTATCTGAACCAAGAGACTGAGGAACATTCAGACAAGCTCTCTCAACTCCTCTCTCTCAATATTCTCTTCTCTCTCTTTTTCTTCTCTGCTCTCGGTGGCTCTCTGCTTTTCTTCTCTGTGGATCGTGCAGGCTGAAGTTCACTCTCTGCTCTTCTGGTTCGATCAAGCTTCTTCTGAGGAAGAGGCTTCATATATATAGAGCAGCAGATAGGGCGTGTGTCTTTCACATTTCCCGCCCAATCATTTGGTCATGTGGCAGCATCTCAGGATTGCTTCAATATACGTGTCACGATCCTGGTACTCCCCTTATCCTCGGATCGCATGCCTTCATTAAGCTTCACGAAGAGTACCTGTCAGTCAGATAGATAGAGTTATCAGTTTAAGACTAACAGCTTGTACAGACTTCATTCATGCAACATGTGTGAGCATGCATCGACTTTCATGTTCTATAAAAGACTGAATGTATAGACTTGAGTAGGTGTAATGCAGACTGTATCAAGCAAAGTATGCACAATGATAATGAGTCCACATGCAGGTCACCAAGCAGTGTATGGACTTAGATGCATGCGACAATGATGTACATGCTTTGAAGTGTGTAATGCAGAATGCATCAAGCAAAGTATGAACATTACAAATGGATGTATAGACTTTGTAAAAGTGATGCACGAGCATAACTGCAAAGAATGTATAGACTTGTGACAATGTGCAGACTTGCTAGTGTATGGACTTGGTGAGCATGCAGCACCCAATGTATGGACTTTGTGCATGAAGCAAGGCAGACGGATGTATAGACATTGTGTGTGCGTTCATGCAATGTATAGACTTTGAGTGATGCACAAACATATGCAATGTATAGGCTTGTGCAGACTAGCTAGCATGCGAGTGTATAGACTTGAGCAGACTGGCTAGCATGAGAGTGTATAGACTTGCATGAGACACTGCATGAGACGTTGAACTGCCAAGAATGTATAGACTTGCATGAGACACTGTATGAGACGCTGAACTGCCAAGAATGTATAGACTTGCATGAGACATTGTATATGCATGAACGATGTACAGACTTTGTGTTGCGAACACAGGCTGTACAGACTTGTGCTAATGCTGCAATTGGACAATGTACAGACTTTGGACATGCGTGCATGCTATGCGATGTACAGACTTGAATGCGTGCATGCAACACGATGTATAGACTTGCTCATGACTGTCTAGACTCTGCATGCGTGCTATAGCAATGTGCAGACTTGCTGACAAAGCGTTGTGCAGACTCTGCGTGCCACAATGTGCAGACTTGCGAGTGTGTGACATGCACAAAGACGCTAAGTAAGACGGTCCAATGTATAGACTTCAAGTCCACTTGAGACGCTGAGTGAGACGGACCTCACAGGCTGTACAGACTTAAATGCGTGCATGCAACAACCAATGTATAGACATTGCCAGTGCGAGCAATGCAGCAATGTATAGACTTTGCCATGCCCAAGGCAATGTACAGACATGCTGGCAATGAGTCTACAGACTATGTATATGCGTGAGACAGCTTAATGCACTTGAGAGCAATGTACAGACTTGCTATGTCTGCGACACATGCAATGTACAGACATGCGAATGTGGGGGGTCGACCCATCTGGAAGGGGGGTCGACCCACTTCTGTCCAGACTATGCTGAGAGTGATGATGCATGGAAGTATAGACTGTATAGACTTGTGACTCATAATGTTTGCTATCATCAAAACTACAGATCATCAAAACTACAGGGGCATAACACCAAAATCCTGAGGCCGAGGGGCAGGGGGAAGAACGGACCCCAAGGGCTTTTCAAGTACTGTCGGAGCCTCTCCGCAGCGAGTTGAGTGAGGTTAATGTGAAGCGACTGGAGAATTAGTATAGGCTGCCTTGGCAGTTCCACTTCTCTGCGCCTGAACCTCACGAGTCTAGCCTGGCCACTCATTCTGGCCTCTTTTGTTCCTTCCTTTTGGCCTGGAAATGCGGCTTTCGCTTACCCCTCCATCCCTTTGTTGCCGATTTGCTGGTTCTACCGGCTGGCTCCTATTCAGCTGGTCTCCAACTCCTATACCCTTACCTTCTCCTTCATTTTCCTATTGAGCCAGAGTGGGGTTAACACCTCGATGGACCTTTTCCACTATTTTTTTGAGTCGAAAGAGAACCTTTACGCGGGGAAGGGCTTCTTCTTCATCCAGGCTAAGTGAAAAAGGAGTTGTGTGTCCCTTTCCCTGAAGGATTCCTCTCACAAGGGGTGGAAGACCAAGTACTTCTGGGTGGGCGCGTTTGCGGTCGGTGTGTCCTTGGATTTTCTGACGGTGCCCAACTTTCACCCGAACGTTCCTTTGAAGCAAAATCCTTCTGAATAATCGCCGGTCGACTGCTAAGTTGGTGACCCCATCCAATATCGAGGAGTACCTCTCTTGAGTGCTGTTGTCGACAGGTAAGGGTTTCAGAGGCTTGTTCCCCTCTCTCTCTCTCTCTTTTTTTGGTAAGTGCCTTCCTTCTCAAAATTTGCTCTCCTTCGTCCAGACCTGAGGCGAGCAACTGAGGAGGAGGCACCGCCAGCCGAACTGGAGGTTATCGACGCGGATGATACACTGACTCCGAGTGACCTTCAAGCTTCGGAGGGCTCATCCCATGCCCGGGATAAGGGCAAGCGGACCGTTCGGGATGACGTTTCTCAGCGCTGGGGGGTCAAGCGTAAGGATCCTACGGCGAAGTTTCGATGGTCTTTGATGTAGGCCCTGTCTGCCGAGAAGAAACGGTTGAGAAAGGCGGAGGTCGCCCACCCGGCCAAGGAGGCTCCTCTGTTGGCTTTTCCTTCTATAGAGCAAGAGGAGGCCAATGCCGAAGGGGTTGTGGCCGATGTCGGGGCGTCGAGCGAGACAGAGGGGGCGCAAGACGGAGGGGTCCGATCTGAGCCAATCGAGGCTGGAGAGTCGTAGGATGAAGCGACTCAAATGCAGCAGACCGAGGCTGGGGAGGTATGCGGTGAAGCGGCCCAGCCCGAGCCAACTGGTGGGGACCCCGAGGCAGGGTTTGTTGAGTACAGAGGGTAGTCAAGCTAGAGGGGGAGGGGGTGAATAGATTGACCTTTTAAAAAATTAACACTTAATCTGATCGGAAGAAGATAACTAGATGCAGATTCAAATAATTGAACTGATTCAATTGGATTGAGTCAGTTTGAAGACCGTTCCTATTCGTGCATCTAACATTGAGCTAATCATGAGAAAGAAACACATCACAGAATAACACGAAGGTTTTAAGGTGGTTTGGTCTCCCTGCAGAGACCTACGTCCACCTCCTCACTAACTTAGTGAGGATCACTGCTGAGCGTTACAGCTTGGCCAAAAACGAGGATCAATCTCCTCAACACAGCTGAACTGTCAAGCTCAACTACACCAGGATTCAATCCTGAACAGCTGGCGAACAGCTTGAAGGCACAACAACCTGACCACCTCTGATCTCAGCACAATACACTAGATCAGACAAACATCCCTCTCTCTCAACAAAACACTTTGAGAGGGATACTAGTTTTGAAACAGAGTTCAGATCAACAACAAACAAAAGCTAGAAATGAATAATTCGCACAATGGTAAAAGGAGGACTGATCTTCAGATCTGAGCGACAATGTACTTTGATGAGGTGCTTGGATCTCCTGAGTAAATCTCTTCTCAGCAGATCAGTCTTGGCTCCTAAGATTCGCTCGATCAGCTTCAAGTTCTTCACAGCCTCTGTCGCCCTCCTTCTTGCGTACCGTCACGCTTTTTGTACTCTGATCGCACCTCTTATTTATATCCCCTTTCCCTTTCGTTTCTAGATTCGTGGATTTCATCTTCACGTGGGTCCCAATCGAATTTCTGAACTTTCCTTTGATTCTTCCCCCTTAAGTCATTTGGAGTCACGAGGGAAACGCCACATTACAAACGCTTTTGGCTGATGTGGCATCATGACGTCTCTTGCGAATGAGTCCACCTGGCTTGTCATTATAGTCCTTAGATGGCGTCAACTCATTGCGTTAACAGAGTTGACGCAGCCTTTAGACATCAACCGATCAAAATCTTCAGCAGATATATGCACTGCGTCGACGCTTCTAAACCAAAGCGTTAACGCATTCGTTCTCCAGTAGCTCACCCTTCAGCTAGTAAACTGATTGCGTCGACGCTCTCATATCGTGGCATTGACGCATTGTGACGCTTTGAGAGAGGCTTTGGTGATTTGTTGCATGGCTGCGTCCACGCTGCTTGGGCACTGCGTTGACGCATCAGTGCATCACAGAAGCTACTTTGTATTGATTATTTGGACTGCTGCGTCCACGCCACATGCTGATAGCATTGACGCACTCGTTAGCACTTTGACCTTATGCCCTGTTTCAACTTACATCAAAAGATACAAACGCATTTAGTATTCATCTTGTCATGATTGTCATCATCAAAACTAGGAGGACAACAATCTCCCCCTTTTTGATGATGGCAACCCTGATATGATTTTGAGCAGACACATGACAATATGACAACCAGAATCATAGATATTATCAACATTTCACCACAAAGACATCACAAAAGAAATTACTTCATAGTTATAAAAATTTCATCATGTGTGCTTAAGTACATCCATCAAACAGAATTGCAATCATCTAACAATCAATTCAAGTTTCTCATAAAATTCCCAAAGACATTCATAATCTCCCCCTTTGACATCAGCAAGAAGGGGTTAAAGCCAAAAACTAGTTAAAGAACCGGCCTATTCTAGAAGAGGACCCACGAGCCCTGGATGTTTGACCTTGAGGGCGATCTCTGGACAACAATGCGCGTAGTTCATGTGATATCTCAGGCAGCTGGAGTTGCAGTGTATTCCTCATATGAGCTATGGTGGAAGATACATCATCTTGAACAATTTTTGAATTGTCTAGCTGTTTGCCAATGGAGGAAAGTGCAGCAATCACTTTTTCAATCTTATCAAAAATAGCTTTGATGCTATGAGGCAGTGAATTAAATTCTCCTTTTAAAGTTTCAACTGCAATTCTGACATCATAGCATACATCAATGATCTTGGCAAACGACTGAAAGACCGAGGATTGATTGCCATGCAAATCATTCAACAGGTTGACCATTTTCTCTAGGAGGGTGGATATACCCTTCAGTACTTGCCTGGAATCCTGGTCAGTTACCATCTTGGTAAGCAAAAACTTCTGCCACTCAGATAACACTGAAACTTCAAATTTCAAAATTCTAGAATGCAAGCAGTTGATATGAAAGTTTGTGAACTCCATCAGTTTGTCCATCTTAGCATCTTGCCGTTGCATCATCATAGTTAGATTAACAAACATTTCTTCAACAGTTGCTGGAATTGGAATTTCTTTAGAAGCTGAAGAAGATCTGCTACAGGATCCAAGGGTTCTGCACAAATTAGGTCCCTCTGTGGGTGTAAAACTGCTGGGTTCACCAGTTTCCTTTTGAGTTCTTGAAGACCTTTCAAAAGTTTCTTGTGAGGCTTGCTCCGCAGAATGTACCTGAGCTGGAGGGATTTCTGGAGGTTCCCTCCTAGGGGAATGGATTCTTACACTACTGCCTTCTGCTCCTACATCCTTGACTCCAGAAGAAAGTGGTGTCTCTGTTCTTGTTTCCTTACTTGATTCCAAGAGGGCATTTTTCTGACTTGGAAGAATTCTGACAGGTTTTCCATCAACAACCTTAAATCCCATATATTTCCGAACATAGTCTAAAGAGTATATGTTGCCTCTGGGGATTACCTTTTTTCTTTCATTTTTCAAATCCACTCCCACTGACCGAAATAGAGAAGTAAGGTGTGCTGCATAAGGTAAAGTTCTAGAATGATGCAAGCACGTACCCATTGTCTGAATTACTACATCAATCAGTGAAATCTTGATTTCCTTTAATAGGCAATATAACAGGAATCTTTGCATTTCTGTAACCCTTTCTCGTCCACTGCTTTGGGGAGTTATAATAGATGTGCATATGTGATGCAGCAGTCTGATAGATGACTCAAATCTATTTGCTTTAAGACTTGCTAGATAAGTTTGCTTCACATTAGAAGTATCTTTGGGTTTCCCTGTCAAAACTTCAAATGCCTCATACTCATCTAATGTGAATGAATGTAGTTCAGCCCCTTCCAAGGGAATCTTCCAAACTCGAGCAAGCATGCTACCGGTTAGCTCAAAGGAAACATTTCTAACAGAAGAAGACAATTTTTGAATCTGTGCTTCATACTTCAAATTATGATAAAATTCTCTAACGAGAGTAGGATAATAAGTTTTGTGCCTGGTCACAAAATCCCACCACCCTTGAAATTCGAAAGCAGGACGAAGCTCAGGAAAAGTAGCAAAAAGCTCATCATCTGTACTCAGAATATATCTGGGAATTAAAACCTTTAGGGGTTCTTCAATATTCATGACCGAGGTGGGTTCAGAAGACCTGGATGACGATTTCTGATGATGGGTTCTCGGTTCGGCTGACCTTGATTTAGAAATCTTTCTCCTTTTAGCTGATGGACTGGGGCTTCGATGATGCCTGATTTTCTTCTTCCCTTTTTGCTTCCGTGACAGCGTCTCTTCCATCAGATTTGCCTCTTGTTCATCATGCGCGACCTCTAGAATATCATGCGTGCCTTTTGAGCGCCGCTCAGTCATGGACAATGCCGCAGACGGAGCCGTCAAGCTTTGCTCTGTCTTCTTCTTTCCTTGCTGAGAACCTTTAGGTGGAGCCATCGCAGCGAAGATGAGCGAAAGAAGGTGGAGACAAGGGTTTTGGAACCAGAGAGACTGGAAGGCAAAAGGGTTTTTCAAGGAGCAGCACGAAAAATATAAGGCTGAGTGCGATCACGCTGAGTCTTTTAAAGACTCCCGGAAAAACCTTATTAAGAAGCGGTTCAACCAATTTAAGTCGGTGAACCGGTTTTGAACACTTGTTGTATTGCGTTGACGCCGAGGTATGTTACGTCGACACAGTGAAGTAATTTTGAACGAAACAAGTGCAAGATAAGGAGCTTAAGGGACATCTGGACAAAGGTTTTCTTAGAAATGCTGAGATAATGAAAATATATATAAATGTTCAGGGATTTTTAAGTGTTTCAGATCAAGTTCTCATGAGGAAATATATACTAAGATTGGTACCATTTCCTTTTAATGATAAGAAAGTGCAGTGATCTTAAGATAATGAATTTTGGACTCAAAAACCCTTATAGTCCAAATTGGGAATAAATGATGAACTCTTTTCATACAGAGAGCACTTTTCATTACTATCACCTGTATTTTTAAATTTCAAGAACTCCAACTGAGAGAGAGAAATTTAACAGGTATTGTGAACAAACTATGGGGAACATATGTCATTAAGAATAGGCATACACACACATTTATTTTTGATTCTTACTTCCAACATCTTCAGTTACAGTTAAGTACAGCTAGCCTTTTTACACAGGTACACATGTTTATCAGACACCAGAGTCCCTGGTTACTCAGCATAGCTGACCATTCTGCCTTAAAGCACCAGAGTTGGTGACCAACCTCATGACACGCCTTTCAAGTACTTCATAGGTACATGAAGGTGGTTTCTCAGTGGTCAAAGACCATTGCTCTGTACTGAATTAATTTTGATTTTTGCCAGAGATAACAGGTAACCTCATGACTTCCTCTTTAGTACTTCATTGGTGCAAAGAGTTAGTTTCTCAGTATATCTGCCATTGCTCTGAGGTTTACAACATGTGTGAGGTGTATGAAATTCTCTAGCATATATAAGGCCCTTTGTAAGTTTAAAAACAATACACGTATTAAATGTCATTACTCACAGTGGTTTCTTTATATTTAACAAATAAGGTTCAAGACAAGAAGAGATCTCTGTTATATTAAATTGTTCAGAATTTTTTCCGTACATAAGAAGCTATAAAGTTCAAGAATTCTAAATTTCAAGTATCATAAGAACAGAAGATCTCTAATCATTAAATTTCATGGAATCATTTAGAATATATCTTAACCTCTCTAGGAACCATCACATTAACTCCCCCTGAATCTATGATATCATTTTCATATCTCAGTTCCAAAGAAAATTATCTCTTATCCAAGAATGTCAACATAAGCTTCATAGAGAAGTATGATCAGAATAACAGAGATAGAGAGATATAATAAGATGAATGAAGATAGAAAAACCTCCAAGGTAAGAAGACACATGAGAAGGATTTCAATTAGCAATTGCTGCGTTGACTCCACGAAAAGGTTGCGTTAACCTATTGCAATGAGGTGAGTCACTGCGTTAACTCATATCACCCTCAACGTTAACTCATCCTCATCAAAGTGTCCACTTAACCTCATAGCATAATCAATTCATCCTGATAGCAACGTCAACTCATCTGATCAGCAACGTCAACTTATCCTAGTTGACACAAGGAACTCACAACACATTCTCAAACCAACATTTTTTGATAATTGTGATCAAACAATTTTACTCCCCCTCAGACTAAGCATGATAGAATATTAGAATGAAATTTAGTTACTTTTATTTATGATGCAATCAACTAAACTAGACTCCCCCTGAATGTGAGATTCAATCAATTTAGTGCAAGGTCAAACAAGCAGATTTCTTGAGACGCAGTTTATCAAATCAGGCAATCAGATGATTATTACACAAACCAAGCTCTCTTCTAAGAAAAGAAAATCTTTCATTGTTCAGAGGCTTGGTAAAGATATCAGCTAGTTGGTGTTGTGACTCAACAAACACCAAGTTAAAGCTACCTTTATTTACTTCATCTCTCAAGAAATGATGTCTTATTTCAATGTGTTTAGTCCTAGAGTGCTGGATAGGGTTCTTGGCCAGGTTTATGGCACTTGTGTTATCACACAATATTGGGACACATCCAAGATTAATTTGATAATCCTGGAGTTGGTGTTTGATCCACAACACTTGAGTTCCACAACTCCCTGCAGCGACATATTCTGCCTCTGCAGTGGATAGTGCTACTGAGTGTTGCTTCTTGGAAGCCCAAGAAACCAAACAACCTCCCAAAAATTGGCAATAACCACTTGTACTTTTCCTGTCAAGTTTGCATCCAGCATAGTCTGCATCTGAATAAGATATTAGATCAAAAGAACAAGATGCAGGGTACCAAATCCCTAAATCTTGAGTTCCAGCAAGGTATCGAAAGATACGCTTGACAGAAATTAAGTGGGATTCTCTAGGATCAGATTGAAACCGGGCACACATGCATACACAAAATTGAATATCTGGTCTAGATGCCGTAAGATAGAGGAGTGATCCGATCATACCTCGATAGATTTTTGCATCTACTTGGTTACCTTTCAAATCAGCATCCAAATTTGTGTTAGTGCTCATCAGAGTGCTCATGGCCTTCAGGTTTTCCATCTTATATTTCTTCAGCAATTCGGAGATGTATTTTGCCTGACTGATAAAGCACCCTTCTTTGCTTTGAATAATCTGTAGACCTAGAAAGAACTGAAGTTCACCCATTAGACTCATCTCAAATTCAGTGGTCATTAACCTAGCAAATTCCTCACACAAACTAGGTTTAGTGGATCCAAAAATTATATCATCAACATAAATTTGAACCAGAATTATGTCTGAATTTCTTACCTTTGTGAATAGTGTTTGGTCGACTTTACCTCTTGAATACCCATTTTCAGTGAGGTATGAGCTGAGTTTGTCATACCATGCTCGAGGTGCTTGTTTGAGCCCGTAGAGGGCTTTATTCAACCTGTACACATGGTTAGGGTTTTCTGTGCATTCAAATCTAGGGGGCTGTTCTACATAAACCTCTTCCTTTATTAGACCATTCAAAAATGCACTTTTTACATCCATTTGCTGCAACTTTAATCCATAACTACTAGCATAAGCAAGAAGCAATCTGATAGCTTCTAGTCTAGCTACTGGAGCAAAGGATTCTTCAAAGTCTACTCCAAATTCCTGATTGTACCCCTGTGCTACCAGTCTAGCTTTATTTCTTATAACAATACCTTTTTCATTTTGTTTATTTCTAAAGACCCACTTAGTCCCAATCACAGCATGATTCTCAGGTCTAGGTACAATATGCCATACTTTATTTCTTTCAAATTGATTTAATTCCTCATGCATGGCATTTATCCAAGACTCATCTTTTAAAGCCTCACCTACATTCTTCGGTTCAACTTGTGAGACAAGAGCTATATTGTCCATTTCTTCAATATTTCTAAGCTGTGATCGAGTTCTAGTAGGATCATGCAGATTTCCAATGATACTTGATAAAGGATAATCCTTTAATGTTCTAATATTGATTAGAGGATTACCTTCATTTATACCTGCTTTGCCTCGATTACTTGATTCTGCTTGATCTTCATTTGCTCTTGACTCTTCTTTCTCTTCAAGAAATTTTCCATCATCATTGTCCCTGCAATGTTGCTCAATTTCAGAGTTTTCATTTAATTCATCAAATATAATATGAGGTGATTCTTCAACAGCTTGTGTTTTTAAATTTAAGACTCTATAAGCCCTAGAGTGATTAGAATATCCTAGGAATATAGCAGGTTCACTCTTAGGTTCGAACTTGTCCAAGACTCTTTTATCATTATTTTGCACAAAACATTTTGATCCAAAGACTTTGAAATGTGCAACAGATGGTTTCTTACCTTTCATTAGCTCATATGGAGTCTTTTTGGACTTAGATCTTACCATTGCTCGGTTTATTATATAACAGGCTGTATTTATTGCTTCTGCCCAGAACTTCCTTGGGAGTTCCCCTTCAATCAACATGGTTCTGGCCATCTCCACCAGGGTTCTGTTTCTTCTTTCCACAACTCCATTTTGTTCAGGAGTTCTTGGAGAAGAGAATTTATATATAATACCTGTTGCTCTGCAGAAGTCATCAAATTCGGAGTTATCAAATTCTCCCCCATGATCTGATATGATGGAGGATATAGCAAACTTACCCTCCTGCTTCACTCTCTTAAAGAAAACCTGAAATTCTCCAAATGCATCATTTTTGTGAGTTAGAAATAACACCCAAGTGAACCTAGAAAAGTCATCCACTAAAACAAATCCGTACTTGTTTCCACTAGGACTTGCTGTTCTAGTAGGTCCAAATAAATCCATGTGAATGAGTTCAAATGGTCTAGAGGATTGATTCTCAAATCTAGATTTAAATGACTTTCTAGTATGCTTCCCTTGAGAGCATGCATTACATATTTTTTCATTCTTTTTAAAAGATGCATCTGGCAAACCATTTACCATGCTGAACTTTACTAACTTATGCATGACACTGTAGCTAGCATGCCCTAGCCTACGATGCCAAAGCCAAGCAATTTCATTTTTGTTCACAGCAAGACAAAGGTTAGTATGAGCAGGATCATCCAAGTCCACCATGTACATGTTGTTAATTCTTTTTCCAATGAATTTCACCTTTTCAGATTCTATATCAAGAATAGTACAAACATGGGACTCAAACACAACCTTATTTCATTTATCACACAGTTGGCTTATACTTAGCAGATTATATTCTAGTCCTTCAACAAGTAGAACATCATCAATAAATTTCAAAGGATTTTTGCCAACTTTACCTTTTCCAATGATTTTACCTTTATTATTGCCTCCAAACGTCACATGACCTCCATCTTTTTCAACCAAGAGACAGAATTTATCTTTGTCGCCTGTCATATGTCTTGAACAGCCACTATCGAGATACCACCGGTTGTGTATGGCTGCAAGGCATTCCTGCAATACATTTCAAGCAAGAGATTTTGGAACCCAAACACTCTTGGGTTCCTTCAAACCACATGATTGTTCCAAATAGGATAACAAGTTTTTAGAAATCCATGCTTGTTTATGTGAATGTTCTTGATGTTTATAATTCACTGGATTATAAGCTTTCTGATTTCCTTGAAATCCTTTTTGATATGAGTTTATTGAACCTTTTCTATTTTTATTCCAATGATTGTGACTAGCCCATGAAGCATTAGACAATCTAGGCCAGCTGATATACATGGGATGCGTAGACGCACCCGGACCATTGCGTCGACTCACCCAACCATTTCTTGGACCATATGGGTTAATGTGCATGAAATGCGTAGACGCATTATGATGATTGCGTTGACTCCTCCACCAAGTATTCTCATAATACATGTTCTGATTTCTGGGATGCGTTGACTCTCCAAACCACCTGCGTCGACTCTTCCATCCAATGTTCCTACTATAAAGACTTTGATTCATGGACGGCGGCGTCGACTCACCATAAGAGCTGCGTTGACTCTTCCAAGCATTTCTACCGGGATATCCTTTCTGGAATGTAGTATGCGTTGACTCAGTGTTTACATTGCGTTGACGCAGTTGATTTATACCAGACTTTTGACTCTCAGATTTCCTATATGCATGTTGGTGTGATGATGATGATGAACTGAATAAAGATTTTTGCACGTCAGCTATTACTTTCTCCATGCCTTTTTCCTTATTAATGTCACCAATCTTTATAGTTTTTCCTTGGCTTTTCTCATTAACTTTCTTTTCAGATGTTTGGTTCTTCTTAGATGTGTTTTGTTCTGAAACAAATGTGATAAGTTTGGTTCCCAGAGCCTTTTTATTTTTTGGATTAAACCCAAGACCCTCTTTTCCAACATTAAACTTTATCCCCATGACAGCTTCAAGATTTTCTTTTCCTTGGGTTAATTTTTCAAGTGAAGCTTGTTTGTCATGATTTTCATTTTCCAACGTCTTTAGGTTTTCCTGGAGCTCCTGGTTAACTCCACAAACAGCTTCATACTTTTCTTCAGCAATTTTAACATCACTTTCCAATTTTTGCATTTTAAGTTTTAATTCATCATGCACTTTTAGTAGAAATTCATTTTCCCTCTTCATCTCAATTAATTGAGCCTTGCTTTCTTCATTGTTTTCTAGAGATTCCTTTAAATGAGTAATTTCAGCTTCAAGGGTTTTAACCTTTTCACTTAATGAAATTTCCTGGTTATTTTGACTTTTCTTTTTCTTGAGGGATTTGTTCTCTTTCTTCACATTTTCATACTTGTCTAAAAGCTCATTAAAAGCATCTTCCCAATCACTACAATTAAAATCTTCAAATGGAGATATTACCTCATCCTGATCATTTCCTTTTGCCATGAAACATAGCTTTATGTCACCTTCATCTTCGGATGAATTGGTCTCTTCATCTTCATCCTTTTCTTCATCGCTCCAAGTACTTATCATAGCCTTGGGCTTCTTGTTCCTCCATTTTGGTTGACTGTTCTTTAAGTTCTCAGGGCATTCAGATTTGATGTGCCCCTGCTTCCTGCATTTGTAACACACTACCTTGTCAGATTTTTTGAAATTTTCTATTTTACCTCTTGAATTATTTCTTACCTGGGTTCTGCTACCCCTTGCAAATTTACCTTCCCTTCTTAGAAATTTCTTGAATTTTCTAGTGAGCATAGCAATTTCACTTGAGTCATCTTCGGAGGAGGAAGATTTACTGTCATCTGAATTCTCCAAGCTACTTGGACCTGCCTTGAGAGCAAGTGGCTTCTTCTTCCTGAAATCTTCATCACTTTTTCTAAAATTTAACTCATAGGCCATTAGTGACCCAATGAGCTCATCAGGTGTCGTTGTGGGAAGATTCCTAGATTCCTCTACAACAGTGGCCTTAGTATGCCAAATTGGTGTAAGGGATCTAAGAATTTTCCTCACCAATTCATAATCACTATAGGCCTTTCCTAGACCTTTAAGGCCATTTACCAGCACAGTTAATCTAGCATACATTTCAGATATGTTCTCATCAGGTTTCATTCTAAAAGCCTCATATTCAGAAATTAACATGTTGGCTTTAGTTTCTCTTACCTCTAATGTACCTTCGTAGATAACCTCAAGTTTGTCCCACATTTCTTTAGCACTAGCACATGATGATATTCGAGAGAATTCCTTTGGATGTAATGAGCACTGCATAATATTCATTGCTTGCCAATTAATGTTGGATTTGCGAATTTGCTCTCTTACCCATAGCTCCTCATCTCCTTCGATCTGATAAGGTCCCTTGCTCACGACCCTCCAGATTTCGTGATCCTGCGCCCTTAAGAAGACTTGCATTCGATTTTTCCAATAAGAGTAGTTAGTTCCATCAAAAAATGGTGGTCTATTAATCGCACATCCCTCTGGCATGAGACCTCTGTTCTCCATTAAATCTCTCTAGGTGGTTAAACCAATACAAGAGAGCCTGGAGCTCTGATACCACTTGTTAAGTACAAAGGGTAGTCAAGCTAGAGGGGGAGGGGGTGAATAGATTGACCTTTTAAAAAATTAACACTTAATCTGATCGGAAGAAGATAACTAGATGCAGATTCAAATAATTGAACTGATTCAATTGGATTGAGTCAGTTTGAAGACCGTTCCTATTCGTGCATCTAACGTTGAGCTAATCACGAGAAAGAAACACATCACAGAATAACACGAAGGTTTTAAGGTGGTTCGGTCTCCCTGCAGAGACCTACGTCCACCTCCTCACTAACTTAGTGAGGATCACTGCTGAGCGTTACAGCTTGGCCAAAAACGAGGATCAATCTCCTCAACACAGCTGAACTGTCAAGCTCAACTACACCAGGATTCAATCCTGAACAGCTGGCGAACAGCTTGAAGGCACAACAACCTGACCACCTCTGATCTCAGCACAATACACTAGATCAGACAAACATCCCTCTCTCTCAACAAAACACTTTGAGAGAGATACTAGTTCTGAAACAGAGTTCAGATCAACAACAAACAAAAGCTAGAAATGAATAATTCGCACAATGGTAAAAGGAGGACTGATCTTCAGATCTGAGCGACAATGTACTTTGATGAGGTGCTTGGATCTCCTGAGTACATCTCTTCTCAGCAGATCAGTCTTGGCTCCTCAGATTCGCTCGATCAGCTTCAAGTTCTTCACAGCCTCTGTCGCCCTCCTTCTTGCGTACCGTCATGCTTTTTGTACTCTGATCGCACCTCTTATTTATATCCCCTTTCCCTTTCGTTTCCAGATTCGTGGATTTCATCTTCACGTGGGTCCCAATCGAATTTCTGAACTTTCCTTTGATTCTTCCCCCTTAAGTCATTTGGAGTCACGAGGGAAACGCCACATTACAAACGCTTTTGGCTGATGTGGCATCATGACGTCTCTTGCGAATGAGTCCACCTGGCTTGTCATTATAGTCCTTAGATGGCGTCAACTCATTGCGTTAACAGAGTTGACGCAGGCTTTAGACATCAACCGATCAAAATCTTCAGCAGATATATGCACTGCGTCGACGCTTCTAAACCAAAGCGTTAACGCATTCGTTCTCCAGTAGCTCACCCTTCAGCTAGTAAACTAATTGCGTCGACGCTCTCATATCATGGCGTTGACGCATTGTGACGCTTTGAGAGAGGCTTTGGTGATTTGTTGCATGGCTGCGTCCACGCTGCTTGGGCACTGCGTTGACGCATCAGTGCATCATAGAAGCTACTTTGTATTGATTATTTGGACTGCTGCGTCCACGCCACATGCTGATAGCGTTGACGCACTCGTTAGCACTTTGACCTTATGCCCTGTTTCAACTTACATCAAAAGATACAAACGCGTTTAGTATTCATCTTGTCATGATTGTCATCATCAAAACCAGGAGGACAACATGGTTGCTCGGGGGAGACGCCCCAATCCTGGTCACCCTGGAGAGGGTCTCCCCTCCCTCGACCAGTACCTTCAACGTCCTAGCCTCTCTATACAGGAGGTGCCACTCCATAGCTTCGGGAGCCACACGAGGTGAACTCAGGAAAGGTCCCCCTTCCGTGCTTTTCGAGCGGATTATGGAGGATGGTCTAGTCTTGGCCCAACTAGGGGCTGAGGCGGTGGACGAGTATGCTCGGGCGGAGTCGGAGCGGGAGTCTCTTTCATGGGCCCATGGTGCGCTTGATCGGAAGATCGAGCGTTTGACCCTCAAACTCGGGGACCTTCATCCGGAGGTGGCCCCGCTCCAGGCACAGGTGCAGTCGATCCAGGCGGAGGCTCGATCGTTGGCTGAGCAGCTGGCCCAGGCCCGTCCTATGGTCGATCTGAAAAGTGGGCTCTTGGAGATGGAGCGTAGAGTTTAGGTCGAGCGCGACAAGCAATGGAAGGCCGAGCGTAAGGGACTCGAGGACCGAGTCCGGGGGGCCGAAGATGCACGGATCGAGGCCGAGAGGAGGCTGTCCGAGACGGAGCAGAGGGTAGCCGAGCTTGAGAGGAAGGCGGAGCTGGCTGGGGTGGAAGCGTTCGAGCAATATAAATGCTCAGAGGCTTACCACAAAGTTCTTCATAAGACTACCTTCCCCTACTATGAGTCGTGCTACCGTCGGGGCCTTCGGAAGGGCTTCTCCCAGGGTTTCCATCGGGCCATCATAGAGGTAGAGGCCCAAGCATCTGGGCTCGTTTTCCCTACCGGGCAACGCTATGACTCGGACTGGGGTTCCCACCGACTCCTCCCACTATACGTCAAGTGAAGAGGGGAGTCGGGAAGCCTCGGTCTCGTCTGAGCGATCGCCAACTCCAGCAACCTCGGGAGGGCATGCGACCGAGACAGTTCCCATGCAGGTGGGGTCAGTGCCTGGGTCGGCCATCACCGAGAGTACCAGGGGCGGATCGTCTGGTTTCGAGGGGCCCTCATCTACCGAGCCTCGAGAGGAGCCCGAGGCTTGATGTACCAACTCTTTCTTTCTTTTTCTTTTCCCTTATATAAAACTTTTTTTTGGGAAGTATAGCAGCAGTGATATTAAGTGTTGAATTTACTGTTCCTTACCGCCTTTTGTGTGATTTGACAACTGTATCCGTAGTTGTTGGGGAAGGCACCGATTTTCTCGGTAGATATCGCGCGTGCGGATCTGTCAGATAACTAACATGGCGCCGGTGCCTTTCCACTTTTCCATGCCCTAAATGACTTACAGCTTCGTGCGTCCCGCTGAGGGGGATGTTGGGAAATGAGGTAACCGTCTCAGGGAAGGCTCCTTTTGCGTGTTTTGAAGGGGAGAGTCATTTAAGGAAATCAGCACCCCTTCGGCCTATAAAAGGTCCGAGGGGCGTCTCCTCTTCCTTCTGTCGCTTAAAGTCATCCCTGACGATTTTCCCTTCTTCCCTTTCCGCGAAGTGTTGTGCTGTCGATCTCAGTGGAGCATGGAAGGCGCTTCAGAAGATGATGATGCGGACAACATTAGGAGAGAAGCTTCTGCTACATCAGTTTGGAAGAGGGTTTGACAGTCAGAGGATGGTTTGGGAGAGGGTTCGACATGCCAGAGCATGTCACCTTCGTGCCCCCGGCCCGCCAACGCTATCCTACGGGGAGGGGAAGCTCTTCAAGCTTCCTTCTTTCACTGCTCACCCAGCCCCTCTCTTCTTTCCACCGTCGATCCCATTGCTTAGAGGGGGATCTCTTCAAGCTTTTTCTCCATTTGTCTTGGGTCGACTTCTTCCTTTTTTGCTTTTGTTGTTTCCCCTCTTTTCTTCTTTCACTATTCGCGGAATGCCTTTATCCTTGCTCAGACCACTTGAGGGTGCTTGCTTTCTGTTCGGCTTCCGTCCTCCTTCCAAAGAGTTGGCAGAGGAGGCCTTCTCTTGTTTTCCTCCTTTCTGGCACCTTTCTTCAGAGCTTCTTGAACCAACGGGGTCGGCTATCCTTTATCCGAGCCAGTTTCTGCGCTAGGCAGAGTCAGTGGCTGGACATAGGAGTGCTCACCGAGTTAGTCGAGCGTTCCGCTCGTGTCACAGTACCAGTGGATGTAATTTTTTGTTTGCTGATATATATATTGTATTGGCTCCGGCCTACTTGATGTACACTAGAGTTTAATGAAAAGAGAGGAATGGCGTTTATTCTACATTGCTTACATGTGTGTGTTTGCCAGATGATCAAAAATAGAACGTGCGTAGTGTTGTCGCGTTCCATGTCCGAGGGATGGGTGCTCCTTCCATGGTGGACAGTCGATACGCCCCTTTCCCGAGTGTCTCGACCACTCGGTAGGGGCCTTCCCAGTTAGGGGCTAGCTTTCCCGCCACTTCCAGTGGTCGAGAGGCTTCGGCCTTTCTCAGGATGAAGTCCCCTGGATGGAAATGTCTGTCTCGGACTCTGGAGTTGTAGTATCGAGTGACGCGCCGTTGGTATTCCGTTGCTTGGATATCTGCAATCTCTCGGACCTCATCCACTAAGTCGAGGTTTTCCAATAGTTTCTGCTCGTTCACCTTGGGTTCAAAGTGGACGACTCGAAGAGAGGGGTTGCCGACCTCCAATGGAATCATGGCTTCCGTGCCATACACCAGCTAGAAAGGTGTTTCACCGGTGGCCGTTCTCGGAGTAGTTCGATGTGACCATAGTACGCTCGGTAATTCCTCGAGCCAGCTTCCCTTGGCTTTGTCGAGTCTAGTTTTGATGCCTTTTAAGATAGTTTTGTTAGCATTATCGACCAGTCCGTTGGCCTGATGATGGGCTACCGAAGTGAAGTGATTGCGAATGTTTAGGTCGGTGCATCTGTCTCTGAAGTAATGAGAATCAAATTGCCGACCGTTATCGCTTACAATCACTTGGGGGACACCGTAACGACAAATGATCGACTTCCAAACGAAACTCCATACAACTGATTCGGTGATCCTGGCGGTGGCTTCGACCTCAATCCACTTGGTGAAGTAATCGATGGCGACGATGATGAACTTCTTCTAAGCCTGAGCCGTAGGGAATGGCCCTAAGATGTCGATCCCCCATCGAGCGAAGGGGTATGGCTTGGCATGGGTGATGAGCTCCGCGGTAGGCTAGTGGATTAGATGGTCGAAGCGCTGACATCGGTCGCACTTCTGTACATAGGTCGTGTAGTCGCATTTGAGAGTAGGCCACCAGTAACCTTGCCGAAGCAAGATCCTGGTGAGCGATCTTCCTCCTTGGTGCGCACTGCAGATGCCTTCATGTACTTCCTGAATAGCTCGACTGGCTTCGTCGGCGCCGATGAACTTGAGGAGGGGACCGAAGAAAGATCTGTGGTACAAGGCATTGTCCAGCATGACGAAATGCCGAGCTTGGTACTTAAGTTTTCGGGCCTCCTGAGGGTCGGGGGGCTCTTGAGAATCCCAGAGCCAGGATATGTAGGGGGTCTGCTAGTCGCTCGGGGTTGCTGGGTCAATGGTCATAAGCTCGGATTCGATGCTCGGTCGCTCGAGCTCTTCGAGGAAGACCGACCGGGTACCCTCGGGGTCGAGGGAAGAGGCCAGGCGAGAGAGGGAGTCCACTCGGGAGTTTTCCTCCCGGGCTATCCGAACCACCTCGAAGCTCACGAATAGTCGGGCCATCTTTTTGACCTTCTGGAGGTACTTGATCATTTGTCCTTCCCGAGTTTCATAATCACCGTTAACCTGGCTAGCGACCAATTGGGAGTCGGTGTGAATCTTGACTCGCTCAGCCCCCAGCTGTCGAGCCATCCTCGCCCCCGAGATAAGGGCTTCATACCCGGAGGCGTTGTTGGACGCCTGGAAGTTGAATGTCAAGGCGTACTGTAGCTTTGCCCCCTCGGGGGACTTGAGAAGGACACCGGCGCCGCATCCGGCTGAGTTGGAGGACCTGTCGACGAACAGGTCCCAAGTGGGACCGGGCGTAGGTGGTTGTGCATCTTCAGTCGGGACTGTGCTTTCGGCAATGAAGTCCACGAGGGCCTATCCTTTGATGGTCGAGCGGGGGCGATACGAGATGTCATAGGCCCCGAGCATAATGGCCCACTTGACGAGGCGTCTCGAGGCTTCAGGGCGAAAGAGGATCTTCTTCAGGGGTTAGCCGGTGTCACGCCCCGAGCCTTTATTACAGCGGAAGACTAACTCGGGGAGCGCGAACAGCCGGCATGGTAAGCCTCTGGAAAGCAAGAACGATTAGAGCGCAATACAATCACACACACAAATGCAATTGCACAATATATATATATTCAAACTTCAACTTTATTTCATTACTAACTCAAGTACAACCACTAATTCAATTTTCATTATGTACTAGACTCAAGAAGTAGGAAAATTACATAGACTCAATCTAAACAATTTAGACTTCTTAAGTCTTCACTCTCATCTTGACAATACTTTCATTCGCTCTCGGACCCGCTACTTGTATAACCCGAATCCGAATTCGAATCACTTCCATCTCTTGAAAAGATTGGAAATAGGTAATGAGCACACTTGCCCAGTGGATATCTTCGTATCAACATGAAGGCACTATTAAAGTAATTAACAATTTAGCTCTAAAGAATAAGGTAAAAATCATGCGAATGCGATCCATCACGCGATTAAACCAAAGCAACAAGACGATCAAGTAAGTTAGAATGAGAGCAAGTACGCACTAGCAAGAATGTAACAAGAACATGATGTTGGCCTTTCATGAACAAGAATGTATCGAGAATGTACTAACAAGTCACATAATCATCACTCTAGTATCTTTTGCTTATGAGCAGTACTTCGTGAATTTCTGTGGAATATCAAGCAAGAAAGCCATGTACAAGAATGTCATGTCATGCCGTATTGTGGATTTTCACTTATTTATAGAGAAAGTACTCCTAGTGCAATGCGACGCCAGTAGCATCATACCCCATGGTTTATAATAGTATGTTTCCGACAATCAGCCGAGGGGACTAGCATAGAGCCCTTGAACACAATCAGTGCTCGATCACATCTTCAAGTATAAATCAAGCTTTTTCCACGCATGTAACAATAAAGTATGGCCAAGAATGTAATAAGTTCAATAAGCTCACGATAATAATAATTCAATGAATGAATGCTTTAATGAGGATCATGAGAAATCAAGAATGACTTATACTAGGTTATGCTCATGAAAATAAATCGGCAGCATAACGGTACATTCTTTATTTTCCATTCATTATTTTAGGTTTCTTGATCAATATGATAAGTTCTAGGTCTTAAATAGTCCATCTAGAAACCTTGGAATATCAACCCTTGGTCTACCTTGGGTTAAAATACTCAAGTAGTGTGACAGTTGTATACTGGGCCGTTAAATGATGTGACGGTCAACGACTGGCCGTTACACTAATGTGACGCTCCAGTATTGGGCCGTTACATTGGTCTGAATCCAGAACTAAGAAATCGGACTCAGTTGAATGTGACGGTCGTATATTGGGCCGTTAGATGATCCTGACGGTCCAGTATAGAGCCGTTACATTACCGAACCAAAAACATCGATAGTGTAATCTAATCAATGGGCTTGAATGGTACAACCAACTCGGCGTCCTAGTGGGAATCCCAGGCTCGCGGAGAATTACAGAGGCCTTGAAACAAGATTTTCTAGTCCATTGGAAGGAATATCCAATAGAGAGGTCCTCATGTCTAAGAATAATGTTCCTATAGTGCAAAGTGTGAACTAGTGGACAACATACCGGAATATGTGCCATGTACTTAAAGAAATGACTCTATTGATAAAGAGAATGTGTAACGATGTGAAACCATGATAAAACTCCGTCAATACAACATTGGAAAATCATGATTTAAATACAACACTATAGAATTTTGGCACATGAAATTAATATAACTTAAAATAACTTAAGACACATTAATCATGTAATTTGATTATGAATCGGTAACTAAATTTGAAGTCATGATAACAGGTCCAACATAGCTATATAAGCTTAATTATAAGTAAACTTAACTAGTTATTATTCTACCTTGGGCTGACAGAACACAAGTGTCTGACGGTCTAGGATAGGCACGTTACAGTGATTGTGATGGTTTATCGAGGGGCCGTTACAGTGGTGTAACGCTCCTGCTAGGGTGCGTCATAGACAATAGAACAATAAAAACACAACAGGGTGTGACGGTCTATCGTAAGGCCGTTACATTCATGTGACGGTCTTACGTTGGTGCGTCAGAGAATCTGCTGGCAGTAAACTAAAGTAAAGGTTTATGAAACATAACATGCCTAGAAATCAACATACTACCACTGTCCTAGTCATGATAACGATGCATAGGCCAACTATATGCATGGGTTTTAGTGAATAGACAAGATAATATCTTTTAATTTCCATTTAGGGCTAAGAGATGCATGAATGTATAGAACTATTAAATCATGAAATTCTTAGTCTATAATACATGAAATCAAGCACAATCATAGGGCTTTTATCCTTAACAAGTTATTTTTATCAATCATGAGATAACCTACCTCTTCTAAAACCTTTAAACTTTGAATTTGATGCTATGTGCTACCTTAGTCCCTTGTACTTCTTGTGATAAATCAGCAACTTCAATTTGCTCTATTTCCTCAGCCTCTTGACCTAAGGATGTGAAATTTTGAGGGTAATAAGATGAAACTATTGGGAACAAAAAGTTCTAAAGGATTGAACTCTAATTACCTCATTTAGACGTCCTAATCTCTGGATCTTTAGGGGACTTATGCTCAGATTCTTGGGTTGCTAAGGTTGAATCAGCAACTTTAAAAGCTTCTATCTCCTTGGTTGCTTGATCTCCTAGCACGAAATTTGGAGAGCTATTAGTCTAATGTATTATAAACAAAAAGTCGTAAGGAACTTACCTGAAATTATGACTCCTTACCTTGATTCTTCACGAGCCAAAAGTAAGGGTATCTCAGTTCAGAACTAGGTCCTATTTATAAGGTTTTGGCTAGGGGTTGAAGATTAGATCGATTCTAGAGTCCTTAATTTGCTAGAACCTAATCTCTAAGAGTCCTTAGTAATGTTATAAGCTTCTCTAAGTCGATCTCTTATAGATAAGATCCCAAAGTTCTAATCTTTTTGCTCGTTCTTCCTTTCACGGAACTAACAGAGTGTAACGCATCCAGCCTGGTGCGTTACATGGCTGTGGCGGTCGCCTGATAGACCGTTACATTCAACGTGTATAGAGTTTCAATTTAATAAAACTCTTTTATTCGTTTATCCACATAATTATCTTATATAATTAGTATTTATCCTTAAAATACGTGAATAGGCTAAATAACCTTCTAGAATATGGGCCAAACTTGATGGGCTTGGTCCATAAACCTTTTGGATAATAATTAGATATGCTAGGTTAACTAATTAGCCTAATTGAGCATTATAATGACTTATTAATCCAATAACCCCTTCATTAATTTATTTAAGTCTTTATAATTTCTAAAAAATTATTTTATAATTCAAAAATTATTTATATAAATTCTGGGGCACTACACCCTCCCCTACTTAGAAGAATTCGGTCCCCAAATTCAATATATGGATTTTGGAGAGTGTACTTATAGTTAAATAATTCTGAAAATCTTTTCTGCATGGCTGCTTCGGTTTCCCATGTTGCTTCATATGGCCATGTTTCCTTCCATTGAATTTTGACCATAGGAATAACTTTATTTCTTAGTTGACACACTTCTCGTTCCAGAATCTTTATTGGCTATTGCTCGTACGGCATATCCTTCTGAATCTCCAGATTGTCATAAGTGATAATATGGTCAGGATCATATACATACTTCTTCAGCATAGAGACGTGAAATACGTCATGAACTCCTGATAATTGTGGAGGTAAAGCCAGTCTATAAGCCACTTCACCAACCCTTTCGAGAATTTCAAACGGGCCAATGAATCTTGGAGTTAGCTTTCATTTAATGCCAAATCTTCGAATACCACGACCTGGAGAAACCTTTAAATGTACATGATCTCCTACCTGAAACTCCAAGTCACGTCTTCGATTGTCAGCATAAGGCCTTTTCCTATCTTGGGCCATCTTCATTCTCTCTTGAATGAGCTTGCTCTTCTCTATGGAATCTTTGATAAGGTCGGGGCCTAGAAATTGCTCTTCCCCTATTTCATTCCAACATATTGGTGATCGACAGCTTTTTCCATATAAGGCTTCAAAAGGTGCCATTTGTATGCTAGCCTGATAGCTATTGTTATATGCAAACTCTACTAGAGGCAAGTGATCATGCCAACTACCTCCAAAGTCGATAGCACAAGCCCTGAGCATATCTTCTACTACCTGATTCGTTCTTTCCGTTTGACCATCAATTTGTGGATGAAAAGCTGTGCTGAAATTCAATCTAGTCCCTAGTGAATGTTGTAGACCCTTCCAGAACTATGATGTGAATCGATGATCTATATCAGATATAATAGTGATTGGGACACCATGTAGTTTGACAATTTCCTTTATGTATAATGCCGCTAGAATATCCACAGACCATCGACTCTTTATTGGTATGAAGTGTGCGGATTTAGTCAATCGGTCTATGATTACCCATATTCCATCATGTCCTCCTCTGGTCTTGGGTAATCCCATAATGAAGTCCATCCATATACTCTCCCATTTCCATTCGGGAATACTCAAGCGGTGTAATTTACCTGTGAGTCTAAAGTGTTCTACTTTTACTTGTTGGCAGGTGAGACAACGGGACACGAAATTAGCTATCTCTCTCTTCATATTGGGCCACCACAAATTTCTTTTGAGATCTTGATACATCTTTGTTCCTCCTGGGTTAATTGTGTATTTGAAATTATGCGCTTCTTCTAGGATCAGTTTCTTCGTAGCCTCATGATCTGGTACACATATTCGGCCCTTATATAACAATCTTCCGTCATTGGAAATAGAAAAATACGGCCTTTGTTCAATATTGGCTTTAATTTCTAGTAATATAGGATCATCATTTTACAGCTTGACCAGATCTTCTATCAATCTAGGTTGAGCTCGGATATTAGCTATGAAATAATCTTCTTCCTTTATGTTAATATCTAAGTTCAACTGAGCAAATTGAGGAACAAGGTTAGTTACACTTATCATAAGACTTGATAGCATACCCATTGGTTTTCTGCTGAGTGCATCTGCTACAGCATTAGCCTTGTCAGGATGATATTGAATAGCAAAATCAAAGTCTTTGAGATATTCTAACCACCTCCTCTGTCTCATGTTAAGCTCTTTTTGAGAGAATAAGTATTTCAAGCTCTTGTGGTCCGAGTAGACCGTGAACTTTTCTCCATAAAGATAATGACGCCAAATTTTCAAGGCGAAAATAACAGCTGCCAATTCCAAATCTTGTATAGGATAGTTTTTCTCGTGCCGTTTCAATTGTCTTGAAGAATAACAGATTACCTTTCCATTCTGCATGAGGACACATCCTAAGCCAATGCCAGACGCATCCGTATACACTTCGAATCCAGCACCCTCCATTGGTAGTGATAAAATAGGAGCTGTCGTAAGATGATTCTTAAGATTTTGAAAGCTCTTTTCATAGTCCTTTGACTAGACAAAAGGGTTTTCTTTTCTTGAGAGTCTAGTTAAAGGAATCACAATTTTTGAGAAGTCCTTCATGAATCTCCTATAATAACCTGCTAAACCTAGAAAGCTTCTTACTTCAGATACAATCGTTGGCCGACTCTAATTCTTGACAGCTTCTACCTTAGAAGGATCCACAGCAATACCTTCTTTTGAAATAATGTGGCCTAGGAATGAGACTTCCTCGAGCCAGAATTCACACTTATTGAGTTTGGCATAAAGCTTGTGTTCTCTAAGTGTTTGTAAAGCTATTTTCAAATGTTGTTCATGTTCCTCTTTTGTCTTGGAATATATCAAGATATCATCAATGAAGATGACGATGAACTGGTCCAGATATGGCTGGAAGATATTGTTCATAAGTTGCATGAATGCTGCTAGGGCATTGGTTAACCCAAACGGCATCACTATGAATTCATAGTGGCCATAACGACTTCGAAAAGCCGATTTATAAATGTCCTCTTCTTTAATTCTAAGCTGATGATAACCTGATCTGAGGTCAATCTTAGAGAAACACTTTGCTCCCGAAAGCTGATCGAAGAGCTCATCAATACGCGGCAACGGATACTTATTTTTAATTGTAAGCTGATTCAATCGCCGGTAATTGATGCATAGCCTGAGAGAACCATCCTTCTTTTTGACAAATAGGATAGGCGCACCCCACGGGGATGTGCTAGGTCTGATGAAGCCCTTGTCCAGAAGTTCCTGCAACTGCTTCTTCAATTCCTTAAGCTCTATGGGGGACATCCTCTAAGGGGCTTTAGAAATAGGTGCTGCTCCTGGAATGAGTTCAATAGTGAAGTTCACTTCCCTCTCGGGTGGTAAACTTGGTAATCCGGATGGAAAAACGTCTGGGAACTCATTTATAATAGGGATATCTACTATGATACTTTCCTTAGACTCTGTAATAATGACAGAAGCAAGAAACGCTTCACATCCTCGCGAGATAAGTTTGCAAGCGTGAAGTGAGGATATGATAGTGGGGTGTTTCTTGTACTTGATGCCAAGAAAAGAGAATCTCAGAAGACAGGCTTTCGAAAGGATACAATCCTATTTCGGCAATTGATATAAGCATCATGATCTACAAGCCAATCTACCCCTAAAATGGCATCATAACCTTTCATGTCAAGGCATACTAAGTTTGCGAGGAGATTGTGACCCTCTACTATCACTTCGCTATCAGGATAATAATTGGTAAGCTTTGTTCCAGAACCTAAGGGTGTGGAAATAGTAAGATCTGAAGGTAAGGGAACTGATGCGATTGGTAATGTTTTAGCAAAAGTAGTGGAGATAAAAGAATGAGAGGCACCAGTATCAAATAGCACAAATGCAGGACGAGAAAAAATTTGAAGAGTACCTTCCATAAGCCCATCATCCTCGGTGCTTCCTCTTCTTCTAGAACGGCATTGAGGCGAGCCTGCCTCCTGCGTCCATTACCAGTTGACTGGTCCTTCATAAGGGGGCATTCCGGCATGTGATGCTCCCTGCTTCCACAACGTAAACAAGCGCCGAGGTGCTTCCAACACTCCTCAGCCGAATGGCCAAATTTTTCACAAAATGTGCAAGCCGTGGCGACCTGCTCCTTCTCCACCTTGACTTTCTTTTACTTATAGGAACTCCCACTCCTAGATCTTTTCTTACTATCACGGCTTTTATAGGGTTCCGTGATGCTGAATCTCTCTTTCTTATAACGCCGATCAGAACGTCGGCTGGATTCTTCTCCCTTTTCTTTCAATTTTTCAACCTTCTCTAAGGTCCTTTCACATAGGTACGCCCGCTGAACCATCTCCGCATAAGTACGGATGTTTTGGATCCCGAGCTGCTGGATGACCAGGACGTAACCCGTCCATAAATCGATTCACCTTTAATAAATCGGTACTGATTAGATGTGATGCATACGGTGCTAGCCTTGAGAATTGCAGTTCATATTCGGCAACCGTCATCATTCCTTGCCGAAGAGTGGGGAATTCCATAGCCTTTCGTTCCTTTACGTGCTCCGAAAAGTACTTGGCACGGAATAGGGTAAGAAAACCGTCCCATGTGTGAGGTGCATCGGCTGGAGGTGCCGGAACCGACTTCCACCATGTGCGAGCATCTTTGTTAAGTTGAAAGGTTGCGAGACGCACCTTCTCTTGATCGGTGCATTTGATGACGTCAAATATACGATTCATTTCGTCTATCCAGTTCTCTGCCTCATCGGGATTAGAAGAACCAAAGAATCACGGAGGATTTAAACTCCGAAATTGCAATGTAGGTCACCAGCCCTTGCCCCTGCGCCACCTTGCGCTATGGTTTGCAATGCTTACGTAAGGCCGGCAACTGTTTGTTGCATGCCATCCCAATCTACACGATGAGCCATTTGTAAAATAAGGTACCTGAGAGAAATATAACAGCTTGTTATTTCTCATGAAATTGGAATGAAAAAATCAATCTTAAAGCTAATTAATTGTCTTATCCCGGGCTCTACCTAATTCTCACATGGGTATGGAAATTCCTTCCTTAGTTCATAGGTAGGGGTCCTTAAACCTTGGACTTATCCTATGACACGATTCTTTTCCCTAAGTCCTGAGACTTAGGCTCTGATACCAACTTAACTATCACGCCCCGAGCCTTTATTACAGCGGAAGACTAACTCGGGGAGCGCGAACAGCCGGCATGGTAAGCCTCTGGCAAGCAAGAACGATTAGAGCGCAATACAATCACACACACAAATGCAATTGCACAATATATATATATTCAAACTTCAACTTTATTTCATTACTAACTCAAGTACAACCACTAATTCAATTTCCATTATGTACTAGACTCAAGAAGTAGGAAAATTACATAGACTCAATCTAAACAATTTAGACTTCTTAAGTCTTCACTCTCATCTTGACAATACTTTCATTCGCTCTCGGACCCGCTACTTGTATAACCCGAATCCGAATTCGAATCACTTCCATCTCTTGAAAAGATTGGAAATAGGTAATGAGCACACTTGCCCAGTGGATATCTTCGTATCAACATGAAGGCACTATTAAAGTAATTAACAATTTAGCTCTAAAGAATAAGGTAAAAATCATGCGAATGCGATCCATCACGCGATTAAACCAAAGTAACAAGACGATCAAGTAAGTTAGAATGAGAGCAAGTACGCACTAGCAAGAATGTAACAAGAACATGATGTTGGCCTTTCATGAACAAGAATGTATCGAGAATGTACTAACAAGTCACATAATCATCACTCTAGTATCTTTTGCTTATGAGCAGTACTTCGTGAATTTCTGTGGAATATCAAGCAAGAAAGCCATGTACAAGAATGTCATGTCATGCCGTATTGTGGATTTTCACTTATTTATAGAGAAAGTACTCCTAGTGCAATGCGACGCCAGTAGCATCATACCCCATGGTTTATAATAGTATGTTTCCGACAATCAGCCGAGGGGACTAGCATAGAGCCCTTGAACACAATCAGTGCTCGATCACATCTTCAAGCATAAATCAAGCTTTTTCCACGCATGTAACAATAAAGTATGGCCAAGAATGTAATAAGTTCAATAAGCTCACGATAACAATAATTCAATGAATGAATGCTTTAATGAGGATCATGAGAAATCAATAATGACTTATACTAGGTTATGCTCATGGAAATAAATCGGCAGCATAACGGTACATTCTTTATTTTCCATTCATTATTTTAGGTTTCTTGATCAATATGATAAGTTCTAGGTCTTAAATAGTCCATCTAGAAACCTTGGAATATCAACCCTTGGTCTACCTTGGGTTAAAATACTCAAGTAGTGTGACAGTTGTGTACTGGGCCGTTAAATGATGTGACGGTCAACGACTGGCCGTTACACTAATGTGACGCTCCAGTATTGGGCCGTTACATTGGTCTGAATCCAGAACTAAGAAATCGGACTCAGTTGAATGTGACGGTCGTATATTGGGCCGTTAGATGATCCTGACGGTCCAGTATAGAGCCGTTACATTACCGAACCAAAAATATCGATAGTGTAATCTAATCAATGGGCTTGAATGGTACAACCAACTCGGCGCCCTAGTGGGAATCCCAGGCTCACGGAGAATTACAGAGGCCTTGAAACAAGATTTTCTAGTCCATTGGAAGGAATATCCAATAGAGAGGTCCTCATGTCTAAGAATAATGTTCCTATAGTGCAAAGTGTGAACTAGTGGACAACATACCGGAATATGTGCCATGTACTTAAAGAAATGACTCTATTGATAAAGAGAATGTGTAACGATGTGAAACCATGATAAAACTCCGTCAATACAACATTGGAAAATCATGATTTAAATACAACACTATAGAATTTTGGCACATGAAATTAATATAACTTAAAATAACTTAAGACACATTAATCATGTAATTTGATTATGAATCGGTAACTAAACTTGAAGTCATGATAACAGGTCCAACATAGCTATATAAGCTTAATTATAAGTAAACTTAACTGGTTATTATTCTACCTTGGGCTGACAGAACACAAGTGTCTGACGGTCTAGGATAGGCGCGTTACAGTGATTGTGATGGTTTATCGAGGGACCGTTACAGTGGTGTAACGCTCCTGCTAGGGTGCGTCATAGACAATAGAACAATAAAAACACAACAGGGTGTGACGGTCTATCGTAAGGCCGTTACATTCATATGACGGTCTTACGTTGGTGCGTCAGAGAATATGCTGGCAGTAAACTAAAGTAAAGGTTTATGAAAACATAACATTCCTGGAAATCAACATACTACCACTGTCCTAGTCATGATAACGATGCATAGGCCAACTATATGCATGGGTTTTAGTGAATAGATAATATAATATCTTTTAATTTCCATTTAGGGCTAAGAGATGCATGAATGTATAGAACTATTAAATCATGAAATTCTTAGTCTATAATACATGAAATCAAGCACAATCATAGGGCTTTTATCCCTAACAAGTTATTTTTGTCAATCATGAGATAACCTACCTCTTCTAAAACCTTTAAACTTTGAATTTGATGTTAGGTGCTACCCTTAGTCCCTTGTACTTCTTGGGATAAATCAGTAACTTTAATTTGCTCTATTTCCTCAGCCTCTTGACCTAAGGATGTGAAATTTTGAGGGTAAGAAGATGAAACTATTGGGAACAAAAAATTCTAAAGGATTGAACTCTAATTACCTCATTTAGACGTCCTAATCTCTGGATCTTCAGGGGACTTGCGTTCAGATTCCTGGGTTGCTAAGGTTGAATTAGCAACTTTGGAAGCTTCTATCTCTTTGGTTGCTTGATCTCCTAGCACGAAATTTGAAGAGCTATTTGTCTAATGTATTATAAACAAAAAGTCGTAAGGAACTTACCCGAAATTATGACTCCTTACCTTGATTCTTCACGAGCCAAAAGTAAGGGTCGCTCAGTTCAGAACTAGGTCCTATTTATAAGGTTTTAGCTAGGGTTTGAAGATTAGATCGATTCTAGAGTCCTTAATTTACCAGAACCTAATCCCTAAGAGTCCTTAGTAATGTTATAAGCTTCCCTAAGTCGATCTCTTATAGATAAGATCCCAAAGTTCTAATCTTTTTGCTCGTTCTTCCTTTCACGGAACTAACAGAGTGTAACGCATCCAGCCTGGTGCGTTACATGGCTGTGGCGGTCGCCCGATAGACCGTTACATTCAACGTGTATAGAGTTTCAATTTAATAAAACTCTTTTATTCGTTTATCCACATAATTATCTTATATAATTAGTATTTATCCTTAAAATACGTGAATAGGCTAAATAACCTTCTAGAATATGGGCCAAACTTGATGGGCTTGGTCCATAAACCTTTTGGATAATAATTAGATATGCTAGGTTAACTAATTAGCCTAATTGAGCCTTATAATGACTTATTAATCTAATAACCCCTTCATTAATTTATTTAAGCCTTTATAATTTCTAGAAAATTATTTTATAATTTAAAAATTATTTATATAAATTCTGGGGCACTACACCCGGTCAATATGACGATGGAGTGCCCTTAAAAGTACGACCTGAGGCTCTTGGCCGAGGCTACCAATGCTAGCACGAGTTTCTCGGTTGCGGGGTACCTTCTTTTAGCCTCATTAAGCACCTTGTTGGTATAGTAGACCGGTCTCTCGACCCCCACGTCATTCCTGACTAGGACCGAGCTTACTGTGGAAGGGTCGCCGAGAGGCAAAGGTGTAGAGCTTCGCCCGAGACCGACTTGGATAGCACCAGGGGCAAGGCCAAGAATTTATTGAGTTCTGCAAATGCCTTCTGACATTCCTCGTCCCAGGCGAACATAGCAGATGCCATTTTGGGTCCCCTCAATAATTTGAAGAAGGGTAAGCATCGTTTGGCCTCTCGGGATAGGAAGCGGTTGAGTGCAGCGATGCGCCCTATAAGGCGTTGGACGTCCTTGATGCAGATGGGTGGCCGCATGTTCAGGATGGCCTGAACCTTGTCGGGAATGGCCTCAATCCCACGCTGAGTTACTAGGAAGCCTAGGAACTTCCTGGATCTGACTCCGAAGGCACATTTAGGGGGGTTGAGCTTCATGTTGCATCTCAGGAGGGTGTCGAAGGTTTCAGCTAAATCGACAAGATGGTCTTTGGCCTTCGGCGTTTTGACGAGCATATCATCAATGTAAGCCACGACGTTCTGACCGAGCTATCCTTCGAAGATGTGGTTGATCAGTCTCTGATATGTTGCTCCAGCGTTCTTCAACCCGAACGGCATTCCGGTGTAGCAGTGTACGCTGACGTCGGTGATGAAGGCAGTCTTCTCGGTGTCCTCTGGGTCCATTCTGATCTTATGGTAACCGGAGTACGCATCCAGGAAGCTGAGCAACTCATTTCCAGAGGTTGAGCCGACCAGTTGTTCGATGCTTGGCAAAGGGTAGCAATCTTTCGGGATAGCCTTGTTGAGGTCGGTGAAGTCTATGCACATTCGCCATTTCCCTTCCCCGAAGCCTTTGGTACTAGGACGACGTTGGCGAGCCACATAGGGTAAAGGACCGGACAAAAAAGGCCAGTCTTTTGCCCCTTGATGATTTACTCTTTAATGACTGCTTGCTTCTCTAGGGCGTGCTTTCTCCTACGTTGCTGGACATGTTTCACCATTGGGTCAAGGTTGAGCTTGTGCATCACCATGTCTCCCGGGATCCCGGGGAGGTACTCATCAGACCATGCAAAGACTTGGATGTACTGGGCAAGGAAATCCTTATATTTTTCTTGTTCCATGGATGGTAGATCGGCTCCGATCTTGACTCCTAGAGTTGAGTCACCGTTGAGGAAGACCGTTAGCAACTCGCCGCCAGGCTTAGATGTTGCTGCTCCTTCCTCGCCCCCCTTCACTCCTTTGTTTTTCTCTTCCGGCCTCGTGGCTTTGACCGAGATTATATAGCACCGTCTAGCCAATGCCTGGTTACCCCGGACCTCCCCCACGCTATGCTTGATGGGGAACTTCATTTTTTGGTGAAAGGTAGAGGGCACCGCTTTCATTCGACTGAGGATACCTCAGCCGAAGATGGCGTTATAGGCCGTCATTCCTTTAATCACGATGAAGTCCACCATAACCATAACGGTTTTAAGCGGGGTGCCGATAGTAACTGGCAGGCTCAGGGCTCACTCGGGATAAGTTGCCTGGCCATTGAACCCACAGAGGGGGGTTCGGATCGGGCGGAGTTTAAATGGATTCTCTCCCATCTTGAGAAAACATTCGTAAGATAATACATCGGGAGCACTACCATTGTCAACTAAGATCCTGGAGAGGGGGATTTCTGTAGCCCATATAAAGAGCAGCCAAACTAGGTCCATCAAGATCAAACGAGGCCCAGCTCATCCAAGTGACAGCCCCGCAGGGCCCACTTAGGCTGAAAAGCCCAATAAAATCACTCGGGATCGCAACCTTCCTCGGCGGCCCTTAGGCTCGGAAGGCCCGAACATCGGTCAGGTCAGAGAAAGACCCACGCCCGATCTATCCCCTCGCCGGGATAAAGACAGGCGCACAACGCCCACTCCGACCTATCTTCATCCGAGCTATGCCTATCATCCGGACAGGGTTGGCACCCTTCATGCTCTAGTCGACCGACGAATGCTTATCCATGCTACCGTTGAGAACCCTTTATGAGCAGGAGTTTATGAAGATAAGGGACCCATGATCCTTCAAGGCTATAATGATCCCACGATGAGGACGTAAAGAGCCCACATTGAGGACGTAACTCCCGCCTGAAACCCCTCAACTTACGAGACTCATGAGGCCAGTGCACTATTTAAACATTGGACTCCCTACAACGAAAGGTAAGGGCAAACATACACCTAAACTTCCTGAGCAGGAACCACTTCACCACCTTGGTGTAGAGGGATCTCGTGCATCTCCTTCCTCCTCCCTGCATAGCTTCCACCATTGCTCTACTGACTTAAGCATCGGAGGGTTTGCCCCAGGGAACCATCCCTGGGCCCCCTTATCCGTTTCCCTTCTTTGCAGTTCACTATCTGGTGATCATCTCCTCAGCTCAGGACCAGCGTGAGATCACGCCTCTTCATCTGGCGCCGTCTATGGGAAACGGCCAAAGAGCCAACATGGTGCGAAGAAGTTTAGGGAGGAGGTCCGCCAGCGATAGGGGAAAGGCCATGGTGGCTGCAGGAGAAGGCCCCTCTCAAGCCTCACAAAAGCCCCCCTCCAATGCCAGCACCCCCGCCGATGGACCGCCCCCTCCCCCCACGGCGGTAGGGCTCCCGCCCCCTCCCCCCTCGGTGGTAGGGCTACCACTCAACGACGACACTGACGCCTTCCAAGCCCTCAACGCAAAAGTAGATGTCCTCGTGGAACTCATGAGGACCCGGGCGGCCAGGGATGGAAGGTCACGTGCCCCTCCGGAGAGCCCTCCCCGTGAGAACGTGTCCCAGCACACCGTCGGAGGCCGCTTCACCCTCCGAGGCCGACAGATCATCCGTAACAGGTCAGGAGGACCTTCACAAGCCCCTCCTCTGAAGCAAGAGGCCTCCTCCACGCCGAAAAGAGGAAAATATGGGGCACGCCGTCTGAACCCAGAGACCGAAGTCCCTAGGGAACGCCAAGATAGCCCCCCAGCCCCACGGTGTAGCGACAGCCGGAGTTATCCCTCCGACTGTGAGAATTCGAGAGGCATTTCATAGAACAGGAGCGCGCCCTACGCGCCCTGCAGAAAGTCTCTTCCACGGAGGATGAGGAGAAATCCCCATTCTCCGACTATATCTTGAAGGCAGAGGTATCTCCCAGAACCTCCATCCCGACCTTCAAGCTTTATGACGGCAAGGGGGACCCGATCGATCACTTCGACAGCTTCGACGCCCTGATGACCCTTCATGGAGCATCCCACGCCATCAAATGCCAAGCCTTTGTGACCACCCTGGTCCAAGGCGCCCAAGCATGGTTCCGGGCCCTCGCCCCCAGATCTATCCGGGACTTTAAGCAATTCGGGCGAGTATTCAAGGAGAGTTTCGCCGACAGTGGTCCCCCAAGGTCAGTAGCGGGGCTCTTGGCCCTCAAACAGGCGCAAGGGGCAAAACTTCGGTCTTACATTACCCGATTTAAATCGGAAGCCCTGAGGATCCCCCGCCTGGACATTGCCTCGGCCATAACCACGTTGACCGGGGGCACCCGCGACGAGAACCTCCGCCGCGAACTTGCCCTCCACCCTCCCTCGACCCTTGTCGAGCTAGTGACTTTGGCTTTGCGCCATGCCGAGTGCGAAGAAGTGCTCAGCGCATGCCGAGACGCAACTGACTCGGGTCGGGAGGGGGACAAGAAGCAGGCACCCGAGCCAAGTTCGGATCCATGAAAAAGGCAGAACCGAGACGGGGAACACAAGGAGCCGTCATAAAAGTATGAACGGTACACTCTTTTAACCACTCCGGTTTACGAGATTTACGAGGACATCAAAGGCTCGGGCCTCCTCCGCCAACCCGAACCAATGAGGTCGAAGAACCATAATCGCAGCAAGCATTGCCTGCTCCACAGTGATCACGGGCACCACACCGGCGACTGCCACCAGCTCCAGGATGAGATCAAGCGCCTCGTCCGTCAAGGACACCTATCCCAGTTCGTGGCCGGGCACAAGGAAGACCGAGGCGCCCCAGAGGAAATCGACAACACCCCCCGAGGGGTCCACATCAACGTCATCACTGGAGGAGCTACATCAGGAGGAGACCGTGGCCGAGGAAGGAAGCGTCATGCTGAGCGGGTGAGCCGAGCCATCGAGCCTCCCAGGGCCCCGTCGAGTGAGCCCCAGGTCATAGTCTTCTCCGACCAAGACCTAGAAGGGTTAAGCACCCCGCATGACGACGCCCTAGTCATATTGGCCACGATAAACCATTATAACGTAGACAGGATTCTGGTTGACAATGGAAGTGCCCCTGATGTATTATCCTATGAATGTTTCCTTAAGATGGGGGAGGATTCGTCTAAACTCCGCCCGATCCGAACCCCCCTTTACGGGTTCAATGGCCAGGCCACTTATCCCGAGCGAGCCATAAGCCTGCCGGTTACTCTCGACACCCCACCGAAAATCGTTACGATCATGGTGGACTTCATAGTGATCAAAGGTATGATAGCATACAACGCAATCTTCAGTCGAGGAATCCTCAATCAAACGAAAGTGGTGCCTTCTACCTATCACCAAAAGATGAAGTTCCCCACCAAAAATGGGTTGGGGGAAGTCCGAGGTAACCAGGCCACGGCCAGAAGGTGCTATAATATCTCGGTTGAAGCCACAAGGCCGGACGGGAAGAACAAGGGCCCCTGGGAAGTCGAGGAAAAATCCGCAACCCCCAAGCCTGGAGGCAAATTGCTAGCGATTTTCCTAAACGACGATCCGACCCTAGGAGTAAAGATTGGAGCCGACCTACCGTCTGAGGTCCAACAGCAATACAAAGAGTTTCTTTCGCGTACATCCGAGTCTTTGCGTGGTCTGATGATTAGCTCCCCGGGATACCATAGGAGACGGCGATGCATAAGCTCAACCTCGACCCGACCATCAAATCCGTACAACAACGGAGAAGGAAGCACCCGTCAGAGAAGCAGGCGATCATCAAGGAGCAAGTCACCAAGGGGCAAAAGACTGGTCTTTTGAAACCGGTCCTATACCCGACGTGGCTGGCTAACGTCGTCCTGGTGCCGAAAGCTTCGGTAAAGTGGTGGATGTGCATGGACTTCACCGACTTGAATAAGGCCACTCCTAAAGACTGCTATCCACTGCGAGAATCGACCAACTGGTTGACTCAATCTCGGGCAATGAGATACTCAATTTTCTGGACGCCTATTCAGGTTACCATCAGATCAGAATGAATCCAGGAGACATCGAGAAGACCGCCTTCATCATCGACTTCGGCGTATACTGCAACACCCGGATGCCTTTCGGGTTGAAAAACGCTGGAGCCACATACCAGAGGTTGGTCAACCATATATTCGAGGGATAGCTCGGCTGAAACGTCGAGGCCTATATTGACGACATGCTCATCAAGACCCCTAAGGCCAAGGACCACTTCGCCGACCTAGCTGAGACCTTCGACACTCTCCTGAGGTATAATATGAAGCTCAATCCTACCAAGTGCACCTTCGAAGTAAGATCCGGGAAATTCCTGGGTTTCTTAGTCACCCAGCGTGGGATCGAGGCCAACCCGACAAGCTCCAGGCCATCCTGGACATGCGCCCACCCACCTACATCAAAGACGTCCAACATCTTACTGGACGCATTGCCGCGCTCAGCAGATTCCTGTCCCGTGTGGCCGAACGATGCCTACCCTTCTTCAAGCTATTGAGAGGGCCCAAACTGGCATCTGCTACGTTCACATGGGACGAGGAATGCCAGAGAGCATTCGCCGAGCTTAAAGAGTTCCTGGCTTCACCTCCAGTGCTATCCAAGCCTGTCCCAAGCGAAACCCTGCATCTCTATCTCTCGGCAACCCCATCGACAGTTAGCTCGGTCCTAGTCAGAAATGACTCGGGAGTTGAGAAACCGGATTACTACACCAACAAGGTGCTCAACAGGGCTGAAAGGAGGTACCCCGCAACCGAGAGACTCGTGCTAGCGTTGGTTACCTCGGCCAATCGCCTCCAACCCTATTTCCAAGGGCACTCCATCACCGTACTGATCGGCGAACCATTGAAGAGGGTCCTCGCTCACCCTGAAGTCTCGGGACGCCTCGTCAAGTGGGCCATCATGCTTGGGGCCTACGATATATCGTACCGGCCTCGCTCGGCTATCAAAGGCCAGGCGCTCGCTGACTTCATCGCCGAGAGCACCATCCCGACTAAAGAAAGATCTCCGTCCGCGCCCGGGCCAACCTGAGAACTGTTCGTCGATGGATTTTCCAACTCAGCCGGCAGTGGCGCTGGAATCCTCCTGAAGTCCCCCGAAGGATCAGAGCTACAATACGCCTTGAAGTTCAACTTCCAGGCATCCAACAACGCTTCCGAGTATGAGGCTCTCATCTCGGGAGCCTGCATGGCCCGGCGGCTGGGGGCTGAGCGAGTCAAAATTCACACTGAGTCCCAGCTGGTCGCTAGCCAGGTCAACGGTGATTACGAAGCTCGAGAGGCACCGATGGTCAAATACCTCCAGCTGGTCAGAGCCGTAGCACAATATTTTGAGAGTTTTGAGGTAGTTCGAATAGCTCGGGAGGAAAACTCCCGAGCGGATGCCCTCTCTCGGTCGGCCTCCTCTCTTGACCCTGAGGGTACTCGATCGGTCCTCCTCGAAGAGCTGGAGCGACCAAGCATCGACTCAGAGCTCCTGGCTGTTGACTCGACCTCCCCAAGCGACTGGCGTACCCCATACCTGTCGTGGCTCCAAGATTCTCAAGAGCCTTCCCACCCTCGGGAAGCCCGAAGATTGAAGTACCAAGCTCGGTGATTCGTCACTCTGGACGGCACTCTCTACCGGAGATCCTTCTTCGGTCCCCTCCTGAAGTGCCTCGACACTGATGAAGCCAACCGAGCGATTCAAGAAGTTCACGAAGGTCTGTGTGGAGCACATTTAGGAGGAAGGTCGCTCGCCAGTATCTTGCTAGGGTAAGGTTACTGGTGGCCCACTCTGCAGCATGACTGCTCGACTTACACACAACACTGTGACCGATGCCAGTGATTTGACCACTTGGTCCATCAGCCAGCAACGGAGCTCATCACCTTAGCCGAGCCATATCCTTTCACTCGCTGGGGAATCGACATCCTCGGGCCATTCCCCATGGCCCAGGCCCAGAATAAGTTCATCATCGTCGCCATCGACTACTTCACCAAATGGATCGAGGCCGAAGCCACAGCAAGGATCACTGAGACAGTCGTCTGGAATTTCATCTAGAAGTCGATCATATGTCATTACGGCATCCCCTGGGTGATAGTAAGGGATAATGGTCGGCAATTTGATTCTCGTTATTTCCGAGATAGATGTGCGGACCTGGGCATTCACAATCACTTCACCTCGGTCGCCCACCCTCAAGCTAACGAGCTGGTCGAAAATGCCAATAAGACTATCTTAAAAGGCATCAAGACTAGGCTCAGCAAAGCCAAGGGCAGCTGGCTTGAGGAATTGCCGAGCGTACTTTGGTCACACAGAACGACTCCCAGAACAGCAACCGGTGAAAGTCCTTTTCAGTTGGTGTACGGCGCAGAGGCCGTCATCCCGTTGAGATTGCCAATCCCTTCCTCCTAGTCATCTGTTTCTCTCCTGAGGCAAACGATCAGAAACTGCTCGAAAACCTCGACCTAACAGATGAACTCCGAGAGATTACCGACATCCGAGCAACGGAATACCAGCGCCGCCTCACTCGATACTACAACGCCAAAGTCTGAGATAGACACTTTCAACCGGGAGATTTCGTTCTCAGGAAATCCGAAGCCTCTCGACCACTTGAGGCGGCGGTGATGTGACACAACTCCTCAGACCTAGATTCGCAAGCAATCGAACCAAACGGCGAGCCACTCAAGCAGGTTCACCCGCGTTGCGCACACCTGGGTCCGTAGGTGGACCGACGATAGTGGTGAGGGTCCGAGGATGGGCCTCACCTTTCCGGGGATTTCACTAGCTTGGGCTGAACCCCTAAGGGCCTGGGATGCCCAATTCCATGGGCGGCCAGCACGCCAAGGGCATGGGTTGTAGGGTCGCACTCTCAACTCACTCCGCGGTGGTCGCTCAAATCGATGATATTTTTGAGATCGGGCACTCACTCACCGACCGACGGCACTAAGAGGCATTACTAAACAAGCAAAGCAATTCCAGTAGAGTAGTGAAACCCGAAGCTCACCTAATCGGTGTGAATACACCGATCCCGGTCGGAGATGAGGGTGAGCGGGGAAGCGTGGGCCACCCGCACGTGGCGTCGATGAAGCTTCAACCTGTTAAAATTAATTACATCCACTACTCCTCACATAGGAGGGTTGGACTAGGGGTGGGGAAGTAGGGTTTACACAAAAACACTACCTCCACACAGGGAGGGGTGGTAAGCCGGCCAGGCGGGGAGGGGCGTGGAGCTAAGAACGGAGCTGGATTGCCACCTCGAGGTTCTGTCCGCCTGTTCTGCCCACTGATAGGTACTCACTGTTGAATTTCCTGAGGATGCTCCCGAACTCAAAATCTGACAAAACTGGTGCCAAAACGTCGCTGACAGACCCAGGTACGCTTGTAAAGTTTTATGGACGATCCTGACATCGACACCGGCTGGGGCAGGCTCTGGATCAGGTTCCCTGCGCTCTGGTTCGGACTGGTCCCAGGGTGCAGCAGCAGGTGGAAGTAGTCACCACGCCCGCTCCCGATGTCGAAACGCAGCGGGACCAAAACGAGTACGACCATGGATGAGTCTTCTTCGAGCGGTCGCTAGGGGAGCACCAGACGATGTCGGGGCAGAGAGAGGGAGCCCGTTGAGTGAGAGGGGGTCTGGGCGGAGCCTGACTGCCTTGATCTGTAACCATGGAGTAGAAAAATCAGAACAAACTGCTCCGGACTCCGATCGGCGTTTCGCTAGACGCGTTGGACAGGAGACTGGTAGAGCTTCACCCCGGTCAAAGGGCGCACCCAGGGGAGGTGGGATGTGGTTGCAGGAGCTTCTGAAAGTCTCTTCTGGTTGCAGACCGGACCGGTTCTGCGCAGTCGGTGAAGAACGGCTCTCCCGAGCAACTCCGACCTCAGATTGAGGCGGGATCACACTGCCTGCGAAGACGACTGGAAGAGCTTTCTGGAAATGTAGGATATGCCTCCAGAAGATGTGCGGTGAAGACGTGGTTGACTCTGCAACTCAACCCTTGACTACTGCCTGTGGACTGAGATGAATAGGGTGATGATAGGTGATGGGAGACGGAGTAGATGGGGTGGGAAATGGGGTGGATGGGTGTGGTGGTGGCACCTGACTATGTGGGGGTATGTTAGGGGGTGATACAAGGTGTGGGAGGGGCAGAAAGGGGGCTGGGAGGTGGTCTAGCAAGTGGAGGAAGGGGTCTGCGAATTTGGGTTGGGAAGGAGAGAAGGAGGAGAGATCTCTCCTTTGGCTTGAATGGTGGGTTAATGGAGGGGTTAATGGGGGCCTAGGGAATGGGAAGGGTTGCCTTGGGGAGGGGAAGGGGTGCTTGGGAGAAGGGATTCTCCCTTGGGAAAATGAAAAATTGTATGGGGAAGGGGAAAGGTTGCTTGGGAGGAGGGAGAGGTGCCTAGGAGAAGGGGATTCCACCTAGGGGTTGGAGGGGAATTAAATGGGAGGTATGGGAAAGGGAGAGGGGTTTTAATGAGAGGTGAATAGGGAGGAGAGAGAGTGAATTTCAAAATTGGGGGTGGGGAGGAGAGAGAATGGGGTTTGCCCCCTTTAGAGAGAGAGAGAGAGAGAGAAAGAGAGAGGGGAATCCACCCCTTAGAGAGAGAGACACACACACAATTCTTGTGGAAATTTTCACTTAATACTTCATTAGCTTCAAATGGTGGGATTGGGGTCCTATTTATAGGAATCCCACAATTTAACATAAGACCCTGAGTTTTAGACTAGTGACAATAAACTAAGGGAGAAGGGGGTGCCCATGGGTCTAGCCCACTTAATTGGGCCCAACTGACTCATTAACCACTCTAATGCCAATTAACCTAGGTAGATGACACCTTAACCTAGGGACTTGACTCAAATAAAAGGAAAATTACATAATAAGAAAATGAAAAATACATCATATGACTCGGAATAAAGTGGCAAACAAGATGTAGCACTGCTGGCGAGCATCAGGATCCTCGAACAAATGAGATCACCGGTGATGTCCCCATCAGGCGGGCAAGCTATCCCCTAATTGGGAAGGCCCCTACCGAGTGGTCGAGATGCTCAGAAAAGGAGCATACCGACTATCCACGATGGAAGGAGAGCCTATCCCTCAGACGTGGAATGCGACTACACTACACAAGTTCTATTTCTGAACGCCGAGCATTGTGTAAGCGATATGAAAATAAAAAAAAAGTTTCCCTTTCTTTTATTCAAACAACTTGTTTGTACATCAAAAAGGTCGAAGCCAAGAAAATACATGTCAAAAAAGCAAAAAATCCATCTGGCACCGCCGTATGAGCCCATCGCTCGGCTGACTCGGTTGACCTTCCTACGTCCAGCCACTGACTCTACCTTGTGCAGAAACTGACTCGGATAAAGGGTAGTCAACCCCGTTGACTCGGGTAGCTCGGGACAAAGGTGACAAAGGGATTAGGAAGAAGAAGACTACCTTCCAAGTTGAACTTGGAAGAGGAAGGGGAGAGGGAACGCATATGAAGACATCTTCCCCCTCAATCTGCCAACTCTTTGGACGGAAGGAAGCTCAGGCATCCTCCGAAGAGTGAAAGAAATGATGAGAAGAGCAGAAGAGGGAGAAAGAGGCTACGGAAGAAGAGAGGAGAAGCAGGAAGTAGAGACGAATCTTGAGAGGGATCCCCTCCAGGGAGCGAGCGGGAAGGGACGGGCGGCAGGGACGCCTGATGCCCCCATCCGTCTGGCATCACGCCCCACCCCTGCAAGCATCGTCGGAACTGATAAAAGAGGATGACGTGCCTTCGCACATCGAGCCCTCTTTAACCTTGCCCGCCGATCGTCGAGCCCTCTTTAAACCCGAAGCAGCAAGGACTCTCTGCCCTCCATCATCGGCAGCCTCATCTTCCAGAGTATCTTCCATGTTTCGAATATATTGGCACAACGCTATGTGAAGAAAGAATGAGGAAAGACTATCAGGGAAAACCCTAAGCGGTGGAGAGGAAGGGATGCCCTTCAGACCTTTTATAGGTGAAGGGAGGCTATTTGCCTTAAATGATTCTCTCCTCGAAAACACGCCAAGGGGATTTCTCCCAATGAACGGTCACCTCAAACTTCTCATTTCCGCCCCAGCGGGACACACGAGGCGGCCAAGCATTTAAACCATGAGAAAACGGACAGACACCCTACCAGAGGCTCGCCCAACCATCACGCGAAAACCACGCAGAAAGTATCGGCACTTTCCAACTACTGTAGATACACTGAACAAAATACGACAATGGCGATACGGAACAGTTAAGTCTTCATCATAATTCTATTGCCTTATCTATTTTTCTATACAATAGAGAAAGTTTTTTCTTCAAAAGGAAAAAGACATACAAAAAGAGGAAGCAAAGCAGATACACTAGGCCTCTGGTCCACCTTGAAGCTTGGAAGTGGAAGGCTCAGGCAGTTTGCCCCCGGCACCCTCGGCGACGGCCGACCATGGCACTGACCCCACCGGTATGGGAACTATCTTGGTTGTGTGCCCTCCCGAGACATCCGGAGCTGGCGACCCCTCGGGCGAAGAGCCCTCCTGATCTTCTTCCTCCGATGCCGAAGTAGAGGAGCCGGAGGGTGACAGATCTGAGTCGTAGCATTGTCCGAACGGGAATTCAATTATCCCGGACGCTTGCTCCTCAGCATAAGATACGGCCCGGTCGTAGCCCTGCTTGAACCCCTTGCGGATGCCTCGGCGAAGTGCTGACTCGTAGTAGGGGCGGGCAGCCTCCTTAAGGTCGACCAGGTAGGCCTCCGAGCATTTGTACTGCTAAAGCGCCTCCGCCCCGGCCAATCCCAATCTACCAACGAGCTCGGCCTTCTCCCGCTCCGCCTCGGCTATTTTCCGCTCGGCCTCAGCCGTCCGCTCCTCGGCCTCCGCCGCCCGCTTCTCCTCCTCGGCTCAATCGGCCTCGGCCTCGCCACGAAGGCGCTCAGCTTCCTCCGCTCGGTCCACCAGCTCCGAGCCATCGGCCTCCCACCGGCCATCCAGCTCGACACGAACAAGGTGCTCCTCTTCAAGAAGCCTGCTCTTCCTCTCGAGCGCTTCGCGGGCCTTAGCTAGCTGCTCGGTTAGCGCCTGAGCCTCCACCTGGCTCGACCGTACCAGCTCCCTAACTGAGGAAAGCTCCCGCCGAAGCCCATCACTCTCCTCGGCAAGCCGAGCCAACTTCCTATTAGACCCACCAAGGGTCCAGGCCAGGGTCGCCCGCTCTGACTCAAACCGAGCATATGCTTCCATCAGAGTAGCCCCCATCTGTGCCAGGACCAAGCCACCCTCCATAATTGCCTCGAGGGCCACGGACGGGGAGTGATGCCTGCTTTCCCCCCTCACTTTCGCAGCTATGCCGTGACACATCCGATACAAAGGGCCCTGGATGCCAAGCCTCTCCAAGGCCGTCGGAATTGAGATCCCCCCTTCGGTCGGTATCCCACCGTTCGGCCCGGACCGAGCCGCGGCCTCGGTCGCCTCTCGTGCTTCGGTCGGATTTTCTTGCGACCCTTCGACCCGGACCGGTTCGGCACCTGCACCGCCACCTGGAGCGTCGCCCACCCCAATCTCGGCCGCGGCCCCAGCGTCACCTGCCTCATCTACGGCCCCCTTGGCTTCGGCTGAGGGGAGAGCCGGGCCAGCACCGTTGCCAATCATAGAAGCAGCCTCGGCCCCCTCGGCTCCGACTGAGGGGAGAGCCAAACCAGCATCATCACCAACCGCAAGAGCAGCTCCAATCTCCTCTGCCCTCTCTTGCTCGGCAGATGGGAGAGTCGGCCTAACAAGGTTGGCCCTGTCTCGCTCAGAAGAGGGGAGAGCCGCTGAGCTAGAGCCGCCCTCGACGATGGAGACGGATCCGGCCTTCTGGCCCGCTTCTTGGCCTTCACGGCATCCCGTATCATGCCCTCCACGGGATCCTTGCACTTGGCCCCCCGCGGCCTGGAAGACCCTTCTTGGGCCACCCTCTTGCCCTTACCTCAGGCTCGGGTGCGCCCCTTGGGAGATCGCGGCTCGTCGGTGGCCGAGTAATTGCCGAGATCGATCACCTCTGTGGTCTCCTCCAAAGCCGGTCGCCTAGTGTCTGCATAGAAGAAAGATATAGTCAGAAAAAGAAAAATGGTCTCAACATCCGAAGAAGAGTCTAATTTGTGGCACCTGAGTCCGACAGATGCAGCCGCGAAAGAAGACACTGCTCGACGTTCTCTGGAGTAACCAGCTCTTCTGTGGACTGGCGGTGCTTCAGCAAGATGGTCGCGTATTCCTCCACGTCCGAAGAAAACTCATCCTGCCACGGAGGAATGTTCGGATGAAAATTGGGCATTACTTGGCACCTCCAGGTCTCCTCCACCGAGCAGATCCCCACCCAGAAGAATTGAGTTTTCCACCCCTTATGCGAAGAATCCTTTGCAGCCAAGGAGATGCAACTCCTATTCCGCCTCGCCTGAATAAAATAGAAACCCTTCCCGACCGAGGGATGCGCCTTCAACTCAAAAAAGTAGTGAAAGAGATCCAAGGAAGGAGGAACTCCGCACTGGCGGCAGAGGATGCGAAAGGCGGAAAGAAGAAGATAGGAATTGGCTACCAACTGAGTGGGCGCTAAGTGGAAAAAATTGAGAAGGTTAAGAATAAAAGGCTCGAAGGGAAGGCAGAACCCGCCCTTCCACGACAGAAGGAAGGTACAGATATGGCCTGTACGAGAGTCCAAGCTCGTCTCGTGCGGAGCAGCCGCGGCAAAGCAAAACTTGTGGGGCAGGCAAAACTGGTGCTCCAGCCTTTTCACCTCGCCTCACCCAATTAACTACAGTTTGGAACCGCCGCCTTCACCACCAGCTCATACTCCCACTCTTTAGCATCCGGACGCTGATCCGCCATGGAATCCAGAGAAGAGCTTGAAGAAAGATGCTCTCGGGACCCCGAAGACTCCGGAGGAAGAGGAAGCCACCGGACTGCCTCTGCGGTTATCTCTGCCAGCTCCGCGAACGTCGCTGCAAGCCTCTGCTCTTCCGTCGTGTCCTCACGACGCATCAAAGAACCTAAAGCAAGCACGAAGGTGAGCCAAACCCTAAAGACGGAGGGAGTATGGAATGACAACAAGCGCCCAACGCCTTTATCCCCAAGAGGGAGGCGGCGCGCCGTTCCGACCTCCGATAAAATGGGGGCCCCTTCATTTCAAATCCGTAAGGATTATCATTATTACGGGCCCAGGTGACCATGACATGTGGCGTCTTAACACCGCCAGATCTCCACCCACCCGAGCCACGCTGGTCCAAAACCCTAACGGCTACTCTTCCGAGCCTACCAAGGCTCGGGAGTAGGAGGGGGACAAGTGAGAGGGGGATTTCTGTAGCCCATCTAAAGAGCAGTCAAACTAGGTCCATCAGGATCAAACGAGGCCCAGCTCATCCTAGTGATAGCCCCGCAGGGCCCACTTAAGCTGAAAAGCCCAATAAAATCACTCGGGATCACAACCTTCCTCGGCGGCCCTTAGGCTCGGAAGGCCCGAACATCGGTCAGGTCAGAGAAAGACCCACACCCGATCTATCCCCTCGCCGGGATAAAGGCAGGCGCACAACGCCCACTCCGACCTATCTTCATCCGAGCTATGCCTATCACCCGGACAGGGTTGGCACCCTTCATGCTCGAGTCGACCGACGAATGCTTATCCATACTACCGTTGAGAACCCTTTATGAGAAGGAGTTTATGAGGATAAGAGACCCATGATCCCTCAAGGCTATAAAGATCCCACGATGAGGACGTAAAGAGCCCACGTTGAGGACGTAACTCCCGCCTGAAACCCCTCAGCTTACGGGACTCATGAGGTCAGTGCACTATTTAAACCTGGGACTCCCTCCAACGAAAGGTAAGGGCAAACATACGCCTAAACTCCCTGAGCAGGAACCACTTCACCACCTTGGTGTAGAGAGATCTCGTGCATCTCCTTCCTCCTCCCTACATAGCTTCCACCATTACTCTACTAACTTAAGCATCGGAGGGTTTGCCCCAGGGAACCATCCCTGGGCCCATTGATCTATTTCCCTTCTTTGCAGTTCACTATCTGGTGATCATCTCCTTAGCTCAGGACCAGCGCGAGATCACGCCTCTTCAAATCCTATCTATGTTACAATGGTTTATTATAGCCAATACAACAAGAGCGTCGTCATGCGGGGTGGCTAACCCTTCCATGTCTTGGTCGGAGAATACCAGGGCCTGCGGTTCGCTCTCCTGTGGGGCCTTAGGGAGCTCGGCGGAGGCTCGACTCGCCCGCTCATCGTGACGCTTTCTTCCTCGGCTACTATCTCCCCTTGATGCCACGTCGCCAGCGATGACGTTGATCTGGACTCCACGGGGGGCATTGTCGATTTCTTCGGGGGTGCCTCGGTCTTCCTTCTGCCCGGACACGTATTGGGACATGTGTCCATGGTGGATGAGGCGCTCGATCTCATCTTGGAGTTGATGGCAGTCGCCGGTGTAATGCCCGTTATCACTGTGGAACAGGCAATGCTTGCGGCGATTGCGGTGCTCGGCCTTCATAGGCTCGGGTTGGCGGAGGAGACCCGAGCCTTTAACGTCTTCGTAGATCTCGTAGACGGGAGCGGTCAGAGGGTTATACCACTCATACTTCCGGGAAGGCTCCTTGCGGTTTCCGTCTTGGTTCTGCCTTTTTCCTTGGCCCGTGTCTTGTTCGGACGGTCGCTTCCTGTCCCCCTCTCGACCTGAGCATGTCGTGCCTCAGCAGGCACTGAGGACTTCCTCGCATTCTGCGTGGCGCAGGGCCAAGGTCACTAGCTCGGCGAGGGAGGTGGGTGGATGGAGGACTAGCTCGCGTCGTAGGTTCTCATCATGGGTACACCCGGTTAGTGCGGTGATGGCCGAGGCAACATCCAGGCAGGGGATGCGCAGGGCTTCCGATTTGAATCGGTTGATATAAGCCTGTAGCTTCTCCCCCTATTTTTGCTTGAGGGCCAGTAATCCCGCCACTGATCGGGGAGGACCGCTGCCAGCAAAGCTTTCCTTGAACACTCGCCCGAACTGCTTGAAGTTGTAGATGCTGCCGGGGGTGAGGGCCTTGAACCAGGCCTGAGCGCCCTGAACCAGAGTGGTCACGAACACTCGGCACTTCATCACATCAGACGCCCCATGCAAGGTCATTAGGGTGTCAAAGCTGTCGTAGTGATCGGTCGGGTCTCCCTAGCCGTCATACGGTTTGAAGGTCAGAAGTGAGATCCTGGGGGAAATATCGGCCTTCAATATATAATCGGAGAATGGGGATCGCTCTTCATCCTCACTTCAGTCTTCTGCAAGGCGCGAAGGACGCGCTCTTGCTCTATGAAATGCCTCTCAAAGTCTCGCAGCTGGAGAGATAGCTTTGGCTGACGTTGGCCCGAGGGGCTGGGGGGGCGCACCTGCATCCTGTCCTGGTGCTCCTCGAGGGCCTCGGTTTCTGGGAGCGGTCGGCGTGCTCCGGACTTCTCCCTCCTCAGGGTGGAGGAGGCTTCCTGCTCTGGGAGAGGGGCATGCGATGGTCCTCCTGACCTGTAATACCCCGATTTTATTTTGAGAAATTAATTAGCAATTAATTAGAATAATTCCTTAATAAATAGAGTAAGTTATATTTCGACTATTTAAAAAAAATCCAAAAAAATTATATTCTTGTAGAGGATAACATGTTTAACAAACTTATCTTCTGTGGCCAACCCAAATAAAATCTGTAAGTAGGCCGAATTAGTGGATTAAGCCCAAATTAAACGCTTAGTTAACCATATCTTGAAACGCGAAATTCGAGCCCAATACTCCATCAAGTGAGCCCAAACCGGTGGCAAATGAAAGGCCAGGATGAGAGGATCATTTCCCCTCTCTTAATCTCCCGAAACCCTAACCCTAGGAGATGCAATCGGTGGAGTTTGGATCGAGTCAACTTTTACGGCGGCGTTCACATTAACCCGACTTGCGTGGATAAATTCTCCTAGTATAGAACACTCTAGAAGGTGTGCGACCTATAAAAATGCTCCTTAGGAACCCTACTTTCATTTGGAAGCTGTGGCGGCTGACGAGAACCTTGGACGAGGGTGAATTCTAGAGATCTCCGACGTGGGGTACCTAGCACGTCTTCCTCCTTGTTCTTCCTTTCCTCCCTGATTGAGGTAGGTTCTCTCGGGCTCAAACCTCAAGTAATATACCAAAATGTTTAGCATCAAGTCCTCTTTATTTTGGTATATAAAGCCCCAAATATCATGTAGTATCCTGCGAGTATTTTGAGGATTAGTAGAAGCATGTCAAATTAGGGTTAACTTTGTTCCTCTTCGATTTAAGTAGAGACTTAAGAGAGTAAATATGAAATTGATTCATGCATCTCATAGAGTTTTTTGAGCTCTTTCTTTTGGTAGTAAAAGCCCCAAATATCATGCTTTATATCATGCGAATTCCATGTTTTAGTTCTGACCCTAAAAACCTCGCCGGAGTCGGGCAAGGCGAAAGGGCAGCGACCTGTCTGGACTTGTGCGGCCACACGATAGACCGCACATCCAAGACATGCGGCCTGTCATGAACCGTTTAACTATTTCTATCTCTGATCATTTCCCAGGTACGTGCGGCCGGATACCAACCGCATGACTATCATGCGGCGAGTTCCAGACCGCACATCCCTTCCAGCGGCACCCTACCGACCGTCCATCTCCAGCAGGCCTTCGGACTTGAGGGGGAATGAGCGGCCTGTCTATGACCGTCCATGGGGATGTAAGGTCCAGAACCGACCGCACATCATTAGCAGAACAGATTAAATTGTCATTTCAGCATGTTATGTTAGTAGATTAGTGTTAATTGCATGTTAGCAACACACCTAATAAACTGTAATTCATGACAGTAAATAATTCTTGCTGATTTATTTAATTTGAGCTTGATCTTGATTCATCTTTCCAATGAATGTCAATCTTAAGTGTGAATCATTTATAATTGAAATGGCTATTAGGTTTACACTTGTTAACCTTAGACCTGAACCGTTAATCTTGAACCATTATTATCCCTTAGAATTGATTTTGGACTCAATCGAACCACTGTGATTTGAGTCATTGTCCGAATTGGACTAGCAGGGACTTGAGCGGCCGCTAGTCGACCGCATATCTCCCTGAACGGCCCAGTGTAGACCGTTTATATCTGGCTCATGGCCATTTAATCTTGGTCATTTATACTTGATCTATCTTCGATCGATTCCTGATTTGCCTGACCCAATAGACCCTAGGCTGATCAGCAGACAGTAGACTGTACTCTGGCTCAGTTCCACCTTGCCTATGGCAGCCCGAGAGTCCACTTGGGAGAATTTCTAGCCTATTGATAGGCCCAGTGTTATGCGGACTATAGTTGCCCATACAACTGACATGTGGCCCATGCTGGACCGTTCAGACTATGAGCGGATCTGTCTGGACCGTATATCTTGTTCTTGTACTTCAAGAACTTATGGCACTGTGCGGCCCATTTCTGACCGTTCATGCTTATGCGGCCCTTTGGAGCCCGTTTATCTCCTTCTTGAGCTTTAGTCGTTCTGGCCTTGTGCGGCCCATTCTTGACCGTGCTTGTGGTTGAAAGGCCCATCTTGGACTGTTTATCCTTGACCTCGTAGAGGCTGATCTCCAGCCCAGTTCCTGATAGTGCGGCCCATATGAGATCGTATAAATATTGAGCAGCCCATTTCTGACCGTGTATATTACAGTTTTCCTAAAAGTGATTATTTCATGATTTCGAATTGTGTGAGCTACTCTAGCCTATCTAGGCTATGGTATTTCGTGATATGACCTATTGTTAGGTCTATTGATCGTCAATTATAGTCATTTGGAATAACTATTCCTCTCGATTAAGGAGCTTATTGTTTGGACTCTTAAGAATCATTATTGTTACGTCCTTTACCTTGACTACATGAATTTGACCTTAGAACTCTTGGCCATTAAATATTGTGGATGTCTAGATTCGTGGGATCTGTGATCCAAACAAATCAATGCCAAGGCAAACAAATGAAGGGCCCAGTCTAGTCCTGGGAGGAGCACCCGAAGAGTACTTGATCCCTGGGGATGTGAATGACTAGGTGTGGCATTGTCACCGGTGCATGACTAGCTTGTTAAGTCTAGGGCATTCCACATTCTCGTGAAACTTATTATTCATGCTTAAAGCATGAAGTACTTGCTTGCTTGCTTGACATGACTCGAATTGACTTGTAAATGGCCATTCACTAGAAAATCTTGTTAATCTTGCTTGATATCTCGACATGCAATTATTTCTTCCATTTAATTATCGTTACTCTTTGAATCTTGATGATTATTTAGTTCTACTTGTTTTTCTCGCGTTAATCATGCATATTCATTAATTGGTTAATCACTTAAACTATGCCTGACGATAGAGTATAATTCCTACTGAGCTTCTTGCTCACCCCTACTTCCAATCCTTTTCAAGTAACACGGTAAACGGAACGTTGCAAATGAGGATTGGGTCAGTGTGATCGAGTGAACTTGGAACCTAGAGATCGGAGTCTGTCTTTTTATCTTCTTGAGTCTAGCTAGTGTCGTGAGTCTGGTTATTTTTTTTTCTTCTCCCTTTGTTATTTCCTCCTTTAATTTGAGTCTAATATTGTAAAAATGAGTCAAATTATATTTTAAATTTCATATATTAATAAAAGTTTGTATCTTCACAATGTGTATGGCCTCCATGTGTTTAATTGTGGTTATTTATTTTCGCTCTTGTTATCATGACTGTTAACTGTCACGTTCCGAGCATCGCTTCCCGCTGCTATCGGTTCGGGGCGTGATAGAGGTGGTATTAGAGCCTCCGTTGTCTGAGTCCTAGGATTTTGTCCAAGAGTATAGGTTACCCTAAGTCATAAGGCCCGTGTCATCCCTTGTCACCTGGTGAGATTGGGTAGTATCTTGGGTTAAGTATTAAAATATATACAAGATTGCGTTGTGATACGCGTAAGGGTAATGAAAAAGTTAACCATATAATTATTTTGTAGGTCTCTAAGCCATTCTTAAAATGAAAGCGAGTGGGTCCATGGGTAAGCTAAGATTCGATTCTGCTAGAGGCTGGCGAGTCCATCATAAAGAAACCCGAAGTAATAAGAAGAAGAAGACGAATATTACGCAAATGAAATATTTGTACTGTCACAAACTTAGTCATCTCGTAAAGGAGTGCTGGCGAAGGAGCGGAGCGTGTCTGCATTGCGGAAATCAGGATCATAAAATGGCTAACTGTCCTAAGTTACATCTACAAATAAAAATATAAGAAGAATCGGAACCAACTTCTATCGAATGAAGAACTATATAAGGTATTGTTCTCTTTTATCCTTATCTATAGCTAAATTCTTTCGTCATTAGTTGTATGTTTAAAATGTTATTTTGATAGATAAGATCATCTTAGTTCAAATATTCAAATAATTGGTAATACCCGACGAATTTGAGGACCAAATTCCTTAAAGTGGGGGAGGATGTAATATCACGATTTTTTTTGAGAATTTAATTAGCAATTAATTAGAATAATTCCTTAATAAATAGAATAAGTTATAGGGTTTTTTACATGGAAATCATTGTTAAAAGTGAATTTGTAAAAAAACCATTCCTAAAAATGCATTAGCATATATATCACTATGTAATCTGAATTGTGCAAAAATGTCATATTTATTTGCATGCATATCACTTCTTTTTACTAACAACTTGCAAGAAAACCACGCTTAAATGGCATTTATGCACTATTTGAATTAACTCAGTGATATACCTGCTAATACATTTTTAGGAATGATATTTTTACAAATTCACTTTTAACAATGGTTTTCATGCAAAAAACCCTAAGTTATATTTCGACTATTTTATAAAAATCCAGAAAAATTATATTCTTGTAGAGGATAACACGTTTATCAAACTTGTCTTCTGTGGCCAACCCAAATAAAATCTGTAAGTAGGCCGAATTAATTGATTAAGCCCAAATTAAACGCATAGTTAACCATACCTTGAAATGCGAAATTCGAGCCCAATACTCCATCAAATGAGCCCAAACCGGTGACAAATGAAAGGCCAGAATGAGAGGATCATTTCTCCTCTCTTAATATCCCGAAACCCTAACCCTAGGAGATGCAATCGACGGAGTTTGGATCGAGTCAACTTTTACGGCAGCGTTCACATTAACCCAACTTGCGTGGATGAATTCTCCTTGTATAGAACACTCTAGAAGGTGTATGACCTATAAAAATGCTCCTTAGGGACCCTAGTTTCATTTGGAAGCTGTGGCGGCCAACGAGAACCTTCGACGAGAGCGAATTCCAGTGATCTCCGACGTGGGGTACCTAGCGCGTCTTCCTCCTTTTTCTTCCTTTCTTCCCTGATTGAGGTAGGTTCTCTCAGGCTCAAACCTCAAGTAATATATCAAAATGTTCAGCATCAAGTCCTCTTTCTTTTGGTATATAAAGCCCCAAATATCATGTAGTATCCTGTGAGTATTTTGAGGTTTAGTAGAAGCATGTCAAATTAGGGGTTAACTTTGTTCCTCTTCGATTTAAGTAGAAACTTAAGAGAGTAAATATGAAATTGATTCATGCATCTCGTAGAGTTTTTCGTGCTCTTTCTTTTGGTAGTAAAAGCCCCAAATATCATGCTTTATATCGTGTGACTTCCATGTTTTAGTTCTGACCCTAGAAACCTCGCCGGAGTCGGGCAAGGTGAAAGGGCAGCGACCTGTCTGGACTTGTGCGGCCACACGATAGACCGCACATCCAAGATAGGCGGCCTATCGTGGACCATTTAACTATTTTTATCTCTGATCGTTTCCCGGGTACGTGCGGCTGGATACCAACTGCATGACTGTCCTGCGGTGAGTTCCAGACCGCACATCCCTTCCAGCGGCACCCTACCGACCGTCCATCTCCACCAGGCCTTCGGACCTGAGGGGGCATGAGCGGCCTGCCTATGACCATCCATGGGGATGTAAGGTCTAGAACCGACCACACATCGTTAGCAGAACAGATTAAATTGTCCTTTTAGCATGTTATGTTAGTAGATTAGTGTTAATTGCATGTTAGCAACACACCTAATAAACTGTAATTCATGACAATAAACAATTCTTGCTGATTTATTTAACTTAATCTTGATCTTGATTCATCTTTCCAATGAATGTCAATCTTAAGTGTGAATCATTTATAATTGAAATGGCTATTAGGTTCACACTTGTTAATCTTAGACCTGAACCGTTAATCTTGAACCATTATTATCCTTTAGAATTGATTTTGGACTCAATCGAACCGCTGTGATTTGAGTCATTGTCCGAATTAGACTAGCAGGGACTTGAGCGGCCGCCAGTCGATCGCATATCTCCCTGAACGGCCCAGTGTAGACCGTTTATCTCTGGCTCATGGCCATTTAATCTTGGTCGTTTATCCTTGATCTATCTTCGATCGATTCCTAATTTGCCTGACCCAATAGAAGCTAGGCCGATCAGCAGACAGTGGGCTAGACTTTGGCTCAGTTCCACCCTACCTATGGCAGCCCGGGAGTCCACTTGGGTGAATTTCTAGCCTATTGATAGGCCCAGTGTTGTGCGGACTATAGTTGCCGGTACAACTGACATGCGTCCCATGCTGGACCGTTCAGACTATGAGCGGATCTATCTGGACCGTATATCCTGTTCTTATACTTCAAGAACTTCTGGCCCTGTGCGGCCCATTTCTGACCATTCATCCTTGTGCGGCCCTTTGGAGCCCGTTTATCTCCTTCTTGAGCTTTAGTCGTTCTGGCCTTGTGCGGCCCATTCTTGACCGTGCTTGTGGTTGAAAGACCCATCTTGGACCGTTTATCCTTGACCTCGTAGAGGCTGATCTCCAGCCCAGTTCCTGATATTGCGGCCCATATGAGATCGTATAAAATATTGAGCGGCCCATTTCCGACCGTGTATATTATAGTTTTTCGAAAAGTGATTATTTCATGATTTCGAATTGTGTGAGCTACTCTAGCCTATCTAGGCTATGGTATTTCGTGATATGACCTATTGTTAGGTCTATTGATCGTCAATTATAGTCATTTGGAATAACTATTCCTCTCGATTAAGGAGCTTATTGTTTGAACTCTTAAGAATCATTATTCTTACGTCCTTTACCTTGACTACATAAACTTGACCTTGGAACTCTTGGCCATTAAATATTGTGGATGTCTAGATTCGTGGGATCTGTGATCCAAACAAATCAATGTCAAGGCAAAAAAATGAAGGGCCCAGTCTGGTCCTGGGTGGAGCACCCGAAGAGTACTTGATCCCTGGGGAGGTGAATGACTAAGTATGGCATTGTCACCGTTGCATGACTAGCTTGTTAAGTCTAAGGCATTCCACATTCTTGTGAAACTTATTATTCATGCTTAAAGTATGAAGTACTTGCTTGCTTGCTTGACATGACTCGAATTGACTTGTAAATGGCCATTCACTAGAAAATCTTGTTAATCTTGCTTGATATATCGACATGCAATTATTTCTTCTATTTAATTATCGTTACTCTTTGAATCTTGATGATTATTTAGTTCTGCTTATTTTTCTCGCGTTAATCATGCATATTCATTAATTGGTTAATCACTTAAACTATGCCTGACAATAGAGTATAATTCCTACTGAGCTTCTTGCTCACCCCTACTTCCAATCCTTTTCAGGTAACGCGGTAAACGGAACGTTGCAAATGAGGATCGGGTCAGTGTGATCGAGTGAACCTGGAACCTAGAGATCAGAGTATGTCTTTTTATCTTCTTGAGTCTAGCTAGTGTCGTGAGTCTGGTTATTTTTTTTTCTTCTCCCTTTGTTATTTCCTCCTTTAATTTGAGTCTAATATTATAAAAATGAGTCAAATTATATTTTAAATTTCATATATTAATAAAAGTTCGTATCTTCACAATGTGTATGGCCTCCATGTGTTTAATTGTGGTTATTTATTTTCGCTCTTGTTATCATGACTGTTAACTGCCACGTTCCGAGCATCGCTTCCCGCTGCTATCGGTTCGGGGCGTGACATGACCGGTTGCGGATGAGCCGTCGCCCCCGGAGGGTAAAACGGCCTCCAGCGGTTTGTTGGGAGGCATCTCCGCGGGGTGGGCTTTTCCGGGGGGGATGCGACTTCTCCTCCTTGGCCGCCTGGGCCCTCATGAGATCCACGAGGACATCAAGTTTTGCGTTGAGGGTTTGGAGGGCGTCGGTGCTCCCGCAGGGGAGTTGTTCCCCTCCCACCAATGGAGGTATTTCATTGGCTTGGTGGTTCGACGGGGAATTCTCCGTGGGGAGGGAAGGTGCGTCGTCGTCCGTCGCCTGGGCCTTTCCCTTGTCACTAGTAGTTCTTCTACCAGAACTTCTTCGCACCATGATGGCTCTTTGCGCGTTTCCCACAGACGGCGCTAGATGAAGAGGGGCGATCTCGCGTTACTCCTGAGCGGGGAAGAAGATAACCACGTATGCTTGAAGTATGAACTGCAAGATGGGAAACAAGTCAGAGGTGCCCTGGGATGGATCCCCAGGGAAAACCCTCCGATGCTTAAGTCAGCAAGTGTAGTAGAGCGCTGATGCAAAGGGAGGAGATATGGGGGAGATGGGGGGCGCGAGATCCCTCTCCACTAAGAGGTGAAGTGGTTCCTGCTCAGGGTTTCTGGCTTACCTCTTCGTAGTAGGGCTCTTCTGGTTTAAATAATGGCTCGTTGGGTGTATGATCCCTGTGAGCTGAGGAGTTTCAGGGGGGGTTACGTCTTTGTAGAAACCCGATAAATTAAAATGACAAATAATTTTTTTTAATGAATTATATAATTAAAATCTTCATGCAATAATTAAATTATAGTTTTACTATATGAAATAAAGAAGATAAATGCATTTACTTGAATTTACTTAAGGTAAATAGAAATTAAATACTCTAACCCTTAGAAAAATCATAGTAAGCCCAATAAAAGTTCATATAATGGATTAGGATTACAATTGGTCCATTGGATAATCCATAATGTGCTAAATTAATGGTTAAATGATTCAATAAAGGTTAAATTAACCTTAAATTCGTAACATGTGTTTAATATGGCATTTAAGGGATTAAAATAACTTCATTTCTAGAAGATTGACTCAAGAATCAACTCTTACCTAGCAGTCACCTTAGACCAGCCGTTTTTACCTTGGTTTCACACCAAATGGAGGCTAGGTTAAGAAGAAAAATTGGAATTTTCTACCAATTCGGAGTTGAAAAGTTTGGCATTGTTAGGCAAAGAATCTTGACAAATTTGGCCAAGTTTTGGCTATAAATAGAACCCCATTCGACCCCAAAATCATCCCTAGAAGCCAAGGCTATGCTATTGCGGTGATTGGAGGAGATTTGAAGGAAGAATCTAGGGTTTTCTTATTCCGGCCTATATTTCTATCTCTCCTTAGATCTGCTCAAAGGTAGGTGTCTCCCAGGCTAAATCTCAATTAAAGCATGCTATCTTGTGTATTTTTCAGTGCTCTTTCCATTGATACATGTTTCCCTAAATTTTGTTAGGAAATGAGCAAGTTATGGTCCGTTCTTGAGGTCGCGCTAGGCAAGGCCAGCGCATTCTGAAAAACGTCCGGGGGTCAGAATGAAATATTGCATATAAATATATAACTTATGAACGCGACAGTAAGACCCTGCCATGTCGCGTTCTTTAAAACCAACCTCATCTCATCTCACCTCGGCTCGGCTCGGCTCGGCTCAGCTCGGCTCGGTTGTGGCTCGGCACGGCACGGCACGGCACGATATATTAATAGTTTTGTATCCACACACAACTCGAGCCCACACCTATGGCCCTTGGGTCCTGACCCAAGGGTGAGCTCTCCAACATATAAAGCCAAGGAAGTTTTTCTAACTTCCAATGTGGGACTAAAGTTTAGTCACTATATAATAGGAATTATAGCATTTGGAATCCACATTAATTGTAAGCATTCAGTCACCAAAAGTAAGGAAAAGTAATATTAGTATGTTTGAATTTGTACAGCATGTTAAAAATTATTTTTAGCATGTAAAAATCTATTTTTACCATATTATTAGTAAACTAATATATGAAAAATATTTGCAGCATGTTAAAAATTACTTCCAGCATGATAAAATTATTTTATCCATACTGGGATATGAAAACTATTTTTCAGCATGTTAAATCCATTTAAAACTATTTTTTTACATGCTAAACCTAATTTTCTATTAAATAATTAGTAAATTGATGCATGAAAATTACTTTCAACATGTTAAAATTACTTCCAGCATGATAAAATTATTTCCAGCATGGTAGAATTATGTTTAGCATGTTAGAACTATTGTCAGCATATTAAAGCTATTTAAAAAATATTTTTTAGCATGATAAATCTATTTTCCCATCAAATAATTAGTAAATAAATGAAAAAAAAATTATTTCAGCATGATAAAATTTATTTTGTTATCAGAGAATTTCTGTAATCAGCATGGTAAACTTCTTTTTATCATCTCATCAGTAAGTTAATGTATGAGAATTATTTTAGCATGTTAAGTATTCATTTTAACATGTTAAATATTAATTTTCAGCATGATAAAAATACTCTAGTATGATAAAATTATTTCTAGCATGTTAAAATTACTTTAACATGTTAGAATTATTTTCAGCATGATGAAACTATTTTTAGCATAATAAATCTATTTTCTTAAGTATGAAAATCTATATTTATCATAATATCAGTAAATAAATATATGAAAATTGCTTACAGCATGTAAAAATCTGTTTTATCATGTTATCAGCAAATTGGTGTATAAAAATTACTTTTTAGCATGTTAAATTATTTTCTGCATGATAAATCTATTATTCTATCTTATTATCATTTATCCTATCTTATTATCATTAAAAATATCAATATTATGTAAATTCACGATTTTAATTCAAACGTATATACATGTTATCTAAAACTTAATATTTTTGAATTTTAACAGAATTAAGAATGGTTTCTCAAATGATTTCGTGAACATGGTGCTTACCTACACCACGTTCATAACAGAATTCCAATTGGCTATAAAATCCGCGTTTTGGCTAAACTAAAATACCTCCATGATATAAAAAAATTCATGAAAACATGCCTAAACACTTGTTAAATCGATTGAACACAAGATTAAATTATGGAATTAAAATAATTCTATTAGTTCTATTTAGTTGAACTTTCTTCCTAGTTACCGTTCGTTCTTGAATTCCACGACTTAATGTCGTTAAACATGATGCCTTAAAATTATTATTCACTTATCTTTCAACTTCTGTGATTTTTGTCAGATCTGTACTTTTTACAAATGAGCTTATTCTTGAAATTCATTGGCCATAGTGTTAAGTGGATGTCTAAACGTACATGGAATCTTATGATCCACCGACCCAATGCTTGGCATTAATGGAGCCCGGTCTGGTCTTGGGAGGAGCGTTCGAAAGTACTTGTGCCCATAGGAGTTGATTGACCACGGTGTGACATTGCACCGAAGTGCATGACTTGCTATGTTTTTACGGCATTCCACTATTCGAACTTGTTACTTAATTACATGATTACTTGAAAATTACATAAATTATTTGACTTGCGTGAAATGGCCAATTACATGAAATTCTTTACTTGTTCAAAGTTATTACTTGAAAATTTCTCTTGATATCTTGTTATCTCAATTACTTGGAAATTTCACTCATGTATACACTTTTCGATGCAACTTGGAAAGATTACTTAAATTGTTAAACAGTTAAAAATGTTGTATATATATCTTGGTGTTTTTGATGATAACAAAACCAAGGACTTTTGGTGGCTCACATGTTTGGAATCCTTGACCTAAGTGTTTTTCACAAGTTTTCAAGGTCGGATTTCTTCATGCCTTTGCTTAAGGTTTTAGCCTTATGAATGGTTTTCTAAGATCTCAAATAAACTTGAGATTACCTATAAACATGCATCCAATTCATGTCTCGATCTTATGGATATGGTTCTCTGGGCTAAACTCTTTATTTTTCAGGTTTTTTGACAGTCCGGTCGACCTCCAGCATGACTCCGGTCGACCTGAAATAACAGCAGGCAATTCTCTACAGTCTGTCACAGTGGCGGTCGACCGCCCTCAAATCCCGGTCGACCGAAATTCCCAGGGATCGGCCACCTGCAGGTTTCTCAGTGGCGGTCGACCGCCAGCCCCTGCAGGTCGATCGCCAGCCCCGAGCTGCCAACAATTGTTGACTTTTTATCATTTCGAGAAAAGCCATTCTCATGGATATTGCTTAATCTCTAAGCAACCAAACTCTCCAGAAATTGTGGATCTGGTCTGGGAGAGTCCTTGGACCATTCAAGAACCTATAAAACATATACAATAGGGATTGGAAAACCCCAATGCTCAAGGTGGATCAAGGGGGCTACCAAGAGGAAGAGAAGGGATCCAGCACTGTAGACGTGAACAGTGCTCCGAGAAGAGTTCTTCATCCTTCTTCATCCAGTCAAGTGAAGATCAGCCCAAGGATTCAAGCTGCATCCAAAGCATCCAATCATCCATTAAAGGGGAGCAAATCAAGATTCTTTTCTTGTGTTCTAAATTCATTTTGTTCTCTTAAGCTTCATGTGTGGTTCTTGTAATCGTTAAACATTTCAGTGTGTGTGGATCTTTCTAGATCCGTGTGTGTGTTGTTGTGTGTTCTCCATTGTAGCTGTGTGTGTATTAAGGTGTTCTTACACCTCGCGGGAACTCTCCTTCCCAGTGTGTGTGTGTTGTGTGTGTTTGATCTTGTAACTCCTTACAAGATAGTGTGTGGTTCCTCACTGTCGGTGAGGGGTGGACGTAGGTTGCCGTTGTGGCATCCGAACCACCTTAAAATCGCTGTCTCCTTGTGGTGTACTCCATATCTCCTATCCCTCTTCTGTGCATACTTGTGAATCTAGATATTTTGTATCCTTTAGATCTAGATTGTTTGATCTTCTTCACTTAAATCCTGTGGTTTATCAAAAGCATAATTTGTCTTGCTCTTGTTTTCTTCTGTGTCCCCACGTCATCGCATATTTGAGTCTATCTCGGCAGAAATTTTTTATCACCCAATTCACCCCCCTCTTGGGTGCCATTTAATCTCAGGACTTCAAAAAATTGCCTAGTTTTTAGAGATATAAAATCCTACTGAAGAGTACGAAGTTTGGAGAGTTGTGGATAAGGGTCCTCATAAACTAGGGGATGATGAAGAGAAATGGACACCTGAGGAAATTAAGAAATGCACCGCTAACTATAATGCCATGAATATCATGCAATGTGCTATACACCCTAATGAATTCTCTCGTGTCTCCATGTGCAGCTCGGCCAAAGAAATGTGGGACAAGCTGTGACTCATATATGAGGGAACTTCAGAAGTCAAGGAAACCAAGTCAAACCTCCTAGTCATTGACTATGAGTTATTTAAGATGAAACCTGAAGAAACCATCTCCGAGATGTTTGCAAGGTTAACAGAGATCACAAATGGTCTCAAGAGTCTTGGGAAAGAATACTCAAATTCTGACCTCGTAAGGAAAGTGCTAAGGTCCCTATCGTCGGCATGGCACACAAAGGCCACAATGATTGAAGATTCAAAGAACTTGTCTACTCTCACCCTGGATGAACTCATAGGGTCACTCATGACCTATGAGATAAATATAAGGAGAACAGTTGATGAAGACATCAAGAAGAAAAAGGTCATTGGACTGAGAGCTCATCACTCCGATGACGAATTACAAGAAGGTGAATCAAGTGACGGAAGCAATGAAGAGAAAGAATTGGCGATGATAACTCACCAAGTGAGGAGATTTCTAAGGAAGAAGAGAAACTTTCAGGGAAACTTTAGAAAAGGGCAAAGAAAGCCCACGCAGACCAAAGGCGAGTTGAGCAAGCCAAGTAGCATCATATGCTATGAATGCAAGAAGCCCGGGCACATGAGAGGTGAATGTCCGGATCTGAAAAAGAAATTCAAGAAGGATAATTTCAAGAAACCCAAAGCCATGGTCGCCACATGGAGCGACGAAGAAGATGAACCATCTGATGAAGAGATCCAAGAACTTGTGGAAAGCTTGTGCCTCATGGCACATGAAGATGAATCTACGGAGGTAAACTCTGATTCTGATTTTATTTCCAATGAACAATGGGAATCTGAATATGAAAAATTGTATACGAAATGCAAGAAGATCAGATCTGAAAACAAAACTCTCAAAAAGAAACTTGATGACTTGTCACATGAAGATATCTTTGTCAAATTTGAAAAACTGGAACATGAATGGTTTGAGGCCACGGAAGAAAGAGAAAGTCTATTACAAACTATTTCAGACTGTGATAAAGCCAAAGAAGAACTATCTTGCAAAGTAATTGAAATGGAGAAAGCATATGAAAAAATGAAAATTGAAGAACAAATTCTGAAATCCACAAACTCAGAACTTAAAAAGAAAACTGTGAGCTTGGAAAAAGAAGTGGATGATCTTCAGTTCACATTGTCTAAGTTTGTTAAGGGAAAATAAAACCTAGATAATTTGTTGGCAGTGAAAGTCAATTTTTAAAAAGAAGGTCTTGGATACACTCCATAAAACCAAAAATCTTTTGAGCATAAGATCACCACATCATTTGCTCATGAAAAAGGTGAAAATCATGCTTCATGTTCAAAGCCTGAACCAAAACATGATCAACCCAAACCACGACAGTTTCAAGGAAAGTTTGCACCTGTTAATTGCTATCATTGTGGTAGATTTGGTCATGCTATTGTGAACTGCTGGTTTAGACAAAGCCCACCTAGAAATCATGTCTCTTGGACCAATAAAAGATATACCAAGAATTGGACTAACTCGTACAGACCCAAACTAGCTTGGGTACCAAAAATAATTGCATGAGAATTATTCTTCTTGCAGATATGTCTTGAAGCCAGGGGAAGCAAATGGTACTTGGATAGCGGGTGTTCAAGGCATATGACAGGGGACAAGAAAGTGTTCTCCACACTGCAAGATAAGGATGGAGGTTCAGTTATCTTTGGAGGTCAAGACAAAGGTAAAATCGTTGGGATTGGCAGTATTGGTAAGAATTCTAAAATTCTTATTGAAGATGTGCTTTTGGTGAAAGGCCTGAATCATAATCTACTTAGCATAAGTCAATTGTGTGATAAGGGTCTTAAAGTTGTTTTTGATGAAACCCACTGCATTGTCTTAAACAAAAACTCAAATGAGATCAAATTTCTTGGAAAAAGGAATAACAATGTTTATACTGTTGATATTGATAACGTTTCGTGTGATGATCTCTGCTTGGTTGCGAACAATCATGAAAATGCTTGGTCATGACACCGAAGGTTAGGTCATGCTAGTTTTGGAGTTATCTCTAAGTTGTCTAGACATGACCTGGTGATTGGACTGCCTAAATTAAAATTTGAAAGTGATAGAATCTGTGAAGCTTCCACGAAAGGCAAGCAAACACGAATTTCCTTCAAAAACAAAAATATTGTTTCATTCGCTAGGCCTTTGGGACTGTTGCATCTTGATCTCTTTGGTCCTACTAGAACATCTAGCCTAGGAGGAAAATCCTATGGCTTTGTGATTGTTGATGATTTTTCCAGATTCACATGGGTGCTGTTTTTAGCTAATAAAAGTGATGCCCTGACGGAGTTTCAAGTGTTTTGCAGAAAAATCCAGAATGAAAAGGGTTACCTCATCACCACAATCCAGAGTGATCATGGTGGTGAATTTGAAAATCATGAATTCAGCATATTCTGTGAAGAACAGGGGGTACACACACATGTTTTCATCACCAAGGACGCCCCAGAAAAATGGAGTAGTAGAGAGGAAGAATAGAACGTTGATAGACATGGCCCGGACCATGCTCAGTGAAAATTCCCTACCTAAGTATTTTTGGGCTGAAGCCGTGAGTACAGTATGCTACATCATAAACTAGGTATTGGTAAGGCTCATTCTAAAGAAAACTCCATATGAGCTCTACAAGGGTAAGAAGCCAAACATCTCCCATCTTAAACCCTTTGGATGCCCTTGCTATGTCTTGAACAATGGTAAGTCCAACCTGGGTAAGTTTGATGAAAAGAGTGATAAAGGTATTTTTCTAGGTTATGCACTCAATTCTAGAGCTTACCGATTATTCAATAAAAGGACTTTGGTCGTTGAAGAAAGCCCTCATGTTATTTTTGATGAATCCGATTCAAAACTCACAAATCAAACTTCTTCCACTCTGGATGCAGATGAAGATCCCAGGAACTCATCATATGTCAAAGCTAAGGATGAACCATTGAAGGCAACCTCGAGCAAAAATGAGGAAGATGAGGATCCCACAATTGAGACACTGCAAGAACCATAAGTGCAGCATCCTGATTTGCCCAGTTCCTCCACTCTTCTAAAGGATCATCCAGCTGTGAACATCATAGGTAATTTGGAGGATGGGGTAAAAACTAGGTCCTCTCTAAGGCAGGTTGAAGAGGAGGACTTGATGGCCCTTCTTTCACAAGAAGAGCCCAAGGACATTCATGAAGCTCTCCAAAATGAATCCTGGATTCAGGCTATGCATGAAGAGCTGCATCAGTTTGAAAGAAATAAGGTGTGGACTCTCGTGTCGTGTCCTAAAAATCATCCTACTATTGGAACTCATTGGGTTTTCAGAAACAAGCTAAATGATGCGGGTTTAATTGTGAGGAATAAGGGCCAGCTTGTGGCCAAGGGGTACAGCTAGGAGATGGGCATTGATTTTGATGAGTCCTTTGCACCGGTTGCTAGACTTGTAGCAGTCCGGATCTTACTGTCCTACGCTTGCTCCTTGAATTTTAAACTATTTCAAATAGATGTTAAATCTACATTTCTTAATGGTTATATCAAGGAGGATGTCTTTGTAGAGCAGCCGCCAGGTTTTGAAGATTCCAAACATCCACGACATGTGTACAAGCTCCAAAAGGCCTTGTACGGACTAAAACAAGCACCAAGGGCATGGTATGAACGGCTTACCTCTTTTCTGGCTGAAAATGGGTTCAAGAGAGGTAAGGTTGATCAAACACTTTTCACAAGGAAACCAGGTAAGGACATTTTAGTAGTTCAAGTGTATGTGGATGACATTATTTTTGGAGCTACTAACAATGCTTTATGCGAGGAATTTGCAAAGACTATGCGAGGAGAATTCGAGATGAGCTTAATGGGGGAGCTGAACTTTTTTCTTGGATTGCAGGTGAAACAAACTTCAGAAGGAATTTTTATCAATCAAGCCAAATATACTATGGAATTGTTAAAGAAATACGGGATGGCAGAAGCAAAACCCATATCAACTCCCATGGCCACCACCACAAAGCTGGATAGAGATGAAAATGGTAAAATAGTAGATCCTACACTGTTTCGAGGTATGATCGGATCACTACTGTACCTTACAGCATGTCGCCCTGACATTCAATTCAATGTATGTCTTTGTGCCCGTTTTCAGTCATGTCCCAAGGAATCTCATTTATCAACTGTGAAACGCATCTTTAGATATCTCATTGGCTCAATAGACTTTGGCTTGTGGTTTCCTATCGGTGGTTCCTTTGATTTAATTGCCTATACCGATGCGGATTATGCTGGGTGCATTATAGATCGTAAAAGTACAAGTGGATACTATCAGTTTCTTGGTGATTGCCTAGTCTCATGGGCCTCCAAGAAACAACATTCAATAGCTCTCTCAACGGCCGAGGCTGAATATGTAGCCGCCGGAAGTTGTGGAGCCCAAGTACTTTGGATCAAAAACCAACTGCTTGATTTAGATATTGAAATGAAAACTGTTCCAATACTGTGTGATAATACTAGTGCAATCAATTTGTCAAAAAATCATGTTCAGCACTCAAGGACCAAACATATAGATATTCGTCATCACTTTCTGAGGGATCATGTAGGAAAAGGGGTCTTTGAATTGAACTTCATTGACACACACAATCAGCTAGCTGACATTTTCACCAAACCCCTAAACCATGATCAGTTTAATAAGATAAGAAGAGAACTTGGGATGTGCAAGGGTGAGAGCATACATGCATAGGTTTGCATCTAACGTATAGGGTTGCATTTGTAGAAAAATCATGTGCATCGAGGGTAGAAAACATGCATATTGCCTCTTCTTTTTCTTATCTGTTTTTACTCACCTTGTATGCCTGATTGTAACTACTTATATTCAACCCTTCTTGAATAACACTTCTATGGCTAAATATTCCTTGATCATAAACATCTGTGGACTCAGTGTTGCTGGTACTAAAGGTACTTACTAGGGAAAATCAGAACCTCTTCTCATATATGCATCTTCTTCTCCTTACTTCCCATGTCATGTTGGTGGCCCCTCTCAGGCAGTCCGTTGCCTATCCCCCAAATAAAAAAAAAGGAGAAAAGAAAAAGAAAATCAAAAAAAGGAAGAAGAGAAAAAGAAAGAAACAAAAAAGGGAGAATTTCAATCTTTGGGGATTTTGGTCCTGGCGGTCGACCACCAGGCCCGCGCCGGTCGACCGCTGGCGACGGACCGACCCAACTTAAGGGTCAACCGACCCTTCATATATGGGTCTTTTTCTTTCCTTTCTCTCTCTCCTTCCCTTCCACTCACTCTCTACCACCAAACCCCAACCTTAGCACTCCTCATCTCCACCATCCAAGCCTCCACAACCATTCCTCCTCCATCCGCACATTGACTCGGTCATCCCGGCATCACTTCGGGACCTCCTCCATACTGTCGGTTGTACGTTCGTGGAGATCCCTCTCAACTTCCTTTCTGTGGAAAGGTTCCTCCAAGCCCTAGAAGTGTTCCTTGTGCTCCATCCACGTTCCCGGGGTTGAGATCGATTGCTCAAGGGTTTCCCGGTGGGTTTTTCGAGTTCGGGATGCCGCCAAGATGGAGTTCTCGACGTTCTGCCCAAGGAGAAGCTAGCCGTCAATGGAAAGCGGCACCGGCTCCTCCATCTCAGCAAGCTCCTCCTCTGCCTCGAGCACCTTTACCTCCATGTCATATTATCGACCCTCGCTTGGTTGACTTCGATGAGGTGAATGAGCTCTTCCCAAATTTGTGCGCTCTTTTTGAGGTTCAGGACGGTTGGATGGATTTTGTTACCCGGTACAATAGATATTATCCTCGGTTGGTGCAGCAGTTCTACGGGTTTTTAGTTGTGAGGAATGACCAGTTATACACCACAGTTGAAGGTGTGGAGCTTCATATCACTCCGGAGTTATTTCAGCAGGCCCTAGGAGTATCCGCCATGGGTGCAGATAGGTCATATGGTTTTGGTGAAGTTCCAGCAACATTTACTGCTATGACCAACTGTGAGTATGTGCACGGTGTGAGCAATTTGATCAAGCTGAATGCCAATCATTTTCCTCCAATCCAACGAGTATTGTGCCACATGTTTACTTCATTGATTTATCCCAAAGTGGGCGGTCGGGATGAGGTTACAGAGGTTCAGCGATTTCTGTTCTATCATGTTATGAATGGTATTCAAATGAATATGGGTCGGCTCATGACTAATCTGATTGGAACCTGTCGTACCTACCTCCGGCGGTCTCTTCCCTATGCTTCGCAGTTGACCGGTGTCTTCATTTATGTCGGGATTAATGTGGCAAATGAGCAGTTCATCTATGTTCGGCAGGATGATGTGTACAATAAGCATAAAATTTTCACAGATTTTGGCTACTACTTTGGTCCTGACGGCGAGCTTGTGCAGGACATTCCAGTTTATGGGGAAGATGAGATCAGTGAGGAAGATGATGAGCCAGCTCAGCAGCAAGGCGAAGGGGATGTCCCCCCTCCAGTTCCAGCTGAGGAGTAGCCTCCTCCATCATCCCCGTATCACACAGATCTTGAGATGCCTCCTCCACCCCAGTTTCACCATGGGGAATCTTCCACTCAGGGGGCCGGACAGCGCCCTTCGGCGGACTACGGGCTCTTGACGGGTGGCTTACCGGCTTGGAGACTCGTGTGGATAACCTTGGGGATAGTCTCTCTACCCTTGGAGACACTATGAGCACTGCGTTTGACACACTATCAGGGCGCATGGACACCTTCTCTATTGCCTTCGAGAGTCTCTCTACTCAGATGGCCACTCTCGCCACCCACATGACTTCTTTCCGAGAGGATTTAGCTGAGTCTGGCTAATCCTTTAGGTTCATGCACCTCTACCTTCTTGGCATGCGGCGCCAGGATGCGGCTCGTGATGAATCCATTGGTCATATTCTTGATCTTCTTCACAGTCATGGCCACCATCTTGGCGACATTCGTCGGCACCTTGGCCTTCCACCTACACCTCCAGCAGATCAGCCACCTCCTGAAGATGCTCCATGAGGATTTGTTTTGTTCTCACCTCTAGCGTGTTCTCTTTTGGTCCAGTGTTGCTTGAGTCCCTCCTTCGTCTATCCTATCCCTTTGCTGTTGACAAAGGGGGAGAAGTAGTAGGTAGTAGGGCAAAGGCAGGTTTATTATCTACTTATGTATGTCGTTGTGTGGTTGTGTTGCTTGCTTGCATGTCACTTGTGAGGGCTGTCAGTAGTGTTAGTCTTTTGCTTAGACTTTGGTTTTAGAGTCGTGCATTCACTCGCACTAATGTACCTTGTAAGGAAACTATGATGAATTGAAAGCACTGGTGTTTGAATTCAATTGTTGGCATTTGTGTCTCATTTCATATTCTTGTTGACAAACTAGTGGTCTATGCTACATCGTGTTGATAGCTTTGATTTGGTGAAAGACCTTCTAGCACAACGTTCAATCTGAATTTCCTAATAACATAAACCTTGGTTTGTAAGCCCTAGCATTTTGTCATCATCAAAAAAGAGGAGATTGTTGTATATATATCTTGGTGTTTTTGATGATAACAAAACCAAGGACTTTTAGTGGCTCACATGTTTGGAATCCTTGACCTAAGTGTTTTTCACAAGTTTTCAAGGTCGGATTTCTTCATGCCTTTGCTTAAGGTTAGCCTTCCGAATGGTTTTCTAAGATCTCAAATGAACTTGAGATTACATATAAACATGCATCCAATTCATGTCTCGATCTTATGGATATGGTTCTCTGGGCTAAACTCTTTATTTTTCAGGCTTTTTGACAGTCCGGTCGACCTCCAGCATGACTCCGGTCGACCTGAAATAACAGAATGCAATTCTCTACAGTCTGTTACAGTGGCGGTCGACCGCCCTCAAATCCCGGTCGACCGGAATTCCCAGGGACCGGCCACCTGCAGGTTTCTCAGTGGCGGTCGACCGCCAGCCCCTGCAGGTCGACCGCCAGCCCCGAGCTGCCAACAATTGTTGACTTTTTATCATTTCGAGAAAAGCCATTCTCATGGGTATTGTTTAATCCCTAAGCAACCAAACTCTCCAGAAATTATGGATCTGGTCTGGGAGAGTCCTTGGACCATTCAAGAACCTATAAAACATATACCATAGGGATTGGAAAACCCTAATGCTCAAGGTGGATCAAGGGGGCTACCAAGAGGAAGAGAAGGGATCCAACACTATAGACGTGAACAGTGCTCCGAGAAGAGTTCTTCATCCAGTCAAGTGAAGATCAGCCCAAGGATTCAAGCTGCATCCAAAGCATCCAATCATCCATTAAAGGGGAGCAAATCAAGATTCTTTTCTTGTGTTCTAAATTCATTTTGTTCTCTTAAGCTTCATATGTGGTTCTTGTAATCGTTAAACATTTCAATGTGTGTGGATCTTTCTAGATCCGTGTGTGTGTGGTTGTGTGTTCTCCGTTGTAGCTGTGTGTGTATTAAGGTGTTCTTACACCTCGCGGGAACTCTCCTTCCCAGTGTGTGTGTTTTGTGTGTGTTTGATCTTGTAACTCCTTACAAGATAGTGTGTGGTTCCTCACTGTCGGTGAGGGGTGGACGTAGGTTGCCGTTGTGGCATCCGAACCACCTTAAAATCGCTGTCTCCTTGTGGTGTGCTCCATATCTCCTATCCCTCTTCTGTGCATACTTGTGAATCTAGATATTTTGTATCCTTTAGATCTAGATTGTTTGATCTTCTTCACTTAAATCCTGTGGTTTATCAAAAGCATAATTTGTCTTGCTCTTGTTTTCTTCTGTGTCCCCACGTCATCACATATTTGAGTCTATCTTGGCAGAAATTTTTTATCACCCAATTCACCCCCCTCTTGGGTGCCATTTAATCTCAGGACTTCAAAAAATTGCCTAGTTTTTAGAGATATAAAATCCTACTGAGCTTTTTGCTCACCCTACGTTTTTGTTAATTGTTCCAGGAAATGACATTGAACAAGGGAATGGATAAGAGTGAAAGAGTGATTTTCTTTTCCCTAGGATTTATGTAGATCATTAGTGTTTTACAAGAATCATGTACTTTGGGATTGGAAGTTTGTAATTTGCCTTTATGGCTTATGAATTAGCAATGTAAACCTCTATTTTGATGGAATAAAAGTATCATTTTCTCATCTATCCTTGTCTTAGAATTAAATTTGTATATGCTCTGATCGACACGCTTGATTATGACTCGCTCACACTCTCGATATTCCGCGTTGAGACGTGACAGTCTTCCTTGCGGGCTCTTTATAGCATGCGGACTCTTGGTCTCCCTTATCCCCTTGACCTCCCAGCTTTTAAGGGACTCGTAACGGCCATGTAGATAAGCTTCCATCAGTTGGCCCGAGCACGAGGCACTGGCCCAGGAGATGCCTCCCGAGCGATGAGCGTATGGCTTGGGTTGGGAATACTAGGCTCCGAAGGAGCTATCCTGATCGTTCTGATGCTCGGACTTCCCAACCTGAAGGCCGCCTAGGAAGTGCTTGATCCGAGTTAGTTATTAGGCTTGTATTGAGTGGGCCCTGGGCTATCACTTCAAGGAGTCGGGCCTTGTTGGGTCGGGTCGGACCTCGTTTGGCCTCTCCGTTCGAGCGGTAAGATTTACCCTCTCCAACCATAAAATAAGCGGCAAGCGTGCGTGGGAAAAACATGGTGGGGTAAGACAGCACACACACGGTGGGACAAGACAACACCACAACACGGTGGGACATCTCGCGCGGTGGGACAAGGCCATGGTGGGATAAAGACATATGGGATAACAACCACGGGGGATAAGAGACATGGACAACATATGTGTGGGATGACAATAACAACACATGGCATGGCAACACAGTGGAACGATAACACAGTGGGACAAAAAAATATCATAGACACGGAGGGACATAAACACGTGTGACGACACGGAGGGACATAGACACGTGTGACAAGAACACGGCGGGACAAAAGACATGACAAATACGGTCTTTAATCAAAACCCAAGATCAAATGAAGCAGAACCGCTAGATTCGTAATCGTGAGGCAAAGAACCCTTTCAGCAAGATACGATCAAAATGAGTTAAAGCTAAGCAAAGCATGAGAAGGACACGAGCTTCAGAATAGATCGAGAGACAAGATTGAAGAAGAGAGAACAGATCAGAAGCACCTGAACAGGAGACATAGCGAATGATAAGGAGCCAAGAAAAGCTTGAACACCTGCAACCTGCAACCTGCACACTGAGCAAACAGATCATACCTGTCCTCAAAATAAATAAATAGATGAATAAATACCAAAAGACACATATTTTGGATTTTTCTGATTTTCTATTTTTTTTATTTTGACATATCTGATTTTTTTATTTTGATAATATATAATTTTTTCAAGATTTTGACAATATCTGATTTTTTTGGGATTTTGACAATATATGTTTTTTTTTGAATTTTGATAATATCTAATTTTTTTATTTTGACATATTTGATTTTTTTAGATTTTGACAATATCTGATTATTTTTGGATTTTGATAATATTTGATTTTTTTGAATTTTTGAGATAGCAATCCGCAGCACCCAAAGATGGACTCAAACTACTAGCTAGGGATCGTTGTTCCTCCCTTCTCATTAAAGACTTCCCTTAAGTAGGGTGTGCATATGAGGGTGGCTTACCACAACCAACCACCTCTAAAGAACGGTGCCCCTACTAAGGCCATACCCGGGATACAACCCAGCCTAAGAGGAAGAAGCAGAAGAAAATTGGAGACAAGCTTTATACAGGATGGGAAATATCGTGATTTGAATTCATTCCAGGGCGCTACCCCTCAAAGATACAGTCTATTGCGTCGGGGCTTTGTGTCTTTAATTTTGGGACCCATATTTTTCAGGCATGCGTGCGACCGGGCTCATGACGTCCCGTAGGGAACTGTACTACCACTCTTGTCATGCCTTTGATTCATAATTTTACATATTGATTTATTTTCTTATTTTGATGGCCCTTATTGGCTAGATATAACAAGAAAGCTCATTTTCTCAGGGTCAACACTGCCCCTATTTGAGACCTCTCTCGTATTAGGGAGCGCCTAGGTTGGTCATCTCATCCATCAATCTCTTGCCCCTGCACTCGGCTGAGCAGAGAAAAGAAAAGACCTTTGTATATACCCAAAGTATGGCCAAAGTAGCAACGGTGTTGCTCTAGAGGAATCAGCTATGGCTTGCCGTGTAGTGTGTGAAAAACCCATGCTAAAAGGTCATCCTCAACAATCGGGGAAAGAAACTAAACTCCCAGCGCAGAGCTATCACCAACCTAAGGATGCTGCAGAAGCGAACTCATTTTTGACTAAACTAACTAAACAAACTTCTAAAAGCCACTTAACCATGTTGAGGAATAGCTTTATAACTATATGTGCATGAGTAATAATGATAGAAATAATAGCATGTTCTTACGCAAAACAAGGATACCTTGCAAATCCATGGAGTACAAAGCAGCGTCCTGAAACGAGAGCTTGATCATCGAGCTTGAAGCAGCACGAGCATTGTATTCCTTGCTTGACATGATCAAGAATGGAGAGGATAACAAGAATTAAAAGTTCCTCTACATGGAGGAGCGGCGGACATCAAACTGGACGAAGAAGGATTAAAAAGGAAGAGAGACGAGGGTTAGAACTCTCTCGTTAAGACACAGAGACCCTGATAACAAGGAACTCGATATAGAATAAACAGGGATTGACTGAGATCAAGGTGGACTAAACCCTCGAAAGCAGCATGAAAAAGGGTGATGACCCCGAAAAGGTGAGATAGAGAGAATGGATAGAGGAGAAGGAAAATCATCCGACGCGGTCGGAGAAGAGGAGTAGCGACCACCCGATAGCGGTGGGGAAGAAGAAGAAAAATCACCCAACAAGGTCAGGGAAGAAGAATCACAGACACCCGACAGGGTCGGGGGAAGAGAATGAGAATCACCTAACAGGGTCGGGGGAAGAGAATCAGAAGTAGAACTTAGAGATACCAGAGGGGAAGAAGAATCGGAGGGTGACCCAGGGTTGGGATGACAGGAGGGCATAGGCCAAGGCCTAGAATGTGGAAAACCCAGAGTCCTCGGATGAGAAAAGGAAGAATGGGGGTTCGCAGACCCGAGAGGGGAGGAGAGAATCACGGAAATACGATTAGAATAGGGGAGATACACCACCTAAGGGTGGGAACTGTGATAAGTACAATATGAAGTGATCTAGAAGGGGAGGGGATGAATAGATCACTGTTTTTAAAGATTTAAAAAAAATTCTGCAGAGTATATTGCTAAATGCAAATAACCTTGAGCTCAGGCTAACGAATATGATGCAGTGCAGTTAATAGCTCAAGCAAATAGAAGGCATATCATGATAGTACCACAATCGATCGCACAAGGGCTCAGAGGATTTTAAGGTGGTTCGGTCCTTCAGACCTACATCCACCCCACACTCAAACCGAGTGTGGCTTCACTAAAGGCTGGGCAACACAGCTTGCCAGACAACTGCTGATACACAGCTTCCCAGGAGAACAACCTCTCCTCTTCCTCCTACCCGGAGGGAACCTCTAGCGACCTGCAGTCACTAGAACCCAGAGACTTACGTCTCTCTTCCTCTTTACCAAGAGGGAACCCCACTAGTAGCAACCCTACTACTAGTGAACCAGAGGTCGAAGACCCCTCTTCCTCCCAACCCGGAGGGAACCTACAAGCAGCTCACCTGCTGCTTGCAAACAGGAGAATGAATCTCCCTTCTCCTGATCTCACAGGAGGACCCCGACCTCAATCCAGAGGATCGGAAACACAAACAAGGACAGTAGAAGAAAGACAAGAACAATAAACGAAAAATACGAACGAAGAAAATCAAATGCCAGAAAATGGAAACAATGTAGCTCAACACAGAGCAATAGACTTCGGATTTGATCCGCAAGTCAGAACAACTCTTCTGATCACTCTTCTGCTCTCTCTCTCTTTTTCTTTCTCTGCTATTCTTTCTTCTTTCTTTTCTTCTCCTGGATCGAAGGGCTCTCAATTTTCCTGTTTTTTCTTCTATGCCTCTCTTCTTCGATCACCTTCATCTGAGGACGAAGGATTCTATTTATAGCTGAACAGCAGGTGGATAGGGCACAAAATGCGTGTGCCTCCCACGCTCGACCCAGAATCTTCCTGCCACGTGCCTTTATCAGATTGGTTCCTCTTGTCTCGGATCACGTGCAGTCCTGGAGTGTGGAATGTTCTTCCTCGGACCTGTAATGAGATTAAGTCCTTTAATACGCTGCATGGCCATTAAAACCAAAACTGTATGAGGTATAGTAACAACACGACGTGACTATTACTCGAGATGACACAAGAACGACACGAGATACTCTGTAACAGGTCAGATACACAGAAGAAAATGACACGAGGAGAGGTTATAAGCAAAAGAGACACGAGGTCACGAATGCAAAAACAACACAAGGACAACACGGGCTAACGACAGAGACCGACATGAAGACTAAAGCGAGAAACCAACACGAGGACAGAATATAACGAAACGACTCGAGGTGAAAACAACACGAGGTGAAGTTTGACACGAAGTAAAAAGCAACGACACGAAGTATAGTGGTGACAAACACACACTATATATAGAAAATGACACGAAGCCAGTAAGAACAGCACGAGATGAAAACAAGACGGGCTGATAACGACACGAAGTCGAAACAGTAAATAACACGGGATCAGACTGCACGAGGTAAAACTACACGAAGACTTAAGACGACACGAGGTGGCAATAAGGAGAACGACATGAAAACAACATGGACTAGCAACCGAAACTGACACGAAGTCAAACAGTACAACATGAAGTGTTGTAACCAAGAAGAAGTGCCAATCAACACGAAGACAGTATGCAGAGAAACGACTCGAAGTGAGATGAGAACAGAATGAAACAAAGAAGACGACACGGAGTGCATAAAACCAACACGAAGACGTGGACTATAGTAGCCGTCACGAAGTGTGGTTACTAAGTAGGAACGACACGAGGTCTACAAGAAAACTACCCGAAGTTCATCAGAACTTTTAGAGCAGCTTCAGGAACACGACACGAAGTCATGAGAAGAGAAAACAATCACAAAGTGAAACGAACACTTGAACTTAGACTGACTTAGAGACTCAGCGAATGGACTCGAAGACAGGAATACAAAGGATGACATGGAACCAACACAGTAAACAAATACTGCACGAGGTGAAAGACAACACTCAATCAGACGACAACATGGCTAGCTCGACACGAGGTGAAAACGCGAAGCAAGAACTACATGATGTGTGAGGAAAACAACACGAAGACAGAACATGAACGAACACACGCAGTGTTACCTCTTAGCAGCTATTTCATATAAGACCATGGATAACTCAAGTGCAAGATATCTGAAAAAAATAACAAGAACAATTAACATAGTGTTGCTCATCATCAAAACACTTAGGGAAGACACACAAACCAACAATCTCCCCCTTTTTGATGATGGCAACACTATATTAAATATGAGAGATAAGCTCAAAAGAGATCAATTCAGGATATATGATGCAGACAACTTAAAGCATACTTGCTTCCTTACCACCCCTGAGAAACCTGAACACTCCCCCTGAACACAGCAACAGTTTACCTCAAACTTGATAACTAACTCCCCCTCAACAAACTAACTCCCCCTCAACACTACTCTGAACCCCCGACACAATTCTCTCCCCCTTTGACATCATCAAAACTAGGGGCAAGTATGAAGATACAGAGAAAGGAAAATTGCTGACTATAGAGAGAAAAACAGGACAGAGTAAGGCAGATAAATGGAGACTATTGAGATGTTTAGTCAATTAAGAAAGCCATTAATTTTATGTGAGGATTTTTGAGGATCAGTTAGTCAGACTGTGCAAAAACTGTGAATAAGGATTCGCTCCATACACAGAACCATATTCTAAGCAAGTGAGGTACAAGATACCAGTTTGATCAAAATAAGTCTTTACTGAGAGAGTATTATGTAAGACAGTCAGAAGACAAAGACCTGTGGTATTGAGAACAAACAAATCAAAAGCTATACTTCAAGTGAGCAGGATCTTTAAAGATGGTCAAGATCAAAGGTAAGTCTGTCAAGTACACCTTTGACATTAGGGAGACACCTTGTTTAGAGGCAAGAATCCCCAGTTACTCGGTGGCAGGACCACATTACCCCTTCAGATAAGAGGACAGAGATAGTATTCTAGCTGGTGTTGACATTAAGGTGACACCTTTATCTGAGGCCAGACACCCCAGTTACTAACCAGATATGTACCATAGCTCTGTATGATCAAGACAACTACTAAGACCAGATAATTACTGCCATCTCATGACATGGGAAACATTCACTTCATTGATGAAAATCCCAGTTTCTCAATGAGCAGTTAACAAAGTTGATAACAATTTTATGAAATTTATTTTTATTAACCAGCTCTTAAAACCTTGTTAATGAAGCTTGAGTCCGTTTGAGAACAATACACCAGATCCAAGGTGATACAGACTAAAGCACAAAATACCTCATTTCGGACTCAACATTGACTAAGTAGGTATGCAGTACTGACTAGATCAGAAGATAATTACCGTGTAGGAAGATAATCTTTGAATTCAGATTTTGATCTCAGTGGGACTAACAGCTGAAATTCCAACAAGAAATTAGATGAACAGTCTTAAAGGATAAAGCATCCAACTCTTTCTTTTATACACCTCATCAACCTGATTCTCTTTTGATGTCAGCAAAATGTCGTTCGGAGTATGTTCAAATTAGGTCAAGGATCAAAACACCTATTATAAATCAGCTCCCCCTGAGACCTTGACCCCAACACAAACTTAACCAAGACAACCCTCAAAATACTTCAAAGAGAACACCATGAAGTTTGGACAGACTATTCAATCAAAACGGAGTGAGTCACCAAACACTCATAATGAAGTTATTTCTTCAGCAACAGATGATGAATATGATAAGCATAATAACACATGACATGGTATTCAGAAATCAATTTTTCAATCATGAAGTTCTGTAAATACCTAGTTCTCTGCGCAGAGTGCTAAATTTTTCAGTATCCAGTGGCTTAGTAAAGATATCTGCAATTTGTGAGTTAGTGCCAACATGGATCAACTCAAAAGTCCTCCTAGCTACTTCATCTCGAATAAAATGATGCTTGATTTCAATATGTTTGGTTTGGGAATGAAGTACAGGATTCTTTGCAATATTTATTGCACTAGTATTGTCACAAAAGATAGAAGTACAACCTAGCTCAACCGAGTAGTCCAGAAGCTGGTGTTTTATCCATATAACCTGTGTGCCACAGCTCCCTGCTGCCACATACTCAGCTTCAGCAGTAGAGAGAGCCACAGAGTGTTGCTTCTTGGATCCCCAAGAGACTAAGCACCCTCCTAGAAATTCGCAGTGACCACTAGTGCTCTTCCTGTCCAATTTACATCCTGCATAATCTGCATCAGTGTATGCAATGAGATCTAAACTACATGATGCAGGATACCAGAGACCTAGATCATGGGTGGCAGATAAGTATCTAAAAATTCTCTTTACAACTGCCAGATGCAATTCAGTAGGCCTAGCCTGGTATCTGGCACACATCCCTACACTAAATTGAATGTCGGGCCTGGATGCAGTTAAGTAGAGGAGTGAACCGATCATACCTCTATATAGTTTAGCATCCACCTCTTTACCTTTTTCGTCTGAATCCAGTGAGGAGCTGGTACCCATGGGTGTTGAGATTGTCTTGAGGTTGGTCATTCCAAACCTTTTCAGCATCTCCAGAGTATACTTGGTTTGATTTATGAAACAACCATCCTCCATTTATTTGACCTGCAGCCCAAGAAAGTATTTTAGTTCGCCAACTAGACTCATTTCAAATTCTTGGGACATAGACTCAGAAAAATCTTTACATAATTTTGAATTGTTAGATCCGAAAATGATATCATCAACATATACCTGGACTACAATTAACTCCTTTCCGAGACTTTTAGTGAAGAGGGTTTGGTCAACCTTACCTCGAATGTAGCCCTTGCTCACAAGGAACTCAGAAAGTCTCTCATACCAGGCTCGGGGAGCCTGCTTCAATCCATAAAGGGCTTTATTCAACCTAAAAACCATGTTAGGCTGAACAGAGAAATTAAACCCAGGAGGTTGTTCAACATATACCTCTTCCTTCAATAACCCATTTAAGAATGCGCTTTTGACATCCATTTGCTGTAGCCGAATGTTTCTAGAGCATGCAAATGCAAATAGAATTCTTATAGCTTCCATCCTAGCTACTGGTGCATAGGATTCATCAAAATCCACACCAAATTCCTGACTGTAGCCTTGAGCTACAAGTCTTGCTTTGTTTCTAGAGATAGCTCCATTTTCATCAATCTTATTTTTGAAAACCCATTTAGTGCCAATGACATGAGTGTTTTCAGGTCTAGGAACTAGTTTCCATACATTATTTTTCTCAAATTGATTTAATTCCTCACCCATGGAGGATACCCAAGAGTCATGCTTTAAAGCCTCTTCCACAGTCTTGGGTTCTACCTGAGATGTCAAGGCAGCTAAGTCCTGTTCTTGGACATTTCTAAAATGAGACCTTGTCCTAGTGGGGTCATGCAAATTACCTATGACATTTTCACTAGGGTGGTCTTTGTGAAAGATTACCTCACCTGAGGGTTCACCTACCTCAGTTGCTTCTTCTTGTTGTAAGTTTTCTGGTTGAGCAGTTTGCTGCATCTCTTCTTCTTCAATTTTCTCCAAGAAATCTCCCTCATCAGATGGCTCCCTGTCATCATTTATCTTTTTGTCAGATAGAACATTCTCATCAAACACTACATGAGGTGTTTCTTCAACAGTTTGCTCATCTTTATTGAAGACTCTGTAAACCCTAGAGGTTTCTGAATATCCGAGAAAGATTCCAGGAGACCTTCTTGCTTCAAACTTATCCAAACCATTCTTACCATTATTGTGGATGAAACATTTGGAACCAAAGATTTTAAAGTAAGAAATGTTTGGCAGCTTACCCTTGAGGAGTTCATAAGGAGTTTTCTTATGAGTAGGTCTTACCAAGGCTCGATTTAAAATGTAGCATGATGTATTTGCAGCTTCTGCCCAAAATCTCCTTGGAAGTCCACTCTCAATCATCATAGTCCTGGCCATTTCAATTATTGACCTGTTTCTTCTCTCAACAATTCCATTCTGCTCCGGTGTCCTGGGAGAAGAAAATCTGTGAGTCACTCCCTCTCTTGAGCAAAATTCAGAGAATGAAGAGTTTTCAAATTCTCCTCCATGGTCAGACTGAATTGTAATGATATTATGTTCACCTTGCAGTTTGATTTTATTAAAAAGTTCTTCAAAGTGAACAAAAGCATCATTTTTATTTGCTAAACAGAACAACCAAGAAAATCTAGTGAAGTCATCAACTATGACTAGACCATATCTCTTACCTGACAGGCTTTGTATTCGAGTAGGACCAAAGAGATCCATGTGCAAGTGCTGTAGTGGTTTAGATGAGAGACCCTCAGTTCTCAACTTAAAAACTGCACGAGTCTGTTTACCTTGAGCACAAGCATCACAGAGCTTGGACCCTAACAGGAATTTTATTTTGGGCAAACCTCTGACTAGGTTATAATTAGACAGTTTATTCAAAGTAGACACACTAGCGTGGCCTAGACGCCTATGCCAGTCAAAAGCAACCTGTTCAGAATTAGCAGACAGACACAAGTTTGTTTCAGAATTATCATCTAGATCAACGATGTACACATTATTTACTCTATGACCTTTGAACATGATGTTATCAGAATTCAGTTCAAAGACAGTGCAAGAGTTGTGGTCAAAGAGTACCTTGTGTCCTTTGTCACAAAGCTGACTTATACTTACCAAGTTGTGCTGAAGTCCTTCTACAAGATACACATCTTCAATGGAGTTAGTAGAGGACTTACCAACCGTACCAATTCCAATTATTCTTCCTTTGTTATTTCCTCCGAATTTGACCAAGCCCCCAAGCTTCATTTTTAGTTTGCTGAATTTGGACCGGTCTCCTGTCATGTGCCTGCTACAGCCGCTGTCAAGATACCACTTGTTATGCTCAGCTGCCAGGCTGACCTGCAAAAATTCAGACAGAGTAATGTGGGACCCAATTCAAATTGGGTCCAAAGCCAGTTTTCAGATTATGCAAAAAGCACTTGGGAACCCATATCTATTTTACTGTTTTCTTCAGTGGTTTTATGTGGGTTGATTCTTCCCTTTTGGCATTTCTTGGTGGGTGTTGAATGAACTTATTCCCATTTGAACTATGCTGTTTCTGAACACAAACATTGTTGGTTGGCCTCTTAGAGGATACGCGTGTGTGTTGAGCATAATTCAGGTAAGCATTTTTACTCCAATAAAATTTGTGCTGAAACTGGTGAACGTTGCCATGCTCTACTTGATAATTAGCATGATGAGCTTTCTTAACAAAATTTTTCACTCTTTTTGTGACATCAATAGGACTGGTTCTGTGAGAACCTTTGTTCCCCACCTGTTGCACATGAGCAGTTCTTGTTTCAGGGTTTCCCGACTTAGGTTGCTGACCAATGGATTGAATGAATTTGTCGGTCGAAAACTTCATTGTAGAGACAGATTTGGAACTGGATGGTGTTTCCAGTTTCTATTTGCCTTTGGCGGGGCAGAACGTGGTAGTCTTAAATTCAAAGGGTTTTTTACTAGTAGGATTGTATCCTAATCCCTCCCTATTGAAGTTTACCCTCGACCCCAGAAGGACATTCAGGTTGTTTCTCCCCTCTGTAAACTTCTCAAGCACTTTTTCTTTGTCCTCAATCTCCTTCTTAAATTCATTGCATTGGTCCTGAAGTTCCTGATTAACTTTTCTAACTGCCTCATATTTTTCAGCCATCAGTCTAATCTCTCCTTTACACTCTTCAGCTTTACACTTCAGCTCATCTATTCTAGCTAGACTCTCCTCTCTTTCCATTCTCAACCTCTCAATCTCACCTTTAACCTGGTCTAGCTCAATGACCATCTCCTTGGTTTTCATGCTATCAGTGACAATAGAAGAGTGTTCTTCAGACAATGAATGAAACTTACGTCTAAGCATTCTGTGCTCCTTGTTTAAACAATTATATTTACTTAACAGGTCGCCATAGGCGTCCTCCCAATCATCCAAAGTAAAATTCTCAAACAGGTTTGTTACCTCTTTCTCATGATCGGCCATGAGGCAGGTCTTCTCTTCATTTTCACTGGACGAAGTGGCTTCTGGGTCCTCCTCCTCATCGCTCCATGTGCACAGCATGGCCTTCTTCTTCTTGTGCACCATCTTCTTCTGGTGTCCTGGAGCCTTAGCTTGTAGCTCTGGACATTCACTTTTCATGTGACCGGGTTTCTGACAATGATAGCAAGTGATCTTCTTAGCAGACCGGTTCTTCTCAAATCCTCGCTCAGGAGACTTCATTGCACCATTAAATTTCTTCCTCCTGTAGAATTTTCTTTTAGTTCTCAGGAACTTTCTGAATTGCCTGGTGAGCATAGCTCGCTCGTCCTTGTCCAGGTCTGAGAATCCATCAGAGCCTTCGCTGCTATCATCACTGCTGCTGCTGCTGCTGTTGTTCTTCTTAGCATGTCGTGAGACCTTCAGAGCAACATTCTTTCCCTTTCTGTCATGCCCATCGTTTTCATGTTTGAAATTCATTTCATGGGTCATGAGGGATCCAATCAGCTGGGTCACTGTCATGATGGATAAATTTCTTGATTCCTCTATTACAGTCACCTTGGTTTCCCAGACGGGAGTTAGAGACCTAAGGATCTTCCTGACTATGTCTTCTTGTTGAATATCCTTTCCAAGGCCTTTCAGACTGTTGATGATCACGGATAGTCTGGCATACATTTCTGTGATCGGCTCCTCTGGCTTCATCTTAAATAACTCATATTGAGTTGTAAGTATGTTGATCTTGGTAGCCTTCACCTGAGATGTGCCCTCATGAATTAACTGCAAATCATCCCACATTTCCTTTGCAGTCTTGCACGCTGAGATCCTTGAATACTCTTCCGGGTGGACGGCGCACTGTATGATGTTAACAGCTGTCCAATTTAGTGCGGAGAGTTTGACCTGATCTTCTGTCCACATATCTTCATTTGGTGGAAGGGTGTATGGACCATTTGTGATAACTTTCCATAGCTTGTGGCTTTGGGCCCTGATAAAGACTTCCATCCTGTTCTTCCCGAAGAAGTAATTATTACCATCAAAGAAGGGGGGACGGTTGATAGACTGCCCATCAGCTATGAAACTGCGAGGACCAGTGGATCCGTTTCCCTGGCCGTTGGACCACATTCTGGGAAAAACCTGCTCTGATACCAACTGATAAGTACAATATAAAGTGATCTAGAAGGGGAGGGGATGAATAGATCACTGTTTTTAAAAATTTAAAAAAAATTCTGCAGAGTATATTGCTAAATGCAAATAACCTTGAGCTCAGGCTAACGAATATGATGCAGTGCAGTTAATAGCTCAAGCAAATAGAAGGCATATCATGATAGTACCACAATCGATCGCACAAGGGCTCAGAGGATTTTAAGGTGGTTCGGTCCTTCAGACCTACATCCACCCCACACTCAAACCGAGTGTGGCTTCACTAAAGGCTGGGCAACACAGCTTGCCAGACAACTGCTGATACACAGCTTCCCAGGAGAACAACCTCTCCTCTTCCTCCTACCCGGAGGGAACCTCTAGCGACCTGCAGTCACTAGAACCCAGAGACTTACGTCTCTCTTCCTCTTTACCAAGAGGGAACCCCACTAGTAGCAACCCTGCTACTAGTGAACCAGAGGTCGAAGACCCCTCTTCCTCCCAACCCGGAGGGAACCTACAAGCAGCTCACCTGCTGCTTGCAAACAGGAGAATGAATCTCCCTTCTCCTGATCTCACAGGAGGACCCCGACCTCAATCCAGAGGATCGGAAACACAAACAAGGACAGTAGAAGAAAGATAAGAACAATAAACGGAAAAATACGAACGAAGAAAATCAAATGCTAGAAAATGGAAACAATGTAGCTCAACACAGAGCAATAGACTTCGAATTTGATCCGCAAGTCAGAACAACTCTTCTGATCACTCTTCTGCTCTCTCTCTCTTTTTCTTTCTCTGCTATTCTTTCTTCTTTCTTTTCTTCTCCTGGATCGAAGGGCTCTCAATTTTCCTGTTTTTTCTTCTATGCCTCTCTTCTTCGATCACCTTCATCTGAGGACGAAGGATTCTATTTATAGCTGAACAACAGGTGGATAGGGCACAAAATGCGTGTGCCTCCCACGCTCGACCCAGAATCTTCCTGCCACGTGCCTTTATCAGATTGGTTCCTCTTGTCTCGGATCACGTGCAGCCCTGGAGTGTGGAATGTTCTTCCTCGGACCTGTAATGAGATTAAGTCCTTTAATACGCTGCATGGCCATTAAAACTAAAACTACATGAGGTATAGTAACAACACGACGTGACTATTACTCGAGATGACACAAGAACGACACGAGATACTCTGTAACAGGTCAGATACACAGAAGAAAATGACACGAGGAGAGGTTATAAGCAAAAGAGACACGAGGTCACGAATGCAAAAACAACACGAGGACAACACGGGCTAACGACAGAGACCGACATGAAGACTAAAGCGAGAAACCAACACGAGGACAGAATATAATGAAACGACTCGAGGTGAAAACAACACGAGGTGAAGTTTGACACGAAGTAAAAAGCAACGACACGAAGTATAGTGGTGACAAACACACACTATATATAGAAAACGACACGAAGCCAGTAAGAACAGCACGAGATGAAAACAAGACGGGCTGATAACGACACGAAGTCGAAACAGTAAATAACACGGGATCAGACTGCACGAGGTAAAACTACACGAAGACTTAAGACGACACGAGGTGGCAATAAGGAGAACGACATGAAAACAACATGGACTAGCAACCGAAACCGACACGAAGTCAAACAGTACAACACGAGGTGTTGTAACCAAGAAGAAGTGCCAATCAACACGAAGACAGTATGCAGAGAAACGACTCGAAGTGAGATGAGAACAGAATGAAACAAAGAAGACGACACGGAGTGCATAAAACCAACACGAAGACGTGGACTATAGTAGCCGTCACGAAGTGTGGTTACTAAGTAGGAACGACACGAGGTCTACAAGAAAACTACTCGAAGTTCATCAGAACTTTTAGAGCAGCTTCAGGAACACGACACGAAGTCATGAGAAGAGAAAACGATCACAAAGTGAAACGAACACTTGAACTTAGACTGACTTAGAGACTCAGCGAATGGACTCGAAGACAGGAATACAAAGGATGACATGGAACCAACACAGTAAACAAATACTGCACGAGGTGAAAGACAACACTCAATCAGACGACAACATGGCTAGCTCGACACGAGGTGAAAACGCGAAGCAAGAACTACATGATGTGTGAGGAAAACAGCACGAAGACAGAACATGAACGAACACACGCAGTGTTACCTCTTAGCAGCTATTTCATATAAGACCATGGATAACTCAAGTGCAAGATATCTAAAAAAAATAACAAGAACAATTAACATAGTGTTGCTCATCATCAAAACACTTAGGGAAGACACACAAACCAACAAACTGAGTAGGAGAAAAGATGACGAATGGAGCGAAGACGAAAAAGGAGAAGTGGACCCTCGACTGCACAACTGACGACCCTTAAACTTGTGCCGTCGCCTCTTTTTGGCCGAAATCTCTTGAACACGGACCAGCCTGGCGCAGGCTCGGACCTTTGGCCTTCTTATCTTGCAACATCTTCTCAAATAATGGGCCCATCTGGCTGATGGCCTGTCCAGGTTATGAACATGCAGCTTCGTTGGGGTGGTTGCCCCTAGACATCCAGTGCTAACCATAGGCGGACATTCTTGAACAGTGATCTCCTTAAATAGATGAGCATCAGAAAACCATGGAGTTTTGTCACTTGGCACTAGCAGCATGAGATTCAACAACTCCACTCAGAAATCAATCTTGAAGCATAACTCCCTTACCAGAAGAGTAGGATGAAACTGAGGGAGAGTAATACACGGAGTTGACGTGGCCGGCATACTGATGAACCGAGGGAGATTGCATAATAGGTACAGAATGTCCTTGGGGAATGCGGAGAATAAAGCCAATCCCCCCTTGAATATGGAATCTAGCAAGCTCTTGGCGGCCGTATGAGTTAGCACAACTTGGGAAGAGAGCCCTTCTTGGCTAGTGAACTAAACAGCAACGGAGCGAGGGGTAATAAGAGCATCGATAATAAGACCTCCGATGAGCAAGGAAATTGCTACCGATCTTGCTCGAGAAGAAATTGGCACTATGCAAGGGAGCTCCTCTTAGTAACTGCTCTTTGAAACATAGGCTCATTGGCCCCGAAGTAGCTAGAGATTAGGACATGGATTGGCATTCAACAGATGAAATCTTGAATCTTGAAGTGTATAATCGGCACCAAATTGTCCTGACTCGACTCATTATAAACCTGGGGACCAGACTCAAGGGGCACCATAGGTAGTGCACACCCGTTCCGTGGGGTGGAAGTAGGTGGAGAAGTGGCGGAGGTATAAGGCTCAGATAGCGGAGGCAAAGGCTTAGGAGGTGTAGAGGCCTTAGGCGAAGATGAAGGTGATGGAATATGGGTCTTTGGGAGAGAAGGCGGTGAAGGTGGTGGCGATGGTTCAAGTAATGGAGATGGTGGAGGTGGTGATGCGGGTAATGAGGTTAATGGAGATGGAGGTGCTGATGCGGGCAATGGGGGTAATGTTGGTGGTGGAGACGGTGGAGAGGGTGAATCGGAAGTGGAAAGCCGTGGGGCCCAACGTCGACGTATTTGTTGAGTAGTGGACAACAGATCTAGAGGGGAGGGGTGAATAGATCTGCCCCTGTTTTCGCAATGCAACCCTCTATATAGCTAGATAAAATAAATTGTAGCAGAGTGTAACTAGCTTATCGAAGAACACTATGATCACTTGGCAAGATGAGCAACTAATATATCGATTTGAACCTAAGCATGCATCTAGAACGAAGTAATCACATAAACAAACCACAACACAAAGGATTTTAAGATGGTTCGGACTGAATCCCCAGTCCTACGTCCACCCCTCACCAAATCCGGTGAGGCTCCACTAGTGCCACACACTGAACCACAAATCAGAAAGACCTCTGATTGCCTTCCTACTAACCACAGGTAGGGACGTCAACACCGTAGATCGGACAACTTTCGATTACCTTCCTACTAACCACCGGTAGGGACAATCTTCAGTTCCAAATGTTTGAATGAAATGGAAAAAGAACAAGATAAGAAAACACTCAAATAAGATATAGAATATGCTCAAGGAGAAAAGATCTTGTCTGAGATTGCTGGAGCTTGAATCTGATGCTTCAATGATATATTCTTCCTTGTGAAAAGATCTTGCTTTGATCACCTTGAGTTGATGAAGAAGATGAAGGATGCAGATTTGATCTCCCTTGAGAATGGGCTTCTTTGGATCACCTTGAGATGATGAAGAGGATGATGGTTGCAGCTTTATCTTCGCTTGGCTTGGGGTTGATCTCCTCTTGAAGTAGCTTGAATCACTTGAGGATTTGATGAAGAACTTCTTCCCGGAGTACTGTTCACAGCTACAGTACTCGAACTCCTCTCCCTTGAACACACCCTTGCAGCCTCATTTGATCTCCCTTCTTAGCCTTAGGGTTTCCAACCCTTCTTGTATGTGTTTTATAACCTTTGAATGGTCCTTGGAAACCCCCCAGACTAGATCCACATTTTGTGGGTCATTGGTGTGAGCAACGTCACGCGGAATTTGCCGTAGGAGGCAAAGTAGCGGAGCGCGGGGGCTCGTTTTGCTGTAACACATAAAGGAGAGAGAGAGAGAAGAGAGACCACCATGGGAGATTGCTCCGGCGGGGCGTGCGGGATAGATGCAATATAATAAGATATGGGGATTAAACGGCCATAGTGGGAAATGACTCTACGGGACCTCGGGGGATGGGAAAAGTGCAGAATTTAAGTGACAGTGATTTAAACGGCCATTACGGGAAGTGACTCGCCGCGGCCTCGAGAATATGAGCAGATATGAGAAGAGTACAGAATACAAGCAATAGGAATGTAAACAGCCATTGCGGGAAGTGACTCGCTGCGGCCTCGAGAATATGAGCAGATATAACCACAGCACAGAATATCAATGACGGAAATTCAAACGGCCATTGCGGGAAATGACTCGCCGTGGCCTCGAGAATATAACAAATATAAGGAACAGAATATAAGAGACATAAATTTAAACGGCCATTGTGGGAAATGACTCGCCCCGGCCTCGAGAATATAACAGATATTAGAAACAGATATAAGAACAATGCAGGATATAAGTGACAGGAATTTAAACAGCCATTGCGGGAAATGACTCTCCGCGGCCTCGAGAATATGATGTGATCGCCAGGGGCCGGAGACCCCAAAATAAAGAAAGTGATCGTGCCTACCTCAAAAGCGGGAGATGGCGGGTTGCTTTTTCCTCTCCCTTCTGCCGACCGATGGAGAGGGCTTTCCTTGGTTACCCTTGCAAAAGAGAAACAAACACAAAACAAGTGGATAAGAAAAGATGACAGTGTAGTATTAGTCCCTTAATGAAGAATAATAAAATCGTGGCAAGACACTTTTTTTTGAAACCAACCAACAGTTATACACTGGTCGAATGCACCCCACCCTAAGAGAGGGGGAGTGTTCTCATTCCCCCAGGCGTTTACTATGGTTTTGAGATTTTATTGATTGATAACGAGATATACATCAACAAAGGGGCATACCCCGAAAGAACTAGAGGCCACAACTTCGGCCCTAGATCAGACACTCTAAAAAAAAATCGTACAAGGCTGTAAAGGTACAGCAGTAAAGGGAAAGGGGCATACCCCGAGTGAGCAAGAGGCCACATCTACGGCCCTAGAGAGTACTAAAAAAGATTCAATATAAAACTGTAGGGAACAAGGAGAGCTAAGACACCCTGATTGCCAGGAGCCCAGCTATATCAATTCTTAGTGCTCCCTTTGTCAACCAAGGGAGGTCTCCTACATGAGAGAATATATTATTTTCTGAGATATTGCATGCATAGGATGCCAAAGAGTTCGCAACCTGGTTGCCTTCTCGATAGGTACGCAGAAGTTCACTGCCATTATCTTGGATTAGATTAAGAATTTTCCTCCACCATGGGAGGATCATCCAACTAGGAGAAGATCCCTTTTTGATAGCTTCCACAAGAAGAAAACAATCCGAAAATACTGCAGCCAAATCAAGACCGCCAAGCTTAGCAATTAATAGACCATCATATAAGGCCCTTGCTTCAGCCAATAAGCTGTTTCCAATGCCATAGTGAAAGGCAAAACTAACTATCCATCTACCATTATAGTCTCTTATACAGCCTCCACCACCACTCCTGCCAGGATTACCCTTGGAGGCTCCATCAACATGAAGTGTGAACTTCTGAGAAGCAAATCTGCAGTAAACCAGTTGGGGCTGTTTTAAGTTCACCTGAGGGAATATCTGAAATGAGGAAAGGCTACTAAGTTGAGCAGGGGATATAGGCTTGCAAAACTTTAGCTTTTCCAATGCATAGGCTATTGAAGATAAGATTTTCCTTTTGATTAAATCTATTCTGATAGCCAAACCCTCAAATCTGGAAGCACACCTTTGCTTCCAAACCTCCCATATCATCAGAATTACTGCATACATTCCAACAAAACTAAATGCAGAGTGTAGGTTAGAGGACTTCAATAGATTCCAACACCTTATAGTGATCTGGTCACTAAGATTAACCTTGTTACTAAGCAAGGGCTGTACCTAGCCCCAGAGTTCAGAAGCCAATTCACCAAACGTATATAAAAGAAGACTCCCTTATGAAGGGAGACGGAGAATGTGAGATAATGAATGTAAAAGAACTACGGAAAAAAGGGGAGAGAATTGGCTTATTGAATGTGCCGATGGCGGGATCCGGCGGAGCTTCGGCAGTGTAGGGACGACGTGGATGCACGGTGGATGAAGGCGGCCTTCCTTTCGCGAGCACTTTCACCCGAGAAGCTGGCAGAACCTCCTCCTACAAAAGACCTACGGGTTAGAAATGGGATCCGGCAGAGTCTCTCCTTCCTCTGTCGGATCTGAAGTCCCTTCCCTTCGAGGGAGGGGGTCCTCTATTTAAAGAGGGGAGGTGGCTTGAGGCATCCAGGGACCTGGATGCCTCAAGATGGGGGCGTCCAAGACCCTGGACGCCTCAAACAATAAATTAAATATTTCTTATTTTTTTTTTTTTTAATATTTTTATGAAGGCGTCCAGGAGACTGGACGCCTCCATTTCCGCCCATCGGAACCCCGTCGAAAGCCGTAGACGGTGGGTAAAGCACGTGGTTTTGGTGGGTACCCATGACTCACGAGTGGGCGCGTCTAGCTGGCAAGACATCCCTATATTTTGGATTTTTGCACAACGTCAACTCGGACGGCGGATCGGGTTTGTCCGGATGTCGGAAGATGAAGGCGTCCAGGCACCTGGATGCCTCAAATGGAGGCACCCAGGGCCCTGGACGCCTTCACAACTATTTTTTTATTTATTATTTTTATATATTTTTTCATTTTTTAATTTATGGAGGCGTCAAGGCACCTGGACGCCTCCAAGAAAATCTGCCGAATCCTTCCGAAAGGCCGTCGGCAGCCATCCGCCAGACATCTCCTGATTTCAGAATCTTCCGGTACGTCCGATTGGTGGCGATGCCGTCCGTATGCTGCATGATTTCCGCAACGAGGTGGTTTTCGGATGCCGAAGAAGTGTTACGTTACCCATTCAAAAGGTGAAAGAAGACTCAAGTGATTCAAAGTGCGAAAGCCACTACGGGGCGTCATATAGTAATATGAGATTTTCTCAGGGTGATGTCAGGAATAGCGTGTCTACAGCTGCCCCGCCTTGGCGTCTGCTTTGCAAGGGAGTGACACGTAATGGAATGGTATCGAAGTGAAGTGAAATGGAGCGGGAATGGACTGAAAAGTTGATGCCAAGGTGCGATGAGACACGCTTTTGACATTACTGTTTGGAATCTTTCTCGTAGTTTCGCTAAGGTGACCTTGAAGAAGGTCTTCAAAATTTGACGATTGCTTGGATGGAGATCAAACAAGGGAGGGGGAGATGTGCGCTCAGGCACGAAAATAAAGGAGACCAACTTCTCGGTGTGGAAGTACTTGGGTCGTAAATCTGTAGGTTTCACCTTTGGGGAGAGGTTACCAGCCAATGTGGAAGTGTTGCGGCCAAGGTGGGTCAAATGGAGTAAAGGTAAATGAATATTTGAGGTTCAATCCAAACAAGGGTCTCTTTCGAAAGAACAGCGTAGGGCCGTCTCAAGGAAACTACGTGTTTTATTCGGAGTGGAATATCTCATATTTGTAAGAATTGAGGCACAGTGGTTGTCGTAATCGAATCACTTTGAATGATCTTCCGCAATAAAATCAAAGTCCTATATGAATGCATGCTGGGTTTAAAGAAAATTTAAAACAAACTATAATAGAAAATAGCCAAGGATAATATTATCAATTCGTTAAGAATGGGTCAGGATACCGGTTCGGTGAGCCGACACTGAGCTGGGGCTCGTTTATCCGCGCATCAACTCACTGAACGGAACCATTGTCCCCATGCTACCATAAATTAACGGCCTATCCGTACAACCCAAATTCTTCTGAAATCATCACCGTTTTTGTTAAAGGGGAACTCAAATCCCATATTCGTTCGGGTCGCAAGGTCCTTGACATGTTCTAATAGCGTAAATATCATATAATATGATGCATGACATGGTGGGACTAATCACCGAACGGTGGTACACAAGGTGGGATAGTGGCATCCGTTAGTAAAACCTGCACAGATTAATAACATCAGAAAGTAACAGAATCGCACGACAGTACAAGGGAGATCCAGACAAAACACTGACGACTGACCACTGATGTGACGCATTTCATCCTTTAGCGCCTCTCCTTTCCTATAAATACTCCCTTTAGGCTAGTTCAGCCAAATGCACCAAGGAGTAGGCTTAGAAGCTTTAAGGGGAGGAGGAGAAGAAATCTGAGGGTTTCAGGATGGAAGGTGAGTCTTCCCGCCTTATGAAGAGGAGCATGCCTAGCAGCGAGATCAGGCGACTTTCCGACCTCGAAGGTCATCTGAGTGGGATGATCCAGTCGCATGTAGTAAGTTGATTTATTTCAAATTTTCCGCGCGAACTCTCTTTTCACTTCTTTTCCTTCCTTATTTTCTTCCAGCCACACCCTCTTTTCCCAGGCCCGAGGAAGTTTTCCAAGGTGCCGTGGCTTTTGAAACTCACTTCCAACATCTCCATCGGCATGAGGGCCATAATCACGAAGTGACATCTGCAAGGGCTCCTTATCCACGCCAAGCACTACGAGAAGATTCGCATGGACTGGGCGGCTATGGGCGCATTGGTGGAGATCTGGCATCCTCAAAACCACACTTTCATCTTCCCTACGTTCGAGGTGTCCATCCTCCTCGAAGAGGTGGAACTTCTGCTCGGACTGAAGAAATTCAAGAGTGACGGGAGGATAAAGGTCATGCGGATGCTGACAAGGCTGACTTTCGAGAGTGTCCTCGGAAGCTTCATGCCGCCTGGTGCTGCGAGGAAGGTCCAGACTCAAAAGGGAATTGATCTACAAAAGCTCACGGAATGGGTCATGGACGCCCTGAGAGGGTCACCAGACGATGACCACTTGGAAGGAATCATGAAAGGGTTTACCATCTGTTTGGCGGGTGCTCTTCTGTTCCCTTATACCGATAACATAGTGGGGGAGGACCAATTGAGTGCCATCTGTGGGATTTGGAGTGGAAAGAGGGTGGGACCCCCAGTGGCCTTACTGCCTCCAGCATGGGTAAGCCTCCTTTCGGTTGCGCACTTCTTCTGAATTGTTGGATTGATTTGCACTTCAAATTTGACCACCGCGAGGGGATGCCAACTGCTTCGAAGCTCTTCCAACAAAGCCCCCTTATCACATAGCTGATGTGTTAGGCTTCGGTGGTACCATAGCGAACCGTGTTCCGTGGCTGAGGAGACATGAAGACTGGCGGTCTCACTTCAGAACCATGACACAAAGCTTTTTTACTTGTGCACCGGCATGCCTACTCTCACGCGAACTCCTCGCGAGGTGTTCTCCCGGAGCTGAACTTCAACTGATCGGTGCGACAGAGTTTGTTCTTTATAACGCGCATCGGTGCTGCATCCAAATCGGCATTCCACGCCACTCGTTCCCACTGCTAACCGGCATCGTTCCTTTGAAGAAAAGGGAGTTGGGCACGGAAGCGGATGCGAAGGAAGCGAAGGCCATTAAAGCACCCTGGAAGACAAGTGTTGCAGGAAAGGCATTAGCGCATGTGGAGAAAGAATGCGAGCTGTGGAGGGCTTATGTAACCGAACTGGGGAAGTTAAGGCCTAAAGCGCCTAAGCCCCTAATGTAGCTCACTCTGCTTTGTAATGGAATAAAATCTGGAATTTGGGAATGTGCAAAGTTTGTTTTTATCTTTTCCTCTTTTTGTTATTTTTGTTGTTTTCATTTTTTTTGGTCTTTTCTTTTTTTATGATTTATTTTGACGCGTCCACCAAGTTGGACGCTTTATTAAAATTATTGTTATTATTATTATCATTATTATTATTATTATTATATATATTTTTATAAACGCGTCCACTCTCTTGAACGCTTTTTTTTAAATTTTTATTTTATTTTTATCCTTCATTATATATATATATATATTTATTTTATTATTATTAATTTCTCTTTTTTTTGAACGCGTCCAAGCCCTTGGACGCTATTATTATTATTTTTGTTTTTTTTAAATATATTTTTATGGACGCGTCCAGGCGCCTGGACGCGTCCAAAAAATGAGATTTCAAATATGAGAGGCCGCCCACGCGACCTCTCACGCTCTCGCTCTCTTCCTCTCTCCTCTCTGGCTCTTCTCACATTCTTTCGACCTTTCTGCCCTTAATCTGAGCCTATGGAGCGTGGTGAAGCGAGTCAGGGAGGTGAGAAGCGGAAGAGGCTTGCCCGTCGTCCGCAGAGAACGCGGGATTAGGCGGAGGCGGTTGCCGTGGAGGAGGAAGAGGTTCCTTTGGCCTTGGAGGGGCCCGAGGACGCGGGAGAGGATGAGCACGACCCGGTAAGCCCCTTAGAATTCCACTTTGTTACATTATTGAGTGATTTGAAGCGTAAAATGGAGCGAGAGATGGCGTTTGGAAGGGAGGTGGGTGTGAGAGGAGGAGGCGTCCAGGCACCTGGACGCCTCCATGTTTTATAGATTTTTGTTATTTATGAAATTAATTAAATTAAATAATATATAAAATGAAAAATGATAGAGGCGGACGCCTCCAAGAAATATCGAATTATTATTTTTATTTTTTTTAGTTATTATATTTTTTGGATTTAAAAAAATAAAGAAAATAAAGAGGTGTCCAGGCCCGTGGACGCCTCAATAAAAAGTAATATTTTTTTGTTTTTTGTTTTGTTTTTTTTATTTTGTGGTTATTATATTTATTACTTACGGCCCTGTCTTTACTGATGTGATTTTTGTGTTTGTTCTTTGTGGTGTGCAAGGCGTGATGAAGAGCCAGATCAGCTGGTCCTTGGTAGTCGCAGCGTACCGAGGGCTACCAGACTTTCAGAGGGCGCGGGTGGACGCCATGGGGTTTGGGGCGTTCCTGAGGATTGAGCCCTTCCGGCTTGACCTTCCCCTTATCCAGGCGCTGAGGGAGCGGTGGCATGTGCCGAGTCGGGCGTTCCTGATGCCCTGGGGGCATATGGTGCCGACACTGGAGGACGTAGCTTGGATCACCGGGCTATGAGTGGACGGAGAGGCAGTCAGCGGGGTCACCTACCCTGACTACAGAGAGAGCGCCCTGGACCTGCTGTGGTTGGAGATGAGCGCGACCGACAGAGACAACAGGGTGGTTGGCCGAGTGGATATCATGGAGGCACTCGGATTCGAGGACCCGCGGCAACGGGTTAGTGAGAGCGGAGCAGAGTTCCTAGCGCGTCTGGAGGGAGATGCTCGGGTGGCTTTTACTCAGGACCCGAGCGAGCGAGAGCTGGTGGACCTGGACCTCCGGAGGTTCCTCTTCTTCTTACTGGGCCACCTTCTGCTGGGGACGAAGGGGGACGGCATCCATTGCCGCTTCCTTGAGATCCTAGCGGACCTGGACCGAGTGGGGGACTACGCGTGGGGAGCAACCTTACTCGCCCACTTGATCACCGATCTCTCTCAGAGTACAGAGAGGGAGACGATAGTTAGTGGCTTCGCACCTTTTCTCTAGGTAAACATTTTATTTATGCATTTTACCGTAGGTACAGTTATGCAATTACTTGTACTAGTGATGCATGATGGATGTAGGTGTGGAGCTACTACTACTTCCTGATGGGAAGAGCCAGGCAGTGGAACAGGAGAGCCGTGCCCCTGGCGCGGCGATGGAGGCCGGTCATGGTTGCGGCACCGCACGACTACCAGTTGGCGTCGCTTCGACGTGAGCTAACCGAGTACCCTGAGGCCATGGTATGATGCGTATGATTTTTTTGTATTTATGCATGTGACTCAATTGAGTAAAATGGCAACTAATATGATGCATGTATGGCGATGTAGGTGGTGTGGAGGCCCTACCTGGGCATGGCCGATGCTGGCCAGCCTTGGGTCGTAGCGGGCCATCCTCGTTTCGAGTGAGATGTGTGGGTCCATTGCCGGAACGAGATCGAGCCGCTGCGGCTTAGGCTGGTCATGAGGACGTTGGGGCTAGCCCAGGAGTGGGTTGACGTGGATGAGCCGAGCCATGTCGGGCGGAAGACCAGAGGCAAGGTGAAGATCGTCGACTGGCGCACGCGCTTCCCTGCACAGTACCTAGACTGGCAACAGGGTGGCGTCCCGGTGGTGTCTCATGTACAGGACAGCACCGACTACCTGCGATGGTACCGGGCCACGTACGCGGAGCTTCTACACCTCGGTGGGGCGGCAGGGGTAAGTGTGAGATGAAGATTTTTCCTTCTCCGTATGCATATGCATGTGACACTAATGTATGTGCATAAATGCAGGATGCTCGTGATAGCATTATTGCCGACCTGCGGGCCCAGCTGGCGAACGCCAGGCAGCAGTTGGCGGCCATCCGGCAGGAGTTGGGGATCCTGGTGAGTCTATGCAATGTATTATGCATTTTTTTGACCTGGATTTTTCGATGCTTAGCCTTTGACTGTCGTTTGCTCTTGTGTTTTAGCGCGCCCATCAAGCAGCGACAGCCGAGATGGCAAGCGGAGCGGGTTCTAGTTCGTGGGGCCCTCCTCCGGAGGTCTCTTCCCTCCAGGAGCAACTGGCGCATGCGGTGGCCCGGGCTGAGGAGGCCGAGCGCGACCGCGCGGCTCGAGTTAGTGCTTGCTTGACCCCAGCTCTCCTTCCAGTTGCTCTTCTTCTTTCACCGATCTTTTACAGGTCATGCGGGCTTTGGCAGGTGGCAGAGATCCGGGATGCCCTGGCTCGTGCAGTCCGTGCCGAGCAGGAGCGCGACGCCTGGGCGGCAGAGCGTGACGCCCGGATAGCGGAGATAGAGGAGGAGCGACGGCGGGAGGCTGAGGAGCTTCCTCACGACGTGCTGGAGCTACGGATTGCCCTCGAGCTGTCGAGGAGAGAGGCGATGAGAGAGAGGGAGAGGGAGGATAGAGAGAGAGAGAGGGAGGATAGGGAGAGGGAGAGAGAGAGAGAGAGGGAGGACATGATGGCGGAACGACAACGAGATTGGGATGAGAGGAGGGCTCTAGAGGCCCAGATGATGGAGCTCCGACTGAGCCTCGGCACAGCGGAGGGGAGGCTTCGGGAGATTGAGGAGCGGTATCAGAGGACGAAGGAGCGCGGGGCGTGACTTCGTCAGTCTGGTTCCTTCTCCATGGGCAGCTTCTTGGTTTCTTCGGCCGAGGGGCATCGTCGCACCTTCGAGGCTGGCGTGTCACCACAGGGTGAGGCGAGCACCGCCTCTCAAAGTTCGCGGAGGCCCCCTAGGGATCCCCGTTAGAGGAGGGAGGAGAGAAATGATCAGGAGTGTGGTAGCGAGAGTTAGAGAGTTGCTTGTACACCCCACCTTCCTCACTTTATCATGTACAGCTGACTATTTGCTTATGTAAAATGAAATGGTTCCTTCTATTGTGTGCACTTTCCCTTTCCCACGCTTCATGAGACCTTGCCCTGAAAAGTAGGGAATTACGCCTTGCACGGAGGTATCCATTTTTTTTCTCTCTTTTGGGCGCGTCTAGGCGCGAGGACGCGTCTTAACTTTCAAATTCAAATTTAAAGCGCCAGGCGGCCCTTCTTCTTCCGTGCCTTGCCCGCAAACGAGCCCACCTCCCGTCGAGATTTGCTCGCCTATCTTCATCTTCTTCCACTCTCGATCAATGGAGTTTGGTGGGCCAAATCGTGGTGAAGGGAGAGAGGTGCAAGGAACTCCTTGCCCGAGGAGGGACGCGTAAGAGCATGAAGAGGCGTCCATGGAAGAGGAAGGGCCCCTTCGGACACTTGAGGGACCCGAGGGGCCCGATGGCACGGAGGGAGGTGAACACGGCCCGGTAGGTCCTCCGATCTCCTCCTCTTTGATTTGTTTTGAGTTTGGAGCGAGCCGTGTGAGAGGGGGAAGAGGGTTTGGCGAGTGTTACACTCGAATGATTGACGCGTCCTTGACAGGAGACGCGTTCTCGTTGTTTGATGTAAGACCCTCCCCTCTTGATGTAGGGCATGGCAAAGACCCCGGGCTTGGCCGATGAATGGGCGAGCGCAGATGAGCCGAGCCGTGTCAGGAAGGAGAGTCGCGATAAGGCGAAGCTCGAGGACTGGCGCATACGTCTCCCTAGATAGCAAGGGAGCGTACTGGTGCAGGACAGCGCCGACTTCCTGCGATAGCGGAGAGAGAGTCATTTGGGACCTCTCCAATCTGGGGATGCGCGCGACATCAACGGCTTACGTGCCCAACTAGCAGAGGCTAGGCAACAGCTGACAGTCACTCAACAGGAACTGGCGATCCTGGTAAGTTAAGTGTTGCATTTTTTATTTTTTATTTATTATTATTATTATTATTTAATTGGAGCTTAGCCGATGGCCGTTGTTTGTTTGTTCCAACGTGCCCAGCAGGCAGCGATGGCAGGAATGGCTGGCGGCGCATCTTCCAGCTCTTCGGCCCCTTTCCTTGAGATTGCCTCCCTCCGAGAGCAACTTGTCGATGCGGTGGCCCGCGCGGCCCGGGCTGAAGAGGAGTGTGATGCCTGGGTAGCGACTATAGCGGAGCTGCGACGTCACAGTGAGGAGAGGCCACATCCGGACATCCTAGAGTTGAGGGTGTTCCTCCAGGTGGCCAAGAGAGAGGCAGAAAGAGAAAGGCTAGAGAGGGAGAAGGAGAGAGAGGACAGAAGAGCCATGGAGGCCCAGGTGAGGGAGCTCCAGCTAGGCCTTCGAGCTATGGGACATAGGCTAGAGAACATGGAGGCGAATTATGAGAGGGCACGAGAATTCAGGGTGCGACTCCGCCAGTTCGGCCAGCTCCATATGGGTGGCTTCTTTGCTACGCCAAGGGAGCATCAGCGGGTCGCCTCTGTCGTGAAGGCGCCACGAGGCGAGGCGAGTGCTGCTGTACAGGGCTCCAGAAGGCCCCTGAGGGACCCTCACCTTAGGGGAGAGGAGAGGGATGCATAGAGGGATGAGTGTGAAGGTGATGGCGAGAGTTGGCAAGCTAGCATACGCCTCCTCTCTATGATTGTGATGTTTATGACAGTTTATGTAGACTTATGAATGGAGTGATTTGATTTCCTACCGCTTATTTGTCCTCTTGTGCGTTCCTTCTTTCCTTACGCTTCTTCTCTTTTCTATGTGACACGCTCGACAAGGCCTAGCCGCGAAACAGAGACTCGTGCTTTGCCATGCCCCTCTTTCCACGAGAGTCTACCGTCGAAGTCAACAACAACGGCCTTCGCCTATTCCCTATTGCATCCATTCAGACTTGGGGGGTCATTTCTGAGTCGTCGTGTCACACCACTCAACCGGCTTCCCTGTGCGAGCGGCAAAGTGACACATGGGACCGCAAGGAAGGTGCCCTAGCATGAGGGGGGTTATTGATGGAGGCAGTCATGGCTCGCACTTCTCCTATTCCCATAAATACCTCCCCTCTTTGTTCTCCCAGGGACATCGAAAGCCATCTTGAAGAGTAGGGGCTTCCACAGCACGGAAGAGCTAAGAGTTCTAAGACTTGGGATGGAGGCCGAATCTTCCCACTCTTCGAAGAGAAGCAGGTCCAGTGGTAGCAGCTCTCAGAGACTCTCGGAGCTTGAAGGGCACCTCAATGAAAGGACCCAATCGTAACTTGTAAGCTGAGCTTGCTCGTCTCTTCTTCTAGTCTTTCTCCATCCCTTCTAACAAAATCCCTCCTTGTGTATGCGCAGGGTGTGATGAAATCACACATTCCATGGGAGTTGGTGGTGGCCGCATATCGGGGTCTCCCGGATTTTCAGAAGGCCAGGCTAGACGTGATGGGGCTTGGAGTCTTTCTTCGGATCAAGCCAATAAGGCTCGACCTCTCTCTCATCTAAGCATTGCGTGAAAGGTGGGATCCAATGGGCCGTGCCTTCTTGAGGCCTTGGGGGCACATGGTGCCCAGCCTGGAAGATGTGGTCCAAATTACGGGCCTGAAAGTGGATGGTGAGGCACTGACCGGTATCACGTACTCTGACTATAGAGAGGCTGCCCAGAGGTTACTAGGGGTGGACCTAGATGATCGCAAGAACAGGTCCATAGCCAAGACACCTATCATGGAGACACTGGAGCTTACTGATGCTCGTCCTCATGATGATGAGTCCTCAGAAGAGTTTATGGAGAGAACTGAAAGAGGATGCCGCGCCGTCTACTGCGTAGATGCGAGCAATTGGGAGAGGGCCAACATGGATTTGAGGAGATTTCTCTTCTTCCTGTTGGGAAAGCTGTTACTGGGCTCGAAAGGAGACAGCATTCATTGCCGCTTCTTAGAATTCCTAGTAGACCCCTATAAAGTGGGATGATACGCCTGGGGGGCGGCCATGTTGACGCATCTATTTGTGGGTCTGTCTGAAAGAGCAGATCGAGAGGTAATAGTGAGTGGTTTCACGCTGTTCATCCAGGTACCCAGCTTCTCTCCTAGCTTCAACTGTATCTCTTTTTTCTGATGATGTTCATAACACATGACAAGGTAGTTGTGGAGCTATTATTACCTTCTAATGGGAAAGGCCCATCATTGGCGCCCAATGGCGGTGCCGTTGGCGAGGCGGTGGCAACCCATCATGAGCCTGGCCCCTATGTCCTACCAGCTGATGGTGATGAGACGCGAGTTGCAAGAGTTCCCTGCAGCAATGGTGGTTGTCAATCGCCATCCATTTTATTTTTGTGTTGTTTTGTCCCTCTCGTAAATAGAAAGATTTGCCTGACTTAGGTGATCTGGAGGCCTTATGCGGGCATGACCGACGCCGATCAGCCCTGGGTCATAATGAGCCGTGCCCGATTCGGACGCGACCTCTGGATGCACTGTTTGAACGAAATCGAGCCACTTCGGCTACGATTGGCCATGAGGACTCTAGGGCTTGCCCAAGAATGGGTGGACATGACTACCACACCACGTGTCAGGAGGAAGACGCGTGGGCCGGCGACCTCCGTTGATTGGAGAGTGCGGTTCCCTGAGCAATACGAGGACTGGCGACCGGGTGGCACTCCCGTGGAGTCACATGCTCAAGACAGCGAGGATTATCTGCGCCTCTATAAGGCGATGTATGTAGAGCGACTCCATCCTGAAGGGAATGTGGAGGTGAACAACACTTTTTTATGTTTTATTTTTATTTTTTTTATGTTTTTTTATGTTAACCTATGTCCTGGCCACAGGATGTTCGCGACACTATGATAGCGAACCTGCAAGCTCGCCTGATAGGCACGGAGCGGCAGTTACATGATACTCGCGCCACCTTGAGTTCTTCGGTAAGCCTACATACACATGATCATAGACCGAGATTTCCGACGTTAGGTCCTCAGTGTCACCTTATGTGTGTTGCAGCGTGCCCAGCTTGATGCGGCTTGATGCAGCTTCCTCAGCAATGGGGGAGGATGGTGTCTCTTCCAGTTTGTGGGTCCCCACTTCCGAACTTGATTTGCTTCATGAGCAGCTTGCTCATACTACGCAGCGAGCCGTAGAGGCAGAAGGAATGCTTTCCACACAGGTGAGAGTTTCACCATTGAATTTCACTTATTCGTGCCTCCACATATCAAAAATGATGGTAATGGCAGACGAAAGAGGTGCAAGATGCACTTGCCCGCACTGTGCAAGGGGAAGCCAGAATAGTGGAACTGCAGGAAGAGTTGCGGCATCGTTCAGACGATGGCTCTTCTCAGGACGTCGTGGAGCTGAGGATTACCCTTCAGCTGAAAAGGGAGGACCGCTAGAGAGAATGCGCGGAAAGGGAAAGAGACACCGAAAGATGGAGAGCCGATAGGTTGGCTGAGAGGGAGGAGAGTAGGGCCATGGAGGCCCAACTATTTGAATTCTGAACCAGCCTCGGTCTTGCCGAACAATGGCTAAGAGATGGTGAAGAGCGCTACCGAAGAGCATGATAGCGTGGTTTTCGTGTTAGTAGCTTCTTCGCTGCCCCTATCAATCGACGGGGAGCAGAGACGGGAAGAGGGGTACAGAGCAGCAGAGGCACCGCCTCGCATGGTTTAGCAACACCCTCCAGGGTTCTTCGCCTGGAGAGTGGAGAGAGGGGTAACACTGAGAGAGAGGACAAGACTTAATGTACAATTCCTAGAAGGAAATAAAGGAAGGAATGTTCAGTTTCATGTCTTCTGCCTTCATTCCTGCTTTTCAATCCTGTACACATTGCTCAATGAAACAAGTCAGTTTTTCCGTTCTGACTTGGCCCCTTGCTCAAGAGTGGGTGATTGTTTTGAGACTAGCCTTGATAACGAGTCAAGGGGCCAAGCCTTTATTAATTAAGGCAAGAGCAAAGATGGTGAATGTAACATACGGGCACACAAATGGGAACATAACGTAAAAATGTAGCACACAAATGAGATCACAAAGATGCATTTTTTTGTGTTGTTTGTTTATGCTTTTTTTGAAAACTTTTTTGTTGTTGGTTTTTTTCAAAAATTTTTTTGAAAGACACTTGTTATTACAATCGGCATGGTTCTTGGACCAGAGGTGCTTAAATCATTCTTAAGTAGCGTAATGCGGGGTTAACATGCTCCAAAAGAATTCTTACTTGGGGACTCACCTGACGGCGTCTTCGAGGGCCACTTCAAAAATTTTTTTTTTTTTGACTAATGCCCAGCGACCAATCTTATGGCACTTGACTCTTATGAAGACAGGGTTTCTTACTAACCTTCCAGGTATCCTGCGTGCACATCTACGTTGATTTGGGCTCCTAGACCCCTCAAGTGATAGTCCTACCGGTTAGACTTAACCTGATGACAAAATCGTCGTGCCATGCTTAGGCTCCCAGTTGCTTCCGACCATAAGGAGACACCGAAAGAGTGTTCAGGGTAAAGGATTTGCCCAACCCGGGTCTATTTCCTTACAACTCTAGATGGTATAAGATAGAACACCTTGGAACCCTAACGGCCAACCACGCGACGCTGACCTGAAATCAGACACCGTCGCACCTATTGGTGACACGCTAGCATTGACCTAATCCCAAGGTTGAAGTAAGAGGCCATCAAAGTGGTAGATAGAGGTCTTGACCGGCCAGAAACACCAAGACTCCTTCGTAGTGACGGCTTTTGCTCTTCGAAGTAGACAAAAATGTGTGTTTTACAAAAAATGGGGTCGTTTGCCTTAGTGGGGCACGCCTCTCGGGCATTCCATTGAGCTTTCATCTTTGAGGGGAGAAAGAAGAGTAAGGTGGGGTAAACCTTCTGAGAGGACCGGCAAAACCGTTAACCCGACGAGCTAACCGGGACCTACTTGACCTTTCCCTTTTGAGCGACTTCGGACCAATCCTCGAACAGACTTACGTTGCCCCTTTGTAGAATTTCTTATGTTTGGGGGGTTTCATTTGTAGAAATCAGGCACGGTCACGACCAGGCTTTTGACTTTGATTTTTCTCTTTCCCTTTTTTTTTGAGGGAGGTATGAGAATTTGATATGTGGGAATCCCTTTTGTATGCCTACGGGGACACTGCCCTCTTCTCGTGCTCTAACTCAGGTTCGAGGAGATGAATCCTACTCTCGCCTTCGAGGTATTACGTTTCAGTTCCCTTATGCTCAGCGTTTTAAGGGCGCCGGCTGTCTCATTGGGTCGAGAAAGGAGAGAACAAAGATTACGACTTTCTTAGAGACCTTCAAGCACAGCCCCATGATGAGCAAAACTACCAATTTTCTAGATAAAATGGCTGCATGTGTGCGTTGCCTTCTTTTAATGGGTATAATCCGACATGACCGGACATGAGTCTTCACAGTTCTGGCAGACCAAGACCCGAGACCTACCGACCTCAATGGGTCCTATCTTAATATGAAGGATAGATGCAAAGACCTGACCGTATGATAGACACCAGGCATCAGTTCTTTTTTCTCTTTTCTCTTTTTTTCTTTTTTTTCTTTATTTTTTCTTCTTTTTCTTCTTTCTTTTCTTTTTTTTCGAGGCTCCCCTCGGGTTCTGTTCCATTCGATCCCAAAAGCAGGGTACGGGAGTGAGCGGGGGTTAACCCTGAGTTAGACTGCAAAGGTCGAAGAGTGAATTCTAGCTCGCTGGTCCTCGTACCATGCCAGTTGTTACGGCTATCTAAGGGTAGTATTTCTTAAGATAAAGCCCGTTCCAAGGGTGGGATAACTCGGTCCCTTCGACATTGACTAGCTTGTAGGCGTTACCGGGGTACACGGCTTGAATCACATATGGTCCTTCCCAATTGGGTTGGAGCTTAGAACGCGGCCCTCCAGGTTTGACAAAAATTCTTTTCACGACCATCTCGCCAATTTTGACTTTTCTCTCAATGACCTTCTTTTGGTAAAAGCGAGCGAGTCTATTTTGAAAAACACGTGCATGCTCGGCAGCGGCCAACCGCTTCTCATCTAAGAGTTCCAATTGGGCAAGGAGTGAATTACGGCGTTCGTCGAGGGGAAATTCCTCATCCAATTGTACCCTGAGAGAAGGGATCAGAGTCTCGTACGGGACTACTGCTTCCATCCCATAAGTAAAGGCAAACGGAGTCTGCCCGGTGGGGGTACAGATTGAAGTGCGATAGGCCCATAGAGTTTCGATAAACTTTTCTGGCCAGTCTGAAAACTTATTAGACTCGCAGGTTTTCTTTATGATTTTGATCAATGTCTTGTTGGTGGCCTCTGCCTGGCTATTCCCTTGTGGGTAATAAGGTGATGAATGATGCAATGTGATTGCGTACCTTTTGCAGAGGTCTTAAAGATCCTGAGAAATGAACTGTGGCCCATTGTCGGTGACGATTGTGCTTGGGACGCCGAACCTGGTGAGGATGTTCTTCATGATGAACTTGCAGACTGTTGATGCCTTGATTTCTGCGTAAGCTTCGGCTTCGGCCCATTTGGTGAAGTACTCCGTTGCAGTGAGGATGAAAGATTTCTGCTTGGTGAGGGAGTTAGGATCACCTAGGGGACCAACGATGTTGAATGCCCACATGGAGAAAGGCCGTGGGGAGGATACTGGATGAAGTGAGGAAGATGGTGAATGAATCTTGTCGGCGTGAACCTGGCACTTGACACACCTACGGACATAAACATCACAATCCTCTTCCATAGTGGGCCAGTAAAAGCCTTGCCTAATGATCTTCGTAGCGAGCATTTGGCTATTTACATGGCCACCGCATACACCTGAGTGTGCTTCCTCTACACATTTCCAGACCTCATCGTCATCAAGACATTTTAATAGAACACCCGTAAGGCTTCTCCTGTACAGTAGACCTCCAACCAATGTGTATTTCTGGGCCACCCTTCTTATGGCTTTCTTATCTTCCGTGGTGGCTCCTTCAAGATAAGACTGATCTTTACAGTATTTGACAATTTCATAGAACCATGGTTTCTCTTCATCAGCCATTTCTTCTTCACATTCTGCCAACATGATCTCCCTTTTCTCGAGAATTTCTCCCTCCTGGACCTTCCGTAAGATTCTTTCTTTGATTCTTAGGAGGTACGGGTCTTGAACGGCAGGGACAAGACGCTTGTAGAGGTAGATGGATTCAGACCATACACCTAGAGGGAATCTGAAAGATGAGGCCAAGGAGGCGAGGGCATCGGCCAGAATATTCTGTTCGCGAGGGACATGGACAAAGATCAGTTTGGTGAACAATTTGGCATAGGCGGAGACCAACTCCTGATAAGGCTTGAGTTTAGGATCAAGGGTGCGATACTTGGTAAGCACCTGGCGGAGAATAAGTTGACTATCACCCACGACTCACAATTCGGTGATATAGAAGTGTTGACACCTTAAAAATGAACAGGGGTGGAAGCATAACTGAAAAGAAGATCAGACCAACAATGGAAGACCACTGATGAAGCTCGACAGCCGTTTACCCGGTTGAAGTCTCCGCCAGCCGAGCTGATGTCCGGTGCCATCGTCAGTCAAACGGCAACACTGATAAAGCAGCAGTCATTCGACTGATAAGACCTCCAAGCACACTCTGATGAGAAGCCGGAGCCGACAAATGAAGATTGCGAAGGCTTTTGCAAAGTCAGGACAAATGAAGAATCCTCTCCACAGATTACACACCCGGCCGAAGTCTGTCAGACTGAAGCTGATGTCCGGTCTTATCACCGTTCGGATGACAATGCCGATGAAACATACCCGGTTTTGTCGTCATTCAGACGGCAATACTGATTAAACCCCAGTTTGTTCACTGATTGAGCCTCAAGATGATCTCAACAAAGCTGTGTCACTACTAAAGGGGGCCTTATTCGGTTCTGATGAAGATTAATTCAAAAAATATATATATAAAGAGAAGCCTAAGGCACGTATGAGGCCTAAAGGCACTAGATGGGCCGGCCATTTGGGCTTCTGATAATGGCGCCGGGAACCTCCACAGGGGGCTACTTGTCGCGCCGGGAGATGTCTCGAATGGAACAAGCCGCACCGACTGCCCTTCACCGAGAAGACAGAGGGATGAGAGCTATAAAAGCAAACCCTCTTTGAAATGGGGAGGGGATCGGAAGCCAGGCGATCGATCGAAAAGAAAGAAAAGAGAAGAAACCAGAGAGAGAGAGAGCCTCCTCCGCCAAAAAGAAAGAAAGAGAGAAGAGACCGATCCCAAGGGAAGAAGCTCCAGGTGGGCATCCGGGGAGGGAGAGGAGTCAATGCTCCGCCCTCCCCCTTGTTTTCTTTTCTTCTATTTCATGTAATCGTTTCAAGTCTTATCTTGATTCATGCAATGTAGCCGAGACATCTCGGCATCTGTTTGCCCCCCTTTCCCTCACTCTCTCCCTGTAATCGGTTTGAGTATTGGAATGGTGTATCGTCTGGGTTTTCTCACCATGTGTCTTCCCTGATGGACATCATCAAATGAATGGATATATATGCATGATGGGCTATAGCTTAAGCCTGATTTTTGCTTCCTCTGAAGCCCTATTGCCATTCCCCGTGTTATCTGTAAACCAGTAGCATGATGATCCGATTTGTCAGTTTCTTTTCTCTGCTTCGTAGCACCATTAGTGCTCACCTCAGAGCCCGGGACAGACTATCCCTTGGCTGCTGGGATGAAGCCGTGCTGTGCAATGATCGAAGCTTGAGAAACTCTGGGGTTCTAAGCGTACGTGCTTCCTCCGTTGATGTCATCGAAGCCGCCTCTGGGGCCAGAGACAGCCATCTCTTGGCTCCCAGGGCGACGAATGACCATATCAAACATGTCCCCAAGCTCTGCGTGACAATGGCGATGGACAGGGGCATTCAGACTCTGGCTTCCTAGATGCCTCTTGAACCCTAATACTCCTCTGAATTCTAGACCTAATCCAACTCAGAGTGGATGCCTTGAGCAGTCTAGAGCCCATAGAATCCGTCAGTTTCTGCCCAAACCACCATTAAAACCAAAAACAGAGTACCGTAAACCTCTGTTCGTATCCCGGCGCCCTCACAGCTCTCGGCCCCGCAAACAGTAAAGCTGATGAACAGCCCTCGGCGCAAGCCTTCTTACACCGAGATCCCATCTCCCGGGCGCACCGGGAGCCACCCGTTTCATTTCTCCTCATCGCGCCGGGGCCTACTCGTCTTGGCGCCCAGAAGCCCTCCTCTTGGCCAATCTGTAAACCCATGCCAGAAACCCCTTGGCCAACCTATAATCCCACGCCGAGAGCCATCTTCTTGCCAATGAAAATCATGCCGAGAGCCCCTCCTTTGTCCACCCCTTTGGCCTCTTCGTCCACTTATCCTGGGGCGTTTTGAGTCATCACATGCACTTCAAGGGCGACAATTAGTGGGAACGACTCCCCTTTTTCACGTGGTTTCCCGAACTCGATCGGTTTTTATAACCCTAAGGACCAAGGAAGCTCTGCCACTGCACAAGCTTCTGCGGTCTCAAAAGGAATATCAGGATAGTGCTGCAAGCACATACAGGCATTAGGGGCCCTATACCCCTCTGTTTTTGGCTTTCACCCCGGCACTCTGTGGGTGATCGTCTATCATTCTCTGAAAAAACATCAAGTCCAGGGGAGGTGCTGTCAAAATTCTCCCAGGATGACAGAGATGACATGAAACATATCCCCGGGACCTTATCTATCAATGGTGACAGAGGCTCCCTATACTTCATTGTTTCCCTCCCGAACTTTTCCATGTTCCTGGCCTTCCTTGGGAACCTGTACCGAAGCAGGTTGAAGTCCAGTGAATTGAGCCATTTTGACTCCTCAGGGTCCATTTGCTTCAACCTGATCATCATGAAACCCAAAACAGAGTACCGTAAGCTCTGTTCTGATCCCGGCGCCCTCATAGCTCTCGGCCCCGCGCACAGTAGACGGGATGAACAGCTCTCGGCGCCATCCTTCAGGCGCCGAGACCTGTTTTGGCCTTCTGGCCTTCGCGCCGGGAGCCTTGCAACTTGGTCGCGCCGGGAAGCCAACTACCCTTCGCGCCGGGAACCTGGCACTTTGGCCGCGCCGGGAGGCCCCCTCCCCTTTGGCTTAGCTGCGCCGAGAACCCCCCTTCTAGCACTTCTTCCTCGTGCCGGGAAGTCTGCGCCGAAGAGCTCCCCTTTGGCTTCTCTTTGTCGCGCCGGGAACCCAAGCCCTCTCGTCTTGGCGCCAGGAACCCCCGGCCTTCTTGTTATTGGCGCCGGAAGCCCTGGCCTTCCCATTTTGGGTCGTGCCGAGAGCCTGTGCCCATTCAGAGCGTGCCGAGAGCCCAATCTACCACCCAATGAATTCCAACACCCAGAACGAACCCATAAAGGGATATCCGTGGATCACCCGATATGTCCCGGGGATAAAATTGAAGGGGAGTCATAATCCCTATGTTCCACCTAACTGCAACGGATTTACGAATAACCCTTTTGCTCGGGGGGATTCTGCCACTGCATGAATTCCGCTAGCTTTCCAAAGGGAAAATCATACATTGCCCTATAGCCCATATATGTACGGGTTGGGAGGTTCGGCCTCTCTATCTCTCGGCTTTCATCCCGGCACTCCGTGGGTGATAGCCTATTTCCCCCCTGGGCATAATCCAGATAAAGGGGAAATGCTGCTGAACTATCGGTCGATGCTTTAAACCCCCATCATGGTCACGGCTCAGTCTGCCTGTGATCGAAATCCTCCTTCTTCCCTTTCACTCGGTCTTCGAACCGCTGACTTAACGATATCGTCTGCTTCTACAGTTAATGTTGTTATCTTGCCCGCCCGTCTGGCTCTGATATGAAGTTCCATTTGCACACATGAACATATGTTCGCCTTACGAGGCCTCCTGTTTTAGCGTTTAATCAAGGGTTGTCCTTCCTTAGAAGGACGTAATTAACGTCATAACGTTCATGGTATGACGGACTTCTAGTCCAGACACGATCACTCACAATCGACTGACCATGTCAGATCGAGCGCACAATAAAATTGTCACTTCGGTGACTGGCACGCCAATGAACCAATAAATAAATAAATCAATAAATGATAAATCAATCCAATAAAAATAAAATAAATAAATATAAATAAAAAATCCCGCGTCCACAAGTCTGGCACGCCCGGTGGGACATGCGTCTCCCTTCATCTTTACGCTAAAGTAGGAGGCCCGGCGGGCCCCCCTGAAACTTCTGATTCTGTGTACTTTCCTTATTTTCAGGAATCTACAATGACAGCTGGAATCATGTCCGTTTGCTTCGACCAGCAGCCGATTGACATGCATGTGCGCGAAGGCTACCTGGCGGTACCCCTCGCGTTCGGATCACTGCCGCCTGCCGTTGGGCTGCCCAACTGCTTGGGCGTCGTCTTCACTGACCTTCTACAGGTCGACGACAATGAGCAAGGCACTGCTGCAAGTGCCCCGGTGAAGATCCCCGACCAGAAGAACATCCTACCGGAGAACACGGCCCCCACGGCCGTCGCCTGCTACGTCCATCATGTCCAGAAAAGGGACATGGTCCCCGCTGCTGCTCAGAAGGGGAGGAGGACCAATCGGAGGAGCCGATATGTCACTGCTGACCGTTGTCTTTCCAACTCCGGAAAGACCATGATGATCGGAGGGATCCGGACGAACCTCAACGGCCGCCCGAGGGAGGTCTGATGTGACACAACTAATGCAGCAAGCAAAAGACAATGACGCAAAGGCAGCAAATGACAATGACCCCTTGGACTTAATTCGCAATGACAATCACAAGAGTCGAGAGCAACTTGAGAGTCGCCGTTACACCGCGCACACCTGTTTCCTGTGGTGACTCAGTGATGCCGAGTCGAGGTAGTGGAGAAAGCCCCTGGCTGGCTAGAGGGCCAGCACCACTTAGGTTGACCCTCCCGAAGATATGAAGCCCACAAACGAGGGCAGCCGGGTGCCTTGGGGGCACTAGGACACTCCTCTCACTAAGGCCACGGTGACCACACAAGGGTGGTGGTTCCGGGATCGGGCACTCTCTCACCAACCAGGGAATAAGTTTTGCAGATATTAAATGAACAAGAGTAAAGAGCAAGGGTAGAGCTCACCTGGTTGGTTTGAAGAAACCAACCCCGATCGGAGACGAGGGCGAGCGGGGAAGTGTGGTTCCCCGCACACTGCGCCGGTGAAGCTTCAATCCTGTTTTGAATGATTACAATCACTACACCTCACGCAGGAGGGTGAACTTAGGGTGGGGTCAATTAAGTACACTCAAAAACTACCTCCACGCAGGGAGGGGCGGTAAGCCAGCCAGGCGGGAGAGGGAGATTCGCCGGAGGACGCGCCGGTGTAGCCGAAATGGAAATTCCCTGCTTGCTGTGATGGCTGACTGCCAGTCACTGTAGAGGCCGTAGATCACGTTCTAGAATTTCTCTGAAGACGAGACCAGTTGGGAAATCTTTGTATCTGGAACCAGAGGCTTCAGAATTTTCTCAATTTCTTCGGCTGTAGTGGCTGGTCTGGGTCGAGCTTCGAACAAGGTGGCAGTTTCTGGCCGCAACAGCTACCTGACACAAACAGTGACTTGCAGAAGTTGTCCCGGCCGGTCCCGGGCACCAAATCATGAACTGTCGAAGTTGCTGGAACCGTGGATGGACCCTCTTCGCGGGAAAACTAGTGGGGAAGCCGTCTGAGGTCGGGGTGGACTGGGGGACGCCGATGAGTGGCAGCAGGTCACTGCAGGTTGTGGGAGGCAGACCCGACCCGTCGAGGGAGAAAAATGAAAGCTCTGACCTCCGGAAGCCGAACTCACTTCTGCTTCTTGATCCAGAAAGAGGACAGGTGGAGGAAGATATTTGTAGAAGGACTCGTGACTTGAATCTTCCACCGTCGGCCGTGGTGCAGCTTCGAACCGGGTGACAGATTCTGGCCGCAGCAGCTATCTGATTCAGACAGCGACTTGCAGAAGCTACCCCGGACACTCTCGAACTCTGAATCATGAGCCGTAGGAGTTGCTGGAATCGTGGTCGAGTCTACTTCGCAGCCAAACCAACGGGGAAGCCAGATGAGGTCGGAGGAGACCGGGGGACCCAAGAAGGTGTTGACAGGTCGTAGGAGACTTGGGGAATCAGCTTAGAGCAGTCGGAGGAGAAACTCTATAACTCCGTCCCACGGAACCCGAACGCAGTTCTGCTTCCTGATCTTGGAAGAGGATAGGATGTGGAAGAACTTTGATGAAGAGACCTTGGCTTGATTCTGCTAGGGTTCGCCGTGGCACAGCTTCAAAACCGGTTCAGGTACTCTGCAGAGGGAGCCCAGCGCAGTCGGGGGAGAATGGTTCTACCGGACAGCCCCGAACTCAGAATGGGACGAGATCGCCTCGCCTGCAAAGATAACTGGACGACCTTTCCAGAATGGTATGGTACGCCTTCAGACGACCCCGTATGAATCCGTGGATTCTTCAGCAAGTTGACCCTTTCTCTGCCACCTGCAGACTTGGGCAAAGGGAAAGAGATAGTGGTGGAACTAGGCTAATGGAAGAACAATGGGGAAGGGGGTTGGGGGGCTGCGACCTAGGGAGGTGAAGGGGCTGGGAATGAATGGGGTGCAGTCCCCAAAGGGAGGAAAATTCGAATTTTAGCTTGGGAGGGGTGACGGGTGTGCTTGGGGAAGTGAGGGGGTGTATGGGGAATGCCAAGGGGTGCCTTGGAAGAGGGAGAGGTGCCTAGGAGAAAGGGATTCCACCTAGGGGTTGGAGGGGACTTAAATGGGAGGTATGGGGAAGGGGGAGGGGTCTTAATTAGAGGAGAATAGGGAGGAGAGAGAGTGAATTTCGAATTTGGGGTGGGGAGGAGAGAGAGAGAGAGAGAATGAGAGAGCTAGAGAGAGAGAGGGGTGCACTTATGCTCAAATATTCAAATGTTCATTAACCTTATAAAGAGGGATTGGGGTCCTATTTATAGGAAACCCACTTTTACATATAAGTCCCTGACTCTTAACACACTAATAGATAACCAAGGGATAGGGGGGGTGCGCCCATGGGCCTAGCCCAAGGAAGTAGGCCCAATAGTAAGCACCATAGCCTAATGAGACTCAACTTAGGGAAATGACTTAATAACCTAGGTACAAGACTGGAATAAAAGGCAAATTACATGAATATGACTCAAAATAAAGACAACAAGTGCACAAAGATGATCCTCAAGGTGCTGTAGTGAACGGTGAAGCGATGGAGCTCAGGCCTGGATCTCGTCGGAGGGGAGGGAGGTCCCGAGCCAGAGGGAATCGTGAGTGATGCCCTCATCAATTCCCCCGGGCCGCGAAGAGCTTGACTCTGTCGAGTAGGGGTCCTCCCTGTTGTGATACTGCTCCAAGAGGTCGGGGTCCAACCGCTGGAGGTCCTCCCGACTCACCCATGCGTCATCCGAAGGGGGCCGTCCCTTCCACCTGACCAGGTATCGCTCATACGCCTTGCTCCGTGTATTGGTGACCTGTTCATCTAATATCCGCTCCACTTTGTCACGCTGGTTTCTCAAGCTGGGTGGAGCTCTCTTAGGTGTGGGGGCGCTCTCAAGGGGTGGAGTAGGCTGGAGTTCCTCACCGGGTGTCACCGTGGGGCCCTTGTACGGTACCAGGTCAGCCACATTGAATGTGGGACTTACTCCGTATTCTTCAGGGAGGTCCAACACATAAGCATTGGTGCCAAGTCGTCTCAGCACCTGGAAGGGGCCAGCTCCACGAGACCTCAACTTTGAAGTATTCCCAGGGAATAGCCTCTCAGTTCTCACCATCACAAAATCATCGACTTGGAATTCTTGGTGGCGGCGGTGGGAATCAGCTGACTTTTTGTAAATCTCTGTGCTCTTGTTGATGTTTTTGCGAATATTACCATGCAATGTCATTAATGATGATCCTATAGGGATGAAGGGAGGGCCTGGACAGCCAAATTCAGCCCAATCAAGTGTTAGATTGGTTTTGACAGACTTAGGAGGACCAGGGCATCCATGAATTGCCCTATCATGCTTAGAAACCATGTGGACCTTGATGCACTTAGGTGGACCGGGGCAGCCACAAGTGGCCCTATCATGCATGAGACGGATGAAGAGTGGGGGAAGACCAACTTGTCCAAATGTAAGCCTATCATGCACTGGACCTAGTGTGTGAATGACACAAATGATGTGACTAGCCTGACCACATGATGCAAAAGGATGTGATACATGGATTCCTATCAAGATGGTCCCATCTGTGAAATTTGGGGGTTTCCACTCATGGGGATCGAAGCGGTTCCAAGGGGTGGACATCTTGGGATGGGTCACTCCCTTATTTCCAAGGTTGATGCCACCCTTGGCATTGACTCTCATAGTGTGGGCGGAATTTTGGAATGGGTGGGTTAGGCCTGACATGGTGGGTGAGGGTAGGAGGGAGTGGGTGGTGGGTGAGGAGTACTTGGAAGCCCATAGGGAGTGGCCAAACAGATCAAGATGGGTTAAGGGGTGAGTGATGTGGCGGGGGGTTTCAATCCAAGTGATCGCCCTAGAGTCCCTAGCACACATAGGGAAGTGGAAGTCATGATCCTGGTGGGGCCCAACGCAAGGCTCCTTGTAGGAGGGCAAGGGGGTGATGTAAAACTCATTAGGCTCAGGTAGAAACAACAAGCGCTTACTCGTGCAAGGACCCTTGGTGTAAATGGAGGTGATGGTCCCGATAGAGGGGTGTGAGAAACTAAGGTACCCCATGTTGCTTGCTTCTAAGGCCCACATGTTTGTCACCTCTATTTGCCAAAATACACTCCTAACCAAGTCCCTCATGGCTCCTACAAAGGAGAACGATTGGAAGGTTGTGTGGAATGGAGAGGTGGGCACAATTGGGTAATGATTTTCCATAGGGGGGTGCATGATGTGGAGGAGGAGGTCTTGCTTTAGCCACTCAATGAGGGGTTCCCCTAAAATCACAGGTCTTATGGAAGGATGGGTGGGGGGACTTGGATGGTCATCTGGCAACTCAAGGGGGAGGATGTTCCTAGTTAGGCTCGTTGTGGTCTCTTTGGATAAAGAGGAGCCTTCTTGACCCAACCTTTGGCATTGGGCTTCATATTCTTCCTCCCAATCTAGGGAAGCCTCATATTCCTCAATCATGTTCTCATCCTTTTGGGGTGTGGGGGTTTTGCTTTCCAAGGGGGAAGGTCTTTTGTGGATGGGGTGATGAAGGTTGGGGCATGGTGCACTCGGGGTGGTGAGGGTGCTTGAACTTGGGTTGGGTTTGGGAGTGGAAGAAGTGGAGACCTAAGTTGGGGTAGGATTGGGGTTGGTAGTGGAAGATGGGTGGGTCGAGGAGGATTGGGTTGATTGATTTTGGGAGGTGTGTCCCTTTTAGGGGAAGATGGAGGGGTAGTGGTGGGGACTGTGGAAGCTTGTGGGGTGTGGGTTTGATGGAGAATTTTAGGTTGGGTGATGGCCGTCATGGGCCTAGGTGGAGTGAGGGTCACTTTGGTTTGAATGGTGGTGGTGACCGGGATAGGAATCATTTGGGGTGGTGGAGTTTGGGTCCTAAGGGAAGTCTTGGGTTGACTGGGAGGAAAAGGGGGAGTGGGAGTGCTCTTCGGGTTATGGTCCTCACGGTAGGAGTTGGGGAGGTATTGGAACCTAAGTTGGGTCTTCATGATTACCTCTTGAGGATGATTAAGGTTGAGGCTCCTAACTTTGATGGGTCACATAATCCACATGTCTACCTAAAATGGGAGAATGCTATGGACCATACTTTGGTTGGTACCCTATGACGGAAGATAGGAAAGTTAGGCTCGCGAATATGCACCTTACCAAACTTGCCAAGACCTATTGGATAAGTGTAGAAACTAGGAAGAGGATTAGGAGGGAAGAACCAATCCATACCTGGGAAGACATGAAGACCCAACTTAGGCTCCAATACCTCCCCAACTCCTACCGTGAAGACCATAACCCGAAGAGCACTCCCACTCCCCCGTTTCCTCCCAGTCAACCCAAGACTTCCCTTAGGGCCCCGCTCCACCTAGGCCCATGACGGCCATCACCCAACCTAAAACTCTCCATCAAACCCACACCCCACTAGCTTCCACGGTCCCCACCACTACCCTTCCATCTTCCCCAAAAAGGGACACACCTCCCAAAATCAATCAACCCATTCCTCCTCGACCCACCCATCTTCCACTACCAATCTCAATCCTACCCCAACTTAGGTCTCCACTTCTTCCACTCCCAAACCCAACCCAAGTTCAAGCCCAACTGATGTGACACAATGATGCAAAGGCAGCAAACGACAATGATCCCTTGGACTTAATTCGCAATGACAATCACAAGAGTCGAGAGCAACTTGAGAGTCGCCGTTACACCGCGCACACCCGTTTCCCGTGGTGACTCGGTGATGCCGAGTCGAGGTAGTGGAGAAAGCCCCTAGCTGGCTAGAGGGCCAGCACCACTTAGGTTGACCCTCCCGAAGATATGAAGCCCACAAACGAGGGCAGCCGGGTGCCTTGGGGGCACTAGGACACTCCTCTCACTAAGGCCACGGTGACCACACAAGGGTGGTGGTTCCGGGATCGGGCACTCTCTCACCAACCAGCGAATAAGTTTTGCAGATATTAAATGAACAAGAGTAAAGAGCAAGGGTAGAGCTCACCTGGTTGGTTTGAATAAACCAACCCCGATCGGAGACGAGGGCGAGCGGGGAAGTGTGGTTCCCCGCACACTGCGCCGGTGAAGCTTCAATCCTGTTTTGAATGATTACAATCACTACACCTCACGCAGGAGGGTGAACTTAGGGTGGGGTCAATTAAGTACACTCAAACACTACCTCCACGCAGGGAGGGGCGGTAAGCCGGCCAGGCGGGAGAGGGAGATTCGCCGGAGGACGCGCCGGTGTAGCCGAAATGGAAATTCCCTGCTTGCTGTGATGGCTGACTGCCAGTCACTGTAGAGGCCGTAGATCACGTTCTAGAATTTTGCTGAAGACGAGACCAGTTGGGAAATCTTCGTATCTGGAACCAGGAGGCTTCAGAATTTTCTCAATTTCTTCGGCTGCAGTGGCTGGTCTGGGTCGAGCTTCGAACAAGGTGGCAGTTTCTGGCCGCAACAGCTACCTGACACGAACAGTGACTTGCAGAAGTTGTCCTGGCCGGTCCCGGGCACCAAATCATGAACCGTCGAAGTTGCTGGAACCATGGATGGACCCTCTTCGCGGGAAAACTAGTGGGGAAGCTGTCTGAGGTCGGGGTGGACTGGGGGACGCCGATGAGTGGCAGCAGGTCACTGCAGGTTGTGGGAGGCAGACCCGACCCGTCGAGGGAGAAAAATGAAAGCTCTGACCTCCGGAAGCCGAACTCACTTCTGTTTCTTGATCCAGAAAGAGGACAGGTGGAGGAAGATATTTGTAGAAGGACTCGTGACTTGAATCTTCCACCGTCGGCCGTGGTGCAGCTTCGAACCGGGTGACAGATTCTGGCCGCAGCAGCTATCTGATTCAGACAGCGACTTGCAGAAGCTACCCCGGCCACTCTCGAACTCTGAATCATGAGCCGTAGGAGTTGCTGGAATCGTGGTCGAGTCTACTTCGCAGCCAAACCAACGGGGAAGCCAGATGAGGTCAGAGGAGATCGGGGGACCCAAGAAGGTGTTGACAGGTCGTAGCAGACTTGGGGAATTAGCTTGGAGCAGTCGGAGGAGAAACTCTATAACTCCGTCCCACGGAACCCGAACACAGTTCTGCTTCCTGATCTTGGAAGAGGATAGAATGTGGAAGAACTTTGATGAAGAGACCTTGGCTTGATTCTGCTAGGGTTCGTCGTGGCACAGCTTCAAAACCGGTTCAGGTACTCTGCAGAGGGAGCCCAGCGCAGTCGGGGGAGAATGGTTCTACCGGACAGCCCCGAACTCAGAATGGGACGAGATCGCCTCGCCTGCAAAGATAACTGGACGACCTTTCCAGAATGGTATGGTACGCCTTCAGACAACCCCGTATGAATCCGTGGATTCTTCAGCAAGTTGACCCTTTCTCTGCCACCTGCAGACTTGGGCAAAGGGAAAGAGATAGTGGTGGAACTAGGCTAATGGAAGAACAATGGGGAAGGGGGTTGGGGGGCTGCGACCTAGGGAGGTGAAGGGGCTGGGAATGAATGGGGTGCAGTCCCCAAAGGGAGGAAAATTCGAATTTTAGCTTGGGAGGGATGAAGGGTGTGCTTGGGGAAGTGAGGGGGTGTATGGGGAATGCCAAGGGGTGCCTTGGAAGAGGGAGAGGTGCCTAGGAGAAAGGGATTCCACCTAGGGGTTGGAGGGGACTTAAATGGGAGGTATGGGGAAGGGGGAGGGGTCTTAATTAGAGGTGAATAGGGAGGAGAGAGAGTGAATTTCGAATTTGGGGTGGGGAGGAGAGAGAGAGAGAGAGAATGAGAGAGCTAGAGAGAGAGAGGGGTGCACTTATGCTCAAATATTCAAATGTTCATTAACCTTCTAAAGAGGGATTGGGGTCCTATTTATAGGAAACCCACTTTTACATATAAGTCCCTGACTCTTAACACACTAATAGGTAACCAAGGGATAGGGGGGGTGCGCCCATGGGCCTAGCCCAAGGAAGTAGGCCCAATAGTAAGCACCATAGCCTAATGAGACTCAACTTAGGGAAATGACTTAATAACCTAGGTACAAGACTGGAATAAAAGGCAAATTACATGAATATGACTCAAAATAAAGATAACAAGTGCACAAAGATGATCCTCAAGGTGCTGTAGTGAACGGTGAAGCGATGGAGCTCAGGCCTGGATCTCGTCGGAGGGGAGGGAGGTCCCGAGCCAGAGGGAATCGTGAGTGATGCCCTCGTCAAAAGGCTTTCGTGGTGTGCTTGGCAGGAGCACTCCTATTCCCATCCACGGAGGACTTTCTAGAAGAGGCACAGTTAAGCGCCGTAGTGAGACTATGGGAAGGAGATAGAATGGGACCGGCTATTCTAGCCTATCTCTATAGCGGGCTTACCTCGGCGGTGATGGGAAGGCCCATCTATGGATGCATGCTAGCACTCTCTAGTTGGGTAGATTTCCACTTCAAGTTCGATCCATGTGACGAAGCCCAACAATCCTCAAGAATCTTCTCAAAAAGCCCACTCTCTTATATGACCGGTTCACTTGGGATAAGCAATAGAGTGACGAACTGGATTCCTCAAATCAAAAAGAGAGCGGAATGGAGAGAGCACCTCAAAGTAATGCCAAAGAATCTCTTCACTTACGCCCCGGGAATACTCAAGACTCAAGAGCTCCGTGCAAGATTTTCTCCCGGGACGGACCTTCGTCTCATAGGCGCTACAGAATTCATTTTGTACAATTCATACCGATGCCTTCTTCAACTCGGGCTCCCACGGCGAGTATTCGAGGACCCATCACACCTCCCTCCTATCAAGAGACGGGACGTTGGCAGCAATGAAGATGGAGAAGAGTGCACAACTATCCAAGCTTTGTGGAAAATCAATAAGGCTCATCAACCCGTAGAGAGCTTGGAAGAAGACAGAGATGAATGGAAATCTTATGTAATAGCCCTTAGAAAATTGAGGCCAAAAATGACTCATTAAGCATTGTAATCTTTTCCTTCCAATAACTCAATGATATTTCCTTTATTGAGCCATCTTACTGTGTTTCTGATCAACTCTTCCAACGTTCTGATTCTGTTGCAAATAACGCCTCAAGCAACGTCGTGAATTTATAAAAGGACGCCTTCACTACAGGTCGTCTTCAACATTCCAGTTCACAAATTTGACGCCTTCACCAATGGGCGTTAACTAAAAAACGTCCTAAGGCAAGGCGTTAATACGATTCATATTCCAAAATATATTCGTTGAGATTCCAAAAGTAACGCCTTCAGCAAAGCCACGTTTCATATAAATAACGCCTCAATCGTAGTCGGTACTCAAAAACAGTAATGATTATTCCCATCAAATCAATCAATTGCCATTAAATGCGTCTGACGACGGTTATCATTCCCCATGCAAACAAAAATAACGCCTTAAGAAATGTCGTCAATTATTAAGAAGCGCCTTTATGTCAGTCGTTGATTCCACAAGACGCGGCCTTGCTTAAGTCGTTAATTCTTTTTGACCGTTCGACTTAACTTTCCCTCCTTTCTTCTTCTTCCTCCGTCCATTTCCCCTCTTTCTCACTTTCTTCT